>OY829326.1:80625143-81951440 GCA_963691655.1 Toxonevra muliebris
CAAGGTATTATCGACACACTTCATGCGCTTTTTCAGGAATTTTTTTTTCGGGAGAACTACTTAATATTTTTGAACTAATTATTTTCAATTATTATTATTAACAAAAAAAATAGTAGTACATTAATTTCAAGAAAACAGAGAGAATTTCGTTGATTTCTGAATTTCAAGTTTAGGTGAACACACGACAAAAAAGGAATTTCAAATTCGTTTTTGAGAGATTATAAATTTGGAGAAGTTGAATTTTTATGTTTGCTTTTATAAATAAAAATGTCGCCTTTCAATCGTATTTGGACACCAAATTTTATTTACAAATTTTAACTCTTATGTTTAACACCCTGTTTTCCACACATCACAAAACTGTTCATCATGTGTTTAAAAAGTAACTGAATACGCACAAACAACGAAAGAATTAGGTCAGTAAACGTGAAGAGTATATAATACAGCCGTTCTCCACTCTCTGCCCTGTGCCACTCAAAGCTGTAGATGGAAACGACAAATAAAAATTTAATTAATTAATTATAAAATAATTTAAAACCAAAAAGCTAAACCATCTCCGCTGACTTACACGCAGAAGTCAAACACAGCAAAATAAGAGTGCAATAAATAATAAAGTAGGTTAATTTCAAGAGCTACGTAGAGCCAATTGTATTTGTTTTAAGTTGGAATAAACGTTTAGAATGTCAATGTTCTAGCAAGCAATAATCGCAGCTGAACACGCTTCACAACCATAAAAAAAACACAAACAAACAAAATACAACGGATTACGAAGGTGTGAAATTAGCAAAGTGGTACCCACATAACCATGCCTGTAGTTTAGGTAAATTAAAATCGGAAGCGGAAACCAAGTTCACGGAACAATATTAAAGTATGTTGTGGCAAATACTTTCGTTATGGAACGGGAATTGAGGTGTAATTTGTGGCGAGTTGTGGGTGTGCTGCCATATCTATATTTAGCAATTGACACTGGCATGCAATATTTTAAGTTGAAGCGTTACGAGATGACAATGCAAATTTATAAATAGTTTAAAGCTCAAAAGATTTAAAAATATCTGGCTAGTAGCTAAAAATATTTATCGGAGTCCGCATGAAACTCATAATTGGGAAAATCAATAATTGTGCGTCCTCCCGTTTTATTTTTTTAATAACCTGCGCTTGTTTATGTAAAACGTTACTTGTAATAAATGACTTACTCTATTTTCTTTGTTTTTTTTTTTTTCAATTAAATTTGAACAATTGCATATACATTTTCACTTATGCTTCATTTTTCATGTTTTTTTCATATGGTGACAAAACTTCATTCACTTTCTTTCCAATTACACTCTGAATTTACTTAAAAGTAAAAAATTCTCTTTACCGAATTCCATAGTTAGAGTGCATTAATCCTTATATTTATAGCTATAGAACTCTTTTAATTTATTTCATTGTTTAATTTATTTAAATGTTTTCACATAACATTTCGCTCACGAATTATTTTCTTTTAACATTTTTTCACTTGGCATTCGCCCGTCTTCTGACAGCGCCCTTTTTGTTTTTTATGTTTTTTCTTTTACAATCTTTTTCGCATTTTCGCAGGGTTGGAAAATTTATATTTGACCACATATGTGTAAAAAAGAATCTCTGTAATTAACCCATTTTGCGTTGCCAAGAACTTGTAAGTTCAATTTGCCTTTTATAAAAATTGCTAGCAAATGAATGATCTCTACCAACCAGGGATAAGTTTGGCAATTGCATTTTTACATGTGAATATGTCAGTCTTAATAACATTGAAAAGTACAATATAAACTAAGAGCAATTTTATATATATCTTCGACTTTTTAGTTGACTTTTTGACATCTATTCCATACAAAAATATGTCAAAAGCCAACTACCAAATTTAAAATCGCTTTTAGTTTGCTTGTTAGTAAGACTGTATTCTTTTTGTCTTCAATTCATCGAATTAATTTCTTTGCAAATTCAAAGACATCAAACGATTTAGTATCATAGATATCTGCATGCACAAACTCTATACGTCATACATCGTCTTGCAGCACCATATGACACAAGTTTGCATAAATTTCCATTATGGAGATCTAAATTATCGAACTTTTGTCGCCTGGCGGTCGGTCATCACGAAATCTTCTCGTGTAAACGCAATGAACGACGGTTGGACCACCATGTGGGCCAGCAATCAAAAATTTTAGATTTTCAATTAAGGCACGACGAGCCATGAGCCATGTAAACATATGTTCGCCAAATTTGTCCTGGTTTCCACTGATAAATTTTACTTTGCAAATTCAATTGCATAATTCATATATTTGTGCGGGAGAGAGGAGAAACGCAAGGGGAAGGGTACTAGCTAGCTCGTACTAGCGATTCTCCGGCAATTCGTTTTGGTGACATTCGCTTTTTTGACTGCCATTTTATTTTTATAAACCATTAATTTCATTAAATGCCCGTTGAAAACACATATATCTTAATAAAAAAATAAATTAAGACGAAACTTATTATAATTACAATTATTTTTGAAGTGAAACTTATTTAGCGAGGGTAAATCGAAAATTTTGCAGCGGAAATCGTGTTGTTGTTGCACTCATACGAAACTTCTTGCAGTTTTATCTCATGTGCTTTAGTGAGAGAGCTTGATTTCATATAGCTGAATTTTCCTTTCATTTGTTATATAAGTGTGCTACGCTATGTTTGTGCCGATAAATGTAGAGAGTATCAACATAAGAAAAATTATCAATAGAAAAAAATAAAAGGACTGCAAAAGCTTCAACAACAACGGTCTCGTAAAAAATCGCGTTTTTGTTTCACTCTAACAAAACCAGTAAAAACGAAGTTATCTAGTTGTTATTCGGCTACATACAATCAAGCAGAGAGACGACTTCTCGCAGCTTTATCGCATGTGCTTTAGTGAGAGAGTCGATATAGAAGTGTAGGCATGATCGAATATAACTGAACTTTCCTTTCAGGTATTATATACGTGTACTAAGTTGTGTTTGTGCCGATAAGTAAGAGAGTATCAACAGAGGAAACGCAGCAACAAAATAGAGGAAAGAGGACTGCAAAAACTTCAACAGAATGTTTTATAAATGTTTTCTAACAATTTTCTAATAAAGAACATAGTTTCACTTCTACTGTGAGTGCTGCAGACACACCATTTTTGAAATGAATTTATCTTTTATTATTATTTAACTTAATTTTCAAAACTACCGAAAAAGCAAAAAACAAACAAGAATTGCTCTGAAGAATTGCAAATGCTAACAGCAAGTTCAAAAGGGAATCGACAAGAGTTGTGCAATTTTTATTGTCGAATCTAAATTGAGAAATTGGTTGCGCAAATTTAGAATACGTTTAGTTTTTCCAAATCACAACGAATGTGACAAAAACACAATGCCAACAAAATTGTTACAAAGAAGAAAGCAGAATTTGCGAGTACGACAAATTCTGTACTCGAAAATTTTTATTTACCATCGATCTCTTCTGTAGCCAAGTTCCGGTTTCCACAGACAAATTTTGTTTTCAAAGCCGACTTTGTAGGCGGAAGGGGAAAGATTGATCTTTTCAATGAGCATGCGAAGATATAGAATAAAGGTCAGCGAAAGAATTTTAGAACTAAAATTTGTGTGTGGATACTCATACGCAAATAACAAAAAGAAGCAAATAAAAGTTTGCAAAGTAAAATTTCTCTGTGGAAACCGGGACCTATAAAGTTGAAAGTTTCCAAACAAAAATTTGGCTGTGGAAACCGATACTTTCAGAAAAATATGCATTGGAAAATAGATTGTGTTGGGGCAACATTGCATACACTAGCTAAAAATTATGGCGTGGTGTGTGAGTTTTCAGTTTTGGAAGGATTTTATACAGTTAGGAGTTTTCCTGAGACTTGGAAGTAATGTTCACTGCATGACATACTTTTTTTTATTAAAGCTCCCCAACAAGTCAAATCGCGCGGCAGCATTGTTCGCTTGTCTATCCCTACTATTTGTTTATTTATTGCTATTTTTCGCAGTGTATTTGGTGAAGTTTACTGTCAAAACAACTGAGTATGGATTTGTTTTGCGCGGCATTTGTATTTGTTTACAACGATTGTGAAATTAAAATAGTTGAAAACATTTTATTTTGCAAAACATTCGATTAATTAGTATAGGCGTAGAAAAAATACTTTGGAAAATGTCTTCATCTACTGGTTCCAGTTCCACACGGAATTTCATACCAATTCAATGTAAATACAATCGCGTTGTGGTGCTTGTAGACATGGATTGTTTTTATTGCCAGGTGGAAGAAAAATTGGATCCAACGCTCAAAGGACAACCATTGGCTGTAGTGCAGTATAATGCATGGCGAGGTGGAGGGTAAGCGGACAACTACATATTAAGTTTGGTAATAGTTTAATAACGGAGATTAATGCTTTTATAAACAGTATCATCGCTGTGAATTACGCTGCAAGGGCCAAAGGTGTCACACGTCACATGCGTGGCGCTGATGCCAAAGAACAATGCCCCGAGATACAGCTTGTGAAAGTACCCAGTGTTCGTGAGAAGGCAGATCTAACAAAATATCGTGAAGCGGGTAAAGACGTCGCAAATATTTTACAACGATTTACGCCCTTGCTGGAACGTGCATCCGTCGACGAAGCGTATATGGACATTACAGAAAAAGTGAATAAACGCCTAGAAGAGATGAATGCTGTAAGATGTGATCCTCGCTATTGTACAAAAATATGTGAAAATTTTATTTTGTTCTTAAGGGTTCATTTGTGCTTCAACCAAAAGAGCTGATGACTACCTATGCTGTTGGCTACAGCAACCTTGGCGAATACATGAATATAATTACTACACATTTCAAAAATCCATATGCTGAAGACTTCGAGGCATTCCAACAAGCACACGATGAAATGGATGCGGAAGCTGTACGCTCTTCTGATATTCGTCTACTTGTAGGCGCCTCTATTGCTGGTGAAATACGCGCTGCTGTCAAAGCAGAGACTGGTTTTGAATGCTCGGCTGGTATTGCACATAATAAGATTCTGGCAAAGCTTGCTTGCGGTATCAACAAACCCAACAAGCAAACTATTCTTCCTTTAGCGCAAATTCCAAACCTCTTTGAAAAATTACCTGTGGGAAAAATAACTGGTCTAGGCGGCAAATTTGGTGAAGAAATATGCGAACGTTTAAACATACGTTTTCTGAGTCAGCTGGGGAAATACACTGAAGCAGAACTTCAAAAGAAGTTCGATGAGAAATATGGGTGAGCAGAAAACTAAGAGTATTCAATTTGAAGTCAACAAAAAAAAAGAAGATTATTTAATCTCGTATCAATTACGAGCCAAATTATTTTTAGTACGATATTGATTAGGTCTTACAGTTTACAATCTAATTTTTGTATATATTTAATTTTCAGCACTTGGTTATACAACTTATGTCGTGGCATTGAACTCGAAGCGGTAACACCACGATTTTATTCGAAGAGCATCGGTTGTTGTAAGAAATTTCCCGGTCGTAATAATATCCATGGCATAAAAACACTCAAGCATTGGCTAAACGAATTGGCAACGGAAATATGCGATCGTTTAGCGAAGGATTTAATTGAAAATAACCGCAGAGCAAAACAAATGGTTGTAAGTTTCATACAAGAATTTAATGGCGGTGAAGAGATTAGCAGTTCACGCTCAGCGCCACTAAGTAGCTACGATCACGAGACAATTGCAAAGCAAAGTCTGGATTTGATACAATTAAATACGAAACAATTCTTTCGTGCTGGTAATGGAATGGTGCTGAATAATCCTATAAAGTTTCTAGGCATCAGTGTGGGGAAATTCGAGACTATTACCAATACTCAAAGCAAACTTCAAGAGATGTTTGCAAAACAAGCAGCTAAAACCAAAAAAGACACTGAAGTTGAAATTAACAATGAAACTAATGAAAATAAAGTAAAAGTTGTTGCTAATAAAGTTGAAAAAAAGAAAAATGCAGAAAAAGAATCAAACAGAAACCGTGCAGAGCAGAAGATGAAAAGCTTTTTTGCAAACTATTTGCAAGGCAAAAATGAAACGCAACAGATTAAATTTGCAGCCGAAGTCGAGGTAGAGGAACAGAATTCTCTTAATGTGAATAGTGAGGAAGGGGAAAAAAATACACTGACGCCAACTGAGACAGTTACAGCTCGCTCTGAATCAAATAGCTACTTTGCAAATGTTTTAAAGAGACAAAACAACAAAAATGAACTTTCTTTGGAAGAAACTGCAAATAAAAACAAAAACGGCGATCCTGACTTAAAATCGAAATCAAATAGTTTATTTTTCAATACCTTACCTCAGCCTGAAACGGAAAATAAATTGTTACTAAAGAGAAAAAGCAATTTCAATGTGATTGAGTCAAATTATGAATGCGAGGAGAGTGCCATCGAAAAATTGAACTACAAAGAAAACGATGCAATAAATAATTTGATAACGCTGAGTGAAGATCTGCGAATGGTGGAAAATGAAATTGAAAATAAAGCACTTTTGTCGCTTGAAGATAATAAAGTCACACTATTTACTGATGACAATATGGACTACACAGATATGAATGGAATTCAATCAAAGAAGAGAAAATTTACAGAAATTGCAGAATCCGAAACGCATCAGGATCATGATTCTGCAGACTATAAAGCTAATTATGCTGAATTCGCCACACCACTGCTACGACCAGAATATATTCAATTTACCAAATGTGAAACATGCAATGCGCAAGTACCGAATGATGAACGGTCGCTGCAAATGCATCAGGATCATCATATTGCTCAGCAATTAAGTCAACAGCAACGCATTGAATATCGTGAAGAATTCAAGAAAAAAGTTATTGCAAACAAACTGTCACCAGCAGCAACGAAGAACACAAATAAGAAATCTAAAAAACTAACCAACACAGCACCGAAAGATTCAAAATCAAATATAACAAAGTTCTTAAAGATAACAACAGCAATCACAACACCACAACCATCACCGTTTTTAGCAGCCTTCTCGCTGGAACCATCCACAAGCTCAGTTACAGCGAATAATCAACAAGTTCTTGATGAAATTAAAATTTGTAGCGAATGTAAGTTACCAATCAAAATTGCTGAAATGCCAGAGCATCAAGATTTTCATATGGCTAAAGAATTACAAAAGAAATTAAATCAATTAGATGTGCGCACTGTAACAATTGCCAAGAAATCCAGTCAGAGTGCTAATTCATCGCTATTGCAATCTACACAGCATCAGCGCAACTCTACCACTAAACCTACGAGTATTACACAGTTTTTTTCGCAACCTAATTGTTGAGCGATTCTTCCATTTTAAGATTAAATGTGATATCGTTCATTATGTTTAATGTATGCTGGCTGTACAATGACAAGTGAATAAAAATACGGATTTATGTTAAATAAAATTCGATATACTTATTTGTTGTAAGACATAGTTAATCGCTAGATTTGTAAGAAATTCTGCTTTGATTTCATACTTAACTCGCCACTTTGCTTTACTGCATTACAAAGAAAAAAACTTTAAATTGAGTTTCTGAACTGCCAATTCGTTGCATGTTTTTTACGTTTTATTTTTGGTTGCTTTCAATTGTTACATACTAAATTTACACTTGATGATAAAATAAAAGTATATATCACCACCTCATCACAGTGCTTCGGTTTGACTCACGTATACAATATTTTGTCCAGTTCGTATATCCTACTTAAGATGGCATAATTTTTACTAATGGTTTACTGACTTAGTGCTCCACTTAATGCTTGAAGTACTTGGTGTAATAGTCCTTGAAGAAAGAGTAGTCGAATTTACCGAAGCTCTTGTATTCTTCATAGTATTTCTCGAAGGTATCGAAGTGGTAGACCTTAACATCCATGAAGTGCATGTTGGGCACGAAGAAGTCATATTCATCAATGACACGGTCAAATGGATAACCGAATGGTTTGCTGTCGATGTGGCGCATACCGGAGCCAATGCCGCATGAGTAAGTGTAATCGTAGGTTGAGAATTGTTCGTATTCAGCTTCGAATGGAGTGACGAAGAAGAAGAATTGCATTGGCATTCCCTTCTCCCAACCGCGTGGCAAGATCAAACGATCTGGGAATCCGCAGTGTGGCTCACTGATGTCCAATGGGAAGTCGAATTTGCCTTCATAAGCCATCATGAGGTATTTGTAGTATTCAGTGTATGTGGTACGATCCTTGACGGTCCAGTAGAAATCGTCAGAGTTACGCTTGACCTTGTTGCTGCCAGATTTCAAGGTATAGACGAATTCATCAAGTTCCAACCAGTTTTCACGGTTCTCAGCGAGTGAGAAGATGCGTCCAAATTCATCGTATTTGGGTCCGAAGAATGTACGAATGACAACCTTTTGGTCCTTGTCAGAATCAATGTTGAAGTCGAAGTAGAATGGTTTGTGGTTGAGACGCATTTGACGGGCATAGAGGGTCTTATCCCACACGAATTTGCCATCATCGAAGACCATCTTGTCGTTCAACAAGTTGGTGACATCAAAATCGACCAAATCGAAGTAGGTGACCAATTCGCTGACATGAACATCCTTGAATTCAACTCCTGGGAAGGAGAGTTCTTCATGAGTGTATGGGGTAAGAGTGTACTTGAAGTGATAGAAAACATCAGCAATCTTCTTATAGAACATGTAGAACATTGGATCGCGCATCATGGTTTCGAAGTTCATGAACACATGGGGGAAGACATCCATGTCGGTGTAGTCAACATCAGCGAAGTACATATGTGAGAGCATATACCAGTAGTTGAAGAAGTATTTGTCGAAGACATCGATGTTGCCTTGCATGTAGCTGCCAATGTATTCGATGGATTCAGGTTTGCGCATGTCAATGGTTTTACCATCATAAGTCTTGTAGTAACCCATATCGATGACATCGTAGATGCGTTTGAAAGCACCATAGACATGGTTCAACATATCGAAGTTGCCATAGGTTTTGAAGTCCCAATAGTTCTTACGGTAGCTGTAGCCAACACCATTGTATGAGATCAATTGAGGATCATAGCCGTATTCAATTTCATGATACCAGGAGAATTCTGGAATTTCACCGAATCCGTGAGACAAGCGTTCCATGTAGTAACGGGAAATCAGTTGGTCGACATTGTAGAACCACCATTCACCACGACGATCCTTATCTAAACCGAAAGTCTTTCCATCCAAGAAGAAGGCGTAGTCCATGTTCAAGTAGTACCAATATGAATTCCAGCCCAAATCCTCAGTGAAATAGGAAAGTTTGGAATGTTCATTGAAGACTTTAACGTCACGAGTGTAGTCAACGGGCATCCACCACATCTTAACATCCTTCGTTGCTTCCAACCATTTGGAGTCTTGGTTGAATTCATAGATGTTTTCACGGAGTGGGTAACCCTTATCTTCAGTGAACCAATGTTCGCCAAGACCCATCAATTTCCACCATTGCCAAGTCTTGAAATCCTTAACGTAGTAGTAGTCATCATGGAAATATTTGTTGTTCTTGTAGTAGACATCGTAGAATTCCTTCTCGTACATGCTATACTTGCTCCAGACACTGTAGTCGAATTTCTCAGCCTCATAGATGAATTTGCTGTTGAAGAAGTATTGTGGGAAGATTTCGTAGATCGATGGCAAGATCAAGCCCTGGAAGTCGTCACGGTGGATGACAGCCAAAGTGAGGGCATAGACGAACATGCCTTCGTTGACGTGGATACGAGCCCAGCAAACGTTGTGCATGAATGTTTCAAAATCCTTAGCATAGTAGAAGAAGTTGAAGAGACCCCAGGCTTGCTTATTGTGAGTCTTGGCGAGAGCGCCGAAGAATTCACCCCTAGGCAAAAGGACTCCCATCTTGTAGGATTCGTAGAATTTCTCCATGTACATATCGAAATGCTATAAACAAGCAAATACATAAACAAACATATTATAATAATGTGTATCCTTCAAAAAGGTATATGAATCATTGCGACTTACGCTGTAGAAAGACTTGTCGACGGTGATTTTTTCGCCCATCTTGATATATTCCTCGAACATCAAAGGATCCTCAACACGGTAGACAATCTCGAACAAGAACTTTTGCTTTTCCAAGAAAGCCTTGTCAGCCGATTTGATCTCATTGGTGGAGTGGAAACTGGCGGCAGCCACCAGGCCGACACATGCCAAGAGTGCGATAGCTAATTTCATTTTGACAACTGCTCCGGATTAGATACTATGGTCCAATGCCTAAAGACTGTTGATTTGTACAACCTGAACAAGGCTATTTATACCATTTTCTTATCAGTGCTTAGGGAACATTAAATTGCGATTATGTCGAAATTTAGATTCATCCAAATGAGCAAGACCTTTTGACTCGAATATTTTTTTTTAATTTTTATAGGTAAATATGGCTATGTTTCGAGCAATGTGAAAACAACAGATAAGAAGTGAATGACAGAGATTGATTATGCTAATGCAAATGTATTTATAGTTTATATATAATACTTATATAATTTTTTAAAGAAATGGGGTTTTAATATCAATATATTCTTAAATTACTTCAAATATCAACGGTGATGGATAAAGCTATACATGCATTGACGTAGTGGTTTTGATGGGAAGGGAGTTGGAGGGGAGGGGGAGGGCCTGAACTTGTTGAATATTGAAGAATTGCATAAATTCCAGAATTTTAGTTTTTCATCAAAAAATTGTTTTAATTCAATTTGCGCTTCAAGCACGGATATTGGCTTATCATAATTACGTAATTTAAGAAAGTATCGACTGGAGTGCATACAGGGTATTGAAGCTCGCGAAACAAAAACTAAGTTTGGAATGTAGAGTTAATAGGTCTGTTCACGTACAAAAAATTGTTAACAATTGTTAATAGTTTTCACTAGAAAAGTGTTCACGTACTCGAAAAACTTTCAATGAGAGAGAAAAACGAGAGCGTAAGAATGTGAGAGAGAAAAAAGTAGTTGAAAGTTTCTGAAAGTAAAATTTTTACTTTCACAAATTTTCAGCTGCCGAAAAAAAACAACTGTCAAATATTGTGCAACATGAAATGAATTCAACAAATTACTCTTTAAATTAATTAAATTAAATTATAAACTGCACAATATTCTTTCGCGCTAAAACTTAACTGTCAAAACAACGGATCAGCTGTTTAGTTAAAAGTTTTTAATAGTTTTCTGTTCACGTACTTTTTCCCGATTGTTTCTCTTTGTGACAATTTTTTTCTCAATCTTTCTTTTATTCTCTCCCTGAACGTTTTTGATGGAGAAGTACGTGAACAGAGCTAATGTATCACCATAAAAAAACAGCTATTTACTTCAAGTTCCGTTAAAATCACTGACCAGCACTTGAAATTTCATTGCAACTTAACTTGGAATACATATAGAAATGCACAGTTTTTGGTGCAATAAACCAGAGAACAATAAGCCACTGTACTTATACCCGCAACTTGCTCAATTAAAAAAATTCTTAGTTACGCTGAGAGTTCAATAAAGTAAAAACGGTACTGCAATGTTGGTTTTATGCACTTCTTTGAAAATATTATTAAATTTGTCCACCAGACACCAGACAATTGACAGGTTCGGATTTAAATCTTTTTCAAGAGAGGGAAAAAAAAATAAAAATCAATTAAAATTTTAAAATAATTTTTAAAAATGATTTTGATTTTTGAAAATTATATTTAAAAATCAGAAATAATTTGTAAAATACTTTTTTATTTTTGTCAAAAGCTTAACCATCTAAAATGGCCACCGTTTTTGTTAACAGTTTTAGTGAATTGGTCTTCTATATTGAAGACAAGATTTTTACATTTTGATGGAATAGAAGACCAATTCACTAAAACTGTTAGCGAAAAAAAGGACATTTTGGATTTTGAAGGTTTTGACAACTTATTTTTGCACCATCTTTCGGTTACTTAGTAATATTAAACTTTAAAAGAAAATAAAAACTTAATTTCTTTTTTCATTATTGATACATAATAATAATATTTTTGCTATTTCAACCACATTTCAGGTAGCTTTATTATGATGTAAAAATAAATTTAAAGCTATCTATTATTCCGAAGATATTTGGTGCTTTTCATTTTGACAACTTATTTTTTCCACCCACTGTATTCCATATATTCCATATATATATATATATATATATATATATTAGCTTGCCTACGAGATATATGAAATAGGCAAAGTTCGATTTTTTTTGCTCCTAGTGGATTTAGAAAAAAATATTTTAATAGAACGTTTTTAAATAGGACGTCTCAAAGTTAAAAAAATCGATTTTTTGAATTTTTTTTTATTTTGAATTTATTTATAGGTAGACGAATCTTTATACAGTAGAATCGCTATAATTCATACCCCGTTAATTCGAAAATCTCAATAATTTTTAGCAAACTGTTGGAACGGTTCCACTTACTCACTTTATTTTGTACCAATATTTACAAAAAAATGTACCAAATGGGAGAAAAATGTACCACTTTTTCATATAGAATAAATAAATTTATTAAAAACTTGTTGTCACTTTATTATATAGCATTATATTAAAAAAATTTCTTTCAGCAGCAGCTGAGATATGCGGGAGGCTCATTGACATGAATATAAATTTAGTTAATTCTTGAGACCACATTTCGTCTACTCTAGGGATGTGCACTTCAGTTGCCCTCTGCCGACGTCGTGTGTAAGAAAGTGCTAGAAGCGGGGTGTAAATTTAAAGATGAGCGGTGGTGGTTTTATTGTGTGTACACATACACATTATTGTTGTTGTTTTGCCAAAAGCACACATAAATGTGCAAAAAACTAACATAAGGAAGAGAGTACACCAGTGGCGGATACAAAAAAAAATGTTCTGGGGGGATCATAAATATTAAAAATTTTCCATATATTTAGAATTTTTATTTCAGATATTACTATTTTATGTATTTGAAAGTTTTTCGGGGGAGGGGCGGGGGAGTGGGAAATATCCCCATTTAGCCCCTTGCAACTGCCACTGGCCTAAACAATTGTGAAGCAGAGTGAACAGGTTATATTAAAATAACCCGCATTCTTCTTTTAAATTTAGCGACCAAAAATGTCCCATTTACACATTTATATTACCTTTAGCAAACGTAAATCAGCTTTAAATTTATAAAACATATCGTGTGAGATAGAAAAAAAAACAATTAAAAAAACAAAAATAGCTCGAATAACTATAAATTGTTAACTTGGCCACACTAATGTGGAGAGTGAGTGAATATAACTGAGAGCGCCCTGGCTACTGCCAGAACGCCGACGAAATGTGAGCATTGGCAGTAGGAATGCCAACTTATAAGGAATTCCTCGAATTGTTGGGAATCGACTTCAATTTTAGTTAGTTGTAGGGAATTGGGGAGTGAGATCGTTTTAGTGGGCGACTGAACATTTTAATTTTTTGTCAATTTGTAGATATGAAATTTATATATTTTTTGTGTTATTAATTTTTTATTTTTATTATTCTTTAATTTTTGTTAAAAGTATTTGCATGCATTACATACATGCATAAAAGTTGTAATCGTAAACAAAAATATTATTTACTTTTTGTGTTACTTATTAATTTGATATAAAATATAGAGTTGGCATCCCTGATCAGCACGCAGCAGTGCATTTGCTGCTTCTCTTTTTTCGATCTCTCAAAGTAACAACCAAGCAGGAAAATTACATATGCATTCAATAATATAATTAAAAAGTTCCACAATACAAAGGTAATTGAAAAATTCTTTCTTTTCCTGGTAACGCAATTACTAGGTTTATGAAATCAATCCAAAAAGCATGAGTAAAGTACAGCTAAGTACGAAGTTTTCTTATGCATTCACGTTCACACTCTCTACAGGGACGAAATCAATAAATTCATAAACATATACATACACAAAAGAAATCACATTTGTTCTCTCATACTAGTTACTCTTCCCCTTAGCACGGCGTTACCCCTCGTCTAGCCCTTATCATAGTGAAATAAATAAAGTGTTCACTGACGTCTGCCAAATTTGAAAATTATTCTTTTACTTCCCCCAAAACATTTGATATTTTAGAAGTAAATATAAAAAAGTATTAACCCATTGGTACCAGCACAATATGTAAATAAAATAGAAAAATTTGAAAAGCCAGAAAAATTTTTAGACATTGATAAACGAGATCTTCGAAGGCGTTTGTAACAACCATGTGCATAATATAAACCAAGGATTTAACCCAAAACTTAAAGTTTTTTTTGTTATGTACGCCATTCAAGTAAGAAATCCACCTCTCCAAAATTTAAATAAAATTCTTTTGAAATCGGTAAAACTATATAGAATATAAAGAGGGCATTTTTAAAGAAGATAATAGTAAAAGTATTGTATTTTGTTTATATAAATATTTTATAGAATCACACTCTACAAAATATATTGAGAGCTTTTATTTCAGAAAAAACAAACAACAAACGGAAGGTTTATTGTTTTTTGATACTATTGTTTCATTTATTTATTTGTGTACAGCTAACAAAAATGGGTTAAGAAAGTTTTCTCTCATAAACAAATTTATTTGTCAAAATTTATTGAGCGAATATATGTCATAATTGTCAAATCTCAGAAGACCTGAGAATATTTCAGATTACTTTCTGCTATCTGGCATACTGTATACTGTGTCCCTTATAAGTATAGCATCAGCCCATATGTGTCGAAGTGCACATCTCTAGTCTACTCCATTTTTAATACAACTTACTTTTTGCCAAAAAATTGCTAAGTCTGAACAATTTTCTAATTTCTAAAGTATTTTGAAAATATTTTTACAATTACTATAAAGCTAACTTTGCCCACAGAATGTACCAAATTTTAAAAACATGTACCAATGTACCAAGCGCAGAAAAATGGAAAAAAATTTACCAGTTTTGGTAGAATTGTACAAAAGTGGAAACCGGGCATTTTGGTCCCTATCAGGGATGCCAACTCATTTTTTCTCTCTCCCCGATAACCCTCAAGAAATCCCCCGATTTTCGATCGAATTCCCCGCATTGGTATAATTTCATATTATAACAGCGCTACACGCACTTTCCATATAAACATTTTACAAAAACGGGTTCAAAGTTTTAACTATCGGTTTTTAACATATAAAATATACTCCATCTTCTTTATGATGGCTGACCGTAATTTGTAAGTTTACAGATCAGCAATGATTAAGAGAACGAAGGCATAGTTCAGCTTTTCTGAAGGGCCGAAAGGGAAATCGAAGAGCCGCGCGACTGTTTTGGCCTGACTAACACTCGCCGCTATAATCGTCTATATCTACGAAAGCACTCTGCGTTCTCTGAAATTTTTACAAAAAACTTTCGAAATATAATACTTTCAAATAGCACAATTTTTCAAAAATCGATTTCACCAAACCAATAAATTGCAGGGCCTGCTTAAGAAAATATGAAGATTTTAAACCTAAAATATGAAATATTTTGTAATTTAAACGTTTTACATTACATAAAATTTTACAAAAAATATTCTACAGACTTTAATTACTAAAAGTTTAACGGCTTTAAATTCCCCGCAAAAAACAGCTCATTCCCCGCGCCAAGTAAAATTCCCCGCAAATCGGGGAATTCCCAGTAAGTTGGCATCTTTGGTCCCTATACACCGATAAAAAAAAAACTGTAATTTTAACAGTTCATCGCTGTTGTTAAGAAAATCTGTTGTATTGAACGCAATTTGTTTGCTTCAACAGTTTTTTATTTTGTATTGACAATTTTCGTAACATCTCTTCTGTTGAATATTTTGTTCATAACCCTGCCAGACAGGGCTAATGGCTTTCACTTATTTTATACGGTCTATTTTTAGAAATAATGATAAACAAAGACAGCCTGATTGAGTATTTCAAATTTGTACATTTCACTCTCTCTTGCATAGTTAACTCTTTATGGTTAGGTAGGGTAAAAAGTGTCCCAACTTTTGCTTAGTTTTTTATGCATGGTGGGATATAATAGGTCCGTTCCCGTACTTTTTGGGTTAAGTCAGGTAAACTAAGAGTAAACGAATAATGCTCTCTCTGATACAAAAAAATGCACAAAAGTACGAGCAAAGAATATTATAAAACATAGAAGGCGCATCACGAACAAATTTATTTGCACAAAAATTTTGTTCTATGGAGCCATAACTGCCTCCAGTTTACACTCAAAATTCAATTGTTCTCATAAAACCAATGAGTGGTTGAAATTATTTGTTTTTCTTTGTTGTTGGCTTTGTTTAATGAGAGGGGTTTTTTAAAGAGAGTTTTGTAATTTCTTTTTTTTCATGTTTCTTTTTTTTTTTTTGGTTTTCGTACTTGTAATATGAGCTGGTGTTTTCATTATTTAGCAGAATTCACATCGCAAAGCCGGTGTGCTTTTATGTGTGGCACAGATAATGAAATTCAAATCCCAAGTTGTGACGCGAAAAAATAGGTATTTTTTAAGAATTTTTTTCAGGTAAACTAATAAAGTTTTTTATTATCTAAAAGTGCATGTATTAAACTTAACTTTAACTAATTTCTATTCAAAAATATTTAAAACTTCATGAGTAATGTGCGATCCCGTCGACGCCTTTCTAGAAAACATGTTTTGCTATGAGCAATATTTTGCAAATCTAGATCATTTGAAATCCAAAAATGAAATGGATTTACTTTTATTATAGGATTATCTAGTGATTAGTGGAAGGATTTGAAAAAATATGCATATTTAACAAAATGGCCGACTATCAAAGTTAACAGTTCAATTTGAACTAAAAAACGCTGTTTCAGCTGTAAAAAAGAGTTTTCCTTCGATCAATCTAGATTATTATACATTGAAAAAGCATATAAATTTTAAAATAATCGGTTTAGAAGTTGTAGAATAATCGTGGTCACCGACTTCAATAATGACTTTTTTGAGAAAAACGCGTTTAAAGTTTCAACTTACTTTAATGTCAAGAAGAAAATTTTTTTTGGAAATAACAAAGAGTCAAAAATTTTCTCTGGATCAACTTAAAAATTTGTAGACATATTTTTGAAAACATATACTTTAAGAAAATGCAAAAAAAGTAGATGGTTTAAGAGTTACAACTGGAGGTGCCTCCTTAAAAACTTTCTAAATCGATTGATTTCAACTTTTTATGCTTTTTCGAATACAAAAAAAAAAAAATATTACTAAAAAGAAATTTTGCTACCATTAAAGTTTTAGGTCACAAATTGAAAAAAAAATCAATTAGGTGGGAAAACAATATTGATACTCGGTAACAACGCAAAAAAAAAACACATGTACTTACATATTAAACGAAAAAAAACCTTCCTATGAAACTATATGCAGTCTCACTTGGCGGCACTCTATAACGATGTGAGAGAACCTAAGAAAAAAATCACCAAGAGAGTGCATGGGAGAGAGTAAAAGCAAAATAACTGAGTGGTTTTGCTCTTCCCCTTTACTGCGACCGCCCGTACCCGAAACGAAAGAAACATATTTTGGAAAAATAATGAGAGATGCGCCTTCTATGTATTGTATATTCTTTGGTCCAACTCTTGCAAAAACATGACTCCGTCTATAGTATGATTCAAACTCTTTTTTCACATTATATATTTTTTTCATTAAAATCGGCGTCCTTGTACATTTAAGGGTTAAATAAATTTCAAATATGTTTTAAAAATTTTAGAATTTATAAGCAGAAACATTTTTCGTTGAGTTTTGGATAATAATTGTAAAATCATTTTCTGATTTGAAAATATGAATCTCTCGGGCCCCCAGCCCCCTCGGGCCAGCCATTGTATTGGAGCAATATTTTTTCATTTGTTCTAAATTTTACATACGAAATTGATTACTATAATTTTAAAATTGCTTATCATATATTTATTATAAACTGGAAATATCCAAATAACATATAAAGCAGCTTCGTTAAATTGAGCTCAAAATTTAAAAACCCCCTCTTGCAATGTTACGGAACAGTAACAAGCAAAGAGCGTAAAATGACATATTGATTTTTAAGTAAGGGGGCTCACCAGTCCAGAGATCGAAAACAAACATGATTTTTTTTAAGATAAATTGGACAATGAAAACAAATAAATGACAAATGATTCAAGTTCTTTTATTACCACGTTTATATCAACTCGCTTTCAATTGTGTCTGTCTGTCTGTCAGTCTGTTCGGTACAAATTTTGTAATCGATTTTAAACTAACTTCCCGATGAGCTAGAGACTTGAAACTTTAAATGTAGTTCAGAACTGGAAGACAATGCAATATGAAGTATCTAAAATATATATAAATATAATAATATTTAAAATATTAGCATCGAAAGTTTTTCCATTTTTTTTCATAGATCAAAGCATTGAATTCATCGTTATTAAAATCATTGCTTTAGCGGGAGTAGAATATATGTATATGTGTATACATACACAAATTCAAAGACAAATGAGAGAGAGAATAAAAACAAACAATAACGAACTTTTCTTTTCGTTTTGTTCCGCTTACAAAGAGTATACATAGATTGTAAAGAGATCGCAATTTGCTCTTGCTGGAATCGAAACAAAAAATCGTAGAAACAGCAGCGAGGTGCAATACCGATGGTGTGACAGCGACGGTTGTCAGCACATTCAGCAGACAAAAATGTATGAATGGATGAGTTTGACGTGTTTGGTGAAATAAATATTTAACATTTCTTTTAGCAAATAACTTTCAACATTTATAGTATTTATATATTCTTTATATACAAATATGTAAACGTTTTGTTTTGATTTTATGAATTTTATATAAGTACTTTTAAATCTTTTTCTACTGATTTCATGAAATCAAAATGCGAAGAAATATTATCACTATTTTCAACATTGTACCTAAATATATGTATGTAAATAAGTATATAAATGTTAGAACTTTTCATATTTTATATTTTAATATATAAAAAAATTATTCTTCTTGTACATTTTTACATCCATAACAACAAATCTTCTTCTTACTATGTATTTGGCAAATGCCTTTATTTCATTTCTGTTTCAAAATGTAGAATCACAACGAGGAGCAATGTAAAAACAGTATTTATTGAGTACCCATTTATGTGAGAAGATATAATTTGAATTCTGTTATATTTAATGAATATCGCTATTCGCAATCTGGGGAAAATGATCTTGTACGAGTCCAATTATTAATTGCGACATTGCTTAGAAAATTGGTTTTGATTCAATGTGTCAATAATTTCAAATTCCAATTGAGTTCAAGTGACTTCAAAACCTCAATTGACTTCAAGTCACTTCAATTTAGTGCAAATTGTCGGTTATTAACCATGACTTCAAGGTATTGCAATTAAATTGAATGCATTCTTTTACAGCTCTGGTCTTTACTTAAACTCGATTGCAAAATTTCACACACACAAGACTAAAAAGTAAAACATAATAATTTAAATAAAAAATATTTTTATTATACCACGTTTTCAGAAATTTTCAAGACAATCTGTATAGGATAAGGAATCTATATGTGGCTGTGAATCTGTATGGGGTTAGGAGATATTATTTTATACTTTTTAGTCCATTTTAAAAACGTGGTATATTAAAAATATTTTTTATTTAAATTATTTTAACTATTCAAGATAACAAATTTTTTTATTTATTATTGTGAATTTATAAAACACTTTTTTATTATAATAGCTTTATTCACGATATGGTGCAAATGGTCTTGCATCATTGCAAATGCAAAATATTGCTGCCATCACTACAAGAAATATATGCGATATGCAATAAAAATTTGCATTTGCAACATATCGTGAATACGGCTAATATGTTCAGTGAACGTAGCATAATCTTCCCATTGTTTGAGAGTTTTTGTTCAGTAATTGTAAAACGAAATAAATCCAAATTAATTCAAGTAAAAATGCTGTAAACTGAACACTGAATGCTGCACGATCACTAACAAATTCAATGGGTGCATTTGGAAAGGAAAATAAACAAATAAAAAATCAGCCATCGTTGCTCTTGTATTTAAAAACCTTTTCAAGGGACAAAAATAATTAACCGTCTCTCTCTCTCTTTTCAGCCTCCTTTTCCACATTTTTTAGGCCCATTAGTTCGCGTGTGCAGTAACGTATAACTCACGCATTCAATATAAAGCAGGAAAAATATGAAAAACAAAATAAAGTTACGATGACTTTACGTCCGATTAGCGAAAATCGTCCATCAAATTTGAATGAACAGCAGAAAAAAAAACAATTCTTATTCACTGCTATGCCCAAACATATGACTCGAACATAAAAGCCAGCGAGATAGCTGAAGGTTTGGAATTTCCGAAAAGCATTTTTTTTGGTTAACTTAAGAGTTCCCACTTTAATTTCAGATAAGTTTGTTATATGTGATCAATTCCTTGCATTGAAAATAGGTCACTTTCTCGAAAGATTTTATGGAAGTTCACAACTTCACCTTGTAATCCAAAAAGATTTTTACTTTTAGGAAAAACGACATTAGATGGTATTCTCGCCAC
The DNA here is from genome assembly GCA_963691655.1 of Toxonevra muliebris. Taxonomy (NCBI): domain Eukaryota; kingdom Metazoa; phylum Arthropoda; class Insecta; order Diptera; family Pallopteridae; genus Toxonevra; species Toxonevra muliebris. Next base: position 80,645,537 of record OY829326.1, read on the forward strand.
TATTAATATCTGACTTATCTTTTGAGCCAGATCAACTTAACTGGAATGACGAATTGTGACTTTGTTTATTGGCGATTACAAACATTTTTTTTTTTTTTTTTTTTTTGAAGGGAGAGAAAATTAGAAACAGTTCAGTCTGGGATTTGTAACTGTGATTAAAAAGCCTTAAAGAGCTCTGCAAGCTCATTCGAAAAAAATCGAACTAAAAAATCAAGTTTGTAGTTATTAGTTTAGGATAATCTGCAAAACAAATATAAATCCATACATACTTACTTTAATTAACACATACTTGAGTTTTCCAAACTAGGTTTAAAAAGTGCTATTCACTCTATTTTTACACTATTACGACGTAAGTTAATTTTTTCATGAACTGCCCACAATTACTCAACAAAATACCTAATATTTTGTCTAGTAACCCTAAATTTTCGTAAGGTAATACTTTCCAAATAATATACCTTGGCGCCCCAATGGGGCGTTGACTGAAAATATATAACTTCTCCTTTTCAAATGTCAACCTCATTTCCTCGTAATGCACTTGTCGAAGCACTGACGACAGAGAAAAGTCGGGAAAACCTTTGACGGTTAGTATTTTTTTTTTGCTGGAGGCTTGTTTGGATTGAGAAAAGCTTTGTGCAGTATTTTTGATATTGAAGTAATGATGTTTGCTCATTAGAATAGGGGGCCAATTGTTCCGAAAAGTATAACAAAACACAATAATGCTCGTATCTTTTTTCGGACCAAAAACTGTAAATCTCTACCAAAAATTTCTAAAAAACAGTAAGTCAATTTGAAAAAACTGTATCGATTTTATTCAGTGTTTCCAAAAGTATACTCTCAATTGAATTGCGATTGATAAATTTGAACTTCAAAGCGTTAAAAAACTAAATTTCAAATATATTTTTCTTAGTATTAACGATTTTGGAGTCTAAAAAACAGTAAACTACCGCGAAAAACTGTAAAGATAGGAGCGTTAGTCATAACTTATATGACCAACCGAGATCCGGAAAATTTCCTGGTCATTCAAGGCATGATACACATCTGATCAAAATAATAGATACATACACACAACAATTTCATATTAAACAAAAAATAAAAAACAATTTATTCAACTCATTAAAAAAAATCAGCAAACATTTCTTCTATGTACTTCATCATATAAAAAAATATTAATTTGAAAAAGATATATCAATAGTTACAAAAATTGAGGTCAACATACATGTTGTTTATAATATTAGGTTGCTCAAAATAATAGATACATTTCGTAATTCGTAAGTATATAAAAAAAATGATGACAGATACGTTTCTTAAACTGTATATGGAATATTGTTTAGCTAATACCCAGTGTACCCACCCTTTTGCTGAACAACTTTTGCCATTCTTTTCGGCATGCTGCTGATTAAGGCTTGACAAGTTTCTATTGGTATTTCATACCATGTTTTTTGGACAAACTCCCATAATTGGTGTTTGTTTGCGAAGGAATTTTTGGCCAATTTTTTCTTTAAATCCCCCCCACAAGTTTTCTATGGGATTTAAATCCGGTTATTGACTTGGCCAGGGGAGAATATTAACTTTATGGTCCTCAAAACATTTCTTCACAAGCTTAGACGTATGCTTTGGATCATTATCCTGCTGATAGACCCAACGTAAAGGCATGTTTTCTTCGGCATACGGCAGCATTACCTTCTCCAAAATGTCTTTATACTCCGCAGCCGTCATTTTATTTATGGTTTGGAAAATTGGAGCAACTCCGCTCCAAGAAAAGGAACCCCATACCATAATATTTCCCCCATCCGTGTTTAACTGTTTTTTTTTTGTAAAACGTACATGAAATTCTTTTCCTTTAGGACGTCTCACATTCCTTTCAGAGTCAATTCCAAACAAATTAATCTTCGTCTCGTCACTCCATAATATGTTTCGCCACTTCGTTTCACCTTCAGGCCCCGACCAGTTTAAATGAGATTTAGCGAAATTTAACCTCATGGCCAAATTTTTCTTCCGCATCAATGGAACTTTTCTCGCGATTCTTCCTGGAAGGTTAGCTTTTGCAAACGTCGGCGAATCGTAGGAGCGCTAACAATATTCCCAGTTTCGGCGGTAATCTACTTCGAAGACTTTTTGGAAAGAGTAATGATGTGACGTTCAACTGTTTTCAGTGGTCTACCTCTAGTCTCCTTCACAGACTTTTTTTTCAAAAAATTTTGCACGAAATGCAAGGACCGATCTAAAAGTTTAGCGATGTCTCGTAGAGATTTTCCTTCTTTTCTAAGCCTCAAAACCAATCGCTTTTCTTTCGTCGTACAATGAATTTTCCGACCCATCTATCCAATATTAATTATTATTTCACGATATTTAAGCTTTGAGCTAGGACAACTTACCGTTTTTTCAAGAATCTGCACAAACATTTAAAAGTTGTTATTTAATTAAAGGTGTACGAATTTGTAGGGGGTTTGATCGAGAAACACTGAAACTTAGTGCCGAAGTGGTTAAATAAAAAGAAAATTAAATTTTTATTGAAAAAGTATTTCACGGAGTGTGGTGTTTATTTGGGATTTGATTTTGCATGAGCAAGAGGTACTCATAGACTACTTTAGGTTTTCTCAAGTCATGGGATTTTATACACCTGGCAATTGGTATAATCCCATGACTTTGAGAGAATCTATTACAGAATAGTGGTATATACGGAGAGTATATATATATATTACATTGTAATAGAAAAATACCAGAGTGGTATTTCAAAGGACTTTTTATACAATTCAATTTAATTCAATATAATACCAGAGTGGTATTGTTAGCCCTTAGGGGGGAAATTCAATTCAATAATTTACTTATTCTATTATATATATATATCGTCGCGAGACGACGGTGGTGGAGGTGGTGATGGGGGTGCAGGGAGCACTTAATCGAGGTTGATGAGAGGTTCCTCCAGAGGATCCTCAACATCCCGGCCCCCTTGAACGTATTGGCCGTTTAATGTGTTCTGGACCTCTCTGAGGACCATCACCACGGCTGTCAGGAGCTTCTGATGCTGGGGTCTTCTTCCTCTGCCTGTGCGCCCTCGCTGGGATGGCTGTTGGAGATGTTGCCGATCGGTGCGTTGGAGTGGCTGCTGAGTAGGTCGTTGGTCTGGCTGATGAGCGGATCGGTATCTGGCCTGCTGGGCTGATCGTGGTGATCGGGTGATGGCCTGCTGTGCTGGCTGCCGTGCTGACAATCGAGATGGTGCCAACACGACGGCTGATCTTAAGCGCTGCTGAACGGCCGACACCGGGGCGATTCGAGCGCGTTGTCCAATGCGCCGACGTTCAATGTTGGATGGTGGTATTGGTACCACGCGACCAGTTCGCTGCTGCGCAGGGAAATGAGCATGCAGCAGTGAATGGTGGCCCAAACCGCATATGTGGCAGCTCTCTAGCGACGTGCAGCCACCCGTGGTGTGAGACCGTGCCAGGCAGTTCACGCAGTAGCGATGTGATCGCACTGCCTCGTACCGTTCGTCCGGGGTCATATCGAGAAATGACCGGCAGTACTTTAGCGGATGAAATCGTACGCATATTTGGCAGCGAAAGAGTTCGGTTTGCTGATGCGATCTGTAATTATAGGACAATTATTATTATCTCATAAATTAAGGATGCTAATATGTATTGTGAGTTTGAGATTTATTGAGATTAAGAGTTTGGGGGAGGGTCATTGGGTAAGACGCATAATTTGACTATGGGTCTTTTAAAAACTCCGTTTTGAGTACGGACATCAGCTACTCTGATATGACTATCAGCCCCACGGTAAACCTTGATTACTCGACCAAGGCGCCATTCGTGTGGGGGTAGTAGATCATCTTTTACAACGACGAGCTCGCCTTCAGTGATGTCTTTTTGGGGATATTTCCACTTGTATCTCTTGTGCAATTCTTTGAGATACTCGTCCTTCCACCGTCTGCTAAATTGATGATGAAGAACCTTGAGTTTTTGCCACCGAGTAGAGAGAGACATATATTCGGCATTCGGTTCCGGCAAAGCGAGAAGTGGCCCACCACGAAGAAAATGACCTGGAGTAAGGGCAAGTAAATCTGATGGATCTTGGGACATAGGAGATAGTGGTCGGGAGTTGAGAACGGCCTCTATTCGAGTTATGAGTGTGAGAAATTCCTCGAACGTAAACCTATGCGACCCGGCGATTTTAATAAAATGGGTCTTGAAGCTTTTTACTCCGGATTCCCAGAGGCCACCCATGTGAGGTGCATTTGGCGGGATGAATACCCATTCGCAACCTTGGGTGCTGTATTTGGCTGCTATATCAGTAGAAACCTCTTTTAGAAATTGAACAAGATCTTTACTGATCGCACGCTGGGCTCCAATGAATGTCTTTCCATTATCCGACATCATTTTGCTGGGCAGGCCCCGTCGACCGGTAAACCTAGCAAATGCTGCTCGAAAAGCTTCAGTCGTGAGATCTGAGCAAACTTCGAGATGTATCGCCTTTGTGGAGAAACAGACGAAAACACAGACATATGCTTTCAGATATGGGGATCGTCGAAGAATAGAGGACTTCACTTGAAAGGGACCAGCGAAGTCGACTCCAGTGACGGTAAAGGGGAGAGAGAATGTACAACGCTCTGGAGGTAGAGCTGCCATTATTTGGGATCGGACCCGTTGCTTGTATATAGTGCAAGCTTTGCACTGATATATGCATTTTTTCACTTTCAGTTTCAGGCGAGGAATATAATATTCTTGTCGCACCATTCTGATCATGAGTTGCTTTTCGCCATGTAGAAGGACTTTATGTAGAAAATCTAAGTATAATGAACAGAAACGAGAGGTATCAGGGATGATAATGGGATGACGTTCATTATAGCTTAGAACGGCATTGATTAAACGACCATCCACTCTCATTACCCCTTGGGGATCCAGGAATGGATTCAGCGTAAGTAGAGAACTTTTTTTGCTGATTGGTGTGGAAGCTGAAAGCATTACATATTCAGAATGGAAGTAATGGGATTGAGTAAGCGTTATCAAACGAGTTTTGACAAACGTTATTTCAGCTTGGGTAATATTACCGACTTCAGAAAGAATTTTCTTACTTTTATGAAAAAAGCGAAATACGTAGCTGAGTACTCGTAGTGCACGATTAAATGAAGAGAACTGATCGAGAATATCAGTGGTCTCAGCGACGTGGAAGACGTCTACTTTACGCATTTCGGGAGCTGCTTTGGTTGTTAAGGAGGGTTTTGGCCATTGAAGGGGAGATTTCGCAAGCCATTCGGGACCCGTCCACCATAAAGAATTTGAAATTAATTCTTGTGGTTTGCAACCACGAGTTCCTAAGTCTGCTGGGTTATCGTGGCTTGATACGTGACGCCAAGAGGCATTCTCTACATTCTTCAATATCTGCGAGGTGCGATTCGCCACATAGGTTTTCCAAGTGCAGGGTGGTTTTTCTAGCCAAGCAAGAACGATTTCAGAATCAGACCAGAGGACGAGTTCTTGGTTTTCTAAGTGGAGGTATGATCGAACATGCTTAACTAGTTTGGAGAGTAAAACCGCTCCGCAAAGTTCTAATCTTGGAAGGCTTATTGTCTGCAGAGGAGCCACTTTACCTTTTGCAACTAAGAGATGAGAGGAAACGGGATTGTCCTTCTCTTGTGTGCGGATATAAAGGCAAGCACAATAAGCTTTTTCCGAAGCATCACAAAATCAATGGAGTTGAATTTGTTTGCTCGGCGAGAATTGGATCCATCGGGGGATTTCGATGTTGCCGATTGCAGAGAGAAGCTGGAATGGGTTCGAATGTGTATGAGAATGAGTCTTTTATTGCATTCCACCGAATGCCTAGAGTTTTTGTGGATGACGTGTCTTGGAAACGCAAAAAATCAGAGTCTAGCAGGTCTTGCGTTGGAACCTTATTGAGAATAGTGGGATTTGGTGAAGTTGTGGGATACTTGATATTATGTTGCCTGTTGATGATGTGATTGGTGTTATGTTGAATGTTTTGTTGTGATTGGTGACTGTATATGATGGGATGAGAATCTGTGTTTTGATGTTATATTGTACTTGTTTGATTTCACTTTTTTCCTCTTGTTTTTTTTTTTTTTCAGGTAAGTATTGTATTTTATTTTCTTTTCAGGTATATATGTATACGGGTAAGTATAAATTTTTTTTTATTTTTTTTTCAGGTGTATAAAAGGTGTAAGTATAAAATTTTTTTTTTTTTCAGGTTTGGGGTTTTTTTTTTTTTTTTTTTTTATATCACTTCACTTCACTAAGGTTTTTTTTCAGGTTTAAGTCAGTATAAGTTATGAGTGTTAAAAGAAAATATTTTTACTTTTTGATTTCACTAGGGTTGATTTTGTTCCCACTGGGTTTTGTAATTTGGGTTTTTTACTTTGTTTGTTTTTGTAAATCAAAATTTTTGTTTTACTTTGTGTGTGTGTGTATGTGTATATACTTCTGTTTTTCACTTTATATACTTTATATGGTTAACGGTCAAACTTTTTTTTTTTTTTTGTTTCTATTTGTTTTTTGCTTCACTTTGTTTTTCAGTTTCACTTTAGTTTTTTGTTTTCACTTTAGTTTTTTGTTTTCACTTTAGTTTTTTGTTTATGTGTAAAACAGAGTTTTTTTTTCAGTTAAATGTATGTTTTACTTGTTTTAGTTTTATTTTTTTTTTTCACTTTTCAAAAAAAACTGAAGCACACGCGACCGCACTACTCAAGGTATTTTTTGAACTGACTCTAGTATCAGGCCAGAGGTGCCAGATCATAAAATTAATTTAGAGACTCGAAGGACCATGTACGAATTTGTAGGGGGTTTGATCGAGAAACACTGAAACTTAGTGCCGAAGTGGTTAAATAAAAAGAAAATTAAATTTTTATTGAAAGAGTATTTCACGGAGTGTGGTGTTTATTTGGGATTTGATTTTGCATGAGCAAGAGGTACTCATAGACTACTTTAGGTTTTCTCAAGTCATGGGATTTTATCACCTGGCAATTGGTATAATCCCATGACTTTGAGAGAATCTATTACAGAATAGTGGTATATACGGAGAGTATATATATATATTACATTGTAATAGAAAAATACCAGAGTGGTATTTCAAAGGACTTTTTATACAATTCAATTTAATTCAATATAATACCAGAGTGGTATTGTTAGCCCTTAGGGGGGAAATTCAATTCAATAATTTACTTATTCTATTATATATATATATCGTCGCGAGACGACGGTGGTGGAGGTGGTGATGGGGGTGCAGGGAGCACTTAATCGAGGTTGATGAGAGGTTCCTCCAGAGGATCCTCAACAAAAGGAAAAATCGGTATGTGTACCTATTATTTTGATCAAGCAAATTTACAAGCTTTACTGAAAACTTTAAATTGTAAACAACTTCGGGGAAGTACACACTTTGTTTCGTTAAGAAATAGCGTTGGCAGATTGTGTTATTTAATTTAGACCAAATTCGCTTGCCAAGCTTAACGAAACAGGCATTTTATTAGGTTTTGCAGAAAATCTTACAGGTGTATCTATTATTTTGATCAGGTGTGTATCTCTCTGTTCTTGAAATATTTCATCATGACCTTAGACACGTGACATGGAGCTGAATTTTGCTGAAAAACTGCTTCACTATTGGGATTAAATTTTCTTCAGTTCAGCTTCCATACTATCAAGTCTCTGTATTTTTGTGATCTCACCATGCCTTCGATCGGCACAAGTGATCCGATACCCAAGATAAGAAGAGAAGCCCCAGAACATCTTCTTTAACCCTGGAAGTACATGCATATTTTTTATACGTAAAGGTCATGCTTCGTCGAAACGACGATAGCATTATACAACAAAGTAGTCATCTATAGCTTTGAAATTTGCTTGTTTCCCATTATTTGGTTAATTTATCATATAGAAAAACAACAATGGACATTTTTTTTAATAATATTTATTCATAAATTAATTGTTAACCAAAACTTACTTAGAAAGAATAATTGTAAAACGTAAACATGCGTAGTCGATTCGACGTCGCATGTCTTTCCAGGGTTAACCGATGTTTCACTGTTTGATCAATATGAGCTGTTGTCAGTTTTTCGTTATCACTTTTTCTAACGTAACGAGATCGATGTCTTTGTACCATAAAATGGTACTCATCTGAGAACAATATTTTTCTCCACTCTTCAACAGTCATACTCACATATTTTTTGCCCAATCATATCATTTTTTCTTCATGGCAGGAGTCAATAACTGTTCTTGACTTGCTTTCTTAGTGGCTGTTCAGACGGGAGCAAGCATGAAAAGCTTGGGCAGGCGTGTCGTGTTCACATGAGTGCAACCATGACGGACTTTTTCTAATCAAATAGGAACGGTGGAATTGGAATTTTGTCACTTTTTCTAGTGCTCATTAAGATAGGTTCTTTTGTTCGCAAAAAATGCAAAAGAAATATCAATTATGTGCCTTAAATATGTACTAAAAATTAAATAAAAAATAAAAGCAACAATCTCTTAAGAAATTAAAATAAGTTTAGCAAGAAAATGAAGACTGTGTGTGCCGTAGATGCGCATTGTTTGTTTGCGTTCATGTTGCCTATTCAACTTCAAAAGAATTATGAGGGAAAGTGGCCAAAATCGGAACAATATGAACATGGAACATTCATCAATGCACCGATTTTTATTTTATTTTTGGATTTTCGGTGCAACTCTGCTATCTCTTTCTCTCTACCTATTTTTCTACCTTTCTCTTACAGACATGATTCATGCCTGCACTCGTCTGAACATCCACTTAGGGTTTAATTTGCTATTCCTTATTAAAAAAGCTTCATCCCTTGCTGTTCTCTTTTTTTTTCTCCCACATTTCTCTTTTCTCTGCCTCTTTTTTACTTCAAAATCTTGTTTACAGCTCCTAAACTCACATCACACGCAAACATCTCTATCTCTATCACAATCCTAGTACTTTTTTTAGGACTAATATCCATCTTCAAAAATAAGACGCAAATAAAGCCTTAATTCAGTATACGATTTTTAATAATTTGTGCTCCCAAATAGTTTCAAATATTTCAGACCGGACATTTTTCCGTGGAAAAGGACCCTCGTGAAAGTCGTTCGAAGTCTTCGATTGACGACGATAAATGTGTTCCTAACGAAAGTCGAAATTGACGAAGCTCTAAGATTGACTCAAGAAATGATACCAAAAGTAATATGTTTGTATAACGAATATTAGAAAAACATTCGGGATACATAATGCTCGTATCATTTTTTGGACCAAAATTTGTAAATTTCTACCAAAAATTTTTTAAAAACAGTAAATCGATTTGAAAAAACTGTATATTTCACGGTATCAATTTTATCCAATGAAAATTTACAAATAAGGCTAAACAGCTTTACCGAAAACCCCAACACGAAAGTCTTTGTGGTTAATGAGTTAAGCGAATTAAACTATTTGACCTCCATTGCAGACTTTGATCTTGAAAAAATCGCTTATTTAACCTAACGTAGCAAAACGCCTTGGTAGCATTATTAAGTAGGCCTAGCGCTATTGGAAACCGCTGAGAGATTTGGATTTATATTTTTAATGTCGCACAATGTAATTAATGCAGTTAGTGCCGAAATTGAAAATCTCCAAAAAAAGGATTTTGAGGAATACTTTGAAAAGATAGATAGAAAAAAGACCAACTAAAGAAATGTATTAAAAGTAATAAAAATTATATAGAGAAGATAAAAAGTGATAACAATTAAAGATATGAAATTAAGTTTTTGATATTTGATTTTTTTAAAACCAACATACCGAACTTTTGTTAGCCCCTCTGTATAGTATATGTTTAAACTTTTGATAAATAATAATATATAAGAATAATTGATTGAATGGTTGTATTTATAAACTTTTACAGAATGCATTCATTTTAGTTCACTGTTATCTGCTTGTTTTACTGCCTTTACTATATACAAATTAGATCTGATACTGACACAAAATGTAACAAAGTGGAAATATGTAATAACAACAAACGAAAAAAAAGGAATAGAAAAAATTTTTATGAACATCATCATGTGAAAAAAATGCAAGCAAGGTAGCACAACATAAATTGTTTATGTGGATATATGGAAAAAAGTGCATACCAAGAGATATGAATATAGCCCAACAGGACAGATTTGAATCACTTTCCAAGAAGAAGAATAAACGATAACTTAGCGCCATCCATGAAATTTTGACGTAAACAAGATTATTCATGGGAAATTTTGCCTCTATCTATTAATTCCTGTATCTCCTCATGCAGCATAGAGCCTCCACAAAACATCTCCATCTCGTTCGGTTTCTTGCCAGCACTTTGAGCTCTTTCCAGAATTTTCCAGATTCAATGGCTTCGTAGTTTTCGGACGACCTCTTCTTGTACTTCCTTGCGGGTTCCATTCAAGAACTTGACGACAGATTTCAGTTGGACTTTTGCTAAGTGTGTGACCAATCCACTTCCATTTACGTAGCATGATGGTATTTGCTACCGGATCCATGTCACATCTCTTGTACAGATCTATGTTAGAGATTGTATTGGGCCACCAGATTTTGAGAATGCGACGGAGGCATCTGTTGACAAAAGTTTGGATTTTATTTGTTTGAAGTTCGGAAACTAACAATGTTTCACATCCATAGAGAAGAACTGAAACAACATTTGACTTGAAGATTCTTATTTTGGTGTTTGTTAAAATTTGGGATGAATTCCAAGTGTTATTTATCCTAGCTGAGATGTCCTTTTTTGCGCTATTTTCTGCTGATATTACGCTGCCGAGGTATACAAAAGAATCAACTAGTTCAACTTCTTCAGAGCCAACTCGGAAGTTATTGTTGTTGGTGGATTTAATTTTCATCGCTTTCGTTTTGTCTATGTTTATGTATACTAAGGCCTACCTTTGCAGAATTTAAGTTTAGGTCATAGATTTTTTCCTGCATGTCGGAGTGTTTTACAGACAGGAGACAGATATCATCTGCGTAATCAAGATCCTCAAGCTGGGTAAAGTTCCAGAAGATGCCTCTATTTTTTCCATCTATAGCGTTGCCTAGAACTTGATCAATCACGGTTAGGAAAAGAATCGGAGATAATAGGCAACCTTGTCTGACTCCCGTTTCCATGCTAAAAGGGTCTGAAAGGCATCCATTGTGTAACACTCTGCATTTAAAACTATCGTATTGAGATCTGATTAATTCTATTAGTTTTCTAGGTATTCCTTTGTTCCTGAGCGTATTCCAGATGTTATTTCGGGATATGCTGTCAAAGGCTGTGCTGTAGTCAACAAAGGTGATTTGAAGTGATGTTTGCCACTCACTGACTTTTTCAACAATAATCCGCCGAGTGTTTTTTTATCTACGCATGAGCGGTTGCTGCGGAAGCCGGCTTGTTGTTTCCTCAGGGTGTTGTCGAGTTTTAATTTGATGCGATTAAGGAGAATTTTCGAGAGCACTTTAGATGGGATTGACAAAAGCATAAGTATATAGTTTTTACATAAAGATAAATCACCTTTTTTCGGCACCTTCACCAAGATTCCTTGCAACCAGTCTTTTGGAATCTTCTCTTCATTCCAGATTGCTTCTAAGACTGGAAGCAGAAGAGTTACCGAGTGTTCTGGACAGGCTTTAAGTAACTCGGCTGGAATACGATCATACCCAGGCGACTTGTTGTTCTTTAAGTCCTTGATGGCTGCCTTGATTTCCTCTAATAATGGTGGGAGGGTGTTGATTCGTGACTCTTTGACTTCTTCTGGCTCGGTCTGGTTATCTTCGTTTGTATTTGTAATTGGGGTAATTGGAAATTTTGCCTGATGTTAGCTTAAAAACGTTGGAATTAAGTAAATAAAGTTTTTTTTTGGCAGAATTGAACCGAAAACCCAAAACTCCACAGTAAATAATCACAGTGTTAAGTGTTTCTAAACATTAGTGGTATTCACGATGTGATGTATTTGCAAGGCTCTCAGATGAGAAATTCGTCCATCGGGGAAAAAATTGGGAAATTTGATCGAAAATCGGGAAATTTGGAAACAAAATTTGTTGCTTAAGTTTGATTCATAAATTTTTTTTTTTTATTTCTCGCCTGCAAAAACGTCGAGTTTTTGTCTAGTTTAGAGGAGACCCTGGTTAGTTCAGGTGTAAGCGTTGTGTAAACAATTTGCGTTTTGTATCATATTTAATCCTCTATTGCAAAGGAGGCCACATATGGCTTTTCAAATATTCCTTTTGTTTAACTCTTTGCTCGAAGGTGGTACAAAATTTAAACCACTTTCTTGTGGGCTTTTGCGCATAGTTTGTGCCACTTTTTGTCATAAGAGAAATGGTAAAAATAGAATTAGAAAATGAATTCTTTTGTTTATTTTTTATTTTAAATGTAAGTATGTTTTTTTTTTATATAAAAAGTTGCAATTCAAAAAGCTGTCAAAAATTACTGCATATATTTTAAGTTGATTTTTGAAAATTTAAGTTATTAAAAGACAAAAATATTTAAGCATAAATCAGGAGCAAATTTCAGTTACAAATAACCTATTTTTTTAAGGTTATGAAATGAAATATTACTACCTATATTTATTTACTAGATTTTGGAGAATTTTTTTTTTAACTTAAAATCATAAAATCTAAATCTTTTAAGTTAATTCTGGCAAATTTGCATTAATTACAACTAAGCAAAAGACATCATAGCAACTAAAATTTATTTTTCCAATGGATTAAGAATTCGAGCATTTGAGGGTTAACGAACTTCTCTGAATAGCTTATCTCAGTCACCTGAGTTGCTGATAAAGGGTTTAACCAATTTGTTGTTTTTATAAACTTCTCTAAATTTCTGATATCAGCAAACTCGTGGTCAGCTAGATTGCAGGAGAAGAATTGACTTAAAGAAGCACGTCAACGTTTGACAAGTTATATCATAAGTTAGTTCCATAGGTGCTTGAAGCCGCCATTATACTTTCGTTTCCAGTCCAAAACTCATCATGGCTTCAGATACGTCCTTTAAGGGTTGTATTGTATTGTATTGTATTAGAGAGGTTTATGTATTTGTACCGCGACCTATAAGATCTATTGTGCGTCCCTCTTCTCTATCTAGTCTGATTTGCCTAGAGTGCCTAATCCAAATCCGTCTCCCTGAAGAATTTGAGTATTGCACCCGGATCTATGGATGCTAGTTCTGTACTGGGCACTTCGTGCATACCCAGATATTTCATTCTTTTGTGGATCAGTGCTCCACACTGAGCCAATGTGTTCTGATGATTCATTCTCCACTTTACCAAACCTACATATTGAGCTTTCCTCAACTCCTATTTTGCAAAGGTGTTCTCTGAGCCCGCAGTGCCCAGTCAAAATACCGGCTAATATACGCCGACTGTTTTTGTTGAGACCAATGCAGAATGCGTATCTATTGTTATAGTTACCTAGAAGCGTTTTGGATTGCCTCAGTCCCGGAAGATTATTAAAGAGTTCTTGCCTCTTGCTCTTCTATTCCTTTTCATTGCCTCTATTCCTAAGTGTCCAGGAACCCAACATAGAGCAACTTTATTGTCCTTGCCCAGTTGATTGAGCTTGCTCAAACAGTCCCACACCAGTTTAAAGGTGATCTCAGAGGAGCTCGAATGGCTGCCTGGCTATCCGACATGATAGCGATATCTTGCCGTTTGCACGTTCTGTTCAGGTTGAATTGCACAGATATGTCAATTGCGTGAATTTCAGCTTGAAAGATGCTTGGATACTTCCCAATCGGCTCAGAGTGTTTGAGTCTTTGTAATGTCCAACCAAAATGGTGTAGAGATACGAAAAATTAATTTAAAATATGTTATTGTTAAAATTGCGTATAAAAATATTTGCTCATGCATAACTGAATGCGCAATCATTTTTCGTAGGCACGCAGTCGCATAACGGTCACACCTGCACATTAAATCTTAACCGCAAGTGTCATCTAGTAAGAGTGTGAGATTTAGCTGTTTGTGTGAGCGCATATCACTCTACGCTACGCATGCGCATCAATGTATGAAAACATTAGTGCATAAATGGTTCTTATTACTCACATGTAGGTGTATAGAAAATAGAGTGAATGACGATCGTTGCGAACGCATATTTTAGCTAATAGCTACTACTACTACTTAGAGATAGGGACAGTTAAGCTAGTTAGCTATATTTCTGCTTCTGAAAATTTGCTCAATTCCTTTGCAACCGTAGAAGACACAAGTTCTAGCAGGAGCTTGAACAAGAAAATTAATTTTTCATACATTTTTTTTGAATATCGGTAAAAGCTTATATTAAATTTGTGCCACATTAAAGTTAATAAAAATTTATTAATTTAATGTTAAAACTACTATAAAATCAGTGAAGTATAATAAAAAGAAATAAAACGTAAGTTAACTATTAAATTAAAAATTAGTTAAAATAGTAACTAAGTACTTTTTGGTACAGTCACCACAGGTATTTCTACAACCTACCTACATACATACAATTTTCTTCTCGGATGGGAATTGTTAGTCACAACCTCAATAGTGGGTTGCATGCATCCATTAGGTGAGTAAAACTCAAAATTTGTTTGTACGAAATCCAGAAATTTAAGATAATCCTATTAATTTAATAGGAGGCACCTCCATTTTGGTTAATGTGGGGTCACCTAACGGACCTACCTAACAGTTCTACCTAACGGACCTAACCTCATTTACGAAAACTCACATGGAAATCTTCTAGAAGCAAATTGAATTTTAAACATTATCTACAATTCCGTGAAGACCCTCATGGAGCCTTAAGTGAAATCTACAATTAAATATACCTAAACCAATCTTACAACTATTGAAATACATGCTAGCTTAAATCTAACCTTAACCCAGCTATACATACATAGTGCTAAATCTAACCTAGAAAAAAAAACATGAATTCATCCTAAAATCTTAACCCTAAATTTTCTTAAAAATTAATTAGTTAAATATTAAATTAAAGAAAAAATTTAAAATGTGTTAAATATTAAAAATTAGTAACATGCGAATATCTTAAGTGCTATATTTTATAAAGTAGATTTAAGTTAAATTAAGAAAAAGAAAAAAAAAAGTGAATTTGCACATATGAATTAAAATGTCATGCGATAAATAAGTAGAGTAAAACAATGTTAAGGTGCCACACTATTTTATCCAACATAAATTAAACATGTTCATTAAAAGCGTCATCGTCGTCGCTGGGCCCAACGTAACTTCGATGGAGCGTCAATCTATGTACGTAAGTTAAAACAACAAAAACTTTATATTATAAACCTTAAAGATAGTTTGGCATTATTATTATTAATTTTTTTATACTAATGATTTTGTTTGAGTATATTAAAGAAAGCGTTAAGTCAAAGAGAAAATAACTCCATTCATTTATCTCTCTTTACTTACTTTACTTACACTCTCTTTTTTTTCGTATCGGTATCTTTACAGTATAGAACAATTTTACAAATAATACTGTTTATTTTTCTCTCTTGAATATCAATAATGTTTTTCTATTGTTTACAATACTATTTTCTACTACTAATTTTTTTTCGGTTTCTTAAATTTAACTTCTTTTGGATATATTTTAAGTTAGGTATCTTTGGATAAATTTATAAAATGAACATCATATTGTTCGAAATTAATTTAAATATTTCTTGGATTTTGTTATATTAAAATGAATTTGAAGATGAATTAACTTTCTTTTGTAATTGATGAAATGTAAGGTAAACATTTTAGTAGTGTGAGCAGAAGTATCTCTTTGGGTTAATGAAACAACAAATATTCTTCATTAACAGGTTGGGTGGGTAGAGACCTAGAGGGAAATATTCAGCTTTCCTCCCTCACTTCTATAGTTTTATATGCCCAGTAGTAAACATTTGTACGTCCGTTAACTGAGGTCAATCTTCTGGTTGGCTCAGTTTGTTTTTTTATCTGCTGCATACGTTTAATTTATGTGATCCTCCTTGTAGCATGACGGCGAAGCAAGCCCACTCCCATTTTCCCTGAGCTAAGTCTGAAGGTTCGTTACATCTTGGCGCAAATACTCCTGCCCCAATTCCATCCTCGGTTCGTGACCCATCTGTATACCACTAAATCGTGTGTTCTTTGAGTGTATAGTTATGTTCTACACTCTCCCATTCATTCTTACTACTAAGTTTTGCAACAAAGTGTTTCTCAAAACTATACTGTTTATCCATTTTGTCCTGGGGACAGTCCAAGAGATAGTTGTCTTTCGCCGGGTTATTTCGGTTTTCAGGCCCTATAGATCGCCCCGTTAACCTTTTATTTCTTGTTGCTCTTATGATTGCTGCCTTGGAGGCACCCTCTATCACGAGGTGTAATGGAGTTAGCTCCTATAGTACCTCCAATGCAGCAGTCGGACATATTCTCATCGCTCCCGTTATACAGATACATGTCAACCTTTGAACTTTTCTTAACTTAGCTTTCGCTGTTTTTAGTTGAGTTCTCCTTGCCCACGCTAGTGCACCTTCTGCTCAACATTAGAGCGCGAGTGGTTTTACTTGTCACTGCCTCAATATGCGATTTCCATGTGAGTTTACTATCTAATACTAAGCCCAGATACTTTACCTCTTGCTTTTGTTCAATAACCTCCCCAGCTAGTGATATCGATTGTCCTTTAAGTAGTTACCTACTCAAATTTACAGACGGACGACAAACAAATCAAATGGAATAATAAATGTTACAATAATCTTGAACACCAAAGTTGTTCGCATTTTATTGTGAATAGTATTTTTTAAATTTTGTTAAAAAAAATATTGATTTTCGGGGAATTCCGAGTCAAAATCGGGGAATGGGGAATCAGATTGAAAATTGGGAAAATTTCCCGGACCTCCCCCCCCCCCCCATCGGAGAGCCTTATGTATTTGTAACAAATGGAATTTTGCATTAAATTTTTTATTTTATAAATTTCTCAGAACAAAAGTAAGTTATGATTTAAAAAATAAAAAAAGCTCCACTATAGAAGAGTTGTTGAAAATATGAGATTAAACCGAGAGAGCCGACGTTGACGCCTCTGCTTGTTTGTATGTGGCCCATCCTCATACGCTTATGTGAAAAAGCATGATCTCGTGACCACATCGTGTTCAAATTATATACAATTTAATATTCGTATACCGAAGACGCCGGTAGAGTTGGGCATACAACTTTTTCATGAAACGAAAAAAAAAACTTAAAAGCTGCCACCAATGAATCTTCTAATGATTAGAATAGTATCGTAATATATAATTTATTCTAAAGAAGATTTGAGTCCCTTAATTTGTTCTACTCTTTTTCTGTCTACAAAATATGGAACCACAGCTACACCCATGGTAATAAATATACTTCCACACACAAAAATTTTAAACAAAATGTACCCATGCTAAAAAATGCAACCATGCTTGTTGTATCTTCTACATTTGATCATTCACGATACCGTTATAGATAAATCAGCTTAGTAAAACGGCATTATTTGTTAAGAGGTGGTTATAAATATTTGTTGTGCCGAAGGATATAAATATACTTCCAAAAACTATTGCGTTAAAAATTGGATTCGTCAATAGCTAATTTCGGGTGTGTTAATTAAAGTGAGAATTAGTTGCTTGTTATGTTTCAATTTGGATGTAAGTTTTAATCATAAATTTTTTTGTAAAAATGCCACGAGAAAAGAATTTCATTGCCTACAAAGAATGTGGATTGTCAAAACGAGAAATCGGACAACGAATGCAAAGATCACACATCGGTGTTGCAAATGAATTACGACTAGGCTTTCTTTATGCAAAAACGAAAAGACCAGGGGGACCACTCAAAATAACACCACGGAAGACACGCGAAATTTTGAGAAAGGCAAGCTCTAAAAAATTATGCTCAAAGGAAATTTGTTGTGAATTGGATTTGAATGTTTCTGCAAGGCGAGTGAAACAAATCTTAAATGAATCAAATAATATTGTGTGGATTAAAAGTAAGGGAAAACCTCCATTAAAATATCATCATAAAAAAGCACGACTTTTTGCATAGTCGCATCTGTTGTGGAACGACCAGTGGAAGAACGTCTTTTTTAGTGATGAAAAGAAATTCAATTTAGATGGTCCTGATGGTTTGAGACTAAAGAAAATAAAATGAAATTAGCTTGCATAGAAATTTTGGAGGAGGTACCATCATGGTCTGGGCTGTATTCAGTTATGAAAGCAGGACTCCAATATGCTTCATAAGTAATAAAGTAAATGCTAATGGTTTCATAGAGCTTTTAGACGAAGCCCTAATCACATTTTTGGACGAAATTGATGAACCAAACGCTATTTTTCACCAAGATAATGCTCCTATCCATAGAGCCAAAGTTGTGGCAGAGTGATTTAATGCAAAAATATCAGTCTTTTGCGGTGGCCTGCGTTAAGTCCGAATTTAAATCTCATCGAAAACCTCTGGGGAATTATGGCAAATCGAAATTAATGCTAAAGGACGACAGTACTTTAGCCTCAGGGATCTTCCTGTCGCTATAAACCAAACTTGGAGCGAAATACCCACTTCTGAGCCTATTTAATTTAATCATGTCAATGCCTCAACATTTGGAAGAAGTGATCAAAGTGTTTGGTGCTCATACTCATTACGAAAAAAAACGATTATTCTTAAAAATGAAAAAGACAAAAGTCGTTCCTCTAAAATTTAATGGGGTATTCTTACTTACAGTACTGTGTAAAACAAAAGCAACAAATCTTGGCATACCATACTGATTACGTTTTCATGACTTTTGTTAATTTTTATTTAAAAGAAAGTGGATTTACTTTATTCTTTAATTACAAAATTATGTAATGGGAAACTTAAAAGTTTGAAAAAAATTTCAAAAAAATTAATTATTTCAAAAAAGTCAAAGAAATATGCACTTATGCAAAACAAAAGCAACAATTTTATGATATTCCTTATTTACATTCATTGCTTCACATCTGCTAGGCACTACCTTTACGACGGCGACAATTGATGATTCCGTACTACGTAACACGGAATCGCCACACAATTGTTGACTGCCGATGGCTTTATGGATTTAGTATTTGGAGTGGAGTAAATAAGCTAAATAAATGGAATACATTCAATATTGAATTAAAATATTTTGGTATTATAAGATTTCTAAAAAATAGTTGAAAAACTATTAACTATTCCATTAACTCATTTCTTTCACGTTGGATCTCAAACATGTTTTCTCGATCCAGTAGCCGGAGTTACGGTTAAAACCATAACTCAGATTGATATTCAAGTGAAAAATTAGACCACATTCAGATTAATATTCAAATAAAAAATCAGCCCAAAATTCAAACTAAAATTTAGACTAAAATTTACTAATCAGACTCAAACGTGGGACTGATATTAAGACCAGAACTCAATCCAATATTTAAACCAAAAATCAGTGCCGAGCTCAAACCATTGTTTGAACCAAATGTCAGATCACAAAATTTGATATTCAGATCAAAACTCAGCCCAGAACTCAGATAAAAACTAGACTTAAATCCATATCAGAAACTAGGCTATTGTTAAAAAGGTTTTTTGTTTCAAAAACTGGAAAAATATAAGTAAACTCGGTAGAAATAAAGGGGTAAAATAAAACGAAAAACATACCAATTATTTTGAGTTTCCAACTTTTATTATTTGTGGTTGAAGTATATAAGATAAACAGTAACACTGAAAAAAGATTTTGATTTCTTGCACAAGACTGCAGCCCTCATTGTCCCCTTCTGGATCATCTACTACTGCTTGTAACTGTTCGTTAAATTCAAAGAACTTCTGACAACCGATATAGATTTCGTAAAATTTCATAAATATTGGCCTGACAGTAAATTAGTTATGTCATTTCAGAACCTACAAAAACCACAGTAGTCAATTACTATCCGAAAAAATCGGAAAAAAATAAATTTTATTATCTATACTATTCAACAATTTTTTAAATATTTTCTTATCTCTATCGTTTTCTTTCTCATTTCAGAATCAATACTGACTATAGATAAGAAATCTTATTTTGCTTTTTTCCTTTCCTTTTTTATTAGTATTGAATGAGTATTGAAATAAAATGGCATAAATTCTTAGGTCGTGACTCAGTGTTAATACCAGATTAAATTGGCACTATTATTAGGCGGTTTACCAACAGTCGAACATCAAAGAAACTCTCCAACTGGCCATGTTTTTCTCTGAAGCAAGTTACGTGGTAGGTTTCTAGAATTTGAACGCATATGATAATCTGATCTTTGGCAAAGAGATTATATTCTAAACACCGAAGATCTTAGCGACCCCATATTGTCACAATCAGACTCAGCATTTTGCGTACATTCTGGAAACCGCAATTTTCATCTGAAATAAAACGAGGTTGGAGTGTACTATTATTACATATCTCTCTTCTATATGAACCTAAATGCTATAAAAAAAAAAGAAAAATTTAATTTCTTACAGGGATCACAACAAAAAATCATGATTTTTTTGCCATTTTTTACAACTGTTTTTGCAAAAAAAAATTATTTTAAATAATGCTAATATTCCAATTTTAGGTTCATATAGAGCGCAATACTATGAAGAAAGTAAGTGCCAATTTTCAAAACGATCGGTTGAAAACTTTTCAAACTAGCGTGTACGCAAGTTCAAAAAAATCGTTTTGAAGAAAACGCGTTTGAAAAACGTGGTGCGCTCGGGGCATGAAGGAGAGCTACTCACTTTAATGGCTTATAACAATAGAACGAGTCGGAATTTTATTTTGAAATTTCGCGAACATATTTTTCAATAGTTTTACTAACGATTTATGAAATAAAAAAAAATCGATTTTTTGAACCCCCTTAATATACTAGAAATTGAGTATTACACAAACAAAATATACAGCGAGATTCACTCATAATAGAGTAAAAATTTCACCTAATAAGGTAAGTGCAGCTAATTCCGTGCTAGTGGGTAATTCCGTACTATTTTACTAAAAGAAGTAAAATAAGAAATCTCGTATACTTTCCAAAAATATTTTTATTTGAGGTTGTTTACTATACTTAAAACATTGTGTACCTGTATTTTCACTACTTAAATCTCGTTAGTTTTATAAAAATCTTCATTAGTTTATCACTTTATCAAAAATCCTTATAAAGTGGGCAAGTTTTATTGTTTCGCGTAATGAAGCAGCATAATTTGGATAAGACTATTAAGAGTTATTTGTAAGTATAAATCTATTTTTATTTTACTAGTTTGACCAGATTTGATGTCATCTTTAATTTGAAGCATAACAAAAGCTAAAATCTGCATTTAGTAATGGCACGGAATTAGCTGCATTTACTTTTGCACGTGAATCTAATTGCTTATTCCGGTCAATAATATGAACCATAAATATACTTGGGATATAATTCCGTCATATCATATTAACAACCATATTGTTATTTTTTAGTTGTAAAGTTGACATAATTAGCAAAAATTAGATTAAAAATTATAGAATGTCTCCTTTCTAAATCACTTATATTTTGGGATTTTATTAAATTTACGGATATATAACTTCAGCATTTCAAAAAAAATGGATAAGCAAATGTATTTTCATTTAAATTTATTTTTCTAATTGGCTCTTGGAGTAGAATCACATAGAACGGAAATAGATTCACGTTCTATATGCCGTAATTAACAACCATAATTAGGTAATTACGTGCTATTTTATTTCAACAGCGCCTATATCAAGTTTGCAAGCGGATAAAGAATAAATACACACAAAAGTGTTGTAAAATGGATTCATCATTTGGCCGAGATAGGTTTTCCAATAACTAAAGGACAGCTAGTAGGTTGTGTCGCTAACTTAACCCTCTAGTTCCCAAATTTTTGATTGATTTAAAAAAAATTTATATTGATAAATGATGTAAAAAGCAGATCTCAAACCCCTAAAAAATTTAATGGGCGGGGTTTTATGAAGCCGGAAAGATTGAATGCCTAAAAGTATGTATTTCTTCTTGAACAAACTTTTTAATAATTTGTTTTAAGTAATTAAACACTTTGAAGAAAAAGTTCAAATCTTTGCTACTCATAACTAGTTTTTTATCTGAAGAAGTTTTTTACGAGAAGTATTTTATTTATTTACTTTTATTTTATTTTTTTATTTTTATCTCAAATTCAATCAAAATTACTCTTGTTCTTCACAAATTTTTGACTTTGACTGTCGCTAACTTCTGTAAATTCTATAAACGATATGATAAAATGTTGCAACAAAAAACTATTAAGGTGCTAATTACACCCGTTTTAATAACGTCTGTCTAGAGACACGCTTGAGAGCTAGAGGGTTAATGAAGGAGCTGAATTGCCCAAATAATTTTAGGAATGGTCCACCAAGACGATATTGGTACGAAGGATTTTTGATTCCACTGCAAGCCAAAGAGTTTCAGAATTCCTGTCTGTTGCTTGTGTTTCTGCCACAGAATTCTCCAAAGACAGTATAATAGTTTTCTCAACGGCCATTTATCGTAAAAGGGATACCCAATTTTTGAGAGGAAGGGTGGGAGTAGAGGAAAAATGTATATCCAAAAATTGTTTATCTCTTTGCGCTTAACAACTTTGCTTCAGACATCAAATTCTTATTTGTTAAGATAAATTCGATCACCTTTAGTATTTATATATAGCAACATTTTTAATATACTTTTTAAAAAGTTGATAAGCTAGAAGCTACCTAATTTTCTTACATTTTTTTATTGTTACGTTTTCTCAGTTTTTTGAGTAAAAAAATATATAAATTTTCTTTAATCTGTTTTATTTTTTACAAGAAAAGGCTTAGGAATCACTCAAATCTTCCTTCATTAAATTTCCAACGAAATTATATTCGCATTAGCACTCAATTAGTTTTACTGACAAAAATTTAGCAGGGAATTAGCGGCAAATAAAGGTTTTGAAATTGAATTGAAAATAAATTATTCGAATTGTAAAAATACTTAAATAATTAAACTTATAACTAAAAAAAAGTCAAGTATCACATAAAACCCAAAATTTTTATCTTGGTACCGTTGGCATGATAACAATATCTTTTTAAAGATCAAAATGTCTTAGTGGCACGGAATTAGCTGCATTTACCTTATTAGCTAATAACAGAAATAATATTCTAGAAATGTTAACTAACATTAGCTAATCCACAAAAATAAGTTTAAGAACGCGCATACATCGAACAATAGCTTTATCTGAAAAATCATCGCGAAATTGTCGTATGCTGACAAAATATCAAAGCACAAATTATCAGTGTGTCCAACTTTTGTTTTTCAAAATCCGCTCAAATGAAGAAAAACGCGTATTTTCTTTGAAAAAGCGCTAAGATTTTCCTTATAAAAGTGTTACACACAAATTTTTTTATATACAGTAGAATCGCGATAATTCGTACCCCGTTAACTGTTAGCACACTGTTGGTCCCTTGAAAAAATCGCTTTAATTCGTAAAAATTCCATACATTTTGGTCCCCCCGCTAATTCGTGTTTTTTTTTTTTAATACAAGATCTATATGATATTAATCTTATAAATCGAAATTGGTTGTTGACAACCTCTTATAATTCGTAATGCAAAGCAAAATTCTATGGAACTATAATTCGAAAAAAATCAATCATTGTAGATAGCAACGTTCACTTTTTTATGGAATTTTTGTGGTTAACAAGATACGTGCGAAGAGCCTAAATTTACGAAACCGTTAATTCGTATTTGTCTTATTTTAACCTCGTTAACCCTGAGATTGTGTGTCCCGGTAATATTCGAAAACTTAAATAAAATGGGAGATACGGTTTCCATTTTATTTCAGTTCTCTTCAAAATACGGATGCTGGCTCTCAATGAGTGAATTGTATACATGCAGTGTCATCGCCTTAAATTGGCTTTGCTATAACTCCTGGTTACAAAGGTTATAGCAGACATTATGCCCCATTGGAAAACTTAAGGATAACTGTAAGAATTAAGAGTTCTGGATATATTATTTTTTAAAATTTATTTTAATATTCGCATAAAATATTGAAGAAACTCAACCAGATTTTGAGGAAAAACTCGGGGGTGTAAAGTAAAGAATTTTTTGAATTGAGCGACTTACGGTCACGAACTTTGGTTTAGAATATTACTCATTGTTTCGATAAAAAATGTTGTTAGATTATTCTGGAAATGGATTATTTAGCGAAGCATTTAGTGTCTTTTAAATTGAAAAAAACGCGCTAAAAAACGAGCTAAAAAACGCGCTAAAAAACCTGCTGACCGCTTAGTCACTTCTTCCTCGTTTTAGTTTTCAAAAAGCACTAAATTTAGTGGGAAAAACGCTGAGTTGGCCACACTGCAAGTTACATACGAAATGCAGTTGTACTTACAAAGATCTTCGCCAAAGCATAAGCAATGAAATTTTGTGTTTTTAGAAAAACAAATTTTCTGCTTTATGTGTGATTTTGTCATATATATTGGACAATCACTTTGAAGCATTTATTTCAATATGCCATTTTATCGAAATTCTCTTTTTATCAAATTTTTTAATTTATGGAAGCCTATTTATTTAAAAAAAGTTGTGTGTGCTGGTTTTTTGGCAGTCTAGCTTAATTTGTTCAACTTTTAGTGAATGTGTATTTTGTCATTTTGAAAATCAATTTTTAAATGAAAGTTTCAGTTATTCTCAGTGCTCGGACCATTGCTGGAAAAATCGTAACTATTTGTGCAGCATTATGTAATGATTTAGTGGCAAAAATTTGTAAAAAAGAAAAAAAAATCTCATGACTTTGACTGTGGAAATCCATTTATATTTGTCCAATTTTTGGTTTGCTTTGTGTTTTGTTAATTAACGTTTTTATAGGAAATGGCTGCAAAAAATAATAATAAAGAAAGTCGAAGATAAATCTGGGGATAGAGAGGACAATGACATTGATACGCGACAGTTCCATTTAAAAGATCCCACAAAAAAGGAAACAGATGTTAAAGCAGAAGAATTTATTGAGGAGATTGAGGAAGCAGATTTGCCTTTTGTTTCCTCTGAACATCTTGATGCTATCGGTATCACAATCGATGATTCCACCTTATTGACAGAACAATCTCCAAATGCATGCAATAAACGAGTGGAATGTACTTAAACAAATATATATTAGGTGGAGAAGAGTTCATGTAAGGGAAACTTTGGAAAGCATTAGTTTTGAAACAATTGTTGACAATGACTTGCTTGAAATTGGTACTTCATACTCGTACTTTCAAAAGTATTTATCAGATGACTTTTTTGTGGAAGCAAATCACTACACCAATCAATACATACTATAGAAAGGCAACTCAAGCTTCAAAACTTCCACAGTGGATAAGGTAAGAGTGGTATTTGCGCACCATGTTCTGATGGATGTACTCAAATTTGATCGCGTTCCAATGTTCTACGATGTTCTTTTTTGTGCGGAAAAAGAAGAAATATAAATATTAGCTGTGTTTTATTCGCCAGTCAGTTTAACATGTGTAGTAGCGCTTGTAGCCAAAACTTATTCTGTTTGCTTCCTTTTCTTTATAATCTGCACTGTATTATCAGTATGTAAGTGGCGCCCTCTGTTAGTCAGTTTGTTTGAAAAAAATCAATCATGAATCCTTTTTCTGGTATCTATCTCCAAATTCTAATATACCTCTCTTGGAAATATGATGTTATATGTTCAATTTTGCTGATTCACTGAGTGAATACGAGCTTACTTGGTTGCAAAATTAAAAGGTCTCGATCTTTCACGATCCTGCACCGTTCAAGAAAGTTCTACTTTAAGATGATCTTCCTTTTTGTTCCTGTGAACTGTACTTCTACAATTGCACAAGTAAGTCAACTACAAATGTGTTCATACGCATATAAAAACTCTGTTTTCTTTAAATAAATTTAAATATATGTAATTTTATAGACATCATCATATATCCATAGATACCAATTCACCCAGAATTGTGGAAATTTTAATTTTTGGAGCGTTTGCGAAAGATATCAGGAAGATATCACTTTTAGTCCATGGTGTCACTTCCTAAAAAGGTAAATTTTCTATTGAATTTTCAAATTATTCCAAATCTAATGAAAATTGGATTTAATCTTTTTATTCATGTAGATTTGGCCCCATAAAAATACCATATCATATAATTTATAATATGTATACATAGGTATATACATATATATACGTATATATATATATATATACATAGGTATACTTACATATATATATTTATGGAGAATTGGTGATGAGGTGATTGTTGGAGGAAAAAGTCCAGTTAGCTACATGTCAGACTAGATGGTGGTGTAAGCGAGCAGACAGTGAAAATAAGCAGTGTTCATAATTTTAGGCCCAAAACGTTTAAGAAATATTAAAAGTGAAAATTATCTATAATTACTTACATATAAATATAATTTGAAAAAAACCCACAAAAGTGAAAAAAATGCTTTAATGGTATATGCCATACATTAAAATTAATATCCCCCAATATTACAAAAAAAAAAAACAAAAAAATTTGTATGAAAAATAAATATATATATGATACCAACCATGTATATTATAAAATGTTGCTAAATTGTGAAGAAAAATAAAATCGGGTGTAATAATTTAAGGTGTGTGAAGGAAATTTAAGTTCGGGTGTAATAATTTAGAAACGCATTATATGTTAAAATTTTAAAGTCTGAAATATTAAGAGAATTCATAATTAATAATTCAATTCTAATTAATGTTTCCTGTCCATGGAACAAAGATATAAAAAGGTTTCGATTCCAGCATACGCGAAAAACTTCACGCTTTTCAACAAATACGGATATGTTTAATCATTTGCTTTTAAGTTCCTATGCTTTTACAACGGGACAGGGACCACATTAATCGCATTTCGATTATTTTCCAACCAATTTTTCAAAATTTGCATTTTTTATTTTTATGCAATTTAAAATCGGAAACATTCTAGTTTATGGCAGATTCCTGCTGTTCATTGTATCCTCACATATAAATTGTTGAACGGATACGCCCGGATAAACAAAGTACTGCTCCAAGAAACACAAGGGCAGTAACCAGATCTGCATGAAAAACATTAATGCCTAAAACACAATCAAGCTTTGTGGCTGCGTGCTTTGATATGACATTTATTCGCTTTATATCGTTTTTGTTTTTTTTTCTGCCAAAAAGCTCGATCTTAGTTTTTCTCAAAACACAATATTGCGTGCGTTGAGTTTTTTTTTTGCCAAATATTAAAGAAATAAAATTACAAAATTATGGATTCGGATGTTGATGATTTAACTGATTTCAAGTTTTTTGCTCTCATGGCATATGATGGTTACTCAATCCACAAACAGCAACAGACGTCTGCGCAACAAAGGCAATGGATCCGAGAACTCATACAAAAAAGCATTCTCACGCACCAAAGAAATTAAATGTCCCTCTAAAGAATTCATTTTATTCATAACAAATCACATTCAATTATACATATTTAATTTATAATTTTTAAACACAACACCCATATTTTCTTTTTAAATATGTCAGTTGTTATTTTTAATGACAAACATGTAGATTTATTGTGAGTTTGATCAAAATGAGTGAAGAAAAAGAAGTACGTCTTAAAATTATTAAAAATTTTCAAAAAATTCCAAATTGGTCCTACAAAATTGGCCAAAGAATTGAAGGTCTGCCGTCAAACTGTTTCCAATGTTATTAAACAGCTTAAGGAGAATTTAACCATCGATAGGAAACCGGGTTCGGGAAGAAAACAAGGACCACATGATAATGGGAAAGCCAAGAAAATAGAAAGCATATTGAATAGATCTCCGAACACATCTGGTAGAAAAGCGGCCCGGTTAGCCCAGTGCTCTGACTATTTGGTGCGAAAAGTTAAAGCCAATGCAGGTTTGAAAATATTCAAAGTTCCTAACAGGAATGCTGCAAAAAATTTAGACGCCAAAAGTAGGGCTCGGAAATTAAAATCGAATTTCATACAAAAATATTCATGTTGTATAATGGACGACGAAACGTATGAACTGGCAGATTTTACGTAGCTTCCGGGTCAAAATTTTTATATTGCTGATGCTCGAGGAAGTGTCGAAGAATAATTAGGATCCAAAAGCGGACAAAATTTCCTAAAAAATTCCTGGTATGGCAAGCTATATGCAGTTGCGGCAAAAAAGCAAGTCATTTTTTACAGTGGGCTCTATAAATACCGAAATATACGTCAAAGAATGTTTGAAAAAAATGCTTCTTCCGTTCGTAAGAGAGCACAATGTATCCACATATTTTTGGCCTGATTTGGCATCATGTCACTATGGCAAGAAAGCTCTGGAATGGTACCAAAGTAATAACATAGTTTTTGTACCAAGAGGGGCCAATCCTTCAAATTGTCCGGAGCTAAGACCAGTGGAGAGATATTGGGCTCTTGTGAAAAGAAACTTAAAGACACCTCGTCCCAAAATATCGAAGATTTTAAAAGTTGATGGGCAAACTGTTCCAAAAAGCTGTCTGAAACAACTATCAAATCTCTAATGGAAGGCTTACAAAAAAAGGTCCACGAGTTCATAAATAGTGGTTAGAACTATAAGAGTGAACTATAAGAGTTATATTTTTCTGTAATTTGTAAAATATTAGCAATTAAATAAAACAAAAATCAAAATTCTAAGATCAATCGTTTAAAAATTATTGAATTTTATATATGTTAAGATTTTTTCGATCTCACTCCTTACTAGCATGCGCTTTTTATGCTTTCAGTTTCTGTATTTTTAGTTCCTATGAACCAATTGAAATATGCTGTGTAAATTTTTCCGCAAGTAGTAATGCTACAGTCATAAGAGTCGTATAAAAATTTCTGAAGTATGTATGTGCATATGTCACAATGTTAAAAATTCTAAATTTTTTGAAGTGAAACTTCTTTAGCGAGGGTAAATCGAAAATTTTGTAATTGTAATAGATTTATTTGATTACTTGTAATCATAATCACACTTTTTCGATTAAGTTTACGTGTAATCATAATGAAAAATTTTTTGATTTGTATTATAAATAATCTTTCTTTTAAGATATTTTTTTAGTGTTTTTGATGTGTAAACATTTTAGCTCACGGTATGGGCAAAAATTTTAAATGTGTAAAACGTAAGAATAACTGTAACGTAAGACAACTGTTACGTTCAGTTCCCTTCTCGCTCACACTACAGCGCGGAATGACTGTGCTACTCTAAACAACAAAGAGAAGAGAGAAGATAAAAAGAGAGGGAGAAACTAAAATACGAGCGGAGTTCGCTTATGTTTCGATCAATTTACTCACACATATATGTACATACGAAAACTAAATGTGTGTGTACATTTATTAGTGGCAGAATTATTTGTTGGTGTTAAACGTGTGGAGATCGACTATACCATACAAGCAGAGAAATCGCCGTAGCAAACACAAGCGTTTGATAGGTTTCGAATTCGGTTAGTTAGATTGGATTAAAATTAAAAATTTTCTAAAATATAAAATAAATACAAAATGATAAGTAATAAGGAATCTAGGTTTCAATAAATGTATAAACAAAATGTAGTGATAATGATAGCAAACCACGGCATTATAAAAATTTTGCTTTGTGCATTAACCTTAGAAAGGCAACACTTGTTCATCTATGTAAATAGCAAATATGTTAAACAGAAAAAATCAAACTTATTTATTATAAAATCACTTATTTACTTCAATAAAAATACATTGTTTCTTATTTTTATTAAATGCAGTTAAGGCAAATCTCTTTGCGGTGCTTTTAAAAAGTAGTGGGGTGACTAGTCATCCCTGTTGCCTTCCTAATGTTAAATGCGGAAAGCACTTATCGTCGCCTGAGGATTGATTTGGCGTATGTGTGTACAAATTCATATACCTATACGCCAAATCAATTCTCAGGCGACGTTATGTAAATTTTTCACATCTAATAAAATTTCAAATCGACAGGAAGAAAAACTTAAAGCGCGAAAAAAGGATGCAATTGCAGCTGCGTATAAGCGAGCATATAGATCCCGATGCATTGAGTAAAAGAAAAATAATGCAACTACAACATATCAGCCCTATTCACGATTTGGTGCAATTGCAAAATATTTATGCTATCACAACAACAAATATATGTGATATGTAATAAAAATTTGCATTTGCAATGATGCAAGACCATTTGCAATTTATGGTGGATTGGGCTATTATATATAAAAGATAATGATATCTAATAAGTTTTTAAGTTTATAAAAGAATTGTTTTAATTTGAATTAATTACCTAAGCATATAGATTGTACATTAAATCCCTATATATGGCTATACATATGTGAGCTTATGTATATGACATTCAGTTAGCTTAACTGTTTACACATCAAATATCTTGCGTGCCTTGCACACATTCTTTGTTTTTTTTTTCTATGGTAAGAATTTTTGCCGAGCAATAACTTTGTATTATTCGGGGTATGGTTTCACTCAAATCCGATATGATGAAACTGCGCATTGAACTCATATAATTTTATAGCAGAAGTTAACATGTTCGCGTACGTGAATGCTATAACACTCATTTTCATGGCAGTATAGCACCTGTTTCACTAAGCCACCGAAATGGCTTACTTATTGTTTTCCTTTCACTATATATTATAGCAATTATACACCGTTTGGGAGTTGAACCCGAGGCAGCTGGGTTTCCAGTCTAGCACTCTACCATTAGGCCACCGAGAATGCTTAAACATTCAAATCTATAATCCATATTCTGGAAATTCAATTCTATATAGAATCTACATAATCCACAACTGAATTGATCTGAGGATCGAAGAGAATGCTATAGTATTCATTCTAAACAACTAATAAAATGTGGTATGTTACCCTGTTCGCAGATAGACATTCAGCCAGAAAATGTTTACGCCCTTCCTTTTGTTTACTTTTTTTTCTTTGTCTGATCGTGCACACGTAAAAATTTGTTAGAACTAAATCAAAAGGCATTATATTGTAAAAGTAAGAGATTTAAAGTTTCTCATCATTTTTATTATTCAACAGTAAAATAAATAAGTTGCTAAAAAATTGATTTTCACTAAATAAAGAAATTTCATAACATGGAGTTTTTAACACTTGGAAAAAATGTGTATAATAAAAATTCAAATATTACGATTACTTTAAGAAGTATACCATGTGTCTCTTTTTACACCTCGATACACTTTTGAGTTTCCGCGAACGTGTTAATATTTTTTTTTATCAAACAATATACTAACGAAAACTAATTCGACACTTTGAAAAATCGTGCCATGAACGATTAGGGTGATTCTCTAAGTCTAGTATACATAATTGCAAAATAGCACAAAATGCAAAAATACTATACTAAATTATACTACGATTCGAGGACGCACATTAACGTAGAACTGTAGTATATAAGAAGTAAAAATAAATGTCTATAAACATCTGGCGCAGAGTTGCATTTAATTTCATTTCAAGTGCTGCAAAATGGATTGACGTGTATTTTGTTTTTGTTTCGTTGTACGGATTGGAAAGTTTTACAAATTTTCCTATTCTTGCTCCGTGCAAGGGCATATACTAGACATACAGAATCAATCTTTTGTCTGCGAAAGATGTGGTAAGAAGGAAGGACAGGAAATTATAACTCATATTCTACAGACAAACAAAACCTCAGCTTTTATTCACGTACAGAAGACACTTATTAAACAGATATATCTTCGATGGCCTAAAACACTTGACTGATTTTCAGATTAAACATTTACTTAGCATCATAAAATTCACTCTGAGGTGGAAATGAGCTGAAATATGCAGGCAGCTATTTAAACCTTACCTAACCTAGAAAACTAACATTTAGTTAAAACCCTATAAAAACAACATAGTTTTATAAACATAAATATTTCTTCCATAGATAACTCCCGAACCCTAATCAATTAATCATCACCAGAATCTAAAAATGGAGGGCACTAAAGGTAAAATATTTTGCCAGAATAAATTTATTTGTTCCAAAATTTATTTTCCTGATTTCCAAATTATATTTGATAAAATAAGTTTTTATTTTTTTTAATTATGATATGGAATTAGAAAGCAGATATCAAATTTAACATTAATGGAATTCAAGCGAAACTCGTTAGTTCGTTAGCCGTTACTTGTTAGTTTATTAAAGCTTTCGAATTATATTTTATAAAAACAAAATGCACTTAAAAAATAATTGCTAACGAGCTAGCGAGTCTGGTGTGAATGCCACTATTATTTCATATATTATTTATTTTCTAGACTATGGCAAATGTATAAGAGTTGATTTCCGGGTTAGTAGAAAACATAAAATTATGATTGCAATAGGCATTTCTCTATAGAGTTTGGATTTTTGGTAAATTCACCTTTTTCTAACCTTCCTACTCTTTTGTGCTAGAAATGCCGATAGCTCAAAAATGTTTTTACTAATTTTTTATTTTTCATAATATAGTATTTGGATGATAGACGTGATGATATTTTGAAGCATTTTCCAAAATTTGGTCCTATAAAAAGTAACACAAATCATACAATTGAGTTTTACACCAATATATCTGTCAATAAGTGAGTAGATTTTAAGTGAATAGTGTCAAAAATTCTTAAGTACATATCCAATTATATAATTACTAATACTCTATAGAGTTCTTCGTTGTGGACAACATATATTAGACAGATCCTCAAATGATGATTCTCCTATACTATTACTAGAAGACGATATATTGATAGAAATTTTCGAGAGACTTCCAACAAAAGATATGGAAAATTTTGCCTATGCAAGTGAACTATTTTATAGAGTTTTTCAAGAATGTTTGGACCTTACACATATATTGAAAGGAACTGGCTCTTCAACTATTCGACATCCTCAATTATATGCACCTTTCATTGCACGAAATATTAAAGACCGCAATTTTTGTATAAATGCGCATGAACATATCTCGTGTTTAGAATTACAAGGGGATGTTCAGTTCATTTTTCCACTTTTGAAGGATTTAACAAATATTACCACATTAAAATTATGTGGTTGCGATTTAAAAGACGCTAATATCTTCGACATATCAGAAAACTTGCCCAACATTAAAATTCTTCATTTAAATAGAAATGAATATCTTACAGGTAAATAAAAATATTTTTATTAGACCAAATCGAGCCAACTCAATTCTCCCCTTATATTTACAGGTCGATATTTAGCATATCTTTCAACGCTGCATGAATTAAGTCTCGCTGGGTGCATGGATATAAGACCTAATACTTTTATTGAAATTTTCAATTATCATGAAAACCTTGAAAAACTGAATTTGACTGACTGCGCACTTTCAACACGTATGCTCAATACAATAATTGGCAAACTGGAGCGTTTGGAATGTCTGGCTATAACAATAAAATTGGATATATATATAAATAAAGATGAAGATGATGAAGATGATGATGATGATGATGATGATGATGATGATGAAGATGAAGATGAAGATGATGATGAAGATAAAGATATACCATGTAATATTATAGCGTCATTGCCGAAACTTAAGTCTTTAAAAATAACAAATGGACAAAAATCGAGAGAATCAAAATTTCAGCCAAAAATCAAAAGGCTCGTAGACGACTTAAAACGTTCAGAGACGTTAGAGTTCCTTGAACTGCGTTTCATAAATACTTCAACTTTCGAAATATCTGATCTAAGCCAACTAAAAATACTAAGTTTTCATTCTTGCTCTTATCTACCTTCTGATTTATGTCGTCTTAAAAATTTGGAAAGTATAGAATTCAAAGACTGCAATATAACTTATTTTCGAAATTATTGATTCATTGGACAAAGTTAATCGGAGACGCGAAAATCCAATAGTGTTCAAAATTTATGACGTCCACACTTCTGTTTTAAAGGTATAAACAGTTGTTTAACTTTACCTGAATGAAATGCATACACTCAAGATACAGCTTTCCTATAAATTAGTTAATAAATAGTACAGGGGTTGAATCTTCTCTTCCGTGAACGTACCACTCGTCACGTAATCTAGTGTATTTCACTACATTTTTGTGTTTTACGTGACGAATGCTTTGCTGACAGAAGAGATAACCTCCGTTATGCAAATGTTTCGATAGTCACATTCGTACCCAATGAGACCTCAATCATTTTGTGTGTTTTATACACGATGCAGGTATATATTTTGATTTTTTTGTTTTTTTTTTTTTTGTTCTCAGTGGATTTCTCATGTGTTCAACTAAGGAAAAAAGGGGAAGGACTTACTTACCCAAGGGAAGATTATTTCCATAGCTTTATTTTATGGTTGTCATACCACATTGCAAAAATATGCATTATCATGTTAACTTATTAGCAAAACTAATGGGATGAGATGAATGTAACCATTCTTTGAGTGTATGTGTTTAAATTCCACAAGATGCGCCCATTTAGTCGACATTGAATTATTGTAGACTCCAAAATTAAAATTGGATCGAGCATTTCAATTTCAACAGTAAATATTGTACTAAAAATGAACAATTGGGCGTAACTTTTTTGTGAGACTGGCACATGCATGTAGTTAATATTTAATTATTTTATATCACTTTCAGGATCCCAGATATCAGGATGCTGTTGCTAGAAATATTTTAAGGTAAACGAATACAGGAAAATGAAATGATTTTCAAAATGAACAATCTATGAATGATTTACACCACTCTAGCGGTTTATTTTGGAACAAGGTTTTCTTTTCAGATTGTTATTTAAGATATATTAAAGTGTGAGCAAAAAAATTTATGTCCATCAAATTGATGCGAAATGGTGGCAACAGAGCCAATCTACGTCTACGTAATTGTGAAGCTACTATCAAAATTTTAAATGGTTCAAGTAATGTGTCCTCTCAGTTTGAAAAAAGTGATTTCGAGAAAAACACGTTTAAAGTTAAAGTTTATCGAGGGGCTGTTGCAAAATGAAGAATTGAACCTTTTAAGAAGTTTTTTTTTCACTATAAGATCAACTGCATATTGTTTTTATGACCTTAAAATATTATTAGAGCCCAGAACAAAAATCAATTTTTCCGAAATCCTTGAGTGCTGTTACCCCTTAAGGGATCGTTCACATATTATGTAACGCGAGAGGGTGGAGGGAGGGTTCATAAACTGCGTTCGAAATTACAAAATTTTATAAAATCAAATTTTTTTTATGTACTTTTGATCAGAGGTATTGTTTTGTTTGGATTTTCTGCCGCTGATTTAAAAAAAAAAGAAAAGATTTTTTTATGAATACGTTTTTGAAAAATCATATCTTGAGCAAGAAATGTCCGGTCGTTCTTAATATATCTCTCAAATCTAATCTGATCTTTGTTTGGTTAACTGATTCAATATGTATAGATGAAAATAAGTAATTTCAATTACGGCTGATTCTGTTGCCAAGGTACATAAAGCTGAAACTTTTACGCAAAAAATAAGACCAACCAGAGGAAAAGCGACCGAATATGCCAAAGATTTTCTTCTGGTTTGTCTTATTTTTTTGCGTATTTCATCTTTATGTACATGAAGAGAAACCAGAAGTTTTTCAACCGTATAATGTAATTTTTGTCAAAATCTACCCTGTTTTCATCGATATCTTGAATTAATTAAAGAACCATTCTAACAAAGGATTGAATTCACACGCATTAAACGGGTCGACACAATATGGTGGATGGTGGTTTTGACCATGTTGTGTAGTGTTGATTAGTGCGAAATAACGAATTTGGCATGTTTAATTGTTAGCGTACTTTTGATGGCATACGAAGCAGTTCATGTCAAATGATTCGGTGGAATGTTTTTCATGACAAATAATTTTCTGTAATTTGCTTTAAGGGGCTATAACGCACTTAGGAGGCAAAAAAAGCGATTTTCAAGCATTTCTCTGAAAAATAAACAAGTTTGGCTTACTTCTGATGCCTCTAATTGTATTAGCTTATGTATACAGTTTACTTGTTGAAAATCATCAAATAACAGATTTCAGTTTGAATGGTTGTGAATCCGTGGGCTACTTGAAACGTAAAAATTAGCCATTTTTTGCCGAAGCCGAAGGTACTTTTTATACCGAATTGCTGAAGAATCGACGCCAAATATTCGATCGAACTCAGACACTAACAAAAAATTTTTGTTTCATAACATGGTCTGAAATTGTATTTCCTTAAAAAAACCGGCTTTTGACTGACTGGTTTTTCGATTTTTTTTACTGGTTTCCGGCTCTTCAGCTAATTTATTCGCCGGGCTAGTCTATTCCCGACCACTTGAGAATCTTAATTATTGCTCAGCAGAAAAATTTCTGCTCTCTCTCTCTTAAAAAACCTCTAAATCCTCAAAAAATTCGAATAATTTTCAATCTTTTTCTTTTTTCAACTCTCGCAGTGCAATTTTTCCAGATAAAATAAACGTGGAAAAATTTGTTCTTCCGCAGATACCGAAATTGTCAAATAAATCCATTTCTCCTGTACTTAAGTGTGGTTATGACGTTTTTTGTGGTATTCTTCGATATCTTTCGTTAGAAGATTGTGGAAATTTAGCTAAGACATGCAGACAATTTGAAAGTTATTTCCAACAATATTATTATACTTTAAATTTGAATTGTATAAGCGAAAACATATTAGATGACGTGAAAAAGTTTGGCGAAAGAGCAAAGCTTTTAATCGGCAACACTCGTGAAGCAGCTATCAGTGCAGATGTCGAGAATGCCATTAAACAATACTGTAAGAAGATTAAGTATGTTAATATTCGTTACAATAAATTATTGTTCTTTAAACTGCAATGCGCAATGGAGAATGTAACGATTTTATTATTGAGGGACTGTGCTCTCGAAGATAATGACATCAGAACTCTAAAGAAGTTGTCCAAGTTAGAAAATTTGAACATTGCCAGGAATCCTGATCTGTCAGGTAGATATTCTTCTGTAAATTATTATAGCTTATGAGGACAAAGGTTGATTCACATTTAACTAGGTTGACATGGCTCAATCGAAATAGCAATGCAAGACTACTACGACACTAATTTGAAGTTTTGATCGTACAGTCTCGGTAAGCTTAATTTAGCACGATCATTCATTTGTTCAGATATGTTATTGTTTGTCAACTTGTCGTGACGTTTAAATGTGAATCATTCTTAACCTTAATTTATGCGTAAAAGTTTTTATCAATTTCAGATAAGAATAACTTTAGATTTTTTTCTAATCAGCTTTATTTTACATGTTCATGCATGCATATGTATGTGTATTTCTATTTCCAGGAAAATATTTGTTTGAGTTGATAAAGCTTAAGACACTAAATCTGAGTGAGTGCACAAATATTAAGCCCGAAAATTTTACTGATATTTGTCAAATGTTGAAAGAACTTAAATCTTTGGATATACGTTCTTGTTGTAAACTACGTGCACCTGAGTATCAACAAATCGCCGACCTCTGTGAGAACTTAGAGGATCTCAAAATATATCTACAAGAAGATTTTGGTTATGAATGTATTGCACAATTGCCTATGCTCACCCATCTTCATTTAGCATATAAACCAACAAACAAACTCAATGATACAACATTAAATAGACAACTTGAAGACACATTAGCAAAACTGGCACAACTTAAGTTCAATAAAATAGAAAGTCTTGCTATCGGTTGTTATCCATCGGACAAATGGACAAGCAGCATATCGAAGTTAAAAAAGCTTAAGAAATTTTCATTTATGGATTACGATGAACGGGAGAGGAGAGGACAGAGTAAAGGCAGAGTTAATAAATTTATAGATTACTTACTTGGAGATTTGTTCCAATGTGAACTATTGCAATATGTTTATCTAAGGAGCCACAAGGAAGCAATTTTGAGATTTTTGGAATGTAATGGACAAATATTTCAACTTAAACGACATAAGCCGGTGAACTTTGCAGTAAAAACTCTTTATCCAGAATTTTTACATGTTGAGTGATTATATAAAATTTACAACATTTTCAAGCTTACATTAACTGAGTCTATATTTTACTTTTAGGTTTATGGTTATTTTAAAGTGAGAAGAGTTGAAAATGATGTATTCAGTTATATTGATGACGCTGGAGGTGAGACTTATTCATAATTATGACGAATATTGATGTATTTTATATATTTTATAACTTCAAGATGATAACACTAATCAATATTAATATTACAAAGAATTCGCTATTAACCAAATATTAAAGGAAACCCTATTTATATATTAACCCTTCGGAGGGGGCGCTCTGAAAAGTAACACGTGAGAGCGCTCTGCGCCAATTTAGCCGCAGAGCGTTAATTTCATAGTATCGACTGCAATTTTTCTTAATTATCGCAAAAAATCATAGAAAAGAAACAAGTGATTGCTTTCTAGTGATATTGATACTTACATTTTTAAGCATTTATTTTTAAATGTTTATTCGTCATCGTTTTAATTTTGAAAAATTTTCTGCAAGCTACACTTGGATTTTTTTGTTACACAAAATAAAAACGAGATACCAATTTACAAACACAAATAGCAGCTAAACGATGTAATGTAGAAACGACGCTGCATATCAAAACTTACAAAGTCACTTGAGTGGCAGCGGTCGGCTACTCCGATTAGTATTTGAAAAACATATCCCTTCGAAGGGTTAAATAGAAACGTTAAAGGTTCTTTTTATATTTTCATTTGCAGATATGTCAACAAGCCTTTTCGAGCGTGGTCCATTTTATTTTACACAATATGGAGAAAATTGCGAGCTAGAATGGAAAAAGTGGCTTCAATCATTTGAGACGTATCTGGAAGCAAATCATATAGATGACGAGAACGACAAGTATGACAAATTATTTCATCTGGCTGGCAGCGAAGTGCAAGAATTGTATTCGAAAAATCCAGATATCAAACATTGTCCAAAGAAGAAATATGCAGAGACACTGAAATTTTTTAATCAAATTTTCAAACAACTATCCGAAATAAAGAATTTAAAAAACTGAAAAATAAAGAATCCCGCAGTTTCAAATTGTTTTTAATATCTGGAACTCAAATTGATTATTATCACTATTCCTTATTACGACACAAATGTCAGGTACTTTGTAAATAATGTTGCCGAGACTATATTGAAAAAGCCAAGTCGGATATTCATGTCGATGTTAAAGCTTTTTATGACTTTGTTAACACTAAACGTAAAAATGTTGGTTTTCCGTCCATAGTGAAATATAAGGACCAAGTATTTGATGATGAAACTCTTGTGGCAAATATGTTTGCAAACTTTTTTAAATCAACTTATTCATCTGAAATTTAAATAATAATAACATATATAATTTTGATCCTGTCTTGTATAACAATATTATAAGTCTGGTTATTCACTCTGAAGATGTTTTAGAACATTTGAGGACTTTGGAAATGTCTTTTACATACGGTCCAGATGAAATTCCGTATAGTATACTAAAAACTTGCCCTGAGTTTCTGTATTTGCCACTGTGTAAAATTTTTGATTCTACTATACGTAAGGATATTTTCCCAAAAGTTGAAAGCGTTCATTTATAATTCCCTTACATTAAAATGGTGCTAAATCAAATGTTGAAAATTACCGTGGTATTGCTAAACTCAGTGCAATACCCAAACTGTTCGAAGCGATTATAACATCACAAGTATCCCATTCAGTAAAACCGTTAATTTCTTCATCTCAGCATGGGTTTCTAAAGGGGAGATCAACCCTTACAAATCTTCTTGAACTATCGACCAATGTTATAAGTGGATTTTCTAATTGCCAACAGACTGACGTAGTTTATACTGACTTTAGTAAAGCTTTTGGCAAGGTGAACCACAATTTTCTAATTAAGAAACTTGACTTGCACTTGAGAGATAGGGAGCAAAAAGTAATTTTTTAAAATGCCGTATCTAAAAGTATCAAAATACCTTTTGTTGTTCCGCAAGGAAGCCATCTGGTGCCCATTTTGTTTTTGTTGTTTACTAACGATCTTCCATCAAACTCTCTAAAATATTAATGTTCGCTGATGATGTGAAATTATTTAAGTCTTACAACGAAATAAAAGGTCAAAATTTACTGCGATCTGATCTTTTGGCATTAAAGAATTGGTGCCACTGTAATTTAATGCCTTTAAACCTAAAGAAATGTAAGTTCATAGTTTTTTCTAGAAGTCAACCTATATTTTCTAGGTATGGTTTAGATGATTACGAGCTGGAACAAGTTTTTTCGTTCGTTGACCTGGGTGTAACAATGGACACCAAATTAACTTTTAATTTACATATTAACTCAACTATTAATAAGGCTTGGTTTTGTTAAAAGATGGTGTAAAGAATTTAGCGATCCATATGTCACGAAATCACTTTACACTGCACTTGTAAGATCAGTTCTGGAGTATGGTTCTGCTGTGTGGAGCCCACAGTAAAACTGTTATGCTGATAAGTTGTTTGCTCTACGTACGTTACACTGGAATCCATCACAGCACCTCCCTTCTTATGACCAACGGTTAAAACTTATAAGCTTACCAACTCTTCGGAGCAGAAGAGTTATGCTAAATGTAATGTTTGTGACTAAATTATTAAATGGTCATATTCAATCTCAATTCTTACTGAATAAAATCAAAATAAATGTTCCAAATCACTGTTCCAAATATCATATTCCTATTAAACTTGATGCTTGTTAAACAAACTATGCTCAAAATAACCCTTTTCGTTGTATGTGTAATGATTTCAATTCTCTGCACGGCATTTTTTCTTATTTGTTAAGCAGCTGATGATTACTAACAATCTGTAGCTGTAAAGAGGACCAAATATGGATTTATTCTCCTTTTTTTTATTTGGTATGAATCGCGAAAAGTTCAATAACACATCTGATGAGATGACGATATTCCAAAATAATCGGCGAAATTGCAAAGGCAAACAGAAGACTACCGAGAAAGAAGATCGTTTAATTGTGAGAAAACCATGGAAATTCGATCTACATCATTTCAGAGTATTTTAGAAGATGTGAAAGACTCTGATGTTGCTATATCGCATCATACACTGCGAAGTTGATTTTATGAAAATGGTTTTAAATGTAGCAGGGCTGCCAAAAAGCTGAAATTAATGGATTTTATGCACCGCTGCGCTTTTTGTAGGCTCAATTGCATAAGGATTATAATATAAATCATTGAAACAAGGTCAGTTTTCCTAAACGCATATTTTTTGATTTTTATATTTGAAAGAATGAACACCATTAAATTTTAGCTTTCTAATTTTTTTCGCAGAACATCTTAGGCGACAAATTCCATCTGGAGGCCGTAACTGAGATCAAAAGTTATGTACGGAGAAGAGTGGGGAACGGTTTTCTGGCAACTATACCTTTCCTAGACCTTAAACATCCGTCTGCAGTAATGATTTGGAGCTATGATTCCAGTAAAGAGCCTGGCCCTATATAATTCGTTGAGGATACTATGCGCTCTGAACAGCACATTACTGTTCTAGAAAATGTTTTGGTATCACATTTAGATCACCTGCAGCTTCCACCATAAGAATACACCTTTACGCAGGACAGTGCGCTTTTCCACACATCCGGGGCCAATTTGAATGCATTGAATTTAGATGTGCTTCCATGGCCTGGCAATTCTCCGGACCTTAACCCCATAGAAAATTTTTGGGCTTACCTTTAACGAAAGGCCTATCAACGTAGAAACATCAGAGATGCAGATCTAGCAGATAACATTAAAGACGTGTGGGAAAATGAAACGGACTTACGAGCAATGACAGAGAATCGTATTTGCAGCATGCCTGATCGAATAAAGGTTGTGTTGAAAAATAGAGGTGGGGTGACAAAATATTAAACGTATGCCAGGGTTTTAGTAAGAAAAATAAATTACATGTTTTGATAAACAATTAAAGTTAATTTAGACACAATACTTTTGTTTTT
This sequence comes from Toxonevra muliebris, assembly GCA_963691655.1. Lineage (NCBI taxonomy): Eukaryota > Metazoa > Arthropoda > Insecta > Diptera > Pallopteridae > Toxonevra > Toxonevra muliebris. Next base: position 80,687,205 of record OY829326.1, read on the forward strand.
ATTACTACTCAAGTGCATTTTTTCATCGTTCGTAATTCGTTGGACAGATACTGTAGGTGAAAAGCATCTCTCCTAATTATTAATTTAACTAGCTTACAAACACTTCCAAGCCGGCTTGTTTTACTGAAACTATTCGCTCGAGAAAAATAGAGTCCCTAGTTTTTATCTATCTGCGTTTCAAGAAGAAAGAAGTTACGACAGCACTATCAAACGTAAGTACTTACTACATAAACTTCGAGAGCTTGAGGTATGATGTCTGTGACAAAGTAGTTTCCCTTATGAAAAAATATTTTCCACTCCCTTCCCCCATTCTTGGCGGTTTTTAGCCACATTTTTTTTAAACAAATTTCTATATGAGGTAAAATATTAAAAGTATTAGATTAGATGAAATGTGTCAGGTAAAATGATTCGGATATGAAGCAGTTTATCATCAAAAACAAAGTTGGCGGAACTTTTTAAAAGGGAAACTTGCATTCCTTTAAACCGAGATCCATCTTAAAAGGTAACTATACAAAGGAAATTGCAGTGGTACGATAGGAAAGCTATGGAAAAATAGTTTTCTAGGGAATATGGAAAAAATTCATGCGTAAGTTTTTAGATAATAGATCTTGAATTATACACTTTACATATGAGGTCATATTGGTCAACATTTTTGATTTGCTTCAAATTTTTTTACGCGTTCCCTATATAAAATAAGCGGACTTGTAGTTCGCCATTCTTTTTTTTTCTAATCACTATTTTCGAAAATATGGAGAGGTAAAGTTTACGTGATTCGCCGATTATAGCATTTTTCAAATCGCGATAACTCCACTTCTGTTCATCGCATCGAGCAAAAGAAACAACCATTTTAAAGGTTTGTGTTTTTATATATAATTCTATTTATCAAGTATTGAGGCGATTGTTCTTTAACAATTTTGAAAAATAAAATCATAGTCCTAAAATAAATAATTTGAACAATACTCATTAAATTTAATTCTTTAAACATAGCATGTTGATCTCACATCACTTCTAATTCTTCGTTACTTCTGCCGTTACCAGTAATGTTTCAAGTTATTTATTGAATTAATAATAGCCGAATGTTATATTTTCATTTTATTTACTTCTTAGCCTTCGCAACTTAGTGATGCGTAGTGATTGAATGTATTCTGAATTCGCTCAATGCCACGTTACGCGTCACGAATGAATGAATTTTATATAGTCAATATGAATCTACCACTCTGAAAAAATATTCTTTCTATAGGAAATTTTCCGAGGAATACGATAGCATTTTTTTTTAATTTTTTATTCCATCGGGAACGAATAGTAAACTGAATTTCAATTATTTAATTGTTAATAACAAATACCTTTTTGAAACAATTTTTACAACTAATAATACACAAATATAGAGATTTTCAATACCTTTAAAATGGTTGTTCATTTTACTCTATGCGAATGAACAGAAGTGGAGTTATCGCGATTTGAAAAAGGCTATAATCGGCGAAACACGTAAGCTTTACCTTTCTATATTTTCGAAAATAGTGATAGAAAAAAAAAAAAATGGCGGACTACTAGTCCGCTTATTTTGTATAGGAAACGTGTAAAAAAAATTTGAAGCAAATCAAAAATGTTGACCAATAAAAGTGTTCGATTTGTAAAAGAATGCCTCATATCAAAGAGGCTAGAATGTAAAGAGGTCGCATTTTGCTCTTCGTGTTGCTGAAACATTTAATTTGACACAGCAGAGTCTAGCTAACCGACCGATAGACCGAACCGCAACCGTCCACGATGTAGAAAACTAAACCAACCGAACAAAATGTATGAGTGGATGAGTTCGGTGTGTTCGATGACAGAAGGAATATTTGGCATTTCATTTCCTTCTTGTATCGGTCATTTAACAGCTGGAGTACTTTGATGTTGATTTTACATATATTTTGCATTTGTAAATAAGAAAAGAATATGTATTCGCATTTTTTGTTTTGCTTGAATTTTTTCTATTAGTTTTTTATATACATATTTATATAGATGTGAGCAATTTTACCACGTTTATATCAACTCGCTTTCAATGGTGTCTGTCTTTCTGTCTGTCTGTCTGTCGGTACAAATTTTGCAATCGATTTTAAACTAACTTCCCGATGAAATTTTAAATATAGTTCAGAACTGGAAGACAATGCAATATGAAATATCTAAAATATATATAAATATAATAATATTTAAAATATTAGCATCGGAAGTTTTTCAATTTTGTTCATAGATCAAAGCATAGCATTCATCCAAAGAATATATAATACATAGAAGGCGCATCACGAACAAATTTATTTGCACAAAAATTTTGTTCTATGGAGCCATAACTGCCTCCACTTTACACTCAAAATTCAGTTGCTCTCATAAAACCAATGAGTGATTGAAATAGTTTGTTTCTCTTTGTTGTTGGCTTTGTTTAATGCGAGGGGTTTTTTAAAGAGAGTTTTGTATTTTCTTTTTTTTTCATGTTTCATTTTTTTTTTTTTTTTTGTTTTCGCAGAATTTACATCGTAAAACCGGTGTGCTTTTATATATGGCACAGATTATAAATTTAAAATCCCAAGTTGTGACGCGAAAAAATAGGTATTTTTCCAGATTTTTTTCAGGTAAACTTAAAACTTTCAGGTTTTTTATAAAAACTATTTATTATCTAAAAGTACATGTATTAAACTTAACTTTAACTAATCTCTATTCAAAAATATTTAAAAATTTATGAGTAATGAGCGATCCCATCGACGCCTTTCTGGAAAACATGTTTTGCGATGATCAATATTTTACAAATCTGAAACATTTGAAATCCAAAAATGAAATGGATTTACTTTTATTATAAGATTATCTATTGATTAATCGAAGGATGTGAAAAAATATGCATATTTAACAAAATGGCCGACTGTCAAAGTTCACAGTTCAATTTTAACTAAAAAACGCTGTTTCATTTGTCAAAAAAAAGATTTCCTTCGAATAATCTAGATTACTATATATTTTTATAAAGCATATAAATTTGAAAATAATCGGTTTAGAAGTTGTTGAATAATCGTGGCCACCGACTTCAATAATGATTTTTTTTTGACAAAAACGCGTTTAAAGTTTCAACTTTAATGTCAAGAAGAACATTTTTTGCAAATAACAAAGAGTCAAAAATTTTCTCCGGATCAACTTAAAATTTTGTAGACATATTTTTGAAAACATATACTTTAAGAAAATGCAAAAAGAGTAGATTTTTTAAAAGTTACAACGGGAGGTGCCTCCTTAAAAACTTTCTAAATCGATTGATTTCAGCTTTTTATGCTTTTTCGAATACAAAAAAAAAAAAAAAATATTACTAAAAAGAAATTAAGTTACGACCATAATTTTGGGTCACAAATTTAAAAAAAAAAATTAATTAGGCTGGAAAGCAATATTGATACTCGGCAACAACGCAATAAAAAAACAACAAGAAAAAACATCATGAGAGTGCATGGGAGAGAGTAAAAGCAGAATAAATGAGTGGTTTTGCTCTTCCTCTTTACTGCGACCGCCCGAACCTTAAACGAAAGAAACATATTTTGGAAAAATTTTGAGAGATGTGCCTTCTATGTATTATATATGTATTCTTTGGCACGAGCATGGACAAAACCACTTTTCTTGCACGAAACAAAACGTAAAATTTTAACAACAGTTAAATTCAAAAAATAAAGTTTCTGTGATATTTAATAAAATAAAAATTGTGAAATCTTACAAGAAAATAAACATAAATTATTTGCCTGACTACTTTTGTAGAATCTTCTGGTTCACAATCACCATTTGCATTATTAAGAAATAGCAGAAGGTTCTACAGCGTCAGAAGTTGAACAGACAATTGTGTCATTAACTTGTGGAGCATGTAGTTAAAAATTAAATTATTTTATAACACTTATTTTTCTAAAAATTCTTTTTTTATTTATTAATTTTCAATATATTTTCACAAAAGCAAAACAGCTGATTGTTTGCCACTTTTAACATTTTTACCCGAAGAAAAAGTGCGGGCTATTTCGTGCAAGAAGAAGAAGAAGACAATTACTCTCTCATCTCTGCTCTCATTTGCAAGTTTTTTGAGTACGGGAACGCTTTCTGGGCTGTTTTGGGTGAGCGCTTTCACCTGCGTTCTAGTACGGGAACGGACTTATTTTAACTTACCTAGAAAAGTTGAAATTACTTATAGTCATATAGTTTCTCATTCAGTTGTCAATGCTATAAACCAAAAAAAATTCTGTGCAACTGGAGTTTTTTTTTTCTTTAAGATCGTGTAACTCAAAAAGTTAAAAAGAAAGAGTAAAACACATAAAATTCTTCACTCAATATCTCTATTCAGTGAAGATATTTGGAATCAAATCTGCAATTCTGGGTTACGATTTCAAATATCAGTAGCTTATATAGGATATTGAAAGATGAAGAACTATCACTAAGATCACTGATGAGGAATCGTGGCGGATTCCGAAACGGACGTCTGATTTGCCCGTGTCTGTATACACTGTTGTTGTGATGACTACATATTTACGTTCCTTAGGCCTGTTATACATTACCTAAATTAACTGAAAACATGGAACAGTAGTTAAGACTTTGAAATATTAACGCTTAGATTTAATTTTCATTATTTCATCATTTCAGCACTAGACAACTACGACTATAGCGTGAATAATTTTGGCAGTTACTATTTTGTAGTTTTGTTTTGCAAAGCAACAGTACATTGTCTGTTAAGATAACAGAGTTCACTTTTGGATGGGATTTAACAGCAAAATCTGTTGGTTTAATATCCTTTCCGTTTGATATAACAACATTTTTTCCCTCAGTGTATTGTCGCTATAACGTATTTTTTTCAGTACAAGGTCTATTTATCCTTTATATATCTTGAATGTTGACAACCTTTTATAATCCAAAGAAAAATTCTACCGTGGTGGACAAGAAAATATGGACGAGGACAACCTTAAACAACCAAAAATTACAGGCTTTTTTTCTGTCCAATATTTGTACACATGTACATTAGATGGCTTATTTGTTCCATACATTTTGCTAAAGTATTTCAGATCTTCATTGTGACAGCAGAATATGAAAATATGGTGCTAAAAACCAATTAAAATGAAAAAAGAAAAAATTTTAATTTGCGAAAACTGGATGCGCTACTCCGAAAACTGTGATTTTAAAGGATGTTTTACAATAGGTTTGGGATTTTATATGGAAAAAGCATTCAACTTGCATATAGATTTTCAGATATCTATACCTATGTAAAAAAAGCCGCTAAAGCGAATGGCGTACCCAGTTTTTGATACAACTAAGCCGAAAGCTACCCCTAGCGCCTAAAATTACCGTTTGGCTCTTTTTTCACAAATTTTTAAATTCACCCGTTAGGATTTTCCAAATAGCGGTATTTTTTTAAAATTAAAGTACGTAGGTAATTCAATTTACTTTATTTACTTGGGTAAACGTACGCTTGATAAAACTATTATTTAAAGATGAGGTGGTAGCCTTGCATGCAAAATCAAAAAAGGCGGTCTCCCATTGACAGAGAATGCCCCATATATATATGAACAATTTATGTTTTTATATTTAAAATTAATAAGTATGGATCCCGGGATCCCGTTAACGTTAGTAACTAAAAATTACTTCATGACTAACGATCAAAATGTATGAAATTTTCATCAGCAAGGGGACAGTTTTAATACCACCCTGCTCCTACCGGATCCTCTAGAGCAGTGGCTTTCAAGTGGTGGGGTCGTAGACAGATTTGTAGGGAGGCGCGGAGATATTTCAATAAACAAATATTTGAATACTCTGTAATTCACGGTAGTCATAATTTTTTGTATTTAACAGAATAATTTCTTTTTTCTTTCAAATTATATGTTAAAACCTACAATATGGCATGCATCTTTTAGTTTCACATTTTCTATTTCTGACTTAAGGTATGCACACACAGTTGCGATTTCATCGGCGCGAATCCGCAACATCTGCGATTTTGATGCATCGTTTTTTTTTTGAAAATTCACAGTTCCCCTCTTTTGTCGTCCTGAAAACGCAGCAGTTTGCGTTGCCAACAATTAACAAAATAAAAAAGAAGTGAAATGAAAAAAGTGAACAAAGAGAAAAAAAGCAAATTATTCTAATATTTATATTTAATTTAATAGTTAATTGAACTGGTAAAAATCTCTAATAAAAATCTCTTATATGTGGCAGAAAGAAATGAAAATCAGCTGTGGCGATTTCAATGTAAAGAAATCGCAACAGTATGTGCCTCTTTGCGCTTTCAAAATTTGTAGCAGAGACGCATCGAAAATTATGCGAATTCGCACCGATAATAGCTTTAAACAGCAAAAATACGGCAAATTGTTAAAAATTATTTATTAAAAAAAGAAAATCGAATGTAAAATACCACTTGGTTAGTGTTTCGAATACCTTTTACTATCACAAACTTTAACATTAAGAATCACTTAAGATAATTCATGATTGACTCGATTTATTAATTATTTCATTAGTTTATGCTAGGGAATTTCCAACTAAAACGTCACTAAAATTTCACCATCCTAGTTTTCCTCACAAGGATTTATTCAACTATTAAATAAATTTACAAGCCTAGTTTATCTTTGACGCTGACTAACCACAGCCTCCTCCGAACTACGGAACAACTAGAATTTTATCCAGGCGGGTATGATTTAATTAAAACAATAGTAAACCAACATAAAAAACTGTTGTGTGAAAATACAATTAGGGGATGTTTGCCACGATTTCGAAAAGGGGGGCGTAGGATGAGCACAGCTGAGAACCGCTGCTCTAGGGTGTTAAGGGGGTATTCTACCCGAGATGGTGCGGAATATCGATGTTTTCAAATCGTTATAAATGAAAAGGTTTTCAATATTTTTATTCGAGGTTTTTTGCAAGTTTTTCTACAGGTTTTGAACAATAATTTTCGTTTTTAATGTTAAAAATATCTTTGTTAATAATGGTTCATTCGACGCCTCGAACTTGAGCCTGCCGAAAATAGTTGCTCCATGGTGGACATGATATCTTCGGTTTAAATATTCTGAAACACAAAATGTAACCCATTTTGTAATCGTTCCTTCCTGCTAGGGAATAAGAAAAATAAAATTTCTTCAATTTAAATCAGACGTTTGAAAAAAAAAATTACGATTTCTTGCCTTGTTTTAGTTTATATTTTGCATTAAAACATTAGTTAAACAAATGCTTTCGCCATAATCCTAGATAAGGCCATACCTATACATTTGCTTAGTAGCCTTGTAAAATTTCAAGTGGTTTTTTGTGAATCGTGTCCACCGTCCCGAAAAAAATGGTTTCGAGAAAATCGAGTTTAAAGATTTACAAACATGGTACTTACAAATAATGTAACTTACGGTTAATCAGTGATTCCAGGACTATACATTGCCCCCTATTCTTACTCACAAAACTCGTTGTCTACATCAAAAATATTAAATAAAAAATATTCGGACCATCTCGGGTAGAATACCCCCTTAATGCATATACTGGAACAAAACAACAAATAAAACAAAATCGTTTTGAAAACACTAAAAACGTGATGAACGGTAATCAAAATATTTTTTTCAAAACAAAAATCATGCTATGAATGTCAAATATTTGTTTTTATTTACATATTTTCTATTCGCTATGTAAATGCTGTTTTTTACTAAAAACATAAGTGATTTTTATTTACTTAGTTATATTCTTCAATGAATGTGCTTATAATCCCAACAGGTGTCATTGTCTTGACAGTTTTCTTTTTGACTTGTCTACACGTCTAACTGACTATAATTTGTATGTGGTGATCTAAATGTGAACTTATTGTCTGTTGATAATGTTTCACGTAAATTAATTGATGATGTGACAACGTGCGTGGCAACTGTTTCGCCAATTCTTACAATATAAAATCTGAAATTAAACCTGAAAATAAAAGAATTCCAAAAATAAATAAATTAATAATAATTCTTAATATACCTTAAAAATAATAATTGAATTTAAAAAATAATACCTAAAATTACTTACCTTGTTACAAAAATCTATTACTATTTTTAACTTACCTTTTTGTTAAATTTTATTACTTAAATTTTATACTTACCTTACTTAGTTTAGATTAAAGCGTTTTTTGAAAAAAATTAGTGAAAAAGATTTTACGATAAATTTTTGCACTTAGGTTTCAAAGACAAAAAATGTAAAAATTATCATAAGCACTAAATTTCGAATATTTGGCAATCAGAAAACGTGAAGAATACCTTACACAACTGAATGAATATATTATTTTTTTTAACGAACGAATCCCAGCGGACCCACTTACCCGCTCACCCGACCGAGGGGCACATCTAAAAAGCGAACGGATCGGTGACCGAAACAGAAACAGTCCGGACTGCCCTCTGTAACGCAACTCGTATATAGTGATGATTCGATATAAGTAATTACAAGTAAAAAAAGATACTTTTCATTCGATTCAAGTACTTTTTTTACTCGATGTTACAACATAAGTATTTTACTTGGTATCGGAAAAAAGGGTCAGTATCGATACTCGATACTTTTGGAAAATATTTATTTAAAAAACTGAAATATTGATCATTTGTGAAATTGTGGATCATTTTACAATATTTTACAACGCAATCAATAATATATTTCAAAATGCTACTGCAGAATTATTCAAAATATTTCAGTCCAGATTGCAATATTTCCATGTATGACAATATTGCAGTACAGTATTGAAGTTCTAGAAGATATTTCCGGCCATGCATGTAGAACATAATGTTTATTGAAACCTTTTCATTAAAATAAAATATTTTTAACAAGCTTTAATCTGTTGATTAGTTTTCCTTCTATTATAAATTCTCTAGCGATTTGCTAAACTAAATTAACGTAATTTCTATATGATTCAGGTGTTTCCAGTGGAAATATCTCAAAACCATGATTTATTGGCGAAAAACTCGTGTTGAGTAGTGTAAACTGTAGGCTCAACCATGTTGTATCACAATGGGCCGTTCTGGCCTGAATGTTTTCCTTGACAACCACTTAAAAAAACAGTAATTCGTCTCTTTAAACGAGTATTCGATACAAGTACATATTCGATACTTTTTTCCGATATTTTCGGAAGCATCAATACTTTTATTCGACACAAGTAATGAGTAAAGGTATCGATACTATGTGGGTATCGAATCAATACTACTCGTATATGAGTGAAGTAATATATCCCAATGCTTTTCAAACAGCTACAGATTAGAATCATCAGCTGTTTAATCATTTAAGGAATATAAAATAGCTTATAGAAAATAAGGAATCAGTTATATCAAATAAGCCATGTTGGTTGTTGAAATCATTGCATATGCAACGTAATGGATCATTTTGGGCATAGTTAGATAGATTATTACTAGTGAAATTTATTAAAGACCTATTTTATGCCATATTAACCCTCTAGTTCCCAAGCGTGTCTGTAGACAGCCTTAATCAAAACGGGTGTTATTACCACCTTAATAGTTTTTTGATGTTTTTTATCATATCGTTTATTGGATTTCCCAAGCTTTTAAAAAAATGCATCAGTTGTGAGTTATGATGCGTATTAGCAACAGTCAAAGTCAAAAAATGAAAAACAGGAATTTGAGATAAAAGTAAAAAAATAAAATTGTTCCCGTCATACTAGCCAAATAAGAAAACTATCTGTGAGAAGCTAGGAATTTGAAATTTTTACACAAAATATTTTATTACCTAAAGCAAACTGATAAAAAGTTTATTCAACAAAAAATACTTTTAGGCATTCAACCTTCCTGGCTCATAATCACGCCCATTTTACATCAAAATATATCAATTCCAATTTTTTTTAAATCAACACAAAGTTTGAGAACTAGAGGGTTAAAGTGAATGTTTCTTATAGGCAACATCGAGCATGAAAGGCTTAACTCATTATACATAAACACAAATACATAAAGACGAAAGCGTAGGAGATTTTACATTTTCCTATTAGGTAAAATTCTATACTAAATCAAATTGCAAAACAAATTAATAATTCGCAAGTTCAACATTGCGTAAAATATTTTTGGTTCTTGTTTTTTTTTTAATACTATATGTTTTATTATCTCTTAGTTTATACAAAAATGTTAATTCGTATTTTTTTAGCCACAAATGTAATTTTAATTTTTTTTTTTGCAAACCACTTTCAAACAAAAACTTCGTTATCAATTATTTTTGCCCAAAAATCATTAACTTTATAGTGCTGTAGGTTTCACAAAAATTATTTATTAAAAAAAAAACAACATTGCTGTTTTTTATTACTTGATCTTTTACCTTTAAACAGTATCAAATTTGTTGGATTGATATCATTTGCTTTTTTTTTGTCTGTGAGACAACACATTGGGTGCCATGTAGAAAAAATTATATGTTATATTTTTGATTTTTAACTGTGCCGAGCATTGACCCGGACGCCCAACGTAGCAGTCTAGCACACTAACCACTAGGCAACAGCGATCACAAAATGTGGGTTAAGGTAGGTAGGTAGAGTGGCTACTCCCTCTAACAGAGGGAGCACAATTAGCGCTAGAGCGCCGTTTTGATACCACAACCTCTTTTGTGAATGGGTGTTTGCTCTTTGTTGTCTAAAGCCAGTTCGTCATTGAAATTTGATTGAATGATTGAGAAATTGGAGGAGTTTTCCAATTTCGAGTTTAGAGATCTTGGTTATGTCGTCTAAAAAAGGTTCATGGAATAGTTTTAGTCTGGTTCTAGCAGGAGTTGGGCAATGACAGAGAAAGTGGGTTAGGGTCTCTCTTTTTTCAAGGTTGTTGCAGCTTCTGCAGTGTGTGTTGTGTGGGATGCGGATTCTGACCGCATGGTCCCCTATTGCCCAATGCCCCGTCAGTACTGCAGTCAGTCCGGTTACATTAGATCGGGTGTGACAAAGAAGGTGCCTGGTTCTGCTATGGTTGAATTTTGGATATGTTTTCCTGGTTAGGTTAGGTTAGGTTGGAGTGGCTGTCGAGAGACACACTTAGGCCTGAACGACCCATTGTGATACCACATAGTTGGACCTACAGTTTAACGCCGATTCCGAACGGCGGTGTGGCAATTTTTTATCGGCTTGGTGGTTTTGCCATTACCAACCAATGTGTGTACTTGTACACTATCTTATAATTCTCACACACTTCATATTGATAGTGAATATAAGAAAGTAATGAAAATTAACCACCAGACGAAGACGGGAATCGAACCCGAACCTCCCAGATGAAAGTCTAGTGCACTACCCACTAGACTATCGAGGTCGTCGTCGTTTTCCTGGGGAAAGAAAGTAAGCGAGTATATCAGCCTTGATTTTATTCAAGGGAATTTTTTACTTCAGATTGCGCCTGAGTTAAATCCAGAGCTGAAACTCGTTTCGCTAATTCATCGGCCTTTTCATTGCCTTCGATGTTCCTGTGACCAGAAATCCTGTGACTTAGGGTGGCGAATAACTCCCTGCATTGGTTAACTAATCTAGAAAATATTATGTCTGAGCCTAAGGCATTAATTGCCGTTTGGCTGTCTGTGAAGATGGCTACTTTAGCCCTCCTTTGGATTTTGGTCAGTACTTTGGAGGCTTCTCTGATCGCAAGAAGTTCGGCCTGGAAAACACTGGCTTCATTCGGGAGTCTAAAAGATTCGGCAATACGAAGGTGTTCTGAGTAGATTCCTGCATCGACCCCTCAGGCCATTTTTGACCCGTCGGTGTAGATTCTATCTCAAGACCAACTCTCACACGTTTTCTTCTCCAATCTGCTCTTGTTGGAAAAACGGTGTTAAAGCCCTTCTTGAAGTTTAATTTGGGTATCATGTAGTCAGTGTTATGTTGGTTTGGTATATTCGGTAGTTGTGATAGAATTCTGCTGTGTCCCTAGTCTTTGGCAGTCCGGGACCCTATTTCTCTGAGCCTGACTGCACTTGAGGCTGTGGAAGCTTGGGTCGGGCATGAGTGGATAGCACCTGTAATGCCTATGCATGCTGACTTTTGAACTCTACCCAGTTTAATTTGCTTATATCCCTTCCTCATAGCATGCCACCATACTAATGATGCATGCGTCAGGATTGGCCTTATTATGGATGTGCATGACCAGAGTGCCACTTGTGGGCTTAGACCCCACTTAGACCCCCCGAGCATTCGTTTACAAGTATATAAGGCTATGTAGGCCTTCTTGACTTTAAGTTCTATGTTAGCTTTCCAACTGAGCTTAGAATAACGAATGACTCCTAGCTATTTGGCGTTCTTTGATAAATTTAGTGTACGACCATTCAATTTAGTGTATGACCATTCATCTTGGTTTTTGTGGTGAACAGCATAATTTCTGTTTTATTTGGATTCACTCCCAGGTCGCAATTCATCGCTCAGTTACTGAGTGAGTCCAAAGTCACCACATAATCCGCATACGCTACCACTTTGATCTCCCTTTTGTTGAATTCAGTCAGTATGCCATCTATGACAATCAGCCATAGTAGTGGCACCCCAAGGTGCATACTGATCTTTTTATGCTGCCAGAAATTGTAAAAAATCGCCAATACACACAGAGATAGATGTACTCTTGGCTGCGTAACTTTTGCAAACAGAACTCTATTCGGAACGATGGGAGCGCCACACGGTGCTTATTCCGGGAACTTTTTGATCAAGGTGGTATAATGTTGCTAACGTTCATTTTGGTTTTAATCTATTTTAGAAATATTTGTTACATTAAAATTTTCATTTTTTATTAAAGAACTCTAAAATGTTCAGTAAATCATTGACTAAAATGAACGTTAAGAATATGTTTGGAAGTGTAAACAAATGTTTGCTTATTTCGTAATGTTATTAATGCTCAGGGTTAATATTGAGTTGTTTATGGAAGTTTATATTTTTTTAATTTGTCATATTAAGAACATGAATTCTTAAAAAAAATATAAATAAACCATTCTTATATGTAATGTTTCTATATTGGAAATACAATGAATTTCCAAACGTAAGCATTACAAACTCCCTCAAGACTTCTCCCTTTAATTTCCGATCAAAGTATTAAATATATGATATAAATAAATATATATTTTCAATAAATATAATTTTCACTTTTTCCAATTGGCCCTTTTCGCAAAATACTGCAATGGCGCTCTAGTTTTCGTGTTGGTCGAATGGTGCCTTCATGTAAACTATCACGGAAACTCGAAAGTTTTCGAGTTTTTCCAGTCTTCGAGATTAAATGAGAACTTTTTACTTTTAGTCCATTTTAAAAACGTAATATATTAATTTTTTTTTTTTAAATAATTTTTTTAATTTGACCTATTTATATCGATATCTTTTGAATCAGTTAACCAATTAAAAATCCGATTATACATGTTTGCTATTACAATAATTTTCATTTCGAGATATTATTTTTAAATTATAAAAAAGTTGAAAAAATTAAAAAAATTACAATGTCTCAGAAAATTATCCATTAAAAAAAATGTTAGCCATGATTTTCGAATTCAGCGGGAGAAAATTCATTTTATAAACTAGTGGAATTTTTAAGTTATCTGTATTCGATAGTATAAAATCGACGTTAAGTAACGCGGTTGATTTTTTTCTTTGCTTATTCATAAACTTTATTTCGATGTCTAATAATTTCGAAGGTATGACCGTGTGAAAACTTTATTCAGTTTTCGGTTTTAGATTGGTTTATAATGGGTCGAGAATTAATAGAATTTTAAGGACAATTCAAGGTCGCTGATTCCTACTCTGTATTCAGATTTTCTCTTTCTCATCTGGGATTTTCTTTATATCGACCCGAAACCTATAATTTAGTTTTTTGGTGGATTCAATTCTCTACCTGAGAATCAAACCCGTTGAACTGGTACTCGAGTCAAGCATTCAAGAACTAAATCACCATTTATTAGAACAATCTATTTGGACATTTTTTAAGAATTTAACCCCATCTGGGGATCGAACCTGAGGCAGCTGGAACTCCAGTCAAGCACTCATCCAATAGGCCACCAAGGTGGCCTGGACCCATTTAAAATTTGTATTGTTTTAATTCTTACACGTTTCATGCCTGAGGAAAATGTACTTATCATGGAAAACAAATACACAAAAATTTGTATTACTATAACATGAAATACGGAAATTGTAAGCAAATTTGTAAAAATTTTGAATTTTTTTGGGAGCAGTGTTTAGTGCGTTTTTGAGTCTACATCTGACAGCATTAAAGAAAAATCAAATGTAATAATATTATTAAAACTTCAAAAGATATCCAAAGAGAAGCTGGGGGAAATTAATAAAAATATCCCCCCAAAGCGATATTGAGCCTACATTACTCTCAATGTACTAGCAAATGTGATAACAAAAAACAAAGCCAGTGAATACAATAGGTTTTACCTTTAGAATGGTTAGGTCTTTGTGCAATGCGTTGTTAGTTACAAACCAGGGTGCTTTTACTAAAAATCTCAGTGCTTTGGATTGATAGCGTTGTAGTATTTCTAAGCTTGAATTACTAGTGGTACCCCACAATTGAACTCCGTATGTCCAAACTGGTTACAATATCGTTTTATAAAGTAGTAGTTTGTTTTCAAAACTCAGCTCTGATTTCGGATTTAATAATCAGTGCATGCGTTTGGTTTTTATGTTAAGGTGTAGCCTCTTCGCTTTTATATGCTCTTTCCAATTTAATCTTTTATCAAGGTGTTTTCCTAAATATTTAACACTGTTATGTTTGGGGATAGTAATTCCATTCAGATTTCACGGATGACATTCCCCTCTTCTTAATGAAAACGTGATATTTGCTGATAGCCATGGTGGTTATAAATCAAACGCATTTTGATTTTTGAAAGTCAATTTAGTAGAACTTGAGATATCAGTTCCAGACTGGGGGATAATTAACTACTTTTTTGAAGTGAAACTTCTTTAGCGAAAATTTTGCAACTGAAGTCGCGTTATTGTTGCACTCATACGAAACTAATAAGGAAGTTATGCTGTTGTTAGTGTTTAGCGAATGAAGTGATATGGTGATCGGCTTCATACAATCATGCAGAGACACGGTTGCCACTTTGGTGCAATTCTACCAAAATTGGTAGACTATTTTTAAAATACAAAATATATTTTAATTAATGTGTTACTTTTTATTAAGGATGTTGTCTGGTGTTTCGGCCTAATTTTTAAGGTTATTTCGTAAATTTTTTATTATAACAAAATAAAATACAATTATTTCATTTTTTTTATATGTTATTATTGACATCTTTAACTGTACAATTTTATGATATTTTTTAGCGTTTTTTTTACGTCCAAAGTGGATATCTAAAAAAAAAAGGTGTGGAGCTGGCCCGGGTTTAAACATTTTGATTAAAAAACAACAAAACGGTGGACTTCCAAATTTTTTTTTTTTTCAAAATCGCGTTGTTCTTTATTGAAAATCATTGTAAAAAATAGGAAATAATGATTAAAAATAAACAATTCTACTACCTGCGAGAGCCATTGGCGTGTAAAATAACATATTAAAGGTTCAGCCTCGGGCCGGTCAAAAAAACTTTGTTTTAAGAAAACGCTTTTAAAGTTTTAACGAGAGATAAAGTTTTCACAATTTTTGTCTGAAAGTTTTACGGTATACTTTCAATATGTTATATTGGAGCATTTTTCCCCCATTTGGTAAATTTTTTGGTAGATATTGGTACAAAATAAAATGAGTAAGTGGCAACCGTGTGGACAGTTACGACTTCTTGCCGTTTTATTCATTTGTTTTAGTGAGAGAGCCGACATAGTTGCGTCTGCTTGATTGCATATAGCGGAACTTTCCTATTTTGTTTTGTATACGTATACTACTCAGTGATGAAATTTCCAAATTTCAAATTGTACCTAATTTACCAAAAAAGTTGTTCCTAAATGAGCATGAATGTACCTCAATATTATACTTGGTTCATCGTTTTTGTAAGATTTGTAAAATTAATTTTCATTTAAAAGTTAGCAATTAAAAAAAGTAAACAAAACATGAAAACGATTAACTATTGTAATTCATTCTCATTGATTTATCCATATATCATGCATATTCCATAAAATAAATAAAAAAAAGTAAGATTTTAGGGCACGACAATTCGGTAACTAAGAGAGGAGATAAGTTTCTAGTCATCTTGATAAATACAAGGGGAAAATAAATTTTTAAAACTCATAATATCTAAAGGCCCCACATTGGTCATGAAAGTTCCGAAATTTTTATCATAATTATCGATTTTTCAAAAATGTTCACCCAAGATTTGTTTCAAAGCTCAGAGATATGTTATTCCTTTTTATAAAGGGCAACATACATAATGCAAAAACAAATTTTTTAAATTGCATAATGTTTATTAGTAAGTTCAATCTCATAAGAAGTTTACATTTAAAAAAATTTTAGCTAAATTTCAAAAATCTTCTTATGAGTTTGAACCTATTATGGCCAATGATAAATTGTACCTAAAATGTGCCAATTGTACCTAATATACCTTGTTGTCGTAAAAAGGTACAATTGTACCTACTTTTTCATCACTGATATTACGTCGTGTTTGTGTCGAAAAGTGTAGAGAGTATCAACAGAAGAAAAGCAACAACCAAATAGAGGGAAGAATACTGCAAAAACTTCAACAGAATTTGTTATAAATGTTTTCTAATAATTTTCAAATAAGCAAAAACAAAAAATAGATGAATTTTTCAAGTGTCTTTTAGATTTTGTTGTTAAAAAACGATTTTCTAGTCTTTTCAACGCCCCTGATGATGCTTAAAAATTAAGCGAAACGTTGGGTAAACAGTTGGAACAAGAGTTTTTATTTGCACCAATATTACTATTACAGAAACAAAGCTTAACTTCTACTGTGAGTGCCCGCAGACACCTAATTTTTTTTTTCAACTATCACTTAGTTATAGTTGAAATTTTTTAATAAATTTTTACGTTTAAAAATTGAAAACATAATTTTTATGAAAATTACTTTTAGTCAGTTTAGTCATCTCTGGTGCATACTGAAGATCTTCAAGTTTTGCCAACTACTTTTATTGCTTTAATCGGGCCTTTTTTCTAGCTTTAAATGCTTCTTTAGAAGGTTCTCCGTTTCTTTTGTTGGCTTGAGCTATACGAGTTTCATCGATTTTCAACGTCCGATAACGTATTTTTTAGCAATTCTCATAGAAAAAAGTAAAAGGATGTCAGTTATTCAAAATGGCGGATGCAATATGGCGGAAGATTTTTTAAAAATTAATCTGATTAACTTGTAACCCGGGTGTTTTCAGAGTCGTTGATCTGGCATCGGGTTTTGAAACGCAAAACGACTGATCCAATATGGTGGAAGAATTTAAAAAAAATTTATCTGATTCTCTTGACATTCGTTATTATTTTTGGGGACATTGATTACGATATTATTGTCAGATTTGTAATCAGTGACCCTGAAAACCCCAGAATAAGGAGTTTCAAGCGAATCCGATGAGCTTGAAAAATAGTAGACCATATTTCATCCGCCATTTTCAGTTTTGAAAATCTGATGTCAGATTCGTAATCAGCGTCCCCAGAAACCCTCAAGTAATGAGTTGCATGCGGATCCGATCATTTTTAAAAATTCTTCCGCCATTTTGAATTCTAAAAATCTTATGTCAGATTCGTAATCAGCGACCCTGAAAACCACTGAATACCGAAGCCAAATAATTGTTTACTTTAACAGCTGTTTCTCGAAAACTTATTTTTGGACTTCAAGTCTACACCAGGGCGCAATTACATATAACTTTTGTATTACTTCAAATTTTTTCACTAATATTTTAGGAGAGTATTCTTGAAACTACAAGGAACCCAAAAATCAAAAACAAAAAAAAAGAAGTCGATGTTCTTCAAATATTATACTGGAATGTCCCCTTAGGTATTTCATGCAAAAATTATGAAAACAGTTTCAGTGGGCATGGTGCCCTCCATAGAAATTAAGTTATCACAAAGTGATATTAAAGGCAATAGTGCGCCGTAGGTATGGACACATCTGTATAATTATATATGACCAAAAAAAATGTAAGCAAACCTTAGAATGTTAGGAAGAGGTTAAGTTCTGAAATGAGAAAAATCGGTTAAGTGGTCATATAAGTGACATTTTCAAACAGTGGCTTGGAAGCAAATTACCAAATTCGGCATACTTCATTAAAATATCCGAATAAAGTTGTGATAATAACCACGTCAGCATATCGTTAAATCCAAACACAAATATATCAGCTCCAACATCTGTAATAACTCAACAACTCAAAAAATATTCATATCATATAAGAATAAATAGCAAACAAGTATCGTGATAGTTGCTATGTTTCAATCTATATTTAAATGAAAAATTGACTGTAAAAAATAAATGGCAACAATAACATATTCTTTGGCTTATTTCTTTAGATATCCAATAATATCGTGGATAATAATAACACCAGACTTATCCTAAGAGAAAACCAAACGTAGTTACGCGCAATGGCCAATGGCTATGGGATGTGCGGAGCATTCGGTGCTGGTTCTAAACATTGATATGTTATCATTACTTCACGACCCCATTATGTTCGATACGTCATTTTAAAGGTGAAGACATAAGCTTTCTTTTGGCTTAAAGTAAAAAAAATTCAAAAATATTGCATTGTGAGAAAAAATAGAAAATGTGTTTGAATTCGAATTTTTTGATAAAAAAAAAAAAAAATACAGTACTTAAAGTATTTTTATTGAAATGATCGGACAAAACGTTATTGGAAACAGCAACGAATTTCCGCAAAAGGTTAATGAAATCTAACATATGAATTGACATAAAGAAAAAAGTCAGAAATTTACGCCCCTATTTCTAAGCAATCCTCCTTTCGCATACTTAATGTGGTTCACTAGTACAACTAGTGTACGAAGTTTCAACAAAATCGGAATTATTTTTTTCTCATATAATAAATGAAATTCAAGACAATGCAATGGAAAAAATATCTTCCAGTTAACGGTTTTAAATTGCCTAACAGTGACTTCGATTATCCTAAAACAATGAAAGAACACTCAAAAAAATTACATTAAACAGCTGTAAAAATAACATTTTTTGTTTACAATATTCAGCCAACATTAAAAAATATCAAAATTGACATTACAAAATGTAATTACTGAATTACTGAAAAATGTATAAATGATACGAAAACAATACAATTTTAACATTAAAAATGTAAAATAAATAGATTATTTTAATGTGATATTGATATGACAATAATGTTGAATTGACATGACAACAATATATAACTGATATTGCAAAATGTAAATTTGATATAAATTTAACGTAGAATTGAAAACTTAAAATGTTAAATAAAACACAATAAAGAAGTTTTTGCATTTTATATAATTTTATTTCTGTAATAATAATTATTAATAATAATATATAAACGTAAATAATTCCGAAAAAGTAAAATTTTTAAAACACGTTTTAGTTTATTTTATTCTCTTCTATTGTTATATAACACTTTTTCACAAATTTTTTTTCACACTGTTTTTATTTAAATTACGAAACACAAAACTATTTCACAATTAAAAAGTGTTGTCAGTTTAAATTTTTTTGTTATACTTATTTAAAAAGTATTACCATTCTTAATTTTCGATGCTATACTAGCCTGTTTACATTTTGAATGGTAAATTTACCCAGAATAATATCAATTTTGGATGAAAAACGTATTAAGTAATGAGAACATTTTTAATGTAATTTTAACATTATAATTTGACATTAATCAATATGACAGTTTTAATGTTAATACAACACAAAACAGATCAATCTGATATTTTTGCCGTAAAACTAACATTTTTGTTGTTACATTGAAAATAACATTACAAAAATATCAATTTTACATTGCACTTTTTTTTGAGTGCAGCTTTGCTGAAAACATAGAATAGTTTAGCCAACATTCCTGTCAACAAGATTTGCTTTTCTAAAAAAAATTCCTAAATACCAAGTAAGAAATGTAAATATTAATTTACTTAGTTATGCTTAAATTTAATGTTTAGACCTTGTAGTGCATAATATTACTTTCTGGAATAATCGAAAATATGATCCGCTTTCAACACATAAAATATACTGCGTTCAAAAATGTGTACATACATATCTATTAAAGACCTATTCGATCCCGCTATAAATGCATTTTATTTTTGGCATAATTTTTGTCATGGAGATAAGAAAAGGTCTGTTGTCACGTACTTATATTCCTATTATATATTTTTGGTAATTATGAAATTTTTTATTCAAAAATATGCAGGTTTTGTTGCATACATTGTATGTACGAATATATTCTACATAGGTATTTATTTCAAGGTTAAATATTCTTTTCGTTATCATGTTAAACAATAGAAATATATAGAAAAACATCTGATGTGTGTTTCATATCAAATCTTTAACGTGGACCAACCTTTAACATTAGTGCTGATATGATTACGTAACACAATAAGAAAAATGCATACAAATGGTATAAAAGCCCATCAGCAATCAGCAAACATTAACAGTCTTTAGGCATTGGACCATCACATCTAATCCGGAGCAGTTGTCAAAATGAAATTAGCTATCGCACTCTTGGCATGTGTCGGCCTGGTGGCTGCCGCCAGTTTCCACACCAACAATGAGGTCAAAGTCGCCGACAAGGCTTTCTTGGAAAAGCAAAAGTTCTTGTTCGAGATTGTCTACCGCGTTGAGGATCCTTTGATGTTCGAAGAATATATCAAGATGGGAGATAAATTCATCGCTGACAAGAATTTCTACAGCGTAAGTTACAAATCGTATACCCTTTGAAGGATACACATTATTTTATTTTGTTTGTTTACAGCATTTCGATATATACATGGAGAAATTCTACGAATCCTACAAGATGGGAGTCCTTTTGCCCAAGGGTGAATTCTTCGGCGCTCTCGCCAAGACTCACAATAAGCAAGCCTGGGGTCTCTTCAACTTCTTCTACTATGCTAAGGATTTTGAAACTTTCATGCACAACGTTTGCTGGGCTCGTATCCACGTCAACGAAGGCATGTTCGTCTATGCCCTCACTTTGGCTGTCATCCACCGTGACGACTTCCAGGGCTTGATCTTGCCATCGATCTACGAAATCTTCCCACAATACTTCTTCAACAGCAAATTCATCTATGAGGCTGAGAAATTCGACTACAGTGTCTGGAGCAAGTATAGCATGTACGAGAAGGAATTCTACGATGTCTTCTACAAGAGCAACAAATATTTCCATGATGACTACTACTACGTTAAGGACTTCAAGACTTGGCAATGGTGGAAATTGATGGGTCTTGGCGAACACTGGTTCACTGAAGATAAGGCATACCCACTCCGTGAAAACATCTATGAATTCAACCAAGACTCCAAATGGTTGGAAGCAACGAAGGACGTTAAGATGTGGTGGATGCCCGTTGACTACACTCGTGATGTTAAATTCTTCAATGAGGAATCCAAACTCTCCTATTTCACTGAAGATTTGGGCTGGAATTCATATTGGTACTACTTGAACATGGACTACGCCTTCTTCTTGGATGGAAAGACTTTCGGTTTAGATAAGGATCGTCGTGGTGAATGGTGGTTCTACAATGTCGACCAACTGATTTCCCGTTACTACATGGAACGCTTGTCTCACGGATTCGGTGAAATTCCAGAATTCTCCTGGTATCATGAAATTGAATACGGCTATGATCCTCAATTGATCTCATACAATGGTGTTGGCTTCAGCTACCGTAGTAACTACTGGGATTTCCAAACCTATGGTAACTTCGAGACATTGAACCATGTCTATGGTGCCTTCCAACGCATCTACGATGTCATCGAAAAGGGATACTACCAGACTTTTGATGGTAAAACCATTGACATGCGCAAGCCTGAATCCATCGAATACATTGGCAACTACATGCAAGGCAACATCGATGTCTTCGACAAATACTTCTTCAACTACTGGTATATGCTCTCACATATGTACTTCGCTGATGTTGACTACACCGACATGGATGTCTACCCTCATGTGTTCATGAACTTCGAAACCATGATGCGCGATCCAATGTTCTACATGTTCTATAAGAAGATTGCTGATGTTTTCTACCGCTTCAAGTACACTCTTACACCATACACACACGAAGAACTCTCCTTCCCAGGAGTTCAATTCAAGGATGTCCATGTCAGCGAATTGGTCACCTACTTCGATTTGGTCGATTTTGATGTCACCAACTTGTTGAACGACAAGATGGTCTTCGATGATGGCAAATTCGTGTGGGATAAGACCCTCTATGCCCGTCAAATGCGTCTCAACCACAAACCATTCTACTTCGACTTCAACATTGCTTCTGACAAGGACCAAAAAGTTGTCATTCGTACATTCTTCGGACCCAAATACGATGAATTCGGACGCATCTTCTCACTCGCTGAGAACCGTGAAAACTGGTTGGAACTTGATGAATTCGTCTATACCTTGAAATCTGGCAGCAATGCGATCAAACGTAAGTCTGACGATTTCTACTGGACCGTCAAGGATCGTACCACATACACTGAATACTACAAATACCTCATGATGGCTTATGAAGGCAAATTCGACTTCCCATTGGACATCAGTGAGCCACACTGCGGATTCCCAGATCGTTTGATCTTGCCACGCGGTTGGGAGAAGGGTATGCCAATGCAATTCTTCTTCTTCGTCACTCCATTCGAAGCTGAATACGAACAATTCTCAACCTACGATTACACTTACTCATGCGGCATTGGCTCCGGTATGCGCCACATCGACAGCAAACCATTCGGTTATCCATTTGACCGTGTCATTGATGAATACGACTTCTTCGTGCCCAACATGCACTTCATGGATGTTAAGGTCTACCACTTCGATACCTTCGAGAAATACTATGAAGAATACAAGAGCTTCGGCAAATTCGACTACTCTTTCTTCACGGACTATTACACCAAGTACTTCAAGCATTAAGTGGAGCACTAAGTCAGTAAATCATTAGTAAAAATTATGACATCTTAAGTAGGATATACGAACTGGACAAAATATTGTATACGTGAATCAAACCGAAGCACTGTGATGAGGTGGTGATAGATTTTTTTTATCATCATCAAGTGTAAATTTAGTCTATAAGAATTGAAAGCAAGAAAAAAATGAAATAAAAATCATGCAACCAATTGCCACGGCAATTCAAAAACGAAACCAGGTGATTTTTACTTAACGCTAAACACAGTCTTCTTATTGTCCTCTACTAATATAGTGAAACTGTCCTATTTATGTTATCTTTGTCAATTTACGTATAAATTGAAAACCCTTCTCCTAAAGTATAAAATTAGTACTGTCCTTGTTTGTTTGTTGAGTTTAATATCATAATATTTACAGAAAATTTTGAGAAGGCATTAAAAGAACAATTTTTATAATTCTGTGGCCACAAGGCATAACAGCATAAGTGTGTTTTTTGTATTCTAAAGGGAAACACTTCAAAGGTTCAAATGCTAAGAGTAATCAAGTTGAGTTGTGCTATTTTTCTTCCTTAATATCCCGTAAGCCACTTAACCGATATTCATAACATTTTGACACAATATGAAATCGGATATGAAGATTTCAACTATAATAATAACTCCAATTCGACAAAACTCGAGTTGTGTGGTTATTGCTTGTAACCACAGAATTGAACTCACAACTTTACCGAATTTGTAAATTTTAGTGGCTGCAATTAAACATGTTTGGTAGCCACAACTTTTCTTTAGATTTTAATTATACAAGGACTGGAGAACCATGAGGATTTTATCTGGCTATGTCCTTAATGTTTATGGATGATAGCGCGGACAGACTAGTGAAGAAAGATGAGCCCAGGAGTTTTAGTCTCCTCCTGGCCAGGGATGGGCATTCACACATGAAATGAAGGAGTGTTTCATCTTCTTCCTCGGAGCCGCAGCCCTGACAGAAGTCATTGAATGGCAGTCCTAGTCTTGCAGCATGTCTCCCCGTTATGCAGTGTACCGTGAGCACATTAGTCGTAATGCTGATGGAATTTCTGTTAAGTTTGAGTAGCTGTCTAGTCCGCCTATTGCCCTTAGAGGTCCATGTTAGCCTGGTAATATCACAGGTATGCTCCGCTACCCAAGATCTTTTTGCTTCCTCAATGTAGTTTTGCTTAATAGCTAATTTAATAGACGTAAAAGGGACACCAATGTTACAGGAAGGTGATATATCTGTAAGCCCTGTTTAGCTAACTCGTCGGCATTGCAGTTCCCTAAAATATCCGTATGTCCAGGTATCCAATACAGTGACTCGACAAAAAGTCGCTGCAATGGTCATGAAGTCGAAAAGAGAGTCTAAGATCCAGCTTGCTAGAGAAGATGTCACAGCCGACTCTTTCCTCCAATTTGGACCTATCTGTGTAGATGTCAATTGAATTGTCAGTGACCACCTCGTGATTAATCCATTCGTCTCTACTGGGAATATGGGTGAAGAACGTGCGGTTTAATTTAGGAGTAGAGCAAATGTAGTTTACGTTAGTTGGTATGGCCCAGATTCGACCGGGTCCAGCGAGTTAAGGCACTGAGTCTGGCAGCAGAGCACTTAGCTTGTTGCTTAACCAGAAGTGAAGTTTGCAACCAATGAAGGATTGCAAAGAGAGCTTTCGTGGAGATAGTACGGAGAGCCCCAGAAATCAATATGGCTGCCGTTCTTCTAACCTTATCCAGTAGTTTAAAGTTGACCGCCTTTGCAGTAGCTGCCCACCAGAAGACGGATCCATAAAGACGATTAGGTTCGACCACTGCTGTGTAAAGCCAGAAAGTGACTCGAGGTTGAAGACCCCCTCTTATTCCTACTGCCCTCTTGCAGCAGTAGAGAGCTCAAGAGGCTTTCCGAACGCTCTCTGCTATGTTAGCTTTCGATTGAAGTTAAGGATCAAGAACAAGTCTTAAATATTTGACGCGCTTGCTAAGGCAAAGCGAGGTGCTATTAATTTGGGTTGGGCAAATATTGGTATTTCATACTTCTTAGTGAAAAGCATAACCTTTGTTTTGGTAGGATTAACATTAAGACCGAATTCACGGCACCAGTGAGACAAAATGCCAAGTGAGTAGTTTAGGCATTTTCAAACAGTAAAAACGTATTTGCAATAGCAATGTCATCCGCATATGCTAATATTTAATCTACATATCCCCAAATCAGAAACTCGATGATGAACAACACTTACTTGTATTCAAAAAGTCATAACGCGCTGCAAAATATTTTTCCTTATGTCGCACTAAATAGTTGCAAACAATTTTGCTCTGGAACATATGAATAACAATACCAACATGGCAACAACCAAATCTGGGACAATTATAGAAAAAATTTTTTCCCCGATAGGTATTTGGACAACATTGATTCAAGAACATACGTGTTATACTTTAATTATCACAAACCCATAGTTTCTGTATTATCAGTTGAAGTATCACCCAAAGAAAATATGGAAATTGTTTATCGAATCGACAGCGCATGTTTACGTTTTATAACTTTTCTTTCTAAGTAAGTGTTGGTAAACATTTGAATTATAAACAAATGTTATTAAAAAAATGTACATTGTTGTTTTTCTATATAGTAAATTAACCAAATAATGGGAAATAATCAACTTTCAAAGTTATAGGTGTATAGATTATATGTATGACTATTTTGAATAATGCCATCGTCGTTTCGACGAAGCATGACCTTTACGTATAAAATATGCATGTACTTCCAGGGTTAAGTGTTGTTAATTTGTATACGAATTCTTCAAATACCACGTGCTTTCACAACATCTCTCTCACTAACTCTTTCATAATAAATAAACCTAATATTATTGATATAGTGTAGTTATTTTGTATATTAACTATTTAAATGCCAGTCTGCTGTTATTCCACTTACATATTTCCAGTAACAAACCTACCAAAAAAGTTTCGCTTTCATCGAGTGCACTAAGTTGAGCATGTGAGTTTTTTTTCTAAATTTATTTATTTGAGGTTTGTGTGGAGTTTATTCCATGCAATTAGTCCACTATACGAGATGGTGTACTAATACACTGTAGTTCGAATACACTGTGCAACAGCAAAAAAAAACAATGCAAGAACTCGAATATACTTCTCGATATAATTCGGTCATGATCAATAGGCATTTTCAGTTTTTTTCCTATACTTTATAATTTTGTGTAAAATCGATTTGAAAAAAAAATGTTTGTTGCTCAGGTTTTTAAACTTCTTTGCCAATATTAAAGTATTTAGGGATGCAAAATTTGGTAGTTAGGAGGTCAATGATTCCCATAATACATTTTAAATATCGAGTACATGTCCGAGCTGTAACTAAGTTAGGGAAAATGTGAAAAATGTTCGAAAAATGGTAGTTTTTAAGGAAATAAATAGCAATAGTTAACCTAGAATCCTATGGTGATTAGCACCAGCTAAATATATATACGCACAAACTTTCATCATCAGACCTTCAACAGTTTTCAAGTTATTGTACATTTTTTTTAATTAATAAAAAACTATGGAGACTGATTGCTAAATTGCAAAAATTTTTCAAAAACTTTCAACATTTTGAAATTTGTAATAAAAAATACGTAACAGGGTTTTAGTCGACTTTTGAGTTTAATTGTTATTCCTTACTGCCACAGATTTATGTATAAGAAATGAAATGTATGTTACATATGTATGTATTCCTGAAATAGTCCGCACCTATAATTATTTAAAACGACTATGGAGCTTAAACAAATATTAATTAATTAATTATTACTAAAAATGTAGTTTTCTTGAAAAAAATTGATTTTAAAAACCGTCCAGAAATCTTAAGAATACGGCATTCTTAAGTAGCCCAAGAACAAACTACTTAAGAATTCCGAAAGTAGTTTGTTTCTTGGACCACTTAAGAATTTCGAGCGTCTACTGTATAATAATTTACAACTTTTTGAAATCTTGAAATTTAAATTAATTTAAATTCTCAAAGACCTATAGCAATAAAAAAGAATTTAATGTAATACAATTTATAGTTTTCAAAATGAATATCATTTACCATAATTGAAAAATTATTTTCAGTAACTACTGTTGTAGTTAGGGTTGTTATCCATCCTCTTTTCCCGGACACTATCCTCTTTTTCAGAGCGTCCGGGGACGTCCTCTATAGTTTTTCGTTTGTGTCCGGGTAAATATTATCGTCCGGGAAAAGTCTTCATTTTTTTGCAAAATATATTTTTAAAATCAGTTTTCAACAATTGATATATATTTTTTGTTTCAAAATAACGGTTCATATTAGATGTCAGAAATCGAACTAATATGTAATAAAAGTATCAAAGAAGAATGACAAAAAGTATATACTTAGAACATTAGTGGTAATTGCTTTCAATAATACTATTCAGTGAAAATAACTGTCTTTGTAATTCTCATTTACTTTACAATATCTTCACTTGGTATAGCTTGTTGAGATGAGGGAACTATCACAAAAATCACTGATAAGGAACCGTAGCGGGTTCCGAAACGACCGTCTGAACTTCTTGTTCTATGAACTTTTTGACATTCTTCTGGCATCATTCACGTACTTTTCCATCACAAACTTTCAGGGATAGAGTAATAGAAAGATTGATTAAATAATTCTTATAAAGAGAAAACTATCAGAAAAAGTACGTGAACAGAAAACTATTAAAAACTTTCTATTAAACAGCTGATCCATTTTTTTGACAATTAATTTTTAGCGCGAATCAATATTGTGCGGATAGTAATTTAATTTAAAGAGTAATTTGTTGAAATCATTTTCATCGCATTCACAAATACTTTCATTTTTCAAACCACAAATTCACTTTATTAAATTTAACACAATAAAATTATTCTTGATCTTTTCATATTTGACAGTTCTTTTTTTTTTTTTTTTTTTGGGCAGCTGAAAATTTGTGTAAGTAAAAATTTTACTTTCAGAAACTTTCAACTAATGTTTTTTCCCTCACATTCTTACGCTTTCGTGAACAGTAGATAGCTTATTTACTCCGTACATTTTGCTAAAGTATTTCAGATCTTAATTGTGACAGCAGAATATGAAAATAGGGTGCTAAAAACCAAATAAGATGAAAAAAAAATAAAATTCGCGAAAACTGGATGCGCTAGTCCAAAAAGCGTTATTTAAAAGGATGTTTTACAATGGGTTTGGGATCTTGTATGGAAAAAACGTTTATCTTGCACATAAAATAATTTCAGATATCTACACCTATGTAAAATAGGTCACTTAAGCGAATGGCTCACACAGTTTTTTGATAAAACTGAACCGAAAGCCACTTTTAGTGAACCCATGTCGAGTACAATCTAGTTCACTTTTGACAAATGTTATCAATAAATTGCACAAAAACAAAGCAGGAGTTGAAAAAAAAGCGGCTCATCGACAAGGCGCCATATGGCACCACTAAGCATTACTGGGTTAAGCTAACAACGAGATAAAAGTGAACGATGATAACGAGGATGAAAAAAATTACGAAAACATAAATTAATTAAAAAAAAATTTTTTTTTTAAATTTTTGAAGTTAAAAAATAAATATTTTTTGTAAAAACGGATGTTTTGATGAAAAAAAATATGAACTGCATTTTTAATTTTTTTGTTTTTTTTTTAACTTTAAAAACTTTGATGTCAATTACTAAAAATTGTGACGTAGCAGAGGAAAACGGACCACTGATTCGGACTCAGCGACCCCCCATTACCCAAAGTACATTTGTCCCGTCTCTGCTCACTTTTATCTGTTGAACAGTGTTATAAAGCAACCAATTCCTGCATTCCATGACTTATGTTTAGGATCGCTGTCTTGGTAAAACACAAAAGTGTCTTTTATGCCAAGCTTTTTCGTGCGACTACTGCGGTATCCCTTAAGATATATTACCAATTTAGACATCGTTGTAAGCAATTAAATGTCCTCTTTTGAATGACTTATAAAAACTTATTCATCAGATAAATAAAAATTAAGTTAGGGGCAAGTATATGCTTTAACCTATCAAAAATGGGTTTTTCGGCCCTAAGTCCTGATTTTGAGGGTCAATTCAAAATTCTGAGTATGCAGTTTTTTTCTATGTGCAAGCCTCGAAAAACTATACATAAATTTTTTGTTTTTGTCATTATGCATATATACACTATTTAACTTATATATGTATAAATGTTTCAAAGATACCTCACTATTTGTTCTTGTTACTAAGTTCGCTTTTGAATAGTTTCACAAAACTAACTCTAGAATATCAAATTTCTTTCATTTTTAGAATGGCCTTCTTCATTTGGGATTGGATGTGAATGTGAAGAGGTGTTAGTTCTAATAGAACCTGCATGGCATGATTATCGACTCATAGACTTGATTCTTGAACGCATCGAATATTGTCTGTTGCTCTGTTCTTTCCGCCCAGACTACTGAGCCATAAGTAATCATAGGACGTACAAACTTTGAACACATTCATCGCAGGCAGGGGCAGCAGTGCAGTGCGGTCCTACGACCGCTCTACAGGTCATAAATGCAGTAATAGCTTTAATAATAAACATCTACAAAATACCTGAGAATTTTATCAAAATAGGTTGAAAACTTTATTATTACAATAAATTCAAAATAAATTTAAAAACGTTACAATGTGCTACATACGCTACACTATCATTTCTCTAGGTTTCAAGTATATCGGACCATTTTTAGCATTGTTAGCAAATTTGATTTTATTGACGTGGAATTACTCATAATATTTAATTAAAACCAAGAGGATTTAAAATCTCGGGGCGTAAATTTGCGTGTACATACATAACTTAAATTGACAAGTTTTAATTTTCATTAAGAGATATCTCTTATTTCTGACCGACATGCAATCTTCTATTCTGCATATGCAATGTTTTGCCGCTGGTGGGGACTAATTAAAATGTATTTTTAAATACAATTATATCATCCGTTATCATTAATTTCAGCTATTCAATGCTGTTATTTCACTGCATTGGCGATAATATAAAAATAATCCAAAAAAATCTTTTATATTTCAGTACTAAAGTACTAGTCATAAAAAATTTTACGAACTATTATATGCATCTAAGTAAATACAGTATATATATTAAGGTGCCTCACGAAAAAAAGTTGCCACTGAACCATCCTAAAAATTAAACTTGGTATCTTTTGTGAAGATTCCCAGCTGCCATTATCTAGATCGTTTTGAAGAAACCTCTACAAACTTTTCATTAAGTATTTTGGCCCAAATAAAAAGTCAGAAATAATTAGAATTCAAAAATGATAAGGTTTTTCATTAAAACATTTGAAAATTTAGTGACGGTATTAATATAATTCATATAATCTATGGTTTCCGTCCGATTCAAGAGATCTATATGAGATCTATGTGATTTTAATTCGTTTACTTTTAGTATTGACCGATTCAATGTTAATCGCAAAAAAAAATCATTAAAAGTATGTAAAGTCATTTCAAAATTTCTATTTTTTATGAATTTTCGTTAAGCCAAAAGTACCCAAAAGAAAAATATTCCCATAAGACGATTTTTGAAGTTTTCCTCAAAACTATACTGCTAATAAAATAAACTGAGGCTAATTTTTAGGAAAAACGTTATTTTTTGTATGGGACTTAAGGCACCTTAATGTACATAAAAACTTTACCTGTTTACAAATGCACATCTGTTCACATGAACACGAATTAATGTTGTTCTTATCTCTGGATTAACTAAACTGAACATTTTATAGAATACTTTCCATATTTAGCTAGAACACAATCGGGTCAAAAGGTCTTGCATATTTGCGAGAGTCCGTGCGTTTAAATAAAATATAAATTTATTGGAAATAAGTACTGATAAGAAAAGCATATAAATAATCGTGTCTTGGATGCTCAAATCAACAGTCTTTAGGCATTGGACCATCGCATCTAATCCGGAGCAGTTGTCAAAATGAAATTAGCTATCGCACTCTTGGCATGTGTCGGCCTGGTGGCTGCCGCCAGTTTCCACTCCAACAATGAGGTCAAAGTCGCCGACAAGGCTTTCTTGGAAAAGCAAAAGTTCTTGTTCGAGATTGTCTACCGCGTTGAGGATCCTTTGATGTTCGAGGAATATATCAAGATGGGAGATAAATTCATCGCTGACAAGTCTTTCTACAGCGTAAGTCAAAATGATTCATATACCTTTTTGAAGGATACACATTATTATAATATGTTTGTTTATTTATTTGCTTGTTTATAGCATTTCGATATGTACATGGAGAAATTCTACGAATCCTACAAGATGGGAGTCCTTTTGCCCAAAGGTGAATTCTTCGGCGCTCTCGCCAAGACTCACAATAAGCAAGCCTGGGGTCTCTTCAACTTCTTCTACTATGCTAAGGATTTTGAAACTTTCATGCACAACGTTTGCTGGGCTCGTATCCACGTCAACGAAGGCATGTTCGTCTATGCCCTCACTTTGGCTGTCATCCACCGTGACGACTTCCAGGGCTTGATCTTGCCATCGATCTACGAAATCTTCCCACAATACTTCTTCAACAGCAAATTCATCTATGAGGCTGAGAAATTCGACTACAGTGTCTGGAGCAAGTATAGCATGTACGAGAAGGAATTCTACGATGTCTTCTACAAGAGCAACAAATATTTCCATGATGACTACTACTACGTTAAGGACTTCAAGACTTGGCAATGGTGGAAATTGATGGGTCTTGGCGAACACTGGTTCACTGAAGATAAGGGTTACCCACTCCGTGAAAACATCTATGAATTCAACCAAGACTCCAAATGGTTGGAAGCAACGAAGGACGTCAAGATGTGGTGGATGCCCGTTGACTACACTCGTGATGTTAAATTCTTCAATGAGGAATCCAAACTCTCCTATTTCACTGAAGATTTGGGCTGGAATTCATATTGGTACTACTTGAACATGGACTATGCCTTCTTCTTGGATGGAAAGACTTTCGGTTTAGATAAGGATCGTCGTGGTGAATGGTGGTTCTACAATGTCGACCAACTGATTTCCCGTTACTACATGGAACGTTTGTCCCACGGATTCGGTGAAATTCCAGAATTCTCCTGGTATCATGAAATTGAATACGGCTATGATCCTCAATTGATCTCATACAATGGTGTTGGCTTCAGCTACCGTAGTAACTACTGGGATTTCCAAACCTATGGTAATTTCGAGATGTTGAACCATGTCTATGGTGCCTTCAAACGTATCTACGATGTCATCGATATGGGTTACTACAAGACTTTTGATGGTAAAACCATTGACATGCGCAAACCTGAATCCATCGAATACATTGGCAACTACATGCAAGGCAACATCGATGTCTTCGACAAATACTTCTTCAACTACTGGTATATGCTCTCACATATGTACTTCGCTGATGTTGACTACACCGACATGGATGTCTACCCTCATGTGTTCATGAACTTCGAAACCATGATGCGCGATCCAATGTTCTACATGTTCTATAAGAAGATTGCTGATGTTTTCTATCACTTCAAGTACACTCTTACACCATACACACACGAAGAACTCTCCTTCCCAGGAGTTCAATTCAAGGATGTCCATGTCAGCGAATTGGTCACCTACTTCGATTTGGTCGATTTTGATGTCACCAACTTGTTGAACGACAAGATGGTCTTCGATGATGGCAAATTCGTGTGGGATAAGACCCTCTATGCCCGTCAAATGCGTCTCAACCACAAACCATTCTACTTCGACTTCAACATTGCTTCTGACAAGGACCAAAAAGTTGTCATTCGTACATTCTTCGGACCCAAATACGATGAATTCGGACGCATCTTCTCACTCGCTGAGAACCGTGAAAACTGGTTGGAACTTGATGAATTCGTCTATACCTTGAAATCTGGCAGCAATGCGATCAAACGTAACTCTGACGATTTCTACTGGACCGTCAAGGATCGTACCACATACACTGAATACTACAAATACCTCATGATGGCTTATGAAGGCAAATTCGACTTCCCATTGGACATCAGTGAGCCACACTGCGGATTCCCAGATCGTTTGATCTTGCCACGCGGTTGGGAGAAGGGTATGCCAATGCAATTCTTCTTCTTCGTCACCCCATTCGAAGCTGAATACGAACAATTCTCAACCTACGATTACACTTACTCATGCGGCATTGGCTCCGGTATGCGCCACATCGACAGCAAACCATTCGGTTATCCATTTGACCGTGTCATTGATGAATATGACTTCTTCGTGCCCAACATGCACTTCATGGATGTTAAGGTCTACCACTTCGACACCTTCGAGAAATACTATGAAGAATACAAAAGCTTCGGCAAATTCGACTACTCTTTCTTCAAGGACTATTACACCAAGTACTTCAAACATTAAGTTGAGCACTAAGTCAGTAAATCAGTAAAAATAATTAATAAAAATTATGACATCTTAAGTAGGATATACGAACTGGACAAAATATTGTACACGTGAATGAAACCGAAGCACTGTGATGAGGTGGTGATAGATTCTTTTATATTAACATCAAGTGTAAATTTAGTATATAAGAATAAAAAGCAAGCAAAAATAAAAATTAAAAACATGCAACCAATTGCCACGACAATACAAAAAGAAATGGGCTTTTAAATTTACTACTCCAGTGACCGAAATTCGGTCACTCTCTAGGGATAACATTGGGATTGGGAACACATTTTGAGCTTCTTCCAATTCCATAAAAGGAACATAAAATTCAAATTTGTGTTTTCATTTTAATATGTACATGGGGGATTTCATCTCAAGTGAACCCACTTGTAAAATCGATCTGGCTCAAACTTGCACAAAGTTTACTCCTATTAAGTAGTAGTTACCACATTACACAATTTGAACGAGAACGGTCAAAAACTCGCCGAGTTGGAGGAGATCGAATTTTGAAATTTTGGTTAAACATCCCCGGATTCATGTAACTCCTTTACCTATTGAATTTAGAAGCTTTTGTTCAACACGTTTTCGACAGATTTTTCTTAAATTTTTTTAAAGTATTTTTTTTTTGAGTATGCAGTCGTGATTAGCGGCCAAATTACTATAAAACCGTTCGAAAATCTTGCTCATATAACAAAAGTTGAAAATTTGTTGCACTGTGTAATCATTAAGTTTACGATGTTTTGGAGCAGTTATGTATAATTTTTTAAATAATGAGTTTCGTTGATCATCTGGCGTTTTTAGTTTTAAATATTGGTCTTTTGTTTTGAGCTACAACAAAAAATTCGAATATAATTAAAATTAAGAGTGCATCAAAAATTTAAGTAGCTATAACTTGTTTGTTTATGGGTTTAGTTGAATACTTCGTGGGCAAGAATTTAATTATTTTTCAAGGGCTTTAATTTTGTGAAAAATAAAATAGCATTTAAGGGGGTAGAACTTGGAGTAACAGACTTCACTAGCGAAATATGACTTCGGAGATGAATAACATCTAAGAAGGAAATATTGTACTCGTCAATAGGTATCATTTATGAATATCGGACATCAAATACCAAAGCTATGATAAAAAATTCATTTTGGCTGTTTTTAGGGTGGTCCACAATTTTTTTTTTTTTAGTTTCGAGATACTCTTCACATAAGCTTTCAAATAGGGGGTGGACTTTTCAAACTTCTTTCTTCGACCCACACAGCAGGACGGTCGTGCTCACATGAGTGCAACCATGACGGACTTTAGTGTTATTAGACAAAAATTAATATACGAATCTCAAGATAGATACGGTTTCAAGCAATAATTTTTAAAATGAATTGTATATGTTTTTTCGTTCCTTGTATATGCGCTGTTATTTCATGATCATTGAGTGGTAAATCACTAAAGAATTTTTCTTGTGAAAGCGGTTTTAACAAAATACGATAATCATTTAAGGGTGGGTGCCAAACGGTATGATTTTTGCTCGAGTAAACTTTGACAGCAATGGCTGGCAAAACAACGATGGAAAATTACATATTAAAGAAAACTTAATTAACTCTTTATCACGCAAGATTATGGGTTTTTAAAATTAGTACTCATTTCGATTCAAATTTGTTCATAAAAAAGTTTTATTTTAAAGAATTTGGTTATGTCACTTATTCAAAAACATGATTTTTGTTGTTGTTTGCGCATAATTATCACTATTTATCAATTAATATCGATGATATACAACAAAATAAAATAACATGTATGTAGAATTTTGTAAGAAAAATTGGGTTGCAACACGGCGGGATAAAGGGCTAAAAAATAATTGAAAAAAGCCTGTGAATGCAATATTTCGGGAATTTAAAGCTATATTGACTGTAATTTTACTAGAAGCAAAATCAATTAAAGAATGGTTCGTACAATATATTGCTGCCTTTTTGCAGAAATCAATATCGAGTAAAACGTGCGCTTGTGCAGTGATGCTATTATTGTTGTTTGTTTCATTGCTGCGCTCATCTTCTGTTTACACTGGGCTACATACATTTTTCGCCATTATATTCCTTTCACAAGTGTCAAAAATTTACTCACTCTGGCACTTTGATATCTTTTGGCACATGCTCTTAGTATGCAAATGAAGAAAAAGCTAGTTTGAATTGCTGCAGCTAAATACAAAATAGTAGGTATCATGTTGAGTAAAAAAGATTCTTAAATCGATGAAAACAGTAAAAAAACGGTAAAAATAGACTCTATGAGATATTTAGAGTAATTACTCCGCCAGTTTTCATTGGCGAATATAGGGTGAGACACCTGATAATTGGTTTTATGGCCCTAAGACCAGATTTCGCTGGTGTGTTTAAAATTCCAAATATGCATTTTTTTTGGCGTAGACCTACAACTTGTACTATGTATCGCACCCAGTTTTATATAACCATGACGTAGTGTAGTTTATTGATTTCATTAGTATTTCTCTTAAAAAACTGAATTTAATGAACAAAATTGTAACTTTTTGGGTTTGTATTAAATAGAAAATAGTAGTAAATTAAATTACCTTTCCAACAAATACCCGATCATGAAAATCGTAAAAATACCTATTTTCGAAATCCATTTTTAACCTATGGTTTCTTCTGCAAATATTGTTAAAATTATCTCTATATTCCATTTTTCGGGGACGATTTTTCGAAAAAAAACCGACCCGCTCTAATACTTTTGGGCTTACGACAAAAGTATTAGAACGTGGCGTTTGATTTTAATTTCTATTAATTCACTCCACTACAAGTTTTCCTTCTTTCTCGAATAAAGATGCTATCACATCGAAAACTGAATGTAAAAATCAGAGGTATATACCGAGAGCAGTAAAGAACCCGATCAGTTTGTATGATAAACGATTTTTTAATGTTTTTTTGTCCTTTCATGTACTTTTTTTTTACAAATAAATACTTTCATATGTTAGGGAAATTTTTAAATTTATTATGGTTTTGCTACGCTTTTTTCTATCATTTACTATGATATTAGTTTTCCGAGCTCCAAAACCTAGTATAGATTACAAAGAGGTCGCAATTTGCTCTTAAGCTTTTTGGAGCGTAAATTCTCAGGGACCAGATATGAGGAACAATACCGATTAAGCGAACTGCAACGGATATCTGCACATCCACGGGTATTAATGGATGGGTTGGGGGTTAGTTAGTACACCACAGTTGTGTGGTGTACTAACTTCGACCAAGCATTGACTTTCATGCGCAATTGCCATGAAGAGGAGCTAATGTTAGACGATTCTTCAATGAAGGTTTATTCTATTGTTTAAAGATACTCCAGACGAAATAGACCTATCATCAACCTGGATATTCATATATAGTTAAGTTTTTTAGATTAAGTTATTACTTTATTATCAACTCTTCTCAAACCTGTGTCAGTGAAATCAATTGAGCTGTTAACTTTTTTTAATAGGCTTGCTTCATCATTCCGATGTTGTGAGTGTCCGTCTCAGGCATGGGTCTAGAAAAATTGTAGCATTAAGAACATCGGCGTTAATCAGTTGGAGCTCTCTTTGCAGAACGTTATTGAAAACCGCAATCGATGTTTCTGTTCGCATCGATTGTATATTGATTTTTAAGGTATGCCATGCCTTGCAAAAATATTCCATAAGCAGTTGCTCGTAATGAAGTACAAGTGTTGTTTCACAAACAAGACGCAATGCCGATACAATTTCGTCAATTTTAGTCCATTCCTGACTCGTAAGCGGATGTTGAGGATATTCAGCGCACTTTCCATCAAAAAACTTTCCAAGATCAAAAACGTTGAGTTCCACCTGGTTGCAACGTCTATCGGTGGCTTTTGAAATTTAACCAAATGCGATATGTGCCTAAGCAATAAGTTAAATAGTTTGAGATTGGTAAAAAACTAAACCAAGGTACAAGAAACACGAATCATTCTGTGTATCGGAAACAGGTCAATATATGGTAGGTCCTTGAGTTTGGATTTGAATTGAACTTAAAATTTGTGTTTTGGTTCGAACTGTTACTGTTAATGGTGTTTGCTAACACTACGACTATTTACAATATTAATAACGATTAACTTGAATAAATTATTTAAATTAAATAAATAAGTAAATTTTTTCAAATCACTAAAAATCTAGATATCTGCCATGTCAGTAACATTTCGCCGTTTAAGACGTCGTGGTTGTTCGCAAGAGCTAAGTATATTAACAGCTTCTGTGTTGACATGCTGCTGTAGCCTCAATTTGTGGCATGTTGCCTTGGTTTGGATTTCTTCAGTGACAGTAGAAATTTTCAAATCGCGATGGATATCGCTGTTTCTAACATACCATGGGGCTTTTATGATATTCCGTAATACTTTATTTTGAAAAGGTTGAATCGATGTTTGTTTGACTAGCGCATCCCCAAAGTTCAGCGCTATACATCCGCACAGGTTTTAAAAGTTGATTGTAAAGTAATATCTTATAATGCACAGACAGTGCAGATTTATGGTCCATCAGCTATTCCAATTTACACAATTTTGTATTTAGTTCTGTTCTTTTTATTTTTATGTGCTCTTTCTAACGAATTTTCGCACCTAGTGTTATACCGATATTTTGCAGTATTAGCATATGGTACCTCAGCACCTAGAATCGTGATAGGAAAGTGTTGTATCTGCTTGTTAGTAAAGTCAACATGAGCAGATTTTGTAGAGTTTAATTTGATTCGACATCTTTTTGTCCAGTTTACTATGGAATTAGTAGCTGTTTGTAATGCTGATGTTGATTCTGCAGCGGAATCGCCAATTACCAGAATTGCAGTATCATCTGCGAATGTTGCAATTTTGCTTTCAGGTGGTATTGGTAAATCTACAGAGAAGAGAAGGTATAGGAGTGGACCAAGTACACTTTCCTAGCGTGCACCAGTTTTTATATCGGTTAAGTTTGAGTAACAATCTCTCAGTGATGTAAGTCCTCAAGATCATATAATATGATAACGGCAAGTATGCTTCTAGCTTATTTAGTAACCCTTTGTGCCAGACCTTGTCGAAGGACTGCGCTACATCCAGGAAAATAGTAGAACATACTTTCTTGCCTTCGATTCCCTTTTCAATTTCTGCGACAATTCGGTGCACTTTTGGTACAGAAACTTTACACTATTTAATTCGCTTATTAGTTTTTTGACACAACAGCTGGACGAGATATTCGAACAACTGATTCAGTGTTCGTTTTAGGTTTATAAATGAATTCCCGAACAATAGCACCTTCAGGCCAAAAATCTTTCTTAGCAACTTGCTCAAAAAAGTTAGTACAAATGTTAATTTTAAAAGATGATATGGTCCGTTCATAAGAAAAATTGAATTTGGTTACAGAGAAATCGCACTTGTCCAATTTGGAACTGATATAGTATCGAATATCATCAACAGAAGTATCAATAGAAAATCTGGATATGAATACAGATTTCTTCTGAGGAATCACAATTAACTTCTTAGGAAAGGACGCCACAGGAACGGGAGTAATCGGAGTATCAGGCGTCATATTTGTTGGCAGAAAAATTGTATTTCGGACAGTAGGACTAATAGAAACGGGTTCAATATCTGCCACTACCGGTGTAGAATCAACTACAATTTCAGGTGTGACCAGATTAATAGGAAAATCTGAATTTATTTTACTCGGACCAGCTATTGAATCAATCGGATCAGGAATATTCTTTCTGCCACGTAAGACCATATTTGTTCGTTTGTTTTTAGAAGAGGGGACAGACTCTTCTAAACATTTAAAGTTATTGAAAAGGTCTTCGTAAAGTTTAAATTTCGTGTTTAGTGAAGACAATTCTTTTCCCAGTTCAGAAAAACCAGCCTTAGCGTGTCTAAAAACTTTAAAAAGGTCAACATCCGCTGACCGAAATTTCAAGCATGACCACCGGAGACCTTTTCTTTCATTTAAATAATCAACAGTACGACCAATTAAACCAGCACACTTTGCATGCGCGAGATTATCACACAACCAACATGACAAAAACCGTTCAGTTTCATCCTTTATATTGCAGTTATCGTACGAGCAAATCATCATAAATTTAATGTAGGTATACAAAGTTAAAGTAGTACAGTTTGATATATATTTAAAAAGCACTGGTAACAAAAAAAATAATTAAAAGCAAAAAGTTTGAGAACCACTGGGATAGAGTCAGTAAGTTAGCAATAACGGGGAATAGCAAAGTAAACTACATTTACATCACATTTCTTTTTGTCTATAAAAAGTGCGTGGTGTTTATAAAAAACAAATAAAAGTGTGTGATTTATAATAAATAATACAAAAATTGTAATAATATAATTTTATGTAAATTCCATACACTTTTTCTAGTTTTTAATCAGAAAATTTTATTTAAACAAAAACCACAATAAAATGCCAATGTATATAAGAAAATTGTTTTTGCTTTCTTTTTTATATTTTTTCAGGGAAATATTGCATTTTATTGCAAACGTTTTTAGTTCATCGTAAAAGAATTGAACCGTTTATGATGAATAAAAGTTCGTTCATGGCAACCGAATAGAAACGTTTGTGGAAAACGTTTTTCCGTTATTGTGAAAGAATTGAACCGTTTATGATGAATAAATCTTCGTTCATGGCAACCGAATACAGTCGTTTATGATAAATAAATGTTCGTTCATCATGAAAATATTCCATGAACGAAGTTCGTTTAG
Source organism: Toxonevra muliebris (assembly GCA_963691655.1). Taxonomy (NCBI): domain Eukaryota; kingdom Metazoa; phylum Arthropoda; class Insecta; order Diptera; family Pallopteridae; genus Toxonevra; species Toxonevra muliebris. Next base: position 80,727,158 of record OY829326.1, read on the forward strand.
TGAAAATTTCGTTTCTGAGAAACGAATTTTTTCTTTGCGTGTATCGACAAAAAAAAGGTCAGTATCGAATACTCGATACTTTTGGAAAACATTGAATTATAAAACTGAAATATTGCTATACAATATTTAAGATTGAGAGTCGTATTGCAATATTTTACAGCAATTAATAATATATTTCCAAATGCTACTACAGATTTATTCAATATGCATAAGTATTTCAGTTTATATTGCAATATTACAAAGCATGAAAATATTACAGTACAATATTAAAAGTCTGGAAAATATTGCCGCATGGGCAGCATATAATGTATATTGAAATCTTTTCCTTACAATAAAATATTTTCAGCAAGCTGTAATCGGTTGATTAATTTTCATGTTTATATAAATTTTCTAGCGACTTGCATCTATAAATATTAAATATCATATAAGTTAACATTACTTAACAAATTGTAACTTTTCTTTTACGTCAGACAGCTCATATGCCATTTCTATATGATTTACCTGATTCAAGTGAAAATATCTCAACAACTCATGTAAAGGCGAAAAACTGAGTACGCCATCGTGATCAGAGAAATGATGTTTGAGGTGCTTGACGTTGGCACCACTTTTGTTTGTCATATTGCTACCACCACGGTCCAGCCAGACCGTCAAATATTTATACTGCATTTATTTTCAATGAAAACTGTACGAAAACAAGATATATTATGTAAGAATAATGTACTTATATGTAGGGGAATGTAGTCAGGGTTTGAGCTTTTTGACTTTTGCTCATAACTTCCGTTGAATGCCGAGTTTTTATTAATGTTGCATATCGTGGAAAAGATCTCACAAATTGCAATGTTTTTGCTGAACATTCAAATATAATTGGATTAATAGTTCAGGAGTTATAGACATTTACAAAGAGCAAAAATTGTAGGCAGGGTCGGAAAACTGCTGTCAGCGTCGGAGCACTGTGAAAATTAATAAGAAATGAAAGAATATAATTGAAAATAACATGAAAATCAAAGAAAGAGGAAAAATTGTAAACTGGGGAAAAGTGGCCCGAAATCAAAATAAAAATCCCTCTGTGTGCATTTTAAGGAAAATTTTATTTTTTTTATACACACGAAAAACACGCACGAGTGAAAAAATGTATTTCCAGAGTCAAAATGCATCATTACAACAAAATTTTCTGTGTTCCGACCCTGATTAGAAGTACTGTTCCGACCCTGACAACACACGTCAGTTAGTTTCGCATCATTTACAGCATATTCGCGTAATGTAAACACCATGAAATGCTACATATTTCCACTTCTTAAATCTTAGCGAACAATTTAAAATAATTTATGTTTATTAAATTGTTGTTTGGATTTGAATGTTATTTTTAATTCAATTTATACACTTCACGCTCTGAACTCGAAATGGTATGAAAATTTTGCTTTCGTCATGACAAACAATACTGTATATTAACTTAACGGACGCCAGTGAGATATAACGGGGAAAACGACCCTGACAGCACCCCGACCATGACGACACTCCCTACATTTATTGAGAAAAATATTTTTTTCAATTTTTAAAAAATTTTACGTTTCGAAACAGCAATGAAGAAAATAATCTAACAATATATACAAAAGTGAAAATCTGTTTGTATGTCCGATTATACTTCCTGAATGGCATAATAGTTTATATAATACTGCTTTATGTCTCTGATCTTACTATTGGCTTGGTAAAAGTTCGTAATTGCAAGTGGGTGGGGTACCTCCCATACAAACCTTATACTTTTTTAAATATACCATTTATAGTACAGTGCTGCAATTTACTGCGTCCTGCGTGCAAAGACGCTGGCTGACAATACCACATTCAAAATGGGGATGGAGCTGAGATTTGGTGCAAAGAGGTTGTTTGACAACACCAATGCTCCAGGAAACATGTGTATGAAATTGAAAACGACGGCATGGCGCAAAGATTTGTGTGTTATTTTTTGGGCAAGTGAGCACGGCAGCTCTTATACGAAGAAAATACTTTAAACGGTATATCTGAGGAACCAAAGCAGGATGATGATAAAGGTTTTCTTTTCCATGATCATTTATGGCTTCTAATTTTCAATTACAATTCCAATGGTTGGTGTGTGTCGATTCAAAACTCTTGTTTTCATAGTCCCATAATCAAATCCAGGCCTGACTCAATTATTTTACTTTTTAATCTTCTTTGACATGATGGAGTTTTTTATATTAGAAAAACTATTTTGAAACTGATCTGTAGCAAAAAAAATTAATTTAAAAAAAAAATTACCTGGATGGGAAATCGAGCTCAGGCATCCAGAGGAATAGGTGGTAGTTATGGAAAGAAGTTTCTTGCTTACATTTATTATCAATAACCAAATCGATTTTAGTTGGTTGTATTCGTTTCTGGTAACCAAAATAGATTTTAATTGGTTACTGGTAACCTATATCAATTTTGGTAACTATTAATGGTTATTGGCAACCAAACTGAGCTCTGATTATTCATAAGGCTTATTTTTAACCAAAACATATTGTGGTTGCCCATAAGGGTTAATCCTCTAGTAGGCAGTACCGTCTCCAGACGGGCAACCGCTTGATACAATTAAAATACGTTTAAAATTTTTTTGTGTATATTCACGCAGCTCAGTTGATAGATGAACACCGGAGCTATACATTACGTAGCTTCTGTACTCGGTGCGTTGTTTCGTTTCTATTATATCGCCAGTTGGAAGTCTGATTTCGAGTAATTAACGAAAAGAAATTATTTTTGGTAATATTAAAATTATTTGCGACAATTTTAATTATTAATAAAAAATATTATAGTATTAGGAAGTAGGAATTGATTATAATTTATATTTATGCAATTTGAATACATAATAATTTTTTACTTTCCCATTTATCGGCACTACAAGCTTTTTAATGGACCACCAGTCATCATATATTTTTTTTGCTGAAAAAAATTGGCCTACTAGAGGGTTAAAATGGGTTTTTAGACATTACTTAGTTAAATTTTTAATGACTTTTTCTCCAAAATAATGGTTACTTAGGGTCTCTGGTAACTGGAACTGCTAAGTTCACTTGTGAAGCTTCAAACAATAAAGGTAGCTCAGTTTTGTGATGCTCCCACCATATTCCCTGAGTTTTAACACATCAAAATTCGAATTTCATCTTGATTGGCAATTTTAGCCTTTTTCGTGCAGAAAACCATTTCACTGGGCTTTGCTCATCAGAAAATGCTAGGCACGTTAGTGGTTACTCATACTGGTTATTGGCAATCAAAATGAGTTTTGGTTAGCCATAACAGTTATCTACAGTTAGGCCCCTGCTCACTTGAATGACTATAAGAAATTAGTAATTATCATCTTTTTCATTAGAAACCTCAAAATTTATTATAGACTTTTAAGAAGTAAACTACTCTTCACTCCATTCAACCATTGAAAAATTTGTGTTTGTTTTTGAATTGCCGTAGCAATTGGTTGCATGATTTTTATTTTTTATTTTTGCTTGCTTTTAATTCTTATAGACTAAATTTACACAAATTAAATCTATCACCACCTCATCACAGTGCTTCGGTTTCATTCACGTGTACAATATTTTGTCCAGTTCGTATATCCTACTTAAGATGTCATAATTTTTATTTTTTTTTTTACTGATTTACTGACTTAGTGCTCAACTTAATGTTTGAAGTACTTGGTGTAATAGTCCGTGAAGAAAGAGTAATCGAATTTGCCGAAGCTCTTGTATTCTTCATAGTATTTCTCGAAGGTGTCGAAGTGGTAGACCATAACATCCATGAAGTGCATGTTGGGCACGAAGAAGTCGTATTCATCAATGACACGGTCGAATGGATAACCGAATGGTTTGCTGTCGATGTGGCGCATACCGGAGCCAATGCCGCATGAGTAAGTGTAATCGTAGGTTGAGAATTGTTCGTATTCAGCTTCGAATGGGGTGACGAAGAAGAAGAATTGCATTGGCATACCCTTCTCCCAACCGCGTGGCAAGATCAAACGATCTGGGAATCCGCAGTGTGGCTCACTGATGTCCAATGGGAAGTCGAATTTGCCTTCATAAGCCATCATGAGGTATTTGTAGTATTCAGTGTATGTGGTACGATCCTTAACGGTCCAGTAGAAATCGTCAGACTTACGCTTGATCGCATTGCTGCCAGATTTCAAGGTATAAACGAATTCATCAAGTTCCAACCAGTTTTCACGGTTCTCAGCGAGTGAGAAAATGCGTCCGAATTCATCGTATTTGGGTCCGAAGAATGTACGAATGACAACCTTTTGGTCTTTGTCAGAATCAATGTTGAAGTCGAAGTAGAATGGTTTGTGGTTGAGACGCATTTGACGGGCATAGAGGGTCTTATCCCACACGAATTTGCCATCATCGAAGACCATCTTGTCGTTCAACAAGTTGGTGACATCAAAATCGACCAAATCGAAGTAGGTGACCAATTCGCTGACATGGACATCCTTGAATTGAACTCCTGGGAAGGAGAGTTCTTCGTGTGTGTATGGTGTAAGAGTGTACTTGAAGTGATAGAAAACATCAGCAATCTTCTTATAGAACATGTAGAACATTGGATCGCGCATCATGGTTTCGAAGTTCATGAACACATGAGGGTAGACATCCATGTCGGTGTAGTCAACATCAGCGAAGTACATATGTGAGAGCATATACCAGTAGTTGAAGAAGTATTTGTCGAAGACATCGATGTTGCCTTGCATGTAGTTGCCAATGTATTCGATGGATTCAGGTTTGCGCATGTCAATGGTTTTACCATCAAAAGTCTTGTAGTAACCCATATCGATGACATCGTAGATACGTTTGAAGGCACCATAGACATGGTTCAACATCTCGAAATTACCATAGGTTTGGAAATCCCAGTAGTTACTACGGTAGCTGAAGCCAACACCATTGTATGAGATCAATTGAGGATCATAGCCGTATTCAATTTCATGATACCAGGAGAATTCTGGAATTTCACCGAATCCGTGGGACAAACGTTCCATGTAGTAACGGGAAATCAGTTGGTCGACATTGTAGAACCACCATTCACCACGACGATCCTTATCTAAACCGAAAGTCTTTCCATCCAAGAAGAAGGCGTAGTCCATGTTCAAGTAGTACCAATATGAATTCCAGCCCAAATCTTCAGTGAAATAGGAGAGTTTGGATTCCTCATTGAAGAATTTAACATCACGAGTGTAGTCAACGGGCATCCACCACATCTTGACGTCCTTCGTTGCTTCCAACCATTTGGAGTCTTGGTTGAATTCATAGATGTTTTCACGGAGTGGGTATGCCTTATCTTCAGTGAACCAGTGTTCGCCAAGACCCATCAATTTCCACCATTGCCAAGTCTTGAAGTCCTTAACGTAGTAGTAGTCATCATGGAAATATTTGTTGCTTTTGTAGAAGACATCGTAGAATTCCTTCTCGTACATGCTATACTTGCTCCAGACACTGTAGTCGAATTTCTCAGCCTCATAGATGAATTTGCTGTTGAAGAAGTATTGTGGGAAGATTTCGTAGATCGATGGCAAGATCAAGCCCTGGAAGTCGTCACGGTGGATGACAGCCAAAGTGAGGGCATAGACGAACATGCCTTCGTTGACGTGGATACGAGCCCAGCAAACGTTGTGCATGAAAGTTTCAAAATCCTTAGCATAGTAGAAGAAGTTGAAGAGACCCCAGGCTTGCTTATTGTGAGTCTTGGCGAGAGCGCCGAAGAATTCACCCTTAGGCAAAAGGACTCCCATCTTGTAGGATTCGTAGAATTTCTCCATGTATATATCGAAATGCTATAAACAAGCAAATAAATAAACAAACATATTATAATAATGTGTATCCTTCAAAAAGGTATATGAATCATTTTGACTTACGCTGTAGAAAGACTTGTCAGCGATGAATTTATCTCCCATCTTGATATATTCCTCGAACATCAAAGGATCCTCAACGCGGTAGACAATCTCGAACAAGAACTTTTGCTTTTCCAAGAAAGCCTTGTCGGCGACTTTGACCTCATTGTTGGAGTGGAAACTGGCGGCAGCCACCAGGCCGACACATGCCAAGAGTGCGATAGCTAATTTCATTTTGACAACTGCTCCGGATTAGATGCGATGGTCCAATGCCTAAAGACTGTTGATTTGAGCATCCAAGACACGATTATTTATATGATTTTCTTATCAGTACTTATTTCCAATGAATTTATATTTCATTTAGACAAATGCACATATTCACGCAAATCTGCAAAACCTTTTGACCCGATTGTATGTATGCTTCTAGCTAAATATAGTGGCCGTCCAACTAAACATTTAGTAAGGTTAAACAGCAGATAAGAAAATAAAAATTGATAAAGAATTAGACGCATTATTATGCACCCAGAAACGGTGACGGTTTATGTTCTTACAGCCTTGGCCAGAAGTCGGAGGCACCCTATTATATTGCCCGTATATCTAAGTAAATCTCAGAAGATTGGGGCACCCTATTATATTGTCCGTATTTCTATATCTATTTTTTGAATAATACATATAAGCCATCGTAGTAGGCGTTGATGTACTACTCAGAAAAAATTGCATAAAAACACGAAATGTAATATATTCGGAAAATTTAGTAGTTTCATATTATTGCGCGTTCCATTAGTACGGAGTGAAGTGAAGTTTTTTTTTTATGTTTAATATTGTTATAACGGTTTTTTATTAATATGACCAAAAAACAGGAACTCACTTTACAGTAAAGATTTAAAATTTAATTTTTATATGACGAAGGCAAGTCTCAGGCAAAAATGATGCACTGTTCGCGATATGGCGCCCAATGTACCATTAAACGCTTTAAAGGCACTGGGTCTCACCAAACAAAAAAGAAATGTGGCCGAAAACGAGCAGAAACTAGTTGTGAAGACCGCAATTTAGTTCGTGATGCGTTAAAAAACAGGATGTTGACGTCTTCGAAGCACGCTGCAACCCTGTCGAAGGAAGCTGGAAAAAAAATTTCCTCCAGAACTGTGAGACGACGATTTCAGTAAGCAGGAAACTCAAAGGTTGTAAGGCCAGGAAGAAGCTCTGGCTATCTCAGCGAAACAAACAAATTCGATACGAATAGGCTAAAAAATACCAGCATTTAACAACGGACGATTGGTCAAATGTGCTCTGGTCTGACGAATTTTGAGGTACAGTTATTTGCACTATTTGCTTTTGGTAGAGAAGTGTTTTTTTTTCCTGGCACTCAATCAACCCAGTCAATTGAATTTCTTTAAAAGGATTTTTTTCAATTTTAATTAGATTTTTGGAATACCCGGTGAGACTTATGTTAGACGCAGAGTCGGAGAAGAATATCGTCCAGACTGCGTGGTGTTTACAGTTAAACACGGCGGAGGAAGTATAATGATGGGTTGCATGGCAGCTGGTGGCGTTGGTGAAATCGTATTATGTGAAGGCCGAATGAATAGTAACAACTACATATATCTGTGGCAATAAGGAATAACAGCTAAACTCAAAAGTCGAATAAAAACCTGTTGCGTATTTTTCATTATAAAACCCAAAATATTGAAAGTTCTTAAATAATTATTGGAGTTTAATTAGTAAAAAACTATGGAAACTGCTAAATTGCAAACAATTTTTTAAAACTTTCAACATTTTGGGATTTATAATATAAAATACGCAGCAGGTTTTTATTCGACTTTTGAGTTTAGCTGTTATTCCTAATTGCCACAGATATGTCCTCCAGGCCTCACTAGCTCCATCATTTTAAAAAAATTTTGGCAACACAAACTTGGACGACATCAAGTTTCAGCAGGATAATGCTCCTTGCCACAAATCAAGGACAACAATGCGATGGATTGATCAAAATAATATTGATCTCTTGGAGTTGCCGGCACAGTCGCCAGATTTAAACCCAATGCTCTATTGGGTCCATACTAAAAGTTAAAGTCAGACAACACCACATCACGTCACGAGCAGGATTGATGGAAGTTTTACGCGAAGAGTGGGCAAATATTCCGGAAGCTACTTGTTGCAAATTAGTTTCAAGTATGCCGCAAAGAATTGCTGCGGTTATATTGGCAAAGGGGGGTCTACCAAATACTAACTAAATTAATAAAAATAAGCTCTTTTTTAAATTGCGTTTTTAATTTTTCCTTAAAAATTATACAATACAGAATATATAACATTTTTTAGAGTGCCTCAGACTTCTGACCAAGGCTGTATATACATAGCAACAGCGGGATGACTAAATTTCAACTGGCATCATTTGACAAGGAACACGTGATGCAACTGTTAAATTTGTAGTTAAGAACGATAGTGACTTGATATCGAGCGGGGTTGAGGTCGCAAGTTAAGTTAACAATTTTTTTTGTTTCAAGTGCACAACGATCCACTATGACTATGACGATCACGTCAATGCTTTCTTTACTCTTTCTCCATGTTGTAACCAGTTTAAGTATATCATTTTGACTTTAGAGCATGTAAAGCTATGCAATCCAAAAACAAACTAAATATTTATAATAATATAAGTACCATATTGAACGATTAATTTGGTTTCGTGTCAAAACATATTTAATTTGAATCCGGTTACCTATGTTTGATTAGAAAAAAATTACTGTTTTTGTTTGTATAAATATATTAATTATGTGTATGATTTTAAAAACAAATGAAATTTGTTGGGTATTTTTGTTTGTTTTTTGTTCTATACCAAAAGCTCTTAACTTATCAAAAAAATATAATTCCTGGTGATATGACACTATTTTAATTTCAACTTCGTTTTTAGGTAATTAAATTGCATTCATGAACGTTTATTTCGGAAATTATTATTTCTTTACAAAAGTTTTTTTTTTTATTGGGGCCAACTTCTTTTTCTTTCAAGGCAGGTATGTATGTGTTGGAAATGCCCATGATTGTATTAAAAAATTCGACGCATGTGACCGCGGTGGCTTTGAAACAGCTCCTAGTTACAATGATAAATTTTGGTATACTCGCGCTCAAAAAAAGCCGATTTTTAGTTTTGATAAAATATTCTTATTCTTTTATTTATTATTAAACCAATTTCTTTTTTTGTTGTTTAAGTTTAATAAAATTATGTTATTAAAAACATTTCTTTAGGTTTTTAAAAATTTTAAACAAAAAATGACTGTACTTAAAGTATGTATTCCATTCAAGAACAATATACGCTACTAAAAAGCTTATATGTTAAAGTCAAATTCACAAAGTTAATAATAAAAAAAAATTTGTAATGAATGAAAATGATGTTTTTTAATATGTTACATGTTACTTATGTATAAATAACGATATTTGTAAATTTTGTAAGCAAAGAAAAGGCTTTCGCCTTTGAGGCACTTTCTACCCGAGAAGACTTGCCACAAATATTTTTTTTCCTAAATCTTCGGAAATCACTTTGTATCAAGTGGATACAAGTGCTTAGATTCAACAGGGGTAATTGCCGATTTGATTGATGACATGGTGCAGAATCGTCTTGAAATATTACTTTGGATTTGTGCTCGAATAATCTATCCATAGAAGGTAATAATGTTTATTATGTCTATGTAGACTAAAGTGTTCACAGAATCTTCCATAAGAATAATTTCTCCAACATCACAGCTGATTATTTTATTTCTCCACTTTTTTTATTTTATGTATTTCTCTTAGGTTAGGTTAGGTTGGAGTGGCTGTCGAGAGACACACTTAGGCCTGAACGGCCCATTGTGATACCACATAGTTGGACCTACAGTTTAACGCCGATTCCGAACGGCGGTGTTGCAATTTTTTATCGGCTTGGTGGTTTTGCCATTACCAACCAATGTGTGTACTTGTACACTATCTTATAATTCTCATACACTTCATATTGATAGTGAATATAAGAAAGTTATGAAAATTAACCACCAGACGAAGACGGGAATCGAACCCGAACCTCCCAGATAAAAGTCTAGTGCACGACCCACTAGACTATCGAGGTCGTCATGTATTTCTCTTAACTCTGAAGAGATTTCTGGTGAATTTTTTTTTTTAGATTTTTTAAACTTATACACTATAACTCTGACCTAATGTCCATTTATTTTTCTTGGACGTCCACTGCCAGATAGGCGTGGCAGACTCCCGGTTTCCAAAAATTTCTTACTGAAGATTCCTGACAGCCCACTTTTTTCGATATTGAAACATTTTCTAAGTTTTGCGGCTTAGTTATATCCAATAATTCAATTTTTTTGCTATTGTGTTAATACCATAACTTATTTTTTAATATTCACTTAACCTTCAAATATTTTAAGACCGAACTGTACTCATCGATATAAAACTCATATGTAAATCAGAAATCGAGTTACACAGTCAGAAAATCAACAAACAAACTCGAAAAATAACAGTAAACAGTAGTAAATGAAAATCAACGAAAAAATTTTAGATCGGCTTTTTTTTTTGAGCGCGAGTTTATATACATATTTATGTTCGTTAAAGAAGAAGATTATATCTCTGATCGAACTAATATGGAAAATTACAGATCGTTAGAAATTCTGACTAGACATAACAATGTAGTGCATAAGGTTTTGAAGCAGCTAATATCTAAGCATCTTGATGATACACGTTTTTTATATACATAACGAGGGCAAGGAATTTCATGCACTAAAAATTCGAAAATATGAGCATATAACACTGTGCAACACATTTTTCTAACGGAGAATCGGCCAACACAGGTCGATAGTACTGGTGCAGAGTAACAAAACCCTAGAAGGGTTTTGCAAAGTTAGTTCGCTTTTAAAAGTTATAGCCATTCAAATTTTGCCTCTTGCAGCTTATTTTTTGAAAAATAAAGTGCTCATTTTGTACTACTTTCTTCAGCGAAATAAGAACAAAAACAATTTTAACATTATACAGTTTTCCATATTAAGAAGTTTAAACTATCCATTACATGACTTTTGCAAAAAATAAGCAATAATACTTGCAACAAAATTGTATAGAATTTAATGTTTGGGTTTTCAAATTTTTGTTTTTATTACAAACAGAAATAGAACTGAAAAATACACTAAAACAGCTAAACTTCGAAGGTTATAACATTTAAAAGCGAGCTAACTTTTTAAAACCCTCTTAGGGTCTTGTTACTCTGGACCAGTACTATCGACCTGTGTTGGTCGCTTTTCCGTTAGATTCCATGACCCTAAAATTGTTGCACAGTGTAATATGCACTTAAAGTTCAAAAATATGCAACTGAAACTGCAAAAAATGCATCTAAAAAACATCTAAAATATGCAATTAAGCATAAAAAATATTTTGTTTTTAATCGCATATTTTCGGTAAAAAAACTAAAAATATTGCATGTAATTTAACAAACAAAATAGCGAAAACAATTCATTTTAAAATATAAAATATATTTATAAAAAGCAACAAAAATACAAAATGGACATAAAATTTTAAAACAAATCGTAGTTAAGTAAATATGTAAATGATCATGAAATCAATCTTTATTTATTGTTTTATTGGCGTAGACAATCAATTTTTTTTGAAGTTTTCAAATACAAAACTTTCACGATCGGGTCTTAAAAAATGTTTCTATAAAGAAAATGATCGCTCTACATCAACACTCGGACGATAGGAGCATATTTGAAGGCACAAAATTCATTTATAGAATAGTTTTTTATAGAACAATTTTCTTCATTAAATTCCAAATTTACATATCTTCCCTGGATATCAGTGGCCTCATCTATAGAGACCCATAAGAAATGGTCTTTGAGGCGAACTTGATTTCTTTTAATAAACGATTATATATTTGGTCGATATAAGTTTTGTGCAGTGACGTTTCATGAGAAATGATTTCATTAATATATGATCTCAAAAACTTCTTAATTGTGGATTGTAAGATACAATGGAATATCTGCTGAAATAAAAGCTTGGCATAAATCCAAACAAAATATTTTAAGACTTGCCGCTGCAGAGGTAGTAATCAAAGGGTGTATTTTTTTCTAAGCGCCGATCATTCAATTCTTTATGTTTCTGGTTTTTCAAACGCTAGTCAATTTTAAATTTATTTTCGCAGCTCACTAAGAAGTTATCAAAATTATTAAAAAATTAAAAGTATGTAAATCAAAAAAAAAAAAAAAATAATAATAAAATATGTGAAAACATGCATTTATTGAAAAATATGCAAAAATATGCACAAAGATAACTTGACTACTTCACTTTTGAGATGCCCAGTAAAAATATGAATTTGCATGGAATTCCTTGCCCTATACATAACATTCATTAGGGTTTTCTATGTGGGTCAAGCTTTTGAAATTATTTGTCGGATAGCGCTTGATTGTATTAATCGCAACATACTTTCGAAGGAAATGAAATAAGTCAAGTTCCACGGACTAAGCCAACAGTTAATGCCCGCTATTTAAACAACAGATATCGAGCTGTAAGAAATGGCGAAGTTCTACAAGGTACCGTTCTTGTTCCACTTCTGTTTACCATATTTATAAATGATATTTATCAGCTTGCGTTGAAAGGTTAAATGCTCCCGTTTCAGATGATATTGCCCTATTCTATTCATCTGAATCGAAAATGATGCTAAAGCTTGTTGCAGAACATGATTTGGGGCTGCTGGGCGGGTTATTTCGCCTTCGAAAACTAAATTTAGATATAAATCATCACTTATATAACGTAAATGGAATTGAAGTGGTCGAGGAGAAATTAATTAAGTTCTTATAACTCACACTAAGCAGCCACCTGAACTGCAGCAGTAACATTATAAATATTCAAAACAAAAAATTGTATATGGGCTAGGCCTACTATTTAAATTTAAGCCTATAAGCAACATTCAGTTTAATGTGGCATAAAATAATTGTTTTACAAATTTCACTAGTAATAATATATGCATTCAGTTGTGTTAGGTATTCTTCACGTTTTCTGATTGCTTTGTATTTTTTCTTTACATTTTTTGTCTTTGAAGTCAAGTCAAAATCCTAAGTGCAAAAATTGATAGAAAATCTTTTTCACTAAGTTTTTCAAAAAAAAAAAAAAAACACGTTGGCAGGCTGATTTAAGAAAAAAATTTGAAGGTGAAACAAAATTTTCTTTTTTGTTTTTCCGTTTATTTAATTTTTCAAATTTGCTTGTCCTGCTAGGCCATGATCTCCATCGGCATATGGGTTTCATACAAATGTGAATGACAGGACCCCCACTGAAACGGGTGTCATTTTGAAAATTTGAATGGCGTGGCAGGCAATGTGTTAAACTATTATTAAGAGGAAATTTATATTAAAATACGAGTATATGTTTATAAAGGACAAGATAATGTGAAAATAAAAAATTGGAGAAAAGGGGTTATCCAGTGGTTGTCTACAGCTCCATAGCAATGTTTTTTAACCTTTAATAAAACATAAACAAATCAATATAGAAGGATGAGATTCTGTGTGATGATTGTGGAAGTCCTAAGTAACTATAAAAATTGAAGCATGAAAAGGTTAAAACGAAGTTGAGTGTTGGCACTAAATTTTTATTACTTACATACAGTGCCGTTGGTTCACTCCAAATTCATGTGACAATCGCCTCTCGCGGTGAAGAAGCTTGAACAAAGCAGAACAAATGTATTTAAATAGTGTTTGGGCTACCACTGTTGTTTCCCACGAAACAAAGCGAAAATTTTCGTGATTTTTTTTATCGCGAATTTCGCTTTAGAAATTTCGCAACAAATTTTTAAATGTGTCTCTATGACTGTGAATTTTTTCAGATTTTTCCTATGATTAGTTAAGATAAAAAGCGCGAAAAAACGAAATTTACAAAATCCTTTATTAATCATAAAAAAGTGTAGAAAATTGTCTGAAAATTTAGCCAAATCATTCTTAAATCCAGTGCTTCAAAAGGGTCTATGCGAAACTTGATTCGGTTTGCGGACATTTTTGACATGGAAACCCGGCTATACCCTTTGTAAGGATGATCTAGTTACGGTAGCGTTCAGGATTGAGTAGACAAAACAGCGGTATTTTGACATAACATGGCGTCGTTTTCGGCTTCATGATGATGTTCTTACATTTAATGTTTTGCTTCTGACGGAGTAGTAATCGAAAGCGTCGGGTCATAGCTTCTGTCAGATGATCCTTGATATTAAAGTTCTGGTTGTTTTTGTCTCTTCTATTAAATCATTTAGTCTTCGTGAGTGTAAATATTGTATGGATTTGTTGTATTAGCTGTAAGAAAAATTTATTAAAAAGGTCTCCCTGTGTAAAGCAGAATAAATTTGCACTAAGAAATTTGCATTTGGGCTGGAAGAGAGAGTGCCGATCAAAGTGACATGAATGTACTTAGGGCGATTTTACGTTGACGGTCACGGGCTGGTCATGGGTACGAGCTGTTATTGTTCCAATATAAAATGAAAAATTAACAACTAGAGCAAGAGAGTAAAATTTGACCGGTATGGTAACTAAAGGATTCTGCTTTCATTACCAAATCACACTTTCGCTGGAAAACGACACTAAATTTAATTAAAAACGCCTCCAATAGCAACATTTATTACTATTGCTTCCGGGTTTCTTTTGATCCTAAAAGAATTGGTTTCAATTATTGGAAAAGAAGAAGCAAAAAAAAACAACAGATTTTTTCCATATATAATACTAATGTTCATATTATTATTTCGATTTTAAACTGATTTTTTTAAAATAATTTTTGTTTGGAAAAGGATATCTATCAATATTAATAAGTGTATAAAAAAGAGTTTGATCAAACATGTAATCTTTAGTATGTACTATATATGTATGTATGTATGTATGTACTGTAAATTTGAATGAATTCCAATGAAATATTCATTTTTTATGAAAAACAATTTCTTTGTTTTTCATAAAATAAAGTTTTAATTTTAAAGTGCATAATTAGGCTGAAATTATGGTTATTAGGATTATTTATAATTATATTATTATTTATTGCATTATAGATCTTCGCAAACGTGAACACCCTTGATTTAAGTTGGTTCATGTCATCGCGAGCGCACTGTATGTATTGTTAATTGACATTAAGTCATCCCTCTGTTGCCATGTATACCTATGTACACGCACGATAAGAATATAAAGCGTCACCGATTATGCCGACATATTAATGTGACTAATTCTTTATTAATATTTGTTTTATTATCTTCTAATTAACTTTACTAAATGTTTAATTGGACGGCCACTATATTTAGCTTGAAGCACACATACAATCGGGTCAAAAGGTCTTGCAGATTTGCATGAATATGTGCATTTGTCTAAATGAAATATAAATTCATTGGAAATAAGTACTGATAAGAAAATCATATAAATAATCGTGTCTTGGATGCTCAAATCAACAGTCTTTAGGCATTGGACCATCGCATCTAATCCGGAGCAGTTGTCAAAATGAAATTAGCTATCGCACTCTTGGCATGTGTCGGCCTGGTGGCTGCCGCCAGTTTCCACTCCAACAATGAGGTCAAAGTCGCCGACAAGGCTTTCTTGGAAAAGCAAAAGTTCTTGTTCGAGATTGTCTACCGCGTTGAGGATCCTTTGATGTTCGAGGAATATATCAAGATGGGAGATAAATTCATCGCTGACAAGTCTTTCTACAGCGTAAGTCAAAATGATTCATATACCTTTTTGAAGGATACACATTATTATAATATGTTTGTTTATTTATTTGCTTGTTTATAGCATTTCGATATGTACATGGAGAAATTCTACGAATCCTACAAGATGGGAGTCCTTTTGCCCAAAGGTGAATTCTTCGGCGCTCTCGCCAAGACTCACAATAAGCAAGCCTGGGGTCTCTTCAACTTCTTCTACTATGCTAAGGATTTTGAAACTTTCATGCACAACGTTTGCTGGGCTCGTATCCACGTCAACGAAGGCATGTTCGTCTATGCCCTCACTTTGGCTGTCATCCACCGTGACGACTTCCAGGGCTTGATCTTGCCATCGATCTACGAAATCTTCCCACAATACTTCTTCAACAGCAAATTCATCTATGAGGCTGAGAAATTCGACTACAGTGTCTGGAGCAAGTATAGCATGTACGAGAAGGAATTCTACGATGTCTTCTACAAGAGCAACAAATATTTCCATGATGACTACTACTACGTTAAGGACTTCAAGACTTGGCAATGGTGGAAATTGATGGGTCTTGGCGAACACTGGTTCACTGAAGATAAGGGTTACCCACTCCGTGAAAACATCTATGAATTCAACCAAGACTCCAAATGGTTGGAAGCAACGAAGGACGTCAAGATGTGGTGGATGCCCGTTGACTACACTCGTGATGTTAAATTCTTCAATGAGGAATCCAAACTCTCCTATTTCACTGAAGATTTGGGCTGGAATTCATATTGGTACTACTTGAACATGGACTACGCCTTCTTCTTGGATGGAAAGACTTTCGGTTTAGATAAGGATCGTCGTGGTGAATGGTGGTTCTACAATGTCGACCAACTGATTTCCCGTTACTACATGGAACGTTTGTCCCACGGATTCGGTGAAATTCCAGAATTCTCCTGGTATCATGAAATTGAATACGGCTATGATCCTCAATTGATCTCATACAATGGTGTTGGCTTCAGCTACCGTAGTAACTACTGGGATTTCCAAACCTATGGTAATTTCGAGATGTTGAACCATGTCTATGGTGCCTTCAAACGTATCTACGATGTCATCGATATGGGTTACTACAAGACTTTTGATGGTAAAACCATTGACATGCGCAAACCTGAATCCATCGAATACATTGGCAACTACATGCAAGGCAACATCGATGTCTTCGACAAATACTTCTTCAACTACTGGTATATGCTCTCACATATGTACTTCGCTGATGTTGACTACACCGACATGGATGTCTACCCTCATGTGTTCATGAACTTCGAAACCATGATGCGCGATCCAATGTTCTACATGTTCTATAAGAAGATTGCTGATGTTTTCTATCACTTCAAGTACACTCTTACACCATACACACACGAAGAACTCTCCTTCCCAGGAGTTCAATTCAAGGATGTCCATGTCAGCGAATTGGTCACCTACTTCGATTTGGTCGATTTTGATGTCACCAACTTGTTGAACGACAAGATGGTCTTCGATGATGGCAAATTCGTGTGGGATAAGACCCTCTATGCCCGTCAAATGCGTCTCAACCACAAACCATTCTACTTCGACTTCAACATTGCTTCTGACAAGGACCAAAAAGTTGTCATTCGTACATTCTTCGGACCCAAATACGATGAATTCGGACGCATCTTCTCACTCGCTGAGAACCGTGAAAACTGGTTGGAACTTGATGAATTCGTCTATACCTTGAAATCTGGCAGCAATGCGATCAAACGTAAGTCTGACGATTTCTACTGGACCGTCAAGGATCGTACCACATACACTGAATACTACAAATACCTCATGATGGCTTATGAAGGCAAATTCGACTTCCCATTGGACATCAGTGAGCCACACTGCGGATTCCCAGATCGTTTGATCTTGCCACGCGGTTGGGAGAAGGGTATGCCAATGCAATTCTTCTTCTTCGTCACCCCATTCGAAGCTGAATACGAACAATTCTCAACCTACGATTACACTTACTCATGCGGCATTGGCTCCGGTATGCGCCACATCGACAGCAAACCATTCGGTTATCCATTCGACCGTGTCATTGATGAATACGACTTCTTCGTGCCCAACATGCACTTCATGGATGTTAAGGTCTACCACTTCGACACCTTCGAGAAATACTATGAAGAATACAAGAGCTTCGGCAAATTCGACTACTCTTTCTTCACGGACTATTACACCAAGTACTTCAAGCATTAAGTGGAGCACTAAGTCAGTAAATCATTAGTAAAAATTATGACATCTTAAGTAGGATATACGAACTGGACAAAATATTGTATACGTGAATCAAACCGAAGCACTGTGATGAGGTGGTGATAGATTTTTTGTATATTATCATCAAGTGTAAATTTAGTCTATAAGAATTAAAAGCAAGCAAAAATAAAAAATAAAAATCATGCAACCAATTGCTACGGCAATTCAAAAACAACACAAATTTTTCAATGGTTGAATGGAGTGAAGAGTAGTTTACTTCTAAAAAGTCTATTGACAATTTTGAGGTTTCAAGAATCTGATGAAGAAAATTATTTATCATGGTTCGAAGTTTGACATTGTCAAAATTGACATTGACAAAAAAAATGTAGATATATATAGAATACAGCACTCAGACTGTGTTCCCTTTGGCTATTCTTTAAATTAACCAGATTCACTCGTTAATAGTGGTCTTGATGGCTGTATACGACAAAGAGAGTACGGGTTCTGGACCCCAGAAACCAGTTACCGAACCCTTTCTGGCCAGGAGATCAGCAGATTCAGTTCCTGACATTTTGGAGTGTTCATGAAACTATACAAACAGCAGGCTATTGTGCTTTTCAACACAATTAAGCCTGGATTTATAATAAATAACCATTTTAGATGTAGTTAGAGGATTATTATAAAATTAACTTGAAGCCTGGAGCCAATCAATCGGTTTGAAATTATTTTATTGAGTGAAAAAATATTCTGAGAATATATGAAATGACAAAGTATATATAATAATAATGAACAAGTATATAACAACGAAAGCATGATTGTCACTAAATACAGTGGCGGATACAGAAAGCATTTTTTTTGGGTGGGGGAGGGAAGGAAATAAAAAATAAAAATTCTCCATATGAACCAAAACACTGGTGAACTGAACTGGGTGAACTGGGCTGGTGGAGCGTTACGTACATAGGCATTTTTTTTTTTTTGGCTTATTCATAAACTTTTTCGATGTCCAATAATTTTGGAGGTATGGGCGTGTGAAAACGGCGTGGAACGTTAAGCATTTTGGGGAAAACCATTTTCTTGTAACAAATCATTTCACAATTTCTATGATATATTTCCAAGATAAATGACCATGGAAAATATTAACAATTTATTCAGTTTTCGGTTTTTAGATTGGTTTAAAATGGGTCGTAGAAACATCACGCATTTTAATCTTCAGGTCAGTGATTCAGAAATGTTTTTCATCGCCCGAAAATCTGTATCTTTTGAAATACTAAAGATTTTTTAGTTAACTTTTTTTTGTTGAATATAAAATTCTTCAATCTTTATTTTATTCTGCATATTTAAATCTGCTATTTAGTTTCTGAGAGTTTGTTCGTCAAACTTGGAAATTTTATTTTGTTGATTTTTTCGACACGAAATTTCAAAAGAAATGCTGTCAGCTATAGCCTGAAAATAATGTATCCTTGATAGAGGCTACCATACAAAAGCTCTTCACTTCCAAAATTGATAATTATGTAAAAAGGGCATTTCATATATCTATTCATCAAATAAAGAAAAACCAAGTGTAATAATATTATTAAAACTACAAAAGGTATTCAAATAGAAGCTGGGGGAAAAATGAAAGCGATATTCATTAATATATTGAGCTAAATTACTTTTAATGTACTAACAAATGTGATAACAAAAAAAAAACCAGTGAAAACTTTTGGCCAATGGATGTAAATCTTGAAAGATGGCTTTTTTCGTTTGTAATTTTCATATTTGTCATTTTTCTTCAAAATATAAAATTTTTATTTTTCTGAGCTTCAAAAAGTTGAAAATTTTATATCTTTCCATAAATCAGACCCCAAACTGGCCAAAAACAACAATAACTTATTATGTTCACCTTTTTGCCTGTATAAGTTATTACATTTTTAAATGTTTGCAAATCTTTTTGGGGGTAAGAGGCCGTTCACATATTACGAAAAGCGCGAGGAGGGGAGGGGTCTGACAATTTGCTACGAAGTGTTACATGGGGGAGGGGGGTCGTCAACTGCGTTACGTAACGTCGATTTTATACTACCAAATACAGATGACTTAAAAAATTCACTAGTTTATCAAATTAATTTTCTCCCACTGAATTCGAAAATCATGGCTAAAATTTATTCATGGATCATTTTGTGAGATATTGTAATTTTTTAACTTTTTCAATTTTTTTATAATTTAAAAATTATATCTTTGGCTAGAAATGTCCGGTTGCTAAGTGAAAGGTATTGTGATAGGAAGCATGTATAATCAGATTTTTAATTGCTTAACTAATTCAAAAGATATCGATATAAATTGGTCAAATTAGAAAAAAGAGCAAATTTCATAAATAAACATTTGTTACGTTACTAGGGGGGAGAGGGGGGCGGGCAGCCGTTTTGTTACGATGTGTTACGACCAGGGGGAGGGGTCGAAATTGGTCCAAAATTGCATTACGTAATATGTGAACGGCCCTTAAGGGGGAAATTTTCCTCCAATACCCCCTTCTTGTATCCGCCACTGCACAGGTGATTCGACGTTGTATTTATAATTGTGAAAGATTATGAGCTTAAAGAAGCTAATTGCAGCAAGGACTAAGTCTACTCCATAGTTATAAAAAAGCGACTCCTTCTAGCGAGTTTACTTGCATTTACATTATTCCGCTATTTCGAATCCTTCGATTTCTTTATCTTTTAATAACGTG
Source organism: Toxonevra muliebris (assembly GCA_963691655.1). Taxonomy (NCBI): domain Eukaryota; kingdom Metazoa; phylum Arthropoda; class Insecta; order Diptera; family Pallopteridae; genus Toxonevra; species Toxonevra muliebris. Next base: position 80,747,598 of record OY829326.1, read on the forward strand.
TTTATAAAATAATTACAATGTTGGCACATATTTCATATTTGCACTATTTACTTATTTCTAAAAATACAGTATAATAATATTAAGCTTAAAATCAATAAAATCTATGCTGGAGCAGCTTGACCGTTGGGTGGAGGTTTCTTCTTGATACCTATATCATCGGCCTCTTTCATAGTCGTGGGTAAAACCAAATTTGTAGTTTCTGGGAAAAACAATGACAAACATCCGCTTAAAATAGCAGTTGCAGCGAACAATAGCGCAGGTGCATTCTCGTTATACTTTGCCTGTAACGAAAAGTAAGTCAAACTTAGTCAACGGTTAGCTTAAAAAAGTTTTTTTTCCGATTTTTAAGATTCTTTTTTTGCAAATAATCGCGAGTTGAAAATCTATATATCGAATTTTTTATTTATTCATATCTCGGATACGAATAGAGATAATTAAATGATTGTTACTTTTAAATAGAGTTAAATGCTTATAGTTTTAGTTAAATTTATGTGGCTGTTAAAAATTTAATTTGATCAAGTTATAAACAATTTTTCTTAACAATTGCGAATTCGACCCCATCACCGCTTCATTTGAAAATAAAATCTTTCCCTTTTCATGCGTAAAACATAACCGAGTAAATTAAAAAAAAAGTTAGTAACTTCTCATATAAAAGAACTTATGAACTCGTGGACTCACACGCGCTAGCCGCTAACGCTGATGAATGAATCATAATCAGTATTACCACTTGGCACCCACCCTTTTTACCAGTTTTTTTTTGCCTTTGGTCCTAATTTGATACTTTTTTATTCAAAAGAAATGTCTTATATTGTGTGCTTTTTAACTACAAGTAATTGGGAACTTAGTTTTCGCAAGTAATTATTTTGGAAAAATTATTTATTTCATCGTTATATAGAACAAAGAAAAAAAAATGCCTCGTATACCTCGCAAGTTTGCATTGCGTATATCAGCTGTTTTCATTCTCCAAACAAAAAAAGTTTGCGAGGCGCTCGTAAATTTGTAAGCAAATTTCAGTGTGCAAACCTCGTATATAGTGGAGTTGTGCCAACATTAAAAAAATCATATGTAGTTAATTAGTAAGGGCCACTTAGAAATTCTGATTCTGTGTCGACTCTTCGGTATTGATTCTTCAATTTCAATGAACACACGATAAATTTTACCCGGTACTTTATCGATACGTTCCATTCAATATAGAGTCTCTAGATGTAATCGAAATTTCTCATACGACTTAATTTTTAGTTCCATCTGTGTAATACGATGTTATCTGAGTACTTAAATACCATAAAATTATTCAACATAAAATGATAATAAATTTTATACCAGAAGAGGTGTTTGTGGCGCCACCATAGATCCAATACGACCCACCATCGAGCAAAATGATAAAAGGCTATTGCGTAGATTTGTCGGAAAGATTTCCGATGTGAAAAAGTACAAGACCTGAAAGCTTGCTGTTATTGCTAACTTTCCTATTAGAAACAACGTTAAATTCATATAGAATTGATCTAGAAATTTAAAAGAATCCATTAGAGATAAGATTAAATGTTTAACTCATACGAATTGTGTTGAAGTGAATGCTCACCTGATCGCGTGAATATTGTCCCTAAGCAGCATAAACCACTTATCATCATAAAAGCGAACAATGAGTATCTACGACCAATACGATCCATGGTAATGAACGGAAGAAAAAATCCGGGTATTTCCACAAGTGCAATAAATATAAAATTGTTGTATTTATCACCATCCAATAGTACAGCATTCAAGCTTAGTCCATAGTAAACCAATACATTGACAATCCAACAAAACGAACAGTTTGCAATTCGCCAAAATAATTTCGAGAAAGCTTCTTTAATTGGAAATTTACCTTCGGTTGCCGCTAGCAATTTATCACGATTCGCCAATACAACCTTATCTAAAGCAGCATCGGAAATTTTACGTTTGTTGACAGTGGCAGCACGCTTTAAAATATCTTTGGCTTCTTCCTCTTTCCCCTGACTCAATAGCCACCGAACACTTTCGGGCAATACCCAAAAATAAGTAGCCATTGTCAATGCCGGTATATAAAGTATGCGTAACATTATACGCCAATTCTGATAGTACTTTGCTACAATGGCGAGAATTATCTCGCCAACAGCATAAAAAATCGTTATCAGACTACAAGCGATCACACGTTTTTTGGGGCCAACCAATTCAATGCCGACAATGAAACACGTCGAGTACAAAGTACCACTTGCCAGATTGTCAAGGAATTCGAAAGTCAGAAAGAATATGTAGTTTGGCGCAAATGAACGTACTATACCCAAAATAGCACTAAAAAATCCACCAAGGGCCAGTGAAGTACGGCGGCCGTATCTGAGAATAACAAAAATGTTTTACATGCGATTTTTTTATTTTTAATTAATAATTATGTAATTAAATATGGTAGACTAACCTGTCTGATATGAAACCTCCTATAGGTATACCCACAAATTGCCCAATATTGTTTATGGTACCCACAAGGGATAATTTCCATTCATCGTTGCAGAAAATACCAAACTGTTTGGAATTATACAAATTAATATAACCATAGTATTTATGAAGTGAAGTATTACAAGTGACACTACTCCAAAGAACGATCTAATCTCAATTTGTTGTAACTACACACATCATGAAAACGATTGCCTTTACTTAGAATAATAGGAATAAATTCACGGATGTGCACTTTTGGGTGAAACGTAGTTAACTAACGACGTTTCCCACGTCATCAACATATTACCTGCCTAGTATGAAGTTGTTGCAAATGACTAACCAATAATACCGACTTTAAACACAGTAAAAATCGGTGTTATGTAGGTTCTTAAAAATTTAAATCCGTAAAACAATATTTTCATTCTTGTAAATTTTGTTTTATATTTTTTCAGTTAACACATCTGTGAGCTCAAAGATTATTTACGAATTACTATCCAATAGGGTTAGAATTAACTCTACTTAGAGCCTATTTTCGACAACTTCGTTGTTTGAAGTGGTCCCACTTGCAATACTTTGTATATGATGTTATTTGTTAAGCATTATTTTGATAGATACATAGATAAGTGATAAAGTAATCAAGCACTACATAATCCTATTACACTATGGTGCAGAACTATAGCCAACCCTTTATTTCAACACATAAACCCAGCAGAACCGTCCAAATAAAAAAATGATTAAAAATGGGAATAGAAAATAACAAATAAAAAATAACAAACTTTCTTCCAATACATTTCCTATTTATTTCGTGCACATTGGAGGCAGATTCCACCAATAACTTGTACGTGGCTTTTAGTTTTTGCCGTATGATGTGCGGAGAGGGCTTCAAAAAACGAGTTGCCGTCCATCGAATAACATTTAAGCCACATTCTTTCGCAATTTTGTATCCATTTTTTCTTAAATCGCTTGCAATATTGATACTTAATGCAACTCTTATCTCTTTCGGAAAGCTTTGATTTATATCTTCAAATAATTTCGAATTAGTCTATCAGATCTATTACTATTTTTTTTTTAGTAAGCGCACAATTACTGAGATTGACCTCTCTAAAAGCACTAATTTTGGATTATTTCTTGTTATTTACACCCCATGCCAATAATAACACATTACCCTATCACTATTAGGAAATATTAAAAACCTTACTTTGTATTTTTTATTGTATATGTTGGACATTCTTATATGCTTTCAGTTAATCTAAAACAAAGTATTAATCTCTAGAAGAATATGCTACTTACAAGAAAACATTTTCATATTAGGTCTATTGTATTAGGTTTTATTGAGAAAAACCAAGTTATTTTTAAATAATAAAATAAATAGCAAAATGGAGTAAAAACAATTTGTTTTCAAATCAAATTAATTGATACTTAAAGGAAGATAAAAACGACAAATTTAAGCAGTGATGCAGTTTTATTGGTACGGGGTGTGCATAGATACCACGTGGCATTCAAATAAATGAACAATGAATGAAGATAAATAGTCTGTGACTGGTTAAAATTTTCCGCAAATTGAAAAAGATCACAATGCACCAATAAAAAACAAAGATTGAATTTTAACGTTACATCCGAAAATACTGATGTAGTCAATAAATTGATCAACGATATGGTAAATTCTGTCAGTTAGGGGCAAGCCTACTGAGTTCAATGGTACCCACCAGAGGTTTGTATCATGTCAATATCGATTTTTTGTAGGCTTGAGTCAAATTGTGGATTTTGAGGCAATTTTGGTGCATTTCCACTGCTGTATTCTCATTTTCTGCATTCAGCACTCATCATACGAGCACAATATACCGCGTAGTTACTATTTCCTATATTATTTATCATTTTCCTTGTTGAAAATAATGTGTTTTTTTTTTGTAATTTTTCATCAAATTAGCCGAAAATATCGTAAACGTAACCATGCGTTTGGTTTTTTGCTATAAACAACAAAATGCATTAAAGTTCAGTGTTATATCATAATTTTTCCAAAATTTTACTATTTGCATAACAAAATTTACCACTTCAAAATTTCATCCACAATACCATAGACCAAATTACCCATTTTTGGTAATTTTATCCCTACCGGTGGTTCATATGTCTTTAAGATGCGCAGCGTTCGCATCGAACAGTGGCGTAAAAATAGCCGGTTTGGGGAGTTAGGTTATCCGGGGCCCGGGCAGCATAGGAGCCCCCAAAATTATAAACCGTTTAATTAAAAGTTTGGTATCAAAATTTTATGACGCTTTTTGGGCGAATGTTCAATGCCCATATTGTGTCACTGGGTAAATTAGTATGTGCACAAGGCGATTTTTTTGATAATCGAGAACGCTGCTTTATCTGCCGAATTCTCACAAGTTTGCACACTTTTAATGTTGTTTCTGACTATGCCAGTTATTAAAAAATTATTTGCGCAATAGCTTGACTCAAGAACGCTTGAGTAATTTGAGTATTCCCTCTATCGAGTATCAAATTGCAAGCAATTTAAGGAATGATTTCGATAATATTATTGACATTTTTGCCAAAACAAAAGTTCGCAAGAAAAATGGGGTATCAAAAATTTTTATTCATTTAAATTTATTTTAAACCGCTAGGAGCGTGCATAAAATTAATGTTCATTATATTTTCCAAGTTTTTTGTTTCTGTTTGATTAATTTAGCATGTATATATAAGGTTCAGTTGAGGGCCTCCTTGAAACTTTTGGCCCAGGGTTCCTTGCTTCTTTGTTACGCCACTGGTTAACATTACAATTATATATCGAATTTCGGCTTATTTAATGGAATGGACATTCGAAAATTGATGAAGGATGTTAGTTTTAGCGATATTCTTGAAGAAGAAGAACATGAACTTATTGCTAGGGAAAGTGTGAAAGCCGTCATAGAAAATGTGCTTGGCATTTATTGAGTAGAAAACCAGCGTATGTATGTGGGAGATATACTGAAATCCTTTAAAATCATCGGTGTTAATAGGTCTTTGAAGGTGTATTGCTTCCATCATACCCAGGATAGTTTCGACCAGCAATTGCCAAGTGGATTTGACGAACACGGCGAAGGATTCCACAAGGTTTCAGCGCACTTGGAGCATTGGTACAGTGGAAAAGAATTGGACTCTCTTTTTGCTGACCTTTGCTAGAATTTGAAAATGAGTTTGGAAGAGAATTTTTGAATATATACAGTGCCGGTCATATCATTTGCAACCAAAATTACTTGTACTTTAAATAACTTCTTAAGCTCACTAAAATTATTTTTATCAAAAATCTTTTTTATTTAAAATAAAGTGTATTTATTGCCATTTATTATAAAAAATTAAAAGTACAAAATTATGTTGCAAATAAAAAAAGAGGGAAGTTATGATAAATTAAAGTCTGAATTGAAGAGGTCAAAACATTTGCAACTAGAAAAATTTAATGTGAATATTAAAGAAAAATCGAAAAAGTTTTCAAAACTTTGTCGCATATCCATTATTAGCGATCACTGTTGCACGTTTACATTGCATTGGCTCTATTAAATGTTTCGTCTGATCCATTCGAACTTGCTTCTATTGCTTTTGAACATCCTCATACAGATCCTCAAGTTTCTTAAACGTATTCGTGCCAATTTTTTGCTTCACGAGCATCCAATGGCTTTCAATTGAGTTTTGATTGGGTGACTGTACTGGACAAATGAGAAATTGTACATTTTTTTGCGACAAGGCAAGCTTTTACCAATTTACTTTACTAACGTGCGCTGCGTGATCCTGTGTCCAATCAGGCGGCACGTGGACGTGCAACAGTGATCGCGTATAATGAATATGTGACAAAGTTTGGAAAACTTTTTCGATTTTTCTTCAATATTCACATTAACTTTTTCTAGTTGCAAATGTTTTGACCTCTTCAATTCAGACTTTTTTTATTTGCAACATAATCTTGTACTTTTAATATTTTATAATAAATGGCAATAAATACAAAATGTGACTTGATACAGACCTCTGGTGGGCATCAATCAACTCAATTAATATTATTTTGAAATACTTCCAAAAAAAAAATTAGTTTTAAATTAACCTATTTTTAGTGCTCTTTTATACAAATTTAATTAACTTATCCCATAATCTCTTAGAACCAGTGAATGTGTTGAAACATAGGTGCGGCTATAGTTATGCACCTTAGTGTGCTGTTAAGATGAATAGGAGTAACTAAGCTCTTAAAAGACAAATATCCCAAAAATGATTAGTGTCCTCTAGTAGAATTTGATGAAAAATATTTTTAGAGTGCATTAATGGGATAGAAGGTTAATATATTCCACAAAAATATTTCCCATAAAATTTTACTATAGGTCTCTGAACTATAAAAATCTGTTAAATTAATAGTATGGCCATTAATGTGCCAAAAACGAAAATTTTAATTCTTTCCTTCCAATCTTTATTAATGTTCAGTAACCCCCAACAAAAATTGAATGAAGGTATTTTTTTTATATCTTAATCCTCCAACCTCCTTTTTAAAGGACTTTTTGCCCTTTTTTAATAAAAGAAAAAACCGAACTAGGTATTTTTCAAATTTTTTGTGTAGCTTTTTGTATTTGTTTTAAGTTAAATAAGGTAAATGTATTATTGCAAATGTAAGCTGAACTTATTTTTTAATATTTTCGGTCCAATATTTTGATCACAAAAATGAAAGTATCAGCTAGTAGCAGGCAGGGATGAAATCTACAAATTTCAAATTGTACCTAATGTACATAAAAAGTTGTACTTAAATGAGCATGAATGTACCTAAAATATTGGTTCATCGCTTTTATAAGAAATTTAATTTTGATTTAAAAGTTAACAATTAAAAAAGTAACAATATATGTAAATCAAGTTAAATTATTGCAGAACATATACTGTGAGTCAAACAAATTGGTCATAAAAAAGAACACGATAAATCGGAAACTAGAGAGGAGAAAAGTTTTTAGTCATCTAATCAAAGGGAAACAAACTTTTAAATTTGATAATATTGGTCATGAAAGTTCCGGAATTTTTATCATAATTTTCGATTTTTCAAATACAAGATTTGTTTCAAAGCTTAGAGCTCTGTTATTAATGTTTTTAAAACGAAATATAGATAATGCAAAAATAATTTTTGAAATCGGATAATGTTTATTAGTAGGTTCAAAGTCATAAAAAGGTTACATTTCATAAAATTTTTGCTAAATTTCAAAAATCTTCTTATTATTTTGACTTTTTTTTGCCAAAAAACTTTGTTCGATTTGGAAAATTTTTCCAATATTTTTCCCTTTATAAACAACAATATCAGAGTTGCGAGCTTTAAAGTTAAGCAATACAATACAGGCAAGTTAAATTTAAGTAGATAATTATTGCAAACATTTCTTTTTTCTTTGTAATGAAATGTTAAATTTATTTTGGCCGATGACAAATTGTACCTAAAATGTGCTAATTGTACCTTGTAGTTCGAAAAATTCGGAAAAAGGTATAATTGTATCTACTTTTTTATTGCTGGTAGCAGGTAAAAGTTCCAGACTGCAGCTAATAGTAGCTAGAGCAAACCAGTCGACGCCGACCAAAAGATTTTTTTTTTTTTTGTCGGAAAAGACAAAACAAGTATTCAAGAATAAAGCACTCAGACAAGTTTTACGTCCATTGTACTATATCCTGTGTTTCCAAAAGATATACTCCACAAAGTTTGCTAATATTATTATTAATAGATTTTTCACAACGGAAATGCTATCTAAGCTTAAAAAATTTATAATTTCATCATTTTTTGAAAGTAATTGAGGTTGTAATGAGCTAAACATTTCATTTTATACCAAGCTTTTAAAAAAATATTTTGCACATTTAGGCTAAAAATTTTTGTATAAATATTTTATTTAGATATCTATTAATACAAAAAAAAAACAGACAGTAATTTCAACCCATGAGAAAGAAAAATATTTTTCCCACTCTCAAACCACTGTGAGCCGTGACGACCACAAGCTTTCCAAATGATTGGTTATTATTTCGTATAATTTTCGATAGATGACGACCCAGACTAACTTTGTAATTAAATATATTCATGAATCAATTACTGTTTTTACAATATTACTATTTATAAAAACGGTTTAACATTATGTGTTAAACCGGTGTCGGAAATTTATGTATGTTATGAAAGTATGGCATGTAACTAATATTTGTCTAGTAATAATATCAAATCATAAATCAATAACTTAGTATCTATATAAAAATAATATTGTTTAAGTATTAGAAGTTAATTATTTTATTGTTACAAATATCTTTGCATACTCTAGAAAACATATTTATCCGATTAAATTCACTTAAATATGTACTCGTACCTACCTCATTTGAAATTGTTACTTCTTTGTCGCGAAATATGAAACTATCGTGGTCGCATTCTGTAATTTGATCATTATAAAAATTGTCTGCATAACATAGCTCTTGATCATCATATTCCGGATTCGTATGGTTTAATATACTGGTATAATGATTGCATTGATCGAGGTCATTTCCCTTTTTCGGTATTGAGAACTCAGTCCAGGATTCACTGTATCGACTTGATGGCAAATCACATTCTGTAATGTTACATCTAATAAGAAATTTTTCTATTTTAATTTTACTAATTTTTATATACATACTTATATCATATGGGTAGAAATTTTTGAAATGTGCCTAATCCTAAAGTGTCGAGTAAAAAGTAATTTTGAATGTTAATATCATTAATGTTAATACTAAAAAAAATTTCAAATGAAGTAATTTAAATACTATGCGGAACAAAAAATGTAACCGGAATCAGAGTATGCTTGTTGGATAGTGAAAGTGCTTCAGAATATTATGGTTAACTCCGTTTTAAGCCACAATGACAATTTTTTTTTACGCGTTCCTAAAGTTTGCCTATTTCTGAAACCATTTAAAAACAGGTATTTAGGGAAATAAAAAGTTTATGCAAAAATATTTTTGGCCGGACATTAGGCTGAAAATAATGAAATTATTTCGCGCCAGGGCGCTTCACCATCGTAAACAAAATCCAGTAGTTTTGAAATGGTCGAAATCGATTAAGTGAGATCTGCAAGGGGTAATAAAGCGAATAAAATTCAGCACACTGTGAAGTAGCCATAGGAATAAGTGTTGCAGAAATTGTTTACAGTCAAGTTTTTTAACTTTCAATTTCAACTTTTTAATTGTGGAAAAATTTAATTAAATTTAAAAACTGTTGAAAGTACATTAGTGGGATTTTTATAAAATGCGTTAAAATCGTATAAATATATTTTAACAAGTTTATACACGAGGCATCTATAAATTAAATGAATCCAACTGTTATTTATCAAAACTTGTCCCGAATTCACGTATTATTTCAGCAATTACCTTACAAAATTTTTTCACATACAATTCCTTTGATTCCTTTGGAGGTAAAAGCAAAGTATAATTGTAAAATTTAGAAATTATGGGTGTGTGTAAACCGGTAACTTTTTACTCGATGAAAATAGTGGTAGAAAAAATTTCCTATGGTGGGAAAAATTTGTAATTTTGCTGTGCGAAATTGAGATAAAATTTTAACAGGGAAAATTTTGACATTTCGAGTTAAAACAAATAAACTTTTTAGATTTTGAGAATAAAAATATTCCGTTTTTCTATATTTAATATATGTTTTATATGCATTAGATATTATAATTTGCCTTTTTTATTTGAACTTGCATTATATTTATTATTTAAATTTTTATTAAAATGCAACTGTGTATTTTAACATAAAAAGTGCTTATTTTGTTGTTATAAATATTTCATCCTGAATTGTCAAAATTTACTGTAGCCCTTGAGCTAGTGAAAGTTTTGTCAGTTCATATCCACCTCAATAGTGTCAATATTTTCTTTCGAACTGTCAAAATTTTCATTTCCGAGTAAAAAGTTACTGTTTCACACACACCCTATTTAAAAATTTGTATTAATTGAATATTCCACTTTCATGCAATATTTAAATCATTTCTCTTTTATAACCAGAAAAAACCAAAAAGCAAAACAACCCATATTACAATTTGTCAATTACAGTAGAATCCCGATAATTCGTAACCGCAAGGAACCAGCAATTTTTTTACGAAATACAGAGGTTTTCGATTTGATAAGACTTCAATTTAACCAATTCACTCCGGAGTTTTTTTCTCAAAATCTAGCTGAATTTCCTCAATATTTTATGAAAATATTAAAATAAATTTGAAAAAAATAATAATAATTAAAAAAAAAAAAAACAATAAAGTGATTGAATGGGGCCTGATTCAGAAAAATGACATCTAGAATCATTTTTCTACAACACACACACTCTCATATATTAGACTTTGAAATAACGAACTGTTATTCAGACTAGTAGTAATGAGAAAAACACAACAACAAATATGTATATTAGATGGCTTATTTTGCTAAAGTATTTCAGATCTTAATTGTGACAGCGGAATATGAAAATAGGGTGTCAAAAACCAATTAAAATGAAAAAATTTCAATTTGTGAAAACTGGATGCGCTCCTCCGAAAACCGTGATTTTTAAGGATGTTTTACAATAGGTTTGGGATTTTATATGGAAAAAGCATTCAACTTGCATATAGATTTTCAGATATCTATACCTATGTAAAAAAAGCCGCTAAAGCGAATGGCGTACCCAGTTTTTTGATACAACTGAGCCCTAAGCTACCCCTAGCGCCTAAAATAACCATTTAACACTTTTTTTTCGAACTTTTAAATTCACCCGTTAGGATTTTGAATATAGCGGTAATTTAAAAAAAATTAAAGTAAGTGCGATTGTAGATAATTAAATTTTTCAAATCGAGTTATATTTGAACTATTAAATTAACTTTTGGTGAACCCATGTCGAGTACAATCAAGTTCATCTTTGACAAATGTCGCCAAAAATTGCGAAAAACAAAGCAGACGTTGAAAAAATTGCATTAAATTAATGAAACTTACCAATTAAGAAGTAACTACTAACTTTTAAAATGTTCTCCATACTTAAACGCTTGCGTCAAAATTGTGGATTTATATCAATATGTAATACAGGTGTCCCCGTATAGGGTTATGTAGTACAAGTAGTACAAAAATAGGGTTGTGTTCCAAGAGTTTAAAAAACAACTTTTTGGGATTAGTGTCGTTCGAGCTGTCACATGCATTCATTTGCTTTATGTATATTTTAACTTTTTGTACATTTTGATACATTTTCTCTCTTTTATAAATAAATTAAAGATTTTTAATTTTTATTGTAAGAAGTAAAAAAACAGAAAGTAAGATATTGATTTTATATAAAAAAATTTAATAATAAGCACTTAACAGATAATTTATTGGAAGATTTGAAAATTTGAATTTAACAAGCAAAAATAACAATGAAACGTAGGAAACCTGTACATATAATACTGTAATTGACAGACGAAAATAAAGAATACAAATTTCCACGATAAGACAATTTTTTCAACTCCTGCCTTGTTTTTTCGTGCAATTTTTTGATGACATTTGTCAAAGGTGAACTTGATTGTACTCGACATGGGTTCACTAAAAGTTAATTTAATAGCTCACATATAACTCGATTTGAAAAATTTTTGTTTTTTAAACAAACTAAATTGAATTACCTACAATCGTACTTACTTTAATTTTTAAAAAATTACCGCTATATTCAAAATCCTAACGGGTGAATTTAAAAATTCGAAAAATGGTCACTTTAGGCGCTAAGGGTAGCTTAGGGCTCAGTTGTATCAAAAAACTGGGTACGCCATTCGCTTTAGTGGCATTTTTTACATAGACATGGATATCTGAAAATCTTTTATATGCAAGTTGAATTCTTTTTCCATACAAAATCCCAAACCTATTGTAAAACATCCTTAAAAATCACGGTTTTCGGAGTAGCGCATCCAGTTTTCACAAATTTAAAATCTTTTTTTTATTCTAATTGGTTTTTGACACCCTATTTTCATATTCCGCTGTCACAATTAAGATCTGAAATACTTTAGCAAAATGTATGGAGCAAATAAGCCATCTAATGTATATAGAACGATTCACTGATGAGGAATCGTGGCGGATTCCGGAACGACCGTCTGATTTGCCCGTCTGTATATACACTGTTGTTGTGATGACTACATATATGGTTCTTTAAGCCTGTTTATACATTACTTCAAATGAAACTAAAACATGGAACAAGTAGTCAAGACTTTGAAAAATTAACAACTAGATTTTATTTTCATAGTCTACAAAAACAATTTAAAAATTATGTCCAGGATCCTTAATCCTTACAGTTATCCTTATGTGTCTGCTATAACCTTTGTAACCAGGAATTATAGCAAAGGCAACTTACGGTGATGACGCTGCATGTATACAACCCACTCATTGACAACCAGCATCAGTATTTTGGAGAAAACTATTTTTAAAGACGGACTACCATATTCTTCAAAAGTAGCCAGGAAGAAACAACTGATATCTGAAAAAAAATGTTGCAAAATGATTGCAATTTGCGCGGAAGTTCCTTTTACGTTCGACTGAATACTGAAATGATGTGATTTTCTACGATGAAACAAATGCAGAGCCCAATAGAGTGTGGCGAAAATCACTTTCAGATCTAGAAAAATGGAATATGATTCCAACAATAAAATTTGGGAAACTATCAGTAAATGTGTGGTGCTGTATTTCTAAGAGAGGTGTTGGAGATTTGAGGATATTCGAAGAAAATATGGTCAGGGAACTGTATTTTGATATTTTTAGAACAAACTTAATCGCCAGTGTTCATCGAATTGGCTTTTTTGACCAGAACAACTTTACAAAGTGCAAATGTTATATTAGAATAATGACTCGAAACATAAGTCGTATTTATGTAGAACTTGGGTGCTCTATAACTGCAGTAAAGCAGTTGAAACCGCGCAACAAAGTTCCGACCTCATTCTAATTGGGAATCTATGGACACTCTTGAAGAAAAAAGTGGCAAAAACGGTATCAAAAACAAAGGGACATCTAATTCAATTCATCAAGGTCCAAGGCTTGAACTAATAACTTCTCAAAAATTTTCTTCTATAACTAATATATAATTTCATAATTTTTCAAACAATTAGTTGGCACCTTGAAATGTGTATTGTAGTTATAAGTTTCTGATTTTTTTCTATTGTTTTTTTTTTTTTTGGTAACGAAAAAATATATTTTCAATGTTATATGAAAGTATACTGAGATCACGGTCTTCAATTTTAGATAGTAAAGAATCCGTTATCATGGCGAGAACGGCGGTTAACAGGGTCGAATCGATACGTCATGGTCATGGCACACTGTCATCTACAGTTGCTATATTCTCTTCTCTACGTGCTAGATGTGGCCTAATCGGTCGAGTATAATCCAATAATGTAGACTAGGTTTCAAAATTTGCAGATAGTATTGGCAATAGTTGGTATGGTAGGTGATGCTCACCATATGTTGCTCTAAGTGAACGAAAACATTTTTCGTAACACAGCTGAACAATTTACACATGATGAAAAAAATACTGAATAAAAATGATATGACAATTTGACGCGTGTTGCATGTGGCCTGTCAGAAAAACCTAATTGAAAAAAAACTCTAAATGAATCACACTTTACATTAACGGCCTTCAGCTAAACGTGTAAATGCCTTGTAAACCTCGTAAGCTGGGTAAATTTTGTAAACTTGTCAAAATATCATAAAAATTTTGACAAGTTTAACACTTTACACGAGGCTTACAAGCCTTTTACACGTTTAGATGTGGTTGTGCATTTTTTTGGGCTTTCTTGGTCGTTGATTTTGCTAATCAATTAAAGAAAAACTTCTATTTCCATTTCCTCCTACGCCCTTCGGTATTTTTAAGATCATCTGGCGAAATGTTCTGAAACATAATTACTTTCAGAGATACATAGGGGGCACTCCAGTTATAGTTTCAAAAACTCGATTTTGTTTTTTTTTTGCATTTTCTTAAAGTATATGTTTTCAAAAATGTGTCTACAAATTCTTAGCTGAAAAGCCATAGTTTTTTTTTTTTAGTGAAAATCGAACTGTTAACTTTGATAGGCCGCCAAGTTGTTAAATTGTATGTATATTTTTTCAAATCCTTCTATTAATCACTAGATAATCTTATAATAAAAGTAAATTCATTTCATTTTTGCATTTTAGATGATCCAAATTTGCAAAATGAGAATCAGTCATTACTCATTAAGTTTTTAATATTTTTTATAAAAATTGGTAAAATTAGGTTCAATACATGTAATTTTAGATAACAAATATTTTGTTTAATAAACTTTAGTTACTTTCTCGGAAATAACTTTTGAAAAAGTCGTATTTTTCGCGCCGCAACTGGGGGTGCCCACTTAAGCTGGTGGTCTTTGCCATGTTTGATAGTAAGTAGCAACCAATGCTTTTCGGCAATTTTCTCTCTACTTCAAACCAAGATTAACTTAATTTTTCAAATTTTTAGAAAATCAATCACGCCATGTTTTTATCGTTTGTGATGAGCCCAAATTTCAGATTTAAATGTACATAAGACAATGAATGTTCTTCCAGCCTCAACATGGGGTTAACAGCCAACCCTTTGCGAGCGGTTCTGATGCAATGTTTTTAGAGAATCTTGTTCTGTTTTTAATTTCGTTAATTCTGCAAACTAATGCATACAAAAAAAAAAATTATTTGTTATGGTCCATACACATTGACGACAGTAGCTACACGAACACACGGCTACGAAATTACGTCGGCTACAACTGTCGCCGTGAACTTAGCAACTGGCATCACCAGCAGCAAACACAGCTAAAATAACAAAAGCAAACTCTTATTTTTCCTCGGTTGCTTGTCAAATTAGAAATAGATTTAACATCTTCCGTGTTCAAGGTCACATATTTTAAGAGATTACTAGAATAAATTAAAAAAAAATTATGTGATACGCAATAACGTGAGTACACATATGTGTACTTTTTCAGCTAAGAGTTTAAATTGGCGACAGCCCCAAGTGTGGTCGGTGGTCAAAATAATCGTCTTCATAAGAACCTGTGTTTTTAAAATTTGACAGATTTAGTTGTGTAGCTGCCGTCGTCAATGTGTGTTGTGCATTATTTGTAATTACTTTCCCCACGCCATTACACTTCAGATAATAAGGAAACATAAATTACCAAAAACGAAATTTTAACCCTTTGACGCCCGAATTTTCATGGGGCTTGATAGAAACCATTTGTTTTGAAATTATGATTAGTTAAGTGTTCTACAATCAGGACACCAAATTTCATACTTCTATATTGGTTTGTTTATCTTTTATTAAAGGTTAAAAAAATATCTATGAAGCTGTAGACAACCACTGGATGATCCGATTTCTCCAATTTTAAGGTTAAACAAATATCTATAGAGCTGTAGACAACCAATGGATGATCCGATTCCTCCAATTTTTTTATTTTCATATTCTCTTATCTTTTATGAACATATCTGATAAAAAAATTTCCGCTTAGTAATAACACTGTGCGACACTAAAAATATGAATCCAAATATCTCGACAGTTTCCAATAGCACTAAGCCTACTCAATAATACAGACAAGGTGTTTTGCTACTTTAGGTCAAATAAGCGATTTTTCCAAGGTCAAAGTCTGCAATAGAGGTCATATAGTTTAATTTGCTTAACTCATCAACCACAAAGAATTTCGTGTACTAGATTTTAGTTTATTTCTGTTGAAAAACCCGTTGATTTTACCTCACACCAAAATAAATAAATTAAAGGAATAATGATGAAAAATAGTATTCGCTACTTACAGAAGTTACAATTCTAAAAAAGCTAGCTATTAAAATCAAATTTGTGATAATAACAATTTGAGTGATTTTAAAAATTACAAGCAGGTATTCATAGTTTTTTGTTACTCATTTAAGACTAAAATGTATTAAATTTCCCTCGGTTAGGGGAATTTTTAACCCTGAACCCCCTTACAATGACTCAACAAATTGATCACATAAAGGAACATATTTGGAACAAATATGTAAATAGATAAGAATGGCGTCAAATCGAAAAGTAACAACGCATAAATGTTTTTATTCATCTAGACGACCACAAAAGAAAACAATTTTTGAAATTGAATAATATCTAAAGGCACTGCATTGTTCTTGATCAATTTTGTGAGACATTGTAGTTATTTTATACCCAATATTCGGGGCAAAATTGACCGGTTTAAGTTGATTTTTCGGAATAACTTTGTTTAGCTTTCACTTAACCGAATTTCCTCACGGTTTAAAAGATATGATACAAAACCTGCGGTGTCATGCGTTTAGTCTCAAATTCCTCACCCTGTATTAACTTTTTGCTGCTTCAATGCTCTGCAATATTGTAGCCCTATTGTAGCCCTTTGCCGAAAACCTCAACATGAAATTCCTTGTGTTTAATGAGTTAAGCGAATTAAACTATATGACCTCTATTGCAGACTTTGACATTGAAAAAATCGCTTATTAGACCTAAAGTAGCAAAACGTCTTGGCAGTATTATTAAGTAGGCCTAGTGCTATTGAAAACCGTTGAGAGATTTGGATTCATATTTTTAGTGTCGCACAGTGTAATTAAATGCATTATTTAAAAAAAAAATAGTGCAAACGATTTTAATAAAAATGTTTGCACTCAGGTTTTTTGCTGGACTTCAAAGAAAACCGAATACAAAAAGCGTTAATAGTAAAATTTGTTAAACACATTTTTTATGCCACATAAAAGTGAATGTTGCATTAATGCAACATTGTGTATGAAAGAGTTAATATAAAATAAAAATATTTCTGAAAACCAGAACCGGGACTTTTTTCTGGTTATGCGCTTGTTGTAATGTATTGTTAAGTATTACAGCGTTCAGCGTACAGATAGACAAGTTGAGATTATCATCACAGAGTAAGATACGTACTTATTTTACATTTGTAAATTACAACAAGATAATTGAGGGAATTTTTATTATTGTTAATACATGTAATAAATACTAAAAGTTACAAAGAAAAATGATGTCAATTTTAAATTAATGTTTTCCGGTAATTGCTTGTGAATAGATTCGATTCACGCTTTTAAACTTTAGGTTGATTTGATTGAAGCATTTACAGTTGTTGGAATAATTACTTTAGTTGCTGTATTTTTTTAGAAATCATACTACTAAGAAATACAATTGAGGAGTAACAGAACAAATGTAGTTATATACCAATTCGTACAAAAAACTTATAATATTACAAAATTAAAAAAAGCATTGATTTTAATGTTCTAAAAACAAAATTTGAATTAACTCTTTCATACCCAATATTGCGTATATGCAACATTCACTTTTATGTGGCATAAATAAGGTGTTTAACAAATTTTACTATTAATGCTTTTTGTATTCGGTTCTGTTAAGTATTCTTCATGTTTGCTGATTGCCGAATTTTTGTAATTTCTTACTTAAGTCATTTTGTTTTAATGTTTTCTCTTTAAAGTCCAGCAAAAAACTTAAATGCAAAAATTTTTAGTAAAATCTTTTGTACTATTTTTTGAAAAATAATGCGTTTAGTTATTATTAAGTGGAAATTTTCTTTATAAAATATGTATATAAAAGATAAGAGAATATGAAAGTCTAAAAATTGGAAGAATCGAATCATCCAATGGTTGTCTACAGCTCCATAGCTATTTTTTTTATCCTTTAATAAAGGACAAGCCAATCAATATAGAAGTATGAAATTTGGTGTCATGATTGTAGAAGGCCTAAGTAATTATTATTTCTAAACAAAAGTTTATATCAAGCCCCATTAAAATTCGAGCGTCAAAGGGTTAAGCTAGATACATATATAACCTTTTATTTTGTAGTTAACCAGTTTTGAAGTAGCATGCAGAAATTAACTAATTTTGTTATGATAGTACTAGTTAGTAGTTAGTCATTTTTGTTCCAAAAAATATTAGTTAACCAAAATGACTTTCGGTAAAATTCAAAGAAAACCTATAGCACAGAATTTTTATTTAGAAGCTACAAAACTGAAAATTACAATATTTGAGAATTTTTTACACTCGGAGTCAGACTCTCACACTCATTTAAATAATCACAGTCTTCTTCTTTAGTAAATATTATACTTTCATTTTCCAGTATAATTTCTTTGAACAATCTTAGCTCTGCAAACTCACCTTAGTTGTCACCAAATTTTTCTTGACTAATGACTCTCACTAATGAATTCTGTTTTAAGTTTCTTAGGTGTAGATTGGGGTGGCCATACAAATCATTTCAGTGAAGATATAGAGTTGAAATTCTCACCGAAGCTATCTTTTAAATACCGTTAAAATTGTATGCTTGCTTTAAGCATTGGAATATTTACCAACTTTGAGGGCTTGTTTAAAAAATCTAACAATTAGCTGTGTTTTATTCGCCAGCTAGTTTACATGTTAAACTAAATAAAACGAATAAAACGACCAAGTTGTTAAGTCTCTTCTTCGTTTTATTATACTGTTCAACAGCCAAAAATAAGCAGAGACAATACAAGTGCACCTTACCCTAAGTAATGGGGATTCGCTGAGTCCGAATCAGTAGCCTGTTTTGCTTTGCTACATCGCAATTTTTGTTGACATACTAATTTTTAAAATAGAAAAAAAATTTACAAATTTTTTATTTTTCTTTTTATTTTTGACTTTTCAAATTTTTTTCCTAAAATTATATTTTCTTAATAATTTATTTTTTCGTAATTTTTTTCATCCTCGTTATCATCGTTCACTTTTATTTCGTTGTTAGCTTAAAACAATGATAGCCAAACGCGTACTTAAGTGAAATTGTGACGTAACAGAGCAAAACGGACCACGAATTCGGACAATCGTGGCATTGTTTTTAGTTTTTACTTTTTAAAAGAATACTTAACGATGAAAACAGAAGTAATTTACTTCTTTTCGCCGGCAGACATTTCGAATTTTTTGTTCGTTTTTTGCCAAATCGTCGTGCTTCTTCTTTCACTATTGGCAATTTGTAAAGTATACTTAACAGCTATAATTAAACATGTTATCTTTGCGGCTTTGTTGTTGTTTTCCCATACAATTATCGCTGTCAGTTGTACATAACTAGAAGCAAGTGGCGAATAAAACGCAGCTAATATTATTTTTTCTGATTTTGAAGACCTATCTCGCCTCTAAATAAATATATTTGGTTGAGTTTTTTTAAAATTATTTATGGTGTATGGCAAATAAATTTATGTATAACTCATTAAAAACAACGTGAAGCCATTTAAACAAATTTTGGAAAATTTTTAATAAAAAAAATAATTACAGCTAAAAATAGAAAAGCATAAAAATCGTACTCTTCAAATGCTTTAATTCGGGCTCGCAGGTAGTGAAGCATGAGAAAATTTAATGACGGTAGATTTCTTTCTTTAGAACCCTAAAGAAGATTCTCACAAAGTTTGAGCAAAATCTGACTAAACGATTTTTAGCTATTCATATTTGAATACATACTTGTGGTCAGATCAGATCAGTTTATTGAAAACGGAACTATTATTTAAGAAAAAAACATTGATTCAACCAATTTGAATGATAAATATAAGTATATATAATACTACAAAAGACTGTTTTTTACCCATCTCCAAAATGGTATATAATGTTTTTTGGACCGCTGAATCTGAAATCAGTTTTGTCGCAACAAATCATAACAACTTTTCGAAATATAGCCAATTTTTTTATTTTTCGGACATGGGTCGCCATTTTTATCAAAATTTCCATTTTTTCGAAGCGAAAAGTAAAGCATCTATATATTTTCAAAAGGACGATTAAATTGTCTTTCATTAAAATACTTTCTCATTTCTCTATTCCATTTCTGTCAAAAGTAATAGAGATTCGAAGTTGAAATTCTGACAAAAAAAAGGAAAAACGTTTTTTTTTAGCGAATTATTTTTTTTTTTTTTTGCCATTATTAAGCGTTAAGAATCGATAGCGTAAATTGTTGCGTAAAATTTAAGTACTCAGCGATGGATTTCCGAACTCTAGTTTGTGAGCTAGAAATAAAAAACAACGATTTCATTAATTTTAAGGCATAACATTGCTTTTAATTAAACAGAGCATTGAGTATTTTTACACTTTGTCTGTTGGTTTTTGGGATTGGTGGCTTAATCTCCAAAAAACTTTTAGAACCATCAACTTCATAGATGGGTATTGCAATTTTTTTCATTTTGTTGTATAGTGAAATCATTTAGTGGAAAAAGCACTAATTTGGCAACACTATAACAGAGTAATGAAATTTTCTTATTTTTTTTCCGCCGTTGCTTCCATCTATTTTCCTTTTAATTTCTACTATTTATTTCATTAAAAAAACATGAGAAAAACGCGTAAGAGCGAAATTCACCCTCCTGCCTCTATGAAGCAACGGCTCTGATTATGGTATTATGGACCCCTTTCGTCGGACGAGTATTTAATTCATTATCCAACGTAAAAGAAATAAATTAATTAGTAAATAAAAAATATCTTTTTGTTGCTGGCCAAGAAAAAATGTCTTGGAATTTATTGACTTTCTTATATCCGTCACCGACTGTACAAATACCTAATGATGTTTTCTGATTTTAAAATATAAATCGATTTTAAACACGTTATTGTTTTTCTTATTTGCAATGTCGACGATACAATTTATAATATGGTGCAAAAATTAATTCAAATTAAATTTGCTGCCAAAATAAAATTTAAAATAAGCTCCTAGTAATTTTATTCAAAAATAATGTTATTATTTGTAAAATTAAACCAGCAGCACCATTTCATTACTTATTTGATTTACTTTCACTTTGTCAGCTGATTAATTTCCAATAATTTTTGTATTTCTCCCCATGTATCAACTTCTAGAATGAGCTAATGCAGGTTCTAAAACAGTTAAAAAATTCTAAATTTTAGAACCATAATCTCACAACAATGTAACAAGATTTTGATTTTCTGAAGCAAGCAATAAGTGTCAACTCCATTTAAATATGATTATAGGATAAAAACTACAAATTTAAGATGTATCTTAGGCACATAATTAAATCGCCTGATTGTCAATGTATATTGATAATGAATATAATCTGAAAGTACCAGTTACCTGCCATGACTACCTTCCAGTAAATACTTAAACCATCGGTCAATATTACTATACTTTACTATACTCTTGGAATGTAGGGTAATAACACCGTCATGCTTGACAATCATAAAGAAATAACAACAAACATGTCAATTATTTATGTGCAAAGCAGGTTTTATGCTAATTTAAAAAATTATTTTTACTATTATTTTAATGCTTAACTTCAAAATACAGACGTCGTCAAAAAAAAACTTCTCACAAAAATTATTTAGCAACATTTTCTTAGCGACTATGAATTCAATAAGCTGAGAATCAATAAGCAGAGCCTTTAAGATTATTAGGGTAGTGTACCCGGGTATGAGACAGCACCAGGTATGAGACAGTCGATTTTTTACATCATGCAATATCAATATTGCCGACCTGACTACTGTCAAGCTTTTCTTTTGGCATGAGCTTGTATCAGCTGTAAACATTGCGTGTGAAAATCTGTCACGAAAACTTTTTTGATTTTTTTCAAAGTGATATATTTTCGAGTGAATTAATTGAAAAAGGTGAGTTTGATGCATTAGCATTTGGTGTTTTACGTTTATTTTGCTATCCAATTTTGGATTATGCCAATATATATTTGGAAACTTTTTTTTTTTGTTTTTCTCAAAATGGCATGGTTTTCCAGGTATGAGACATAGCATATCACCGGGTATGAGACACCACTTAACTATTGTTTTGATTAATTTTTTTTGTATTTTTAGCCATGTCAATCCTAAAAAAGAAAATCGTCCATCAAATGCATCACATGCAAGCGGCTTGTTTATTTGAAGTGGGAAAACATTGCGATAGCGATTTGGATGGAGAAAACTATGACTAAGAGGGAGATGATGAAGAAAAATTTCTATTTCTTTTTATCTTAGCCACTGAAGGTCTACAAAATAAATAAATTTATATTAATAAATAGTTATGAGGTTTTTACTTCATATTTCTCAATTTTTAGTTGATTTTTGTAGGTGTTTCATACCCGGGTACAAATTTTTTTTTTTGGCAAAAATACATATCCTTAGAAATCTGGCCATACAATTTTGCCTGTCAATGGAATCACTATACTTTCTTGGGATGAAAATTGCGTATTTTCCTACAATATATAAAACATTCGATTTGGTTTATTGTGCCTCCCTTCATGGACTTACAGTATTTCCTTAAAGTCCAGCCTCCGATAAAAGTTTTAATATTGACCCTACTTCTATGGAGTTAATATGAACTTCTGGTATTTGATGGTGACCCAAATTTCTTTTATCAACCTGCTCTGCATAAGTGCAGGACACTACCCCACGATGTGCTTCGCAGACTTTAATTCAAAGTTTTGCTAGGTTAGACTGTTAGAAATCCTCTAAAACTATTCCTTGCTAAATTCATACATTCCTTCAACCTTTTTAGGATATATGTACCCAAAACCGCTTTCGAATGTTCTAACTTTGGTTTTTTTCCACAGTATAGTTCCCTTTTATTTTCTTCCTTTTTCTTAACCCTTAAATACCCACTGGTTACTGCAGTGACCAACCACTTCCGCGGCTGCCTGTGCCGTCATTTTACGTTCGCCTTTTAAAATAAACATCTGATCTTACTGTCTAAAGTTTTCTTTATCGATACGTATAAATAAGAATGGAAAAATGACAACTGTCGTACAGTTACAGTTATTTTTAGCTCGAAAAGCATGTTTGGCAAAAATTTTAAACAACTAACTGAAAAAAAGGTGTTTTTATTTTCGAATTTTGTGTAATAAATATATTGCCGTGTGGACAAATTTGTGTCAGACGGTATGGGATAACACCAAGTAACTATTTTTAAAAATTATTGCGAATGTATTTTAATTTATTCTCCAGATAATCGCCAAAGGTTACTACAGAGGTCAACCATGTAAATTAAAATAACTGCACCTTAAACTAATTAATTTGAAAACACGTAGAACAAACGTTGTTCGGAATCACAAATACTACCTCTGGGTATGTTTTTAATTGAAATCGGACGTATTGGGCGTTTAAGGGTTAATTAATGAAGAGAAGGGTCCTTTTCCCATTCCTTATAATGGAGTATGAGAGCATGTGACGAAAATTGTGGTACATACAGTAACGGTGTCTCAATATTGGACATAATCTGACGGTCATATGAGTCACTTTACTTGAGATTTTATTGCAGATTTGTGTTTACTGTCATCAAATTAGTATACGAGCAATTTCCAGATTTTTATTTCTAGCGGCTGATTATCATGTCTGAGAATGCACCGATTTCAGTTATATATTTTCTCGCTTTTTCATTTTACAGAAAATCCCCTAAAGCAAACATTTACCTCAATTTTCTTTCTACTGATGAACCAGATATTAGAACAAAGCTATTGCAAGCAATCCTGTGGCTGCTTCTGTTTTCAAAACAGATTATGAAGAAACAATTCCGAAATTGGAAATATTGGCTTCTGGCTAGTTTTACTTTTACTTACATAATACCATTGAGGTCATTTTTCATTTATACATAAAATTTCTTGGGATCTTTTTTCTTTTAGTTTTGGTGTGCTTTTTCATCATTTTGGGACATCTATAATTGGGGCCTTAATTCATTATGAAAATATGCCCTAATTTTTATATTCAGTTAATTTTCATATTCAGTTTGGGTCCATTTTTCATTGAGGCCAAATTTCACGAAGCTGGAGCAATTATGCACAATGTCAATGTGGGGCAATTATATTTCTAAAGCGATCAGTGAATGCAGAAAATGATACTGATTAGGGCGTGTCACTGATTTTGGAGCGACTCTATGAGTACAAAATAAATTTAGTATTCACCTTGCCTTTGGGCTAAATTAGTCACTGTGTTTTGAAGGCAATAATTTACTTTGTAATTAACCTAAACATGTCTTCTTGTTATTCAGGTAAAAAAATTATGAATACTTGTGATATTGTATTTCTTTCATGGCCGGAAAATATCCCATACGCGGATTCTATTGAAAACTGCTGGCACTATATGTGTAAATACGTAGGAAGAAAACCTAAAGAAACTATTCCAGAGTTAAAATCAGTTGTTGATAAATTTTACAGATCGGTCTCAATGCGAAAAAATAGTGTAACTGAGAAAAATGGAGATGCAGGAAATCACAATAACACTTAACCCATTAAGTCCGAAAGCAAACCCGTTGAAAAATAAAAAACCTTCAATCACACGTCTTAATCATTACAAATTCAAACAGCAAATGGTATGATAATACCATTTTTTATTTTTTGTAACTGTGGTAGCGATTACGTGTTCTAGTAAGTTTTTTTATCTGCATTAAAATATACTTCAATGTTGTGCGTATACGCATCATTAGGACTTAACGAGTTAATTCATATTCTATAATTTTCAAATAATGGAAAAACAAAAAAAACAAAAAAATATCCTTAGTTAAAATTCACTTCTTGAACAACTAAAATGATTTTATATGATTTATTTTGATTATTTTACAAATTCAAAAGTAATTGGACTTTAAGTTGTTAAAAATTTATTTAAAACTAAACAAACTAATGAACAACAACAATGTTCCCATGGATATTTTCCCCCAATCAGACGTTTTTGATATTCATAGAAATTTTTTAATGCTAGGCTTTTTGTTTACCGACGTCTGTTTGTGATGCAACTATAAAATACATCCCGTGCCAACAAAAACGCATCACCCTATAACTATAAGTAAAACCTAAATAAAACTCAACTTTGTATTATTTATTGTATATTTTAGGCATTGCCATAAGTTTTCAGTTAATTTAAGACAAAGTTTCAATCCGTAGAAGAATATTCGACTTACAAGAAAAAATTTTCCTATAGTCCTATTTTATTAGGTTTTATTGAGAAAAAAAAAAAATTACCACTTTTTCGTTTTCAAATACTGAAATAGCAAAATGCAGTAAAAAAAGAAAATTAAATTAATTGTTAATAAAAGGAGGAAAAAACCTGCAAAAGTATTAAATTGAAGCAGTGATGCGTTTTAATTGCCACGGGGTGTATATATATATATTTACCTATGAACCACGTTACTCGCTGTGAAAACGTATGCAACAGAAAATATTGCATTGAATAACATTGGCACACAGATCAACAGGAAGATCATAAATTGGAATTTGCCAAATTGCCCGATTCGAACGAGGATCGCATCTAATGAAGAGTCGTCCTTATCAATTACATAGGAAGCGTTTGGGTCGACGCTCTCGACTCTACTTGTAGGATCATACATATTCTGTGTTAAATTTCAACCGAGTGAGAAAACTCTTGATTTATACCGTTTAATAAAGTGTATAATTTAATTTATTTTTTGCCACTATGTATTATTTTGACACTATATTAATAGATAAACAAATTCAATTTTAAATTTAATTCATAATAATTGTGTAAGTTTCACGTATCAGTTTTCAACATAAAGATCACGATAATTTAATTTAATTCGACTCTATTTGATTTTACACGATCGATCCGATTGCCATCGCATTTCTCGTTAGACTGTCTGAGTTGGTTTAAAATAAACTTGTTTGAAAATATACGCAAATACTTGTAGCTTTTTATTTTTTATTTATACAGCATTATCGCAGTAATTTTTGCTTTTGTTTTTTTTTATTTATTTTTTTTTTCTGTTTTTTCATCAGGCCATTGTAATCGCACAGACGACGTCTGGTAGTCTCGGTTCATTCATGTTTTTAGGTGATATATTCTAACGATTGATAACAATCCATTATCGCAATCAATTTTATCATTCACATTCACCAATTAATAAAATTGATGCAACGTCACGACACATTTTAAATTGAAAAATCGAAATTATTATTTCCATAATCGCAATAAAACAGGAGACATTAATCTACATCACTAGAGGATACAAGAGGGGTGTTTTGGGGATACCTCCCCCTCCCTCATCTCGTATTCACCGATCAAAATCTCACAATTTGAAAGAGGGGAAATTAAAACCCCTTTAACAATTGTCTCGAGCCGATTGTGATTTACATAGTTTTAATCTGTCGGCACGTTTTTAGTTAATTAGGTTACTGAACTCAGTGTAGTTAAAAAATATTTATAAACTTTTTTTTACGTTTTTGAATATAATGCGAGACATATTCGCAATTAAAATATGGCAGTATAGGTGCATAGCTGCTCATTGCCACTTCACTGTATCTCGCTAAGACGTGGCGATGGTTGGCAACGATGAGAGGCTGTTATATATGTATATCGAATGGAATCATGAGCTGCACACCTACTCTGACATGTCAGAAGAGTACTTCTTAATCTTTGTTAAAAATAACAAGTCCAGGGGTCCTAACTACACTTGTTCTTACCAACTGGAGTCAGCAGAGACAATTGGCGAGGCTTCATTGGAGCGGCCATCGGTTTTAGTTCATTTACATTGCAGTGCCACAAAATTATAAACGCTAGGAAATTTTTTTTGTTTATTCTTATGTAAAATGTGAAGTAAAAATTGGGCGATTTATCGATATTTATTCCTTTTAGTTTTAAGAAGGCGGAGGATAGCTCCTTTTTTGCCCTCAAAATATATACAAATTCAGAAAAATGGCAAATTTCATAAACTGACATTCCTTCTGAAAAATTTAAATAAGTTTAACAGAAAATGTTTCCATTTGAAAACGCAAAGTAAAGACAGTGTAAAATAGTTAGGAGTTAGCGTAAACCGAGTAAATATTTTTATCTTAACCTTCCCTTTATCGTTCAGGACGACCCTTAAAGTGTTTAGAACACATGGGTGGGTGGGTGCTAAAATACATTGGCGGTCATCAAAATGTACTAAATTTTGTTGTGCTTTTTTGGTGAATAGAAAAATTTTTGAAGGAGTGCCAAAAATAACTGCAAAGTATAAACGATTGTCGTGCTACTAAATGGTTGAAATTTTCGTTATTAGGGGTCAAGGGCTGTCATAAAGTCAAGAAGATTATGGAAGACAAACTCGAAGGCATAACTCGAAGGATAAGATTAAAAAATCGGTTTAAAAGTATATTCACAATAAGGAGCTGAAGAGCTATTAGAACGTTATTGACGAAATGGATGGAAACAAATCTAGTCTAACAGAGATAACGAAAGTGGAACTATCGGATCTTCTTACATTCATCCGGAGAACCAAATGGTTCAATAAAGACGTTACCTGGGCTGCTGACGGAAACCGTGGTTAGAGACATGCCTCCTCCGGGCAATTAAATGTGGGCAATAACAATGGGCAATTAAGCCTCCTAGTAGAAGTGCGGGTATATATATATATATATTCGTACACGCCTTCCAAACCTAACCTAAAGGACCCCATAAAATATGACTTCGGAACATCTTAAAAGGAAATATTATACTTGTCAAGACATTTACAACAAAGTGCCATTTATTAAAATCAGACATCAAATACCAAAGTTATGATGAAAAAAATATTTTGGCTGTTTTTAGGGTGGTCCAAAAAATTTTTTTTTTTTTTGGTATACTTTCCACATAAGACGACCTCGATAGCCTAGTGGATAGTGCACTAGACTTTCATCTGGGAGGTTCGGGTTCGATTCCCGTCTTCGTCTGGTGGTTAATTTTCATTACTTTCTTATATTCACTATCAATATGAAGTGTATGAGAATTATAAGATAGTGTACAAGTACACACATTGGTTGGTAATGGCAAAACCACCAAGCCGATAAAAAATTGCCACACCGCCGTTCGGAATCGGCGTTAAACTGTAGGTCCAACTATGTGGTATCACAATGGGCCGTTCAGGCCTAAATGTGTCTCTCGACAGCCACTCCAACCTAACCTAACCTTCCACATAAGCTTTCAAATAGGGGGTGGACTTTTTAATTTTTTTTTTTTTTTTGTATGGGGACCGACCCGCACTAATGTACATATGTCCTAATTAATTATATGAAGTGATTAAATGTTTTTGTTTTTATGAGAGAATGTAGTTTTTTATTATATCACTACAAAATAGTTCAAAACACTAGGTTTTTTTTTCAATTTTCACTACGGTAAAAAATTTGAAAACGACAGCACTTACTACTAAGTTATTAAAAAATGCATTACATAAATACGATTCTTTATAATTCTAAGCTTTTAATGCGTTTTTCTGGAAATAGCATTTTTCAGTGCGCGGGGCGAAGAGCGAAACTAGCTCTAGTTCTTTTGGACCCCACAATGGTTTTATGGAAAAAATAGCTTTTGATGTAACATAACCTCAAATATCTCGAAAAACCGTGATTTTCGTACTTTTAGGTTAGAACTTCAAAGAAATTCTGTGTTTTGGTTTAGAAGGCTGTGGAGCGCTCGCGCAGATCGAAACACGTCGTGCATGGCTTTATTTGGTGGGAGCTGGAGGCGCCATTTTTGATTTTTTTTAATAAAACTGGAATTTATCCTCTATAAGAAAAATTCCCAAAGTCTATGCATTTTTTGCCTCTCGATTGTAACCTTCTCTTAAAGAAACCTGAAGTCAACTTCTTAATTATATCTAGAATAGCGGTGTTCATAATTCGGTGGCACTGCACTACAAGAAAGGAAGTAAAGTGAGTAGGGTAGAAGGGGGAGCATTCGACACTGGACACATTTGCCATCCCCCTTATCTTCTAATTTAAGAAAGTTTTATAATTGAAACAATATATAATTTGTGCTTTTATCGATCATCTTTCATCCCTTCTACTTTGACAGTTGAGCTTTGTAAGTGATCGTGGGCAGACGTGTTTTTATGTTTTTCGGGTGGTTGCAAAAATATTTGATAGTAAGTAAATCTTGTAATAACTTTTTTATTTATTGAGTGAGAAAAAAGTTGTTCAACTATGTTATTCCGGTGTTATTTAATTAAAGAATAAGCAATAGTTTCTTTTTATAAATGTTCAAAAAGTTTCAAAAAATTATGTTTTTATGAAAGTGGTTGCTCCTGGGGCACATTCACCAGAATGCGGGTGGGGCGCTTTCGACGGCATATGATATGAATTTTAGACAGTATAATGTTAAATTAAGTCATATCTAAATAAATTCCTCTGGATCAGTACTATCCACTTTTATTTACATGTATATACAAATGCTTATTTTCTTTTAATAAATAACTTATATTTTTTAACAAAATATTTTAAAAATGAATCATTTATATTTTTGTTACTTTATGTTATAAATAAATTTTCATAAATCAAAAATAAGTAGAACTTATTCTGACTGATAATATGTAATAGTAATATACAAGAACAAAAATTAAAAAAAAAAATAACTATTAATTTATCAAAAACCTGGAATTTTATTCCTTGGCGGTGTCACCCCACCCCCTTGACGAATGTACCCCCTGACTGGGGCACTTTCACCATTTTGGACTACTTGGAAAATCATCAAAAAAATAATAGAAATCATTAAGATAATCAACTCATAAAGATAACAGATGAAAGCTAATAAATGTAAATTTCTAATTAAAAAATAATTTTTCAAAAAAAACTATTAGTTTAGCCTAGACAACACTTTAAAAAAAAAAGTGGCGAATGCTCCTCCTTCTACCCTACATTTATTTCAGTTAATTAGTTAGTATCTGGCCGTTAAAGTGTAAATGAATGTAAAGAATACGCTATGATCATAGAAGATGCATTTCGAATCAGTCACCAATGGATTAAAATATGTTGTTTATCAATCTATTTGTCAATCTACTCCAAACTACGCCGAAAGAGCATCCATCCAGTTATATAAACCGTAAATATAATAATTCCGAATTAAAGGTAGCCATTTCACGACGCTGTTATCCTAGAGAAAGTTATTTCACTTGTCAGCTTGACGGCTTCATGCTAACTTATGAACACCAATGCGAGAATGGTCTGGGTCAAAACATGGGAAACCCAGTAATTCTTCGCACGTTTGCTTCCGTTGGGTAGTTTCTATAATTTTATTTATAGCGTCCACCGTAATAACAAAATTTTCATTTCTACTGTTTGGCACAGACTCAGATTCTGCTGTTGGTTCATTCATTTCTTCCCTAACCAAACTTTCGGAACCTGTGCCATGTTCGGCCATATTGAATTTAACGCCAAGATTTTTGTTTCTTTTATAACCGAAAATTATTTTTCTTTAGTGGAATGAATACAAAGAATTTTGTTTTTCCTAGTAGATTAGTGTTCAATCCCACTTCTGATGATAGAAATTAAATAATTTCTATTTAATTTTTTATTTAAGGAAAATTCAGTTCTGCACACCAACAGATCTGAATCTCGAATGAAAATTTTATTCAAGTTCATTTCTCCTCTTTTCAAATTACATTTCGTGTGCAGATCTGCCTTCTCTCTTTTCCCTCAGAAGAGAAGTGACTCACGAATAAGACAAATATAGAACTATATTCGATATTCGTACAGTGACAATCAATTTTTCATATTCTCGAATATTGTTACTGAAAGTTTTGCCAAAGCTAAAACAATTTACAATCTGGGAACAAGTTTATATTTTGCTCCAACTACATATATTACAGTACTGAGATTTAGTAAAAAAGAGTTGGTTGAAACGTCTTACTTCAGGAAAAATGTGTGTGAGATTGAAAAAGACGGAGTGGCACCTTCCATTTAAATTGACTGAACCATTTGTGGTACAGTACTTAGATTTAGTATGGAAGTTTTATTTGTCAATGGAATTCTGTGAAAAATATGAGTAAGCTTGGATTAGAGAGCGTGACACCTACCACATAAACGAAATTCTTGAAACGGTATATGTGGGAACCATCACAACAAAACAAATGAAAGTTTTTTTTTTGTGGGATATTTTTTGGGCAAGCACAGCACCTCCCACCATTTGTGTAATGTTGTGTGTTGATACAAATTTTTTTTATGGAAAAATAAGATTATGTTTCAGAAAGAAAACTTAAAAATGTTTGTATACATACAAACAACATCTTACTAACGACGAAGTAAAGCAAGAATATCGAAAAAACTATGAGCAAATGCATACGGTCTGGCCAGACCGTGGTGGTACCAATATGACTAAAATTTAAAATCACCAAAATCTCGTCCACTTCATACCTCAGGACTCCGGTTTTTTCCAAATCTATTTAAGGGTATCATGGGCTTTGGAGATCATAGAAATATTAGTTAAAATCAGGGCCGGAGCCAGAAATTTTTTTCGGGGGGGTTTCATTCGAAGAAAATATTCATAAATAATTTTTATCAAACTGACTTTAAATACAATAAATTAAATCGATGATACATTTGATGGACCCTATAAAATTAAAATTTTAGGAAAAATTTTCCGTTTTTTTTTATCTTAACCTCAAATTAAATTTTTTGAAATAAATATTATTCAATGTACATTCAAATGCATTTTTTATCGTGAAGGACATAATTTCATTAGCTCATTGACTTCCCACTACTGATGATGTACCCAAACTCAAAAAAACTACCAAAAATAGTAGAGGCTCATTTTTTTCAAATGATCATCATTAGGAATTTGAGCCATTATCAATGATAAGGAATGAGGTTGAGATCTTTCGTGGTGCTCTGACCAATAATGCGTTAAAAAATAATTATATTTTAAGATTGCCTCCTAAACTGCATGGGTTTTGCTAATAAGATGGAGTTTTTGCGAAAGAACTTTTCACGTTGAACACGAATCTGAGGTCAAAAACTTCCCATCACGTCACGTTTTAGGCAAAAATGGGGTTGAAGCAAGTTTAATTTTACAAGGATCCTATAATTTTTTCCATTTTTTATTAATTTTTAAGCTTTTCAAACTGATTCAGGACGAAACTTTAAATCAAAAACAGTTACTGACCTAGAAAAACTATGAATGCAGGAGTGCTCAGTATCAACTTCTCTTTTTGGATATAGTCAAACCTCATGTCGAAGAAAACAAATCGGATTTGATCGCATAGTGTAAGTAAGATTTCAAATTTTTTTTTTTTATATTTGACTTTTTAGAAAAAAAAAACCGATGCAAATAAAAAATATCGTTAAATAGATTTTATTTTGACTTTTTTCCATCCATTGGCAATTAATCTCTAAAATTAGAATAAAGTTTCCACATTTCGGGGGGGGGCAGGGGTCAGAACCCCAAAACCTCCCCCCTAAATACGGCCTTGGTTAAAATAAAAAAAAAAAAATGTCAACAAAATTGAAAAAGGTCTGGCCAGACAGAAGGGTTAATGGAAACTCAATGATATACAGTAAAATGACCACAGACATTGAAGCGAATATTATCGGTTGATTACATACTTACTTCCAGAAAACTTATAATTTCATTTGTAAAATCAATGCTGAAGCATTTAGCTCATTTTAAACAATATCATGCAAAAACTACAAATATTAATTAACAAGTGCTTGCGAATCATATAAAGAAAAGAATAATCTGTCTACGAGCCGTTTGGACTTTACTGGTATTTGGTGGTTGTACCAAGTTTAGACAGCATATTCATCAGTTACGACCAATCAATTTTATTTGTTTGTGTATCGTTACATAAAAACTTTAGTATTTCTTAAATACTGCAAATCCATTCAAAAAATCCTGGATTATAGGAATGAAATGGCTTATATGTACTGGGGCCTCGTCTGAACTCTTTCATATGTAGAAGTACATAGTTCATTAAAAGAATCTTTACTTAGACCCTTTTTTCTGGGTGAATATACAGTGTGACAAAAAAAGAAATTTGGCCAAAATTTTTTGGCTTAATTTTCTTTGGTTTAATTGCCAAACAAAAAAGGAATGACAAGCCAAAAGTTCGCGAGAATTTAGTACAATTATTCGTTTAAACTCTCAAAAATTTAATGAATGAAGAAATAGTAAAAAAAAACTCGCGCTAACAAAAAAAAAAAAAAATAAATAAATAAATAAAATAATTTAATGTAATACAATTCTTTGTTTTCAAAATGAATATCATTTACCTTAATTGAAAAATTATTTTCTATAACTACCGTTATAGTAGCTCATATAGTTGTTGTTCATGTCATAAAAAGAACTAAAATTTGGCTCAAATTCCTTTTACTTATAGAAAATAAACCAAAACTAAATAGGAATTTAGTCAATAAAGATTTTTGGTTGAATTTCCTTTTCTAAAAGGCATTTCAACCAAAATTAAAAAGGAATTCCGACCAAAAAGTTTTGGCCCAAATCACTTTGGCTGAATTTCCAAAAAAAGGAAATTCGTCCAAAGACTTATGTTGGCCCAAATTCCTCTTTTTTTGTTTGAAATTACTTTTTGATTTTGGTAGAATTGGAGCTTGGTACCCGTACGCAAACGTAAGCAAAACGGTCACGTAAGTATGCATAAAAGGAAACTAGAAACAAATTTATTTTTTATTTTTATTTTATTTGTTTTTTATTTTACAGTAACTGCACCTCTTACATGCTTTAAAATATAATTTAAAAATAAATGAATTTTTAAAAAAAAGAAAATATAAATAGAGAATTCGTACTCGAAAAAAGTCATTATTATTTTGGAACTTAATACGATGCTTGCGGTTTCACGCGACTCTTGCTGCTTTGAATAACTAACTATAACAAACTGTAAAACAAGTAAGTAGAAAATAGTAAAAAACTGTAAATTTATTAAATAAAAACCACCAATAAATTTGTTTTGATATTATGTCCATTTCGGAAAATAAGAGTTGACATTATGGGCAATTTACAAAAACGAAATGGTTATAACGCCAATTTTGTTGACATTGCGTCCATTTAGGATTTGACTTTAGTTGTACTTTGAAAAGACAGAATGTCAATTGACATTATGGAACTTTGAAATGGACATAGTATCATTTAACATTGTGGCCGTTGACATTATGTCACCCCACCGCTGTTATCATTTGTGTTCGCTGTAAAAATCAAAAAAATTATTTACAACTTTATACAGGTGTTTCAAAATTTATTTTACTCTATTATTTTAGCAGCATACATCTTCTGTTCGCCAACGACCGCCAAAGAGTAATTACTATCAGTGTAAAGGTGACACTAGCTGCGTTTTATTCTAGTTATGTATAACTAGCTGCGATAATTGTATAGGAAAACAAGAACAAAGCGGCAGAGATAACACGTATAATTGTAGCTGATTGACCGCAATGACTGAGATCCATTAATATGTTTCAGCTCTAGCTGCTGAGCAGTTTCATTGTGAATAACATTGTAACGAAGACGAGACTTAACAACTTGGTCGTTTTATGCGCACATGTTAAACTGACTGGCGAATAAAACACAGCTAATGTTTACTTCTCATTCGTTTAAATATAGCTGGAATCAGCTGCGATCCCGTTATTAATTAATCATTTTGTCTCTCCATTTCAAAAAAAAAAAAACCATCTATTTTTACAAAATTAAAATAATTTTTGCTTCAAACTGTATTGCATACTCTAGGGCATCTTGTTTTGTGAGATATTTTAAATCGAAAAATATCTTGTTTTAAAACCAACGAAATTAACAATAAGCCAAAAAGTATGCTGCGCTTTTTTACTGAAAATGAAAAATGAGGCGGCCGTATAATTTGCCTACTCTTTATCAAAATAAAAGTTACACATTAGAATTCTAACTAAACAGAAAATTATTTTTATTTAACATTTTCAAAACAAAACAAACGCATATTATTTCTTTGATTTTATACATATAAAAAAAATAATTTCTTTAATATACAGTGTAAAGTACAAAAGTTGAGATCGATAAATATATATTTTGCCTAAATCAGCCTGCTCATAAAAATAGGTACACTTATGCTTTATAGAAAAGTACAAAAAAATTAACAACGGTAAGAATAGTTTTGTATATATTTTTAATTATTTATCTAATAACCCGTATATCCACCTCCACGTTGGACTACTTTCACGATTCTTTTCGGCATGCTGCTGATTAAAGTCTGACAGGATTGCTTGAGTATGTCGTACCACATTTTTCGAGCAAATTGTCACAACTGCTCCTTGTTTTGAAAAAGTTTGCTTGGGCTCGACTTAATGGTCCTCAAAGTATTTTTTTAGCCAGCATGGGATGTGCTTTGGGTCGTTATATTGCTAAAGGACTCAATGCAATGGCATGTTTTTCTCAGAATAGGGTGGCATCACATTTTCCAATTGTTCCTTGTATTCGGCGACAGTTATTTTATTTGTTGTTAGGTATATAGGACATATCCATGAAAGGTAACACCCAACACCGTAATACTTCTACCTCCATGCTTCATTGTTTATTTTTTTTTGTTAAACAAACATGAAACATCTTTGCCTTTGAGGCGTCGAACATTCCTTTCTTCATCGCTTTCAAAGAGATTTACCTTAGTTTCATCACTCCATAAAATACCTTACCAATTTTCGTGGTCCTTTTTTATAGTTTTACCTCATATACAATATTTTTTTTTTTGCGTTAAGGGAACTTTTTTGGCTATTCATCCTGGTGGGTTGACTTTTTATAGCCGTCACCAAATTATTTCAGCACTAACCTCGTTTCCAATTTTTACTGCAATCGCCTTTAATGATTTAAATGGGTCCTCTCTGCATTAGGTGACTATATGTCGATCAAGCGCTGTGTTCGTTTTTGAAGGCCTACCTTCGATTTTCTCTTTTTTATCACATTTCCGACAAAATTATGGGATTTGTTAGTAAGTTCACCAATGCACCGAAGAAATTTCCCATATTTTCTCAAGCTGGAAACCGATCGGGGGTTTTTCGTCGGTACAATGTGATTTGCGACCCATATGAATAAGAATTTCCATTATCAATTCATGTCGTTTTGCAAAAAATATTAGAGAAAGCTTACCATTCTTTAAAAAAAATCAGAAAAAAATGTAATATTAACTTTTATTAAAATGTATTAAATTACACTTGTAGGTGTAACTATTATTTTGAGCAAGCCAATTTGTAGTTCATTCACAGAAAGTTCAAGTAAATCATATATTGAGGATTTACACTTTCTATTTTGTTGACAAAAGCGTTGCTAGATTATGCTGTTTATATTTTCTCAATTTACCGTTTAAATTTCCAAAAAAGTTGTGCAGAGGAGTTAAAATGAATAGTTATGAAGTGTAACTATTATTTTGAACAGGTGTGTGTGTATACTGTAGCGACTTAAGGCACTTAGTCACTTCGACAAAAAAGGACGTTTTTCTGAGCCTGATAAACAACATTTTAACTTAAGTCAAACTATGAAATATGAACAATTAAATATCAGTTTCATAGTCCCTAAAAGTGTCCGACCGAGTATTCGGCCTAAAAACGAATCTTCGGCTACGGCTTCTGCAAAAAGAGACCGAAGTTTTGGCCGAAGCCGAAGATTATAAACATTTAATTTTATAATAATTCTTACAACAGACCAGGGATGCCAACTAATTTTAACTTTCACCCCCATAGCTCCCTAGAAATTCCCAGATTTCCGACAGAATTCCCCGTACCATATAATACCCTCTACGGAGGCTTAAAATTACACTCGGTGAGTGCTATTTTAAGGGGACCCTGCACTTTCTCGGCTCAAAATTTTAAATTTTAATAAATTTTTATAGGATTGATAGATTAATTAAAAATGTATTTTCTGTCTCCAACTATAAGACTTCAAGTACAAGAAAAAATTGTGTAATAATTAAAAAAAAATTTTGTAGACAGGGTTTTTTTTTGCAGCTTCATGAAAGACGTTTTGAAAATCGTCATTAATAGCCGTGCATGATTGCGGCTCACTGGAAGGTTTAAAAAAATACCCTTGTAAAAATTATGACTGTACTCCCAGGACATACCAAACCAACAATTCACAAAATGGAGGAAATTGGTTTTCTCAAAAACTAGACTTCGTCTATATCTACGAAAGTACTCCAATACTTTTGAAATATAAACTTTCAAATAGCACATTTTTTTAAGTCTCTGAACGAAAATGTGCAGTCTTGGTTTTATGGATTCCAGTTACCAAATCTGCTTATATGAAAAGTCCAGTGCTAATTTCCTTGCTATTGAAGTATTTGTTGAGGATATTAGAATTTTATTTTGAATTGAAATATTCATTTTTTTAACATTTACCAAAAAATGTTAATAACAAACTCAAACAGTGTTGCATAAAGCAATGTTTTTATCGTGTTGGTTGCGAATTTGCCAGAATTTGTATTTAGGAATATAAAATTTGACAACAAATATTCTGCAGACTTTTTAAGGTATTTGAACGGTTTACAATTCCACGCAAAAAACACCTCATTCCCCGATTCCCGGCACTAAGTGAAATTCCCCGCAAATCGGGGAATTCCTCGCAAGTTTGCATCGCTGCTACAGACTGGCAAAATTATTTATACATAGAAATAAATAAATGTGAAGTGGTTATATAAAATATGCACATGGGTACATTTCAGTTTCTGTGTTAAATTTTTTTGCTTGTTCCATTTTTACGTTTGAAGTAGTCCACAGATTTACAACCTAATTTTTAGAGGAGGCTACATTTTCCATTTTATTATGCTTCATTTAATAATGTACATTTTCCATTACTGGGGCTCCATTTCTATTCGTTTTTAAGGGGATCGTCAGGGGTGATGGGTCAAAAAAATATAAAATGTTTTTTAATTAAAGTGCTAGTTATATGTGAGTAAGCGATTTGTTCAATTTCACAGTCTGTTAAAAATTATAGGTGTAGAACTTGGCAGGAGGTGGAAAAGTGATCATGCATACTTGAACTTTCAAACACGTTTTCCTCGAAACTTTATTTCATGAAATGACTGTCACGATATCTCCAAAACTAATGAACCGATTGAGCTCAAATTTTCATGACATCTTCAGCACATTTATAAATCAAGCCCTAACCAGGGTCAATGTGATTTTTTGATTTTTTTCATATATTTTTTTTTTTTCAATTTGAAATAGTACGATGTTTCAATTTTGATTTTTGATGAGCAGAACAAATGGAATCATGGCATCTATCGTCAAACTTTTTTTAAGATGGGTGTCGTTCTAGAGATGTATAGTCGATTTAACTATATATCACTACCTCTATTCTTCATTCACGTATCTCCTGTTTGGCTGAAATCAAGTTTTTTTGCTTACATTGTAAAAATCACCTAAGAATCCAAAGTGAAATAAGTTCTCAGCGGGTTTGTATGAAAAAAAAAATATGGAACCAGTTTTTCAACCTCTTATCTCAACTTGAACACGAATGTTGATTTTCAAACCTTTAGTTTTTTCTGTTGTCTGAGAAATGGTACTTTTTGAGATACGCAATTGAAGAATAGAGGTAACGATATGTTAAAGCGAAAAATATAAAATTATTCTCGAGATGTTGATAAATATTTGATAGAAATACAGAGCTAGTATATTTTCATGGTTCTTTATAAAAAAATCATGCAATTTGTTAACTCCTCCGACAAGTGTAGCTAGTGAAAAATATATTTGGATTTATATTTATGTTTTTATTCTTTTATATTTTAAAAGGCTGAAGGTTAGAAGAATGGCCTTCTTCTTCTCTTCTTCTTCATCTTCTCTATATATATATATATATTAGAGTGGGTCAAATTTTTGGTCGATATTTGGTACCCCCTAGTTGTGTTCTATGGATCATTTTAAGCAACTTTTCCAATGAAAGTATAGTTCTATTTTGAATTCCGAGCCCCCCAATTTTTGAAAATAGGTATTTTTTCAACATTTTCAAGATTCAACTTGTACACAGCATTAAAAAAATATAGAAACAGCATTACAATATTTTGCTATGGGGGTTTTTTGGTACGAGAAAACCGAATCTGACATTGATTTGCCGATAAAATTATGTTTTGATACTCAATTTGAACAAAAAAGGCTTAAAACGTACAAAAATGGCAAAAAATCGGACTATTTGTATGGGAAGCACCCTTATTTTTAATCGTAATGACTTGAAATTTCGTACAATTTTTTTTTTCACAAAAAAAAAAAAGATTCTGAAAGTTACAGTGCAATATAATAAAAAATAAGAGTACCTCCCATACAAAACTTTCGATTTTTGGCCTTTTTTTTTACTTCAAAATACTACTACTACTACTTTCATTGGAAAAGTTGCTTAAAATGATCCATAGAATACATCTAGGGGGTACCAAACATCAACTTTTTTTTACCCATACAATTTGACCTACCCTAATATATATATATATATATATATATATATATATATATAAAAGAGTAAGGGGTAATATGTTTGAACGCGCATAACTCGGCTGAACATCCTCCGATTTGTATGGGGATGTAAATAGGATTAAGGAAATAAATCGTTTGAAATTATAACCATAGAAGGAGGAAACATTTCACTTACATGTATAACCAAACTTCAACCAATTCCACTAATCTGGGATCAGAAATTCTACTTAAATAGGTTTTCCCTTTGGTTTTTCTATTTTTCTACGTTCCACTTATCCAAGTTCGACTCACTGTGTATGAAATCTACAAGTATCACTCACTCCTCTGGATACTCCTTCAACTTTTGTCTAGCCATTGTAGGTCTTTTTCTTTTTCCAAAAAACAAGCCTATAAAAGCAAAGAATTCACTCGACATTAAAATGAAACTTGAATTTATTGTTCTTTGTTTAATATATCTAAACACATATTTTTATTAACTTGATTCAAAAATGTCATTGATGTACATATGATGAATTTTAAATTCTCATTCAATTTCGTATAATCGGAGAGTGTACAATTTTCTTTGTTTCCAATATGATTTTTCTTAAGTATTTTTTTGTTTACTTTATTTATTATGTATATATTTATTATTTGTGTGCAAGTGTAAATGTAATTGTGTAATACAATAATAATGCACTAAATTAATATTCCAATTAAATATTTTAAATATTTGTTTTATTATGAATTGCTTAATGATTTTTCTATAGCTTTAAATATGTATAATTAATAATATTTTTTGTATGTTTTGGTTTTATTGTACTAATTTTGAAATTAAATTCATTGAAATACAAATTAATGAACGAATTACTCATTTGAAACGAGTTTAATTTAATTTATTTGGTTTAATGTACATAAATAAATACATACATTGTCATATACGATTACAGTAAGTACAATATATATATTTAATATTTTATAATAATAATTATAAATATTTCATTTATTTATGTTTGCTTTTAATAATAATAATGCACTTAACTATATAAAACTTGTAAATATGTTTTTTGTTTGCTTGCTTCTTTCTTTTTCAATATTATTTTTAGTACATTTTATTGTTGTTTTTTATAGCATTTAATATACGCTACTAAAATTTTAAACATAATATGCATATGTATGTGTATAAATTTTCCATGTTCTTTTTATTTTATTTTCAAATCAATGTCAATAAATATGTGTTGTGGGTTTTTTTTTTTAATTTTAAGAAAATTATGAAATAAAAATGAAGAAGACGTATATGAGTTCGAATTTAGAGAAATAAATTACTCTTGTGCTACTTTGGCAGTACCGATCTCGATTAATCACGCCACGTTTACACATTATGTTTTTGTTGATTTCTTTGAACTTTACCCTATCTACGAATTTGTAACGAGTACTAGAGCATGCTGGACGCAGCAGCGACGGGGAGGGGAGCCTGAAAGGAAAATAATTTTTCTTTAATTTTTGAAATGAATAAATATGTATGAATATTGCAATTAATGAATTAATTCCAGTAAACATTTCGGAGATAAGGAGTGTTTTCCTATGAACGTGGGTAGCTGTTTAAGGGTCCTATGTCAGAGGGTATAGAACTCCTAGATAACTCTTAATGGTTTCAATTTAAACGTTTTTTGGGTTGTCTTTACTTCTAAATATCAGCAAGAAGGGAGTTTTACTGGATTCCAATATGTGTACTTCGGGACTTTT
Source organism: Toxonevra muliebris (assembly GCA_963691655.1). Lineage (NCBI taxonomy): Eukaryota > Metazoa > Arthropoda > Insecta > Diptera > Pallopteridae > Toxonevra > Toxonevra muliebris. The sequence continues at coordinate 80,788,757 of OY829326.1, forward strand.
TACTTTCACAGGAATTTTGCCTTCATTTGAGGAGAATACGCAGTTTAAAAATCTGCTAATAACAGACTTTACAACATATTTGGATTCAAAACTCCAAAATTCTTTTTATCAACATTTTATATATAAAACTATAGTAAAGTATGAGTAGATTATTTTCAGCGAAGTGAAATATTGGGTTCCGAAAACATTTTGTTTTGGTATCCAGAATTAATACACAATTTTCTTAAATGAAATTTGATTGTGATATGCTATTTATAAAGAAGGCGAAGTCGCTTTTAAAGTCATTGATCTTACTGCGAGGTAACGTCAGGATAAAATTCTAATAAAATCAGTGAAAAGTAATAAAAATAACTTTAGTATGAAGAGTAGGTATATAAACTAGTCATGAATTAAAAAAATGTATCTCTTGTTTCTAGGTATAAAGAATCAAGTTAACTCACAATCATACTTTGTCATACGTTAACCCCTCGTAAGTAATTTTCCACCACTTTTGGAAGAGACGAAAAACAAGCAATAAATGTACAATAGGGACCAAAAATCAGGGGTCTTCGCGAATATACACTACTTTTAATAAAGCCTGATTTTAATGTTTACTATACAAAGTGAATTTTTTGAGATGAAGAATAAAAATTTTGGTATTGTTGAGATTCTTGCACATACGCATTTACTGGCCTTAAAATAAGTTGAAATGTGAAATGGGTGAGGCACCTCCCATGTATAGCACATTGTACATATATCCCTAAAAATTATATGTTGCTCAACAATGAAATTCTGAGTTATACAAAATATGAGCATTATTGGATTAGAGTGGGTATGGTATGCCCTTGTCCAAAAAGTCTTCGATAATTTTAATTTGTACCACACATAGTGGAATTTATGAGATAAAAGAGGAATATGAAGATATTGTTTTCAATTTTTGCATATGTGACTCTCATATCTAGAGAGAAAAATAATAAGGATTTGTTTAGTGCTTCATTTTTTTGTTTGTTTTTTTGCCGCTATGTGCTATTTTAAAGCACGATTTCTCGAGGTTCGCTTATCGAGTATTTTTTGTTGGGATTTGTAAACCTTTTTTCTTAAAGTTTAACAGTTTGACCACTTTATTTTTATCAGGCAAATTTAAAATCGTGCGATTTACTTGTAAGATTTTTAATTATTCTGAATTTATTTTATAATATTTAGCAAGCACGAGCTTTTATTCAATAAACATAAAAATAATAAAAATAGATCTATTACATAAATGTAGTATTAAATTCATAACTTTAAAAATGTTTTATAAGAAATAATTATACTTCCATTTTAAGAATTTTAAGAAAAAGTAAAATTAAAAGGTTCCAACTACTATAGTAAGTTTCAGAAAGGTACTATCATAAATTTAGCAAAATGTGTTAATTCCTTAGATTTTCTTCCATTCGCTTTGGCGTTGAGTTTGTAAGATTCCTCAGCTCGAATGATTTTATTTGCTTAAAAAAGTTTTTTTTTTCATTTCTGCTCGTAATAAATTAAAACTAGAAATATGGCGACCACTTGAATAAATCAGGTTAGATTTTCATGGAGTTCAAGTCCAGGCTAGAAACGGGTTACTCTATTATTTCAAACTTCTATGCCTCCTGCTTGATAGATAGAAGTGTCGCTTTAATGAATGTTAAGTTGAGCTTTTTAATTTCAACACGATAATTGAAAAACACCTCTTCTAGAAGATGTTGGTAGACATGGGAGTCAATTTTATTTCTGAAAGATGTTGATATTTTGTTTGAGAAACAAATCGAACCCATATCATCAGACTAACGTCTTGATAATTTCTAGCTAATTCTTTTTTGCATATTGTCGCCTGAGAATTGATTTGGCGTATGTGTGCACAAATTCGTATGGCTTTACGCCAAATCAATTCTCAGGCGACGATATGTAGGTTCTAGAAACTGTAATAACAGTCAGGAATATTTAATGCGAACGTTTTTCGTTGTCGTTGACCAGTCCATTATAAATGTGATGTTGTAAATTCGAAACATGCCGGTTTGTGATGAGTGTTTAGCGGAAGCTAACCTTTGTTGTAAGATGTTTACAATCATGCGATATTTTTTCAATACGTCTTGCGAAAATTTCAAAGTCCAAATCACTTCGAATTTCAGATATAATAAGTTTTTTTAAGACTTTAGCTTGACAATCTTCGGTTTTCAATTGAATTCATGATTATAGGCCACCTAGGTGGCCTGATGAATTAGTGCTAGACTGTAATTCCAGCTGCCTCATGTTTGATTCCCAGATGGGGTTAATTTTTTTTCCACGCCGTATTATTTTCGCCTATATTAACCTTCTTTTTTTACGTTTACCCCGCCTTCATGTGATATGTTAATACGTCATGCAATTTCGCGATTAAACATTGCATTATTTTCCAATTTCTAAGCCAGAAAATGAGTTACCATGCCATATTTTTATTGTCAGTGACTTTTAAGTTGAATTTTTCAAATTTGTTCAAATGCCTAGTAACGAAATGTTTACTGCAATGTCTACTATGCGTTTCCGTAAAATTTTTTTAAAGCATTGTTTGGAAGTATAATTATTTCCTTCTGCTTAACCCAGTAATACTTAGCGGTGCCATTTGGCAACTTATCGCTGAGCCGTTTCTAAGCCAGGTTCAAAAAAAGTGACTTTCTTGATCTATTTACTTTGGTTCCCGCTCGTTCTTAATGAAATAAACGTTTAAAATCAAATTAAATCGAGCCAAGGACATTAAGTAATGGAATGGATAAGATATATAGAAACTTTTATTAAATACTTTATAATGGAAGTATATTTATTTTCATGGGTGTATTAATTTAAAAATGAATTTGATCATTGCATTGGCAAACGATAAAACTCAATAAAACACCAAGTACTTGTGTGGTATCCTTTTAAAAGCTAAACAATTTTCTGTTTTTTGTGCTAGCTAGCTTTTTTGGTTTTACTTTGTTTTTTTTTTTTTTTTTTTGAATTCATAAAGCTTGAAATCGGATTATAATAATATTTTGCCTGCCTTTTTTTATTTATTTGAAGGATAAAAGTAGTCCTTCATAATCCCAAAGTCCAAATCTTAAAAAAATCGTCATGTATTCCACAATAATGCCTTGTTAATTTTTGGCCCCTACCATCCCATTTTTCTTAGAAATCTAACGTATTAGGAAAGTTATAACTTCGTAATCTACGCATTAAAATCTATGGGAAATTACTCGACTTAACTATAACTATTATTCGAAAATACTCAGAAAGTCAAAGTTATGTAGCATGCAAAGCCTACTGTTCCAAAAATGCTTATACAAAATAAGTACCTTCATATACTTTTGAGAAAAGTAAATGTTTTCGTGACTTTTGCTCTAAAAATTTTCAGAAAAATAATAAATTTATTTTTAGGCGTGCAACAAATGCTGTGGAAATGCTCATAAAAAGTCTATTTTCTGAAATAAAATAAAACCAGCTCCAAAAATGCTACTAAATTTAAATTTTTAGGTTTCCATCCTAAAATGTTCAAAAATTAACCCAATTCAAGTCCTTATGGAATCATTTAGGTCTCCTAAATCAGAATGCTGCCATTATTGTTTTCTTTTCAGGATTTCTCTATTCCTCTTATTTAGGAGTTGCTTATTGCGATTCAGCTTGTCTGTATGTAAGTATAGGACAATAAGCATGTATGTATGTACTTCTGAATGTATGTATGCACTAGAGCCTAGAAGATCTAGAGATATTTTAAGGGGGGAGGGGGTGGTTTAATTTTTCCATCTTTTTTAAATTTGTCTTTCATTCAGAACCAACGATCAAAATGTGTTAGATTTTCATCAATAAAATTCGGTTTAAAAACCAAACCCCTCTCTGTGATGTAAGTATGTATGTATGTGTGTGTGTATGATTTTTACTATTGTTTATTTCTGTTTTCAATTTAATCGTTTTCTAAATATTAAGATTATATTTTGGAAATATATTTATGTAGATTTACTTACATTTGCATCATGTCTCCATGTTTATTATTTATTTTTTTCAGTGCACCGCTTTACTATTGATATAAATTTTTAATAACTTCATTTAATTTTGTATTTTTGTATTTTTAATAAACAGAAATTATGTAAATTTTAATTTTAAATTGCAATTAATTAGTTTAACAACTTTTGGTGCATAAACTTGAATAAAGTAAATTAAATTGAACTTGTTTCAAGAAGTACATCATTTTGGATTTATTTCCATTTGCATTTTACTATTTCAATTTTCAACTACGTTTCTGTGTGGTTATTAACAAACATTACATCAAAGAGAAATTCAAAATTTTATTGCATTGATAACACCGAAAAAATATAAAAAAAAATATTATTTTGGTTTTTGTTATTACATTTGACTTTGGTTATTGTTTTTGTTTTCTAAAAATTGGTGGTTTTGAAACCAATAATATTTGTCATTCAAATATTGTTTCATTGTTATTACTCACAACAAAAAAAATAAATCTTCGTGGTTTCTTTTCTATAGCATTATTTTATTATTTTAAACTTAAGGCAAATCGTAAATTATTTTTTAATTTAAATTAAAACCATGGAGAAAAATTCTCTTTTTAATTTGTTGTTAATTTGGAATGTTCATTAGGTTGGATTGATTCAGTCAAGAGGTACCCAAATAATTATTATTTATACTGTTGTTTATTCAACATCATTCATAATGAAAGACTGGAAACTGGAAACATAGAATTCAAAATGTGATTTTCATGGATATGTTGACTTTTAAACACACATCAAATTTCATTAAAGATTGATAAACTGTGAAAAAAGCTCAGATTCCTAATTGATTCAACGAACTTGAATTCCATTGCGAAACAGTCCTTGGGACACTGAAATAGGAAGAATATGATCAACGTTTCCACAATAGAATGAAGCTGAGTAAGCCCTGAAACAACCTGTCTAACTCAATGAACGCTGGGATCCTCATAATTTCATGCCACATGGTATTAGGGTATTTGAATATTGCAGATGAGAAATATCCGATTCAAAATTCCTATTATTTTTCCAATACTGTCCAACAGAACTTAAATAAAAAATTAAAAACAAAAACGTTATCAGAACACCAGAAGGCGGACTTCATGCGCTTGACATTATGACGACATAAGTTGGGAACCAACATCCCAAAGTAATATCAAATTTTAATCGTCTCATCTTTTGGCTTAACGTTTTGGCACAATTGTTTCATTAGATTTAATTCTCTCTTTAATATAAAAAATTAACATTTAATTTCATATAATTTTTCGACATGGCTTTCATTTATTATTATAAAGTTTAATTATAGTATATCAATATCTTCTTTTTTCTTTGTTATTTTAACTTATTGAAGCTCTAGTTTTATGATTGCCTTGCATTTCTTCAAAGTACTAAGTTTTTTTCATGTTATTATTATTGTTATTTCTTTTTTTTTTTCAATTTTATAATTTGCTTTAAAATTTTTGCTTCAATTATTTTTGCATTTTGAGTTTTTTATAATTTTTAATAAAAATTCAACCGATTAAAATTTGAAAATGTTTAAAAACTTGTTAGTTATATCGAGTTATAGTTTCAATTATATTCGTATTATTGAATTCAATAAAAGTGATGAAACGTCTCAAATTTGAGGCTTGAGGCTGAGTTATAAATTGAATCTTTTCCAGCACTTTGTACAAATTGGGTCTAACTAAAATTATTCTGAAGTCAGTCGGAATAAATAAATACAGAAATCGAACATACATTAAATCAATTACATACATAACTTATAAAGCATTCTTCTATACTATGGATATGAAAAAGTTCAACGGAACATCTTTTAAGGGAATGCCCTGAATTAAAAGATCCAAAAAAATCGTATTTTTATTGCCTAAATCGATAGATATACTATTCAAGCATATATTTACAAAAATACAGCATCAACGCACACTGGTCGAAATCACTGATCAAGTGGCATTTAATTCGAAATTGAAAACTTTTAAATCGATAAATGTTTTGCATTGTGTCGATTACTGATACTCCACTGACCAAATTACCGTTTTTACTTTTGTTTTGCTTTCAATATTCGCACAGCTGTTAGCTGTCAAATGTAACATACGTTCCAGCAAGTGTATTGAAAGAATTTGGTGCCTAATTACCCAGTGTGTGTTTTTTTGCCAATATTACATTAGTTGATTAATAAATTTTATAAGTTCAAGTTTTTATTGAAAGCAGAAGTTATGTATTTATTAAAAAATAAATGTTTGTGACCTGTGTTTATCTAGTTTAATAGAAATAAATTGTAGTAGTTAACATTTGTGGTAGCATATTTGAAGTGCTATGTACTTTAGTTTCGTGGAGTGCATCTTTTGGGATCCAAGAGGATCCGGTCCAATTCTTGTTTGTTTATCAACTTGGCTTATTGTTGTTGTGAAACGACCAAAATGATCTGCCCGTTCTTGCCCGTTTATTGGTTATTATATTTTTTAGGCACTATGAATGTTTCCAAGCACATACTTTTTTTAATTTGGCACAATGAAAACTTCTCTACTGGAACATTTTCGGCTGTGAAGGCCCACGTATTTGATAATATAATAGACGAAATAAAATGTGATGAGGAGCAGTGAAATAAATATAAAAAAAATTGAGAAGCTTCATAAGCAAAGTAGTGGAAAAGTGGAAGAACTGCAACATAACGTTATCGAATTTTACCCCAAAAACCCAAGTCAACAATCCAATTGGCATGATATCGGAAGAAGCACAGGAATAGCGAAATAAGGATTTAAGCAATTTTGGGCAGCATCAAACACGCAAAAGGAAAACAGAATGAAGGATTTAATGCACTCACTTCTATTATCTTCTAACCCTCTCATATCCACGTTCACCGAATGACCTTCTAGCTATTTTTGAAGTTACATGTATATTTCTGAAGGCGAATTCACTATATGTAAAGAACTTTTAAAACTTTGAACGCGTTTTTCACAAAACTGTATTTTTAAAGGCGGTAAGCAAGATTTTATAAAAACGGCTCAACTGACCAGTCTCAAATTTTTACACAAGCTTTATAAATATATTTTTTAGTAATTGATTGAAGATCTTACATATTTTTCCAATAAATATTTATCATTTTATAAACAATTTAAGGCCAAGATATTCATAAAAAATCAAAACTTTTTTTTTGTAAAATCCTTCGATCAATTACTACTTAAAAAATACTTTTCATTAACTAAATATTTTTTTTTTCATTTTGGATGATCCGATCCAGAGATATCGTGCTCTCCGCAAGACGCCTATTTTTAAAGAACTTCCGGAAGATAATCTACAGGGGCTTTAAAAATCATTTCAAAAAAATGAAATATTTTTAATAAAGTTAAAAAATTAGGCAATATGTATGTAAAATTTTATAGCAATACAATAAAATGCCTTTTCAGAAAAAGATTTTTTCGAACTCCTAAGTGCCTATAACTCCTTAAGCCATATGTATTAATTATATTAATTATTTATATTTAAAGCACAGAAATAAATAAAAATTATTTTAAATTTAATTCTTTACGCATTTTATACTTGAAAATAAGCATTAGGCTTTGTTTTTATACATTGGCGAATTTAATGCTGCTAGATTTGGTATTTCGATCAGTGTGCAACGTTTAGTTTTGCTCAGATTCTTGCTGGAATTGTAAACTTTGAAGTGCGTTTTCTCCAGTTTTTTTTCTTTTTGACAAATTTACAAAATGGGCGGGCGTGATAGCAAAAAAAATTGAACGACCTATTGAATTGAACTAAAGTTTTTTTCTTCTGTATTAAGTTCTTAATTCTAAGTGAACTAAAAAAGTTGGTCAAAGAGTCTATTTAAATAATTTTTATAGCACCTTAAAGTGTTTTTTTATTAAACAAACTTTTTTTTAAACCCGAGAAAAATTATAAATTCACTATTTTTCTGATTTTTTTAGCCGATTAAAGACTGGAGCGGCAAGCTCCTCATGAAAAAGACTAATAAATCTGTTGTAATTTATTATTTTACTGTCAATAAAATTTTTTTATATACTCTAAATATATATAAAAATATACCTTGAAGTTTAATGGGTTTATTTCTTCTAAAAATAATCACTAAAAAACGCTTCTTTTTAACCTTTTAGTTCAGGACACCCTCTTAAATTGTTTGCTCTAGTAGTACTATATAAAAGTTTAAATGCAATTTATTTTTACTGAAATGTACACACGAAAGAGAATTTAAAATTTAGGTGGATACACGACAAAAAAGGAATTTCAAATTCGTTTTTGGCAGATTATAAGTTTGGGGAAAAAGAAGAAGAATCTATGAGTTTGTTTCTGTAAATAAAAATGAATAAAAATGTTGGATTAGTTTAGCAAAACCAACGATTTTTTTTGCTTCGACCAGAAAAATTTTGAAACAAAAACCTATTGATTTACTCTCAGAATATGCCGTAAAACCAGAGGCTTTGGCATACACAAAAAGTTTCGAGACAAGTTCTCAATTCCGACCTTATAGTATCTCTATTCCTTATATTTAAAACTTCTATACGAACTTCGAGTGATTTTGTTCACATTAGCACAGATTCTACTGATAAGAGCAAAATTTCAGCCTAAAACAATCACTTTTATTAATAAACTGGAATATAAAATTTAAACCTTATAACATAACATGAACCAAAGTATGTTTTCTAGACTAATTCTAGGTCGCTGAACACGAAAATCATATTAAATTTTTCCTATGGGTTTTCGAGATATGACAAAATGGCGATTTTAAAAATATCTCATTAACTATAGTTTCTATCGTGCTTAGCTTTATATTATTAGAAATATTATTTAATAACGCGTCTAATGTTAGCAAGTCTGTTAAAATTGGACTATAAATGACTGAGAGTTGTCTGCTGAAAGTTCAATTTTTGAGAAATTTTCACACAATTCGTGGGCTAAGTATTTCTTTCTCACAAAAAGTAATCACAAAATCTGAAGTTTTGTTTTTTTAATCGATAGAATATTTCATTACAAAAATTAAGCTTAAAATGATAGCAATCAGATCAAAAATTACAAAGTAATCAATGATTGAGTAAAAATAAGATATTCTCGAAAATATGGGGAAAACAAACTTAAAAACGGGGAAATTGGATTAGCAGTGCTATTGTGCAAAAATTCCATTTCGCCACAAAGTCGACAAAAATATGTGCTAGTTTCGTTTTCAAATCTTCAATGATTTAAATAGATTTTACAATTGTTTGAGTCACCCTGAGAATTCGTTTGATTTAAAATTAACTGTAAGCATATTAAATTTCTTTGGCTCAAACATATTTTTAATTGAATGCACGTATGATCAATGGAGTAGTACAGTAGAGTAGCGATAATTCGTAAAACTCAATAATTCACAACAAACTGTTGGTCCCTTGAAAAATTTCTTTAATTCACAAAAATTCCATACATTTTGGTCCCATCGCTAAGTCGTTTTTTTTTCAATGCAAAGTCTGTTGAACCCCTTATAAATCGTAATTGATTGTTGACAATCTCTTATAATTCGTATGTTTCTTGTTTTAACCTCGTTAATTCGAAACTTCGTTATTTTGAAAACCCCTGTACTTCATAAAAATTACTGATTTCTTTGCGATTACGAATTATCGGGATTCTACTGTACAGTTGAGTAATAAGTAACAGTATATTATAGCCACTTCGCAATTACGCTTGACGGATTCCGATCGCTCGTCTTCAGGTAAGCTAGGTTGGAGTGGCTGTTTAAAGACATACCTGAACGACATACCCAACGGCATTTAAAGCAAACTTCCCACACTTGGCAACCTAGTCCAGTCGGTAGAGTAAAAAGTACACCAAAAGTTCATTAAAAATGTTGTCTGAGATTTTTCTACAGTAATTCTTAGTGGGGGTATGAAAGATGGAAAAACCACAAAAATCATTTTTTGTGGGGTGCAGAGCGAACGCCCCCAAAAATACACCTCTTTTTTTACTAATAACTGGTTAACCGTTGGAGATATCAAAAAATTATTTACCACAAACAAAAATTTAGAGTGATTTTCTTTTTAGGGTCGCTCTGCACCGCTCGAACTGATATTTGTTGTTTTTCCATCTATCATACCCTATCAGACTCAGACATATGTACAACTAGACGCCATCTGATGTGGTAAGCCTAAATGGCAATCCTGACCAATTTGGATTTGATACCCACTTCAGTCAGGAACTTTAATAATGCAGGTAATTAAATTATAGCTCGGATCGCGGCGGATCTCTGAGGAACTTTTAACTCATTTTGAATACTGCTTAGCACGTACATGAAAGTTTCTTTATTTAAGCGGGAATTTTGAAAACTAGAAAATACCAAAAATATTATATTCTGAAAAACATTAACACTGTATTTTCCTTTCTACCTCTTGTCACTGAGACCCATTACATTAAACTCATCACTAATGATTTTCCGCTGGATTCTCACTTCACCGTCATTTCCATCACTGAACCATTATTTCAATATATTTCACACAATTTAAATACTTCCTTTTTGTTTTCTTTTATTTTTATTTTGTGTTCACCGATTTTGACATTTGTGGATCAGTGATGCCTATTTTTATAAAATCAAAATGGGATATACCGAAATGCATTTCACTTTTAAATCGCATTGCTTTTCGAATCGGATTACAGAGTAATCATAAAATGGTTAATTTTAAATGCAGGTAGAGGCAACTCTTCACCCTTGTCTAAAATTTTTCAATGCTTTCTAAATAAGACTCTAATTCAGGCATTAGAAATTAGAACTATAACACTGTTCTACAAATGGAAACTTTTGAAAACGAGCAGAGACTGGACAAATGCACTTAGGGTAATGGGGGGTCGCTGAGTCCGAATCCGAGGTCAGTTTTGCTCTGCTACATAAACATTTTTTTTTATTGACATCAAAACTTTTAAAATTGAAAAAAAAAATATTTTTTTTCATCAAAACATCCATTTTTACAAAAAAAAAATTTTCGATTTGGTTTACTTTTTAACTAAAAAAATTAAAAATTTTTTTTTTTTTAATTAATTTATTTTTTCGTAATTTTTTTCATCCTCGTTAGCATCGTTCACTTTTATTTCGTTGTTAGCTTAAAACAATTAGCTTCAAAAACAATTTTTTTCCCAAGTTACTTTCTTGATCGATCTACTTTGATTGCCGCTCGTCCTTAATGGGTTAAAGCAATGATGGCTAAACATGTACTTAAGTGCAAAATGAGCTTTAAACTATACATATCGTATATTAATACGTATACACATACGCTAAATCAATTCCCAGACGACGATATGTATGTAAGAATGCGATTGGCGTACTTGAATAAGCTGTAGGTACGTAGTTAGAGAAATAAAGCAACAACAACAGCATAAATATATTCATAGGTACTTAACCCTCTAATTCCCAAATTTTTGATTGATAAAAAAAAATCGGAATTGATTAATATTGGTGTAAAAATCATAAACTGATTTAAAAACCCCAAAAAAAAGAACTAATGGGCGCGGTTTTATGAAGTGAGAAAGTTTGAACGCCTAAAATTATTTGTTCTTGAATGAGCTTTTTATCAATTTGAAGTAATCAAATGTTTTATATAAAAATTCAAGTTCTTAGCTATCTGGATATTATGAGGGGAAGTATTTTATTTATTTTTTTCACTTTTATCCCAAATACAATCAAAATAATTAATTTTCCTATTTTTCACAAATTTTTGACTTTGACTGTCTAACTTCTGTAATACGCATCATTGGTTTTTTTTAAGCTTGGGACATTCCCTAAACGATATGATGAGATGTAGCAACAGAAAACTGTTATGGTGGCAATTCTATCCCTTTTGGTGAAGGCCGTCTAGAGGTAAGCTTGGGAACTAGAGGGTTAGGTTTTATATATATTTATTTACAATGTGTTCAAAATTAATACGTGAACGTGTCAAAAAGGAAACAGCAATATATAGAATTATTTGTAGGTATACACAAAGAAATTTTTAGGATTTAATTGTTCAAGAACACAAAGTAGATAGATCAAGAAAGTAACTTGAGAAAAGAATTGTTTTTGAACCTGGCTCACGAACGCCACATCGACAAGGTGACATATGGTACCGCTAGGCATTACTGGGTTAAGCTAACAACGAGACAAAAGTGAACGATGATAACGAGGATGAAAAATATTAAGAAAAAATAAACCAAAAAAAAAAAAATTTTTTTTTTAAATTGTTCCTGATTTAGGACTAACAGAAGTATTTCTATGGAATTAGCTATTCATTCAGAATTTTGCTTTCACTGAATACTGAATTTTCGAGTGGTAAGACTTCAATCTCTATTGTTCTTCATATTTTTAGAAAACCTAACATTTTAACACAACTGTATCATCATCATTGGTTTCTGTATCCATTTTCCATTAGAGCATAGGGTTTCAGTAAATGCTGGTGACAATTATCTTGTTCCAAGAACGGCGGACATGGATCCTTAGAAATTTATTGAAATGACTGCAGGTTTCAATAATACATATTAGCAAAAAGAAAAACCTTTAAAAGCCCTATTTACCAGCATAAAGTTTAAAACTAAAACTACATTTTAACCAATTCAATAAACGAAACAAATGTCACTCAGGAATCGTGGCAGATTCCAAAACGGACGTCTGGTCAGCCTGCCCTGCATACATTGTTGTTAACTTGACAAATAATAACAGACTGTCAACTTAGGACCGGTCAGGCCTAAGTGTGGCTCTAGACAGCCACTCAAACCTAACCTGCCTCTAAAACTTTAAACTCGATTATCTCGGAATTGTGTTTTTTAAGAAGTGCTCATATCAAGATTTCTCGAGTACCATTCAACCGATCAATCTCAAATTTTTGTAATAGCTAGTGATTGAAAGAAGGTATCTTAATTTAAACGAATTTTCTATTATTATACTCTTTATCTTTTTGGCCGAAAAACCAAAATCATAAAAGATTCGCATTTAACCTCTTCACTGAAAAAGTCCATATTTTTTTAATTTATTGTGATTATTTTACTCGAGTTCTTGTATATTAAGGAAACTAAGTAAGAATTATATTTTCTTTTAATTCCAATAGAATTTAAGAAAAGTAACTAAAATAAATTCAAAAGTGAACTTGGACACCGATGAGGTCGCCATTTATAGGACACTTTTTTTCCAAAATCCCTTCATTCATTCACGAGGTATCATAATGCATTTTTTTGTTTCTTTTTTTTATTTCAGTTGAGCCATTCCCGAGCCATAGCGAAAGAAAAAAAAGAAGCAATAGTTCCCAAATTAACTTCATAAAATTTGATATGACTAAAAAAATTATGAAGACCCCACAGGTTTTCCAAGTTATTAAATGTATAACACCTTAAGGTGAACTGACATAGAAAATATTTGAAACAGGGCTGTTAATATCCCCTAAAACGATGTACTACAGTATTACTCTGTGATTTTAGAGCAATCAGCTTTTATATACTTACCTAGAAAACTAAAAATCAAATTAAAATAAAAATGTTTACCACCTTATTTTAGAAAAGAACCTATAGCAAACCGCGAATGTTTTCCTAAAAATCTGATAAGTTGGTGCATAATTTTATACACAACTTTTTAGTTTTTCAAAGAACTTACATACAATTACAATTATCAAATGCAGACGGTTTGTTTGAATAGGCCATACCTTACGGAAAAACGGAAAGATGTCAACGAACGTGGAGCCCACAAGGTACGAGAAGTTGTGGTAGACCAAAAGCTTGGTGGACGCCAACACTAACAGGAATAATTTAAAGCGACTCGCTAATAATCGCAACGATTTATATATATTTATACTGAGCCGGTCTTCATCCTCAAAAAGTTATGATTTGTGTTTAATGAGTTATGGAAGGAATTAACCACTATGAGCTCTTTGAATTGAGGGAAATAAAGGCTGGAGTACCGCAAAGAAGTATCCTAGGTAATGTTTTATATTTACTCTAAATTTACTAATTTGCTGTGAATAGTAAAATCACCACATTTTCTCTTATGATACAGAAACTGCAGCAAATTAAGTTGAATAACACTAAATCACTACACGTTAATTCAACAAACAAAAATATTACTTATCAACCTATTAGGCCACTAGGAGTCCAGATACCCTATGCCAACACAGCAAAATATTTGGTATAACACTAGATTCTAAGCTGCGATAGAAGCAGCTCATAAAAAAATTCTGAAACTTGTCAAAATGAATTGGCTTATTAGTCGAAAACCCAATATGTCCGGTTATAATAAACTCATGTTGACTTACTTACGGCTCCCAGATATGGGGATGTGCTAACCCAAGTAATATTAATATACTACAACGTTATCCTAGATACGTTCGAAACGTTGATCATAAAATTCTTACAGTCGCGGAAGAAATTAAAAAGAAAGCAGATGCTCATCATATGAGGTTTCAAAGGTTTGTGAACGAGGAAGTAAACCTCATTTACATCACTACCCTATTCAGACGACTGAAACGAAAAAAAAACTCTTGATCTTGTTGGTGAACAACCGTAATAAGGAATTAAAATAAGTCTTTATATTATCTTGATTAAAATAAACTACTCGTTGGTCTTGTTACTAGTTGTAGTCTTAACAAACATTGTTAATAATAATATTGTGCAATTAATGTTTGTAATAATAAAAATAAATAAAAAATGAGCTCTTTTCTGAAAATCAAACAGTCAACATGGAAGTGTATTGTGAACAATTAACTCGCGGCTAAAGCAAGCTATTGAGGAAAAATTCCAGCATTCGCCAATAGAAATGGTCTATTCTTCCTTCATGACAATGCTCACCCACACACAGCGCGCGAGTTACTCTAAAACTGCCTACCCACCGTACTCTCGAGAGTTGGCCCCATCCGATCATTTAATTTTTGGATGATGTCCGTATAGAGCTGGATAACTCTTTTTCTCCAATTTTTTTATTTTCATATTCTCTTATGTTTTATAAACATATCTGATAAAGAAAATTTCCGCTTAGTAATAATTAAACACATTTTTTTTCAAAAAATAGTGCAAAAGATTTTACTACAAAATTTTGCAATTAGGTTTTTTGCTGGACTTCAAAGACAAAACATTAAAAAAAATTACATAAGCAAGAAATTTCAAATGTTCGGCAATCAGCAAACGTGTAGAATACCTAACAGAACTGAATGCATATATTATTATTAGTGAAATTTGTTAAACACCTATTTTATGCCACATTAAAGAGAATGTGGCATATACGCAACATTGGGTATGAAAGAGTTAAGATGGGAACAAGTTGCCAATAACTATGAAAATATATTTTGGGTTAAAGTCAAATACATTTTTTCTCCACTGTATTTAATCTTAGTTATATACCATAAAACCGTATTACTTGTGGGATGACCCAATACCACCTTGATCAAAAAGTTCCCGGAATAACCACCGTGTGGCGCTCCCATCGTTCCGATTTGAGTTCTATTCTTTGTTAAGTTGGTACATCTGTCATAAGCGTCATAGCTTCACATTTGCAAAAGTTACGTAGCCAAGAGTGCATCTATCTCTGTGTGTGTTGGCGATTTTTTACATTTTTTTATTAAATTGTATTGTATTAAATTTTGTGTAAAAAACGGATTTAATGGTGCGCGAACGTTGGAAATGTTGGAAAAGTATTTCGGCAACGATTCTCTAAAGAAAACGGTTGTTTACCGGTGGCACGAGCGGTCGACAGCGAAAACCGACGAAAACGTTGATAAAGTAAAGAAATTTTGGTCAATAACCGCATTATTTGGGCATTATGAGGCGTTTGCGTGAAGCAATTCGCCGAAAGAGACCAGAATTGTGGACAGGGAACTCGTGGATTTTGCACCATGATAACGCACCGTCGCACAGTGCCATCATCATTCGTAATTTTTAGACGAAAAATGCAACAAATACCATCCAACAGCCACCGAATTCACCTGATTTAGCTCCCTGTGACTTTTCTCTGTTCAATCGAGTTAAAAAACCGTTACGGGGAACGTGTTTCAGCAGCCGAGAGGAAGTAATGGAAAAATCGCAGGAAGCACTGATGGACATACCGAAAACCGAATATACAAATTTTTTCGAGGATTGGATCAAGCGCTGGCATAAGTGTGTTGCGGTCGATGGGGATTACTTTGAAGGGGACAATATAGATTTAGATGAATAAACTTGTATTTTTAATTTTCTGAATAAATTCCGGAAAATTTTTGATCAAGGTGGTATTTACTTCCTTTAGGTACCTTATAATGGCAATATAAGTAAAATGATCAGAAATACAAACTTATAGATCAAGAGAGCAAAAATGCCGAAAAATCTAAAACCAAACGAAATTATGAATTTGAATAAAGATAAAGAAAAACAAACGATTTTCTTAATATTTTATTATAATAAAACCACGATTTTTTATTGAATCCAACAAATTAAACGTTACATAAAATTCCTACATTTAATATTTAATTTAATATAATAATAATAATAATATTATCAATGTATATATGTATGTAAATGTGAATTTATTTTTGTTTAATTTTATTTTATTTCTTTTTTTCTTGCAACTTAAATTTTAAACATGTGTATGTATGTAAATTTTATGAAATTGATGTATAGTTATAATAATAAAATAATGACAAAGTTTAAAATAAATTAAACTTTTAATAATAATAATTATTAAAACAAGTTTAGAAATAAGAATTTTTGAAATGTATTCAAAATAATTGAAGAAATTATAAAAGGAAACTATTTTTTATATATTTATGTTTTATTTTTATTATCAATGCATTAATGTATTTATATTTTAATTGATGTAATTTTTGCGTCTTTGCTTTTTGTTTTTCAATTCGGATTATCTTTTTTATAACGGTAATAAAATTATGCTATTAATGTAAGTATTTAATTGTATTTAATATTTTGTTTTTTTTTATGCTGCATTTTAATGTGTTTTTGTTTTTAGTTTTATGTATGTAAGTATGTATGTATACGTTTAATATATATGTATGTATGTATATTGCATTTACTAGATAAAAAGTTTATTTTTCTTTGTTTTTGTTTGTTTAAGTAACATTAATTTTTAATGTTTAAATGTTTAAATAAATAGAAATAATTACTAAATTCAAAAGAAAAAATCAGCATTAAAATATATAATTTTGAAAAAAAATCAGTCTCAAATTGAAATAGTAAATTTTGTATTAGATTTTGCGTGGAAATCAATAATTGTTTCCATAAGAAGAAAAAAAATCTGTATAAACAATTAATTAAGCGCTATGGGTTCTAAATAGTAGAAGTATCCGAGTATATACAGTGTGCAATTCGACAATTCGGAACTAGGATATATTTTCTCAAGCTTTTGGGAAAAATCTCCATTGTTAAGAGGGAGAACTAATGGTACCCCAATATTTCGTAAAATCATTTTCTTCAGCATAACACTTTAAAAATTTTGTTGGATGTGGAATTCGAATTCTACTCGGCATTAACATAAAAAATGTATAAAATCTCTGGACTAAGTAGACGACTAGTCTACTAGGGAAATATTTATATAAGTATCATTTGTAATAAGGCTGCACTCATGGGTTTTCCACTGTCTACTTGAATCGTATCAAATCCAAGTTTAAATTTAAATCAAACTCAGCGTGGTTGAAATGCACAAATAGCATTCTGTATTCCAATCACTCATATCATTTGTATTTGATTTTCACCCTTAGTTCTTCGCTCCATTGATTCAGATGGAAATCGAAAAATCGAAAATACTAACTTAAAGACCCCACGCCAATTAATTTGTGGAATAAAATCATAATTTGTATATAGTATAAGGGAAATATTTATATTAGTAAAAATTTGGCTTTTTATTTTTGCTAACACGTTCTTAAACATTTTCTATTTCATGTCTTGTGATTGTTGTTTTTTTTGTCATTTTTATTATGATAAATTATTCATGGTATTCCACTTTACTCTAAATACGATTTATGTTTCTACCTTTTCATAGAACAAAATTTTGCTAAAAATAAACAATTAAAAAAAAAATCGCTTTGGCACAAAATTTTCAATTTTCATTTCTTTTATATTATTCCATTGTTTTTGTATTTTTTTTTTTTGTTAAATTTAGTTCTTTACCAAATCTATTCAAAACTTAAAAAAAAAACGCCAGTCTCTGAAAATGAATTTTATAGTAATACAATATAATATAATATTTTGTTTTTGTTTTGTTTGTTAATTATTATTTTTCTTTTTCATTTTAAGTAAGCTCATTGCAGATACAATTTTTTGTATGTTTAATTTTGTATCCTTTTGTGTTTTTCACATTTTTTTTCCATTAAATTATGTAATTTTAAAAAGAAATAACAACACATTTTTATTTGCTTTTTTTTGTTTTGTTTGCATTCACCAAAAAAATTTCAACAATTCTATGCTTTTTTGTATTGCAATTATTTGTTTTTGTGTATTTAAAAATTTGTTTAATTGCAATTTGAGAAATTCGTGAAATTCCTTCGTGTTGATCCCAAAGTGAACTTGATTCTTTTTCATTGGTGCTACTGCTACCAATATTAAATATTTAAACATATTTCATTTCATATGTAAACAATGCAAACTTCCGTAAGTTTACAATCTTAATTTGAATTTGTTTTAATAAATATTTGAAAAAGCACTTTAAAATTAATACAAATTAAATATTGCTTGATTTTTTGACTCTTTTGAAAAAAAGAAATTAAACACATTCTGTCCATTCCAAGTTTTCTTTTCCTGTGGCATTTGGTTTAGTTTTGGCACAATTTAATACTTCAATAGTTTTGGTTTTTGAAATTTTCATATTATATTTTTGAGATTTTTATTCAAATATTCAACAACAAAAAATGCACTAACGGAAACTTGGAGAGACTTGTGTTCTTCTTGAAAAACAATTAGATTTGAAAACTAGGTTAAATATTTCAAAAATTAGATTCTCATAAATAATTTTGGTTTTCATTTTATAAAAATTGCATCCAATTTTTTTTTTTATCTTGAATCTTTTCAACAATAATTTTTGTTGTTTTTTTATTTTTATTAATTTGTCTTTTTAATTTAATCTTATATTTTAAATATAAGTTGATCCCAATTGTTCAGTTTTATCAATTTTTTTTATTCATTCTCTTTAAATTTAGTTCTTTTCTTCAATTATCTACTAAGTTTTCTTTATTTTTGTTATTATCTTCATGTGAGTTTTTAATGAATTTAAGCAACATTTATTGTTAAATATTAAACAAGAAATTAATTTTTGTTTGAAATTTGTGTTTTCATTTTGCTGTTGTCTATGCAACAAAATTGTTTAGAAGTTGTGTGTTTTTGTTTTTTCATAACTATTTTACATTTTGAAATTTTTTTATTTATGTTTCTATTTGCGTTTGCGTTTAAGATTCAATTTTATTTTTACCATAATATTTTTGTTTTTCATTTATTTACAAACAATATTGTCTTCTTAACCATTTTTGTTGTTGTAAATATGTTTCTTATTTGGTTTTTACTTTAAAATATTTGTGAAATATGATTTTGTTTTTATTTTAAATATTGCAATACTATAGTATTTTCTTTTTTTTATTCAATTTGTTTTTATCTTTATTATTATTAAGAAACCATATCTATTTCAAATGTCGTATAATTTCTGTTGTTTTAATTTTTTATTTTGGTCATTACAGTTTGGTGTTTAAAAATATGAAGAAACAACTGCTGCAGTAATTATTGTAATTTCAATGAAGAGTACTCAAATATTAATAGGAAAATAAACGATTTTCGATATTCTTTAAAAATTAATCAAAGTTTATATGAATCAAGAATATATCATTTTATGGTAACTTTTGCTAAAGCATTCAAGAAAATAAATAGAAGTGTAGAATTTCAGTTGTTAATTTGAAAGTTGCAGTTCATTTGAAAGTATTTCACAACGCAATATGATAAAAATATCCTACAGAGGGCAGGTCATTTGCACGTTTGATTTGCAGCATGTCTTTTAAATTTTGAACCGAACTTCATAGGGTTTTTTGCATCTCGCTTTCACAGATTGTGCTCAATCATCTAAGAGTTCTTATGCCACACGAGAGCTGTGAAAGAAAGCAGTCCTTTTGAGCTGCAGCCATTGAAATTATTGCGAATGAATTTAATTTTCTGACTGCAGTCTTCCATTCTATTTGAGACTTATGGCTTTAAAAATGAAGTCACGAAGCCTTCTTGACGTCAATGACTGTTCCATTCATTTGAAATATAAAGAGATAGTGTGGCACAGCTTCTCAGTGCCTGCAACTTCACATCATCTGATTTTCGACCTGCTTGATGCCTCGGTTCGAAGAACATGCACTAGCTCTTCCTTCCCCAAACATACTAATTTCTTTCTTTCGTTTCTGTTACTAGTCTCAGTGTAGTGTAGAGAAGATTTTTATCACTAATAAATTTAGAGTTTTTGTTGCCTAGGAAGACAGTGACGAACGATAACTCATCTATAACTAATATTCAGTAAGATGGGAAGCTAATTAGCACAACACACAGTGATTTTATCCCATACAACGACGTGACAAAAGCATTAAATTTTGGGTTACTAAACTAATCTGACGTCAGTTTTAATCAGAATGTTTTGGTTTCGCCACAAACTAAGCTTAAAGTTCCAATTTTCGTCGTATTTGGGATGCTATAATGAGAGAATGGACAGTTAGACCGTCAAGAAATTTATTTTATTTAGTTCCGTTGATATTGGCCTTTTCAGAAAGTTAAACAATTTTTACTGGAATCTTTTAATGTTGGAATAAAAGTGATATTAATGAATCCAAATTCTGAATTATTACACTTTTAGTCATTTTTCAGCATGATTGCATACTTTTAGGGTCAACAAAAAAGTTTTATTCCAATTTTTGTCGAAAAAATCATGTTCAGATCTATTTTTAAATTGAATTATTTCCCAAAGCGGAAGGAAGCGGAGGATGTTTTTGCATATTCCGATAAGGAAAAGTGCTTTCTAAACTCGAGAAAAAATCCAGGAACATATTTTCTAGATTTTCTCTGCCAAAAAACCCCATATCCTCTATGAATGGATGATGTGCTGCTGGTTTTTATTGCTAGAAAAATCTCTAAATAATAAGAGGATTCTTTCGAATCGAACAACATTTGTTTTTAGCAAGGATCTGAAATCTTTTAAAAACTACAATTTCCAAAGTTTTAATCATTTTTCATCCCAAATACTTCATTTCAAAAATATTATTGCAAAAACAATCAGTTTACTGATGGATTTGATCATATTCCTTCTCACACGAGCAATCATACTTTCTCAAACTGGGAATTAGACAAGCAAGTTTGTAAATTAGTTGATCCAAATTATCGAAACCAACGTAAAATTAAATCTTTTATAATTCGTTTTTTAATGAATTAGTACGTACACTGTGAATATTTATTTACCTTTTATTTTTCTATGAATATTTCGTACTCTTCTGAAAGTGTTTTCTAAAGTTCCATTCAAAATCTTTCGCAATGTGTGTGTGTGTGTCTTTTTGTATGTATGGATGTGTGCCTCTACTAATAAGCGTTTGCTTCAACCTCTACAAATACACTTAAAAAAATTCATTTTTAACACCAACAATTTTTTGTTTTTTTTTTTTACTGTTATTCTTTTGTTTTACTTTCATCTCTTATATGTTAACATGTATTACCACAATTTTTTACTTACTTTATTTTCCTTTCACTTCATAAATATTTTTTTAACTTTAGTAATATTTTTTGTTTTTAAATTTTTTGTTTTTCTTTTGGATATTAAATAAGAATATCTAAAATACCTTATAAATAAATTTTTTTGCGTTTTGTTTACATTTAATTTTTTCATATTATAAATAATTTAATAACAGTTTATTTTTATGTATTGTTTCATCAAATGTTTCCCATTTGCAAATGTGGTGTACAAATTACATGTAAAAATGTGTGAGCAAATACATATACATATAAGTGATTTACACTGAGAAAAAAAAAACATTGAAAAATTGTTTCCATTTTCTTAATTACTTGTTTGTGTGTTTTGCAAATTGTTCAAAATTCGGAAAAAGATGTTTTTGTTTTTATTTTGTTTGTTTGTTTTTCTTTTTGGTAATTAGATACATTTATGTAAATATATAAATTTTACTTTACTGTTATATGCTTATCATAATTATGTATGTATGTTTACTTGTATGTGTGAATGTATATGTGTCTGTGTGTGTCTGTGTATTTGTATAAGCATAGAGAACAACTATATTTATGTTACCTACATATGAGTATATGTATACGCGCAACTACTACCACTTTACTCTCTGCTTGATCGATTAGGCGATCAATCGATCGTATATGTTTACATATGTATACCTATATTTTAATTATTTTCACTGGTTTTTATGCTACTATGGATACCTTTATTGGATTTTGTTGTTGTTGGAAAATTTTACACTGTGTGTGTGTGAATGGTTGTGTGTTTTTTTTTTGTCAAAAGTCTATCTGAAGAAGTCGTTCGAAGGGATAAGCAGGGGAAAAGCGCTGAAAGAAGCAAACGTATTGAATTTACTAAATATCAACGTATTTTCATTTGGATATTTGTCTGCCCCTTTGTCTGAAATGTTTATGAAGACATTACCGGGCAATATTTTTAGTATTTGGGCAAAGGAGCACAGTATTTTAATGAATATGAATTCATAGTAGATATTCTGCAAGCATTGAAGCAAGAGAACTGTGGAAAATCTGGAAAGTAAAGTTAATGTTGTTGTTTCTTTTTGTTCTTCTTCATCTTGTTCTTTTTATTTAGGAAATTAACTTCGTAATTAAGGCACCATTACAATTGCTTTCTTTACACGTATTTTTCCTTTTGCGAATGTACAAATTCATTCAAATAAATTTCAAAAAACAAAAAATCTCTTAAAATTTTTTAAAATATATTTCTGCTAATTTATTTTTCTTAGTGTTTTTCTTCTTTTTAAATTCGCTAAATTAATAGTTTACTTTTATTTTTTCTTTTTACTGTATCCCTTTATACAACTTTGCATTTTCATTTCATTTTGTTTTGTGTTTAAATTTGTGAAATTTCCCATTTTGTGTGTGTGTTTTTCCAGTGTACCTGCCTATCTTTCGGTTAGTTGCTCTCCGTTTCTCTTTTTCAACCTTATTTGTAGAGTTCCATTTCATTTTCACTTTTTTTTTTGAATCAGCATAAATAATTTTTAATTTTTATATTATTTTGTGATATCTTTTCCTTTTTCTTTTTTTTGTTATATATTTTTCAAAAAATTTACTAAATATTTTATATAATTAATATTACAATAATATTTTGTTTTTTTTTTTTTGTATTCTTTTTTTTTTTTTTTTTGTTTTTTGTAATTCTTCTTCAAAAATGATTGCTTTAAATTGTTTGTCAAAAGCGAAATATTTGTCATTAAAATCACGAAATAGTTTCGCCATTTTTCTTGTTTCTTTTTTGTTAAATGTTTGTATATTTTTTTAACCCTTTTGTTACACATGGTTCCTTTGCGTTTTCATCATTAACATAATAAGTTTAGATTTCAAAAATATCCTTCAATTACTTCTTTTTTTGTTTTTTTAATTAGCTTTGCAAATAGGTTTGTATTGATTTTTCCAATGTATTTTATTTTGTTTGGTTTTGCTTTAATTATTTAAATAATTTCCTGTAATCAAGTTTTTACTTTCATAAGTGTTTATCATTCATCGTTTATTAAGTTTTAAATGAGAAACAGAAACAAAATATATTTTATATTAAAAAACAAAAAATATTTATAAGGAAAAAATGTTTGCGTTGCACTTTCAACAAAAAAAAAAGTTTGTGTTCTTGGAAAAAGGCAAAAGTATTTTATTTTAATTTCATATAATGTTCAAAATTATTTTTTTTCACCTTCAGAAAGTCTTAGAATTCAAAAACTGACTCTTCTTAGAAATATGCGATTGAATGAGAAGCAGATTAAGCTCCTATTTCCGAAATAGATGGATGCTTAGCAATGCTAGTTATATTTATTAGCATGATTTATATTTTAATGTACACCTAGATTTCCGACTTAATATCTGACACAATCGGAAGGCATTTACTCCTACATATAAAATGTGAAAATATTCTGCAGAAGTAACAAAGTTTGCCAGTGTACAAGTGGAGGTAATAATTTACTTCCTAAAAGCCTGCTGAATAGCCGATGTAGGCCCAAGACTTTAACCAGTTTGTCACACGAAAAGCTCCAGATAGTTTAGCCTAACATCTAATCGGGCTTTAGGCTCTGGTTTACCTTGAATACAAACTAGTCTTTAACCAATTAGAGGATAACTTTGCTGTCAAGCGAGAGATGTAGTTCACGGTCTCAGAACGAATTGGATGCATGCACTAACACAATCGTTTGTTAGGTGCCAGTTGTATATTTTACAAAATCAGGTAATTTTCCTTGACATATTTACGATATTTTTTTATTTTTTGTTTTTGATAAACTCTTGCCAAACCTGTTCGCAATTATAATGCCAGGTTCTTTTTAATAATATCTAAACAAACATTTTGAAATCACATTTTCACAATTAGAAAGAATTAAATGTATTAAATAAATGAACTACTAAACCTTTTCATTTGACACCACTTTAGACAATTTTGGAAAATTAAACTTTATTTTAAAAATTGTTCTTTGTTTTGAATTGTAA
Organism: Toxonevra muliebris; assembly: GCA_963691655.1. Classification (NCBI taxonomy): domain Eukaryota; kingdom Metazoa; phylum Arthropoda; class Insecta; order Diptera; family Pallopteridae; genus Toxonevra; species Toxonevra muliebris. The sequence goes on from OY829326.1 coordinate 80,813,365, forward strand.
TAACATGCGAAAAATAAAAACAAAAACACGACATTTACATAATTGAGTTTTTTAAATATTTTTTTTTTTTTTTTGGTAAATTTTTCATCTTTTGTTTTGTTTTCTTTATCTTTTAAATTGTTGTTTTATAATTTTTATTTTTTTCTTGTTTACAATAACAATTACTAATTCTAGTAAAGCTTAAGCTCTAAAAACATTTAGAAAAAAAATTCATTTCAATTCCTTTTTGCCAATATCATAAAGAATATTATTATATTTTCTTGTTTGAGTTTGTTTTTGTTTTAATTTGTTGATTGTTGTTCTACATTTATGTATTATGCATTTTTAAATATATTTTTTTTCTTTTGTTTCTACAAGTATTCTCCAAAATGTCTCATGGGGAATTGTAAAGATGCAACGCAGTTAAACAAAAGTTTAGAGCTTGAAAATATTTGAGATACTTTTTCTTGATATTTTATGTATTTCAATTGGTATATGGTATATGTGTTTGTGGGTATGTTTGTGTATCGGTGTCGGTGTCGAGTGCAGTTATGATGATAAACTTATATTTATTTGTTTTCTGTTAAAAATGTTTTTGTTGCATTCCTGAATAAAATTCTATACACTTGTGTTGTTTTTATGTTGCATAAATGCGCATTGTGATGTTGTTTGAATTTCTATTTCTTTTTTTCGAATATTTGATAATTTTCTTACTTTGTTTTCAAACACTTAATAACTCTTAAAATGTGAATTCTTGGATTGTTTTTCTTTCTGTGTTGTTGTTGTTGTTCAAGAACAAATTAATATTATTGTATATGTTCATTTATTACTTTAATTGTTTTCTTTTTTAATTTTTAAGATATGCTTTGTTTTTCTTACTGAATATGTTTACTCTTTGCTTTGTTTGTTTTGAAATATGTTTGAATATGTATGCATAAATATGTATGTATGTAAATGTTTTGTTTGTATGTTTTTCTAGCTTTTGTTTTTTTTTTTTGTGGATATGTTTATATAAGGTTTTTTAAACAAAAGAAAACGAAATAGTTTTGCAAAAATTTGGGAACGTTATGCGCTCACAAGTTCAGCATAACTTTAAATATACAAGAGTTTGTTCCTAATAACGCAAACAACTGGAGTAGGGGGAGTATAGAGAATTAAAATAAGTGATAAGTGGGAGGAGGGAGTGTTTTAAAATATTTTTTAACTAATTTATTATTGCTGTTATACCGTTATATTTGTGTTTGTATGTATATTTTGTTGTTTTGCAACAATTTTGACACTTGTTGAATTAATATAATATTTTTGTTATTTTAACTAAAAGTAATTTTTGTTTTAAGTTTTTATTGTAATTTATATTAACTTAGATTCTAAAATATATTATAAATATTAAAAAAAAACACGCCTCTTTTATTTATTTAATTTTTGTTTTGTTTTCGTTTATATAATTTTGCTTCAAAAAATACAAACTTTTATAATGTATTTAAAAAATATTTTCAAGTACTAAAACCTAGAAAAAATTAGATAAATATATTAAAAAAACGAAAACATTTTTTTTTTGTATTATAACAATTAAATAAAAATAATATTTAAAAAAGTCTTTTATTTTCGCATAAGCTTTTGAAGCCTATAAAATATTTTTGTTTATTTTAAATGTTTAATAAAAAAAATTCATCATTTCTATAGAATAAAAACGAAAATAGAAAGTCTGATATAACAATTTGGCGGGGAATTAATTTGTTTTTTGTTTAGTTAAAGCTCATTCAAATTATTGGTCTAAATTTAAAAATTAAGAAATAAATAAATATCTATGAGATACAGGGTGTTTGTGAACACAAAAAGTAAATTTCGAAATAAGTGAAATTTTTAGTTTTGCACACAAATTCGTAATCTGTGTGGCTAAATTAAAATTTTTAAAAATTCTATTCAAATAATAATATAAACAAATTTACACATCGAATAAGATAAAATTTGAGCACAAATAAAATACCACATATGATAAAGATATGTATGTATGTATATAAATATATGTATATATATATATATTTTTGTTAAATCGAATATTTTAATATAAAATATTTTCATAAAAATGGCACAGTTCAAAGTGTACGCATGATTCTTATGCCTTCATAGAGCATAGAATGTGAACAAATCGCAACACATAGGGACCAATTGTGAATCTCGACCGACTATCGACTATCAACTTCCGTGAATTTCTATCACGAGCTTGAATTTGATTGATTGATCCGTTAATTTTCTTTTTTTAATAAAGGTTAAAATGTAATTGAAAACTTACTTTAAATAATTTAAAGTCGTCATTAAGTTACACGACACATAAATGAAAATTTGTTGACCTGATCGAATACAGTCGAGTCGATAGCCGGACCAAGATTCGCAATAATCGCCCATAATACCTAATTATTCTATATCATAAATTTGAACCAAAATTAAGATACTACCCCAGTACCCAGTATTTATGTAGGACGATTTTTCAAATGTATAATTAGTTTTTGAAGCTTCAAAAAGCATTTTAATTAGTTTTACTAGCTCGATTTGGATTTAGTTTGTGGTTTACATTGGGTTCATCTGAACTGTCAAGTTTAAACAGTATTCAACTTATATTAAAAAACAAACCCCATGTATTTAAGTGGTCTCAGCATTACTTGGAATCCAGCAAACACAAAAAGATTCAGTCCCATATTATATTAAAATCTTGCTTAAATTCCCACTAAGAAGTGAAATATGGTAAATTTTCAGATCCTTGCCGTACTAAAAAAACAAAATACACTCAAAATTTCACTATGTAAGTGCGCAGATTTTCGCATTTTGTGCATTTTTTACACATGGTAGTGGAACTACTAGATTCCGTTAAAAATGCAAAATTGAGCAAGGTTTATTTTAGCGAGGCACACACAGAAAAAATTTTATTATTTTAAAAAAGTTCCTTTTCGAATAGCATTGATACTGAGAAAGGCAACGTTTTTGAAAATTTTCGAATTATCTTTTAGTTATTAATGTATAAATTTTGAGCAGTTTTATTAATACCAAATCGAACCCTGACCAATTTTTTTGGTTTTTAGTATGCGGACACTGTTTATGATAACAAAGAAATGAGTATAGGGTTATTGATTTCCCAAGTCAATGTAACTTATTTTCTCAAATCTATAACTGGCAAACAAATCTATAACTTAAACAAAATAAAGTTGATTTATTCTTTACAGTAAATTTTATCCCAAATATTTATTGGATATTTAACGGCCTCAGTTTTTATAACTGGTGAATTTGTATTTAAAACTTGTAAGATATATGTAACGTTAAATTGTCCTGAAGATGACTTCTAATTGAAGTCGAAATATTGACAATCAAATATAAAAGTTGAAGCATCTTTGAAGATCTATTTACAATAATTAACAACATATCGAAATTTTAACTTGAAATCACCATGGAAATAGTAAATAAAATCCTAAAATTCTGATAAACAATTTTTTGAATGAAAGCCTCAAAATAAAAGCAAATCGCTTATGTCTTTATTAGATTCATAACAAAAATTGCGAATTGGATTTTTTTTAGAAGCATTTTGAGATAAAATTTTTTGTTTTGCAACTGATCTAGGTCATGCGCAAAATTGAATTAGATTATTTGAAAATTTACTAAAATAAACTTATCTGGTTCTTGTATTCATTAATCGTTAATGACTTGACGAAAGTTAACAAATTTTAAAAAACATTTTCGAAACTACCTTTTTTGATATCAAGGCTATTTGAAAAGATTTTTTTTATAACAGTCTTCCTGTGTGTAGCTGCTTTCTAAAAAAAAACTTGCTCTACTTCTTCTACTGTATACGCAATTTCAAATGCTCACAAGCGCACACTTTAAACTATGCAAATAATTGTTTTTTTTTTTTAATTTAAATAACACCCTGTATATTTTTAATATTATTTATAAGGAAATAAATTTTGATCACATTTGTTGTTTTTTTTTAACTAAAACAAAAAAGGAGACTAATTTAGAAAAAAAGTCCACATAGACTAAAAATAAATCATTTAATAATTTAAATAAAAAAAAATAAATATAATTGAAATAAGATTTTGTTGTTGTTGATGTATTAAGAGGAGGCGTTGGATAAATGTCATTCTTTAATTGTAATTTTTGTTTTTTTAATTTATGGTTTGCATTTTCAAAATATTCTAACATTTGCATATTGTATTTAATGTATTTATGTATGTAGTAATTTTTGTTGTATTGTATGTTTGTATACGATATGAATTATATGTATATTTATTTTGCTTTTTGAAATTTATTACTTTCTTTTGAAGATATGTATATTATTTATTTACTTTTTTTTTAATCAAATTCTTCACTTGTATTTGTGTTTTTGTTATGTTTTTAGTTTTAATATGTTTTCATTTACTTGTAATATTTTTTGTTTCTTGATTTTGTTTCGCTGCTGCTGCTTTTCGAAGAAGCTGCGTTGACTACTTATAATTAATTGCTGTTTTACTTACGTGTTGTTGGGAACTCTCTACTTACAAATATAATTTTCTCACTCTCTCTCTCTCATACATAGACGTGAAGAGGAGAAAGCAATTAACAAAGCAAAATCGAATTTAAAACCGAAAAATTCCCAACTTTTAAAATCTTTTGAAACTAATTCTTGAAAGAACTAAATAAAACTTTTCTTTTGTTTTTCGTTTTGAAATAATCATAAAAACTTTGACTTAATGCATAATAAATAAATTGTTGTTATTGCTTATGGTTGCTTTTTTTGTTTTGTTTTGCTTTTGTTTCAATTGTTATTTAATTTATTCTTTAATTTAAAAAAAAAAAAAATATTTTTTCACACCTGCAAAATCTTTTAAATTCTTGATTTTTGTAGTTGTTGTTGCTGGTTTTTGAATTTATTATTATTATTTTTTTATTTTCTTTTTGCATGAATTTAATGTATTGGCGTTTTGACAATTGCATTCGGTGCAATATAATGATATCCGGGTATCGGAAGTCCAGCCGTTTCCATCGATATTCTGCAAAATAAATACAAATTTATAAAATATTTTTTATCAGAAATTGTTTGTTTTTGTTTTTTTAAGTTAAACCCTAATTAAAGAATATTTATGATTAGTTAGATTGTTTGATATTAGGCAAGTTTGCTAATTTCATTTGTAAATATTTTTACCCCCAGTAAATGTATGTATGTATGTAGTAAATGAATCGTCACAAGTAAAAATTTTGAGCTTTCAGGACAAGCTTCTACCTCTAAACCTGACAAGTGTGTCTGACAGTCTCAAAAAATGTTTAGTGGTATTCACTTCTACTCCAGACCATCGTAACAGTACGAGCTTATAGCTACATTTACAAATTCAAACTATTCGTGTTTCGGAATCGTATCTAATTAACTGCATTTTTATTAAAACGGGTTGGGTTCGAAATTTTGTAGGTGCAAAATTCTCTTTTAAAAAACTTTTTTTCGAAATTCTACATTTTCAAAATTCTACTTCCAAAATTCTGTGTTACAAAAGTGGGCGCTTTTTTACACTATCAGCATGCTCTTTCTTAATTATTTTACAAAATTTCTTCATCGAACAGCGAGCAGCGCTGTATTGTTAAAATCTCATAACTGATTTGTGAAAGCTATTGGTAGTTGCCGAAGAGCAGATAAAAAGAAAGAAACATATTATAAAGGGGAATAAACTCATTAAAAGAATTGTAAGGAGGAGGGAAGGTTTAAGCAATGCAAAAAAGGAGACGTAAAATTTTAGTTTTTTTTCTTAATATAAATCAGTTCTTTATGTAATACATGAACAAATATAATTTTTTTTGTAGCTTATGCTGTTCCTTATATAATATAGGGATCAGCTTCCTCTCATTATATGACGTTTGCTCATATGTGCATACGTATATGGATGCGAGCTGGGCCAAAATTTTGAATCTACGCATCGGCCATACATTTTCGAAAAGTACACGAAGAAACCTTTCTAATAGTATCAGAATTTTTTGGATCCGTTTCACTTTAATATTTCATAGCCTATCTATTTTCATACCTACTTTGGTCATTGCACCAGTTGTTTACAGAATTTCAAAATTAAACATTTTTTACCTATAGTATGCGGGCGGATGACCTGAATCTAATGATATAACTTTTTTTTTTAATTGCTCAAGCCGTTCGCTATTACTATATAACTATTATTTTTTGCCAAAAATCATAAAAGTCAATAATTTGCCGTTTTATTTAAAGCAATCACAAAAAATCAAAATTTAATAATTATTTTGTGATTTACATTTTTTTCGATCAACGATAATAATTATTTTTTAGGAGACTATGAAAATTAAATCTAGAGGTTAATTTTCAAAGTCATGACTTAAGTTCATGTCAATTTCGTTATTTGAAGTTATATATAAACAGGCTTAATGAACAAATGTAGTCATCACAACAACAATGTATATAGAGACGGGCAAATCAGACGGCCGTTTCGGAATCCGCCATAATTCCTCATTAGTGATCTTAGTGATAGTTCTTAATCTTTCAATATCCCATATAAGCTACTAATATTTGAAATCATAACCCAGAATTACGGATTTGATAATAATAATAATAATTATTGCCTGATTTTCATTTTTTCTTGATTTTTCTGTTTTTGGTCAACCGAAAAAATCAAATATGATTTTTATTTTTTTCTCCGAGAATACAAATTATTGCTTGAGTATAATTTTTTGCTCAGGCACTAAAATTATTTTTTGAGTTTTATTTTCTTGCTCGGGAATAAAAGTTAATGATTGAGTTCTATTTTATTTTATGAACTTCGTCTTCTATTTTGCTTCAATTCATATACGAAACATGAACATGAGACCTAGCACAAATTTTAGGTCTAATTATGCTGAGAAAAATGGTATGGGGGAAATTTTCCATACACCCCCAAAATCTCGTTTTGTGGTAAAAAAACGTTTTTGGGTAGGTTAATGTGAACAATCGCTCATAATTTTGCTAATTTTTATTCTTTCCGGGGAAATTTCCCCCATACCATTTTTCTTAACATTACTAGACCTACAATTTTTGCTAGGTCTCCATAAAGGTGCCTGCAATTTTTTTTTTTGTCACACAGTGTTATCCAAGGAAGAGGATTTCCTACATATACAAATGTTCAGGCAAAAAAAAATGTATACTGTACCAAATCATGGGAGTAACAAAGAAGAGAGACTTTGTCCTAATAAAAGCAAAAATTCAGGAATAACTTTCAAAGTTAAAAAAGTGAGAACATCTGCCCCTAATTTTAGTACTGACTACAATTAGCACTATTCTTATTATTAGGAAATTAACCCTTATACAGTATTTTTGGAACACCTACGAATCTTAACACATTGTGAACAAGCATCAGAAAATTACATATAATTTTGAAAATATTTTAGACGACTTTGCCTATTTTAGAGAATGTTGTACTAATTGGCCTATTACCAGAAACTAAGATAATAAATTCTATAACGAAGTCAAATTACAAATGTACATCGCGATGAGCAATAAGTTTTTTCTGGGGCTAGAAAGTATAACAACTTTATGTTAGAAGTTGTTTTAGGTTATACGCAGCAAAAAGTAGAAAATATACACGTTTTCCTAAAATTTCCATGTTAAAAATTACACCAAACTGATTCAAGTTTCGCATGAACCCTTTTAAATTTAAGCATGACTTGGCTAAATTGTCAGACCATTATTTGCAAGTTTTAATGAGTAATGGCGGATTTTGCAAGTTTCCTTTTCTTGCGTTTTTAGCCCAACTAATCATAAGAAAATATAAAAAAAAAATTCATCGGATTTTCGTCCTGGAGACACATAGAATTTTTTGCGAATTTTTAAACGCGAAATTAGCAATACTAAAAATGAGTTTACTACTCAGGTTTTTCTTATGTAAAATATAAGGCACATCCTGATATATTCAAATTTTCGCAGATTTTTTCAAGGTGTGGATGGGGGTCAAAAAAGTTAAAAACCGATTAAATTGGCATTTTATATGAAAGTTATTTACTTGTTTCACAGAACTTTTTTTTTCAAATTTTTTTTTGAAAATTTAAAAAATTTTGGGGCAAGCTATAATTTGTATCGCAAATTCTTTAGATTAATTTATTATTTTAAATGTAAAGTATATGAACTTTTAAAACCTTTGGTGATTTTCGTGAACCCTTTTGGCAGGTGAAAATTTATAATTCTAAATTATGTAAATGTAATTTTGAAGCAATATATGTGTCGTTCATTATAATAGTTTGTTGTTTGTACTATCAAGTGTTTTGCAAAATGGTCTATAGATAAAAGAGCAAATATTATTTAAATGGTTTTACAACTTTTATTGCAAGATAATACACAAAATTTTAGGAAAGTCATTATAAATTGATGGTTTGAGTCAAAGTTTATTATAAAAAATTAACAATTATATATTTTTTTGGAGTTACTTCATTGTTATAGTGAAATATAATTTTTTACGAATCTCGTAGGGTTTGGAAAAAGAAAGTTGGCTGAAATTTGGAAAGTTTTAAACAAAAAGGAGAGAGGTTTCTACTTAAATATATTCATCTCGCTCTCACCCAATCTTAGCAAACCGTTTCAAAAAGGTAACGAAATTAAAACCTCTCCAATAAAAGTTGTTCTAGCCTTCATTAGGATAGCAGATCGTATTTTGCCTTAATTTGGGTCTTTGTTACTAAATATCTTCTAGGCCGCAGTGCCTGACTTTCGGGGCTTCCCAACTGTACCAGCAATAATAATTATACGAACAATGGGTTCTCAACACCAATCATACATAATTTCATTATTAGATGAATGTCCACCAACGTAAGATGCACTTAAACATGTTGAAATATCCACTGGAAGATTTTTACAGTAATTTCAATAGAGAGGTCCCTATTGAATATAAGTTGCAAGTACTGACCTAGAATCACTGCAATTTTCCGTATCCATCACAAAATATAAAACCTCGTATGAGGTTTAAGTATAGAGTAACTAAAATAAATCGACAAGACCCATAAGTAGTAGTTGTTACTAGACAAAATTTATTGAGCTTCACTCCATTGCAATATAATATTTCATTAAAAGAGGCTACTAAACCCTTTATTTACTTTTCTGTTATGCTGACTTTGGACTTACTTCACTATTATTGTGAACTATTTTGTTTTTTAAGTTCCGTGAGTGGACAAGTAGCATCATATCTTAAGAACGAAAAGTAAATTTGAGTCAGTTCACTTTTATAATGAAAGATATAATGATACCTGTTAATTTTACACAAAAAAGTGTATATTAAAAAAAATGGAGTTACACCACTATTAAAATGAACGACTCATATGTGTGTACAGATATTAAGCTGTGCTTACTTTTAGAAACAGTCTGTAAATGATACAAGCTTCAACATAATGCTTATATGTTTTACTGTAATAACTTCATAGTTAGTTGAATAGATTAACTTCAACTACTTAAAATACAGGAAAATTTGTTATTTCTTGCAAAACCAAAAATTTAGCAGATATAGATTAAAAAAAGCCAAGCCAATTCACATTAATTTGGAACATACTCGCAATGTTTTGGAGATAGTTTGATAGCTGTCGTTTTGAGGCAATAGCACAAAACCAGTCTAAAGTTCTCATGGAATAATTTCAAACATATGAATTCGATTTGCTAGCATGGTGGCTTGGAAACAGACACACATTTCCAAATTTATTTGAATTGTTATATATTTCTATCACTTGCTAGAATAACTGCTACTTCTTCGACTTCTGAATGAAATTTTAGTGAAACTGGGGTAATTATGACATCCCAACGATCCCCGTTGCTAATACATTACAATTACTTTCTGACTTAGTTTTAGCAAGAAACATTTATTTGAATTTTCTCTAACTTTTATACCTAATTTAAATGAAAATATTCAAATATCTTTTAATAAGAAATACAACACATTTTTTGTCCCTCACAATCTGACAGTCTGCGTGCCTACGAACGAACAAACGAACGAAACTAATTTCAACGAACAAACAAATTTTTATTTTCTTACGAACGAACGAACCACTCGTTCGTAGGTGTTCGTTGACAGCTCTGGATGTTATAGTGGAATATGCCATAAGTCATAAGTACTACAAACTTAAAGTTAGAAATTAAAAAAAAACTGATTTTTTGATTTTTCCATGTGCTTTGAAATCTTTATTTGTTTGTATTGGAATTTCCATTTGTTCAAAAAATACAAAATTCTGCCCGATAACTACTACTAACACAACTGCCAACTGTCATAAATTTTCATTGCTTTTTTTTACTATGGTTCCTCAGTTATGCTATTTCAAGTGTTTAGTTTCCATGGGAGGTACCATGCCCACTTATTCAAATAGGAAGTGCACCATTATAATTTTTTAAATCGTAGCAGTAGTTCAAGAGATTACCTCAATTACACATCCATAGGTTGCAAAATTTAAACGAAATTACACTGAATTCGAAAATTTAAACGACGATAGAAATAGTCGAATAGTACAGTTTTATCCAAATTTTAGTATATTATTATGGTCATTGGCGACGGAAACAGGCATTTTTTTCCAATTTTAAATTTTTTCCGCACTTCTCAGAGCTTTAGTGTTATTGTGTATCAAACTATTTCAACCGATTTTAGACTTTTCTGGCACGTTCGAACGATAGTTGCATGTAGTTTTTTACAAAAAATAGTTAAGAAGCACTGGATTGGGTTTTGTAGTTGTAAAATGTAAAAATTAAAGAAATAAAGTTTATTTTCGAGATTTTTCTTAGTGAAGAACCTAAATGATCAATCAGAAACCACACGAAACGTCACTGTTTATGCTGGAAAATTCGAGGAATTCAATGAGCTGTCTGTGTATCGAGTAAAATTTAAGAAGGAAACCTGGTATTGGAGGTAATCTTAGTCTTAATCAGGCACACCTGAAAATATTTGTGCAATTTTTGTTTCAGCTTAAAATTCGAAGTACTTTTGCAGATACATCCTCTGGCAGACCGCCAATAGAAAAAGCTCATATTTTCTGCACGACAGTCGGCGGACAAATTATCACCTACATATGCGTATTATAGTTTTGCTTTTTATCTTCATGTGATATATTTATGGTATAGTTTACCATAAAAATTGTTTTAAGTAATGAATAACATGCTTAGAGAACGTATGTATGTAGTCATCACAACAACAATGTATATAGAGACGGGCAAATCAGACCGCCGTTTCGGAATCCGCCACAATTCCTCATTAGTGATCTTAGTGATAGTTCTTAATCTTTCAGTATCCTATATAAGCTACTAATATTTATATGGGTACCCAGAATTACAAATTTGATTTAAAAAATCTTCACTGAATAGAGATATTGAAAGAAACTACCACTATCGGTAGATCTATTTTATAAATGGGTTCCCTTGAGATGAATCCCCCCAATTGGGTACTAACAACAATGCCATCAATTAAGACTTATATATATATATATATATATATATATATATATATATATATATATATATATATATATATATATATATATATATACGATTCTGAATGAGCCTTGCAAATCTTTTAATGAATTAACTCCTGATGGAATACGACTAAATAATAATGTAGGTATATAATTTTAGTTATATTAGAAGTAGGTAGGTATATCTTCATCCGATCTAGTACATTTAACATTATTGCCCAATTATTTGTAGGAATATTTCTTACTTCTTTTCTATAGATATGTAAAGTAAAGTAAATAAGTAAACAAAAACTGAAAAAAAGGAGCTCGTAAATGCGAGATCATGTAATAATATATAGTGATATAAAAACTAAAGAGAAAGAGAGAGATAAAGAGAAAGTGAAAAATAATCAATGATTAAGGATTGAAGAAAAAATCTTACCGGATTTTATATTTCTTATTTATAAATCGGGGATTGTTACATTTTTTTTTTTTTTTTTTTGGAAATGTGTCAAAGTTGTGGTAGACTGGTTGGTTGGAGGATGTTGGCGGATTGTTTGTTGTATATACGAGTACATATAGATTGGTTGGTTGATGGTGATGATGCCGTTGTTGGTTGGGAGGGATTATTGCAGGGATCGATTTGTTGTTGATTTTGAGATTATATTATTATTGTTTAATTAAAATTTAAACACGCGCAGACAAAAAAAATAAATAAATAAAACCCGATAAATATTTATTTTAATATATGTTTTTAATATATTTTTATGATACTCTTAAATGTTGCTGTTGTTGATTTTAATATTTTTATTACAAATGTAGTAAATATAAGAGCTAATGCTATTATAAATATTAAACATTTTTTTTTTTGTTGTATATAATGATTACAAATTGTTATTGTATTAATCGCTATTTTCATCTTTTACTACTTTCATTCTTCTATTCACTTATGTCATTTTAATAATTATTTTATTTCAAAATACTTTCCAGTACAAAAAACAAAAAGAAACACTCTTTCAAATTAACTTAAAAAAAAAATATATATTTTTTAAATACTTACAATTGAAATAATTAATCAGCTTTTTTCGTTTTCTTGAAAGCAATTAACAATTAACACTTTGTAAATACGTAAATTTTGTAAAATAATTTTGAAAAAATAGACAACAATAATAATGTGAAATCAAAAGAATAAAATTAAAAATATTATCGCTTTCAATTAATTGTTAAGAAATAAAATAAACTTAAAACTTAATTACAAAATATATATTTTTATATTAATGTGACTTTAAGTCCTTGTCAATCTAATTTATAAACATAGTTGCCATAAGAACAAACTTTTTTTTACATTAAAAATTTTGTTCAATGAGCGAATTGGTCCTTAAAAATCTTAATAACTGGAATTGGAATCTTCTTGGAGAAGTCCATTTTTGTTGTTACTTTTTATAAGCTTAAAATACTACATTGTTTTTTTTTTTAATTTTTTTTTTGCTATTAATTTTACTTTATATCAATATTTAAGGAGTATGGATAAGAATAAATTGTTGGTTTATATTTTAGTATGTGTTGAAATTGTAATGATTTGAATTGATGGTGACTACTCATGCGAATTCACGATATAAGCATTTGAAAATATGAAAATATCCCAATATTTTTTATTCGTTGTCTTTATTAAATAAATAAATCGAAAACGTACACGCAGGTATAGATCGTCTGAAATTCATATTCATTTTTTGCATAAGCAATCATTTTATGAACTGACATTACGTCACTATAGCATACATTGGTTAATAGCTGAATAAAGGATCTCTGCAATCTATTTTTCAGAATATTCGGATAGAAATATCAGAACTTTTGAAACTTTGAAACGAGCTATACCAAGAGTCTTAGTTAAGCATTTGAATGCGTGAAGCACAGATGTAGCGAAGGTGAGAAAAAAAAAATAAGTAAACGATTGTTAACGTCGTCAAGCAAACTGCTTCTATTAAATGAGCAATACATTTTTCTTCAAAGTCCGAGTTGAAGCCAAAACGAGTTGAAGTAAAGAGAAGTTTTATAGAACCGAGTGCTGTTTTTCAGAAGTAACCTTAACTCGATTTTGATAAAAATATCGCTTAAATCACTTCTGATCCAAGTCATCCAAATGGCAAAAAGTTTCAAAATGGTAGCTACTATATAATCATTTTGATATATCATTCACACCCACGCTTTGGGATTGGGGACTTAATCAATTAAAGCATTGTATTTGATTAAACTCTTATGACTTTAGACTTAGTTTTAACTAGTCGATGTAAGTGTGGTTTAAATATAGTTCATCATCACGCTTATTAATCTGATTTTGTCTTCAATTACCAAATAGCGTTAAATTTAAACTGAACCACCACTCTGTATGGTAGATAGACGCATTCACGTTCCTATTGTCCCGATATGCCGAAATCACATGACTGCTTGTATTTCAATCCATCTATCAAAACTGTTGATTAAATGCATTTCGAATTACCACAGCGTTTACACGCAACATTTAGATTTGCAAATATTTCCTGCATAATTGACAATCAGCACTGCTTATTATTAAATTTTTGGAAGCTAATTTGCTCTGGTAAATTTTAGCTTTATGTGCCCCACGATTTCAAATTAAACTAATAACTTTATCTGACCTAGGCGCCCTACCCGATCAGTAATTATTGATTTCAACTAATAGCGCAAATAAACTTGACATTGCAGTGTTGATTTCATTATAACCAATAACACTATAAAACACAAAAAATAAATTTCTGAGCTCTCATATGGTTTGTCTTTAGTTGTTTTCGATGCTGATCACGAATATACAAACATTTTTTTCGGGTTAGGTCGAATTTTTGTATAAAGTATTTTATATTTTCAGTAAGTGGAAAAATTGTTTCTTCTATTTTTTGTGTTTTTTCTACACGTTTTATGAATTTTTAAGTTTTCAACAAAAAATAAATTTTACATTTTCGACCCAAGTAAATTTTCAAAAAATCCTTAAATTTTTTTTTTCGATTTTATACGTTTTCTACACGTTTTATGAGTTTTTACGTTTTCAACAAAAAAGCAAATTAAATTAAAAAGAAGCTATTTTTTTTTTCTATAATGTTTTTATTTGAAGAACAAATTAATTGAAATTAATATTTTTCCAAATCATAGATTCTAATATTATTTTTTAAAATATTTTTCGTTATTTAAATTTGTAAGTCCCGCAATATTAACCTAACATATTTCTTTTAGAAATTTGTTTTTTTTTTTTGTTTTTTTTTTTTAAAATGCTGTAAAAACTCACAAAACGTGTGGAAAACACAAGAAATGGGGGAAAACAATTTTTGTTTTCCACGTAAAAAATCATAAAATTTTCGATATCATAAAAGTTCGACCTGACCCGAAAAAAGTATGTGTAGATTCGTGATCAGCATCGAAAAACACATGAGAACTTAGAAATTTTTTTTTTTAGGCCCATTTTGTGGTACAGTGTAATTAGTCTGAATGTATGAGAATATAAAAATAAAAGAATATTAAAAGACAACTGAAATGACATTATTCTAAGTGTGATTTTGGACCTATTTTAGAACTGGCAGCTGTTCAGTTTTTTTTATTCACTATTCTCTGCCAAAACATAACGAACCGACTAACGTTTGATCAACTCTACCAAATTTTGGAAATTTATTCAAAAATAATTATTCATCCAATTTTCGGTCGTCATAAAGAGCCGAGTCAACATGCTCTTCGTGATCTTACGGATAAAGTCAATACAGCATACCAACAATATGAATAAGAGTGGATATCAAAGAAAACATAGTCGCCGTAAGTTTTGATGACGTTACGTTTTTTTTTTTTTTACGTTAATGACGACCGCTGATGATTCGTTAGTTTTTCTTTCTATCATGAAATTAGACGACATGGCTTGAAATTGACCACATACCATGAAACTCAAGATTTATTGAAGAGAAAGCTAATTTTTTCATCATTGCAACACACTAAATTTCACGACTTTGAAAGTTTAACTCCTGCCACTACTATTATTTTGCACACAGGTTAAGGCGCCCATTTACAGTTCACAGGTGGAGATTTTATAGACTGGAGTGGTCGAATTTTTTTCTTTTTCGCTTAATTGTTGTTTTTGCTTAATGGTGTTGTTATGTTATATTATTAATTAGATGAATAATAAATGTATATAATGAAATAAAAACTATATAATTATTATGTGTATATAATATTTGTAGTCATGGTAAAATGTATTCGTGAAATTTGGCAAAAATTTCTAATTATTTTTTGTATTTTTTTTTTTTTTTTGCAATATATGTATATATGTGTGTATGCATGTATTTGTTAGAGAAAAATTTCAACTGCGATTTGTCTTTAAGATAGATATATGTATGTATGCATACATAAAATTTTAATACTGAAAAAACTAACGTCAGTATTACAAAATTTCAACATTCGTCATACAGAAAATTCTTCCGTCAGGAATCCATCCATGAAACATGATCGCAGTTGCTTTTCCTATCCTTTTTAATTCCTTATATCATCTTCAGTATACCGAAATGTGTATGTATGTATGTATGTAATTCGTATAGATCATTGAATATAATATTTATAATAATAATGATAATAATAAAATACTACTACTAAATACTACGGCACTACAACTTTGCGTAAAGCGTTTCAAAAACTTCTGTTTTTTTTTCTTTTCTTTTTTTTTACCTAACAATTTTATTGCTCTACTACTAAATTAAATTTATGTGTGTAAATTGTTTGCTTAGTATTCAAAAGTTATTGAATTATAAGTTGTAAATTAAGACCAAAAATCAAAATTATACTTCATGTATATGTATGCGTGTGTGGGTGTGTGTGTGTGAGTGGGTGTATGCATGAATTTAGGTGTATAAGGAAATGTCGTGGAACTCTCTAGGTAGTTTTTATATTTGTGGCAATTTTTAATGGCAGAAGATTTCAAAAACTTAGAACATCTCCATAACTCAAAGGCTTTAAAAACTATAGCAGCCAAAAGCCGATTTCACAAATTACTGCAACTGCAGGATTGTGAACATTATCCTGAATTAAGGATAAAATGAAGTTATAATCTTTGCCACGCAACTCAGAACGAGATTTAAATTCAGTAATAATAACTTTACGAAATTCATAAACATATGTTGAAATCGTTGTAATTTTACATTTGAAAAAGTAATTAAGGCAAGAAAAAAACATAAGTTGCCGGAAAATTGTAGGTGCTTTAAAAGTTTTTTTTTTTTTTTTTTAGAAATACCAATGGCGAACCGTTAGTTTGCTCGATTTTCTCAAAACTTTAAATAATATTAGTAAATAATAAGCATTAAAATAAGATTTTCTAAAATAAAATTTCGAAAAGGCGGCCCTACTTTTCGTTTGGCCAATCATCACAAAAATTTTTCAAAATATTTCAAAGGTAATTTTTCAATATGTAAAACTACACTACGCTTCAGCGCAACATTACACACACAAAAAATGAGAATCGATGTAAAAAAAAAAAAAATTCATCGCTAGTTTACATCCATCCACACTTTACAGTAATACTATAATTATAATAATAATAATAAATTTCCGAGTTATTCTCCGGCATACGGCAATGGCCCAGTGATCTATCTCGCTCGACTTGAATCAGCGACAGCCACTACTCACTCAATCCTCATACTTGCGTAAGCACTTGTTCGTGTGGTTTTTAATAGGGATTGAATTTATTGCGCACCTTTTCACTTTCGGCATTACCACTATCTGAATTGTGATTGTGATTGCGAAAGCGGGACGATGCATAGTTCTTGGAACGATGCACGCCAGTGGTCTGTATTGGTGGGCCGCCCAGTGTTGCTAAGCCGCCCAATAGATCGGATAATCCACCGAGTGCGCTCAAGCTTGATAGAGCATTAAGTGCGCCTGGTTTGGTCAATAGCTGCGCCAATGGTATGGCCGAGGCCAATGAACTGACAGTGGCAGCAGTTGTGGCCACTGATAAGGGATTGGGTACAATGCTTGTGTTGGATGATGTTGTATTATTGGAATTTAATGAACTATTGACGTTGTTGCTGCCTGTTGTTGTTGGGGATGTGTTGCTGCTGCTGCTGTTGGAATTGGAATTTATATTTGAATTCGAGTTATTAATGCTGCTGTTGTTGCTATTATTATTACTGCTGCTGCTGCCTAAAGTTGATGTCAGATTTGCTGCTGCATTATTGATGCTGCTGGTGTTGTTGTTATTATTTGCATTTTGGCCGCCGGCCGTGGCCGTATTAATGCCATTTGCTCCATTGCTCGCCTCTTGGAGATTGGCCTTCTGCAGTTCAACGCTGTAAAAGGGATAAAGAGAGAGAGAGAAAGAGAAAAAAGGACAATAGGATATTGTTTGTATGGTGATGATAAGGTTTTAGTCGTATCGGTGATGACTGTTTTATATTTGGTGATGATTTTGTGGAATTGAGTTGGTATTTCATTTATTTATTTTATTTTTTTTTTTTAATTTTCGCAATTTAAAATTTTTTAAATTTTTTTATTTTGTGGGTTAAGGAGGGAATTTGGTGGATATTTTAGGAGGGTTTAAGTTTTTGTGCGGCGTTCATTGTAATGCGGGAAATGGAATAAAGAAAACAAAAACAACTGATTGAATGCAAGAAAAATATATACAGAGAAAAAAAAATAAATTCTTTAAAATTAAGTGAAGCCCACATCCCTTAATAAGTCAAAAGCTTTAACCCTACATAATCTGATTGTATTTTGAGTTATGCTGGTGTTTCAAAGCGTCAAAGGGAAGACGTTTTGTTTGAATGACAGCTCAATGCGTTAGCGCATACTGGGACGAAATCCAAAAAAGCTGGTAAAACATGAAAATCCCTATAAAAATGTATGTATTTAGGTGTTTTCAAAGTCGACTTTTGTTAAACATAGTTTTATCTACATTAACCCTTTCGGTGCCATTGTCACAAGATTAATTTTTTGTTGTTTTTTAATCAATTTTTATAAATTTAGGGTTTTTGGAAAGAGAATTGATGGTTCTTTAATTCCAATTAAAAAAATTTATGAAAAGTTTTTAGGTAACGGTACTGTATCAAACCAAAGTGAAAAAATTGTTTTTTTTTTTGGTTAATTTTCAATCGCTTACAATTTTTACAAAATTTGTCCAAATACACCAAATTTGATTTTCCTTATTTTTAACATTTTGTTTATTTTTTTTGGAAACACAAGTTTTGCTATGGGTCTCCGGTGACCCTAAGATCTTCAATGGAAACTTTTAAGAACTTTTTACAATGAATTGGGGGTCGAATAATGCGAATCTGGACTCGGTTTTGCTCTATCGGTTCTAGTTTCCTTACGGTCAAGAAAGGTTTAAGTCAAAAATTAATACTAAGTTGCACGAATTGGTCTAACTTACACACAATACTAAGTTATTTTGTCTATCTTAAAAAAAAATATCTAATAAAGATTTACAGAAAAAGTTCATTAAAAATTCCCATTGAGGGCCACATGGTCATTGGTGACCCATGAAAGTTCAGGCCTTCAGAGACGCAAAATGTCTGTTTTTATTCACTTTTGCTTTAATTCTTCTGGTTTCCTTACGGTTCCGAAAGGGTTAAAATAATTGAAGGAGGGGCGTTGAGGTCGCTGGTTACAAATTCGATATAAGATCTTCAAAAACAACAAAATGGCGGTCTCAAAATGGAGTATTTTATTCTTTTTACATATAATTTACTTAATAAGAGGTTTCAAATTTTGAAATCAGATTAGGAAAAAATGGCCTACCTTTCGCAGACTGCCAGCTTTTTGGATTTTTTCCCCAGTGTGTGGTAGACCAAAATTTAAAATTATATCACCTCGGATCAAAACACACTCCCCTTTTTATTAGAGGCTGAGTATTGCTGAGAATAGTATTATTTTTCATATATGCACCATAAACACCTGATATTATTCTAAGAATTTTCGATTGAGAACATTGAAGCTTCCTAGAGTTGAACAGTAGACGCCCATATGGGCTTAATAATAACCTTGTAGGTATAACAGCAATTTATACTTGTGAACTGAATTCTGATTTCTTGTTTATGAAAATATTGATTTGAGTTTTTGTAGCTTCGACATGTTTTGCCCATGTGAGGTTACGATCAAGATGAATATCGAGATATTTGCTGTCAAGTCATTGGGAAATAGTTTTTCTTTAATTAACGGTGGTGGGCAAATGTCTTTTCTTAGACCAACTGAAGGGATATAAGTCTAAAGGGTCTAAGTGCCGAAAGCATTGAACGAAGATATAACAAAATTCCAGCCCTTCAATTATGGTATGTGTGTGCATTTGGATTCCTTAATTCTAATTCCCTATTAAACCAACCATTTGCCCAGGGAATACGGTGATCTTAATTATACAAATGGAATATACGTGACTAATACATTGAAGTATTTCGATAATTGCTTAAAGATCGACATTCTTACATTGTAACTACTACATACATTATATTTTTTATAACTAAATTGTATTGCTTCATATTTAATTTTTTTGTTTTCAAATTGATCGATACTTTGCTGCATTCAAAAAGTTGTTTGTTTTTTTTATTTATTTTGTGGAAGTTTCTAGGGATGAAGGAAATAATTTTGCGTTGTTCTGGCTCCAATTTCCATATCTAGAGTGCGATGTTGTTTTTTTTTTTTTTGTATATTGTACATATTTGCCTTGAGTTTTAGTCTCTAGTTCCATTGTTAACATTCAACTGCAAATTGCAGTTTGCGATGTTTTTACATTATTTCTAATTGTAAGTAAAAAAAAAAAAGGTTTTTGTTTCGAAGAATTTGTAAAAATAATGGATACTTGGGAATGTAAATTGGATGTGGATTTAAATATTATTGTTTTGTTTATATATTTGCAGTGGGATATTTTTGCAGTGGAATTTACAGGGAATTGTTTGAGTTTTTTCTTTTTCAAGTTCGAGGAGTTCGAAATGAATGTACGATTTTTAGCATGAATGTTGATTGAAGAGAAAGGGGCACAAAAATTAAAAGGTTTTTAACGAGAGTCTCAACGAAAAATAACAATAAGATTTGTATTAAATTAAAATAAATCAAGGTTTAATCAAACTATGAGGACTGATTTCAATACAGAATATTAAAGTAAAAATAAAGAAGTAGCGAAGAAGTCGACATGGTGAGTGTGGTTAAAAACCCTTTAATATATATGTATGTAGCTTGCTTGCTGAATTGCTGACTTGCTAAATTCTAAATAAATTAGTAGTAAATAGTTCAAGGCTAGTAAATATTGATGTAAGGGTAATACTTTCTAAATCTGCAAGCAGTTATTGTCAAAATAACGCTTAAAAGTGTTTTGCTCAGTTTTTGATTATTGTTTTTGTTTTAATTTAGTGCCTACGTATAATACGATATATAGAAGGGTATATGTTCAAAGTACATTGCCTATACATATGTACTTTGGAACAATTCTAGAACGCGCTTTCCAAATTATTGAATTATCTTCATTTTCATTGGTTCAATTCATTAAAATAACATCAAAGAACCTCCTTATACCGCATCATTTTACATAAATTAATAGCAAATTAATTAAGTGTGTATTAAACAGCGTTCAGTGTTTTTGTATTGTCAATTAACAATTCAATTCGACAAAATTTACTCACATTGAAAGTGAGAGAGAAAGAGACAACAAGCAGTAGGTAGGTAGAAATAGAAATTTTGTTAACAACTTACCTCATATTGATTAAGTATTGAGCCAATGCAACCGAATCTGGATTGCCACTGATAGTGATGGTACGATCAGTGTTACCACCCTCGCGTTCTTCGCAATTCGAAATACGTATCATTGCACCGGAGATTTGACGTATTTCGGCAATTTTGGTGCCACCCTTACCAATAATGCAACCAATTAAATCATTTGATACGGTCATTTCGTGTTGTTGCTGTTGCGCACGATTTGCATTTGCTGTACGAAGTTGAGAGCCAGCCAAAGCAGCCAAAGCTATTGAAATAGTGGGAAAAAGATGCGGAGAGAAAGAGAGAGAGAGAGAGAAAAAAATGTTAAAAACTGAATTTATAATTATGGCATGAAATGATTTTATTCTATTATTATGGCCGATCCCCATATCGGCCACATGAAAAAAGCCCTAGTATCACTTGTCGTTCTGACTTATAAAACAAGCCGAAAAATTAAAATGCGTCGTTTGGCCTCAAGCGATTGTCCATTAGCACAATAATTTCAAGAAAGATATTGTTCTGCAGGAAACTGATATTATAGAACTTTTGGCCAAATTACTGTCTGCGAAGATTTAAAAGCAATTGCCCTTAAGTATTTAATAATTTCGCCAACGTCAGTACCATCCGAGAGTAAATTCGACAGCAGGTATTAACGTATCAATATTTGTCGATAATATCGTTAAGTTTTTCAAAAGTATCCACATTTGCCGGCAAGCTTCGGGACCGTTATTTCCCATTCCAAGTAAAAACGATGAAAATAGTTCGAATTACAGGATATTTTGAATCGACATAAAGAGGTTTTCAAACTTGAATGAAAGAATATGGTATATATGAAAAGTTTTAGTCAAGTGGGCGTGGCATTTGCCATACGGCTCTAATGAGTTTTTGGCCATATCTTTGAGACCATTTTCAGTACACTACTGAGATTTGGTTGGTTGGTAATGCCATGCCAAATGCAGGTGGGAGAACGGGGCGCGGCACCTTCCATATAACGTGAGTTTTCATTTTTGGATAACTCAGGAAGTATTTGCGGAGCATCTGCCAATGGAATTCTGTTAAAATAATATGGGGGAGGATTTATTCAAATGAATTGTTAAAATGCCACATCTGGGGAAATATAGTAAGACAATGAAAGCGAAGTGGATTTGACACCTCCCATACAAACGAAATGCTTGAAACGGATGTGGGGAACATTGGACCGAAATATAATGAACTAACTAGAAGAATGTTGACGCTAGTGATGTTATGGACGTCAGTTTAGCGGTTGCTAAACTGACGTCAAAAGCTAACTTTCGCGAAAATTACACTAATTTTTCGCATGTACCGAATGCAAATGCAGACATCCTTTAGATCAGTAGTTGACACTATTGGACAAATGGGAGTAGAACTACCCATGTAAGCTATATGAATTATAAGTACAATAATTAAGTTAAGACCGGAGGTTGCTGAGCTCTTATGGCCATTTCTTTTACATATGATTTGATGCTGTATTTTTTGTATTACCGAAACTTTGCTCGGGCTGAGAAAAATCTTTATGGTTACTAGCCACTAACCAGGTAAAATCAAGCTTGCAGTTTTTGGATATTACATGAGTGGCTCTTAAGAATGGTGAATGGATGGACGATCAAAGCTTTAAGCTCCGAATCAAATACCAGTTTCGCCAAAAAGAAATAAAAAAAAATTATTCAGATAATTAAAGATACAAGTTTTTTCATCTAAATCTATATTGTCCCCTACAAAGAAATCCCAATCGACTGCAACACACTTATGCCAGCATTTGATCCAATCCTCGAAACATTTTTTAAAATCGGTTTTCGGTATGTCCATCAGTGCTTCTTGAGATTTTTCTCAATCGTTGCCGAAACACTTTTCCAACACTCCCAACGTTCGCGCACCATTAAATCAGTTTTTTACGTAATATTTAATACAAGTTCGTAGTATCGTAAAAAATCGCCAACACACACAGAGATAGATGCACTCTTGGCTACGTAACTTTTGCAAATGTCAAGCTATGACGCTAAGATTTAGAGGGAATATCAACAACAGATGTACCAACTTAACAAAATTCCGGAAAGTTTTTGATCAAGGTGGTATAGCTTAATGGCACTTTATTGGGCATCCCCCTTGGTTCTCGAAACTGCAACGGTATAGCAGTGAGATGTTAAACCGTTGAGCAGTTGTTGTGTAACTATTCGACCCCGCAAGTTTACTGAAGTTTAATTTATCAAATTCATAAGCTAAATGTAAAATATCCTTCACACGGAGACAAATGGCCGCAATTGAACGGAACATTCAAGTAAGAACCTCGTGGTCAACACGCCAATTCGAAATTTCATATTTTTATATTAATGTTTGTGGCAATAAAAGAGAGTCGCTTAAGTCGACATAAGAAGAAATTGAATATACCCTTTCGGACATAAACTACTCTGTCACATTGCCACAGATATAAATAACCAATATTTAAGTTTAAATAATTATACTAACCTGTTGGATTTAGACCGCCAGTATTGGCTGGTGTCATGCCAGCCAAGCCCAAAGCAGCCAAGCTTGCCAATGGATTTTTAGCAACCTAAAGTAAAAACAAGTGGAAAAACAGAAACAAATTACTTATTATTAAAGAAAAAAAAAGTTGTCATTTCTAAAATAAATATATAGGGTATATATTTATTTACAAAAGAACAAACACAACGATAGCAACAAAAACGAAATTATTAATAGAGAATGCAGTCAAGAAATCAATAAAATATACACAAAGTTTAAAAATATTGCAGAGATTTGTAATTTACATAAAAGAATAACAAAAACAAGAGAATTAAAGGAAAAGGAAATAATACTATAAAAAGAAATTTTATTTATTTTTTTATTTGAAAAAAAAGACGATAATTTTTATGTTATTTGCATTGAGTGTTGCTGTTTTAGATTTGTAGGTGGTAGAGGGGAAGGGATTTACTTGCTATGACACAAAGATATACGTTTGATGAAACTTGATAGAAAAACATTTTGTAACTAATTATTTATAATAGAATAAAAAGGAGCAAGTAGAAGTGTGTGTATGTGAGTGAGTCTGAATCGCTCGCCAGTAAACACAAGCGAAAAAATTTTTAGGTAAAGGTGAAAGGGATTGGAACGCGTCGGATTACAAAGAATTGCACCAATGACCTACAGCAATAATTTTAAATTATTTTTTCTTTGCATTTATTTCAAAAGCTGCAAAATGCAAAATTAATTTAAAATTCATAATTCAAAGAAAAGAAATTTATTTATACATCAAAAAAGAAGAAGAAAAGTAAAAGTAATATTAAATTATTGAGATGAAGTTAAGTTTCATAAATTAATGAACTTTGTGTTATTGTGGAATTGTAATTGTTTATGAATGTGTGTGTATGTGTTCTATATTTATGTATGTGAGTGTGTGTGTGTATCAACATATTCAAAACAAAAACTTACACCACAAATATTTTTTTTAACATGCTTTTTTCATGAAAATAAACTCAATGCAGATTAATACTAGTAAAATGGGCGTAGAGGGGTAAAGGTTTACATAAAAGAGGAATTGAAAAGGGGGAGATAAAAATGTTGAACATATTTAGCAACACCATAAACAAAATTAATAAAACTTGTTGAATTTTTTTTTTTTTTTAACTTTGCTGCTTTTCTAAAACATTTACAAACTAGAAACTGTTGTAATAAGGGGAGGAGTAAGGGGAACAGAGACACACACATTAAGGACATACAACAAACAACTAAAAACTAATCGTAAACAGATGCAATCATAAACAAACAAAAAAAAAATAACGCATTTCCACCATATGGAAAGCACAATCAACAATGTGAAGTTACAAAATGAAGGGGTGGCAACTGGATGGATGGGTGAATCTAGTAGCTACTAATAGGGGTGGTGGGGGTCGAGTCTGGCAAACTATCAAGTAGATAAGAAACATTAAATACTTTTTTAAATTTTTATGATTTTTCAAATCACAACTAGAAGTGAATTTATATTTATACTTTAAGAAAAATCACTATAAAAATTCAAGGAAAACTTCGAAACTTGATTTCCAATGCTCACAACATCGTGGATCAATAAAAAGTTGTTTTTGTTGAATATATTCTGCCATATTGCCGAAAAAGCTTTCAAGTATTCGAAGATCCTACTACAGTATTGAAAGTCATGCATTGATCAATACATTGCTGAGACTTGATTTGTTTGAGATTAAAATACAAATCGCTCGTTTGCTGCGGCACTTTATAACCCATGAAAATTCGAGTTAAGTATGCAGAACTAACTGTTATTTAATACTTTACCTTGTGTAAAAAATAGAATGAGTATCTTATAAACTCTTCTTGTAAGACGATTATTGCGTTTTACGGAGTAGTAGATCATTGAAAATTTTAAATGCGATATGCGGAAATAACTATTATATACTTCTTTATTGTGCAAAAAAAAATTAAATAAAAAAAAACATTACGAACTCTCATAAGAATTCTCCTCGTGAGAAGGAAGTGTATCGTTATTGTGTTCTACCGAGTGGTAGTTCATTTAAATTTCGAATACTTGTTTCTTTTTTTACTTCTCACAGCGAGTGATTTAACATACACCTTTTTTTTGTTACCGATCACTAACTCTGCAAAAGTAAACACCATCAATGATTAATATTAGTACCGTCAATATGGCAAGAGAAACAATACTATGTATAAAATAATATTATGAACTCATTAGAAATTTAATAGATTGCAATGCAAATTGAATTCTAGGTAGTTTGTAACTTATCTACTTCTTTTCGCTTTTGCTTGTTGCCTGAATGAAGTATATTAAAATACAATTGTGTTGTTCGATGGATGTTGATGATGGGGAGCAGGCACCAGAAATACACAAAAAACTAGAAATGTTCAAGAAAATCAAACTAAAAACACGCTACTAAGTATAAAAGGATACAAAGAACAAGATTCCAAACATTATCATTAGAAAATTACAAAAGGGGTTTGGAAGGGGGGCGGGGGGGGGGGGGTGAATGTATACATAGTCCGAGCAGGGGTGTAATTTATTTTACGTTGGGGTATTGTGATGGGCGGAGGTGGAGTAGAAGGGGTTCATACATTATGAAAATTATTTGTTCTATTCAACCAAAACTCACAAAACTCACATCGGGAATATGCTGTAGGTGATGGTGTGCTGGTACCGCTCCTTGTAAATGTGCCCCCTTTAATAAAGGATCCGTCAAACCTGAAATACCAGCATGTAGACCACCGGTAGCCAAAGCAAGTGGAAATACTGGACAGGTCTAGATATTTGTTTGTTTGGTATTGTGATTGATTGTTAAATTTTTTTTAATTTATATATTTGTTTTATTAGCAGCAGCACAAAAAATTGTTGTAGTTGTAGAAGTAGTAATTGTTGTAGTTGTTGTTTTTGAAAATTTGTAAAAATGACAGTAATATAAAAAATACATAAAATGGTGTTGTAATTGAAAAAAAACACTTTTTTTTTAATTACAATAAATGCAAGAATTTATTGGTGTAAGTGTTCCAAAAAAAAATATAACAATATATATAAATATTTATTTGCATATGATAATTTAGTTTACTAAAATCATAAGGAGAAATTAGGAGTAGGTAAAAAAAAAAATACAAGAGAAATTAATTGAAACGAAACAAACAACAAAATTAGTGGTGATATTTGTAGTATTCGTTAATGATTGGAAAAAATCAAGTTTCTCAACAATATTTTCAAATTAATACAACGTTTTATCTAATTTTAGGACACAAAATTAAACAGTTCCTTAAGGCAGTAGGGCAAGGGTACCTAAATATTAATATTCGATAAAAACCTGGTGAAGTTATTGAGGGAAGATGAGCGCTACGAATATTTATTATCTTCTACTGTGCATAAATATGAAGAAGAATGACAGAAAAGACACGGTATATGGATGCATTGCTGGGTTTGGAGAAAGAGTATGCAGAAATGAATGAATTCAATTAACTACATGAGTGTTTCGTAATAATATTATACATAAGTTTAAGTGAACATGTCATTTACTCAATAAAAAGAAACTTATCTTTACCTAGGACCAATAACAACTTAAGTTGGTTTATCTCGCTTTATCCTAAACTTAACTCATTTAACTCATAAGCTAATATTAAAATTTATTGAATATTAAAATTATGGGAATATTTGTGTCAGATTTCTCTATAACTGATTTTTCCTAAAGCAGAATAAAATTAAAAAAAAAAAAAAAAATATAATATAATGAGTCTAATTTTATAATGAGTATATTTACGTATTAAATTACTAGTGTCCGACCGAAGGTGATTTTTTGGCCGAAGCCGAACTTAGGCCATTCATCTAACCTTCGGCCGAAGGCGAAGACCGAAGGATTTTTAAAATATAAAAAATAAAAATCTGAAAGTAAATTTTTTCTACCTATGTATTTGCAAACATATACAGAAAAATATAAATAGTAGATATTCCAAATAAAAAGCTGACCAGTAGCACTAAATAACTGTTCACTGTCGAAAGAGCTGACAAATATTATTTATTTCAAGAATCACTTAAAAATTTGTTTGCGTCAAAATATACAGTTACATCGACTATATATCTATAGAACGACTGTCGTTCAACGAAACCTGTGTCAAAAAAGGAGTTGGCAGATGGCTGCCATGATTCTGCTTATCTTAAATCAAAGATTGAATCAGCATATTAATCGATTGACCTGTAGCCGGAACCAGAATTAAC
The DNA here is from genome assembly GCA_963691655.1 of Toxonevra muliebris. Classification (NCBI taxonomy): domain Eukaryota; kingdom Metazoa; phylum Arthropoda; class Insecta; order Diptera; family Pallopteridae; genus Toxonevra; species Toxonevra muliebris. The sequence goes on from OY829326.1 coordinate 80,841,212, forward strand.
TCTCTAGTTCCCAAATTTTTGATTGATTTCAAAAAAATTGAGATTGATAATATTTAATGTAAAAACCATAAATCTGAGCTCAAAACCCAAAAAAAAATTAATGGGCGTGGTTTTATGAAGCCGAAAAAGGTGAATGCCTAAAAGTATTTGTTGCTGAATAAACTTTTTATCAATTTTTTTAAATAACTAAATATTTTGTATAAAAAATTTAAATTCCTAGCTACTCACAGCTAGTTTTTATTGTTTTTTTCGTTAAAAAAAATCACTGAATACTGTTTGTACGGTTGTAAATCTGTGGATTACTTCAAAAGTAAAAACGGAACAAGCAAACGGAGAAAATATAACACAGAAATTCTAATGTAAATACTTTATATAACCACTTCACATTTATTTATTTGTATAAATTTTTACTGCCAATCAATAGTAAAAATTATTATAAAATAAAATGCTTATAATCTTCGGCTTCGGCAAATACTTCGGCCAAAACTTCGGCCAAAACTTCGGCCACTTTTTGCCGAAGATGCAATTTTAGGCCGAATAGCCGAATAATCGGTCAGACACTATAAATTACCTTCGACAAAAATATTACTCATCGAAAACTACTTGGGGTGCTTAGAGCCCAATGCTTTTTTTTAGGACCCAGAAAGTCAAAATCATCTAAAACCTAAATGGTTTAATTTAAATTAAAAATTTAATTTTTAATTTAAATAAACAAAAGTTTATTTTGGTCCCGCATATACCAAAATTATGGGTTTTTAGCGTCCACAACGTCCATAACTAGGTCCCTAGACGTGATAGAACACATCTGAGTACAGGATCGGCACATTTAGAAAGTTATTTATCCGCCATTTCACTTTGTGGGTGATTGTAACATCCATAAAATTCCCCCCACAAACAGAAAATTATTTTATAATATTTAAATACTGGTAAAAAATTAATATTTATTCAAAAAACTTTAAAAAATAGAACTGTACAACTAAATGGTCCTATGAAATTCGAGTTTAATTTTTCGAGCCCTACTTTTGGCGTCTAAATTTTTTGCAGCATTCCTGTCTGGAACTTTTTGGACTTTGTATGTTTTCAAACCCGCATTGGCTTTAACTTTTCACACCAAATAGTCAGAGCACTGGGCTAACCGGGCAGCTTTTCTACCAGATGTGTTTGGAGATTTTTTCAATTTGCTTTCTATTTTCTTGGCTTTCCCAATATCATGTGGTCCTTGTTTTCTTCCCGAACCACGTTTCCTATCGATGGTCAAATTCTCCTGAAACTGTTTAATAACATTGGAAACAGTTTGACGGCAGACCTTCAATTCTTTGACCAATTTTTTGTAGGACCAATTTGGATTTTTTTGAACATTTTTAATCATTTTAAGACGTACTTCTTTTTCTTCACTCATTTTGATCAAACTCACAATATATCAACATGTTTGTCATTAAAAATAACAACTGACATATTTTTCTAGATCAAAGAAATTTTTAAATTTTACACCCAAAAAAAATTATTAGGTAAAACGTGTGTTAAGATTTTTTCAATCTCACTCCTTACTATGATATATCGTCTTCATATTCAAATGGAAATAGCCTTATCTTTTGTCCCATGTAATATTTTTATATTAACTATAGTGTTGTAATGGATCTATTTATTCAAGTGGAAAGTGTTCCGGCGATTTCATTTCTTCATGATACATATGTATGAGTAACTAAGTATTGTGTGATATCTCAATTGAAGGGGTTAAACAAACATTTCTTGCAAGGGGAAGCACGAGAGCAAATGAAATAGATAGATTGACTACTAACAGAGTGTTTTAACTAAGGGAGGTGGTGGCAGTTAAACACTAATCCACAAACTTAATTACCACTTTTAATTAACATTTTATAATTATTTTTTAGATTGTTGTAGAATGGTGTGAAAGTACAATACAAATTTTGAGTTTAGTTGCTTTTTATATTATTATATTTTCAACAATGAATTCGATATGAATTGAGTTGATCTTCATTTTCGATAAATGGTAGGATTAGAGAAATTATATAGAGATGTGAGGGCTCGGGCAAAAGGATGTTTTATTTATTGATTTTAATATTTATTTCTTAAGAGAATGTATAATATATATATATTGTATTTATATAGAGTAGGTCAGGTCAGGTGGTTCGATCAGGTCATGGTGGTCAAGATGGGTTGTATTTAATATGGCACGATTATTTCACAAATAATAAACGATTTTATTTCATATGTATAGTAAAATATATGTGGCTTGATTTGATTACAGTGACATTTACTGTGGATATTAAACTTTAATTTGTTTGTTGTTTCTGGTAGTTGATTTTTAATTGCAATTTAAATTAACAAATTTACTAAACAAATTATATACCATACGCAGTGGGAAAGTGGGGGAATAGAAAGACTGTAGTATTCTGTGATTATTCTGATATTTTTTTATAGAGGATATTATTTTAAAAAAAACGTAATTAGATTGTAGATTGTAGAATACAAAGAAAAAATTAAACGAATGTAGACATACTTTCCAACTGCACGCGAGCCCTCGCATTTATTCCTTTCTCTCGCATCTATCACAATCCCAGAGAGCCAAGAGAAGTAGTAGTAGTAGTAGTGGTGGTGGTTGGTGGAAGAGTGAAGCAAAAGTGAAGCCTTTCTTTTCTGTTTGTGAAATAAAACGCTTATAGCTGATCATCAAGGACCAAAGAAAAAAAAAAACAACAAAAAAATAATAATCCTTGATTCACATTATATGTAAAGCGTTTGAATTCACTTCATGTTTGTTTGCTTGCTTAGAGCTTGCACAGCATTGGCCATTAGCTAGCTACCTAGCTAGTGAGCGGGCGGGCGGTCAGGCTGTCGCACGAGCGAACGAGAGCAACAACGACAAAGAACAACGTAGTAGTAGAACTTAACCTAAGAAAAAGTGCAGAAAAATAAACTAAAATACAAAAACAAATTATGAATCAAAAAACATTTCTTCTTGATGTTTATTTTCTAAAATAGATAGAATTTGTTTGTTTGTTTAATTTTTGCTAAATGTTAAAAAACGGAAGTTGTGGTGGGCATTAAAAACAAAGAAAGTAAGTTAGGTATAATAAGTGTAGAGGTGTAGAGCAGTTTTGGCAAAAGTTTATTAATGAATACGAGACTACAATGATATAGGGCAAGATGAAGTAAACCCAGCATGGCATCCCCCATTATCTCGAATAATTATTCTGGGATGCCCTAGAAAAATTATTATATCGAAAAAAATAGTAAGAAATAAATCAGTTTCATATGAGGAAGGGTTTCACCTCGTCTTCCCTTAAGCGTGCGAATTTTGGAAAACGAAAAAGAAAAGGGCCTGATACAGTTATGAATGAATCACAAAAATGATCACAAGATACATTTTTTGTGTTACGATTACTGTACACAAATGCTAGTTAATCGAAAGGAATAGCTTTTAAAAATTGTTGGTCATCCAGATGAAGCAATGGGAAGTAAGCGCCCGTAGTTTTAATCTTTTTTAACAGGATCCTAGATAATAGGTGTGATAGGAGAGTAATTCCTTTATGACTGTGGTATTACGATAGACTCCCTTTTTTTGTGGCCTATCATGTTTACAGATCTTAATGTATGAATTAATAGGTACTAAATAAAAAAAATTAGCAAAATGTGAAGTACCTATGCTTAATATAATAAATGATTGGCAATCACAGAGCTGTAAAAGAATGCAGTCATTTCACGTTTTAAGGCTGTGGACTTCGTTTAAAAATTACTGAATTATTCCATTCTGAAGAATTAAAATCATTAAGTCATAAGTCATTTTGAAATCAATGATAATTCGTATGAAGTCATGAATGAGCAGTTTCTTGTACGAAGTCTCTACCTGAGTAATTCGTTGATTGACTTAAAGTCATTTTCAAAAGAAATTAAAGAAACTTAATATTTTTTGTAGTATCCTTCAATAAATGGCTGCAGTCTGTAAAAGTGACGTCTCAATTGACTTCATGGCTTTAACCAAATTTGAAGTCATGACTGCAACTTCAATTATAATGCGAAGTCATGGTATTATTGTGACCTATTTATAATGAAATCACAGTTAAGTGTTTTATTCATTTGTACTTTGTGACTTCATTTTTAAAGTCATAAGTCTTAAATAGAATGGAAGACTGCAGTCAGAAAATTGAATTCATTCGCAATGACTGCATTATTTTACAGCTCTTGGCAATTATTTGTTATGAAAAAGAGAAAAATGATAAAAATTAAGTATTTTTAAGGATAGTAGAATTCTATTTAGACTGCATTTTTATTTCACTATGGGTATAGACGCTAGATTTTAGGCTTGTACAGAAAGAAGTGGTGACGGTGAAGCTTTTTAATAAAGTTGTTTTAATTCTAATCAATCAAGATTCAAATATTCTAAACACGATGTTAAAGCAAGAGCTTATTATAATTAACACTTGACGTAATCATTGAATGTAATCTACAAGCAATTCATATATATGTATGTATATGGGCTGACAATCAATTTCAATTGCCAACACTGCTTTACATTGATTATTTTCTTTTAAATTATTAATCAGTATTATTTACTAATAACGCGCGAATACTGCAGTAACATGTGAAATGAACATAAAAAAAGTGCTTCTAAAGAAATAAATATGCGGGTTAAAATAATAATAAAGGGTAGGTATTCAAATTAGTTATATGTGGTAGAATGAGAGCGGCGGAATGAGGCAGGACTGACAAATTCAAAACGCAAAAGATTAGAAATAGATTGCTGCTTGAACAATGGACAATTGACAATAAAAGTAAAATATAACAATATAAATATGTGTATGTATGTGTAAATAAAAGGAAATTGAAATTAGGATGAAAAGGAAGATATTTCGTCTTGTTTTGATTTTGTACGTAACACAAACATGAAAGGTGAAGTGGAAGAAGGAGAAGAAAACCTTTTGCATTGGTGTTGATGATACTGAAGGTTCATAGGAGAATGATGGCAAAAGTATATGTAATTGAAACAAATTAAGAGAAATGTAAAATTTAGTTTACCTCTTGTGCGGGTACAGCATAGTTGCCTTGAATGGTATATGCTTGTCCATTTGCCAAAATGACTGGTCCAGATACTTGTGGTTTTGGTCGATACGGAATAGTAGCGCCTCTTGGTGGTGACTATGATGGGTGTGTAGTAAAAAAAAATGTTAGTTAAATGGAACAAAGAAAACAGAATGTAGTGAAAAAATTGAAACAAACCTCCAACATTACAAGACAAATCTGATATATGCACTGAGTTATTTGCTCAGCAGTGCCGCTTAAAGTGACAGCACGCTCTGTTGAATTTGGCAACATTTCGCTGGCAACCTGAATGGAGCAGCCAGTTGTTTGGCGAATCTCCTTTATTTTTGAGCCACTTTTGCCTATACCGGAGAAAATATGGAAATAAAGTTAGTACTGCAAATTCAATTTATTATTTGGTTTGTGCAATATTCATTTACCAATTAATGATCCACATTGACTGGCGGGCACTATTAAACGTATTGGTATTTGAGTCTTACCAACTTTGCCAACATCATTGAATTGTGAGCACCACTGTGAAATCGAACAAAAAAATATTTCAAGTTTATCAAAAAATATTGAATGAAATCAGTTACAGTGCTTGAGAATTAGTATTATGAAAAAATGTATTGGAAACTTTTTCGCAAAAATTTTGTATGTTTCTACTCAATTATATTAATACGTAAAAGAATGTCTTTTTGCTTCTTATTCTAGCAGCACAACGCCAGGATTCTATGATCAAATAAGCCTTTATGTTTCTCTAAAGGACATTACTCAAAGTTGTCTTCACTCCAGTCTAAAGATTCCCATTATTCTATTATGAAAACTGCTTTCTAATATCACGCTGGGTTTTCATGGGAAGAAAATATTCACAATTAATTTGGTGGTTTTAAATAAAAATATGGGATGAAAAGAGACCAATCTCCATATTAGGTGATTTTTTTTTCTAGGTAAATACTACATACATTTCCATACTAGGAACAAAAATTGGATAAATGTCTTGAAGTTTTAGGAAAAATGTTTCTTTCCGAGTTACTTTGATCTTTTTTTGACCGCAAAAAATGTCCGAAAATTACAACAAAAAATTTCACCGAATAACCAATTTAAAATTTGTATTGCTTTTTATTACCTTTCAAATAAGTCTCATTTGACAAGGATCCAATAATTTTTTCTATTCTTTATTAGTTTTTGAACTTTTCAAACTCAGTTTCAGGACGAAACTTCATATCAGAAACAGTTACTGACTTAGAAAAACTATGGATGCAGAATTGCCCAGCATAAAATTCTCTTTTTGGATGCGAAGTCAAACCCTATGTCAAAGAAAACAAATAGAATTTGGTCGCATAGTGTAATTAAGATTTCATATTTAATTTTTCATATTTAACTTTTTAGAAAGAAACCGATGAAAGCAAAATTTATTTAAAAATAGTTTCTTGGTAGTAATGCTCTGTAGAGAGGCACAAAATGTTAATTGACTTTTAAAACCTGTCGTTGTACCGTTAGAATGAGAAGAAGGGATAATCTACTTCATTTCAAGATAATTGAGTATAAACATTCACAATTTTTCCGAAAAAGGTTCCAACCAACATGCACATTAACCATATTTCAAGCACTGTTATCTTTTTATGAACATAACTAAATTTTATTTGAATATATCGTTAAAAAAAATAGTATTTTTTTAAAAGGCGTCACTTGAACATAATGTCACACCTAATATTAGGAACATAATTGTATACTGTAAATACTGTATTACAGTTAAAAGTTATAGGTCAAAGTTTTATTTAAAAAACAAGATTTTACCTCTTCAAATTTCTTTGTAATGAGCGTAAAAGCCGAAAAAATTGCACTGGTTGTGCCAGATACGGTCACAATACGTTCCGGGCATGACCCATCCGAAATGTTTATTTTGGCGCCAGACTAAACGAAAGGGAAAAAGAAAAAAACATTATTTAAATGTATAGGAAAACAAGATTTACAAATACCTCTTCACGAAATCTGTTCACAATTTCACCCTTTTTGCCAATAATACTGCCAACTTCCTGTAAATAGAATAAAGAAAAAATTTAGTTGCGAATTTTAATTTTATTTTTCTTAGTTTTATGTTTAAAAAGATTCATTATAGCTTTGAATGTGGTTGCGCGATGGTTATTGTTGGCGCGTAACTTGTCAATTAAATGCAACAACGCGAATGCCTGAGATATTTGAAATTTGTGGAGTTTCGTGGAGTTCAGGCTGGTATTTTATTTTAAATTTTATTATTTTCGTATAAAGATTAAAACACTATGCCATGGACAGTTAATATCGTTCTTTATATCTTCATATTTTGGAGCAATTATAGTTTCAACTTATAATCTATCTTCTCATTTTGATATAGCATTTTCTTTAAACTTCTCAACCTTTTTTTTCTTTGTAACTTGAGGGTATTTTGGTATAATGTTATATATAGTGAAATTAATGAATAATTTTCTTTGTGATGTCAAATAACAAAGACAAAAAAAAAAAAAAAATAAACCACAGGAAACTCAAATATCCACGTTCTTATTTTTTGTTTCATTCGAATTTTTTTGATGGCAGTGAAAATTTTCAAATTAAAATTAAAACTCTTAAAGTTAATTTTACTTGAAATTTACGGTTTACAGAGAATTATATTTTCAGAGTAGGAAATATTAACAACAGAGAAAGAAAGATATCGGATTCACAACGAGACATTTAAGAAAATCAGCGGCAGTAATAAAACTGATTTAATTCTTTAAAATAGCTTTTGTCTTCATATATTATCGATATTCGATGGCAGCAACAATGAGATAGTAGACAATTAAAGACCGACGAGTTTGGATTCTCATTCCACTGGGTAGCATCAATAGCGATCATGGCGAATTGCCAATTTGATCAAGAACCAAGCTTAGATCGGTTAATAAATTACACTATGCGACAATTTTCATCGAAATCAAACCGCACCGGACTATTTTTTTCTGAAAATATACCTATCCAATAGCAAAAAGTTATCAAATATTGCTAAGTTATTTGAAAGTGTTATCAAAGAGAAATTATTTTTTATGGTCAAGTGATATATGTATTATTCCTAAACAGCATGGTTTTATGCCTGGTCGATCTACAGTGTCTAATTTGTCACTACTCTCCAATTACAGTATTTCCTGTTTTGAGTGTGGCTACCAAGTAGATGTGATCTATACTGATTTTGCGAAAAGATTTGATAAAGTTAGCCTAAGGCTTATTCAACATTTTTGGATTGGATCAAATCCTATTTAAGTGCTAGACATTGTTATGTCGTTATAAATAATATTAAATCGAATCTTTTTATTGCGTCGTCCGGCTTTCCACAAGGCAGTATCCTTGGGCCATTGTTATTTATACGGTTCATTAATGATACAAATAAATTTATCGTTAATTCTAAATTCTTGCTTTATGCTGATGACCTTAAATTATTTATTTGTGTTCACACTAATTTTGAAGCCGTGTCTTTACAAAGTGACCTCTCGAATATTTTTATTTGGAGCAAACTTAATGGGTTACCACTTATTATAAATAAATGTTTCCATATAACTTTCTCAAAATCAAAAAATGTTATTTATTCCAATTACTCTGCTAATGGTTTAACCCTGCAATCAGTTCATGTTATTCGTGACTTAGGTGTAATTTTCGACTCTAAGTTTTCTTTTACTGAGCACATTAACTACCTCGTCCCAAAAGCCTACTGTCTTCTAGCGTTCATTCGAAGGAATATCTTTGAATTTTGGGACCCCCATACACTAAAATGTCCGTATAATTCATTTGTGGTCAATATTGGAATACGCTTCGTTCATCTGGAGTCCTTACTACTCGAGTCATTCGTTAAGATTGGAAAGAATTCAGAAGTCCTTCACTAGATTTGCTTTACGTACTTTAAATTTTGGACCTCAGATGCCCTCATATAATGCACGTTGTTTGCTTCTTGGTGTTAAGACTCTTGAGATCAGACGTAAGATAGCGTCTTTAATTTACATTTATGACATTATCTCATCTAATATTGACAGTCCTGACTTGCTACAGCATATTGAGTTTAATGTTCCTTCTGTGCAGCTGCGGCATTTTAAACCATTTTTTATTAAATACCATCGTACTAATTATGCACTTAATGAACCTATTACTCTGTCTTTATCTTTATATAATGAATTATCCATAGCTTTTGAGTTTGATTTTTCTGTATCTAAGCAATGTTTTAAAAATCTTGTGATTAATATATTCTAGTTTATACTGTATATACTTTATTGCTAAATTATTAATTGTTTTAATTCTTGTCTGTAAGAAACTAATTTCATAGACAAACTAAATAAATAAATAAAAATAAATAAAATAAAAAAGCCTCGCTGGGTTTGTAAAAGTTAGCTCGATTTTTTTTTTATTATTTTTTGAATTTTTTGAGCCTCAGGCCATTTTCGGGTTTTTCATATGTAAATCCCAATTTTGAATTATAAATCGATTTTTTTAGAAATGTCGTTTTTGTACAAATAAACCCATTTTGTAAAGAACCTATATCCTGAAACGTAATTTTTGAGACCAAATCTTAGAAAAATAGCAATTTATTTGAATTTTTTTTACTCTAATTTCGAAAATATTTAAAATTCCTTCCCACTTCTTCTGTTAAAAATGTATTAAAATAAACTACAAAAAGTAATTTATAAATACCAATACTAAATTGAACTTCAAATTTGGTGGAATAGCGTTTTTTATACGAAATCTTTGGAAAAATTGGAAAAAAAAAAAAAAAACAATTTTAGAAAAGTAGCACTGACTACGATTTTTTCCTGATTTTATTACAAAAAAAAAAAAAAAAACTTTTTTATCCCAAAACATTAGACGAGCTCTTTTTGACAATGGACCATTTTCAACATCATCATTTGAATTATCTGATTCATCACCAGAGAATTCCATTTCGTCCACTTCTTCTTCTCCTTCCTTTTCTCGTTCTTCATTTTCATTTTCTTCGTGGTTGTATTGAAAAGTATGTTTGCTCCACCAACATGTTTCGGCTGATATGGCATCTGGATATCGTTTTCCCCTGTCTCTGTATTGAATGGCATTGCAGTTTGATGATAGCGCACTCCCAGCTCATCTGATTCGGTCAACTGTCGACTGAAGTAGACCAAATGGTGATGAAGGAAGTGAATTTTTAGCGATATATCGACATCAATTTTGGAAAAAGCATCCAACATTCGTCGCATATATCCTTCATTATTGGGAGAACGATGTTTATCTAAAAGTCCAACGATGATTTCTCTTATCGACGTCCACGCAACTATTTCATTGTCTACCAAAGCCCTGTCAAAGTGACAGAATCCCTGAAATATGCAATCGTTCCAATGTTGATTTTGACGAAACGAAATGTTACAGTTTGACACAAAGCCGAGAACTGTAATTGTTTTTCCGAAATCAGCATTGTGTAAATGTACAATATTCTATTTTATTTCACATTTATCTAAAAATTCACCCCAAAAGTATCGATTTTCAGTAAATTTAAAATAAAAATATTATTGTATATGTATGGAAATAAATGCGTCTTACCGCTTTTTAATTTTAAATCATCGTTAGTAGAGAAGTAGCAAGAATTCTTATATAATTTCGAAATTAGTGTAAAAAAATTCCAAAAAATTGCCATTTTTCTAACATTTGGTCTTAAAAATCGGGTTTCAGGATATAGGTTCTTTACAAAATGGATTTATTTGTACATAAACGACATTCCTAAAAAGAATCACGATGACATACATCGGATACATCCGAAATATGAAAAACCCTTAAATGGCCTGAGGGTCAAAAAATTCAAAAAATAATAAAAAAAAAAATCGAGCTAACTTTTACAAACCCAGCGAGGCTTTTGCTATTGGATAGGTATATTTAAAAAAACATAGTAAGGTGCGGTTTGATTTTTGGTGTTGCACAGTGTTATTTATCGGTTAGAAATTAAATAAGTTATAAATTTCGATCAGACCTCAGCAAGCAATTCAGCTTCTATATATGCTATTATTTGCCTACAAATCTGTGATAAAAATTAAAAACAGCCTAACTCGACTTAAGTTGGAAAATATTTTTTCATATATTTTGCATTATAATTCGCAATAGAATTTTTAAATAAATTTTAGAATTATATATCGTTTCCAGAATGGTCTTTGATTTGAGCAGGGTCATTCCGTAATATTTCGATTCAAAGCTATCAAGCTCGGCTTGCAAGAAAATTAATTTAAGCTGTCATTCATAAATAATATTAAGTTTATTATAAAAAATCCATAAAAATTAATTTTTTTTTTCTGAAAACGTTTTAGCTGACTTTTAACAGTTTAGCAAAAACATAAGCAAGAAGGAAATATAATATAATTTGAAGCAAATAAAGTTGAAAGTTCACAGCGGAAATTCAATTTAATTACATTCAAAAAAAGTTAATAAAATAAAGATAAGTAGAAAATAAAAAAAATGTATCACACTAGTCTTTCTTACTCAGAATGATAAAAATGGAAATTTTAAAAATGCATTTTCAGAATTGCGTAGAAGATAAATGTAACTATTTACAATGCCTGTCTGTATGCGTGTGTTTCGTATCTCTTATACCCAGCAAAAAAACGTGAAACCACTTCTGCAAAAATTACAAAAAATTGATTCTACACTAGTTTAGAATTCATTCGGGATAATTTAAAAACTCTATGCATTTTTCAATGACATCAATTTTATTGAATCTCCAGTTAAATTGACTCCTTGAAGAGCACTTAGAATGGATTATACGATAGAGTTACCATAGAAACAATTTCTTGGAAGTCATCACTTCTGAATGCAATTCTACTGAGATCTACAAGATTTATTGTATACCTCTCTTCTCCGTCTAGTATCATACCTAAATTACTTCATTTAGCCACATCATTCTTAAAAAACCAATTTCACAAGTTTACAAGGAATTCCTCACCGAACCAAAACCAACTTTATAAATTATAATTTTATGCTTTTTACATTTTTAGGCTCTTTTTTACCCCAGAAACACATATTGCATAATTGTAGGTTAGAAATAATTTGGAATTGCCTTCCAATATTAACCTTTTATGAAAGAGCTATCAAAATTTTTTCAAAGAGTCTATCTTGTAACCACAATGAAGCAAAAAAGCAATTTTTCGATCTTCGCGAAACCATGATATGTTCACATCTGACATTTAGTTACAATATAAGTACACTATTTCCAGGTAGTAAAATAAATTTACAAAACCGTCCGCACACAATTTGGCAATGTACTTTTTTGTCGGTTGCAATTACAGTTTGATTCAAGGATTTCCACTTTCTGCCGAAGACTAAGTTTCGTTTTGTTCTTTGTTTTAACTTTTCTGCTATTATTTAACCAATTTTGTAAAATATTACAACGAACAGCCTTTTTTTTTGAGACCTCACAATTTTTTTATGATCTCTCTACAACATTTCTTAAGATTTGGAATCGATAAAACCTCAAGTAAAACTTATAGATGTGTTCCATGACATTGCCTGGAACCGACGCAGCAAAAAAGCTACGATTTTTGGCATCATCACATTTTCCTTTAAAAAAGTTGGTTTTGAGAAATAACTTTGTTGAGTTTTGTCAACTAGTATCATCATATAATAGCCAGGATGTTAGTTCAGTTATTTTTGAGTGGATCAATATCCACAAACTTCTAAGATATGTTCTGATGATTTTTCTTTCTGAAAAAATTACAGAACGATTTTTTTTTTCACTGGGATATGCACTCATAAATGTGAGTGTATGCAGATTTGTGAAATTTGAATGAAATTTTATATTAGAATATTATGAAAATATTTTTCAAGTTTTCACTTTTTTTGGTTCGTTTTTATGTTAGTAAAATAAAAGAATCCCCAAGATGGCTGCAAAAAAAGAAGCAGGGGAAATAAAATAAAAATTTCAATGAGGGAGAGGGAGAGAGAGCACAAAGAGTATTGTAGGTAAAACTTATGAAGTATTCACATTAGTTTTGAAATAATATTTTTAATATGCTTTTTTTTAATATGTAATACTTCTGTACGAAAAAGTTATTTAACCTTAGAAAATATAGCATCAAACAACTTTTAAAAAATCTACAAAATCGCAAATTTTTCTAATTATCATACAAATCGAATGAAAAACATCATTAAAATTACTCCAAAACATTCATCATCTCGAATCTGTTAGAAAATTTTAATGGAAAAAGCAATATATCGACAAATTTTTCCATACAATATACGATTTTTAAAGGTTTATTCAAAGCAATGCAACCCACGCACGACAATCGTAAGAGTTGAAATATTTTGGAAATCCTCATAAAAAAAATCGAGGTCAATATTTAGAGTGGTACAAAAACAACATTTTCCATGATAATGTACTTTAATGTCGGTACATACAGTGGCTCAAAAAAGTGATAGAATAAGGGGAACATTTTAGGAGCACGATAAATAATCCAAGAATGGCGTCAAATCAAAAAGTAACACCGTAATTAAGTATCTTTTTTTCAAGATGTACATGTCTGGAAGTTTGTGAAATCAATTAATATCTTCAGGTTCCAAAAGGATCTTAAGACCAAGTTTGCCATTATTCTGGTATTTGTAAGGAGCCATAACAGAACAGAGCTGCGAAATTTGGAAAAAAAAATTTGGTTGGCAATTTTTTAAAAATCAAAGTTCTAAATTGTGTTCGTTTAGATGAGTAGAAACTTTTCTGTTTTTTCTGCTTTTCGATTTGACTCTATTCTTGTCTATTTATCGTTGTTACGTTGCGTTACGACCAGGGGGGAGGTGTCAAAGTTGGTCAAAAATTTCATAACGTAATATGTGACCGGGCCCTTAGATGGTAACAAGAAAGTTAAAGAAAATATCAAAATAAAATAATAATTGAGAAATATAAAACAAAAGTTGCACTGTTCCATTACGGCCATTCCAAAAAAATCGAAACCAGATAAGTCGGCTACGAACTTAAAAAAAGAAAAATGCAAGACATGATTTTAAAGAGTACCCAATCAAGTTTACGAAAACACCTATGACAAATAAATCTATTAGTTTCCGTAATTTTTACGAGCAACCAGTATTTTTCAGTTTTTTAACAAGCCTAGCTCGTGGAAATAGTAACAGATGATTGTAAAGTGAGATTATGTTTTAATAGTGTTTACCATGCACGTTTTTTCGCCGATGTTGTTTTCTTGAAAAGCAAGTTGTAAATACTTGCAATAAGGATTTAAATAATTGTAAGTTCAGTGTCCTCTCCGTTACCAAAAAATAAGAAATTTTGTTATAGATGGCATGCGCGATTTTGAGTACAAAGCTAACTTAAAGTCATTGTCGTTGTGTAAGTTTTTCCGAATTTTATAATCAACGAAAGTGGTAAAAACAGGGTAACGGAGAGGACAAAAAATCCCCTTGGCAAGTTAAGAATTTCGAATTTGTGTAATCTTGACGAAGATTTGGGTTTTTCATACATCGAATGGAACACTTTTGCTGCTTGACACAGTAAGGGTGGGGTTGCTGGTGGTTTGTACGAAAGTGAGGTCCGAAAATCTGAATGTTCACGTAGCGTTGAAACGCTTCCACAAAACAAACATTATTTTTGTTGAGGAGAAAGAAGTTGCGGCAAATACATCTTTTTAGGATTTGCGATTTGAAAGATGCATAAAAATCGAGTGCGTTCACGAGGGTAGGAAAATCGGCCTCGCACCATTTCATTCTTTTCGGAAATTAGACAAGTTCTACATTTTTGCGTCTGAGTCTTCAAATTCGAAGAAACACAGAACTCAGGCTGTATATTCAAATCAGCAAAACGTAGGCGGTTCTGTGACTTGTGATAAGAGAAGTGAAAATGTGTTTATAGAAGAAGAGGTTTTGAGGTTTTGCGAACGACTCGAAGTAAGCGCGTGGCTTGAAAATCCTCACACGATGTCAATCGCACCTTCTACTAGGCATATCCATCTGCAGTCATTTTCACTTTTTGCCATGTTGTGTTTTTATTTTTTATTTCTAGATGTTTTGAACGTCTCCAAGTGCTTTTTGGGCGCTGATGTTGTTAATTCGCATGGCTTTGATCTTCTTGATGTTCATCTCGAGGCCCACGTTGCGTGACGCTCTTATTACATGATGAGTACTCGCTTGCATGTCGCTGAGCTTGTGCGAGAACAGATATACCATATATTGTCTGCAAAATCCAAATCCTCGAGTTGATATGTGGGACTCCATGTTATGTCCCTCTTTTGAGAGCATACGGCTGTCATTACTTCGTCAAGCAATATTGCAAAAGGAAGGGGTGAAAGTGGGCATCCTTGTTTGACTCCTGCGTTAGTGATGAATGGCTCGCTGATAGTATTCCCATAGTTCGATGTTGTGGAGTTATTATTTATATCACTTTCGTTTTAATTTTTTAGTTTCAAACTTAATTTTCATAAAAGTTGTAAATTACTTAAATTACTGTACGCTCAATGCAATTAGCAAAATTTTGTACGTAACTGAGTCATCTTCAATTTTTCCCTTTAGTTTAAATACCTGTTCATTGGTGACGTATGCATTAAAGATGTAGTTGGTTGTGTACCAAACTGGTATACTTCATATGAATTTACTTTGCTTTAAATAAATATCTATTAATTTTATTTACTTTGTAATTACTTAGGAACATTTCGTCGTCTGACAATTGTTTTGGCGTATGTGTGTACGCAGGGCCATAGCCAGGATTTTTTTTCATTCGACGAAAATATTCACATAAAATTTTTATGAAACTGATTTTTAAATAAAATAAATTAAATACGATTATACATTTGATGGACCCTATCAGACTAGGGAGAAAAGTGGATAAATGTCTTGAAGCTTTAGGAAAAATTTTTGTTCCCGAATTTTCTTAATCTTAACCTAAAAAAAATGACCGAAAATGACAAAAAAAATTCACAGAATAATCAATTTAAATTTTTTCAAATAAATATTATTCAATGTGGATTCCAATACATTTATCGTGAAAGACATAATTTCGATAACTCATTGACTTGCCATTACTGATAATGAACCTAACCTCAAAAAAATGATCAAAAATGCCAAAAATAGTTAGAGACTAATTTTTTTTCAAATGATTATCAGTGGGAATATGGGCCATTATCAATGATGAGGAGTCCGGATGAGGTTGGCATGTATTCCCTAAATTCGTGCAGTCACAGCATTGAAATTTTCCGAGTCGGGTGCTCTGAGCAATAATGGGTTAAAGGATTAATTATATTTTAAGATTAAGAACTTTGAATCTTATTCAATAACATTGTCCTGCATGGGTTTAGTGAATTGTTCCTAGTGTTTGCGTATGAATTTTTCATGCTGAACACGAATCTGAGGTCAAAAACTTCCCATTACGTCACGTTTTAGAAAAATGGGGTTGAAACCCCTGAAAATACCGTTTTTGCCATGTAGCACCACTTCGTACGATTTCAATTCAAATTTATTTTTAAATTTTTTCTTTTATTTGACTTTTTGGAAAGAAACCGATTAAAAAATATTTAAAAATCATTCAATAGATTTTATTTTGACTTTTTTCCATCCACTGGCAATCAATATCAAAAATTAGGAAAAAGTTTTCACATTTCGAGGGGGGCGGGGGGTCAGAACCCCCAAAACCTCCCCCCTAAATACGGCCTTGTGTGTACGTATTCCTATACCTATACGCCAACACAATTCAGGTGACGATTTACAATTTTCAGATATTAAACATTTGCTAAGACGATTCTCCATATAACATAAAAATGTAAGAGAGCGATCGTACTTGTCGTCTCCGTCACTATTGGCTGTTCTCTCCGTTACTTTTCCCATGTTTTTTCTCTCATTATGCAATTATTTTTCAGCGAAACCATTAGGATTTTCGTAAGTTACAAAGGTCCATGACTCGTCAAACAAAAAATTCGACTTTACAGCTCGCTGGCATTCGCAGAATTTGGGACTTGAAATCGAAAATAAAGATTTCCCATATCGTACGCGTCCTCTCCGTTACCCAATTTATTGATCTATAACTTAGACGGACTCATTATTTTTTTAACGAAACTTTGGTGGTAAGAACTTGTTATCGGACCCTCAAAAGCCCCCTAGTATCAAAGGAAAATATCATTTCCTTGTATGAGATCAATATCATTTTAAGAGTCCACTTGTCCTCTCCGTTACTTTGGAATGGCCGATTACTAAAAAATTTATAAAGTCAGAATTAAAATTGAAAAAGTTGACGATTTCCATTCCATAATAGAACAGATAGTTTTGTTTTTTGCATTATACACTAAAACAGAGGTTCTCAACTGTATTCAACCAGCGCCCCTTTTTTCGAATTCTTTGTAGTCCCACGCCCCCCTCCGCCCTTCCAAAGTTATGACAAAAATATACAAAAAAATATAACAGATCTACAGAAACAAGAGATTTCTTATATTGGTAGTATTTCGTTGTCACAGCACCTAACAGCTGATCGAGTCAATACCGTATTTGTTTCAATTGTATTTTTATGGTACCAAATCAAAAAATCAGTGCGGAGTATTTTTGTTATGTTTGTGGTGGGTAAATTCTTAAAAAAAAGGGCAAAGTCCCAACGCGCCACCACTTGAGAACCAATGCACTAAAACTTTTGTCGCGATTTTCTCGCCTTTAAAAATCATACATTTTTAATAACGTCCAAAGAAGCCCAAACAAAACATTAAGTTTGGAATTGGTATCGGATATGTGGATATTCAACATACCTAAATATTTACATATGTAAACTGATTTATGAATCTCAATGGATGCATAAAATACTAAAGTGCAAACTTTTTGTTGTTGCTTAGAATCTAACATTGGCAAGGTCAAATATTAAAATTCGTATATTCTGAAATTTTTAACAGCTGAAAATAATGTTAAATAAAATCTACATACACTAATTAAATTACATGAAATTGTTACTTTTAGTAAAAAAAAATGATTTAATCTCACACTTCGTCGTATTGTTAATTTTCAAGTAAAAAAGAGCAAGACAAAATAAAAATGTTGAAAACATGAAAATTTTTCAAAACAATGCATCAAAGAATCTGAAATATCACAGCCAGCCCGTCCAGATACAAACACACAATAGTTTCTAGAAGATTAAAAGTAAATCATCATGATATTTTAATTAGACAAATGCCGACAACAGCGACACCTTTGTGCAAATTTCGCAACCATGATGCACTTGACTGAAACTAATTAACTAATCGCGATGGCGATGGCGACGACGATGAACGTATACGAAAATCTATACCTACATATATTCAATTAACAAGCGAAACAAAAAATTAAACAATTGGAACGAGGAACAAGTAAACTAAACTAAGTAGTAGGAGTATTACAAATAAATATTCCACATTAAAGGAAATTGGAAATTTCTTACTATGCATTTGCATTTAATGTACAATAAGTAAATCAATTTGAGGGTACATAAAGTTAGAAAAGATTCTCTCAAAGAAAAAGAAGGGAGTTATATTAATTGCAACAAAAATGTAATGATGAAAATTTAAATAATTGTCAAATTTGCACGTCTATCTGCTTACTTCATACTACTAGCATATCCAAGGGAAGGGTTAAAACTTCTCAAATTGAATCCAAGAGCGGGCATAGCCCTTTCCCCTTTCCTCTCTTACCAATGAAAGAGTCATACCTTTTGATTGCTGCTCATGATTCAAACTAAATTTTAAAGGAATAAGAAAAAATTAAAATCCCTCTATAGGCAATCTCTGGATCCGCTAGCAAGCGGTACGAAAATTAAATTGTTAGCTTTGAATTTAAAAATTAATAGTTTCTTTTTTTAATTTTCATTACAAATAGTTTTTCTTTTTTTTAATTTGTAATAAAATATGAAAAAATATGTTTAAAATGTTAAAAACAATATAATTTCCACACCACAACTGCAGGTTCTTTTATTTTAAAAATTTTCATCAATGGAAAAAGAAGATAAAGAATGCAAACAAAACAATATTATGGATCAAGGATTGATAACATGAATATTTGCAGTGATGCAATTTCAGCGATCGTAGCGACATATTTCAACAATATCAATAATACTAACTGAAAATTAGTAGAACCAAAATAAATAAATCACTGCATATTTTTTCTTATGCAAACTTACATAGCTCAGCCCCTTGCGAATTTCACTTTATCGCTATATCGCTGTATTGAAAAAAAAAATCCGAAGAAGATTATCTCGAAGGTTGACAACAACAAACACCAGCAGCAGCAAAAACGACACCAGAAAGACACTCCTCAATGTTGCTCCTGTTGCTTGGGTTGTTGATGCTGTTGCACTTGTTCAAATTAAATAAAATTATGTCGTTGTTGTTGTAAAATAATTTCATCAAAATTGCAAATGAATTATAAATTTTTCTTATTCGCTTTCGAAACATTTTTTTTTTTTGGTTTTCAATGATTTTCTCTCATTTTTTGTTCGCTTTTGTCATCGTGGTTACTTTGTATTTTAATTTTTGCTGCGTATTATGCTCAGCGCGGGAAAAGTAATTTATTTGTACTTCGGTGCACAGTGCAATTGCAGGCTGTGACAAAACGACGACAACGACTGCAACAGCAGCAGTAGCGGTAACTACGGCAACGACAACGACACATGTTGCAAAACCATCATCATGTGTCATTGTCAGTTGGAAATTTTTAGTTTTTTGTATTTTTTTTCTCCTCTTTTGTCTACTAATTTGGTTCTCACAGATTGAAAATTGTGCACCATCAATTTTAATATGTACTTGTATAAAATATTTTATAGTATGTAGTATTTTTTTGTATCTTTGCGATACGCTTTTGAATAAAAACATATTTTATTTTTCATTAAATATTCACTCAGATTATTGAAATTATTTTTTTGTTGTTGTTTTGTTTACTCCCAAGTGCATTTCTTATGCATATTCAAATTTTTTCAAAAAAAGGGGGAAAGGCGCAATTATGGGTGCCAAAAAAAAAAAACTGCAGTCAACCTTCGATAACGTGAACATCCACTAACGTAAGCATCCATTGACGTGAACAAATTTTTTCTCCATTCTAAAATGTGAACAAAACTCTGAAAGCTCTAAAACGTGAACAAAAGTTCTTAGAAATTATGTATCAATTTTCATGATTTCAGTGAGTTCGGGAATCCTCTAGATATGTTTACTACAAGAACTTTAGAGAAAAAGTAATATTTAAGGTGAAGATAATTTTGTGATAAGATCATAAAGTTTCTGTTATTTTTTTCAACAATCGCAAACGTGAACAATCTCTTAAACGTGAACACCTTGGGTTTTTATTAGTTCACGTTTTCGAGCGTTGACTGTATATAAAAATAGTGATAGTTATCCTATCTTTGTTTTAAGCAAGCTAATTAACATTTTTTTGTATTATTAATATTTTTTTTTAGGTAGATTTGAAAGTTAAACTGCTAACTGTCCCAATTATTTTTCACATCACTGTATATGTGGTAAAAATAACAAATAGCCTAACCCGACTTAAGAGAGAATGTACACTTAGAATGGTAAAAAAAAAAATTGATTTGTTAATTTTGAAGCTTGAGGTCTGGTGTAAATTTCAAGTAAAAAATCAAAGATATGACGGCTGCTTGTGGCCACTGAGTAGCCGGATAAGATAGGTAGAACAAGTCATTGCTCAACTTTAAAACGCGTTTTCCTCGAAACCACTTTTTTCAAATCGATGACCCAAATACACAAACTGAAAAAAAAATAAGCATTAGCTCTTCATTTTTGCCATCAGAATTGCTTCTTTCTGTCTTGTTTTTTGAAATATTTTTGAAATGCCTCAAAAATCTGAAAAAAAAAATTACGGTCCTTGGTGTTCATTAACATATCGATAAGTACCAACATGCAGCCCTAACTTACGTGCACTTCCCCTATCGAATACAAATTGAAAAAATACTGGAATCGTTGTATCGAGCTAAAAGGAGATTATTTTCTCCCCAATTATGAATGAAATATCGTCAGGAATTTTTTTTATTTTTCTGTTCGCGTTTTAGAAATATATTTCATTTCTCTGTAAGTTTTCTCTACTTTAAAAATAGGAAAAAAAAAAAATCTTTGCGTAATGATTGAGAACAGTAAAGCTCTTTTATGCCGCTTTTGAAGACCTTGTCAGAACCTCCAAAAAGGAAACGCGGGGAATGAAGATTACAGCCTATTATTTTACATAAGGAATTTACGAATAAGAAACGAAATCAAAAGATGAGATTGGACTATAATCAGTATTCCTTATCACAACTGTGTATTTTTCAAGAATTTTTATGAAGTCAAATAGGACGAGGTATTGCCTAGCATGCAATGACTACAATTGGACAATATCATGTTTGAGAAATAAGTATGGCAGATATTATGGAAAATAGCTGAAATAAGTTTTAATCGTGAGTCATGATTGGCAGCCTAGCAGCCAACGGTAGTTCCGATCTAAAATAATAAGGTTGCTCTTGTACTAACTGAAAACTCTGATTGCTAGTGTGATTCCATCACTCAACTGGGTGATTTTCAAGTGGCTTTCGCTTATTAAGATAGACAAGTGAGCTTACTCTCCATGCGTTTGTTCTTTTGCTTTCTTTGATTTTGGAAATCAAAGAAAAATAATTGCAAAATCGGCTGCTACCATCGCCAATATTTTCAGAGCAAAACTTCTTCTTCTGAATTTGGATTCGAAATTCACCCTAACCTATTCTCGAGAAAAAATTAACCTTTTCGAGAACTTAAATCTCCGGGAGTATTTAGAACTGGGGTGTGTGGATGTATATTAAATGAATATATGCAAAATAAAAAACCGAGTATTTATTGTAAAGTTACAAATTTTCTTTTTACAGCTCTGAAAAATGGTTTTGTCAATCCCACTGACATTTACATCAATTTCTAAAACGTTACAATGTGATTTGAAGCTGCTACAATTAATTAGATTTATTTGGGCCCATATCTGTACCTCTTATTCTATTATTATTTCGTACTCGAATATAACAAAAAAAAACAACATTTATTTTTAATAGAAGAACATGCTATGTTTTTAATTAGGTACTTATTCCTTCTATTTCTTCTTCACTTTTTATTTTCTATTTAATTTTATTTTTATGAATTTTTCTATTTTGTTTTTCTTCGGTTATTTGCATAAATGGCGTGTTGCCAATTATCGAAAATTGTTTTGTTGTACTTTGAGTACATTTTTACAATTTCTACTACTGCATTCACTCATTCTTTCCCCCTACTGTCTTTCTCTAAGAACACCACCATTCGCTAAGTGCTACTTACGTATATATGTGCTTCACCACTACCACACTCACACATTTTGAAAAACAAACATACAAAAGAAATAAACGAATAGTGTTTAATATTTATTATTATTATTATTTTTAAATGCGATCAAATGCAAATTTGCACGCTTTTTTCTGCATTTATTTTATTTTATAAATTTTTAAGATCATTTTATTTTCTATACCTAATATTTATGGGTCTGGCTTCCTTGTCATTGAATTTCTAGAATATAAAAATAACTTGCATGCAGTTTATTTGGCATTTTAACACAAATACTTATTTGTATTTTAAAATTTTTATCAGTATTCAAATTATAATAATTTTAAATAATAAGAAATAATTTTAATTCTAATTTGTTTTGGCGCTGGGATTTTGCAAACGGTGGCTGGGTGATTCCAAAGATAGCTGAATAAAAAAAATAGATTTAACGTTTTATACAAAGCAAAAGTGAAAAACTGCTTTCCAAATTGTATGCGATGCTCAAAATTATTTCAAAATAATTTGTGTCACACGCAGAAAATAATAAAATGCCAGCTGTTGTAATACAATATCTCGAATAGCCTCCACAATATGAAATTCTAAAGCTGAAATACTGCCAAATTTATCGCCAATCTATCTTAATTTGCACTATCATTACTTATAGAAAACCTGTTGTAATCTTTAGCAGTTAGGTAATTTAATATTAATATGCACATACTTAATTTTTATATTTTATTATTTAATTTTATAAAAATTCTGCAGAATTCAACAAACTGACATCTGACATTTTCCTTCCCCAGAATCTCACATTTTTAAATAACAAAGTTTGTATTTTCTTTGTAACCACTTAACCCATTTTACTGCTCTGTATCAAAAAAGTATTCACAAGATATAAACAATAACTAATACTCTTGAAGTTGATTGCGTTTACAAAACTGAACGAACCTTTCACAATAATCCGAAATAATCGAAATGATAAAATCTTCGCCGATAAAAATAAAAAATAAAAAAATGCGTATTTATTTTTTGACAGATTTTACTTTTGACCAATTTCAATTTATAGCAATTTATGGCAAACAATTAGGAATGAATATAAAAAAAAAAAAATTAAATGTAACGAAAAATCTCAAAAAGGAACTTGACAAGCTTTTCCATTCATCGGGAAGTGGAAAGGAAAGATTGCGGCACATTTTAATTTTAATTTCATTTCGTTTCTTTTTTGTATGTTCGCTGCCACGTTTTGACATAAAATCCATAATAATTTTTGTGACCCAAAAATGTTCGTACTTTACTTTACTTTTGCTGCATCTGCTAAAATTGAATAATTAGTAGCAAGTAGCAGCAGCAGTAAAACGATTTTTTTTACCACTAGATACACTTTGCATTTGTGTACGCCCACCACAATCAGAAGGGAAGAAGAAGCCCTTGTTAAAAGCTTCCCTTGTTCTATGTCGCAACGACTTTTCTACCTTCATCATCCCCGTTTTTTTTCTTCCACTTTGAATGTGATATACTCTGAATAATATATATAGAATCTTTTGCATACTTTTGTCAACCAACCAAAGATAAAATCTAGAGCAGTCAAAGTGCTCCATCCATTCATTTAAACAACGCCAAAAGATAGATACAAATGTAGCGCGCAGACACGAGACGAAACTTTGATTGTTGTTGTTATTGCGTTGAAATGAAATAAAATAAAAATAAAAAGATTGAAGAAGGAATGAATTAAGAAGTCACTTGAAAGAAATGCTAAACGAATTTCAAAACGCTTCAACGAAAGCCGAGAATGGAGCGTGTGAATGTCGGAGGGCAGAGTGTAGAAGAGAGCAAAAGATGAAATAAATTGAAAAACAGATGAAGATGCAAAGCAAAAGGGACTAAAGGGGGACCAAAAGTGATAGACATTCGTTCGTTTGACCAGTCTTATTTGGTATTGTAGTTGGTTGATCTGCAAATGACAAAATAACAAAATTAAGCAGTAAACGAATTGCAAAAAGTTTTAACAAAGTAAGTTGTACACTTAGTTGCTGATTTTACTGACGACTGTGGTTTAGAATTTTTAAATTAGAATTTATATAAGTTGGAAATTTTCCATTCGATGTAAGAATTGTTAAAACAAAACCAAAAAAAAAAAAAAAAATACAACAAAAAAAAAGCTTTGCTTTTTGCCGCAGCCGTTCAATTAATATCTGCCAACCACCAACACCACCCAATCTGGCTGGCCATTAATCAAACACTTCAATTGGAGACATTTCAATTAATTTTTTATTCGTTCATTCGTTCATTCGAACATCCAACATCCTTCTGCCTTTCCTTACCACTTCTTTCTCTTTGCTCCTTCACTAATTAAATTAAATTGAGACATATATGCAATTTTAAATGAAATAAACAACAAGTAAATAAATAAAAAAATCTAATTAAATGTGGATTATAATAAATTACTTGTATTTAACATTGAAAAATACTTAAATTTATCATTCATTCTGTTATTAAAAATTTTGATAATTTTACATTTGTTTGTAACAACACACACTGGGACAAAAAGTCAAAATTAGGCAACAAAATATACAAAAGAAAAATTGGCTCTTCCGGAAGGGCGATTTATTTAAAAGCTTGCACTTAGACTAGCATCAGTGTACATCTTAGGTAAATCAAGCTGTAAAACTTAGCATTAACCCATTTCTGCCTAATAAATAGAAAAATACCTATGAAAATCGTTTTTTTTTTTTTCACAAAATCTCTAAAAAGTTTGGGTCAAAGATATCGTAAAAATATGGATAGGGATGGTGAGTTAAAAGATTAAAATATCTTAGGTTACTAGAGGTCGCCTTAAAATTCTGTCATTCACCTAGAGTTACCAGACTCCAAAAATCACGAATTTTCCGGAGGTGGAAATTGTGGTATTGGAAAACAGAAAATTTAGAAAATGGAGCAAAACCAAGCTGGAACATTAAGCTTCATATCTTACTTTTCCAACAACTCAACTTTCTACCGATCGCATTATTTACAAGCGAGTAATAGGTTATTTACTGGTTTGGGTGCTTTTCTACCCATACAGCTATAGTGGTAAGTAATCCGAGTGGTTTTTGTTAACAAGTGTTGCCGTAAAATGCACTTAGCAGTTATATTAGAAAATTTTCAGAAAAAAGTTGTCACGATGGCCTAATGGGTAGAAAAATACCCAATGAATATCTAAGTAACGCAATGAAGCTGCACTTTTTCATTTTGTACCAATTCTAGGTTGTGCATGAGATTTTATCAAAATTGTATGGCTAAAACTGGTACCAGCCAGAAATGGGTTAAAGACTTCGTTTCGCACAACCAGATTCTGGTGTTATGTTTTGGATCAATGATTTCTTACTGGTTATGACAGTGATGTCAAACTCTTTGAAACATGTGCCGATGATTCGTGCTAAACGACTACCTATTAGCCAATTCAATTTCCCGGTGAATGTTGCGGAAGCTTTGATATCACCAAAGTTTTGTCATGGTGGGCGGCATACGCCAAATGAACAAGAAAATCATCTTGCAAAGAAATTGGCAAAACGTGAGCGTTGTCGCCAACGTGGTATCAAACTGAGCTTAATTGAAAAAAAATGTGGATCATATCTGTATGTAATTTTTTTCGGTTTTTGAAAATCATCCATTTTTGGCCTTGGAAAAAGGCATGGTAACTTTAAGATTCCGCCTCACTTCCTGTGCCCATCCTGCCTTAATGTAATAAAGAAACTTTGATTGCATTACCTCCTACCAGCCTAAGATATTACATTTTCTGCCAGCATCTTTAATTATTTAAATACTCAGAAGCATTAATGGGTTAATCTCTACGTAGAAACTATTTAAACAACGAGGAAAAGGGCAAACTTTTTGGTTTCAGAGAGGTCGGTCTGCTTGCGTGAAACTTGCTAGAAAATTCAATAGATCTGATAGACAAATTCAAAATTATTTAAAGACATGAAGTAGTTATGGCAAAAACAAGGATGCACCAAAACCATTCCAAACAAGATGAGCGCTACATTATAATATGGCATACAATTAATGAAAACGTAAACACTGAATTGCAAAAGAATGTGGCTTGGTAGACCACAACTCATGTTTTGATCCGTTTTCCGCACATCATAAGACAAAAACTAAAGGAAATGCCCAGAAATTTTGTATTTCTGCCAAATTTTCTATTGGTATTGAAACCAATTTTTCGATTTTAAATTAATTTTTCCAAAGAGAAAGAAGTTAATTTGAACTTATATTGGACAGATATCAGAAAAGAACCTCGACATTTTCCTAAAAGTGATTTTCGTGCAGGCACATTAATGACTTGGGGAATGTGGAATGTGGTGAAAATAGTTTTTCCAAGTAGTGAAATGTTGAGGAGGAATCTGCTCCCATTTTCCAGAGTTGAAAACTCTTTATATGCACCATGGGAATTGCTTAGGAACAAGCTTGATATAGAGTATACAAAATCGGATTTTGAACAAATTCAAAATGAAGGTGGAGTCAAAATAAATCCAACCATATATTTTGTTAGTGTCTTGGAAGCTGTATTGAAGCCTTGCCTATGCACATACATATTTAGGCCGCAGGCCATAGACTTTTCAACAGGACCTATCACCATCTTACAAAGCAAGCGAAGCTTTACCATGGCTGAGAAATAACGTTTTGCACTTCATTTCTTCGGTACAATGGCTGGTAAATTCTTCGCATGCAAACCCGTTGGACTTCCCTATTTGGGATGTTTTGAAAGCCAAAGTTGGCACTAAATATACTAAAGTAGCAAAACGATCTCTTTCTTTGGGTTTAATAAAAAAAATATTTCAGAATAAAAAAATTACAGCCTTTTGATTTGGTAACACTTCATGTCATCCACACTGCATGTGATTTGCAACTTTCCCCTTAATTCAGTGCTATTATTTTTGTCGCAGCTGTACAGATGTATAGCATAAACCACGTGCCACTAAATAACTATGGATAAGAACATAAATATATCAAGAAAGGATATTCGTCTTGCGAAAGCAAAGTAGATGAAAAAACTTGAAGCTATTAGAACAAATTACTTGGCAACTAAAGCATCCGAAAAGAAACAATTAAATTAATGAGCTCGTAAAAGATATTGTTAAATGCATAAAATAAAATGATTAAAATGGAAATATACAGTAGCAAAAATATAATAAACGGATAAATTAACTTAAAGAGACTGGAAGTACGTATTGGTCGACGATTGAGAAAATATTGAAAATAACATTGCAAGCGAAATATTTTTATGACCAACTTCAAACAGTTAACATTCTGACTAACACGAATTCGAATTAATTCTGGAAAAATTTAAATTACTGATGTAAGCCGTCAAAAATTTCATGGATTTCGACGTCAAACTCAAGTCAGCCCAAATTTTCCACAAATTTCAAAATACATATGATACAAATGAGCCATCGCTTGTGACTGTTTCTGAGTAGTTTCAAAGATTCCAAACCCGGTATTTTTCAGTGGAGGACGATTCTAGTGAAGGTCGTCGGAAATCTTCTACCAACGATACAAATGTGGTCTTGGTGAAAGCTTAAACTGACCAAGATCCAAAATTGATCCCTGAAATGATATCTGATGAACTGGGGCTTAAATGCCGCGGCTATGTCACGAATATTAGAAAATCATCTGAGATACCTACAGAAATCTCCTCGATGGGCTCCGCGAATTTTGAATGACGGTCAAAATTAGCACGTGCTCGATTTGCTTTATATTTTCTTACAAAATTTGAAATCTTAATAGGCGATAAGCCTAGGTTTTAAAAGTACGACCTGGGAACTAAATAGCATATCACACGTTAAAGCAATACAATAAAAATCACCAGTAAAATAATTTTCGCTAGATTTGCAGACAGTAGAAAATGGCCAAATCCAACTTTTTTCGCACTTTTAGGTTAAGGGGTCAGTACGGATTTATTTCTGAAATAAATCGATTTTTTTAAAACAACAATTTCGTATACTACAATATATACCTGTAGAAATAAAGGTAACGACTAATATATAGGTCGAAGTGTTCAAGAACATGTTAAAGAAGCCAATACAATACAATAGAAACGTCTGAGAGCGCAGTGAGACCGAATGGCAAGAACATAGCCATAACCTAAAGACAGTGACGGATACAGGAAACATTTATGGGGGGGCCGAAATAAAAAATAAAAATTCTTCATATGAACCAAAACGCGGTCTGGAGCATTTTTTTCTCGTTCGTGTATCGTTTTTTTTTTTTTTTTGCTTTTTCATAAACTTTATTTCGATGACTAACAATTTCAAAGTTATGGGTTACGCATTTTGGGGATACCCTGTTCTTGTAGCAAAGCATTTCACAATTTCTATGATCTATTTCCAAGGTAAAGGATCGTGGAAAATATAACAATAGGATACATTTATTCAGTTTTCGGTTTTAGATTGGTTTATAATGGGTTCAGAATTAGTAGAATTTTAAGAATAATTTAAGGTCGCTGATTCCTACCCTGTATTCATATTTTCTCTTTGCCATCTGGGATTTTCTTTATATCGGCCCGAAACCTTTAATTTTGCTTTTTTTTTGGTGGATTTAATTCTCTACCTGAGGATAGAACCCGTTGAACTGGTACTTGAGTCACGTATTTCAGAACTAAATCACCGAAATGATCCATTTTATTAGAACAATCTATTTGGACATTTTTTAAGAATTTAACCCAAAATGGGGATCGAAACTGAGGCAGATGGAACTCCAGTTAAGCACTCATCCACGAAGTAACCATTGTTGTCTGACAAAGAATGATAGGACTTTAATACCAAATAAAATGAGGCTGGAAGTAAATTTTTTAATTTGTATAACAGACTTTGATGCCAAACTTTTTCCAACGCTTCTTGAATGCCCAAAAATATGGCAGAGCAATATTTTTTGCGTTCCAGAAAGTCAGTGACAATATTGATGATATTGCTCAGGAGTACCGTGCTTATGACGATTGGTGATTCGGAACTATAATCTTATTTTCTTGTATTATTAACAATCTACTACTTCGAATATTTTTGAGAATATTCCCAGTAAACTTATAGGTCTATATGAGAGCACTGAGTTTTCAGGTTTATTTGGTTTTGGTATCATTATTAAGTATTTCAGCACATTTCCATACAAAAGGAAAGTGGTTTAATGAGCAAGATTATTAATTTTTCTTATAATTGAAAGTAAATCGTAATAACTAAAAACAACAATAACTAATTATGTCCACCTTTTTGCCTGTTTAAGTTATTGAATTTTTAAGTTTTTGAAAAACTTTTAGGAGGAGGGGGAAGAGGAAATACGAGTTTCAAGCAAATCATAAAAATTCATAAAAAACAAAAAAATTTTCAAAAATGTATTCGCGTTTTCGACCTGGCTAACACGATTTAGAAAAAAATATTGGACCTACTGAGATCAAATTTAAATATTTATTAATAGTTAACATTATTTTTAAACAATTTAAGTTGTAAACAAAGCCAAATGACATAAATTAAAAAATTTATGTAATTTTGCTTTTTTTTATCGGGCTTACTATAGATCTAATTTTTAAGATAACTATTGATCTAATTTTTAACAAAATCAAATAACCTTTAGATTCATTGTCAGCCAGAAAAATCCAGGGATAACTTCAAGCAGATAACTCTCCGAAATGCATCATCAGATATAGAAATATAATTTTTTTTATCATTTTGAGACATCTGTTTTTACTTATGTATTAAAAGACTTGGTTATAAAAATATATTTTAATATGAAAAATAAATTCTTGAAAATAGGTACAATAAACCCAAACTGGCCCCTTAATTTTTCTTGAAGTTCTGCATCCCAATTCAGGGACGAATATATATTTCTAAGAAACCATTGCTTATTTTCAATAATCTAAATCTCCGAAAGCCAGTGGTAATTGAATTTGAGAAGCTCAAATATAACTTTTAAGAATAGTTTTTAATGTTGGATTTACTGACTTAAGAAATGTATTGAAGTTAATGGAAAATATGAGCGCTATTACACGCTGCATGGTCTATTACACGCTGGATTTCGTTGCTTGCATGTCGAATTTGATGGGAATTGGAGGGGATGAAAAGGTAGCGGGGTAAACTTGCACGGTTGCTGATTTTGCTCCTTATTCCTCTCACCACCAAACTCGACATGGAAGCAACGAAATGCTGCATGACCATGTAGCGTTTATTAGGCTCTATGTAGAGATAATGAGACATGAGATTATTTTATGAAATAAAATTGAGCTTTTGATAACCCCTCTGTATTCTGTTCTGGAATTAAATTTGAGTCAATTTCATAGTTTCCTAATTAAAAAAAAAAAAAAAAAAAAACGAAACAATGGATGCGTGCAAGGCACACAAGATATTTGATGTGTAAGCAGTTAAACCAACTGAATGTCATATACATAAGCTCACATATGTATAGCCATTTATAGGGATTTAATGTATAATCTATATGCTTAGGTAATTAATTCAAATTAAAACAATTCTTTTATAAACTTAAAAACTTATTAGATATCATTATCTTTTATATATAATAGCCCAATTCACCATAAATTGCAAATGGTCTTGCATCATTGCAAATGCAAATTTTTATTCCATATCTCATATATTTGTTGTTGTGATAGCAGAAATATATTGCATTTGCACCAAATCGTGAATAGGGCTGACATGTTGTAGTTGCATCATTTTTCTTTTACTCAATGCATCGGGAAACATTTTATAATGCCGTGGTTTGCTATCATTATCACTACATTTTGTTTATACATTTATTGAAACCCAGATTCTTATTCCTTATCATTTTATATTGTTTTTATATTTTAAAAAATATTTTATTTTAATCCAATCTAACTAACCGAATGCAAAATCAATCAAACGCCTGTGTTTGCTACGGCGACTTCTCTGCTTGCATGGTATAGTCGACCTCCACACGTTTAACACCAACAAATATTTCTGCCACGAATAAATGTACACACACATTTTGTTTTCGTATGTACATATATGTGTGAGTAAATTGATCGAAAACTCCGCTCGTATTTTAATTTCTCCCTCTCTTCTTCTCTTCTCTCTTCTCTTTGTTGTTTAGAGTAGCACAGTCGTGCCGCACAGTAGTGTGAGCGATAGGGGAACTGGACGTTACAGTTATCTTACATCTTACGTTACAGTTATTCTTATATTTTACACATTTGAAATTTCGCCCATACCGTGAGCTAAAATATTTACACATCCAAAAAACAAATATTTATATAGTAATTAGTTGCTTCTGACTCTAGTAGGTACTAATATTAATTTGTCGCTGTTTTGTAAATGCACGAAGCTACGAATTTGTAACTGACCCGACGCATTATGAAATAAGGTAAAGATTATTTAGGTACAGATTTCTAACTAAAACATGGCTGCCATGTTCTGAAATTCACTTTCGAGTGAAATTGAAATCAAAGCAGTGCAATTCATATTGCTGTAATTTCTATTTCACCCGAAAGTGAAATTCAGAACATAGCTGTAAGACTTAACATTTTCAAACTACAGTTGAATAAACTTACATAACCTAATGACTAATTTATGAAATATGTAAAATTTTATTTGTTGAAATAAATCATACTAATTAAAATATAAGATTTGAAAAAGAAAAAACTATTTATTGCAGTTTTTTGAAACGTTTTGATAAGAAAAATAAAAATTGTTAAGTTCTTTACTGTAGTAGCCCACCACTTCACTTTAGATGGAAAAAA
The DNA here is from genome assembly GCA_963691655.1 of Toxonevra muliebris. Classification (NCBI taxonomy): domain Eukaryota; kingdom Metazoa; phylum Arthropoda; class Insecta; order Diptera; family Pallopteridae; genus Toxonevra; species Toxonevra muliebris. The sequence goes on from OY829326.1 coordinate 80,873,225, forward strand.
TATAAACTCAATTCAACTCGCACGCCAGGCTAACTGCAGGAAATGCTTGAAATTAAATACTTTAGCCTTTATTTCATCACGAATATTATGAGCATTTCATATTCCACTGGTTTGAAACTGCTCTACATTGCGTGCGGTGGATTTTGATAAATGAAACATTTTTATATGGCACGTTGATAAACCAAAAAAGAAGAGTCAGCTGAAAACGCGGGAAAATTATTTTCGTTGATTTTTATGAAATTTATTTTTCTTCTACCATAATTTATTATTGTCAAAGAATATTTGCATGGCTTAGATTTGAAACAAAAACAAAAAACGAAAATCTGGCATTTTTTTTCTTTTTAAGTGCTTTGGCCCATTAAATTAGGAATTATGCAGTATCATGCATAGGTTCACAAATCCCTTCTTTAATCTTTTATGGACTACTTAAATATCAATACAAAATCTAGCTATGTGAGTAAACAAAAATTAAAAGTTTATTTATATAAGGTATAAATATGTTGATGAGAATGATTAATGAAAATAATAAATTGTAAATTACTATGTTAATAACATGGTTAGTGGACATAAGAAGATATAATACTACATTTTATGTAAATTAAAAAAAAAAATTTAGTGTAGTTTTCAGTTTCATTTCAATTAACTTTAAAATGGAAAATATCCCAGCACTAATAATATAAAGAGTTTTAAGTAATACTTATTATCTACAAATCTATTATTATTTTTATATTTAAATTAAATCAGTTGAAAATATAATGAGTTGTTAAAAAATAAAAAAAAGTGTTAAATAGCAATAGAATACGATTGCAAGTGTTTATAAAGCAAATTATTACAGCGCAAAAAGTAAATACAAACCAACGAAAAAATAAAGGTTTAATAATAAAAATAATGAAAACAATAGTGAAGTGAAACCAGTTAAACAGGTCGTAAAGAATATATGGTAAGTATTAACCCTCATCGGTCCCCTGTATCCAATATGATACAATTTCAATATATTCAATCAAATATATATTCTATAGTTATTATCCGATTCAAATAAAAAGAGGGTTCATGTAGTTAAGTTTGAGGGGGAATATAACGCTATATAAAACAAGTAGTTGTATGTGCGACACTGTATAAAAAAGTTACAAATCGGTCCCTGTGTATCCAATATGATATTTACATATATGCATATTTATGGAAATCGTGAAGAAAGTAATTTTTCATCAGCATTAGAAGCAGTTTAGAAGAAAAAAGCACGAGAAAGACGAGTGACATTGAAAATTTATAGCAAAATATCCGAGTTGAAATGGCTGCTGACCCAAGCACTGCGTATTTATCAAAGGATAAAACAATTCAATATTCTTATGAGCCAGTTGATGTAATTGTTCTAGTTTCATATAGAAATAGTGCTGATATTGTCTCAGGCATGTATTGTGATCTATTTCTTTCCTTTCCTTTATTATATGCAATACATATAAAAATATGCGGTGCTTGAAATGGTTTGCTGGAATGTGTCTAATTTATACATTTGTAGGTCCAAGAATGAACGCCTAGTCTAAAATTGACACCTGTGCTTCTTTCTGCATTCTTATTGTAACGCAGTTATGGGACGATGAGAATGGTACAATGTCTCTCAAAAAATTCAAATTGATCCGAAATTGCATTCGAATCGATGGTAAAACCAATAATTGAAAGTCATTTTAAAATGCTTACATCATCGCGCGCTCGAAAAATTGTTGAAAATATAAGGCTGGGCTCGAATTTTAATCTACAGCATTTGGAACCAAGACGAAAAGCGGCTAGATGTTTGTTCACAATCGTCCGTTCAGGCCTAAGCGTGTCTCCAGATAGCCATCCCAATCCACCCATATGTACATATAAAAACTATCAAAATATACACTCAGATCGCGGCATCCACATAATCGAAATAATATGGTAAAACACTTCACTACTCATTTTTCATTTATTTTCGTTATAATTTGTCATTAAAAAAACATTAAAAATGTGAATTGATCTTGAATAATAAACTTAATAAGTATGCAAATAGTTCTATACACTATATGTGTTGATGTAATCCATTTTTATTAATTGTATCATATATGATACACTAGGGACCAATTAAGGTAATTTTTTGAGGGACCGATGAGGGTTAAGAGTTGTAATACAATAATTTTACCTGGAAAAAAAATTATGAATGAATTAAAAAGTTTAACCAAACATACAGAAAAAAAATAATAATTACTCATTTGTTTATGTACTTTATTCATTTTATATTGTTTAATAAATTTTTATTTGATCATAATTAAAAATTACTTTTTAATTTATTATTTTTTTGCCAGAGAAAATAAAAACATAAGGTGAAATTGAGAATTGAGGGGAAAAAGAATAATAAATTCTATAAATTTAACCAAATCGGAAATTAATAATTTAAAATACAAACGTACATTCAATAAATGCATTTGTAGAATTAAAAATGTAGAGCTCAAAAAAATTAACTTAAATTTTTTATGATTTTTGAATACTGAATAATAGGTGTATGTGGGTAAAGTATACCTACACAGCCATCTGCACATGGTGCCTAAAAAGAATAGCCAGTGGTGTTCATGTGAGGATTACCGTCGACAGATACCTTATTCCACACATACACGACTTTGGATGTAGTCTTAGAGGAAAGTCCACATTTTCGTTCGACAATTGATCTGGTTCGAGCCTATAATCAAACCACGGTAGCACCTGAATATGTATCTAAAACAGCTATCATCTTCCTTTTAGACTTTTTGAGTTCTAGTATATGAACTTCGGATTATGCTGCTCAAACGTTTCAAAGGTTCATGGTTTCGAATTTTGTTTCCCGTATCTGCATCTTTTATGTTTATAGTCACCGTAGCCATATTGGATCCTCCATTTTGAATTTTAGAAATCTAATGTTGGATTCGCAATCAGTGACCACCAAAACCCCTGGATACCAAGTTTCATTACGATCTACGAGATCCATCTAAAGAAAATAATTTTTTCGTCGTAATTTGGCTATTCGTCTTGGTGTACCATGCAAATCGAAATAATACAGGAAAATTTAAATAAAAAAAAAGATTTATAATTTATAACCTCATACAGATACCTTAACCCCATACAGATTGCCCTAAAATTTGTAATTGTGAATTTTAGTAGATATAAAAATACTTGCATGGTGTCCTATGTGGACACCAGAGTCTATACACCATACAATTTGCATTCAGTCAAAATGCGCACCACATGTGCGCACATGTATCGTTTATACTTTGCTTTACTCTCCACATATACATATTTTTTTTGTGGACGCAGCGACTGTTAACACTTAAGTGCACACGGCAATATCATCTCAACTCGTCTTTTAATTTGCATCCAATACAATAATACCAAATATCCTCAAATGTGTAAGACGATTGGGACCGACCAGCTTTGATTTTAAGTATAATAAGAATAATACATAAGTTCACTTTTTTCTTCATGCTCGTCGAATGGAATAGTTTTGTAATATTGCTTGAAAAACAAAAAATTATTACGTACATTTATTAAATTCCGAATGACAAAGAAATGTGTATTATGCAAATGTGAATTAATTTAGTAAATGCGGATATTTTAATAAATGAAAAACACCGAATGTGAACATTTTGCAAGATTTATCATGAAACACATCGACAGGTGTACTGCCAACATCCAACAAGAAGTGACAGCATCTCTTTCGTTGTATGGGAACACAGCTACAGACAGCGATGGGCAATGGGAAATGGCCATTGCCCTGCTGCGCTACATACATAATAGAAGAAGAATTATAATTCAAAATACATTTTGCATTAAGTGGAAAAATTGGCAAAAGCAAACATGAAAATGTTTGTAAAAACAAACACACATTTACATTTACAACAAGACGCCATCATCGTTGCCATCACTAGTTTAGCCGTAGCCAATCGCTATCGTCGCGCCGCCATCATCTTCTCGAGGGCCTAAGAATAATTGTGCTTTTTGGCATCAAGTCAAGATATGTGCGGCGAGGACAAAAATATAACACAGAAACACACACACACACACACACTAAAAAACATCAGCAAAAAAGAAAACATTAATAGAAAAATCAAAAAGCAAAGTATGTTTTCGATTAGAATCGATTGATCATCAACGAGTACTTGCATGCAAGTATAATCTAAGACAAATTGGATTATTTTATTTGATAAACAATTGTTGATTTATGTGTCTATATACTGTATACGAAACAACTCAATTCGGAAAACTTTCTCGTTCTTATGACAGTTGGAAATACATGAATACTACCAATCTCTACTATGGTTCTCATATGTATAACCCCCAACAATTGCAGATTGGAGACAAAATCGAGTAGGAGCTGGCCTTGGGATAGAATTCTAAACTTATAAGCCCAAAATGGACTGGAAGTCAGCTACTAGACTAAGCCTGTGTTTTCCTCGTCGAACTTCTGGCAATAAGCCAGCAAATCACTGAATAACTTGACTTTAAGACAAGGTTAAAAAGGTTTCCACAGACGGCAAACAACTGTTAAAGCTTTAGTTTCCGACTTAATATTCTTTAAATTAGTTAAAAAATGTAGAAAGTTACTAGGCTCTTTTAAGTCATAGACTTGACATTATCCTAATCTGGGTTCCAAGTCAAAGGAACATGGAAGGAAATGAAAGTTATCCACAACCATGTATTCATGAATGGGCGTAATTGGTGGACTATCAAGCTTACCTCGCACACAGCGAAAAATTTATACATGTGGATATATTGGACGTGTTGTTGAAATTTGGAATGAGGACGCAAAACAGCTGCTACTAGGAGTCATGCCAAAAATTTTGGAAAAAGGAAGACCAGGCGTGGCACCTCCCACTTAAAATTTTTGCAATAAAAAAAAATATTAAAGAAAGATTCGTGCTATTTCTGTAATGTGCTTTTTTTTAAAGGAGTTCTTTAACCAAAACTATTTCAAAAAGTGCGAAAGAAACATCCTCCTGCTTCCATAAAAATTTCATTACTTTATAATTAAAACAAAAATATTGAAGAAAGTTCACTTTTTGAGGGTATTAAGTAATTAAAAGTATGTGGAAAAAGTGTTCACAAAAATTTATAAAACATAATATTCATAAATTCTATTAGTTTTAAACCAAAATATATGTAAAAACAAAGTACAACGTTTTGATACTCAAAACTGCCAGCGTAAAAAAATCAACAAAAATTACTTCATTTTCATACAAAAAACATTGAAAATACAAAAAAGGCCAGAAAAAGTGGTGGGAACAGTTTTGACGCACACATGGAAAATCTATTGAAGTCATCTATAGTATTTCGTGTGGCCTCCGCGAGATGGTTTCAACAAGGTTTTCCAGTGAGATACAAGTTATTTCCTGCTATGCTGATAAAGCTTTCTCCTATAATTCCTCAATAGTCCTTGTTGAATCCTTTTAGGCATACATTTTTCTTTTCACAATAAATAATAATAAAAAATTTTATTTCCTCAAATTTTTTATGAATTAAGTGTAAAGCGTCAGTCTCAAAATGTAGTTGGCAACTGTTTATATGAAAGTGAAAGCAATAGAACGAAGAAAGGACTGGCTGCATACTATACCTGTAAAAGGACCTTTGGGAAAAGATGGGGATTGTCACCGTACGTTATTTCTGGAATGCACATCACAATCATTCGAACCATCATCACCTATGGGTCCCTCGTCTGGTGGCAGGCGTTGGGTAAGAGCAACCAAGTACGCATGGGAAAAATACAGAGACTTGTCAGCCTGCCGATCTCAAGGGCTGTAAGTAGTGCACCTCAGGAAGGTCTGAATATGATATTTCATATCTTACCGTTACGGGTGTTTGTTCAAGGCTGTGCCGCAAAAGAAGCTCTTAGACTAAGAGAATCCAACGTGTGGAGATCAGCGAACTATGGACACTAGAGTTGTTCTTAGGCATATGGGGGAAATTTTTTATATATTTTTTTTTACTCTACGCCCCCTAATTTTCCTCCTTTATGTGAAAAATGTAAACTGTGAAAGTTTCAGGCAAAAATATTTAAATTTAAAAGTGCCTCCTCGGACTCAAAGTTTATATGTGAAAAACACTCCCGTATTGTCAAATAGTCCAGTCGGTAGAGTAAAAAATCCACCAAAAGTTCATAATAATTCTTATCTCAGATTTTTTTTCAGTAATTGTTAGTGGCGGTATAATAAATGGAAAAACCAATATATATAATAATAAAAGTAATAATGTAAATAAATAAGCGGCATACTACATACATACATATCACATTTTTTGAACCCGAGGAAGCACGTTTAAACATAAATATTTTTGTCCGAAACTTTTACAGCTTACATTATTAGCATAAAGGGCGTATGGAAAAATATTCCAAACTTAAAAATTAAGGACCACTCTGATGGACACTCTACAATTTCGAGTAAAAAAAAGCGGAGGGGTTAAAATGGAATCAAAGCTGACTTAGATATGGCCACCGATTATTTGACTTCAAATTTAGATTTTATTACTAGAATTCCAACTCTATATCCAACCATGGAAGACTGGGAGTCGGATTCGGTAACAGGTAGTGCTGATATTACCATCTTTACCGATGGCTCAAAGATGGAGAATGGAACTGGAGCTGGTCTCTCCTCCGAAGACCTGCAGCTAAGGTGGTCGTATCGTCTTCCTGATAGCTGTAGCGTTTTTCAGTCAGAGATTTTTGCTATTGAGAAAGCAGCTCGACTTCTACAAGACAGTACAATTTAGATTTCGAATATCACTATCTTTACTGACAGTCAGGCTGCAATGAAGGCAATAGAATCCAAAATAGTTAAATCAGAGATTGTAAAGAAATGTCGTGCTTCACACAAGGTCACTCTCTGCTGGGTTCCTGGACATTGCAATATTAAAGGGAACGAAATAGCAGATGAAATGGCCAGAAGGGGCTTTGAAATGAACATTAACGAGGCGGATACCTCTATACAATCTCCGATGGTAGACGAGTACACCATCGCGGTGTCAAACGGCGCTTGGACCAGCCTAGATGACTGTATAGTTTCACGGGCCTTGTGGCCAAGGTTACATAGGAAGAGGACAAATGTGCTCTTAGGGCACAACAAATCTGCAGTACGTCTGCTCACAGGAGTCATAACTGGACATTGTGCTATTGCACCAATGCTTCAACGGTGGCGTATTCCAACGATCAGACTGTGCAGAAGTTGTCATGATGAAGAAGAGACAGAATCGATTCTTCACTTTTTATGTCAATGTTCAAGGCTGCAGATGAGCAGACTCCAATGTTTGGGGTCGCGCTTTTTCAATAGTCTAGTCTAACAGAGATAACGAAAGTGGAACTATCGAATCTTCTTACCTTCATCCGGAGAACCAAATGGTTGAATAAAGACATTACCTGGACTGCTGACGGAAACAGTGGTTAGAGACGCGCCTCCTACGGGCAATTAAATGAGGGCAATCACAACGGACAATTAAGTCTCCGAGTGGAAGTGCGGGTATATATATATATTCGCATACGCCTTCCAAACCTAACCGAATATAGAACTGTTAAATTTTGACAAATCGTCTTTTAAGTGAAGCAGGCGAGGGGTTGACACGATCGAACATATCTCACAGCCTGGCTCGTCAACATCAATGTTCGATCCAGAATGGGAACACTTTTTGCCATAGTTGCAAAAAAATAGATGAAAAAGAAACGGTAATCCACTTCCTGTGCGAATGTCCAGCCTTATGGAAGGATAGGCTTAACACACTGGGCAAATCACTTTTCAGCAACCTATCTAGAGCTATCAAAAACCAATATCAACGACCTACTCAAGTACCTAAACCAAACGAAATGGCTATAACCGCTCGGTGTCACCAAATCGTTTAAACGTACCAGGAAATAACTGAGGATATGGTAACAAAACGGCGCGTTAGCGTTACTTGGGTTCGTGGATCGCACCACCACTTCAAACAAACAAATAAAAGAATAATTTTAAATTTTAAATAAAACTTACACAAATCTTTTTTCACATTCACTGATATTCTCGTTCAAAATGATAAAAAAATAAAGGGATTTATATGTCAAAAATTATTTAAGGTGTTGGCAGACGTGGTATCTAATCAATAAATACAGAACAATGATATTCATGCAAAAAAAAATTGCTAGAAAATTTGTTTGAGAATATTGATTTGGTCACTCTCGGTAACAAAATTAAAAAAAGATGACTTTGATTCTTGCTCTCAAACCAGTAAAGTTGTGTCCTGTTCTTGGAAGTAAAAAGCTTTATGCTTACGGATATTAATGGCAATCGACTGATGATTTCATACTGTTTTCATACAAAACTCAACAATATAAATGCATAATGGTCTGACTGAGCTATGGTGTCACCGATATAAAAAATTAAAGTCGGGTTCACAGAAGTCGGATTCAGAATTTTTATGGACAAACGAATTTCTATTTAAATTCATAATGTCATCTGAAAAATTCTACTACAAAACTTTATGTACGTATGTTTATAATTAATAATGTAATTAATTGGCAAGAGCAAAAACGAACTTACTTTTCCTTGCATAATCAGCCTTATTGTTAATGTCACCGATGGATCTTCATGCTTTACAGGCGTACTTGTATTATTGTCCTCCATTTTTAATTTGTTTTTTGTTGTATTTGTTGTATATGTTTAATATATGTGTGTTTATTGTGTTGATTGATTTCTTTATTTACTTTACTTTTTGCTTATTTTATATTAATATTATTATTAATAATACACACGTGTTTTTTTTTGTTTGTTTGCTTGTTTTAACTTTCGTCAAACAACAATAAATATTTTTTGAATTGTATTGAGTTGTTGAATTGATAGCAAATGTATCAATGAATAATTTAATTAATTAAGTAATTAATTAATTGGTGGTGTCTTTTATCGTTTACTTAAGCTCTTACAATAATTATTTGAATTATTTGTTTGGTTGTTTGGTTGTTTAAAAAAATGCACATAAATCACTTTTATTTTTATTTACTTTTTGCTTCTTTGTGGATGATTGAACTTTCCTTTACTTCTTTGTTATTGTTATTGTTGGGTTTAATAGTACTTGATTTTTTTTTTTTACTTAAAAACTTTTTGTTCAATCTGACGGCGACGACGACGACGAGTGTGTAAATTGAAGTGAAGTTTAAGTAAAATGTTGAGCATAAATACTGTTTTGTTTTTGTTTTTATATTTTTGTGAATAGAATTTTTATAAAATTTACATGAAGATTTTGCCCGACGAAAACGACGATGAAGACTGATTGCTACTGCGACGACGACGATGACGAAGACGACAATGTAACTGACGGCGGCGCTGCAAGTAAAGAGAAGAAACAAAGAGAAATTAATTATTTATAATTAGTTAATTTTCGAGAAATAAATTACTTTGGCGTATGTACGAGTGTAAATTTGACATTTTTCATTTTGGTTTTCTGATTTTTTGTTTTCCTTTTACAAAACAAAGCAATTACAACAGCAAACTTAGATACTAGGTACATATTTGTGTATTTGTTTTTGCAGATACATTTTAACCTAATTAATTATAAAGTTTAGCGACCGAACGCGCACAAAAAGATTAAGACAGACCGACCAACCGACATACAAATGCTCTTCCGGCACATGGTCTCTTGTTGTTGGTGTTGTTGGTTGCAACATTGAGCCGCATATAGTTACATGTGTTTTTTTTTTTAATTTCATCAGAACTTTGAAACTCTGCCAAGTATTGAACACAAAATTCTACTCAATTTGTGAACATTTTTGGTAATATTGTTGATGTCGAATGATGATTGCATTGTTAATCTCGATGGAGGTTTTCTTCTGAATTTTTGCTAAGTTACTAGTTGTTTTTATTGTATCTCTACGAAAAATGCTTGGTTTATCTACACATTCATTGCATTGTATACTTATGTATGTATATATTGCATCGTAGAAAATGACACAACTTTTTTCAAATTTTATTTTTATTTTCTGTTGTTCCTTTGTCACCACAAACGACGCATTCAAATTCTCAGACGAGGTTATATAGAAATGCACACACACACACACACACACACAAAACGTACATATACACAGCAATACTTTTGTATGTATTTTTACTTGTAATAAAGAAAAGAAAATATTCATCGACAGCAAACAGCAAAACATTAATGAGAAGAAGAAGTAGAAAAGTAGAAAATGCAACATTGCAAAAGTGCAACGACACAGTGGAACAAATGCTTTGCACTCACAACAACCACATTGCTTAAGTATTTAGTTATATATACTATAGAAAAAGTGTACAGTTACTAAATTACCTTTGAATGCATGCGGTTTACAATTTACGAGCCGTGAAAAAATTTAACGTTGCAAGCAACTGAGGAATAAAGTTTCTTACAGTAGTTAAGTGAAAATATCTTTGAACATAAATACAAAATTTAAGTTATGTACGTCCGTATTCGATAGGCTTTTAGGATTTTAATCCACACATCACCATAAGTTGTTGATCTCTTGTGCAGCCCTTGGTTTTAATACAATTCTAAATTATGACTACTGATGAATATGGTATAAAAATTGAGTTAAGTTTTATGTCGCATATATCAGAAGGTCCCAGTAGTCCCTTTCCGAGGTAAAGCGATCTACGTCTTCCGGCAACTGGACATTCGCATCGTATTCGTTCAACTGTTTCCATGTCTTCATTGCATTCTTAAGATGATAAGACAGTGTCCTGTAACAAGTCCTATAAGAGTACGATTTTCCATACTGTTCAATTCGATTAAGCGTTTAGAGTTAATGGTGATTGGGTTAATAAGTCTTTTAGCCAGTCGATAACTTTTAAGACTAGCCTAATAGTCTTTGAGATTTTTTTTATTTTTGTTAGTGTTTGATTTGATGGCACACTACAAAAAGGTTCGGGATCTATGAAAGTCCCGACTTTTCGCTAAGGTGACCGCCTTCTTTTTCTCAAATTCTTCATGATCCGGGATCCTAGCCAGTATTACTTTATTCCTATTGAATAGGGTTGAAATGAGGTGAAAATACTCAAAACACAAATTTTGGATTTTATGGTGTGACTGAATTCAGAGCTGCTTAACTGTCCGAGCGAATGTAAATGTGGGCACCTTTTATTCACCTGGAAGCAGATCTATATAGCATGAACCTCTGCTATAAACCTGGAGGACATTTTCCCCATTGTTATGGATTTCTGAAATCTTGGTCCATAGACTCCAGTCTCAGAACTGTCATCATCCATTTTAGACCCATCTGTGTACTAAATTTGTGCCACTTCTTTTCAGGAAAATACAACTATTTTATTCATAGAATCAATGAGTTTCAGGTTAGGTCTGTCTTGAAATATTTTCAAAATTAATAGGTGTCCTGTCAGGTCCCCACTTTTGAGAAGGCTTACATTAGGGCACTTTGCCGCTGTGTTACCAGACAAGCTAGAAGTTGTTTCAGGAAGTGTGCGAAATTACTTTTAAAATAATTTATTCAGAATGTTTTCACACAATTTGCTTAATGTGTCCAAATAAATTTCTTTAAGAAGAAACAAGAAAATGGTTAAGATAGGGACGACTATACCGCTTTTGAACGGAGTTAATACTTGCGTATACTATGTTTCAACTTCAAGGCGTTTGAGGGTCACCTAGAAGTTGTCCGATGGAGCTGAAGTTTTGCACATTTTGCGCGGTTTTTTCTTGATTGGAACCGGATTAGTGCAAGGGAGCAGCAACATTTTTACTTTTGAAAAATGGCCTACAGTTAAGGGCCACCCTAATGTATACACCCAGAGTAATAATTTTTTAGCGTGAAGTCAACAGAAAGATTATTCCTTTATAACTTAATGACCATAAAGATATAAAATAAGAAATCGAATGATTCGGTAACAGACATTTCTTTTTTATTCGAATTGAGGAATATGAAAGGTCATTGCACATGCACTATCAAATGATACGGTAAAGCAATTTATATGGTAGCCGGAAAAAATGTTCTTCTCTGGGTAAAGCAATACAAAAATTGCAAATTTTTTTTGTTGAAGTTTGCAAATATTTTTAACTACTGTTGTTTTATGACATTTTCACAAATTCTATGGAAGTGAATAAGAATGATGAATGTTAAGTCACGTCTTTACTTTTTATTTGTTTATTTAATGGATTCGATTTCAATGGCAAAAATTCCGATGAATGACTTGTGATTTGTCAGTAGGAAATTGGTACCACTATTATCATCTCACATTGCACCAGCATCAGCAAACGATATCTTCGGAAAATCTTTACTGTTGGTGCTGCTGCTGCTAAAAAAAAAGCAATGAATTTTTGTGGCTAAGCGATTGTTGCTTACTATTGCTGTTACTGATTAGATTTTCTCTTTTTACTTTTGTAACTGTATAATAAACTAGATTTTTGTTGTCGTTGTTTTTGTGGTTCTTGTTGTTGTTTATGTGTTTCACTTGGGAACTTACACCAACAACGAATAACATAAGAGTATAGAGCAATTACTTTTCATAAATTTGATGAAATTGCATTGACCTACTACTACCACTACCATTACTGATGATATTGTTGTTGATGATGATAATGACGGTGATGATATTATAGTTGTTGTTGTTGAAGATATTGTCGATGTGAGGATTTGATCTAATAAAGTTGCAATTTAGTTGAGTGCAAAAAAAAGAAACATTTTATAACATTGTTTCCACATAGTTTTGAGAAAGCATCACGCGAACAGCAGCAACATGCAACATACGACATATAAAAAAATATTTCTCCCGCAAATTTTCCAGTGATTAAAATAGCAGTAGTAATGAATGTTGTATGTAGTTGCTGTTGTTTTATCTGCCATTTTTTCCTTCTTTCAACTTTTCTTTGCATTTGTAATTGTGATGTTTTTTTTTCTTCTCCAAATTTTTATTAAAACTGGCAGACAGACAGACAGACAAATATCAAGCATCAGCAGTTGACGGCCTCTCCTTCGCATTCACCATTCACTGAGCGCTGATGCGATGCCGCGCGCGCACTAAATAAATTATTTTATTGCACTTGCTTTTTGTGTAAATGTATGTGTTCGCCTTTGAGTGTATGTGTGTAGCCAGTCATTCAGTCAGTCAGTTAGTCTCTATTGCATACGTGCATGTATCTCATGCATGCATTCATCGTTAAGCCGGCATCATTTGCGAATTTTGCATTCTCATATTCGCGTGCATTCGCTGCATTGCATGGCGGATGTGCGAAGCGAATAATTCCCTAGCTATGAGATACAACGCTGTAAGCGACGGCAGCTGTTGCTGCAGCATAGCTGAATTTAGCTCCCGCAGCACACAACAGAAAATCCGTTATCACACTTTTCCAGCCACCAGCAAATTGTATTTATATTTTCTCCATTTCATTATTTTCTATTTTATTTTCTCTATTTCTTTGCTTAGAATTTCTGTTTGCTTTAGAAAACTGAAGAGATGAATTCTTTCAATATTGTGGTTCATAGCTTTTTCTTCCTTTTTTTTATTTCTTTGTCAAAGAAAAAAAGAGAAAATCAACATGTAAATTGAAGTTTTATTTAACCTTGTTTTGATCTCATATTTTAATGATATGTCATGATATGATATTTAACAATGCGAATATCCAAGCCACAAAATTTTTATGAAAAGAAAATTTAAATACATAATTTAATTCACAGAATATTTAAGAATATGAATGAGTAACTTTTTGATATGAAACTTTCTCGAAAATTGACTCTTGGACGAACAGTCGGACAACTTCAATCTTCCCGGAGATTTGCCATGACTTGCGTAAGTACGGTGGTGACGTACATTGGCGGAAACGATAAATGTAAGTAGCTGAGTCAATATAATCAAACATTGGCGGATCAAGGGTAGGAATCTCGATTCTCAGAATACACATGGTTTCCTTGAAAAAACAAAACCATGTAGTTTGAATGCCTTTACAACAGTTCCGTTACAATATTTTCAATCATTGGCAGATCTAACAAAAGCCCCCCACTCCCCATAGATTCGGTAGTGTAGCTAAATATATAGTGAATCAATCTTTACACTGTTTTGCTTGGACTACGCTTTTACTTGTCGCAGCAACGCTCATGAAGCAATACATTTGCTGCGATTGCGGACTGTGATAATGATAGTTGATATTTTTGTCAAGGGGATTGAAAAGCTCATGGTTATTCGATTTAAATAATTTTGACCTCATTCGAAGGGTAAAAGATTGCAGTTATTACAATGAAATAAGATTAACAATATAAGTTTAAAAGTGTTTGACGAATATTTTGTTTTGCTTTTAAATTGTTTAAAATAAAAATTACTTATTAGAGTAGGTACCTACGAAAAATTACTCACATATATAGATTCGAGAAAAAAATATACTTTAAATTTAATTTAATAACTAAAATCTCAACCAACGACCAGAGATTGCCGATGGCGGGTGTTTAATTTTTCCGTCCCTTTAAAATTTATTTTGAATTATGAGAATATATATTTAGATTTTCATCGAGGTTTTATTCGATTATAATAAGAAATTAGATGGCGGACGAGATTGCGAGGCAGGGTGCATTTTCAATTTTCATTATACAGTTTTCGATAAACGAATTTTTACAACCACAAATAGCAGATATAAAAACCAAAATTCATCTGGTTTAGATAATATTTTATTTATCCAATTCACTATCTTGTAAAGAATATAGAATTTTTGTTTTTTTTTTTTGCTGGAACAGCAAAAGAAGCATTCAAGAATACAGCACTCAGACATGTTTTAGGTCCATTGTACTATATCCTGTGTTTCTTTTTGTCGTTCTTTAAATCTACCAGATTTATTAATAAATCTAAGCAGATCCTGCTGAGCTCAGGTGTTCGTCTCCCAACACTCCAGTGCCAAATATGCTTACTCTGATCTGGCAGAAAGCAGGGCAGACACTAAGATAGCGGTCTGCCTTCTTTTCACATTCTCCCTAGCCAATCATATGCAAATGTTTGGGCCAAGAGAAGTGACCTGTGTATAGTCCCACCAGCTGCCTATAGCTCTTTCTGTTAAGTTTTAACAGAAAGTCTAGTAGACGCTTCGAGATAATAGGTAACATAGTCTTTGTCTGTCTAAAGCCCCTCAGTTCCTCCCTTTTACGATTGGGGGTCAAGTCGACCCACTCATTAATGGTGGTCTTGATGGTCGTAGACGACAAAGAGAGTACAGCTTCTGGGCCCAGGAAACCAGTTTCCGAACCCTTTCTGGCCAGAAGGTCAGCGGATTCGTTTCCTGAAATTCCTGAGTGTCCAGGAACCCATACAAGCCTGGACTTGCAATGCATAACCAGTTTAGACGTGGTTAGAGGATTAAGCAAGGACTTAAGCGCAGCGTGACTGTCCCTAAACACACATTGCTTTGATGATTGCAAAAATTTCTGCTTGAAAAACATACAACCCAAGAGAGAAGTGAAGGTGCACTCCATCATTTTTAATGAAGACACCAGAACCCGAACCGAATTCTGTTTTAGAGCCGTCAGTGAAAATACGCTTACAATAAACTCCCGGCCCAGGTCCCGGCAAAAACCAAGTTTGGACCTCTGGAATTTGTATTGTATAACGCTGTTTTAAAACTGGAATTGTTGGCATTGTATCGGGTGGCATTGATAGAACTGTTAGGTCCAAGTCAGTAACTTCAACAATCTCGCCAATATCCCAGCAAGCCTACAGATGGCTTTGACATACTCTCCTTTGGCAAAAATATCAAAGAGTGGAATATAGATTACTGATTGGCGGGTTTCGAAGCATAAACCCAAATACTTTGTATGATAGAAAAAACGACTTGTGGGTAATCTGAAAGAAACCGTGGAATAGAATTAGCTCACCGAGAACTGGAATGCTCTGGGTATTTCCGCGTTTGACAGAGTGTAGTATAAAGCACTAGTGTCGAAACAGATTGCGCATGAGGTCGGAAATAACTTCACACGATCAATTACGAGTTTTTTAAGCGATATTTATATTCGTGTTGTGATAGACTTTATTGATTCGAAAGATCATGTTTATTTTAACCACGGAATGCAACCGAATCAATATAACGTTTCGGTTTCGCTTTTGTCAAGTGTTTCAGTTCCGGTTTCGTTTTTTTAAATTCATTCGGGTTTTCATTCGGGATTTTAAAAGAAAGTGATCAAAATAAGTTTGGCAATCACACAAGAGATTAATTACTAAATAAGTAGTCCCATCAGACTTAAAATACATATAGCTGATATACATATAATACATATCTCATTAGAATTTTTGTTGATATTACTATAATTATTTTTCGTCATTTGAAAAGTCACAAATTTATTTGAATATTTATAATCCGTACTTATCAATGAAATCGAGTCCTCTAAAACACTCCTTAAATTGCCTCTCGTAGGTGGCATAATGAGTTTTAGGCCAGAAAACAACATATCTCTGAACCGCGTGGCAGAAACAGCTAAAACATGCCGACATGGATTTACTCTTAACCCGGGTTAGAGGGTTGAAGAGAAGATTGAAATATTAAAAAAAAAACACCTGAATTTTTGATTCGCTAATATTGATTGAGTTAGCAGTTAGGTGAGACAAACGAAAGGCTGCCCTGAGGCGGCTTTGCGGGCTTAAGTAAAAAAATAAAGATATATTTGGGCAATTCACAAGGTATCTTTTTGGTGTCGTATGCTCTCATTTATCATAAATTCTCCCATTTTTCATGCAAAATTATACGAAATTATGATTATACGACAGTATATGAGGAGACTTAGAAATATTTTTTTTTTAGATTTTTATAAAAAACTTAATATGCGAGAGAAGTTTTCGTCACAAAACACTTGTCCACATAAAAATAAATAAAACAACAAGCAGAAAGTGCAAACTGACCACAAATTGTGTGTTTCGTCTTTCTTCAGGTCTGCCAATTAAAAAAAAAATAAATTTGCATTTATCGATCAATTAAAATAGAGTGATGGCTGCCTCAGAGCGGCCTAACGGGTTTGAGGGTTAATCTCGGCATGCTGTGTCGCAGATGAAGAACAATAGCCCTGAAGCTAGACGTTTATTACAATAAAAATTAAAAAGTAAAGTTAAAAATTGTCAAACAATTATGCGCAATCAGTGGTGCCGGACGTATTGGATAAAACATAACCAATGAGCGGCATTGAAATCGGCTACAATCGTTGCCATACATACTGGCGCCAAATTTGAATTGAATCAATTTTTAAATATTGTAAAAACAGATCTCTGTATAACATTGAAATTGAAAAAAAAAACAGAGTTGAATCGGAACAAAACTGAAATAGATTTGAATCTGATCGGTTTTGTTCCTTATCAGATGAAAATAGCGGTTACGGTTTCGGTTGTGAAAAATTAAACGGTTACGGTTTCGATTTCATTCCTTCATTTTAACTCTTTAGAATATCACAGAAATGAGGTCTGTGTGATTTTATTCTACCGCTATAGTATAGTATCATAGTAGGTTTGAAGATCTCGATAGTTTAGTGGGTAGACCACTAGACTTTCATTCGGGAGATTGCGGGTTCTACTCCCGTCTTGGTTGGATCGATAATTCCCATAACTTTCTTATATTTACTATCGATAAGAAGTGAATAAGAATTACAAGTGCACAAGTACATCTCTTAACTCTTATTTTTTGGGTCCCGGGTTCGATTCCCGGCTAAAATATTTCTTATCTATCTCTTTTCTTATTTCTTTTTTTTTCTTTCAAAATTTGGTGCTTGGGTATAAAAGATCTTAAAGGGCGCCGTGCCTGATATTTTACGATTTCATTCATGAATACGAAATTCCAATGCACCACTTATTATAGAGATAGTTATTTCCTCTGCCGCACTGGTCGTTTATAGAATATGCTATTATTTTTCTTGATAGTTATAAACCTTTCAAATTTAAAACAAACACTTACAGGTACTTCTCCCTCCTTCCTCTTCCCATTAAACTATCTTCCTTTCCCAATTTTGCCAAATTAAAACAATGCTCTGCCTAATGTAACTTAAGCCACTCTTTGAACCCTTTTTCTCAAGATTATATTCTAAAAAAAATAAGAAATATTTCAATTCGGCAAATTTCACATGGTCAAAAGCCATGAGCTTAAGGGGAGGTTCTTTAAAATTTTTTCGAAAATTTTTTTTTTACAAAAAATTAAAAAATTTATGGATTTTTCTATACGATACATATTTATTGAGTTAGAGCGTCTCGAGCGTGCTGAGGGACGCTCAGGTGCCAGTTCACTGGGCAATGTGCAAAAAAAAAAAAACAAAATCTTTGTCCGCCATATTTGATTTCTTAAATTTGATTTAAAAAAACTAATAATAAATTCACATTCGACGACCTTTATAAAGACATTTTAGTTCAAATTTATAGATGAAATTTTTTTGATCCTTAATATTGGGTCCGCCATCTTGAATTTTGCCAATTTGACTACACATTCGCAATCGCCGACCCCAAAACCTTATAGAAAGTCATACTTGTCGTGTTAACTGATCAAACAAGAAAATTTTGGCACAGCAAGCTTTCTAAAAACTTTAAACGCGTTTTTCCAGAAATCATGTTTTCCATCAGAATTTCGAGCACAGATTGTGATCTATTATTCCGATTGCCTTCATTTAAATGTTGCTCAGAAGATGATAGTTTTTTGTATGGCTTCAGCCTAAAATGAGCATGAAAAATTTGAAAATTTTAACTTTGTTTTTTTCAAATGTCCATAATTTGGTTAATTAATTGGTCAAATATTAAGTTACGAAATATGTGAACGGCCCTTTAGAAGATAAATTTTATGCAGAAAATATGATTTGCTCAGACTGCCACAATCATGACACTCAATTCCATATCTCCACAAATGGTTGTTTTTTCTTTATGAAAGGTTAAAAAAACATAGCTACGGAGCTGTAGACAACCACTGGATTTTTAATTTTTTGCACTAAGGTTTTTGACTTCAAAAACAAAAAATGTAAAAAAATAGCGTAAGCACGAAATTTCAAATGTTCGGCAAACAGAAAACGTGAAGAATACCTAAAACAACTGAATGCATATATTATTACTAGTAAAATTTGTTAAACACTGATTTTGTGCCACATCAGAGAAAATGTTGCCTATAGGCAACATCGGGCATGAAAGGGTTAAATCACATAGGCGCAAATCTAGACGAAATTAATTATTTAGCAATGTAATTTGTCAACTCAAACAGAATTTGTTTTTCTTGTGATTTTTAAACTTATTACATGTAATTTATGCTAATTAAGTATGACAAAACTAAATACTTTACATACTCGTAAATAAGTGAGGTGCAATTAATATTTGGCGTTTTAATTTCAAATTTGTTTGTTTTCTCCTGCAGGTGATTTTCATGAAAGTTCAAATGTACACATGTATGTACAGTGAAGAACAAAAGTGTGCAACCATATTTTCAGTTTCTGCAAAACTAAAGAATCTTAAGGAAAAATTAGGTTTGCAGTTTAATAAATAAAAAAAAATTATTCAAAAAGAAATAACAATATAACGGTAAGTTGACAAGCATAACATAAAATTAACATGACAAAAATCTTCATGCAATACGAATATATCTAAGAACTAACGATTTAGCATGAGCAATAACATTTTATACTTCCTTTGTCGTGAATATCTGCTGACAGTCGTCATGAAATTGAAACAACTAAGTTTGCAGTCTCTTCAAGAGCTATTGTGTTATTGAAGTGCATTTTTTTTATTTTTTTATTTATGAATAAATAACCATCCTTTATAAAATTTCAAACCTAATTTTCCTTTCAGATTGTTGGATTTAGAGAAACTGAAAATCCGGTGGTGTATGCAGACTTTTGTCCTTCACTGTACATTATACTTTGTACCTAGCGGGAAATGCAGTACACAGATTTGGAAAGAAAAATGTAATAGCAAACATTTTTTAAAGGTAAAGGTGATAATATTTAAGCATGGAAAAATATTTTAAATTTGGAAGAAGTGTGTTTGAACACGTAACGTAAAAAATAAGAAAATATTTCTTTTGAAGATTCGTTGATGGTCTTTGCAATTCCGAGCTGAAAAAATGTATGGTTTCAGTGATGAAATTCCCGTTGGGTCGATATACGAGTATATATTATAAAATTAATTATGCACAAGTGTATACATTTATTTTGTGGATGTTTGTGTCCTTTTCACTGAAACTTTGAATTGAAAACACCTGTGCAAGCTCATTTAATTCAACGTATTATTGTAACATTTCATAATTTACAATAAATATTAATTATCTGCATAATATTGTATAGTATACAAACAAAGCATAATAACAAAATCCTTAACAACAACAACAGCAGCAGAACTCACAATTGTTGTTTAATTACAACTACAGCTACAACAATAACAATCATTTAAAAGGAAGATACTCATAAGTAAAATAATTGCTCCTGCGTATTGGCATTTATGCTTCTATATGTATGGCATGCATAATATACGAGAACGTGTATATGTGTGATATGATGTGATGTGGCTGGGTATGTGTGAATGCCACAATACTTAATCTTAATTTTGTGCCAAGTAAGCAAAACGCAATTATTTACACATGTCGCCTTTCATCCTCTCTTTGATACATACATATACATGTGTACATATATTTACAAATATTCTCGAATACAGAAAAAGGATGTGCGCACATAAACATATTAGCACTCACACATACAAACATACACACACACACACGTAAATATGTTTTGTGTATATGACGACGACTATGATGAAACGACAATGATGATGACCTATTAAAATTATAGTATTCCTCGAAACGAAATATTGAGCTTTAATGAAATCTCCAAATTTGCTGAAATTGCCTATTATTTTGTTGTAATGTAAATATTCTTTAGGGTGTTGTAAAAATTATAAAAATTTACCGATACGAAAGTTTGTAAAATTTACTAATCGGCCAACTTTATTGCAATAATGGTAGGCGTATCACATTTTTACAAATTACTTATCCTTATATGCTTAGATTTCATCAGGGAATTTAGCAAATTTTTCCTCCACATTATCAACTGCATTGCCGACATTTTCAATAAACTGCAAACTTTATTATTTCTTGAGTATTTTCTTTCTCTCTTTTTTCAGAAACTGAAAATCCGGTGAGGTGTATGTAGACTTTTGCCTTTCACTGTATAAGATGGTGCTTTCCACTGTCACTTAATCGAATATTAATCGAACTTTCAACTATCATTTCATTTATTTTAGTGGTAGTGAAAAAAAAAACTATTTATAATTGAAAAATCATGATTTAGACCAAAATGAAACATATATTCCACTGACTTTAATTAAATTTATTCATTTATCTAAAAAGTTGTGCTCCTGAATTATTTAAATAACTTTTTCAAGAAACGGAAAACGTAAAATCTCCAATGCAATGCTCGCGCTAGCACCAGTTGGTAAGGTGAAAGTGAATAAAGTGTAACGAAATGTTCGATAAATCAACCACATACCACCTTGATCAAAAAGTTCCCAGAATAACCACCGTGTGGCGCTCTCATGGTTCCCATTTGAGTTAAGTTGGTGCATCTGTTGTTGATACTCCCTCTAAATCTTAGTGTCATAGCTTGACATTTGCAAAAGTTACGTAGCCAAGGGTGCATCTATCTTTGTGTGTGTTGGCGATTTTTTACAATTTTATTAAATTGTATTGTATTAAATTTTGCGTGAAAAACGGATTTAATGGTGCGCGAACGTTGGAAATGTTGGAAAAGTATTTCGGCAACGATTCTCTAAAGAAAACGGTTATTTACCGGTGGCACGAGCGGTTCAAAAGTGGTCGTGAGTCAATCGTAGATGATGAACGCAGTGGCAGACTATCGACATCGAAAACCGACGAAAACATTGATAAAGTAAAGAAATTTTGGTCAATAACCGCAAATTAACCATCAGAGAGTATTATTTGGGCGTTATGAGGCGTTTGCGTGAAGCAATTCGTCGAAAGAGACCAGAATTGTGGACAGGGTACTCGTGGATTTTGCACCATGATAACGCACCGTCGCACAGTGCCATCATCATTCGTAATTTTTAGACGAAAAATGCAACAAATACCATCCAACAGCCACCGAATTCACCTGATTTGGCTCCCTGTGACTTCTCTCTGTTCAATCGAGTTGAAAAACCGTTACGGGGAACGCGTTTCAGCAGCCAAGAGGAAGTAATGGAAAAATCGCAGGAAGCACTGATGGACATACCGAAAACCGAATATAAAAAATGTGTCGAGGATTGGATCAAACGCTGGCATAAGTGTGTTGCAGTCGATGGGGACTACTTTGAAGGGGACAATATAGATTTAGATGAATAAACTTGTATTTTTAATTTTCTGAATAAATTCCGGGAACTTTTTGATCAAGGTGGTATGGTAATTCACAAGCACCGAGGAATTTTCTTCTAAGCTTTGAGACTCACTCTAATCAAAAAGACACTTATGCAAGAATTTCAGAAATGCTCTTCTCAACAATATATTTTTGAATTTCAGAAAATAAAATACTTTTACTTCATTCCACCCTAATAAACATTTGTTTGTAAAAAAAAAACATTATCGCACAAAAACACACGCATACATCATATCTATACATATAAATAAATCCGGTACGATGAAGTATTGCGCGGTGATCACGCTTGATATTAAAAACGCGTTCAACTCGGCCAAATGGGCGCATATATTGAGGGCACTACGTGAACTTGGAGTCCCTAACTATTTGCGGCGCATAATCCGCAGCTATTTGAACAACCGAATCCTCTTGTACGACACAGAAGTTGGTCCACAAAAGTATGTAGTGACGGGTGGCGTTCCTCAAGGCTCCGTACTGGGACCCACCCTTTGGAATGTCATGTACGACGGCATTCTGCGGACGGAGCTACCGACGGATGCAACGCTAGTGGGGTACGCGGATGATATTGCACTGGTCGTGGTTGCAAAAAGAATAGAAGATCTGCAATTAAAATGCAACAGCGCAATCTCCAGCATTAGAAGGTGGTTGGTAAGCGCTGATCTCGAGCTAGCAGCCCAAAAAACAGAAGTGGTGTTACTCACAGCGCGGAAAAAACTGGAGCAAATGGTGGTAAACGTTGGAGGGCATAACGTTGTATCTCAACCAGCCATAAGATACCTCGGAGTCCTTATTGACCAACGGATCAATTTTAAGGAGCACTTAGCTATGGTCAGCAAAAAAGCAGCAGCGATTAATGGAGCACTCAACCGACTACTTCCAAACATTGGCGGCGCACAGGGCACTAGGCGGATGCTCCTGTCGACGGTGATAGACTCCGTCTTGCTCTATGCGGCGCCAATCTGGGCGAATGCAAGAACGACGCACCTAGAAGCAGTACGACGCGTGTATCGCCATAGCGCACTGCGTGTGACTTGCGCATATAGAACGGTTTCAGATGATGCGGCATGCGTACTAGCTGGGAAAATGCCAATTGACTTATTGGCCAAGGATTTGCAGGGCCTGCACACAACACAGGGTGCAAAACCAACCGCCCAGCGTAAAGCGGAGGAAAGAGCCAAGTCGGTACAAGAATGGCAGAAGAGATGGGAGCAGTCCACGAAAGGACGATGGACATTCGCCCTTATTCCCAAAATAGAAGAGTGGCTGAAACGCAAACACGGCGATTTAAATTTTCACCTCACACAGCTAGTTAGCGGACATGGATGCTTCCGGTACTACCTCCACCGGTTTAATATTATAGACACCCCCTTTTGCCCGGAGTGCCCTAATGAAGAAGAGACTGCACAGCACGTTCTATTCTCCTGCGTGAGATTCGACGCGGAAAGAGAGGTTCTGAAGGAGGCCCTTGGTGTGGAACTGACAACGTCCAGCTTGTTGTCACAAATGGGCGAGTCAAAAGATAAATGGCAAGCAGGCTGCCAGTTTGCGGTACAAGTAATGGCAAAACTCCGAGCTGCAGAAAGAGAGTATCGGCTGAACCAACAGCATCAGCAACTTTATAATATGCAACACAGTACAGCCACCTCGTCGCACAATCCCGAGGGCGAGGTTGAAACAGGAAGACAATCTGACTGAATGACAATTAACAGACGCTTGAGCGTTAATGCTCACAACGGCCTCCTGACGTAGTACCAGTAGGTGTCCCAGGAGGGCTCCACCGTTCGGACATGTGAGGTGGTTTTGGTGAGTGGAAGTCTCACACTGACTGAGGCTCTCAATGCTTTCCTCCTCCAAAAAAAAAAAAAAAAAAAAAAAAATACATATAAATAAAATATTTAAAAAAAAAAAATTATACCTACTAAGCACACAATAATATTTCATTGAAATTCCTAAACAAATACACATACAAAGAAATGCATGTGTATAAGAACACATACACGCATATATGTACAGAAAATCCTCCGAAAATTGTTGGCATCAACTTTATTCGAATGGAATTCAGTTGATTAAATACATAAGCACAAACACACACACTTACATGCATACGTACGGATGTATTTCAAAATGAAGGAACAATAAAGAGGCGGATTATGGATTATGTACTACCACTACATAAACAGACAAACACAAAAACTATAGGTAGATACAATAAATATAACTAAATAAGTAAGTAGTAGTATCAGAATAATGTAGTAGATATACTCAAATTCATATATGATAGATAGATATATGTACTATACAATACTATGTATGTATGTATGTATGTATACTCATCACCAATGACGACATTGTTAGAAAATGTCCCCATTGAAATATTTGAAACTTAAACGTCAGAAATATGAAGTGACATTTAATTAAAACTTATAGTCATATGTTTGTTCCATATGCACACACACACACACACATAAATACATATGTACAATATGTTTCTGAGTCAATGGGAGAAGAATACGAAATATACTTACATATAAATGCTTATAAAATGGTACATCTGAGTACAAAAGGGACATCGAAACAAAATAAAAACCAAAAGCACAAAACAACACATCATCAACAACAAACACAAACAAACAAATAAGTAAAGTAAACCAGTTTTATGTATGTAGTTGTCAAAAATGTAGGTTGTTGCTCAAAAGTGGAACATACTCGTATTTAAACAGGATTACCAAATTAATTTTGAATACTTTTGAGAGTACATAGTCCACTCCACATTCATGTTTAATATTTATGAAATTTTATGGTTGCGCAATTTCTAATTTCCTTTTTAGGTAACTTTTTTTTTTATTTTTTCTTTGTTCTTTTGGATAAAATAATGAAAAATGGTATTTTTTTCTTTTTATAAGCAACTTATTTTTTGAGGGATTTATTAAGGATATTAAATATTAACAAATGAATGTGGATGGATAAAAGTTAATGGAAAGATTTATGTTTGAATTGCAGTTCACTGGAAGTCGCTCTTGTGGAATTGTTGGGCCTTGGTGAACTTCCTCGCTCGCTCTTGTCACAAGGCTCGAGCTTTTTAAAGATGGTTCAACCCGAAATAAAAGGCTGTTCTAACAAACAAAATTCTGATTCCTTGTGATACTCTACTGAATATATATGGTATATCTGGAAAACTAAGAGCTAACCCTGGAAAAAACATATTAAACCATAATTGGGACCAAAATATTCGTCGAACTAAATAACTGGCCACAGAAACACAACAGTAAAAAACAATTTGAACTCCTCTCACGGGGCTAATCATCAAACGCATTCAAAAGAAAAACTAAACAAAAATAAAGAGTGTCGAATCGATGAGGTTTTGGTTTCTAGAATTAATTTCTGGTTACAACGTTGTTTGGAATTATTTCCGTTGTGATATTTAAAAATTGTTTCTTTTAAAATTTAATTTGTATGTCAACTTCGCTTTACTACTTTATGTTTATATTTATAAAGAGCAATAACAGAGCCGTGGAATTTGACACAATCGGCTGAAAAAAAAAAAATTATCGCAAATTATGGTCAAATTTTGTAACTATCTTTCGTTTCGCCTCGTATTTATCAAGGGGGGTAGAAACATAACTTCTTAACCCATTTTCGTCTACCGTTGCGTTTTCGCAACACCAACTTACAACATTTTTAAAATAGATAAGACTATGCGTATCCCAATAACAATTTCAAGTCTTGAACTCACAATTTTTCTTGTAATTTTTTTTTTTTTTACAATTTTACACCTGCGCTTTTTCCTTAATATTTGTATGATAAAAAGGGTCTAAAAACTCATTTTTAAAATGGCTCGTAGAGTTTTTAAAATATTTTTTATTTTTGTTTAACAATCATATTCACTAAAATACTAAAATGGAATACTAAAGACTATCTGATTGATTTTACCGTTTGAAATATTCCAGGTGCAGTGGTCGTTGCTTTTTCGCAAGCTGCCCTTGATAACCTAGACGTTCTAAAATTTTCTCAATTGGTTAAAAGTGATCAGTGAGAGCTCAGTAGCTGCCACATAAAAAATCATGAAGTTATCCCAACGATTTCGATGATTCGTGCATAATGGGTTAACTTAATTGAGTAATTGACAGAGCTGTAAAAGAATGCAATCAATTGAGGGTATAAGTCACAAATGAATAATAATTTTTGATTGCAGTTATTGAATAATATATTTCACTCCAGAATAAAAAATGCAGTTGGAAGACTTTTTTGGAGTCGCTGACTAGTTATTCATTTAGAAAAGTGTTTTTGAAGTCAAGGAAATGTAATCTTTTTTTGAAATCATGGGAATGTAAATCTTATGACTCAAAAATCATGATTGCTTTGAAATCGCTTGGAGTCAATTGGAATTTGAAGTCAATTGGAGTCACTTGAAGTCATTTGGAGTCAATTGAGGTTTTGAAGTCAATTGGGACTTGAAGTTGTTGACACATTTAATCAAAACTAATTATCTAAGCAATGCCACAATTGCTTATTGGACTCGTGCGAGATCATTTTCCCCAGATCGTGAATAGCCCTATTTATTAAATACAACAGAATTCAAATTGTATCTTCTCTCATATGGGCATTCAATAAATACTCAGGTCTGGGAGGATGGGAGGATCACTTTTGTAACTGAATAACATTGGAATTAATGTTTCTCAACTAAAATGGCTACAATTTCACTACAATCAATGTAACAGTTACAAAAAATCAAATGATAATTTAAATAATTAAAAAAAAATAAAGATTTATGTAGTGGAGCTTTCAACACAACGAATTCGAATATTTTTTCTCATTGCTTTGGATATCTTAATCACAATTTTGCAGCAATCATGCTTACATCAAAGGTACGGATACATTACAAATGCTCCCGATTTCTTTTTTCTGCATTTTTGGGTCACTTGCAGTAAGCAATGCAGTTTTTTTTATGGATGTGCTTAGTATTTTTATTTAAAAATTTCTGTGTTTAACACATCAAGTTTTTGTTATTTCAAATCAATTTCTATTTGTTCTTTATGTTTTTCAGTTTTTTTTTTTTTTTTGTGTTTTTGTGTTCTCTTGCACTGAAAGTCAAAGCGATAAAATGTGATTACGCTCACATATGTTTGCTGCAGGATATTCGTACTTGCAGAATGGAAATTCACACACACATACATACATACCCAGAGGTTTTTAAAGCAAACGCTACGAAATTATACGCTTAAAAAGCGCTTGCAAATGCACCATATACTTATGAATCAATCGGGCTTTGCAAAGCAAACAACCAAAGTTTTCCAGCGAGCAATAAGAACCATTCTCATTTAACGAGACGTTACGAACAATTTAACCGAACAAGTAAGTTGTCACGCAGCAGTAAAGTCGAGCGATTGCATAAAATTCATAAATGTGTGTGCATTTTCATTTTTTACGTAAAAAATTAGTAAAAATATGAAATACACATATAATCACTAGGGGATCCAAGGGGGAGTTTGAATTCAATTTGTATTACGTTTCCATTGCCATATTTTTAAAATATTGAGTGCTAAAAAGAGCATGTTTCCAAAGGGAACTAGGAATTTCAAGGTGTTGCGAGGAATAAGTCTTCAAATCGAATTCCTGGCTAAATTCCTACACAAATGGCGGGCATAAGTATATTCATACATATTATGCATTATAAAACATATTTATATTAAGGTGACCATAGTGTGGGAAAATGTTTCTTTTTTGGGGTGTCCTAATGTTTAATGAATTTTCTATTTTTGACTTATTCTTTCTGAAATAAACCAAACACGAAGCAGTGGAGGAACGAGCAGACAAGCGCACTCATTGTTACGCTTGTTAAGCGTTTAAAGTAATGCTCTAAACAAGTGCTACTTTTCTAGGACATACACTAAGAGCACCTAAATGCTTGCAGTTGAGGCGCTTTTGCAGTGCTTCAATTTCCCGCTAGGTATATACAAGCATAAATTCTTTCGCATCATTGACCATTTTCATGGCTTATTGGTTTATTGTTTGCTGTTTGTTTGTAGTAGCAACATTATTGTTGTTGCTGTTGCTGCTACTGCATTCAATTGAGATTTAAGAACACAATATTTTTCAATTTGTCAGTAACATATTTTTACATTTTCTCTAAATCTCTTATCTGTACATGTTTGTATTTTTGCATTTTTGTTTTTTTTTTTTTGTAATATTTGTATGGATTTTTGTTATATTATTTAAAGATTACAATTGGAATTTTATAGCATTTACATTTTACAATAATACTTTGAGAATACCAAAAAGTTAAGAGTTTTTCTCAATATTCACATTTGTAAATTTAAAACCTTCAATGAACATTTGAAAAACCTTTTATTAGAAAACTCATGCCCGAGGTGAGCATTGAGGGGGAAAAATCCAAAATGCGGAGCTATACAGATTACTGTACGAATGTGTCTCCGAAATCGATTTTTACAAATACAAGACATAAACATGACTAATAGTTCTGACATGAAATCAACTTACTTGTTATATACAAATCAGAAATTGTGCCAGCTTCTATAAAATTGAAATAAGTTATGTTACCCTGCCTCATGCCTTATATCAAGATCTTGGCTCAAAAAATCATTAATTTAACTACGGACATAAATTATATATGTACTAATTAGTTTTTAAACTATCTGCAGAAATGTGTAGGGAAATTAGCGAACAATCACAAGAGGATTACTCTTTGGATTTACACTACTTGTGGCCTTTACTCGTTTGCTTATATTTTTATTTAAAGCTTAACTAATTGTTATATCGTGCAATCTAATGTGTGTGGTGTGTGCATGCGTCTCATGTGCTATAGATAATACTACTACTTACATAAAATAAAATTTATTATTTTCTAGGAGAAACTTTAGTCATAACAAAATAATTAACATAACAAAAAGTTTTACGAATTACATACACTTGAATTCGTATTTATAATTCTTGTTTCATAAATTTTGAAATGAAAACATAACAACAATTCTAACCTCAGAGGAGAGCAGCAGCAAATGCATTGAAATATAAAAACAAAACTTTAACGTTACAGTAATTGAAAACTTTATCCTTGAGAGATTTATTCGTATTTGTGCAAATGTGTGCAAGTTTATATTTTTATTTTTGCTGCGAAAATGTTATAAATGCATGGACACGCTAATGTATTTATTACTAAGTAGTTAGAGCTTTTAAATTCAATTCGTATCAAGAACAGAAGAGTGTGAGTGAAGGAAAAGTCTAGGTGTAATAAAAGCATAATTTCTATGTAACATACTAAAATAATGAAACACATAGAGTGGTGGGGAGTAAAACGTCAGAAATGGCTTAGCATGTGTGTACGCTTAGTATGAAAAAATGTTATCGAGCCTCGATATAAGAAAATACCTAGACATCTATTACACAGAGCAACAAAAATTTAATGCGCGAGATTTACCAACGGTTTTATAGTAATTTAGGGTCGCTGATCACGACTGCGTACTGCATAATTTCTCCAAGTATGCACATAGGAGCATTCTGCTATATGCGAAACATTCTCATCATTTTTACATTCGCATCCGCAGTTGCAACTTTTTTTTTTTTTTTTTTTTGCAAAATTTGAAAATAACGTCAGCATATGCTTGGAGCTCACCAATGTTCTGCAAATCATTAAGAACGGGGTCCATTACGAAGCACAATAGAAGGCCGTGCCACTGCCTTCGGTTTTCCCCTCCGTGATAAGCAGCCTTTGGATAGCACGGCATGAATCCATCGAATGACGATTTCTTCAACACCATATTGCCTGACCGAAGAGCACACAAGGTAGCGTTGTCAAAAGCCCCTTCAAGATTATCGGTTGGAAACTTTTCGGTAGAGCGTAGTTATCCCTTCCCGGTTTAGGAATATATACAACTTTAACCCAGCGCCAAAGACTTATAGTCGTGAGCGAGACAAGCCATGATTATCTTTTCTTGAATTTTCAAGAGATTTGTCCCTCCCGCTTCAGCATGATGGGATAACTGCCGTCGGGTCCAGAGAACTTAAAGTCATCGAATGACGAAAAGGCAAACCTTAACATCTCTTCGGTAAATATCCTAGAAGCTATAAACCAATCGAGCCTTCTGTTACTAGAGCCAACCTGTCCAGGAGTATTAACATCGCCCTGAGGAGCAGGTACCCTGCAACCCAGGAAGTGCCTTGTCATTAACTTCTGACCTGGAGTTGGTGTAGGAGTCATCGGGCTTCAGAAGTGAGTTCAGCTTAGCCGTCCTGTCCGAACCCTCCTGATACATTGTTGCGACTTTGTCACTTTGACAAACAAAATTACGTTTCATTAAGCCCGATAACAAACCTTGAACTGTTTATTGATGATAATAAAAGAATATCGACATTTCTGACATGGGTACAGCCAGATCCTTCCACTTTTTTCTGTATATTCTATATATGAATAAATTAAATAAGAATCACTACCTTCCTCTGCTGTCAAAACATATGTTGGTTCAGTGCTGGTGCTAGGAAAAAATCATTGAAATCACTTACCAATAGCACTTAAACTTAAAATTAATTTTTTCTTTGTGTGTGTTAGTGAAAAATTGAAATCCAATAGTAAAACAATCTCAAGAACAACAACAACAAAATACAAAAATATTCAATAGCAACAATAATAAATTAATACAAAGATGCTTTCAATATTCTATAGCTTGGCAGTATCTCTTCTCGGTGTCATTAAAAATATGTAAAATATAACAAGGAGGCAAGAGAAAATAGATAGAAGAATAAAATGAAAAGAGAAAGAGCTTAAAGCGAAGTGAAGTAGTGAGTGCATCATGTCGGAGAGCATCATAATGTCAGGCAAAGTAACATCGACAGCAAACAAAAACATACAAAATATAATGAAAAAAGGAAGCAAATCTATTAAAAATATATGATAGAAAAGAGAGAGAGCTACGAACGCGCAGTAACGAGTATACATACGCACAAAATTGTAAAATGTAAAAAGTATGTTCGGTGAAAAGCGAAAAAAGACAAAAAAAAGGGAAATACCCCACTCCATTTTCCGTGGGATGAGGTGAATGAAAATTGTGAAATAAAAAAGTTAACAGTCTCAAAATGAAAAAAGAGATGGAGGAGGAGAATAAAGGTAAAAAAGGAGAAAAACAAATGGGAGCAACATAGGGCAAAAACACGGATGCGTAAGCAGTGATGCAGAAAACTGACAAGCACTTACTACACGACAACGAACATGAAGTACACATACTCACATATTCACATACACATGCTTACACACTCACACATATGTACAAACACGCACAAATAAAAAAACACCTTGTTGTTGGCTTGGCATGAGCTACGTGCGTACGTTCATATGATATTTTTATAACAAATTTTTATTTATTTATTTATTTTTTATTTTTTTACTTTACTTAATGGCTTCAAGTGAGAAACAGAAAAAGAAGGAAACTTTGATACTTGGCGAAAGAAAGCTTAAGAAAAAAAATTAAACCAAAAAACAACAGAGATTGTGACAGGGAAGTGGGAAAGGAGCAGTGGCGAAATGTAAAGTGAAAATATTTGCGAATGTATGTATTTAGAGAGAAAACAAGACAAGAAAACTTTAAGCGCTTATCTATGAATATACATGTGCAGCGGGTAGTAGTAGATATCCTATAGATATGTACGAATGTATATCTGAATACAATTACAAATTTCCTTTGCTGCAATACACTCACACACACAAACTGACACAGGAATGTACACACATACACGCTCAATACTTATTTAGCAGCGACTGAAATAAGAAGAAGAAGAAGCAGAGTAGATGAACTATGGATCTACAATGAGAAAAAACATGTTAGTGCGTTGTTGTAATGCCTTTGACACCCAACAACAGCATTTAGCAATTACAATTTACAACAATCTTACGATTTTTGCTGCTGTTGGTTGTTTGAAATTTCTTCTTCATTTCTGCTTTAATTTCAACTACGTAGAGACAAAAGTTTTACTTGTAGAGACTTGTAAATGTATGTGTATTTATAAAGATACTTTATTTTTTTTTTTTTTGTCAACACATTACAAGATTACACAAATAAACAAACATACAAACACACTTATCACAATGTGACGAATGTTAACGATTTTTAGTAAATCTCTGTGTAAAAATATCAATTACTTTTAGTTCTTTAAAAAGTTTGAGATAATGAAGAGAAAATCATAACCTATTTTCACTTAAAAAGTCATTACTTTTTATGAGAATTATAAAATGAAATTTAGGGTACGAATATTGTAAGAAAATTCAATAGGCGCAGACGATGAGATAAATCTGAATTGTTTCTCTGCAGTCAAATGACTAAAGATTCATCACGGCATCAAATTCATAAAAGGATATTTGCAATAGTCAATGGAATACACAGAGTAAAGACCCGAAACCAAGAAGTAATAAGTGGAAAACAATTTGTCGTTAGTTACATTCCGACCATCTTCACGGATAGCCAAGCGGCCATTAAATCACTTAATAGTGTAATTACTTCCTTTCAAAGTAGTCTCCAAATGTCGACTATCTCTAAATGAGATATCTGAGCATTTCTATTGGGTACCAGGTCATAGTGACATTCTGGGTAATTGTAAAGCCGATGAGCTGGCAAGGCTAGGCACAAAATTCCCTACTCCTCGCGTAGACCCAGGTATACCTATGGCAACCTGCAAACTGAGCATATATAGCCAAATGATTAACATAGCTAACAGAAGGTGGAGAGAAACGTACACGTGCTTTCACACAAAACTAATTTGGCCTCCTACAACCCAAAAAGGTCAAATTCTCTAGCTTCGCTAAATAGACCTTCTATTAGCAACACTAGCAGTAATCACAGGATATTGTCTGATCGGCAGACATGCCAGCAAATTGGGGCTACCAATAGGCAGAAGCTGCCTAGAAGAGGAAGAGGAGGAAGCTACTCTCCACTTTCTCTGCTACTGTTCAGCGCTTACCACATGTAGACTAAAATCTTTAGGTCAACCCTTCTACAGCAATTTTGCTGACCTCGAATCTGCTGACATAAGAGATTTAGATAGGTTTATTAAAACTACAAAATGGTTCAACTCTACTTAAGTTATCCAGCTTACTGTAAATCTGCTGGCATCAGGGATTCTACAGTTTAGAGAACCACAAAGTTTAATGTAAGATTAGGGAATTGTGGATAAGCCAAGTGGTATTACAACGGGCCTTATTGGCCTAAGAAGGTCCTATTATCATAGGACAACCACTCTAACCTACATTCCGAAGCTTCTATAATTTGAATGACATAATAAATTCGATTTCGATTCATCTCACAAATTAAAAAAATGGGCTTAGTGAATCCTGCAAGAACGACAACGATACAACAAATCTAATTTTAAACTTAGTTTTACTCATTTCGACCCGGTACTAGATGCCATAATCCAAATTTTTTAAATAAAAAAAAATAATTACCATATGCCTTCAATAAGAAATTTTAGTGTTTTAAAAAATAAGGAAAATTTGTTTCTGAATTTTAGAGGGTGTAGTAGTTAGGTGTAAACAAAATTTAAAATATTTCTACGCCACATTATGAGCAAGTTATAATTTCTACATCAAGTTTGTTATTTTATCTAGGGGAATTTTTCATTTTGAATGCAAAATAATTAATCTTACTATTTTTGTTGATTTTCAAAACCACCTTCCAAAAAAGTATGTCTATGCCTTTAAGTCAAGTGAAATACAATATTTTTAAATTTTCTAAATGCATTTTTGAAGTCAGTATAAATAGAAATATTAAATTAGGAAACAATTTATAAATCTATTTTTGACTAACTTTCGAATGTTGGGGCTACATGGGTTAATATGTAATTTTTAAGAAAAAATTCCTTTAAATGTATGAGATTTTGATTTTTGAGGATTTCAATACCAACTCATCCAATTAACCTCCATATTCTCAATGCTGATCAGCTAATCAACAATTGATTGACAAAATTCTTGAGGAAAGGTTTTGGAGCACAAATAAGATCACAAATAAAAAACTGATTGATACTTTATGTTTCAATGATAATGAAATATGAAATAGTTCAAATAGAATGGGATTTTTATTTGTATAAAAATGTTCGTTTAGATATACACGCGAAATAAGAAGGAACAAAACAAATAGAAAGTGAATGTTCTCCTTAAGAAACTTATAAGAATAATTCAATAATAAGTATGCGAGCTGAGTACAACTCGGTCTGCCCTCATAGTTTAAAAGATATACAATTCAGTAAATAAACACAGGGTGTTATAAGTATAAAACAAACATGTATTTTGTTTAACACTTTACAATCAAAAAGTAATTTAAGAAAGAGAAAATTATAAGATGAAAATTTTACAAGTAACCGACACTGCAAAATTTTCTTAACTACATAATGATTTATGTAATTGAAAAAGTATGAATAAGACATATACAAGTAGACAAAAAAAAAGGTAATTTAAATTTTTGTAATAACTAATTATTTCAATTAAAAAATTCTATAAACTTTTAATTTAAAAAAGTTTAAGAAATAAAAGAAAAAGAAAAGTTCCCCCTAATGAAAATAAAATTTTACGCTTAAAAAGTATTTCTTTTTCCTGGAAACCAAAAAAAATAAAAAATGGGAACGTATTTACAGAAGTACACTCAATATTCGATTTATACGGTAAATAAATACAAGGAAAATAAGTTAAACTGAAAATAAGTCGTGGACATCTTCATAACAGCACAGTAAAATGAAGTAAGGATTAAAGTGAAAATTAATTTTAATATATAAACGGCAAAACGTGTTTCAAAGATCCTGCCGATACAACCGCGCTAAGTATTAAAGTTTCAAAAAACTGTTCTCAAAATCAATAGTGGTATAAAAAACTTTATCGTAAATGAAAACTCTACAAATTTAAAATTTGGATATTTTGTAAGTAATAATATGAGCTCATGATTAAAAGAAATATGCATTTATATACTTACAGTTTTAGATATTCAAGAACAAAAGGAAAAACTTCTCGTTTCTTTCTTCTACAGAGAGTGGTGAGCCCATTTTGTATTTTCATCTACATAATAATATAAAATTATCGCAATTTACGATATTCCAATCTTTCCATATAGGGATAAAAATTGACGCATAAAATCCATTTTTGACTCCCGACTAAACAATATCTCTGCTGAATTGATCGTTCAGATCTGAAAATTACACAGCTGCAGAATCCAAACACAAATTTACAAAACATTTTTCACATTGAAAATGTATGAAATGACAGACTTCTTTTGTTTTAGTAAGCGTAAAGAAAAAACCTTGTAAATCTAGGTATGGGTGTACGTGCATTTTTGTTTTTTTTTAATTATTTCAACTGCAGTTGGCATAATATGCTGTCAATTACTTATGCTGCTGCTTCTGCCACTGCCATTGTTGTTGTTGCTGCTGCAAGATTTTGTGTTGTAGTTTCTATGTTAATGAGACTTAAAAAGTCTTAAAGCAGGTGGGGAATTTTTAATGTTTCACTATATACATATTCTCAGGTATTTAAGATATTTAGCAGCGGTGGGTGAAGCATAAACTATGGGTGGCCTACTTACTTAATTTATGAGACGATTATAAGATGATGCGAAAGAAGAAAAATAAAAAAACGAATGCAACTGCGAAAAGAAATCATGCAAAAACAAAAAAAAAAAAAAACAGAAAAGATTTTTCACATATTTAAACTACCTACAAATATGTGCTACTTATAAATAGAATTTTAAAAATATGTGCGCACTTGCAGTCCAAAAAAGTCTCGAATAATTAATTTCATAAAAGAAATTATAATTTTGTTTTATTTAAAATGTCACCGAAAATTCCGGTGATTGCGTTAACGTTAACGGTCGGAATTAGATGAAATTAAAATTTTTTTCGAGGTGGTCGAATATTAATCAATGTAAATTAAACTTTTTGTTGGTAAGACCTACTAGCCAATTATTTATTGGGGACAAAGAATCTTCAACCTGCAGTCCAATCAATCAGGCCAAAATTGGAATGCAGCAGTATCAGGCACGCAAGCCCTGAATTTTTTTTATAAACCGAGGCCTACAGTAAAATATCTTTAGGGTTGGATGAAATTCTAGGAATTTACAATGACAATAAGTAAAAATTTAAATTTTTTATATCTAAAAACTTTATAAATTCTGAAATGTTTATTTCGCAAAAGGTTTTGAATAACTTGTGATCCATTGTTGAAATTAAGTTTCCTAATCGATCCATTGAATTAGAAATTATTTGGTTGCGTTAATTTGTATAGCGTTGGCCGCCGTGCAGAATCTAAAGTTCGTAAAAAAAAAATCCATTGGGGGTTACTGATGGCCCATCAAAGTTCAGGCCTTCAGAGGCATAAAATTATTGTTTTGATAACAAATTGGTCAGAGAATATGAATCTGGATTCAGTTTTGCACCATCTCCTTTTAGTTTTTGCATCGTTTGATCTTTTTCTCATTTCAGTTGGGGAATTTCGAGAATAAGCCGGAAAGGGGGACAGAGGCAAATCAGCAGAAAAACTCAGAGGTGAAAGTAAAACAGATACCATCAAAAAGATGAGTGCTCTTTTGAAAAGGCGAAACGAATCAAACATTTGAGGAGTTTGTAAGAAAAAGAAATGTTGATTGGGGACGGAAAGTGAACAGCTGGTCATCCTTTGCCACCGTAAAATCAGGTTGAATATACACAATTGTGACAAATAATAGAAGTATTACCATCATGTATTCATGTGAACAAGGCTCATTGACAATCATTTTGTTTACCATTATTAATATTTCTCAGATTTTTCGCACAAGTCTTCAAATGCAATTATTTGGCACCAAATTTATATGAATAAATTGGCAATCAGCTAATCAGATATGCAACCCTGTGACCAACCGACGGAAATCCATCGGCGATACACTTTATAAGATTAAGTTAAAGGGAAGTAATAATTTGGTCCATTATGATGTTCCTATATAAGTTCCATTAATACCATTAAGTGCGTTCTAATTTTGGCAACGGGTACCCATCATCGGATTAGCCGTCGTCCGTTGCAATTGTGTTTAAAGCATTACTTTTACTATTACGTTTTTATGCTGATGTGCTCACATGAGAGCACTCAAAAGAGTGAGTGCGAATTTTAATTGCTCTACGCACTCCATAATTGATATTTGTGAGTTTTGATTATTTTAAAAACTCGTTTTTAATAATCTTTATTGCTGCATATTAACTTGAGCTCTTTGCAATTTTTTTCAATTTTATATTTCTGTTTATTACAATTATAAAATTTTGCAAACAAATAAAAAATATCCAGTTAGTTTTGACTAATAGTGTATTGAGGGTACACTAGTATTTTACCTATCTGTAAACACATATAAGTACGTACATGTGTATGTGCATATATGCATTAGAAATGTGAGCTCTGTATGTATGTATGTACGCATAATTCTTGACTAAATTTGATTTTTAAAAATACAAAACAACAACAAAAAAGAAATCTGATATTTGAAAACATTCTGATGCCTGCCTACCTACTTACAAATTCATACCTTCTCATATGCAATAACAACAAATCCACACACACACACATTAGAAAATATTTACATGCATACATATATGCTGCAATTCAATTCCTGCACTCGTTTCAGTCTAATTCAACTTAGATAGCAAGATTATTAAGTAAAGGTAACTTTTCTAACACCAGATTTTTGTTAAGGTTTTGTTTTTTGTATTATTTTCACAGTGTGGGTCTGTGTATGTGTGTGTTGGTGTGCATTAGCGCGATGCAAGTCGAGCACCTTATTTACGTTTCGCTTGCTGCTACGCTAGCTACGTTGATGTTGTTGCTCTTGCTGTAAGTGTGTTGTATCTCAAGTTTGTCGCAGCAATAGAAACTGCAACAGAAACAACAAATACAACAACAACAGCAACAACGCCAGATACATACTACTTGGTACTTTGTTAAGTATCACATTCTAAGTCGCCGTGCTTTTTTGTGTTTATTGCATTTAAAACATTGTTGCTTGCAATTGCAATTGCTGTCGTTGGTTGGCGTTCTATTGTTGCCACAACTGCAATAGATACACTCGCTCATTCACGCGCTCGCTGCCTTCACTCCGCCCCGGCATCACGCCCCGTCTGCCATTTATAAGCAATAAAGTCGAGACTTAAAATCTTTTTTATGTGCAAATAATATTGAGAATGTATCTTTTTCTATATGGCGCTCTGTCGACGTCTAAGTTAGCGTTGGCGTCGTCGCCTATTTGTATCCATTCGTGTGCAAATGCATAGCTGAGCTTTTTCACGTTATTATTGTTGTTGTTGTTGTACAATGTTTACCTTTCTGCTCGTATAAGGTTTCTTCTTCTTTTGCTTCTTTCTTTCGTTTTTTTTAGTTTTTTTTTTTTTGTTCGCATTTTTTATTTGTTTTTTTCTTCTTGTGTTTTTTAATTTTGCAACTGATCAATGAAATGAAATTGTGTATTTTTTTTTTTTTTTATATTTTTTGTATTGCTATTTACATTGTTGTTGCCATTGTTGTAAATCTTTGTTGTATTGTTGTTGTCGTTATAATTCAAGTGTGAATTGAGGACGGGATTAAAAAAAGTATAAAAGAAGCTACAAATGTATACGAGTATGTATGTGAAGAGTCATTGCTCTTTTTGACGTGTTCTCTTTTAATGATTTTGTTGTTTTTGCATGAATTGTGCGAGTGTGTGTGTGTGTGTCTTAAATTCATACAGCCACGTAAATCAAAGAAGCATTTTAGCCGGTCTAAGCCGACAAAGAAAGAGCTCGTGACATGCAGCAGCAGCAGCAGCATTCACCCACATTGAACTCATTTTACAGAAGCAGCTGCAGCATCCAACCATCCACCCACCTCCTTTGACAAGTGACAATCTTCAGTCTATTAAATTTAAAATAAAGTTCAATAAATAAATTCAAAAAATTAGTAGGTAGGCAAATTTTTGCAGAGTATCTACATTTAAATTAAAGTTGGAAATGTATTCAATTCGCGGCACACACAGAACAGCAAAAAGTGAAATTAAACAAGTTTGGATAGAAAATAATTTTATTTTAGATTTGTTTGGATTCAGCCTAACGAATCTTTCGGGTTTCACTCTTTAGCTGAAGTATCGCGTTGAGGGTGGGCTGGACTAAATAAAAGCACTCAATTTCAAGAATCATTGTACAGTACTCGGGAAAGCACCACTATAAGAGAGTAGAGAGACAGGAAAGAATTGTGAGGAGGTATAAAAAGAAGGAAAGCCTAAGGTCTCTCAACCTCGAAATTCTAAGTTTCACTAATGAACCTTAGAAGCTCAAGAAGAGGGAGAGTATTATCAGGCCCGACGAGAAGGGGGGTGGGTCGGCTGGGATTCCCACCGGGCCCGGAGTTTTGTAGGGGGCCCGGATTTCAATCCAAATCCTAAAATCCAGAAAAACTTTAACAAGCGTCTATGCGTCTGAAAATTGAATTACAAACCATGAAAATTATTTCGGGTTAATCATCTATCAATCATGAAGACATTTTGCAGACGGGTCCGGGCCCTATATTCGAAAAATTGTTGGTCTGTAGAGAATTGTTGCTCAAAGCTCCAGAATATCGGACTGAATTCAAGAGGTTTCATAAATATATCGCGCGACCAGCGTGTGTCGTTGATAAAAATTAAAATAATAATTCGAATCAAAATTTTTTTTTTAATATACCACGTTTTTAAAACGGACTAAAATATAATATTCTCACAAACACACACACTCTCCCATGTACTAGACTTTCAAATAACGAACTGTTATGCAGACTAGCTACAATGGGGAAAAAACAACAACATAAGTGTATAGAACGGTAGTGGTAGTTTCTTTCAATATCTCTATTCAGTGAAGATATTTGGAATCAAATCCGTAATTCTGGGTTATGATTTCAAATATTAGTAGCTTATATAGGATATTGAAAGATTAAGAACTATCACTAAGATCACTGATGAGGAATTGTGGCGGATTCCGAAACGGCCGTCTGATTTGCCCGTCTCTATATACATTGTTGTTGTGATGACTACATTTGTTCATTAAGCCTGTTTATATATAACTTCAAATAACGAAATTGACATGAACTTAAGTCATGACTTTGAAAATTAACCTCTAGATTTAATTTTCATAGTCTCCTAAAAAACTAAAATATAATAATTTCTCCTAGCCCTATACAGATTTATAATTCCATAAAGATTCATAACCCCGTACAGATTGCCCTGAAAATATGTAATTTCGAATTTTAGTAGGTCTGAAAATATTTGCATCATTTAAAACAAAAAACGTGGGTCGCATGCAATATGAAATTGACAGATAAGGGCGGGGGGAGGTGAGGCCCAGAGGTTATCACCACCGGTCTCGAATTTTCTCTCGACGTCCCTGAGTATTATTCATGCTCAAGATATCACTACGCAACA
This sequence comes from Toxonevra muliebris, assembly GCA_963691655.1. Classification (NCBI taxonomy): domain Eukaryota; kingdom Metazoa; phylum Arthropoda; class Insecta; order Diptera; family Pallopteridae; genus Toxonevra; species Toxonevra muliebris. The sequence goes on from OY829326.1 coordinate 80,913,965, forward strand.
CTGACAGGTTGGATCGGTGATGACGCCATATATACCACATGTGTTGTGGCCTGTGATGACACCCACCAGTAATCTCAGGTCCTTCTCAGTTTCAGAAGAAATTCCGATGATTTCCTGTTAGGTTGTCTCACGAAGCACTTTTCGGTTCTGCAGAAGGCATCTTTCTTTATGGATAGAACCCACAAAGTCGTTGATCCAACGCATGACCTCCCCAGAGCTTACGCCAAGAAAAGGTTGCGGACCCCATGGTGCAATTGCAGAACCTTCATTAGCTAGAATATCAGCTAGTTCATTCCCTGCTATACCACAGTATCCTGGAACCCTTATAAGGCATAACTTGTTGTGTTTTGGAACACTATTTTGTTTTACCTTACACTTACTGCCAAGTTTTGAAGAACTGGCAGGGTTAGCAAGGGCCTTCAATGCAGCTTGACTATTACTGCAGATGCCTATGCACTTCCCACACCATCTCCTCTCAATTATCCAGCCCGCCACGTACAGGATATCGAAAACCTCCGTAAGGATACTGCTGCCATCTGTCCAATGGCAAAAGAGTACTTGGTCTCATCGTCCAAGTACCAACCGGATCCAGTACCGTTTGAGGTTTTAAATCCTTAGGTATAGAAGACATGAAAGAGACCGCGGAGTACTACCTCTGGACTTAAACACTGATCACGTTCAAGAAACCTGACATCATATCTTCTTTTGAAGCGGATACAAGGCACATTATTATCCACGAGCACCAAGAACAGTGGGCAGTGTACTGACAACTGGTAGCATATCAGACTGTGCTCCAAAACTGCCTCGATATGCCAGACTCCATTTAACCGGAGTCTGTAGGCCGTTCTCTTTACGAATTTGAAGATCCAGAGGAAGCAAGTCAAGCAATACATCTTCTCTTAGTGAAGAGCACTAAGGTACTTTTATTAGAATCCACTGAAAGACCCTGCAGATCGCACCAAACCTCAATCTTATCCAAGACTTCTTGCATTTTAATGCACACCGTTTGTAAGGGCCGTCTTGAGATCACGTACACATCATCACCATACACTTGGATGTAAACTCCACGATTCTGCAAATCAATAAAGGAGTCCACCACGAAACATTTCTCTCCCCGTGAAAAGCAGCCATATTGTCTGGCCGAAAAGCACATCGGGTCGAATGTAGCGTTGTCACAATCCCCTTCAATATCGACCAACACTCCCAGGGTGTAGTTCCCCGCTTCCAGCCCTTGTGTCAACTATACTAACACAGTCGTGAAGTGCCGATTCACATGATTTTCCACTCTGATAAGCATGTTGTCGAGAATTGAGAGGGTTTCGACTCGGAACCTTCAGCCTAATGTGCTTCTCGACAGTGCGTTCCAGACTTTTAAGTAAAAACAAAGTGAAGATTATCAGTCGGAAACTTTTCGGTAGACCGTAGTTACCCCGGTTAGATAGAGTATTCTCAACAAGTAACCAGAGCACCTAAACAAATACACTTACGAGTCTAAACAAATTTCCAAAAACAATTTTCCAACGGGAAAGTTTGAAGCCCTACCCAAAAATGCTCAATGTTAGCGCTGACCTCTAATGACATGCAAAGTAAATGTCCAATTAGTTGTCCTGACATAAAAGTGCTACAATGTAGGTAAAGCAGCGCTTATTTTCCCGTTGGGTTCTTATAATGCTACTACAGTCCACACGATTCGCTCTGGAGCAAAATTTTTTTTAATTAATATTTTTAATATAAACATTAAGTGGTTATTACATAATTGAAAACAAATCCTTTTTAATTCATTCTACGTTTTGTTAGACATAATTCATGCAAATATGTGGTCGCTGTGCTGCAGTGGTTATGTGCTAGACCGCTACGCAGGCTGCTGGGTTCTATGCTCGACATGTTCACAAATCAAAAATTTTCTACCTGCAATTCATGTTATCTAGTTGTAGGAAATAAAATCGGATGTTTTATTATTCTTTGATACTATCATTAAGGCTGATGAAAAAGGGAAATTTAATACTCTACGGATTCGTATAGTTGTAGTCTTCGAAAAACTGCAATGTCTGTCTGTTTTACGCTCATCCCATTTTATTTAAAACACAACTACAACAGAAATATACCAGAGTTATAAGTGAAATTCATATGCAAAGAAAAGCCACACACAAATAATCTTTTTGTTTGAATGTCTGAACAAAAAATGAAAAAATATTTTATGAGTGTAATTATCATAATACTTAAAGTAACAAAATCAATAAATATTCTAAATAAATTATATTCATAAAAAAATTCCATACAAGTGCAAAATGAATGTGCTGCTACTGCTGTTGCTCCCCGCTCTGGTGCTGCTTTGGGGGCATCTTAAAAATGCTCACAAAATTTACTTAACTAAATTGTGTAAATATATACTCGAGCACAATATATGTACATACATCCATATACACGCACACACACTCACACAAATGTATTTACGAGCTCGTAACACAATCACACGCATTTGAGTAAAGCATCTGCTGCTGGTGCTGGTGCATGCAGCATGTAACTTAAAATCTCACAATTCAATAACGGCGGCAATCAATCAAAATATAAAATCTGTGTTGCCTTGCAACAAAGTGAGTGACTCTACTCTAAATGTAGTAGTTACACAACATAGGTGGCGGAACGAAGAAAATGAAGTGAAGGTTTTAAGTATGATGAAGTGGGTGGCTGTAAGCTGCGAAATGGAATTGGGAATAAAAATGTTTACGTAAAGGTGTGTCGATAAAAGGGTGGGATTGGGAGGCGTACTAACTTTTTCCACAGCGTTTTCCACTTCAATAATAATTCAGAATAAAAAAAAAAAACAAAAAACTCTCTTTATTAGGAAAGATTTTAATTTCTGTTTTAAGTACGGAGCAAAATACTAAAACAAAAAAAAACAGAGGGACAAAAATACACTCAAGAAAATTACGAAAAGGCGAATGAAAAAATACAAAAAATTAAGAAAAGCAAAAAGAAAGAAATTTTAGTATTTTTTGTGTGTGACAAGCGAAATGTACATATATTTTTTATGCTTTGTTTTTGTTCTTTTACTCGCATTTATTAATGTAATGTAATGTGTTTAGCAGTAAAAAGACTCATGTTGCAATAAAATCAATGAGCGCATTAGACATCGCTCCCGCCCTCCTAATGCTCCGCGGATCCATAGTTCATAGCTGCGAGGCAATGAAATGAAATTTCTGTGACGTAAATGGATTAGAATTGAAATTTTACACTTGTTCATTTCATAAAACCAGCAGAAAAGTACAGAGCTAAGGCTTCCTAAAAAAAACGGTCTACGCATTCTTATCAAGAGAATTCTATAATATTTAGAATGAATTCTGTGATAAAAAACAGGAACAGCTAAAGAATATTTTCTTAACGGGCGGGTTCGATAGCTGTGAATGGAAATATTATAGAAACTATGGTATAGCAGTTTTCTATAAAATTCTATATTTAAATCAAAGACAATTCTTAATATTATATACAGTAACTTCACAAATTATTAAAAAAAAGTAACACCAGTTTCCTGTTTTTAGTCAACAATATGCGACAAATTATTTTCAACTTTAACACGACATAGACTGTTACTGTTTTTTACCACAGAACTACAATGGGTCGGAAATTGTTAATTTCATGGAATCTCGCAAAAATTATCTTAGTGGATAGTTTCATTACCTTCACTTTCGAATGCACACTCTTTTGCTGGGCATACATCCAACATACATACATATGTACTCGCCATGCATACGTACTACGTACGTAATATATTATTTACCTATACATATATTTATTTTAGGAAGGTGGTAGTACTAAACGTTAAAATTTTATGATTTCTTTTTCTTTTAATTCTTCTAGTTTATGTGCTTCTTTTATATTTATTTAAAGAAACCATTTTGTGGTATTGCATATTTTTTCCTAATGAATGAGAAACAGATAAAACAACAACAAATAAATTAGTCCTTTGTTAATATTTTTTATTAAATGATTACACATGATTCAAAAACCGCAATACAATTTTTTGATAGATTTCTCAATGGTTTTCGAGAAAATTGAGTTCAAAACGTCGCACATTGGGAAAAATATAGGCAAAACCCTTGCATTAAGGGTTTTTCGAAAGTTACGGGGTTTGCTTTTTTTCTTTCCTTTTTGTAATCTAAATATATCCAATATACAGAAAATAAGTTTCTGAAGTCAATTAACCCTAAGGCTTCGTCACCAGGGTCATCCAAAATTGAGCTTTTAAAACCATTTTTTTTCTCATTCTATGTTGTTAAAATAACTGATTTCAAATGAAAGTGGAATCTTTATTTTGCATTCGAATTTAATCAACACTTAGGATGAGAATACTCAAGAAAAACAGTCAAAGTTTAAATTTTTTTCAGGTAAATTTATTTGGGTAGATACGGGTTTCTGAAGTTATGCCTAGTTTTTCGAGTTTTTCCTAATATTTTAAGATTTTTGTTAAGCTATAACTTTTTTGATTCCACTGGTTTCCTCGAAATATTCCGGATCTAATAACTAGGAGTTTTTATCTAATAGACGATACAAAACTTATCAGCGACAAGCTGCGACAACTCGAAATTTATCAAGTTGAAGCAGAGAACTCAAATAAGAAAATGTATAAAAAAAAAAAAATTAAGTGTTAAGTTAACGTAATTTGTAAAATTTCGTGATATATTATAGCGGTAAAATGCTAACATAAATTATTTGCTATATACATAAATTTTAGTGATTGAGTAGTCTCTAGCTTTTTTTTATGTTTTGTCTTTGAAGTCCAGCAAAAAACCACAGTGCAAAAATTTGCAGTAAAATTTTTTGCAATATTTTTTGAAAAAAAATGCGTTTAATTATTACAAAGCGGAAATTTTCTTTATCAAATATGTTTATAAATGGTAAGAGAATATGAAAATCCAAAATTTGGAGGAATTGTACTATCCAATGGTTGTCTACAGCTCCGTAGCTATTTTTTTTACCTCTAATAAAAAACGAACAAATCAATATGGAAGCATGAAGTTTGGTGTCATGGCTGTGGAAGACCTAAGAAATCATAATCTCAAAACGAAACGTTTCTATCAAGCCCCATTAAAATTCGGGCGTCAAAGGGTTAATTAAATTTCATTGGAATTAAGTTATCTTAACCGATTGATTTGTCAAAACTTTTTACGGAGGAAATGTGAAAATTTTTCTGAAAAAGAGCAAGAAATTGAAGAGTACTTGATGGCAAAAGAAATAATGTTGCTACCTCCAGAATATATTCATTGGTTTCATAAATGCAATTCATTCTTTGCCTTTTTACGCATTATAATTTCTTGTGTTTGGTATCCAATAGTAAAATTTTAAATAGAATATTTTCATGGAGCATTTTAATCCTTAGAAGCCCTTCCTAAAGGGCTTTTTCAATTGTCAAAATTTTGCTATATCGATTTTTTTTTGGGCTGTGGAGTTATCAAAAAGTCTGAACTTCCGAACGTAGGGTATTAGCGCCTGATATTGCAAATTAGGAAACAATAATACCATCCGATGCTTTGAAGAATTCCAATTAACATGTCAAAAATTTGTGTTTCTAATTATAGTAGTATGGATGCTGGAGCTTAAAATAAGCGATGCGAGGATTTTACCTATATTTTTCCCCAATGTGCGTCGTGCGTGTGTATAACACATCAACAATAACAGTTAAGTATTTTTTTCATTCCAACACTAGATCGCCCACAGACGTCATTTTGACTGCTTTTCAATTTCATTTAGAAAAAATATATATTTATTTATATAGGTGTTTGGACCCTCTAATTGCGAATCTGTGGTGAATGTTGAGTTTTTGAAATTTGTAATTCGACTTGTCAAAATCATCCGTTTAACCCTATTCATCCCACATTATTTTATAACGTAAAGTCCCACGTTGTGACTTAGAGTCACTATATAGAATTAACTCAACTATTCTCATTTCATTCAACTATTTTTTTCTAAAATTTTTGAAAATGTGATAAATAAACAATAAAAATAATATAATTTGGAAAATTATAATTTATAATCTGTTTTTATTTTGAATGCAAGTAGTGGAACAAAAACTTTTTATTGCAGATTTTATAGAATTGCTTTGAAGCTCTTCATTTCTCCCTCTCCGCCCTTTCAGCTCTTTTTTTTAGCATTTTTCACTTTTTGAAGTGTTTCACGTGAAATTTCGGCGATTTCTTTGCATATGTTGGCCTTAAGTTGTTCAAGAGACTCTGGTATATTGACATAAACCTGACTTTTTAAGGATCCCCATGCTTTGGGCGAACGTTGCGTTAACGAAACTGTCCACTGATTTTTAAAATAAAATTGGAAAATTTCAGATTTTTCTTTTTACATTAGGCCCTTCCCGTGAAATAATAAGAAATCTGAAAAATATAACGATTTTAATTTCAATAGTGACTCAAAGTCATTGCGTGGGATGAATAGGGTTAAAATATTTCATAAAAGTGCCGTTGTCGTAAACTTTTAAAATCTGAGAACAGATTCGAATTCAGCGACCCCAAAATACCCGCATATATCAAGATTCATATGAATAAGAAAAAAAATTCACGAGAATCTTCAGGTAACGAAATGTAATTGCTTATTCTCTAATATGTTGTTATAGTAAATTAACAAAAAGAACCACAAACACATAATAATAAAACACGATTTTTTTACAGCACATCCTTTTTATATGGCATCTCTGCTTGGGGCTTAGTCAATGTGTAGCACTGTGTCGTTTAAAAGAAGCAAGTTTGAAAATGTTTAAAAGCGGGATTTTTTGCTTTCTGAGGCAAATTTTCTTGACGATCTAATGTGATGGAAATTTTTCACAATCAGATTAGTGTTCAGCTAGGAGAAATTTATCAAAAAATCGTATTACATTTCTCGAATTATCAATGTGTATTGACCACTGTTAGCTTCAAATAAAAGTAGAACAAAGAAACCAAAACTTATGTTCATTAATGGCACTGTGGAACAAAACAAACAAACCCGCCCAGATTAGGTGCTCTAACAGTCTCTAACAGGATGATTCACAAACTGCACTCAATACAGTGAGAGATGATTAGGAAGGTCAAATTAAGTCGAAGTTATTCTGCTTTGAATATAGTGAGTACTAAGTGCGCTATAATTTTGAGCAGAACTTTAGGTGAGGGGATATTGTTTGCAATTTCTTTCGATTTATCACCCAAATGAAAGCTAATAAAGTTATTTTCTAATTCCCTAGAGCTACAACTGACAAATTCTATATGTAAATGAATAAACTTGAAAAGTTTGTACTGAAAATTCAAACTTTGATACCATTTTATCAGAATTTTTTGGTTTTATCTAAACAATAATTACTTAAAAGTTCGTTTTTGCTATACTTTAAACAAACCTAGTGGCTGGTGTCAAAACTTTTGAAATTCAATAACACAATTAAAAAAAAAAAAAAAAAACACCATAATGTAAAAATTTTTACTTTTCCATCCCCGGTGAAAACAAAGCATTAATGTGCAAACGTAACCGCAAAATCGCTCGCTGTTATTTACAAATGCACAGAATAGTACAGAAACGGAAACGACAAAAGCAGAGCTTTAAAGCCAATTTCCCTATTTTGAACACCACATTTCAGACGAATATTACAGCACAACATTTACGTTAGTAGTAAATGATACCGGCTAAAATCATAGACCAACATTTTGAACAAACTTGTCAGTTTGTTCTGTAAACTTTGTTGAATATACAAAAACAAACAAATAAAGCATAAAAAACTGCATACCATTTAGTGAATATTTAGTGCGAGAGCATAGAAAAATGCACCAAGCAGCAGCAGCACTCGAAAGGAAAGACGTAAAACAGAAGGGGAAAAAAGAATTCAAATAATATGGCATAGAAAACCTCCTGAACATGTTCTTGGCACACAGCAACAGCATCAACAAGAATCAACAACAACACACAAAGCAACATCAACAAAAGAATCCAACAAAAAGCAAAGAAAAAACAGCAAACATGAGACTTAATAGAAAAGTTGCCAAAAGAAAAGGTTGAAGTATGCAACACAAAATTAATAGAGACAAAAAAAAAAAAAAAACAAAAATAAATAAATAAAAAAACATGAAATGCTACTACAACTCTACTACTGACTGGTTCAGTCCCTCCTTCTCTTGTTGCCTCCTTACCTCTCGACCCACTTCTTACTCCCATCCCGCCTTGCGTGCCGCTACCACTGTTGCTCATGTTGCACATACAAAGAAAGCCTTGGAGCAGCGATGGCAGCAGGCAATAGAAATAATGAAAAACTAGAACCAACACTAGCAATAGCGCAGCAAACAACAACATCGACAGCAGCAATATTTGAAATAGTGAAATACCATAAAGTAAGCAACAACAACAGCAACAAAGGCCGCAACAACAACAACGAGTGAGTAGCAGCAGCAACATTTATGCCGAGCAGCATGAAAATTTAAAGGAGAAAAACCAAACCAAAATATAAAAAAATCTGCAAGGTGTATGGTTGTATTCAAATGAATGTTTGTGTGTATGTGTTCGCATTTGATACACAAACACACACGCAAGCTATTGTATCGTATAGACGCAGAAAATTGTAAAAAAAGAAGACAGTGATGCCACATACTTACATTAAAATAATATTAAGAAAAATATTTGCGGAATTTATGTATTTGGAAAAATATGTAATTCTTAAATGTTTTTTTTTCCTTGTCATTCTTTTAGAAAATACGTGGTAAGGTTTTATAAGATTCGCCTTCAATACAATAACAAGTAGAAATTGTTGTTGTGGCAAGTGAACAAATGCACCTCATTCACTGGAATTGCTGCGACTCTATTCCAAACACGTACCTGGGGCAAGTTGAAATGTGTTTTAGTTTGACTGTTGCGTAAAGACGAAAAAGGGAACTTCATGACTTTCTCAAAAAGGCAGAAAGAATTCTTAAGAAAATCATATACAAAAAATATGTTTTAACATAACTAAAAGAAAACTACTTCACAAAATTAATATAACTTGCATATATCCTTTAAGTGTAATGTAAATATAGAGCAAAAAAAAAAAAATAATACATTACTTTCCAATTCCTTTGCACTCAACTCAAATGATTTTATTTGTATAAATTGGTACAGGGTGATAAAAAAAAAAAAATTACAGCGGAGAGAACTTTATCAATAATTTATAAATAACTGGGATTTCCCCAATTTTGTATCTCTCCCTTAATATATAAAATTTTCTAACAATTATTTAATGTACTTACATAATTGAGTTATTTTATATGTGTGTATATATTTATTTTTCATACCTGAAATAAAAAAGAACAAATTATTGTAATTGGTGTAAATATTAAATTATTAAAAAAAAAAAAATCGTTTCTTCGTTTCGTTACATTACATTGGTTCAGGTTCTTAGATAAATTTCAAACACATTATTTTGCACTATTTTTGGAGAGTTAGCAGAATGAACTTCAAAGTTTGAGCTGTAAAAAGTTAACAGTGTTAAAGTTTGCCCCAAATCGCTACCACCGTCTCTAAAACTTCCAATGAAGCTACAACTATAAAATTTCGATGTTTGCTTCTCTTGGGGAACATGACTAAATAATCTCCGGAGAAGAACGCTTTTCAACGCTTTTTCCTCTGTGTCTCTGCCCACTCTCCTTTTTGTGATTACATCGATTTTATGAAAAACATCCAGCATCTGGAGCAGCTAATAAGGACGCCATATTTTGGCTACCTGGGCACAAAAGTATTTATAGTACCACCTAGCAAGAAAGCAAGAAACGCAGCGGTCACGACCTACATTGGTCCAGAGCCCCTGATAGGCCTAGGAAATCAAAAAGCTACTTATTGGTCATTTTAACCCCAAAAGAGCAGCTCTTTATCTCAAGTTTAGCAAAACCCAACTAAGAATAACACCATACAACACAGTTTTTACACAGGGTGTATCATCTAGAACTTCGGTATTTCAAAATTAAATAACTTTGACATTTTGCAGCCGATTTCGCCAAATTAGCAAGATTTATAGGATTTTCTTTACCATTTAAATTACCGCCTAGCTTTGAGTTCGTCAATGGTCTTCGGCTTCCTGGCATAAATTTTACTTTTCAAATAACCCCACAGGAAAAAGTCTGGTGGAGTTAAATCACGAAGAAGTCCAGTCCAAATCACCACAACGCGTCTCGGGAACATGCGCTGCAAGAACTCCGTCGTAGCGTCTGCGGTGTGGCAAGGCTTGCCGACTTGTTAAAAGTAGAAGTTTGTCAGAACTTTTTCACGCATTTGCGGGCACTTAAAGAGCGCCAATATCCAACGATAGCGTGCGCCGTTGATAGTCGCTCCAACTTTGATGGAAAATTGTCCGAAGATGGTTTTTTGAGCACACTCTGGCCCAAACCGTGAGTTTCTCATTGTGCAGTGGTGTCTCGTGAATAACGTGTGGGTTTCCTGTTCCCCAAATTCGGCAGTTTTGTTTATTGGCTCCGCCGAGAATGTTTTTATCCCAAAAATCAGGCTCGGCATAGATCATTCTCTCGACGGTATTTCCATATTGCAAGCGTCGCGGCTTTTCCGCTGGCAACAATCTGTGATTAAATTGCACTTTGTATGGGAAGAGATGAAGATCTTGCTTCATAATCCTCCTTAGAGTCGTTCAACTCACCTTTAATTTCTGAGATCGGCGGCGATACGACACATTTGGATTTCGGCAACATTCTCTCTTACCGCTTCAACAACTTCATTGGAGCGTGGCGGACGCAGTCGAATGGGGCGCTGGCGAGTTGCTACGGAAGTTCTTCGCCAAACTACGAATTGTGTTGTCTGAAGGCGCCGGATTTCTCCCATTTTTTTTACGATAAGCACGTACAGTTTTCACAATTGAACGATTGTTTTCAATGTAGAACGCTACAATTTCAGCGCGTTCTTTCTGTGTGTATTGGCTCATAGCTAAAATCCTATTAAATGACGTTTCAAAATCGTGCTCATTTGTCAAATTCAACTTCAAAATGAGTTATTTAATGTTGACATACCGAAGGTCTAGCGCATTTTGCATAGGTTCAGTTAGGGTGGTGACCGAGTGCATAGCACAAGCAGCCTCGGTCTAACTGACATATTAAGTTTGAAACCTCAAAACCCTGGCATGCCAGATGTTTCAGTTCGGATAATAATTTACCAACGGAGTTAAATCCATTCTGTTTTGTTTAAGAACATAAGTTCATTGAAGTCTACTATGGAAAAATCTTTCAGGTCGTTGAAAAATGGTTTGCGCAGTAGACGGGATGCCTATTGTGGATACATGAACGCCTATTGGCCAGTGATCCGTACTGACAGTAGTTAATCTTACTACATCAGTTCGGGTTCTGGTGCGTAGGATAGTTATTGCAGCACTGTAACAGGGTCAGAATATTTTTGTTATTTTCCAAATTTTCCTCTCTTCTCGAGGCTCTTTTCGAGGAATGACAATTTGTCCAAGTTGTAAGGACTGCTACTAGGAAACTTGTTTAGCAAGTCAATGTTTCTATGAGCTTGAGTAGTAAGGTGCTTCTTGCACTTCCAGACTAGTTTGGATTTGGTAATTGGCGAGCTTAAAACAATTGTCGCCGCTTGGTTATCAGAGAATAATTTTCTGTATCTAACGATTTTAAGATTAAAAGCTTTAAATTATGCCTGGAAAATATTAACAGTTTTTGGGAGGCGACAGGATTGGGATATATTCAGTATGTCGGATTGTTTGTGGTACTTGCAGTCGTTCCAGTCGTCCCCAATAGAAAAGAAACCTTGAATACCTTAACTTCATAATACACTCTCTTGTTTCTCTAAATGAGGTGAAAAGGCAGAACTTTTAAGTCGTCCGAAAGCAATCTCTCAGGCATTCGCTTTGATACACTTAAGTAAAAGGGCCCGATCAATCTTTATGAATCTGGTAATCTCAAAACATAATGAAATCAATCTTTCATTCTGTGAGCAAATATCGAAAGAAAATCCAGAAAATAAAAAAAAATAAAAATATTTAAAATTGAATTTAGTGCCGAAAAATTCGCAGGAATTATAAGAGCTTAGGATTATTATCTGCGAAAAATTGAAATTTGAATACAGTAAAAACTTTTTCCTTGAAACTATACATTTGCAAAGCAAACGATAAAAAAGGCTATTAGTTCTAAGCTATGCATAACAACAATGGTTTACTAAACGTATTAAAAAAAAAGTTAATATGTAGGCAAATAAAAGCATGGAGAGTTTTAAAACTCATATTTTTCGTTATCGACTTATTTGAAAAGCCATAAAAATGCGAATATATAAATTGTTTTTGTTTTTTTTTTTTTTAATTTAAATAAGTTATGGAGGGGAAAAACGACAATGACAACGACGACATTTCATCAAAACAACACATTCTCAACACACAAAGCAGTGATAACAACGACAGCAACACCAGCAATAACAATAAGAACAACAACAAAGGCAAAAACAGCACAGACAGACAGCGCAGTAAATATTAACAGGCCCAGGCCCACTGTAGTCATTATCATTGAATATTTTCTATTACTGTCGGGTTTAATGAACGGAAAGTCTCGCGCAAATATTCATTCGTTTGTTTCGTTTTCTCAACTCAAACCGACTAACTCACACATACAAACACCACACACACACAAATGTAAAGAGAGACACAAAAACAAACATATATATGTAGGCAGTTGGTGGTAACCTGCAGCAACACTTTGGGCACAGCAGCTTTACTGTTGCTGTTTCTGTTGATGATGAGGACGGCAACAGCGACAGCGTTGTTCGCCGAGTCTATCGGCCTAGCGCAAACAAAAATTCCCGAACGGAAAGCAAAAAAAGTAAGCACAGCAAATATACCCGCCGCTACTGCTGCCGCCATCCCTCGGGTGCGCTCTTCTGCTATTTGTTGGCTGTCGTTGACGTGCAAATTTTCCAACTCAACACCACCACAACCAACCATGCAGCAGCGGCAGTAGTAACAGCCAACAACAGAAAACAGCAGCAACAACGAGAGCCCAGATCCCGACTACAAAACTGCAGCAGCAATGCACTTCAAGCGATAGCTACAATATATAGAAAATAAAAAAGAAAAGCGAAAATTTGCTGCATTGTAGAAATTTTCGAGTGCATTATGAAGGAAGAAGGGACGATGAAATGTCAGCGCGGCAATGGAGGCAACAGCAACGACAACAACAACGGCAACGAGATGGCATTGACGGCAATATCAGCCTCACTCATGGCAGCTACGGTCTGCATACTAAAGCACACACACACACACAATCACACACATTCATACGAATTTATAAACATAGACTGTGGTATTAGTGCGATGCAAGTATTTATAGGCAAAGCGAAAAAATATAGTCAAAGTCTCATCAAGTAGCAGGAAGGAAACCAAGGGCGGGCGGGAGATAAGCGGCAAGCAAGCAGGGCAAATGAATTTCTGCGAGAGCGTCGTGTTCGCTCATTCGTTTAGGAATTTGCAATTGTACAGTGGTGCACTTTGCAATTGTACTCTACACTAAAAGGGAATCGCTTATAAAAAGTTAACAGCCTAAAATTTAAGTTATTTAAAAAATCGAGCAGTGCTAAACGGTGCGAACGATAAAGCCACTGGAAGGAACTCTGCAACAGAAATCGACCATAAATTAGTTATATTAGTGCGCCTTAGTCAGAGCTGGGTAAATTCAATTACATTACATTCCCAATTCCAATTACAAGGAATTGTAATTGGTACTTAAATGTTTTCAATTCCTTGGTATTGGAATTGATAAAACTTTCAATTCCATTACAAGGAGTTGTAATCGGTAATTAAAATTTTGAAATTCTGAAACAAAAACGGGTTAAAAACGGAATCATGTGGACCGGTTTATACGTTGAGCTGAAAAATGCTTTTTCTAAAAAACGCATTTCAAGTTTAACGTTATAAACAATTTAAGGATACAAATTATGTAAAAAAAAAATAAATTTTTCGACGTTATGAACGTAACCTGGATATGGACAAAATTGCTGAAAGTATTCGGTGGAGTTTTACAGAACATCTAGAAGATCTGTTGCATATCTTTTAAGCACATATGCAAAACAGTCTGTATAGCCTCATAGAAAAGTCGAAAAACGTTCATCTGCAAATGAACACCCCCACAATGTCTTATAACGTATGGAAAATGGATAGCAAATAAGCTTTAAGTTAGTAACATAACCCTACGACGCATTCTTTGAAAATACTTTCAAATTTCCGTTGCTCTCAATAGAAAATCATATTTCGAAACTTGGGGGCCCATCGCAATTAAAATGCAGTAGACCAAAACCTGGAAGCGCACACTTGAAGACGAAGTTCACGGGTCAAGAAAGTTATGAGGTAAAAACGATTGCTAACCTCTACAATCACTGGGGACAGTTTTATAGAAACCTCATGCTCTCCTTGGACTGAGGTGACATGACGAACATAACAAACAGCTGAGATAATAATTTATTTTCTATAAGTTATTAGGGTCATTCCACGGTGACGGGTGTTAAATTTAATTTAGTTAAATAAAATGTCCCCATTTCAAAATATGCTGTAATAAATAAAAAACTTTGAGGTCACAGATGACTTAAACTGTTAACTTTAATTAGAACTGGTGACATTATTTAACTTAGAAAAAGCAACTTGAAAATATTTATAGCGGTAGACCATGCAATTCGCTTTCATGGAAGATTTTGGAAAGGTCACTCCATAGAGAATCAATATCCCAATTACGGTAGTTTCTTCTGGTATTCGCTTCTGATATACAAACTTTTACTGTCCATACTAAATTTAGGTGAATTGATTGAACAAAATCTTAAAATTTACAATGACAACAACTATTGATTTTCAATTTCTGGCAAAAATCCACAATGAAAAAATAAAATAACAAAAAAATAAATAAATAAAATTCATTAATCTTCGTTCATTTTGAAATTTTGAGATTTTGTGATGACAATTTCGTTAATGCTCAAATTAGTTCCACAGTAATTACTCAAATACGAACACACACATACATACCTATACACCGATACAAATAAAACTAGAATGTTGTATGTGCTCAACAAATATTGTCGCCGGCTAGGTCGGGACAAAAACTCTGGTGCAATATCCCCTTGGTTAAATATGGAAGAGCTACTACATATGCACATAAAAAATATAATACGATAGAAGAGAAAAAACAATAAAAAAATAAGAATAAAAACATAATTAAATGAACTTTCAATAATACGAGATAGCGTGATAAATACGAAAGAAGCGAAGAGACGAGAAAAGAGAAAATCAAAAACGCATGAAGTATTTTAAATGAATGCATCTGAATTGATAACAGAACGAACAAACAAACAAACAAACACAACCTGATAGTAAAATGAATATAAATAAACAAAAATGATAAGAAGAAATGAGTAGGCAGCAGAAAAATATTAAAAATAAACAGAAGATTAATAATACTTTAAAATGAAAAATTATCAATTTGTGTACAACAGCAAAAACTACACAAGAAAACGAACAACAACAACAACAACAGCAAAAGCAATTGAAAGTTTAACAATCAAATGAACATGACAAACGCGGGGGAAAAGTTTATATGAATAATAATAATAATAAAAAAGAAGCAAAACCCCAACAAGATAACAATGAACAAAACGCCGGGCGGGCATTGAACGCGTTTCTTGGCACAGCGCGAAAGAAACAAAAACGGAAAACAACAACAAGAATGAAAAGAAAAAAGAAAAATAAAACAAAACCGAATACATACATACGGACACACATGCGTTGTTGATAGCGCGGCGTATTTTGTATCTTTCGATTGAATTGCATATTTTTTATAATTTATTTTTATATTTGTAATAAACACAGATACACACACACAGCGCACAAGAAAACTCGTGCAGCAACAGTCAAAAGCCAACAAACGCAAAATTTATTCGTAAAATTTAAGAAAGAAAAACAACACAACAACAACAAAATGCACAATTTCTGCGTAGAAAATTCAACAACACAAACCCAAAACAAAACTGAAGTGCAAATTCAAGAAATAAAATCGAAAAACGCATTCAATTTTGTTTTTCTTCGTTTTTTTTTTTTACTACAAACGCTTAAATATTGATGAAACTGTTTCAAACGCGAAATCTTTCTGCTGATGATAATGATGAAAATTGCAAAAGCAAAGCAAAATTTAAATTAAAAAAATAAGTAATTATTGAAATTTTATTACAATTTTTATTGCTTTGAAATTTTTTAGAGCGTTAGGTTAAAAAAAGCAACAAAAAATAGGCTTGGCTCCTGTAGGCCGATTATAAAAAGCACGGCGGATCGTATCTGAGGCCGGAAATGATTTGTGGCATTATAAAATTCGCTCCCATTTTACTTCGCTCTCAAATACCAAAAGAGAACTTGAAACGCCAGAAATAACAATTCCGAAGAATTTTCAACGATTTTTGATTTTGGGTTAAATTTGCCAATTCTTTCCCATCTTTTCGATCTACAGTCAAAAAAAAAATCACAATAACTTTTTGCTCTTAATTTTCGCTTTTGAAGTGGATTTTGAAATAAGCCAAAATTTAAGATTTTTTTCTAATTATTTTATCAATTAATTTTACGTTACTATTACAAAAAAAAATATTAAATAAAACAAATTTTGTCCCTATTTTGTATATTTTGATTTTTAATTTTATTCAATTTAATATTCATTTTTAATGTCGAGAAATGTAAAAACTTTCAGTTCTAAAATGTAATAAAATCAATTGAATTCCTAAAGAGATTGAGCTTTGTTTTAAATAATATGCGATAGATTTATATTCGTTTGTTTGGTAAACCAAAAGGTAAGCGCGATCATAAAAAAGAAATATAATTTGCTGAATACGTATATACTTAAGTAGCTCCTTTGGGAAAAAGTTCAAATTCCTTCAGTTTAAATTTGTTCTGTGGCCCTCATCACATTTGTCGTAATGAAAAAAAAATTTTTTTAATTGTGAAAACGTTGTAAAAACTCAAAACGTGTAGAAAACACAAGAAAAAGAAAAAGAAAAAAAAAAGCGAAATACCATTTTACCACTTTACCATTTCTTAAAAACTCATCGATATCACAAAAGTTCGACCTGACCCGAAGAAAATGTTTGTAGATTCATGATCAGCATCGAAAACAATTCCAGAAAAGCCATATGAGAGCTCAGAATTTTTTTTCGTGTTGTATAGTGTAACCATCTCAACTGTTTCAGAAGAGACTATTTCTGACATTCATTAGGATGTTGTGTTATCATCTACACCTCTTTTGTGCAGAGTTCTGGGCAGTCTTATGTGAGGTGCTATCTTCTCATATTGACTGGTTTCTGACTCAACCTCGTAATTCCAATTTTTGGAATTTTACGTTTTTGATAGCAGCATCTAGTAAAAATTTATATAAATTGAATCTTGATAATTAAAGCTAAAAAAAGATTATGCACCAAACTCGTATGTAAAACACTATTTTTAATTAATGCAGCAAACACGTAAAGTACGCACATGTGTAAGATATACTTGCGCGCACTTAAGTTTCGAGCATTTTTTAAACAATGTGTTGGCAACGCTTAATCAAGCTACAGTTATATTTAAAAACGCCATTTGAAAAATTTTTTTTGCGGACTTTCCTAATGTGTTAGCTTTATGTATGTTGTTGTAAATATATTAGGCTTCCATGTATAAAAAAATTATTTAAGAAGGCATCTCTAGCCTTCTGCACATTTTTTTTAGAATTTCTTTTTACAGTAAATTTTATTAATAAATTACATTTTTTTCATTACTGAAAAAATACATATTCAATTTTATAAAAAAAAATATTTTTGAACTCCAATATGGCCCAGATATGACTGCCGCAACAAAACCTTTTGTGTTTTTGGTTTACAAAGACTATTTAATCGCTGAGCTGAAACTTTAAGGAGCTATTCGTCACATATACGGCTATAGTAGAATCATAAATATCCGTTGTCATTTAAATACTTTTTTAAACAACATAACCTTAAAAAAAAAAAAAGGTCGAAAAGTCCCCATTTTGTAATTTTTCACTCAAAATTCCTGATTTTTGTACGAGCTACAGCGACTAATGCTTGGTTTTCACTATGTCAAATTCAATTAAATTTGCCAACATGTTGGCAAATTCTCTCTTTTTCTCTTTTTGACAGGGAATATGACATAGTGAAAACCAAGCATTACATATACTTTAACATGCATTTTGAATGTATGATTTCAGAGGTTCCTGAATCGAAAAATCAACCAGAAAAAAGCAGGTTTTGTTGTGGCAGCCATATCTGGGCCTTATTGGAATTTAAAAATTCAAAAAATTTTTTTTATAAAATTTAATAATATTTTTTCATTTCTGAAAAAATTGTAATTTATTAATAATATTAACTGTAAAAAAAAATTTTCAAAAAAATGTGCAGAAGACTAGATTGACTTAAAAAAAAAATTTTTTTTTTGACTCGTGGTTCAGTCCCATGTGGAGCCACAACAAAATTTTTTGTTTTTCAAATCAATTAAATAATTTTGTTGGCTCCACATGGAATCCAAATATAATTACAACAAAAGAAAATTCCATTATTTACTTACGGTGTGTGAATGGCTTAGTTCTAATACAAAAAATTCGGTTTTTGCATTATTTTAGGAAATGTATACCTCGAAGGTCATTCTAATATTCCAGAACTCGTCATAATTCTTAACAGGGAACATTTTCTCCAAA
Source organism: Toxonevra muliebris (assembly GCA_963691655.1). Taxonomy (NCBI): domain Eukaryota; kingdom Metazoa; phylum Arthropoda; class Insecta; order Diptera; family Pallopteridae; genus Toxonevra; species Toxonevra muliebris. Next base: position 80,932,660 of record OY829326.1, read on the forward strand.
GACTACATAATAGTTTTTTTCAATGTTTTTTTTTTTTTTATCGGCCATTTATCGAAAAAGGGGTCTTAAACCTCATTTCCAAGAGGAAGGGTAAGAACTGGAGGAAAAGTGTGTATAGAGAAATTGTTTATGCTTTACAACTTTGCTTCAGACATCAAATTCGTATGTGTTAAAATAAAAATTTTTCGTAATAGCCCCTGAAGACCCAATTTTCCGACTTCAGGTCCATATTGAGGTAGAACTAGATGTGATGGCGTAAGCAGTCGAAATTACTATAAAACCAGTGGCAATCTCGCGCATAAAATTTTTGTTGCACGGTGTTATCATTTTTTTTACAATAATTTGATACATAAAAATAACTGATATAATATAATATTAAAAAGTATTAGTTGATGTACAATTTCTTTTAAAGAAATAATATAAAATGTTAATTTGGGTAAATTTAACAAATAACACTGTGCAACACATTTTTCTAACGGATAATCGGACAGCACAGATCGATAGTATTGGTGTAGAGTAATAAACCCCTAAAAGGGTTTTGCAAAGTTAGGTCGCTTTTAAAAGTTATAGGCTTTCGAAGTTTGACTGTTGCAGCTTGTTTTTTGACAATGAAGTGCTCATTTTTACTACTTTCTTCAGCGAAATAAGAACAAAAACAATTTTAACATTATAGAGTTTTCCATATTAAGAAGTTTAAACTATACATTACATGACTTTTGCAAAAACTAAGCAATAATACTTGCAACAAAATTGTATAGAATTTAATGTTTGGGTTTTCAAATTTTTGTTTTTATTACAAACAGAAAAATACACTAAAACAGCTAAACTTTGAAGGCTATAACATTTAAAAGCGAGCTAACTTTTTAAAACCCTCTTAGGGTTTTGTTACTCTGGACCAGTACTACCGACCTGTGTTGGTCGCTTCTCCGTTAGATTCCATGACCCTAAAATTGTTGCACAGTGTAATTTGTATTGGAGGCTATAATTTTAATTGATGTATTTTTTTTCTAAGTATTATTAACTAATCGTTTAAAATTAGTGACTTCGTTTTTCTCTACCAATTCTATAAAATACTTTGATATTACTTAATTTTAACCAGGTTTGATTGAGAGCAGCTTAAAGTAAATATAATTGTATTTTCTATTTAACTATACTATAAAATACTGATTTTCCTAAAATTAAACAGATGGTTACATTTTTTTTACAGTGGATGAACAATTTAGTTTTTTTTGTCACCTGAAAACTCGTCTTTTTGCCATTACGAGGTTAAGTCAGAAACCAGTTGATATGCAGTTTCTTTCACATCAAGCGCTAAACAATACAGACTAGACTTGGGGGCGTGGCATGAGTTTTACATAATTTCTACGTGAGCATGCGTGAGCGTGATTTGATTTCCCTAATTCGTACGTGAGCATGCGTGGGCGTGATATAATTTCGACGTGAAAATGTGTGAGTATAATTTACTTTTGACCATGACGTCGTTATAATTCACAATTTCTTAAATACTTAATTTTGTTGGTTAAAAAATTAACCCTTTATTTTCTTCACCGCGTATATAGGATAATCATTGTAGCGTATACATATATGATAAATTCTCTATGCAACAAAAATTATTTAAAGCGGTTATGCTCGACAAAAGAAACACAGCTATAAGCACTTTATTTACATACAAAAAATATAATAAAAAGACTAAGGGCGTGAACATGTGTGAAATTTATTGGAAAAATTTAAACGTGCGTGAACAAGCGTGCATTTTTTCTAAAATTAATTTTGTTCGTTAAATAATCAAGTAACATTATGGCGAAGGCGATTTGAATGGGTATAGAGTGTTTAACGTTCATTTTAAGCTATTGTAGGTGCGTGGTTTGTTGCAGTTACTATCTGCCTGTGTGCTATACTTAGTTTTCTAGAATGCCATTTTGTACCACTGCTATTTTTTTCTGCATTTCACAAATCAGTTCAACCCTTTTTTTGTCATTATAAGTCTGGCTGCCTCTGATTTCTTCAGCATCAAGATCTGACATGACCTTAATGGAGGAAACAAAGAGTCATTTCCTTTTTCAGCGATCCAAAATTAATACCAAAAGAAAGCAATTTTTTTTAGGCTCACGCGAAAAACGAAAAAAAAAATTGTAAACTAGTGTAATTTAGAGGCAATATATTGTTTTTTTTTTTTGTTTTAAGGGTGGTTCAATTACAGTTTTGTTTTTTTGTTTATGTACTTTCGTAAAATTACTGTTGAAATTAAGTATTTGATTTTGTATGTTAAACACTATTAGAAAAGAGCAAAATGTCATTTAAGAGTAAGAGAAAAAAGTGCCTTCGTTAAATTCTGCTGGGTGTCACTGAACATTAATAAAGATTGAAACATAACTAGTTTACAAAAATTAATGTTTTCTACACAGGAACAAATATTTTTTTCGACTAATCGAATTTAGCTTTTTGCGCATTTATGGTTAAAATGTTAATTTAATAGATTTATTTTGTGCCAAAAAGTTTCACTAATAAGAGAAGTAAAGGGTTAATGAGTTCTTAAAAAAATGTTTTCCATGAAATTATTCTTAGACTTGATTTGAGAATTTTCTAATTTATAGATTTTTACCACTTTGTATGGCAACAACCCCAAATGAATGCCTATTTAGAAAAAAAATAGTAACTTGAATAGTAACTTAAAATAATCACGTGTACCAAAATTCGAGTCACTGTGACAAATCCATCTATTTTTTCCAACTTTCGTAAGGGATCAAAACAGTGCGCGTTTTGTGATTTGGCTTCTATGTAAAAACTTTGAATTTCAAACTTTTAACACGTTTTTTTTTTCGAAACACCGTTTGTGCGACTTACCCTTAGGTCAATAAAACATCCCTGAACAAACAGACGGTGAAAGCCACAGATTTTATATTTTTTTTTTTTGCAGTGCAAATTCATATTATTCTCAATTTTCATTATTTTTTATCTCTTGGTTATCAAATGATATCCACGTTTATACTAAGTAAAAGTCCACAAACGTCTTATAACTTCTTGAATAAACCATAACATCTCCCAAGTTTGAGATTATTTTCCCTCATGGAAGAAATATTTTTAACCATTAAACCCGGAATCCCTCCTTAAAACATTTATGGTACTATTCAACCATACGGCGTCCTTCTTGTACCTTAACAAAATGAATACCGACTTGCTCAAGAAATGAGCCCAGACGCAGTGCATCATTTCAATCTATTATTATTTTCAAAACAAATCATTTTTACATAATAACTAAGATCCAATGAAAATTATGTCTTTTTTAATATTTAAAGAAGCAAGATTGAATTTTATACTATTAAAAAGAATCATTTCAATTTCAAGATTATCGCAATAAATAAAATGAAGAAAATCTCAATCTCTGCTAAAAATTTTCCTATTAAACTTAATTAAATTTAAGAAAATTTTATATATTTTAAATGTGAGATTTAATTAAAATGAATTTTTTCAGCGAAATATAATTGTACTTGTTGTTTGTGTATGTAACTATGCATGTACATGCATACAACAAGAGCAGAGAGTACAACAAGCTAAAATGCCCTAAATTTAAAACAAGAAGCCAAACTTGTATCTGACGGAACAACTAACGTATCTATTCTACACACACAAAGTACACATATATATATATATATATATATACTAGATAGATATGTAGATAGATGCATACACTTGCACATACATACAAATAGAAAGGTTGAGTTTGTAGAATACAAATCTTTGCCAATAGCAAAATTAAATGCATACATAAGCGTAGAGAGAAAAAGTTTTGCGAGGGGGCTCGGAGCAATTTTCTGTCGCTGTATAATTTATATTATACCAGCCCCATATGAAAGTAATTTTGGGGCACATTCGCCTACTGATCTCCCTCTGGCTGCGCCAGTGCAAGTACACACAATGTCTGTATATGTGTTTGCGGATCTATTTAATAATACACATTAAAAGCAACTATGAGGAGAAGCGATGGATGCCATAGTCAGTGACAGCAAATATTGCAAATCACATTGCATCTCTCGACTGAGATGTTGCCGATGTTGTCGTTGTTGTTGTTGCAGCATCTCAACTATTGCTGTTGTTGTATTTGGTTAAGTGTTACTTGCATCTAAATATTTTTATTTTATCAATTTGTACTAAAAGAAATAAAGAAGAATAATGACGAACAGATAGATAGATAGATTGATGGATGGACGTGAGGACAGACGGGCGAACGGACGGAGAGACAGACAAAAGAATGGATACTTAAATGGGTGGTGAACAAAATAGAAAACAACAGAACTGAATATACGCAAGTTATTTGCAACTAATGTACGACAGCCACAACAACGAAGAAGAGAAGATGTAGTTGCATTGATGATGTGGCTGGTTGCGTTGCTTGAGATGACAACCCGTAGAACAACATCGACAACAACGACAACAACAACGACTGCAACAGCAAGAATGTCGTCGTTGTCAACGACAACAAGTTTTCTAGTGCAGCGGATACGCAAAAGTATCTTTTCTTTCTGCATACATACATACATTAATACACACACACACGCACACACATCTATACATACATTCATATATATGTATGTACGACGAGTATCACCATAAATGTTGTTGTCGTCGTCGATGACGAGAATGGCAATGAAGATAATGATGACGATGAATACGAACATACATAGAGTAGATGCAACTGATTTGTAGAAAAACTTAAGTAGATTATGATGGAAAAGTTTTTGAGCGACAATAACAACAACTACAACAGTAAAAGAAAGAGAAAAAGTAGAAAACTCATTACAATGCGGCAAGAGTAGGGGAAAGCTTCTCTTCTCAAATTCAAGAGCCAAGTCAAAATCTTTAATAATTATTTTTACGCTCTACACTCACACACTAATTTAATCGATTGTTTATAAAATTCCTTATATGGGCGTGAAATAAATAAAAAAGTATATACATGAAGTACTATATTTTTAGCTAAAAGAAAAAAATAAGTAGTAGGAAACTTCGGAATTTTTGAAAAATTTAAAAATTTTCAAATTCACATTTTTTTTTTTTCAAAAAACACAAGCTTGCAAAACTTTAGATTATTTCAGCCACAAGAACTCAAGTAGCTATTATTCATGGTCGCAATGAAAATACCAATTTTTGACAAGTATTGGCACATATCAATATACATATCAATATACTGTCTAGTTACCAAGATCATATTATATCTAGCTTTTCGGCGTACGATTGCGCCAGACACCGCCATGTCGACTTAATTTTTTTTGCTCATTTTTAGCTATAGATTATGCACTGGGTATCCAAATCCAAATCGCTCCGTCAGTAAGACTTTGATTATGGCAGCTCAGAATTCAATTTGGAATTCATTTAAACGACTTTGGATTATACTAAGGGATATATTAGTGACCTTCTGTGCCATTTTTGGTTGGGTTGATTCAAGTGTAATGGTAGAATTGGCATCAAAAACTCATGCTATCATCGAATCTTGCTGCTGTGATGTTCCTCTAGAAGCACAATGATTTGATAAGTCGTAAACATTCTGGTGTCTTAAAAAAGTTGGTTCGATTTCTTTCCATTTTGTTCCATTTGCAGCACCTTCCTAGAACATATTGGATTCCTTTGGATGTGAGCACAGAATGGCAGCTTAAAAACGTATTGCATACACGGAGCACGATTTGAAAAATTTCTTAAACAACGAAATTATAATTGCGATTGTTTGAAAGGTTATACAGCGCCATTCGCAATGAAATGTTGAAAGTTGAAAATAAAGTTCAACTTGATACTTAAAGTTGTTCGTACAATTAAGTCGTACACGCTCTTGTTGAAAAGTCTGTAAATTTCATATTTACTTCTCAGTCTCTTTTCGGATCTGATTTATTTTCGATTAGCTTAAAACATTTACTTTGATCGAACCGAAATAGATTTGCAGGAATCATAAGGAGTGCGCACGGAAAAATTGTAACATAGAAAAACTAAAAATTCAAGTAAGCCGTGAATTCAAATAATGTGAAAGTTTCTTTTATTATACTTTAGTTTATTTAAACTCTTTAATTAATTATAATTCTTTATTTTTAAGAAAGTTTACAACTTTTATAGGAATTCCCTCCATCAAAGCTTTTATATTAATTTCATTAATGTTTTTGGAAGCAGCAGTCTACCCAATCTTAAATTCCGTTATGCCCTTTAGTACACCTTTCGTCTCCTTCAGTTTCCGCTTAATTAGAGCCCAATAACGTTTCACTGGCCTCAACTCAGGGTAGTTTGGCGTATTTTCCTCTCTAGGTACAATATTGATATTATTGCTGGTGTACCACACTCCATCGCTTTATTTCCATAGTGGCATGATGCCAGATCAGGCCAAAAGAAGTTGGATACTTTATGAATACAGCATGCTGCATTAGAAATGGATTTAACCTCTTTTGCAAGCATTCAGCAATACAAATATCGGTGTTGATTGACTCAAAAGTCTTATAGGGCGGAATTCTTTTACCGCAGCTGCTTATGGCCTACCACGCGAGAAATTTCTGTCACATTTCCCTAATAATCCGCTACGCAAATACATATGTTTCGTCATCATGTTGCAACATTGAAAATTTGTTACAAAGTTTGTCTGCGTGTAATTTTTTTGCGTCAATGTTTTTCATCGCATTCCGGCCTAGGACTTTCTGAACTTTGTACGATTTAAGGCCAGCTTCCCTTTTCACTTTGCGAAGAAATGATCCAGAGCAACTGCATTTTTGCCTGGCCTGTTTTTCTGCCAGATCAATCAATTTGATCAATGCTTAGATAATAATTCAAGTTTTTCAAAACCCGGCTAACAGTTTAACAGGACACTTTAATAGTTTTGGCAATTTTTCGTATTTCAGCTTGAGTATCCGTTTTTAGCAAACACTTTTGTGGAAATGAAAATAATTTGTATTGGTTTCATCTGTCATTAAAACCACTTCTAACAAAAGTAGGAACTAAAAAACTATGATACATTTTTTTTCGTGCGCACTCCTTACTATAGCTTACAAGATGATTTCGTCAAGATGGTCAACACGAAACGATGTGATAGGGGAAATCAAGATAAATACAAAATTATAAAGGTTTGGGCCTGCAGAGAGGAAGGTTCAAAGATATACAAGATTTTCGTGCCTTGTCTCAGTATTCTTGCTATAACATCCAAAATTGACAATAAATGAACATATTTCAATAGAATCTCAAGAAAATAGTAATGCCCATCATTAAAAAGCTTTAAAGGGATCGGTACAGGATGCAAAAATCTTTAACTCTCCATAGTACGTAAGGGAATGAAAATTGACTCACCTCCATTTTAATAATCGAGACGGAATAACCCTGTATGTTCACTACAGGTTTTAAAAGCCAATTGCAATGGATGTGTTTCTTGTGAAATCATTTGATTTAATTTTTTCGATATTGTGTAACTGAAATAAAACTTGATCAATCGGCCATACTAGACACAAACTTTCCTTATAGCCAGGAAAAGGTTTAAAATTGATAAATATAAATTTCCGAAATTAGAATTAAATTTGGCAGAGACATGGATTTTTGAACTTCATCCTTTGTTCGACTTTTTGAAATTTTTCGAATTTTTTTTAATGGTCAGAACTTCTTGAAGAAAAACAAATTTTTTTTTTTTACGAGATGAAACAATTCAAGAAAATCGGACCCAGTTCTGATTAGAATGAAATAGCTGAACTTGTTTGGAGTCCTTAACTCTTTGAGACCCGAATTTTAATGGGGCTTGATAAAAACCGTTTGTTTTGAAATTACGGTTACATAGGTCTTCCACAATCACGGCAACAAATTTCTTGCTTTTACATTAATTTGTTTGTCCTCCATTAAAGGTGAAAGAAACAAAGCTATGAACCTGTAGACAACCACTGGATAACTCTTTTTCTCCATTTTTTGATTTTCATATTCCCTTATCTTTTATAGACATATTTGATAAAAAAAATTTCTGCTTAGTAATAAACGCATTTTGTTTCAAGAATGGTTGAAAAGATTTTAATTAAAAATTTTTGCACTTAGGTTTTTTGCTGGACTTCAAAGACAAAACATTAAAAAAAAAACATTAAAAAGACATAAGTAAGAAATTTCAAATGTTCGGCAATCAGCAAACGTGAAGAATACCTAACTGAACTACATGCATATATTATTATAAGTTAAAATAGGCGTTTAACACTATTTTATGCCACGTTAAAGTGAATGTTGCATATACGCAACATTGGAAGAGTTAACAGAATCTACAGCTTCTAATCTTTGACTGAAATGATTCCTTCTTCTGGAAAAATTCAAATCTTATTTTATAATTTTGTTTGATTTTATCATATTTAATGCACTTACAAAAATCGGTATATTTTATTTTATAAGTTTATTTGTCCATACCTGAAAGCAAAAGAAAAAGAAAAATCTTATAAAATATATTTAAATTAAATCTTTCGAGTGTGAATGACAATATATTTTTCTGCTAAAATGTTACGAGGAAATACAAATAAAAACAATACAAATAAAAACAAAAATTCAAAAGTAAATTACTTAGCGTCAAAACTGAAATGTGAAGGCAACGTTTGCATTCAGAAAAAAAATGGCTTACGTCACTCAATTGGCATAATTTAAATGGACAAAAATATTTTTAGGTTGCAAAGTTAATTTCGATATTGCTGGAGCAAACATAATTTTTCTTTACATTTAGTTAGTCAGTTAAATTTAATCAATGCCCGTAAAAGACATGTACCCTTTCAAACCTTAATCAAACCTAAAATTCAAGTAAGCTTAAAATCTATTTAACTGTTTTGAAAATATCTCAATTTATTACACACATTAAAAAGTTTAAGAAATAAATTAGTTAAATATATTATTACATTATCTACATAGGAATTTTTAATCAAAAAGAAGTATTTAAGTTTAGGTAAATTTAAAGTTAAGATTAAGTTAAGTGGAACCAAAATGGAACTTGAAAGCAAAGTTTGGCCCAGTAAAACTGGAAATTATGGTAAGAAAAAATCGGAAATATAAGTTGATAAGAAATTTTTGATCTAGATACCTAAGTTTAGGTTTTGATAAAACATTTATTGCGGATTATCCCACGTTTTAAAGGCAGGAACTTATACGAATCGTATAATGTAGGGTAAGATAATAACAAACAAATATTTTTGGTAAATAATTTAGTCAAACTCATACATATTATGATTGTTTATTTGTACAATTGCTCGTAAAAATATTGAAATGCTTTCATGTAGTATATGAGTAGAGTAGTGTGAGGCAATATGTTTACACAAATAATAAATGAAAAAAAAAAGAAGAAGTTCGCACATACAAAAATAAATAGTAAGAAATGAGCGCTAAGTTCAATCATAAATGAGGTAGGGCAGGAAAAAAATCCCAATGTAACGTCAGAGTAACAATTTAAAAGTTTAAAGTCGGACAATGGAACTTACGCACATGGGAAAGAGTTATAAATTATACACCCATGCTAATTAACAATTTTTTTAACTATGGTATGCAAAAAAAATTTATTTTGACGCTTATATTAACCCTTTGAAGAACACATTTTTCTGATGACTTTATTTTCATAAAAATAGTTGGACTAAGGATTTTTATGTTATCAGATTTCCGAAATTGAGAAATCTAATATGGCGGAACGGATTCGTAGAAGTATGCTCAGTTTAATCATTTCATTTTACGAACTCAGTGCGCCATATTGGATCAGCTATCTTGAATTTTTAAAATGAATATAAAATGAGACTAAGAACCCACATATACAAATTTCTATCGAAATCAGACTAAATTTTAAGAATTTAGTTCGCCATATTCGATCCACCATCTTAAATTTTAATAATCTCATAACAGATTCGAAATAAAAACTTTCTCAGATAATAAATTTTGTTTGGCAATTTTCGTATTTGTGTATTAATATTGGCAAATTCACGAAAATGACGGAGTATAATTTCAAATTTTGTAATATGTTGTATGGCAAATTCATAAAAAGAACCACAAAAAACGAGAAAGAACTATTAGAAATATAGGAAAAATTATGATAATCTTGGTGGGATATTAAATACCCTCCCGCGCTTGTAAGGGTTAAGCAATATAAAAAAGATAGTATGAACTTTGATCGTTATTTTTGCTTATTGGTCCTAGCTGCCTAAGTGTTAAGAAGAGGTGGTGATTTATATAAAAAATGTGCTCTTAGTAGCGGTTTCCGATCATAATTAAACAAAAAAAAGATTGCAAATTCTGTTCTATATTAAAAATCAGACAAAACATACAAAATTCTAAAACTTACTACAAAAATCATCAATAGCTTACTGAAGAAATTTTAAGTCGAAAACGCGTACTTTTGGAATATGATCAATCGTTTGGATGGACTTTAATTATTTTCTTCCGATATCCGATTTGTCCTATCTCTGTTTTAAGACAAATAGTGCAATAATTAATTAATTCATAATTTATCTAGACGACTGTGGTTATCTTTTGAATCAATTTTTTCCCCCAATCAAGTTCATAGTACTCGCAAATTATTACAGATTTATGAAGAAGAAAATTTACATTTTCTATACATAAGACAATAAAAATTTTACTCATACTAATCAGTGAATGAGTTTTAATTTTCTTTAGTTTTTCTGTTTTGCTTGGAATAAGTAAATAAAACGAAAACCTTAAATCTTTTTTATTATTTAGAAAATAAAGCGTACGGATAGTATGAAATGTTTATTTTTATGCCAGATGTTGTACACGATTCGTGAGTATTTTTTATGTTCAAGCTGATTTCTAATATTACAGGGTGTTGAGGGAAATCTTCACAAATGCATAGCTACTGTATTGTGTATTTAATGTACAATTCAAGTATTTATTAAATAAATAAAATGTAATAAATCATTGTTGGAAAATGTTTGAGTAATGAATGTGGTTAATTTATTAATGTGTGTGTGTGTGTGTGCTGAGAGTTTATGTTTTGAGATTTAGTTAATTATCTACTACACTAATTAAGTAATTGAAAGATCATAGAAATAGTTTACATACTACAGCTACAGCTGTGTTCATAATAATAGGATTGATAACACATAAAATAAAAAAAAAATGCAATTTTTGTTGCATTTAAAAAATAAATTTGTTTCAGAGCACATAATTTATTATATTTAAGACCACATTATCAAAAAAGCAGCAACCTAACACACTAAATAGATTTTTAAGTAATTAAAGTGTACCTTATATTTTTATACTGATTTTTCACAAAAATAGGAGTCAATAAGCAAAAAAAATTAAGTTTGTGAAAATAAATTAATAACAATAACGTTGTTAAATATTTTGTAGCAAACCCATTAATTTTTAAAATCGTTTCACACCAACGTGACATTGAGTTCACAGAATTTTGAAAGCACGTGGAAGTTATAATACACTAGGCTTTCTTAACCCTCCAAAGTTTTTTGTCGGTTTGGCATTGTTGATGTAGCACCATAACTTTTCTATAAGATTCACGTACTGGCAACTCCATAGCCTGAAAACCTTTAACTCAAAATTACTCTTTTGGCCTTTTATTGGCATGCTTTGAGTCAATGTCTTGCTGAAACACTCAAGGCAGCGAAATTTTGTATTCAGTAAAAGGAGGGATACGTCTTCTAAAATTTTATCAAACAAATTGCGATCATTTAGGCAAATATTCTGTGCTTGGTGGGCAGACTAGTTCCACTAAATAATACAATTGCAGTTTCGTTCTACAGGTCAATGAGCAAGACTTTTGATAAATTTAATACGAGCTTTTATGTTCTTTTGTTAAGAGTAGGCCCTCGTGGGGCATAAAAATTTTCCTCGAGAAGCCTTCTGTGGATCGTGACATTATTCACAAGCCATTGCAGTTCATTCCATATGACATTGGAAGGTACTAGTGAATACAATTTATATGCCATCAACTTTGGAGGTTTTGCGTTTCTGTCCGCAGGGTTCTGGCTTTTTAGTATAATTTAGGGCATTTACGATTGTTGAAGCACCATACCGAAAAGTTTCTTCGATTTTTTACAAGATTTTCCCATTTGTGAAATTTCCCCCAGAAAATATAAACTAGTAATCGAACAAAAATAGGTTATTTTTAATTTATCTATTTTTTAACTATTTTTTAACTTAAAACACTTAAATTCCGAACATTTTCTTAAATACTCCTATTTTACCACGTTTATATTAACTCGCTTTCAATGGTGTCTGTCTGTCTGTCAGTCTGTTCGGTACAAATTTTGTAATCGATTTTAAACTAACTTCCCGATGAGCTAGAGACTTGAAATTTAAAATATAGTTCAGAACTGGAAGACAATGCAATATGAAGTATCTAAAATATACTAAAACGTGGAAAGCATATGGATAGAGATAAAACTGCTAGCCATTTCGGTGAACTATTCATCCATCAATTTCCTATTGCATGCGAACCACGTTTGTTGTTTTAAATCATACAAGTATTTTCGTCCTACTAAAATTCACAGTTACAAGTTTTCAAGACAATTTGTATGGGATAAGGAATCTATATGTGGTTGTGAATCTGTATGGGGTTAGGAGAAATTATTTTATACTTTTTAGTCCATTTTAAAAACGTGGTATATTAAAAATATTTTTTATTTAAATTATTTTATGAACAACACTTCTCGCTACGCAGTCACTTCGTAGAATGAAATCTTTTACATATCATGCGAAATTATGCTGCTTGTGACCGATTTTGCTTGAAAAATGCTGTTCAAGTATTTATACAGCTTGTTCGAAAAACTTTACGTCAAAAGAGTTGAAAATATTTGAAGAAATTATTCTATTCTATTATTATAAACACAACTGTACATATATGCAAAATATTTGGTAACTTTTTTAATGGTCAAATAAAACGGAATAAAATTTAGACATCCAAGTATCAATGCCTACCCACTTAAAACTATGAAATTCAAAGGACACCGCAACCTATACAGAAACTAATCCAATGCCTCAAAATTAAAAATTAAACATACTAGTTACTATCTAATTATCACCTAATTTTCGATTAAGCAAACATTAATATTGAAGGTGCAAATAAATAAAAATAGAAATTTTATTCTTTTGATCGCTTTGCTTGTGAAAATGAGCAAACAATATTAAACGTGGAAAAAATACCAATAATTTTTCCTGTCCAAACTCATACGTACAAGAATCATGCATGTGAGTCATTCAAGGTATGCATTATAAATCAAAATTCTGTTACACCCACACCACATCACATACGACGTACTACAGAATTATCGTGACCATTTATGAAAGTTGCTTGCCTGCCCAGCTCACAGAAATATTTTAGTTTCATTTACAATTGAAATTTCCGTATCCGTTTATAAAAAGCTTCCGTTTACGTAATGTAATATTTGCATGCAAATTGTAAGGAAATCGTTGATACTGAAAGTTTAATTCATTTACAAGAGATTTATTAAAGAAATCTTAATATTTTTCCAAGATGGGAACAAAATTTTAAAAATTTTTTAGATATAAGACAATTGATTTTAGTGACTTCATAACAAACTAAAAGAAAGAGTGCATGCTTAGTTATTAGGCCATACGGATTTACTGTGGTCTGTATTAAGAAAACTAAATTGGGCCCAGTTTCAAAAAACAAATACGGGATTTCATTGCAATATATAGCCGCATATTCCGAAACTGTACTAGTCTTAAACACAGAGAGCGTAGCAAAAGTTTCCCTTTAAATGGAACAAACCTAATGAAGATAAATCCTAGAATTGTCAATCGAGGAAACAAATGTATAACAAAAATTGATAGGACTCTGGCAATGTTAGGGGATAAACACACTATCACCAATATCAACTACAACAGCTAAAAAAAAGCGAAAGTTGTAGGCCCTATGACTGAATTTTCAGCTCTGTTACTGAATTTCAGATTTTTAAAGCTGCTTTTTGATCGCTTGAGAAAATTTTCCTAAGTATGTTTGTAGTCGATAAAAAGCACGTAAGAATAAAGCGGAACTTGATTCCTCTTTTAATCAAAAACCAAGCATTTGTCTTTTGAAATATTATGATATAAATCAAAATTCATATTGATTTTCTGTTATGTTTTATGCCATACCATATGTGCAGAAATATCCCCAAAATCATTTTTTTTCACAATATAACAACTTAAAATAACATTATGACAATGTCATATGATGGAAGAGCTAGTTTATGGTAATAATAATATGTAGGGACATTTTTTTGTTTGTCTTCCTTTTAAGACGATCCAGTAAGCTGAAAGGCTGCTGAATTTTATGGGGGCAGTTATGGACTTAATGCATAAACAAAAAAAACTATCCAACTTTTCTCTATAACCGATTAAAATTTATTGTGCTGATTTTTCTATAGGGTACTATACACGAGCCACAGGGTGGTTTAAAGAGGATCAAGAGGTGTAGAGGAAAAGCTCCAATGCTGCCAAAATGGGCTCTAAACATGCCTAAGTAAGTCAAAATAGAACCACTTAATCTAACTACTTATACAAGAAGAATCAACTTTTGTACTAAGAATTAAACATGAATAAAAAAAATTTGTTAGGGAAAAACCTTTTTAGAACCCAAAATTAAAAAGGTTACCTTTTTCCAGCAGCTACGTAAGATTTTAGAGAGAACTTGAAAGCTGGACTTCGGTTTTTAACATTTTCCATGCCTTAATTACACCGCCCAAGCGGCGAACGAAAAAGGTTCTGTAGGGCTGATTATTAAAACTGTGCAATTTGTTTGTATATGTATGTAAAGAGGTTTTTATCGTGAAATTCACCAACGAGCAACGTTTGGAAACTATTAAAAATAACTACTGAAATTCGCTACAATAACCCTTTCGGTACGAGTGTGTTTGACGACCTTGATAGTCTAGTGGGTAGTGCACTAGACTTTCATCTGGGAGGTATGGGTTCGATTCGCGTCTTCCTTTCATAATTTTCTTATATTCACTATCAATATAAAGTAAATGAGAATTATAAGATAGTGTACAAGTACACACCTTGGTTGGTAATGGCAAAACCACCAAGCCGATAAAAAATTGCCACATCGCCGTTCGGAATTGGCGTTAAACTGTAGGACTACTATGTGGTATCACAATGGGCTGTTCAGGCCTAAGTGTGTCTCTCGACATCCACTCCAACATAACCTAACCTAAGCTTCGGTACGAGTGGTACATATATTAAATTAAATTCCCTGGAAACTACCCAACTCTTTTTTTTTAAAAAAGATTTTTAAGAGGTATATACAATTTATTTCATGCACAAGCTCCATTTCAACTTTGCTATTAAGAGCGCTTTCCCCAATTTTTGGTCGTAATAATCGTCTCACCAGACAGGCTGTGCGTGCTATAGTAGAACAATTCGTGTCAACATATTCACTGAATGTTTCTGTGCCAGTGAGATAACCGATTGAAGTACCGAAAATAGCAAAACCGAAGTGCTCAGTTCAAAATGCACCAAATCAGTCGATTCCACGCCGTTCACAGGAATAGGGAATCTCAGTCCACATTATGGCGAATTTTGCAAAAAAAAATCTTACAAGATCAAATTAACTCAAGAAGTAAAGCCTCGTGATCAGAGTTGGGTGGTAATGATTCCTTTAGGAATTAAATTCCATCTCCATTCCAATTACAAGGATTTGTAATTGGTACTTTAATGTTTTCAATTCTTTAGTAATGGAATTGATAAAACTTTCCATTCCATTACAAGGAATTGTAATCGGTAATTAAAATTTTTCAATTCCTAGGTAATGAAATTGAAAAAGTTTTCGATTCCATTACAAGGAATTGTGTTTTGTAATTAAAAATATATCAATTCCTTAAAGGAATTGAAAATGTATTGGAATTAAATTCCAATTTAGTTGGAATGATTCCTAAAAAGTAATTGATTCCCTTTTAGTTCAATTTCAAAAAACCGCAAAAAAAAAACAAAAAATTTCGAAAAACATTGTAAAATGCTTCTAATTAGTAATCTAGATTATTAATTGAGAAAAGGTATTAAGGCTAAAAAAAATATTTTTTTTTTCTTTTGGACCAACTAAACAAATTTTTATTAAAATTATTAGGCTTTGAATGAACAATGATGCCAGAAGAATATCAAAAAGCTCATAGAACTAGCAGATCAGACGATCATTTCGGAACCAGCTACGGTTCCTCATCAGTGATCTTTGTGATAATTCCCTAATTTCAACAATCTATATAAGTGAAAATACTGTAAAGTAAATGAGAATTACAAAGAATTATTGAAAGGAACTACCGTTCCATGTACTTTTTGCCATTCCTCTTTGACACTTGTAACTTGTGACAAATTTTTGTTAGTCCCTACGACAAAAAATAAGGAACTGGAAAATCCAATCAAATTTTTGTTATATGTTAAAACTATCATATTTATATCACCGTCATAATCAATAAAAAAAATTGTATTGTCTTTTTAAAATTTTTAAATAGCATTAACGTTTTAAGGTCAAAAGTTGAAGCAGAAAAACCACATATGTTTTAATATAGGAAATATGAAATAAAATAATAATAAAAAATTTTATACAAAAGCACAAATTAAATAGTGAAATCAACCATAAAATTTATATTCAACAATTAATGACAGAATTAAGAATCAAATTAAAAGATTTAAGTTTCACACATCAGCACACTTCACACATACACACACACACAATCGCAGCAGAAATATGCATAGATATGCATATAAATGACGTTTAAAAGAAATTCCGCAACTATTTGTTGTTAGTTAGATTAATTTATCAGTTGTGTGTGCTTTGTTTTCATTATAATTGGAGTTAATAAACTTTATTACGAAATTAATTGATTTAAAAAAAAAAAACAAGAACTAGAATGAAATGAAATGAAAAAAGCGGCAATGCAAAAAATGCTGCGGCTAGAAAGCTAAAAAATGTGAACGATAAAACACACACACAGAAATGAGTACAAATCGCACAAAGTTAGTTAAAATTATCTGTAAATAAAATTTAAATTGAGGTAGTTAAATTAATAGTAATAAACGCTGCGATCGTAATTGGCTATAAACAACAACGGTGCAAGTGATTACTAGATAGAGAGCGAGAGAGACAAAGAGTAGGGCAGGTGAGAAAAAGTGACAAGGGTGGTCGATTGAGCAAAGAAACAAGTATAAAAATCTGATACTTGTTTATTTGATGCAAAGAAAGACAACATTGGCAATCCAACGAAAAAGAGAGCGATAACAAGTGAGCGCGACAGTGATGCAGCACACAGTAGTCACGAAAACAATGCGCACTTTGGATTACAAGCAATTTGCCGAAATACAAAGACAACAACAAAAAACAGTAACAACAAAACAACATTTTTAATTTTTATTTAACATTTGCCAAAATTTAACACCTATCCACCGATAGATACAGCATAGTTTATCTTTTTCGTTTATTATTAGCTTCTTCTAATATCTGTTTCTAATAAAAGGTGTGACGACGCCAACAGCAACAACAACAGCAGCAAAGTTGGCAGCTTTGTAGACATTAGACACTGGCATGTGAAACAAAGACTTAATTTGAGATAAAGTCTAAAGAAGCTGGTTTTTCAAATCATATTAAATTCAAATTAAAAAAATTGATTGCATTTTTTGTGTTCTATAAATTGTTAGCTTGTTTTAAACATACCTTTGTTATCTGAGTGGAAATAATTGTAAAGAAACAACAAATTATCATAATCCAAAAAATTTTTGGGTAAATTAGATACAATAAAGTTAGTTATTGAGTTAACTCTTTTTCTCCGAACCGAACCAAATTCATATTTAAACATTTAGCCTAAGAAAAATTAGGATAGGTTACATGGATTTTGTCTGTCTACAGTCCCTGAATTTCTTCCAATTCAACCCACTCATTAATATTGGTATTGTAGACAATAGGTAAATTACGGGTTCTGGGTCCACGAAATACGTTTCTGAACCTCTTCCGTGCAACAGGTTATTATGTTTTCCAATATAATTAAGCCTGGCCTTACATTGGAAACCTAGTTTTGAAACAGAGAATTAACTCATATTGGCCCAACGTTGTTGTTCGACAACAACTTTGAAAATTAGTCAAAAATACATTAATTTAAAAATATTGTATTTCACCTGACTTAACAGACATACTTTTTGGACGGTGATTTTGAAAATCAACAAAAAATAGTAAAACTAATTATTTTTTATTCGAAATGAGAAATTCATCTTGATAAAATAACAAACTTGATGTAGGTAGGTGACCTAAGTTTTGTAAAAAAAAAAAATGTATATAGAGAAGTGGCAAATTCAACAAAAATACATATTTTCTACATTTCAATGTCTTTAACTTATAACAACTTCTAAAAAAAATACTGAGCTAAGTATATTTCATCCCACGGAATAGTTATTGCTTATGATGTGGCGTAGAAATATGGTATTTTAATTTATTTTCTCAGCGTAAGCCAAAAACTACTACACCCTCTAAAATTCAGACACAAAATTTCTTATTGAAGACATATGGAAATTGTGTGTTTGAAAATTTCCAAAATTAGATCATGACGTCTAGTACCTTGATAATATGGGTTAAATAAGAACTTATCTGCAGTCTAGCTGTCATGACATGTCAGTACAAACACAAATACTCTTTTCTGTCCATCCGCTATTAATAACATAGACCAAGTACCTGAAAAACAGAAGCAAACAATCTAAGTGAGAAATGACGACGAGCTTCAATTATTTCAACGAATACCGCAGGCCCTAAGCTTTCTTCTGGTTTGGAACAATCAATGAAAATGTGCCCGGTCCCTGCCAAAAGCCAGGTATGTGCTTCTGGAACTTGTATTGTATAGCGCTGTTTTATTACTTTTTAACCATAGTTATCAGTATCTTCAACAAGTATTTTTCCAATGCTTGCCGATGGTAAGTTGAGCAGCATATCGACAAATAAATGGTTACAGTCCTTTGAAACCTAGAGCAAGCATTACTATCGATGTCAACATCAATAGATGCACAGATATCAAAATTCTAACAGCAGATAAATCCCAGTAAAGTCTTGCTCTGGCAAAAAAAAAGAAAGAAAGTATTTTGTATACTTTTAGTTCTATGCGATAACACCTAAGCTTACATTTATTTTCCAGAATAACTCGGAGGTACTTTACTTTATGGTAAAGCTGAATAATGTTTCCTTTGAGCACTAGTACAATTTTATCATGATTTCATGATAAAAAAACATTAGTTGCGTGGTGCTATCTCCATTCTTGGGTTGATAGCCCAAGGCTACTCGACAACAAATAGCACAATTAAATGAATCATAAATTATATAGCGAAGCTATATCCCATCATTGCGGTTATTAGACAGATTAAAAGACTCAACTGGGTGGATATATTGCAAATGAATACAATGCTTCAAGAGTTATGCACATTTCGGGCACTCAAAACAACACAAAAAAGTAGCTATCCCAGGTTTTATTTTAGAATCTGCAATGCGAGAAGTTAGCAGGGAATCTTCTTTTAATTACCATCTAAACAATTCGGTCTGAGAAGTAAAGAGTTAAGCGACGTTTATTAAACATTATTGTACTGCTCTTAGCTTTGGCGGCAAATGTTTCGTTTCCAGTAAACTAACTTAACCAGTTATTGCCAACATAATTGCTTCTTTTTTTTTAACTAATTCACATAAATATTTCGTGTCGTGTTTTTCGTAAGAAACAAAAATTGAGGTGTTAATTGCAACAATGACGAATGTACATTTATATGGTTTAGATTATCAGGTTTTCATTATTGACAATAATAATATAAAACGAGGTCTAGTGGATGGCGGAATAAACCTATACAGTATTTAGATATTTAAGAATTAAAATTCGTACACTTTCTGCCCAGTTAAGTTTCGACTTTTCTTCTAATCTCGAACTTCCCGACAACCTGCGCTGAGTTCTTGATCCTATGAATTGAACTGCCATTCTATGTTTAAAAATATTTAGTTTATAAAATTAAGATTAAAATCCAAAAATATTGCCGAATTTTTTCCATTTCAACAGATTAAAGTTCTCTTTAAATTCGGGGTAAACAAAAAAATAACTAAAACTTAAAAAGAGAGAGTGAAAGAGAAATATTGCAATATTTTTTCGTTATTGGTATACAACAAAAAATTGCATCGGCACCAAAATGCAAAAAAAAAGCAAAAACACAAACTGAATTGTGGCTGCGTTTGGCATTTATGACTACCAATTAGAAATCTCATGTAGACCCAAATAAGGAAAGTAGTTACAAGAGTTGCTGCAACAGCCAACAGAAAATAGCAAACAACAACAAAAGCAGTACATAGCTGTTGTAGTTGCTTCTACTGAAGAAGTAGTTGAACGGCTTCATCCAGCTTACGCCATAACAACAAAAGAAAACAAGAAATAAATAAATAACAAAAAATTATAAGTAGAAATATAATAGGAAATTCAAGTTGCGAAAAAAAAAGAAATATCTCCATCTAGGAGCATACACTATATGTAGCTAGAAGATATAAGTATGTCTGTATGTCTGTCTGTCTGCCTGCTTGTACTTATCACATATTTTAACAACTTGTTTGAGAATTGAGATGACTGAATTATTATTTTATTGTTTTAATATTCAAAAATTTTTTCTAAAGACAATAAAAAATTGATTTGAATGAAATTTACATTTAATCATATGTATATTTTCGAAAGCTATCACGAGCTCATTTTTATTAAATACAGGCAACTAAGTTTTTACAAATAAAACTCTTTTACGCACACACACACACACTCACACACACACCTTAATTAATTAAAAACGCCCTCCCATTTTTCTTATACAAAACTTTTAATAAAAGCAATGATAATATTTTTTCACAAGATAGAAAATACGCAAATGTAGAGAAACTGAACAGATTGCACTACTTCATATCTGTCTACATAACACTGCAACAGCAGCAGCAAAAATAACAACAGCAACAACAATAAATTGCTAATATGGAGTGGCATGAATGAAACTAGTTATTTTTTACACATTGATTTATTGACGCTTGAATGAGGTGATTGACTTCTACGAAACAGAGTTTATCTCGACGAAGAGAGAAATAACTAAAGACTTTATACATTTAAAAGTTAATAACTAATGGCAATTAACTTTATAAAACTAAGACTAAAGAATTTGCTAATTTATATACTTAGTATAGATGCCTTACTGTGTTTATTGTATGTTATTAATACCTTTAATTCTTTAAGATTATTACATGGAAGAATTGAAAAAGTGGAACACTTAACAAGCAAACATGAAAAACAACTTCGTACGGACATAGCATAGCTTCAACAGCTTCAATATTCTATAAAATTTGGTCGATTATATAAGGAGTGAGATCGAAAAATCTTAACATATATAAAATTCAATAATTTTTAAACGGTTGATCTTAGAGTTTTGATTTTTTTTTATTTAATTGATAATATTTTACAAATTACAGAAAAATATAACTTTTATAGTTCTAACCACTATTTATGAGCTCGTGGACCTTTTTTGGTAAGCCTTCCATTAGAGATTTGATAGTTGTTTCAGACAGCTTTTTGGAACAGTTTGCCCATCTCCTTTTAAGATCTTCGATATTTTGGGGCACTTTTTTTGTGCTCTTTAAGTTTATTTTCACAAGAGCCCAATATCTCTCCACTGGTTTTAGCTCCGGACAATTTGGAGGATTGGCCTCTCTTGGTACAAAAACTATGTTATTACTTTGGTACCACTCCAGAGCTTTCTTGTGGACACATTGTGCTCTCTTATGAAAGGAAGAAGTCTTTTTTTCAAACATTCTTTGATGTATATTTCGGTATTTATAGAGCCCACTGTAACAAATGACTTGCTTTTTTTGCCGCAACTGCATATAGCTTGCCATACCAGAAATTTTTTAGGAAAATTTGTCTGCTTTTGGATTCTAAATTGCTCTTCGACATTTCCTCGAGCATCAGCAACATAAAAATTTTGACCTGGAAGCTGCCAGTACATACGTTTCGTCCATTATACAACATGAATATTTTTGTATGAAATTCGATTTTAATTTCCGAGCTCTACTTTTGGCGTCTAAATTTTTTGCAGCATTCTTGTCTGGAACTTTTTGGACTTTGTATGTTTTCAAACCCGCATTGGCTTTAACTTTTCGCACCAAATAGTCAGAGCACTGGGCGAACCGGGCAGCTTTTCTACCAGATGTGTTTGGAGATCTTTTCAATTTGCTTTCTATTTTCTTGGCTTTCCCAATATCATGTGGTCCTTGTTTTCTTCCCGAACCAGGTTTCCTATCGATGGTCAAATTTTCCTGAAACTGTTTAATAACATTGGAAACAGTTTGACGGCAGACCTTCAATTCTTTGGCCAATTTTTTGTAGGACCAATTTGGATTTTTTTGAACATTTTTAATCATTTTAAGACGTGTTTCTTTTTCTTCACTCATTTTTATCAAACTCACAATATATCAACATGTTTGTCATTAAAAACAACAACTGACATATTTTTCAAAGATAACTAAATCAAAGAAATTTTTAAATTTACACCCAAAAAAAAATGATTAGGTAAAACGTGTGTTAAGATTTTTTCAATCTCACTCCTTATGTAGCAGATTTTCGTCAATACTAACACAAAATTAACAATAAAGAACTATTATTCTCCTTTGTTTTTATTTTTGATTTCTCTCAATCCGATGCCCTATTTATTAAGATATAGATATGACCGACAAATTTTTCCCGCAGTCTTAAGAACGTTACAAATAAATAGCCATTACTCGATCAAAATCAACCAAAAAATTTACGTAGAAGAGTGCTTACAAAAACGTCTACTGCCAATGGTACGTCTTCACAAGGCTGCTGTCCTCTTCTGGCCAGATTTAGCTACTTGCCATTACGGCAAAACGGCAATGACGTGGTATAAAGAGAAAGGGGCACAAATTGTTCCAAAAGATGCCAATCCTCCAAATTGCTCAGAACTTTGGCCGATTGAAAAATATTGGGCTATAATGAAAAGAAAATTGCTAAAAACGAAGGAAGTGGTCAAAAATAAGAAACAGCTGCAGAAAAAGTGGACTACTGTGTCATCTCAAATGTCCCGAAGTGATGTGCAACGTTTAATGGCTGGAGTTAAGTCAAAGTTGCGAAATTCCGCATACGCACCAACCAAATAAATAAAGTTTTTATTTTTCTTAAAGTTACTATTATAACCTTTCAATTGATGTGTGAATTTCTGTTTTTGTTTAAAAAATGTAATTTTTATAACAAGTTAGTGTCGACCAGTTTTTTTCGTATACATGCCTTATAAAAATAGGTTTAATGCTAGCTGACAAGTCATACGGCTCGTCAAAAATAGAAGAATGGACAAGAAGCATTACTTTAGATTATATAACATTTTTCAACTTTTTGATTAGAATTGTTGTTCTGATGTGATTAGAAACATTATTTGATCCTTTTCCTAAGTTTGCCTTAATCATTTTTTTAATTTGCAGTTATATTTTTAAAATTTGCTAAAAAAAAAATCCGTTTTAAAAAATGCATTTCTATACAAATATCATAAAAAATATCTCATATATCATGAAAATATGTCTAAAATTTATCACGCTATATTGTAGCGCCACTAATAATAGGCCACTTTCATATATTTTTACTAAAAAATAAGAAAACTAATAATTTTGTGGATATGACAACACAGTTCGATAGTACTCTTTTTAACACAGCGATTTTCAAGCGATTTTTCTTTTGTAACTTTGTTCTATCGCCGGTAGCTTTTAGATACAGCAATTTTAGCCAATATATTCTTTCTGTCTGCTTTTTAGCTTTCGTTTTGTATGACTGCAACAGAGATGCAAAAGATAAACGTCCAAAAATCGCAGCAAAATCGCTGGTACGTGCGATTGGGACTCGTCCCCACAACAGCAAATCGCAGAGACGAATCACAGTGTCTCAAAGGAGACATAGAGATACATGTCGCCAATACACATGCGATTTACGAATATACATATAGGAAACCTAATGTGACCCGAAAAATTTGTTTAGAAGAACGGGCCAACAACTCATATACTATTTTGCTGTTGTACACTGTAACTAATGGTTTGGGGGTGTACCACGAAGTTACATGTTCCTCCTCTTATTGCTGTGAAAATTGGTACCGAGGGGTTTTTTTGGCATGAAAAAACTGAATCTGACATTAATTTGCCGTAAAAATCCCCAAAAAGTGGAAAATTTGTATGTGAGGTACCCTTATTTTACATCGAAATAACTTAAATTTTTGCACACATCATTTTAGTCACTAAAAAATTTCTAAAAGTTTCAGAACAATCGGCTAAAAAATAACCATCCAGTTCTCATCACCAGCGATTAAACTTTACTAAACAAGTAGATTAAAACGAAAATTACACAATGCGACAAAAATTAATTTTTCGAAAAATAACAAGGATCTGAAAGCGGATTCAGATATAACTCGGAAAAAATAAATTATACGAGACT
This sequence comes from Toxonevra muliebris, assembly GCA_963691655.1. NCBI lineage: Eukaryota > Metazoa > Arthropoda > Insecta > Diptera > Pallopteridae > Toxonevra > Toxonevra muliebris. The sequence continues at coordinate 80,957,106 of OY829326.1, forward strand.
CTGCATTTCAAAAGTTTACGTCATATTTTTTTGTACGCAGGCTGAAGGTTTGCCCATTTCTAACATATTAAGTATTGTATAATAAACCATAAGATAACTTATTAGTTTTGCATCAAAGCTTGTTTGTATGCAAAACCTTAGACCCACCTACGAAAGAATTTGACGTACTCGAAAAAGAACTTTCAAGTTCTACAATATTGTACAAAACGTAAATGAATTTTATTTGTAAAAATTCAATCAAAATTGGCTCAGTATTCAAAATTTTAAATTTTGTAATACAGTAAAATACATTCAAAATACATTCGATAATGTGAACATTCACTAATATAAACATCCACTAATGTGAACAAATTTTTTTTACCGATTTTTTTTTTAATTAAATACATATTTTTGTTTTTAATTTATTTATTTACAATAAGCTAATTTATTTCTTATCTATGAATGAAAGAAATGAATTTTGAAAAAATTGTAGGGCCCGGAACAATTTTGCGTCGAAGACCCTAGAAATGCTAGGACGGCGCTGATGTACATTTGAAATTTTTTTAATGTAATTGAAAAAAGTGCATTGGCACGAAAATGAAAAAAGAAAAGTAAAAGAGAGTCATTTTTCTCTCACAGTTAGTATCCCTATCTAATGATTTGACAAACTTTATCAGAACCGTTGTTGGAACTTCTTATCTGATAGTTGTACTTAAAGTAGTTTTTGTATTTTAACAATCCGATTTCAAAAACAACGATCAGTTATGGGCAAAACTATGCAGTAGCTCTAAAGCTTTGAATTTTGCAATACTTTTTAGCAGCAGGAATAATTTTATTTCTTTATCTGTTTATGGCTCAAAAACGCAACTATGTATTTAGTATGAAGTGTGTACTAGCAGCAATCCCTTTCGATTACTGCATATAACTATTTTTTGAGGCCTATTTGAATTTTACAATGATGGCAAAAATTACGTATTTATTTACTTTTAGTATGTAGGTACTTTGTATGAAAGAGCTAGTAAAAAGCATAAAGGAATAAAAAAAATGTTTTTAGCTTGAACAAAAGCAGCACAAAGTTCAAATGGCATTTCATTCAGTAAGCAGCCTATTCAGCATTAAAACAAATTGAAGTCGAGTTGAAATGCACGGGGAAATGGGGAACGAACGACAAAGAGGAGGCAAGGCAGGGACAGAAAAAGAAATGAGGTGGGGAAGAGGATCTACAGAAGCTCCACTCAGACGCACAGAAAAACAAAAACCGGAAGGCGGTTAAGTACTTATGAGGGCGGACGAGAGCTGACTGCATTGAATGCACATTTGCTCATATGTATGTAAAGTGTGGGCGCGAATAACGAACTGAATTGCGAATGAAGAGGAAAAAGCATGGGGAGTTGGCAATATTCATTTTACTAAGGCTTCTCTTCAAATATAAAACAACACACACATACACACCCATTACTGCACTCCATGCACTTCACTCTCCTATTTACCGTATGTGTGTTTTGCAGGCAAATGTGAATGAATCTTTTCTTTTTCATAGTCACTTTGCACAAAAATGCATTCGAAGAAATGTACATTTATAAAAAAAAATGTAGAGAAAAATAAGAAAACAAAAAAAAAATTTACAAAGAGTAATAAGTGGCGTACAGGGGTCACAAACACACACACTCGCTCACACATGGCGAGAGATTCGCGAATCACCTCAATTTCATATATACATACACACTGAGAAGTTTCAGGTGTACTAACAACAAACAAGCGAGAAACGAAGAAGCCGGAGTCGACGTCCTAAGATGGACGGACGAAAAAATATAGAAACAGCAACGTTAAGACGACAATGAACGCAAAATGCATTCGAAAGTAACTAGTCGTCGTCATTATCGTCGTCACCGTCGTCATCGACGCCGTCAAAGTGTAAAGGAATAGCTTCACTCAATCCATTTCCACCTCATCCCTCTCACTCTCACCTTATAAAGGCAATAAACACTTGGGAGTAGCGAGCAATACGTATAGCTTACAATCATCACTGTCGTTGTTGCATATCCAAACACAAAGAAAAGTCAAAAGAAAATTGCTAAATGAAAATGCTATAGGAAGAAAAACAAGAAAAATTTAAATTCAGTCATGTCCGAACATGGGATATACCCTTATTTGGGGACCAAAGGTCGTATATGCATTTTATTCATCAACATTTTATCATATATGTCAATCCCACAGGAAAAAACTTTCTGGTTTCCTAAATTTTCAGCATTGTCAGAGCTGTTGTGAAAGATTTAATAATTAACCCTTAGACAGATTTTAAATCTGCAAGAAAATTGCCGCAAGTTGTTCTCGGTTTTTTTTTTGAGGGAAAATTGCCGATGTAAACAAAAATAAAAGAAACTTTCGGTAACTTGTTCAAAGCAATTTACTCTCAAAAATACTTTTTAAATTGCTGATATGTAAATTTGCGGTTTCTCGAAAAAGTTTCTGGAAGAAATTGCAGCAATTTTCTTCATAAATCCATACAAAAGCGGATGACCAATTAATTCGATGTTTTGAGTGCTCAAAAAGACTCTCGTTTGAGCCGATGTGTGAGAGCTCGCATTGTCGTGGTGGAGAATGATTCTTCTTTGGCGGCTGGTTTTCCATATTTATCCGAACACTTCTGGCAAACAAATGGTGGTGTACCATTCAGAATTGACTGTTATTACTATGTACCTCTAATTGCACGGTGGCCACATGACCAGTTTTTCCAAAAAAAAAACAGGCGACCATTTACTTCGAAGTATTTCGTGCGCGAAAAACTTTTGTTGGGTTTGGCTCACTTTGGAAGACCCATATAGTCAATTGTTGTTTAGTTTCAGGCTCATATGCATATATTCATGATTCGTCACCTGTTACGATCTATAGTCGTCTTTTGATTGTATTTTTTCAACATTTCTTTACACTAATCGACACGAGCCAAATGTTGATGCAATAGTAGTGCGAGTGGAACTAATGCCCAAGCATGACCCAATCTCATGATAAGTCACATGCCGATCTTGCAATATCAGTTCACGCACATCAACCGATTTTGGACCTTAACGAAATTCGTCCTGGAGCGAACTACGACCACGATTGAATTCCGAAAACCAACGAAACACGGTAGCTCGGGATGGTACTTCATCACCAAAAGTAGAAGAGAGTTGATCGGCTGACTGTTGTTGAGTTAATCCACGACGAAAATCAAAAAAAATCATTGCACGAAATTGTTCACGTTTTAAATCTATTTTTTGGTCGAGATGAATTTTTCAAGTCACTGTTAGCAACACAAATAGCACTCGTATGACAAATCGTTCTGAGTACGTTTACCATCAAAAACGTCAAAATTTACGATGCTGATGTCAGATATGACATATCTACACTGGTGTTGGCATATCTCAAAACTTAAGTAGCAACCCTCTTAGAAATTTTACATTATTAAATATTAACAAAATAAAGAGTGGAACTCAGTGCTATTCCTTCAATTACACTGTTCAACAGCCAAAAATGAGCAAAGACGGGACAAGTGTACTTAGGGTAATGGGAAGTCGCTGAGTCCGAATCCGTGGTCCGTTTTGCTCTGCTACGTCACAATTTTTTGATATTGACATCAAACTTTTTAAAATTGAAAAAACAAAAAACCAAAAATTTAGTTCATATTTTTTTTCATCAAAACATCCATTTTTACAAAAAAAAAAAAATCGATTTTTTTTATTTTTTAACTTAAAAATTTTTTTTTTAAGTAATTAATTTTTTCGTAATTTTTTTCATCCTCGTTATCATCGTTTACTTTTATCGCTTTGTTAGCTTAACCCAGTAATGCCTAGCGGTGCTATATGTTCCTGAGCCAGGTTTAAAAATATATTTTTTTTCTTATTATATATTAACAAAAAAAAATATAGTTTTTGGACATGTTTACTCCTCATGTAAAGAATAACACTTGTCAGCTATAGTATTGTGTTGGTTTCAATAAAATTGTCGGCGTACATACAGTATACCGTCAAACCATTTGAAACACCACAAATTTCCTCTAATTTTGTTTGTAAATGCAGTGAGTATTAACAGTTTTAAAAGGATGTTGCCAAACTTTTTTTTAGGGAACTGTTTTTTAGTGACAATTTGGGACCAATTAGTCAAGTAATAATGGAGAAGTTTAACATAACTTTGTACCAAAAACTATTTTTGATTTTTTTTACTTGTACCATAAGTGCACAAATATTCCTCAAATATTCTATACCTGTCAGTTGACTTTAGTAGCTCTATAAGGGTCAGAGTCGCCTTAAAAAGGAGACTCAAATGCAGTTTCCTCTATTTTTTTCTTACCTGAGCCTGTCCTTTCAGAAGATGTTATTGTTTGTAAACTTTCTTGTTTTTAATTCTATAAAGATAATAGATTACAATGACAAAAGTTTTTGCGCCAATAACATGAAATGAACAATGAAAAGATGCAATGGTACGAATGAAATAAGGGGGAAATTACGGTTTTTTTAGTCCTCTTTTTATGGCTACACAGATCCTTGCAGGCATACATATGAAGTCAATTGAAGATGCAATTGTGTAGAAACATCTATGACTTATGGTGCAAATAAAAAAAAATGTTGGAAGTCAAAGCGAAAACTTTTTTTATTCAAAAACGAATACTTGGCTTTTTAAAAAAAGTAATCTAAATTTTCGCAGTAAGAAAGAACTTTTCCATTATTACTTGACAGATCGGTTCAAAATTGTCACCAGAAAACAGTGCCCGAAAAAAATTTGACAAAATCTTTTTAAAACGGTTAAAACTCACTGCATTTGAGAATAAAATCGGAGGAAATTTGTGGTATTTCTAATTGTATACTGTCCTTATGAAAGACAGAAGCGACTTTATCTGTAAACATGGTTAGAAACTATTTTAATATATTGGAGTTCAGGATAATTCCTGAGTTGATGTTGAGTAAGAGATCTACAGAAATAGTTCCGTTGCAAGTATTTGGAAAACCGACATCAAGAGCTCATAACTAAATTGATGCAGGTTAAATGTTTATCAGCTACCATGACATTTTATAGATATCTTAAACATTCGATGCATTCTTTTTCGAGTGTAGGGTATAAAAAGAAAATGCATAAAGGAAAATAGAAATATAAAAAAGCACAAAAAAAATAGAAAAAACGAATGTAGTTTTTCTGTGTGTGTGTGTGTCTGTGCTGTGAAAACGTATGTATGAAGACGTAGGTATTCAATATCATCATCAGCGCATAATCCAAATGGCAACTCGTGTGCACCGAACCAATGAAACGTAATCACAATTCAATTTGTGCGGTGAGCCCGGGAGAGACAGAAAGGCGAGAGGAAAATTGTAGAAAAAAACAACGTCAGGCAATAGCAAGGAGAATGACGATGGAGAGTGCAATTCAAGTAAAAGAAGAAGAAAAAAGACGAAGAAAAGGAAGAAGAGGTGGAGAAAAGCAGTTTAAGTGTCATGGATGAAAATCCTCTAGTGTTATTAACATTGTTTGTGTGGTTTGTTGTTATCGTTGTTGTGGTTGTTGTCACCGACAGATTTGTTGTTGTTTCTGGTATACATTTATGATAATAAAATATTTATCGCATTTTCATGTTTGCGCGATGCATTGAAATGCAGCGTTCAAAATATTTAGCTCAAATTTCGTGAATTTCGTTTGTTTTGAATGAAAAATTAAGAGCAATCCAAAAGTTAAGGTCGGTCTTTATACTCTATGATGTAGTGCACTAGCGGATTCACGAAGGGGTTTCGGGTTAAACTCCCTTTCCCCCGCCCAATACATGCTAGTGTTAGAAAAATGTTATCCGAGAGATAAAATTCAAATGCTACATAGTGGGCTATTTAGTTTGAAAAATTGGTCAAAATTATTTCTTAAATAAAAACCGCATTCTTAGGGTCCAGAGATGTTTCCTCTGTGAAATGATTTACCTGGGAGGTACCACATCCACTTTGTCAAACCCACCCTAATTTTTCCCACCGAATGCCGTGAACAAATATTACTTTCGTACCAAATCTTGGTACCGTACTGCAAACAGTTCCGGAGATGAAAATTCAGGTTTTTATGGGAGGTACCATGCCCACTTCTTCAATACTCGTTATAAATGTGGGCGTGCACTTCAGACCGGGAAGTTTTGCTTTTTTTTTTTAATTCGAAAAAAGAGTTGCTAAAATTCATCGATTGCTGTCGGAAGTTTATGGTGAATTACTCCATCAATTAAAACATGCGAATTCTGGTTTCGACGCTTTAAAAGTGGAGATTTTAACACGAAAGACAAGAAACATCCTGGCAAAGTGAAAAATTCCTGAAATTGAAGAAGAATCGGAGATGTTACTCGATGAAGACTCATTGCAAACGCAAGAGGAACTTGCAATAACATTGGAAGTTACTCAAGCAATTGGGGTTTATTAAAACGGAAGCCGTCGAAAGGCGATTTCGCATGTCTGATATGCTGCTTCAGGGTTACTGACGACGAAAAATAGCTTTATCACGACAGCCCGAAGCGCAAGAATTCGTATATGAAGCCCGGATAACCAGTAATATCAACACCGAAGCAGAATATTCATGGAGTCAAGGTAATGCTCTGTATTTGGTGGGATCAGAAGGGTGTCATCTATTACGAGCATCCAAAACCTGGTTAAACTATTACGGAAAAGCTGTATCGAAAACAATTGATTCGTTTGAAGGGAGCAGTGACCGAAAAAATACCAGAATAGATTAAAAACTATTTGGAAAATAGTAGATAAGAATTTGTTTGCCTCACCCGCCGTTTTTACCAGACCTTGGCCCGTCTATCACTTATTTCAATCGATGCAGAATGCCCTTACGGGAATGCGCTTTATTTTAGTTGAAAGTATTAAAAATTCGATCATAGCTTCATAAGATTGATAGAATATTTCCTCGAAAGGAAATCAATCCTTTTAGTTCAATTTCAAAAAAGCAAAAAAAAAACAAGCCGTTACTGATTTTTTTTGATTCTCATTTTCCAATATTTTGCGAAAAAAATTTTTTTTTGCTTTTTTGGAATTGAGCTAGAAGGGAGTCAATTACTCTCAAGAAATCATTCCAACTAAAAAATTTTTTGGAATTGAAAAAAAGTACCAATTACAAATTCCGTAGAATTGGAATTGGGATTGTAATGTAATTGAATTTACCCAGCTCTGGCACAATTGTACGAATTTCCATTTGTACTACATCTGAAGGGAGTTCTAGCAAACTATTTAAAATTCAAATTGAAGTTATTTTTAGTCTTAATAAGTGGCAAGTGTTGACCACTATTCTAATAATTTCACTTTACATTGAAATTTCTCAGTGACACGCCCATGCTTACTTCGTTATGGAGAAACTGCTACTTCACACTCTCAGGCACTCACAAAAATAACCCAACTTTATTCAGATTTTGGCATGAAAATAAAAACGCCACTGGCCACATACATACGAAGAAGAAAAATAACGAGAAGTAAAAAACATGACAATTAGAAAAGAAAACATAAAAAAGACGAAGAGGCAGAGGAGGCAAAGAAAGCAAATAATAAACGCGAAGAGAAATGGAAGAAAATCAATTTAAGCGACGAAGTGGAATGAAGAAACGTCGTTGCACGTCGTCGACAGCGCGCTGACTGCTACGAAGACGCCGGCAGCAACCGACTCTCAAATGCAAAGCAGAAGAATCGACAATAATTTACATAGTTTTTATTTTCATATAATAGAAATTTTGTTTTTGGATATAATGGAATAAATTTGCCGGCAAATGAGTAAAAGTTGTGGAGCAAATAAAAAAAGATCTTGGAAATAAATCGTTTTCATTTAAAGAAAAAAATATTAATTTAAATGGTCACTGGAAGTGGTATTAAGATTGAGGAATGAGGCTAATTGGTGAATTTTTTTGTTTGTTGCTATTTTGTTTTTAAATCAAAATGCAAATGTCAAAAAGTCACAAACGAAATGATGAAGACGAAAAGTAAAGAAAAAAAAAAGCAAAGCATTGAGCGTTCGCAGCACACACTGAACCAAAATGCGGAAGAATAAGCGTGAAATTACCTTTTGTTGTTTTTGTTAGTTTATTACTTTTTTTTTTGCTTTCTGTAGGCGAAATGCGGCACGTTGTAGTCGTAGTTGTTGTTTTCTTTTCGGTTTTCGTTATTTTCTACTTTTTATTGGCCATTACCAATATTAATTCTTAATAAGTTTCATAAAAATATCACTTTGCACTTGAAATTTTCTACTATTTTCTTCTTTGTGATTTTCTCTCACGTTGATGCTTTTGGATGCTACTGCTGCAGACAGGCGAGACCACTTGGAATAAAATCGAATCGAAATTTTCACTTCTTCAACTGAGGAATTAAAGCGAAGACAACAACGATGAAGCGCAGGAAAAAGGAGTCGCAAAACGCACACGAAGTCACAGAGTAAGGAAACTCGGAAATATTTTCACTTTATTTTTATGAATATTTTAAATTCTAGTGTTTCACAGTACAATTTTGTGAAAACACGCGTCGCACTTGAAATTTACTTTTTACTCGTATTTATTATTGCACTTGCACAATAACTTATTTTTTAAAATATGTAATTTTTAACTTTTTACTTTTGCTTTACTAATGTATGAGAATTTATCCGCTGCGCGTTGCAAACGATTCGAACACCACCATTAATTTTTCATGAGTGAATTTCACTGCTTCTTCGCCGTTCATCATCGGTCGATTTTTTCACTATTTCTCTTTTCTTGTGTGCTTCGCACCACACAGGGATGATAATAAAAGCAGTAAAAAGCTTTAAACAAATCCTAGTACGAATTTATTAAATGTTTAATATAAACTTAATTTCAAATATTCACTAACCTATTAGGAGTATGTAAAATAATAAATTTTTTAACATTTAAAGTTTAAAGTATCACTTTTATTTCGCCTGTGAAAGATATTTTCTAGTGTGTACTACATGTAAGATTCACAAATAAATTTCTGGTGGACAAAACTCATCCCTGTGCCCTCAACTCGAATGTGCACTTTTTGTTGATTCTTTTTCACACTCATACAAGCATGTGAAACAGTCACTCAAATGGTTGAAGAAATTTTATTCATTGAGTGAAATTCTCCATCGCTCAAGAGCGATGTTTGGACGAATCTCATAAATTGTTTTTTTTTTTGTTATTTAAAATAGACAGAGTTGTATGTGAAAAGGCACTGAGATTCAGTGTGGCCAACTTTTGTTTTCAAAATCCGCTAAAAAGAAGAAAATAAACGCGTATTTTCTTTTAAAAAGCGCTAAATTTTTCCTTATAAAAGTTTTAAACACAAATTTATATACAGTAGAATCACGATAATTCTTATCACGCAAATTAAAGATGGCCAAATTTTTAGCAATTTTTTTATTGTTTCCTTAAAATAGAAAAAAGACCCAAATTAATATGCTGATAAAATTGCAAAATGATAATTTTTTTATTTCTAACTTTTACAGGTTTTTCAGAAGTAATGTCTTGAACTAAAAGATAATACATTTATAACATATAGTGAAACCAGTTATTTATATTAGTCCTGCAAATAGTAAATGTAGTAAAAACCAACAGACAACTATACTACATTGTTATTTTTGTACACAAACAATTATCCGTTGTCAATGAAAATGGCAGAGAAGGTTGAACTTTATACTCTCTTCAAAACCCTTTTTGATTTTTCTTCCTAGCTTGTTTGGTTTTCGAGTAATTCAGTTTTTCAAATTCAAATAAACAAAGATGCGCGCGCATCCACAATACATCCAAAGTACTAAATTTACAATTTCTTAAATATTGAATATCTCGAAAACTGTGACATGTACGAAAAAATTACATAATACCTTTTTTTTAGAAAATCACCTAAGATTTTATGTGTGCTAGATAATTTTTTGATATCTCCAACGGTTAAACAGTTTTTAGTACAAAAAGGCTTTTTTTACCAAAGAGGGGGTTTTTTGGGGGGTCGCTCTGCAACCCCTGAACTGATTTTTGTGTTTTTTCCATCTATCATACCCCCACTAACAATTACTGAAAAAAATCGCAGTTAAGAATTTTTATGAACTTTTGGTGCATTTTTTACTCTACCGACTTGGCTAACATATTGTATTTTTAAATTTATTTTAATATTTGCATAAAATGTTGAAGAAACTCAACCAGATTTTGAGGAAAAACTCGGGGGTGAAAGGGTTAAATCAAAATCTCGTTAAATCGAAAACCTCTGTAATTCGTAAAAAATTGCTGGTCCCTTGCGATTACGAGTTATCGGGATTCTGCTGTATTAAAAAGAAAATTAATTAACTACATGTATTTTTAAAGTTTTTAATTCACAGCATTGCTAAATTATACAATCACAACAAAAACTAAAATAAGATAATGGAAAAAGAGTATTTTATACACTTTGATCACAAAAAATATACTGAGTAATAATTTATACCTATCACATATCGATGTCGAAGTCTATATTCTCTTCATTACTATCATCGGGCCATCATACACTCTTTAGTTTGAATTTAGAAGCATTATAAACACTAGCGCTACTTAATTACGTCATCAGGTATTTTGTAGTTTTCACAAAATGAATTTTCGTGTTTTAATCCATTTTTTATATGAAGTAAAGAATTTATTGAATTGATTTGGTTTTAAATAAGTTCATTGTTCATTGTTTGGATTATTTAGCGGAGCATTTAGTGACTTTTAAATTGAAAAAACGCGCTGAGCGCTAAATCACTTTTTTCCGCGTTTTAATTTTCAAAAATCACTAAATTTAACGGGAAAAGCGCTGAGTTGGCCACACTCGTGATACTACAGGTACCTTTATAACTTAGATTTTCATACAAGTTTTCAAATAAGTAATCAAATGTACTTAAGAATTCGAATTTCAAATTATTCTAAATGTATTTCAGATTATTTTAATTAATTTTATATAATTCCAAATGTACTTCAGAATATTTCGTTTGCACTTCAGAAAATTTCAAATGTAACCAATCTTTTTATTGGAAAAAAACTTAAAAATTTGATTTTAGCATTTGAAAAAAATCTAAAAACTTTATGAGGCTTAAGATAAAGTTTCAAGCTAACAATTTTTTCTGGAATCGATTTTGGATGAACCAGTAGGAGTACTGAGTACCTACTTTTGTGAGAGCGAGGCTCACAATCGAGATAACTTAGAACTAATATTTTGTTTTGAAGTTTCCTTCAAAGTTACTTAAAATATAGTGTGAGAACTTGGTATTATGTATTAAATAAAAAAACAATACAACAGTTAAAAAAAATGTTTGGAAATGTCTATTTTTCCACACCTCTGAATGGACGTTATCACGCCCTCTTATTCAATACCACCCGCATTTTGGTCATCAAGTTGTATCGTGAGCTTGACTCATTATTCAATATTTCTTTATTCTCAAGATATTCTGTTTTGACTATTTTATTTGTATGGAAGGTGCCATGCCCACTTTCCATATATCGTCGATATTGAGTTTTTAGTAAATTATATAACAAACCTGGACAAATTTTTCGTATACAATTGTGTACATTGAATTTCAAAGAAGTTAATGCAAAAAGTAAAGTAAAATATGGTTATGTGGCCAACCAACGATTTTTTTATATTCTTGAAATTAGCGCATAAGTTCCCTTTTCCACACGGCAAGTTTCCAATTCTCTTTTGGACTTGCCACTTGCTTTTGCGCATAGCAAGATTTTTTGGGCAATTTTGCTTTACTTTCTTACGTCATTCGCGATGTAAGAAACTGTTTATTAACATTTTACTGAATAAAAATAAATAAATAAAAAGTTAATTCAGTTTATTGAATAAAAATAAACAGATTGATAAAAGAAAAATTAAATTTCAAATAAAAAGTTTATTTTTTCCAATAAAGAACCAAAATCAATGCGTATCCAACGTAAAATGACAGATAAGAATAAAAAGAAATATCAAACGAACAGCACAAAAGGAAACTTGCCGGTACGAGCAAGTCTGTACTCGTCTGTGTAGAAAAGGGAACTAATAGTAGAAGGGCCTTTGGTTATTCTGCATACAAAAAAGCACCAATGAAAGGATAAATATATTCGCTATATATAAAAGTTTGCCTCTGATTTCTACCAGAAATTTATTTATAATAGTCAAAGTTTTTTGTAACAAACTACTATTTCAGACTTACCCCTGATTCGCTGATTTTGTCAGGTTTATCGAAAGCTCTAGCATACGAGCGGTACAAAGCATTTAATGAAAGACAAGAAGTGATTGAAGACTTGCCTCGGACAAACAGAGAAACTTATTTTCAAGAAAAGAGTTTTATTAAGTTTAAGTTGCCAATGTGATATGGACCTAATATTGTTTATGAACGTTCTAAATAATGGGACAGAAAAACCGAGAAGACTTAGGTTGCTACATCAGATACGCTTACAAAATTGACATCACATCAAAGGTGCAAAAGGAAGAAATAGATTCCATTCCAATTACAACTAGAATGCCCTCCCAAAGTAATTTTTCAAAATTCATAACTGAAAGTGAAAGGCTGGATGAAATATTTGCTCAATGTGTTGCTGAAGATGAGATGCGTAGAAGGGGTCGCTTAGTATATTTTTATTCTAAAGACTACAATATGCCAGCTAACCACTACTTGGTTGCAGCCCAGGTCCCAAATCGCGTACAGATATGTACAAAAGGAGTCCTGGATGTCGAAAAGTTGCAAGTTGTTCATTGTGCAGTCGAATCCTTCGTCAAACGACTCTCACTCCTCTTAACGCAAAATAACCTTAAACTTGATGATATATGCACGCAGTGGACACACATATTCCACTCTATGAGTACGGCTGCCGATAAGGTGCTAGGCTACCACCGTCGAAGCTACTGAAGTGAAGAACGCAGTATATAGAGCCATCCAACTCGAGCTACTAAAGGAGGGAGAAGAAACGTTTTCTCAGGCGCAAGAAGCGCTTCCGCAACTTTTATGCATAATATGGTCGGATGAAAACATGCCCATGAGTTTGGTTTCAGGACTGGATACAGTATAATTCGTAATTGCAAGGGACCAACCATTTTTTACGAACTACAGGGGTGTTCGATAAAACGAGATTCCGATTTAACGAGACAAAAATAAGAAAAATACGAATTAACGGGTTTCCGGATAGTCTGATTGTTTTTAACGTCAAGGATTTCATCTTCTTAGGATCCATCATCAACAATAATAGTATGTCAGTCTGGAGATCAAGCGGAGACTAATGCCTGGTTTTCACAATGTCAAATTCAATCAAATTTGCCAGCATGTTGGCAAATTTAATATAGAAAACTCTCTTTTTCTCTCTCTTTGACAGGGAATATGACATAGTGAAAATCATGGTAGAAGTATTTAGAGGTAGATGCATTTTTTCAAAAAGTAGCCATTTTAATTTTTGACATTTTTTGAAATGGGAACAAAAGAGTGCGTTAGTAGTATATTATTAATACTACTTTTATTACTTAGTACTAAATTAAAAATTTTATTTATAATAAAAAAAGGATAAATAATGTTATTTAAATTTGTTTTAATTTTTATTAGCAAATATCTTGAGCATGTTAAGTGCTAAAAAATTAAATAAAAAGCAGCAACTAATTCTCCCTATGTACATGCAAATTATTTTCTTATAAATTCTCACTTAAAAATTTAACTATGAAAATACAACTCTGTTGCAAAAAGAAGAATAGTATCAAAACAAATGTTTTCCCAATTGTCAAAGTTTCTCTTACTTGTCAAAACGCATCTACCTTCTTAATTCTTCTGCCATGGTGAAAACCAAACATAACTCTTGCCAACATATGTTACTATGGGCTCAGTAGGCAGTTGGGAAGCAGAGCCCACTCTCGACAAACAAAAAAACGCTCTATAAGTCTCTCATCCTTCCCTTCACACCGATGCGGGGACATTGATCACCAATAATGAGAGGCTGTTAGGTGCGTTCGAGAGAAAGATAATCGGCTAGATCTATAGAACCATGAGCTGTGTGAGATTTACGCCGACATTGATGTAGTTAAGCGGATAAAAATCTAGCGAATGGAAGAAAACGAAGATGTTCTATTCAAGCCATGGTTTGGAATGCGCAGAAGAGAACTCCAGAATGTCCGTAGAGAAGACCAGGTACAGGGGGACCTGACTGCGTTTGACCTTACCAACTGACGTCAGAGCACAGACGCGCATAGCAGAGGCGAATGGCGAAGCTGTAGTGCCAACTAAGTAAGTAAGTAGTGAGATTAAATAATATATTTAATATTTGATATTGTATTTGCCTTGGCAAATATTTTTAACCGGTTTTTTCTCAATTTTAAGACTAGCAACCAGTTTTTTTAAATTGCTACTATTTGAAAAAACCGAAAAACTGTTTTAAACCAAGTCGAATAATCGACCACTCTAAATCCTTCATGCCTTAGGGCAGTGGCGGTTCTAGGATTTGGGTTTGGGGGGGCTGATTTTATTAATTTAAAAGATAAATATCAGACTCACTATCGACCAAAACCCAGGCCTAGACCTAAAACTAGTGCAAAAGTTTTATCAAACACAGGTCAAAACTTAAAAGATAACTGGAACAAAACTGAGACTAAAATTCAAACTAAAATTGGATAGAAACTTAGGCGGGAATTTCGACCAAATTTCAAACTAAAATTCAAATACTTTCAGATCGAAGTTCAAACCAAGAAAAGAACCAAATTCAGATCAAAATCTTGATTATGACTTTTCTGATGGATTTATATTGTTAAATGATCTATTTTGAGAAAAAAATTTGAAGTAAATTTTAATTTCCTTTGAGAAAAAATTTTGTGAAACAATTTGATACATCTCTATTTTTTGAATCATTTTTGGTCGAAACAAAAACCTGAAAAAAAATTAAATTAAGATTTGGATAAAACTTTAAACGAATTTTTAAAATACCATATATTTTCATATCACTCTTAGCATCGATATCACTATTAATATCGGCCTGGTGGTGAGTTTTTCCGATCTTCAGGTACTGAGCAACAACCGGTTAAAAAGAAACAATGTTCAGACCACGAATCGGACCAAAATTCCAGCAAAAATCTACCAAAATGAGATCAAATTCTGGTCAAAACTCAGACTAAAAACCCAAAATTCAGACTAAATCAAAACCAAAATCAGTTTTAAAATTCACACCAGAATTCAAAAAAAAAAATTTAGACCACAACTCAGACCAATATTTAGACAAAACTTTAGGCCAAAAGGACAGAAAGTAACCCAAAGTTCAGACCAAAAACTAGTGGGAATATCTGATAAATATTTACATCAAAAAATTTTAATTTAAATTAAACAAAAACTAGACAAAAATCCCAGACGAATTCAGACCAAATTTTAAAACAAAATTCAGACCGATTTCGGACCGAAATTCAGACCAAAATAGTATCAAAATCAAGCCAATTCAGACGAAAATATTGACCACAACGAAGTAAGAGTTAGATTAAAACTGAGGCTAAAAAGACGCCAAATACAAATTAAAAACAAATCAATATTCAGACCAGAAATCAGATCAAACGCTGGTCTGCAAACACTGGAAAATTTAGACCAAACATGGATTAAAACTCAAACCAAATTCAGATTAAAATTCAAACTAAGTCTAGTAAAAAACTTAAGTGCAAAATTTTATAATAAAATCTTTGGCACTATTTTTTGAAAAAAATAATGTTTAATTGATACTAAGCAGAAATTTTCTTTATCAGATATGTTTATAAAAGATAAGAGAATATAAAAATAAAAGAATTGGAGAAAACGAGTTATCCGTGGTTGTATACAGCTTCATAGCTATGTTTTTTAACCTTTAATAAAGGAAAAACAAATCAATGTAGAAGCAAGAAATTGGGTAGATTTAAGTAACAGTAATTTCAAAACAAATGGTTTCCATCAAGCCCCATTAAAATTCGGGCGCCAAAGGGTTAATAACCAGTTGCACTGTAACCTGCATCCTATTGGCACTCCCAGCATGGCGACTAATCAGAATTGATTTAATATTTATGTTAAATTATTATTATTAAAATAGAATATAATATAAAATAGTATTTTAAATCCTAAAGTTTTTCGTTTTTTCAAAGTAAATACTTTTCACTGCTGATGGCTTTTTTTGGAAAAATCTAAAAATGTTTGATTTCTCAAAAATGACTGTTTACTATAAGATTGCTGGGTTCTGGGGAGAGGCGGGCTTCAGCCCCTAAGCCCCCCTCTCGACACGCTATTCCCCTACGGTAACGGTGTACCACAATGGGCCTTGAACAGGCCTAAGTGAGTCGTAACACAGCCACTTAACCAAACCTAACCTAGTACCAAATATTATCTATGCTAATATAAAGAAGTATTTTGAATTGTATTGGATTTACTTTAGTATCTTACCTGATATCACGCTTTGAATATTTCACTTGTACCATACAAGGGGGTGGTTTCGAACCGATTCCACCCATTTTACAAAAGAAATTTGATTAAAATTTGTAAAGTGTTCAGCGGTTATAGCCAGCCAAAAATGATGAAAAACGCAATTTTAAGCCTAAATTACGGTGAAACCATAAGGGTTACAATTAAACTGATTTTATATTTGAGATCAGCTGCCTCCAACTTGCTTGTATGTCGAATTTCATAATGAGAATTCCTTCGACTTCTGTCCAGTCGTATGGGCTCGAATCACTTTGGTTCGTCTGGATTAAGTAAGCAAGTTTTTGTCTGCAATAATTGCAATTGTGTTGTATCTTGCTGTTCATTTTCAATCATAAATAAAATTGTATCCTAAAACTATGCAATGTTTTTATCAATTTTCAAATGCATCATTTATAACCTCTTCAGTGCCGAGACGAACCGCTCTGAAATTTATAAACTTTTTTGTCATTTCCTACTAAACACATTCCAAATATTTTAAAGGAAAAAGAGTTTGAAAAATTTGTTGTTTATTAGTTATCAATGGTGCTCATATGTGTACTTTGGCTGTTAGCGCTGTAAAAAGTAACTGTTTTTGACTGAATTAAGTTTATAAATGAATATATTACAAAGGATGATAAAATCGAAATAGCTTCTACTTAATTCTTATCTTCGATCATCTAATGAGTAATTGAATCGTAATGCTCAGTTTCTTCTCCTGGCAACTTAAGAAATTGCTAATTTCTTATCATTTAGTTTTTCTCTTTTTTCTGAAAATTGGGTACTAACAACTATACTGAATTTAAATTCTCTCTAATAACAAATTTAGAAAGACTTTATAGCAATGGGAACAAAATAAAATATTGTGCGGTGCAGTGTATCAAATTATAATAATATTATTAAAATCGATTAAAAACTGGAATTTTAATTAAAAACTTATGTTTTGTGTTCTTCCGTCAGAGGTTTTAACAGTTTATTCATAAAAAAATGTGTTTCATGTAGTTTTTTTTTATCGTGAATTTCATTTTTTAATATTTTAAACAATAACTTATTAATTTACCAACAAAAATAAATTTTTTTTTGCGATATTGCTTTATTTTCGACTTAAATAAATGTGCAAAGTAACTGTAAACCATATTTTAAAAAAAAATTTTTTTTTTTTTGTTGGAACAGACAAAAGAAGTATTCAAGAATACAGCACTCAGACAAGTTTTACGTCCATTGTACTATATCCTGTGTTCTCTTTTGCTATTCTTTAAATCTACCAGATTTATTAATAAATCTTAGTAGATCCTGCGGTGTTAGAGAGCTCAGGTGTTCGTCTCCCAACACTCCAGTACCAAATATGCTTACTCTGATCCGGCAGAAAGCGGGACAGACACCAAGAAAGTGATCCGCCGTCTCTTCACAATCTTCCTCCAAACCACAGGAAGCACAGAAGGCACTAGCTCCCAGCCCAATCATATGCATATGTTTGGCCCAAGAGAAATGACCTGTATATAATCCAACCAGCTGCCTACAGCTCTTTCTGTTAAGTGATAACAGAAAGTCCGTATGATGCTTCGAGATAACAGGTAACATGGTCTTTGTCTGTCTAAAGCCCCTTAGGTCCTCCCATTTATGATTGTGGGTCAGGTCGACCCACTCATTAATGGTGGTCTTGATGGCTGTAGACGACAAAGAGAGTACAGGTTCTGGGCCCAAAAACACAGTTTCCGAACCCTCTCTGGCCAGAAGATCAGCAGATTCATTTCCTGAAATTCCTGAGTGTCCAGGAACCCATATCAACAGCAGACTATTGTGTTTTCCAACACAATCAAGCCTGGATTTGCAATGCATAACCAGTTTAGACGTGGTTAGAGGATTAAGCAAGGATCTAAGCGCAGCCTGACTATCACTAAGTACACAGATACTCTTTTCTCTCCAATCATTATCAATAACATGGTCCATTGCCTTGACGATTGCAAAAATTTCTGCTTGAAAAACAGAAGCATACAAACCAAGGGAGAAATGCAGTTGCACTCCATCATTTTCAATGAAGACTCCAGAACCCGAACCGAATTCGGTTCTAGAGCCATCAGTGAAAATACGCTTACAATCAACTTTAATAATTAGAGTGTGCTCTCAATTCCACTAAATTTTAAGAGGAATAACTAATTACTAATATAAAAAAAGATTGATAAAAACTTGAACATATGTGTACTTTTTCAGCGAAGAGGATAAGCAGTGCTCTCGAAGGTACTCCGATCAGAGTATTCGTACTCCGCTCAAATCTCAATCCCCCGTTCCTCCCCAATTAAAAAAAATCCTCCTATTTCATGTTCTTGAATTTTTGGGTTGCATGCAAAATAACAGTAAATCAAACTAAATGAATAATGTTGGGCTGTTTTCGTTTCGTTTCTGTCTGTAAAATATTTGTTACTATGACTAGGTCTGTTTTATTTGTCGCTGGGTTAATGCCAAAAATCAAAAGTTCTAGTTCCATTTCCGGAAGTTTGTGCTTTTCTTTGTATTAAGGGGACCTTCTGGTCTAGCGCCCTTGAATTTGACGAGTATTTAGGATTTTTTTAATGAAATTATGAGCAATAGTATTTAAACTTTGTAGATATATTTTATAACTTTAAAAATATACAAAAATAATAAAAAAAAAAACTATAATTTTAAGTAAACTAAATTTGGTGTTACAGTTGCCCTCTTCTAAAAAATTGACCTTGCTGGTGGGACAGGTTTTGGATTTTCCACTGATCTAAAAAAAAAAAAATAAATTTGACAAAATGGCGCGTTGTTGAAATTTACTTTACGAAAACAGACCGTTTTTTCACAACTTTTTGTATGTAAAAAGTAAGAAGTATTCAACATAGAAAGGTTTTTTTAGTTCCTGCGATAAGCACTGGTTTTCTGAATAATCGGTCGAGTAGTTTTTGTTTTTTGTGTCCCACCGTGCAGAAAAATATAGTTTCGAGGTAAATGAGTTTAAACTTCAGTCGGCCCTTTTACCTGCTTCTGCGCTCACCTGCTAAATAGGCTGTAGAAGTCGAAATACTGGAAATATCGATCAGAAAATTTTACAGTATACTTTTAAAAGTCTATACTTTTGAAATATAGAAAAAAATCGATTTTTTGAAAAATCTAGACCAGAAGGTGTTTGTAATTTTTTACAGTTGAAATTAATAGCATATTTAATAAATATCAATAAATTAGTAATGAATTTACTTTATTTTATTAGATTTGGAGCCGCGGAATAGAACGAATTTTTTCTCAAATGAATCTTATAAAAAGCAAAAAACGAAATTGCTTACTGACGGTAACTGTCAAGGCCGTAATGGTTGGTAATGCTACAAACTAATTGTGCCTGCAACTGGATCCCTTCCATAACATACAATTTTTGTACGCCAGATTTAGAGAAGAAGGAAGAAATGTTTATTCCAGTTTTTTAATCTTTACTGTTATTTATTATTGTTGACCAATTTTGATACTTTATATTGTACTGTTTGTTTCCAAAGAAGGACTGTTTTGTTTTTATATGAATGAATGAAGCTTTGAATGAATTTGTAACAAAAAGCTATAAACAAAATGTCGTATTTTTTGTAATAAAATTTCTATACATTAGTGGAACTGTTAGCAATTATCTAATTAATGCTTATTTGAAAACTTTTAAGACATTTTGAAAATTTCTCCCCTTATAATTTTTAAAATGACAGCACTGTTTATAAGCCGGACGAAGACCGAAAAATGTGTTTAAGAATGTGTTTTTAAAAATTGAAATGTCAGCTTTATCATATCGTATATGAGGCATTTCAGGCCAAGTCAGCAGCGATTCACACACACAACTGAGACAAGGAATTTTTTTTTTTTAAATTTCACACTTATATATCGTCGGCGTTCTGGCAGAATTCACTAAGTTCGTTTTTTTAATTTCTGAGATGAAGTTAGATTATGCAGTGCATACCCTAACTTCAAAAGTCAACAGATCATCAAATTTTATCTAATTTATTATGACATTCGAATTATATAATCAAGATTAAATTAAAAAAATTAATTTAACTTAATAATTTCTGCTTGAACGGCGACATGTATTATTAGATTGTTTTTTTTTTTTAAAAAAACTTTAAAAATTTTTACAAAAGATTACAACAAAAACAGAATTTTTTCAAACATATTGATTTTTTGAAAAACAACCATTTTTTTAAAATACACAAAAATAGCCCTGGATCTTGCCCAAATTTTGAGTATTTACTCTTGGGTGGACTTGAAAATTGTTGAAGTTATGCAATTTCTTGTGAAATAATATATGTGAAATCATTGTCCTCGAGCGGCTTTTTCGTCTCAGCATAGAAACATCAGAACCCGATATGAAATCTTGGCAATATGACTCTCAAATAAAATATACAAAACATAACGAAAACAACATAATTTCATTATTTAATGTTGTACTTTTCATTAAAAAGTTCATTAAAAACTACACTGTGCAGCAAATCAAATGTGGAATTTTTCAAAAATTTTCCTTGTAAGTTTTGTTTTGTCGTACTGTAATATTAGCAAAAATTTATAAAAAAAAACCGAAATTTTGTATTACTTCATTATTTTCTTTATCGGTCCTTAAAATTTGAAGCTTACCGGGGACATCAAGTGTGAATCGCTGTTGACTTGGCCTAAAACGCCACATATATTTTTAATTCTGTTCGGAAATTTTCTTTTTTCTGCTTTTTTGTTATCTATCAGTCTTAATGAACGTTTTGGCAAAGTGGCAGAATTGTAAAGTCACAACAATATATATAGAATAAGTACATAATAGGGCTGTTACAGAATCTGCCATTATTCCTCATCAGTGACTTTAGTGATGTTTTTATTGCTATTTCAACATCCTATATACATAAGTTGCTTAATATCTGAAATTGTACCCCAGAATTTCATATACAGGGTGACAATCGTAAAGTGACGCACACATTACAGCAGTTATTTTCAAAAGGACGTACTTCCATTAAGTACAATTAAGTGTTAACATTGCTGAATATATAAGCATTCATTTGGACCCCACCTCATTCAATATAACCTCCTTTAGCCTGCACAAATGCCTTCAATCGATCCGGAAATCGTAGGACTGTTCGCCGCAGGACTTCCTGATCAATTTCAGTCCAGGCTTTCTGTAATGAATTTGTCAGCGACTCCAGACTGTGGTGTTGAGATGCACAAGCCTTACTCTCTAAAATACTCCAAATAGAGTAGTCCATTGGATTCAAGTCTGAGGAGTATGGTGGCCATTCTTGAGACGTGTTGAATCCAGAAAAATTGTCTTTTATCCATGTTTGTGTTAATTTTGCCATGTGGGAAGGTGCAGAATCTTGCTGGAAAGTCCAGTTTTCATTTCCAAATGTATCTTGGGCCCAGGGAAGAACATGTTCATTGAAAATGCTCCGATAAACAACCTGGTCAATTTTAACACCCTCTTCAACGAATATTAGAGGGGTTCTGGCATTAGCGGAAACTCCAGCCCATACCATAACGGAAGCTGGCTTTTGAACTCGGCCAACAGTCCTATTTTGTTGCGATGATGATGTTAGCCACATTCGGTCATTTTGCGCATTGAAATGTTGTTCAACCGTGAAAATTTTTTCATCTGTAAACAAGATATTTTCAACATTTTTTAACACGGAGGAGCGTAGCAACGCCTTGCATCTTTGCAGTCGCAAATCTTTCTTTTTTTGTGTCAGATCTTGAGCTTTTCGAAGCTTGTACGGCTTAAGATTAAGCTTTGATTTTGCAATGATTCGCACTGTTTCACGGTTTACTCCCCCTTCCTTAGCGATTTTTCTCATTGAGCGCCTTGGATTTCGCTTGATTCGTTTACGAATTTTTTCTGTTAAACCAGTAGTGGCAACTGTTGAAAATTTTCCCCGGTCTCTATCTCCAAAACCCCTAGTTTCATTATATCGAATAATTGCTCGGTCTACCGTACGACTTGACAAATTTGAAGCCTTTGCAATTTGACGGCTACTATAATTTGCCAAATGAAATTTCATAATTTCACGACGAATATTTTCCTTGTCCATTTTTATGGAAATTTCAAAATCTAATAACAAAAATTCAAATGAAATTAAAAGCAAAGCCAATGATGAATAAATTTGCTTTTTAAATTAAAGTAACGGTAAATGGCAAAGCTTGCTGCAGAGTATTAAACTTGCGTCACTTTACAATTGTCACCCTGTATAAGGTGCTGAAATAATAAGAAACATCATTAAGATCACAGATAAGGGATCGTGTCGGATTCCAAAACTTTGTCACTTTGGCAAATATTCATTAAACTTGATAAATATCAATCAAATAAGTAAATGAAGGCACGAACTTAACTATGGAAAACCAACAACTAGATTTCGTTTTCATAATCTATAAAAATAAAATTATTACCTATAGTTAAAATCTGATTTTTTTTCTACTGAAAATTAAAATATAAATTTCGAAACAATATTTTTGCTTGATAGAAGAAATCTTTAATTTGATAAACACAAATTTCGCTTAAAAATCCATAGATTTATGGCCAGGAAAAAAAGAATCGTTAAATATGTATATAAAAAGAATCTCTTTTGATGCCGTTTAAGCTTCGCATTGTCATACCTACGTGTTTACATGCAAACAAAAAATGCCAAAAAGTACTTATTCGTTTTTATACCGTTTATACTCCGTTTCGCGCATCCATTTTTACTCCGTCGGCAACGGAGTAAGTTAGTAAGATGGGATCTCTGGGACCAAGTCGCGACAATCTGGCCAAAATATGAAGGTATTTAATTTTAATTTTGATGAAATCAAGTATAAAGGAATTTTAAAGGTCGTTGATAACGAAGCAGATAATTGGTAATCAGTAAAAATATATTCGATATTATCTACTTTATCATGCCCAAGCGAACAAAATTTTAAGGAAACAGATTCTTTAAGTCGCGTAGCCTAGTGGTTAGTGAGTTAGACTGCTAGGCAGAAGTGCCCGGGTTCATATCTCGACACGCTCAAAAATAGAAAATTAAATTTTTTTTATACGGCACCACTTGGCTGGCAATGGCAAACCTCCAAGAATAAAAAAATGCTTATGAAAAGCTTTTCACTTCGCCGTTCGGATTCGGCATAAAACTGTAGGTCCCTTCCATTCGTCTATAAATATAACTCGGCCTTGGCCCTCCAGCAGCTATTATGCCATAATAGTAGAAGTAGTAGATTCTTTAAGTCTAAAATCCGTTTAAAAACCCAATCTTTTCATAAAATGAGTATAATATTGAAAGATTCAGCGGAAGTAGAACTGTGACGTTCACGCGAGAACGACGACATAAACAATTTTTTACAAGGGTACTGGAGAAAGGGAAGTCAGGTGAGAGGGAAATCAAAAGTATATAACCATGCTTCAGCTGGAAATCGACCGGAACCCTCTAAACTAGAGATGTGCACTTCGACACATATGGGCAAAAAACACATATGAGCTGATGCTATACCCATACGGGCTAGACGAGGGGTAACGCTGTGCTAAGGGGAAGAGTATCTAGTATGAGAGAACAAATGTGATTTCTTTTGTGTATGTATATGTGTATGAATTTATTGATTTCGTCCCTGTAGAGAGTGTGAACGTGAATGCATTAGAAAACTTCGTACTTAGCTATACTTTACTCATGCTTTTTGGATTGATTTCATAAACCTAGAAATTGCTTTACCAGGAAAAGAAAGATTTTTTCATTTCCCTTTGTATTGTGGAACTCTTTAATTACGTTATTGAATGCATATGTAATTTTCCTGCTTGGTTGTTACTTTGAAAGATCGAAAAGAAGAGAAGCAGCAAACACACTGATGCGTGCTGATCAGGGATGCCAACTCTATATTTTAGATTCAATTAATTATAAACACAAAAAGGAAATAATAATTTGGTTTACGATCACAACTTTTATGCATATATGTATGTAATATACCCAAATATATTTAACAAAATTAAAGAATAATGAAAATAAAAAATTAATAAAAGGTTTTAGATAAAAAATATATTTTTTTCATATCTACAAATTGACAAAAAATTTTAATTTCAGTCGCCCACGAAAACGATCTCACTCCCAAATTCCCGAGAACTAACTAAAAATGAAGTCGATTCCCCACAATTGGAGGAATTCCTCACAAGTTGGCATCCCTACTGCTATGCACTACAAAAGTAGCCAGGGCTGTAACTTCAAAATTTTAAGTAGTAGATTTGAAAAAGTTGCGATAGATTTATATTCTTTTTTTATAAGTAATAAACAAACTTATACAAACAACAAGAAGATGAATAAATAAAAAAAATGTAATTTCCTTTTGGCGTAATAAATTGTTTTTTTTTTCACAAAAATATCCTATTTTAGTTATCAAATGTATTTTATTGTAAATAAGATCACAAAGTAGAAATCTATTTCTTTTCTAACATTTATAATCATATTTACACATATTTGTTAATTGTTTAGAAAAATTTTGACTAAAGGAATAAGGTGGCTGATTTTGAGCTTAAAGTGGTAGAAGCTGAAATTTTCTGTAACTTTACAGCCCTGATCGTGATGTGTGTTATTTCTCTAAATGCAATGTTGTTGATTGTCACTCTCACTCTGCTTTACAATTGTGTAAGTCAGTGGCAGTTGCAAGGGGATAAATGGGGCAATTTCCCCCTCCCCCGTCCTCCCCCGAAAAATTTTCAAATACATAAAATAGTAATATCTGATATAAAAATTCTAAATATATGGAACATTTTTTATGTTTATGATCCCCTCAGAAAATATTTTTGTATCCACCACTAGTGTACTCTCTTCTATATGTTAGTTTTTTTTGCACATGTACATACTCATTTATGTGCACTTTTGGCAAAAAACATCAACAATAATGTGTATGTGCACACACAACAAAACCAACACCGCTCGTCTTTTAATTTACACCCCGCTTCTAGCACCTTCGTACACACGACGTCGACAGAGGGCAACTGAAGTGCACATCCCTACTCTAAACTATCATCGAACCTGGAACTCTAGAGATGATAGTCTTGTATGCTGCCACCAAGAAGGACACAAGTTGTGCAAAACCCTTATTTTAAGAAAGCATAATATTAATTTATATGTTTTTTGAAATCAGGTCAGGGTACACAAACATTGTCATTTTCGGAATTAAAAAAGATTAACATGAAAATTACTGCAGAAAAAAAAACATTTTTATTAAATAAATTAAGCATCAATGAGAATGAATTTTTCGAAGTTCCAACATTCTATTTACCACTGCAATGAAATTTCATTAGCAACAGCAACAATTTGTAAATATTTGTAAAATAAAATAGCAATTATGGTAATTATGCTAAATTGCAATAATACAATTTTAAAATTTTCCCCTCAAACATTCAAACGCACATAGTATGTATGTGTTTGTACACAAATGCAGATGTAAAACATACATACATAAGTATGTATCCACCTGTAAAGAAATTTTACAACGAAACGCATTAATTTTCTATATAAAACATGGTTTAAAAAGCTTCGAAATGCACAAACGCATATGTACATTTTCACATTTAGGCACACACACACACACACATATATATAGAAATATAGAAATATGTATACATCGCACGCACGCACCAACTCACAATAAACATTTAACACACGCATTATGCCATTAATTCAAATATGCAAATTTAATTTGGCAACACTGCATTAACCCAGTTAAAAGTATGTACTAGTGATGGCTCATTTCCGTCCTCATTTCTTCCACCTAACGCCAAACGGAAGTGCTAAGCGTTAAAACGTGAATGCGTGGAATAATATCCGCCTACACGTGTATCTAATAAGTGTTGTTGTGTGTGTTTATGTATTGAAGTATTAGTGTGTGTCTGTATGTTTACATTAAATACATAAATGAGCGAGCATGATCATTTTTATTTACCGCAGCTTATGAAATCCTGAGGTAGTTGGGTATGTGTGAAGAGAAGGAGACGAAAGCAGTAAAAAATCAAAACTCATCAACAGATTCTCTAAAAAAGTAGATAAAATCTTCATTCATTGTTCAGTTTCAAAGTATTTTACACCGCTTCAAGCGCCCGCCTCACCTGCATACTTGTGCGAGTCTTTTTGCTGATGTTGGAGCTTTTCTTCTTCTTCTTCAATGTTTCAAAAGTTATTTCTTTTTCATTCGAGCATTACGTTATTTAATATGACGGCTTTGCACACAGCACAGTACAGTGGAACAGAAACGTCAAAGAAGTTTAGAAAAATAAAATGTAAGTAATAGACAAAACCCAGATGGGGGACTCAATTCTGAATCTAAAGTTGGGGAAAAAATAGAGATGAACTGCCGAATTAATACTTTTTCATGTGTAAATAAAAGTACATACACCTGCGGTCACGCACATCTTACCACTTAATCTTTCTCAGAATTTTTAAAATTTTTCTGCTTATGTTGGGACCACATTCATGATTTTTTAAACATGTGTTCAATAGACAAATATACGCTATTTAACAAAATTGATTTCAAATGAGTATTTTTCGACCTTTCCATACAAAATGAAAAAAGGGATAATATTGATTTTCATATATTTATTTCGTTTTCCAAAATTTTTCAATTTTTAAAAAATTTACAAAAAATTTGTGTATTGTTTTCTTGAACATTAGGTAAAGCAATATTCTAATCTTAAATTTAATAAGATGTCGACCAGACTTTGGAAGCAATAACAGTTTCGATTCGAGCAGGCATTAACTCAACCTGATTTTGTAAAACAATGTTTGAAATTTCCTTTTCCCAAAATTATTTTTAGGTTGAGTTTATTTAGCGGTTTATACTGAGCCACTTTACGTTTCATCACGTGCAATAAATGATCGATTGGCCTTAAATTTGGAGAGTTTCCAGGCCGATCCATATGTTGAATACCGAGGTCTTGGAACATTTTCTGCACCTAACTAAAAAAGTAAAACGAATATTTTATTTATTGGACTATTGACCAATGGCGGAACGTAATAAAGTCCGATGAGAGCAAGTTTAACTTGCACTGTACAACCAATCTTCCATATGTGCGACGTTTTCCAGTAGAAAGATTTGAGGACAAGTGTGTAATAAGAATAATCAAATATTCTCTTAGTCAAATGATTTGGCGATGGTTTTCTTACTATGCTCAGAGTCCTTTGCTTTTTAAAGTTTGTAATATCATTAAAAAGTTATGTCAGAAATGTAAAGCATATTTATTTTTTATTTTTTTCCTAATGCTACAAGATTTAAGAATCTTATGTTTCAAAGCATTAGTCACTAACAAATGCATTCATATTTAGTAAGAAATAAAATAAAATTAAATTAAATTAAATTGGATTTAATTGAAAACTGTAACTTTTATATATGTATAACGACAAAGAATAATAAAGAAGAAAAAAAAAATGATAAATAAAAAAAAAAATTTGGAAAGATTATAAATTAATTGTGTTGCAAGTTAGGAATTTAAGTAAAGCAGTTTTAAATTGCATTGCATTTCCCATACTTTGAAGGTAACAAGGAAGAGAGTTCCAAAGACGACCCGAATAAATCGGCGTTCCGATGCATGAGTAAAATCCCTCACAGGCAGCAGCATGTTGTTACGACTCAAGCAAGAAAAACTTAGCCTGCGATGCAAATAATTTGGTTCTTTTGTTGATATTATTTTGTGTAGTAGTAGCAATGAGCGATAGTTCAAATAACTGTCAAAGGAAACCGATTATATTTGTTTAGCAAATCTAGATACACTGTCATATCGTTTCAATCCGTAGATGTATCTTGCTATATTGTTAAAAACTACATTTAATTTAGAGACCGAATCACAATTTGAAAATATTTCACATCCATACAATAGTGGAGGAACAAGTAATGATTTGGCAACTAGCATTCGAGTTTTTTGAGGAGTGAAAAATTTCGTGCCATAAACTAAACAGTTTTATACCAACAGTATTCCAAGAAAGTGTTTTGTTAAAAATTACAAACAATTACAAACAAAATTACAACAAACGCGATATTGGTATCATTTAAAACAAGCCTGGGTATATGACTAACATTAAAGTCTTTCTTCTAAATCACTAAGCACTTAGATTTCGAAGGATTGAGGCATAAGTCATTTTTCAAAGCCCAGTCGTTGATTTGTGATATATTATAATTTAATTTAAAGGCACATCTTTCGATGTCACTTATTTTACATGAACTATACAACTGGACATCATCAGCGAACATCTGAATATTGCATTTGGATAAGACTGTAGGCAGATCATTAATATAGATAGAGAAGAGAAGTGGTCCCAGTACTGAACCCTGAAGGAACGCCCCTCGTGAGAATGAGAGACGGAGATTTTATATCATTAACGCAAACCGCCTGTGATCTATCCTTAAGATAAGAAGCAATTAAGTTAGTGGCTGTGGAAGAGAAACCATTCATTCTTGTCAATTTAGTCGATAGGATGTTATAATTAACGGTGTCGAATGCTTTGGAATGGTCAAGTAAAACCAAAAAAGTTAGTTTACCAGAGTCGAGTCCTACTCGTGTCTCCTCAATCACATCAGTTAATGCAGTAACGCAACTTCGTCCAGATCGACATCCCGATTGTCTTTCAGTTATTACAGAATGCTTCGAAAAAAGTTCATCATTTGTTTGTACAAAACTTGCTCAAACACTTTAGAAATATAATATCGGCAAAACGGCTATTGGCCGATATTCATTATTTGATTTGGGTACTGGAATAATTTTAGCAATTTCCCAATTAGACGGAAAGGTCGATGTTGTTATAGCAATGTTGAAGATGTGTGTAATGTAGGGCAATAATTTTGGCAAGAACTACTTTATAAAGTCTGGACAGAGTAAGTCAAACCCAACTGCATTAGATTTAACCGAGAGAAAGCTTTCTACAACGTCTGTTCCGTCAATACAGACAAAATCAAAACTAATATTCGAGTTGAGTGTCTTAGCGCAATATTGATACATATTCTCATTTACAGTAGGCAATGAACTATTTGTAAAAGTACTATTTAAAGCAGTGGTTCTCAATGGTGGGGCACGCCCCCCTGGGGGCGTAGACGGATTTGAAGGGAGGCGCGGAGATATTTCAATAAACAAATATTTGAATACTCTGTAATGCAACAAAATCATAATGTTTTGTATTAAACAGAATAATTTCTTTTTTCTTTCATATTATATGTTAAAACCTATAATATGCGCCTTTTAGTTTCACATTTTCCATTTCTGACTTAAGTTACGATTTTATCGGTGCGAATCCGCAACGTAAGTAATTAAAACAATGCAACCCTGTATTTCATATGAGAGTAGACACACATCTGCGATTTTGACGAATCGTTTTTTCGAACATTCACAGTTCCCCTCTTTTGTCATCTCGAAAATGCAAGCTGCCGCGTTTTCATACCGACAAGTAACAAAATAAAGAAGAATAGGAAGTGAAATGAAAAAAGTGAACAGAAAGAAACTGTAATGTTTGACATTATTTTATATATTAATACTTTTATTCTAATATTTGTATTTAACTTAATAGTTAATTGAACTGATAAATATCTCAACTAAAAATCTCTTGTATGTGGCAGAAAGAAATGAAAATCAGCTGCTGCGATTTCAATGCGAAGAAATCGCAACAGTGTGTGCCCCTTTGCGTTTTCTAAATTCTCTATGCAGAGACGCATCAAAAATGGTCCGAATTCGCATCGATAATAGCTTTAAACCGCAAAATACGACAAATTCTTAAAAACTATTATTAAAAAAAAATCGAATGTAAAATACCATTTTCAAAGAACTTTAGTTCAACTAAATTTTAACAGTGTTTTTTTTTTGCCTCGACTACCTTTTACTATCAAAAACTTTAAAATTAGGAATCACTTAAGATAATGCATGATTGACTCTATTTATTATATGTTATATGTTAGTTTAAGCCAGCAAATTTCCAACTAAAACTTCACCATCCTAGTTTTCCTCACGACGAACAATTCAACTACTAAATAAATTTACTAGCCTAGTTTATCTTTGACGCAAACTAACCAGAACCTCATCTAAACTACGGAAAAACCAGAATTTGATCAAGGCGGGTAAGATTTAATTTAAAAAATAGTAAACCAGCATAAAAAAACTGTTGTGTGAAAATCACAGTGGGGGGCAAGGGTTGAGCACAGTTGAGAACCTCTGATTTAAAGTATCCACATCAGATAGAAGGCTATTGTGGTAAGCCTTTTTAAAAGCCTTAACAACATATAAAATCATTGAGCAAACACTCTTTTTCCCCCCTTTGTTTGGAAGCCATTTTCTACTTATTCGATGAATATATTCAACACTGGAGTCATTTTAATGGAAACTTTTCGAAGTTAATAAAATAAATCTGCACTAGGTTGCTCCGCAATTATTTTTCCCTAACTAAGCGTACAATTGTTGCTCGAGATTCTCAAAATTAACATTATTATTTTAGTAATTTGCCACACTGTAGTATGTGTTTACATTCACTTCTGTATGTATACATAGTTGAGTATGTAGTAGTGTGTGTTCTCTGTGCATGTCTTGTCAGTTGCCATATTTGTTAAACTTTGGTTCGCATACAAAATGAATTGTTTTCTTCTACGCTTAAAATAAAAAATATTCCTCTTTAACTTTACTTCTCCAACTTTTCTTATCTATGCCAAGACTTTACTTCATGTCTTTTAAATTGTTGCTCTGCTTCTTTAATGTGTGCGTGAGTGTTCGTGTATGTATGTGTGGTTATATTTTAAAAGGATTTATTAATTTG
Organism: Toxonevra muliebris; assembly: GCA_963691655.1. NCBI lineage: Eukaryota > Metazoa > Arthropoda > Insecta > Diptera > Pallopteridae > Toxonevra > Toxonevra muliebris. The sequence goes on from OY829326.1 coordinate 80,988,212, forward strand.
ACATTTATCAGTATTACGTCCGACGCTTCGCACTCGCTTTTTTGACGTTCAAAGTTCATTATCTCAGATAATATGTAAGTATGAATGTAATGTAAAAGGAGTAAAGAGAAACTTATTTTTCAGAATATAAAACAATAATGAATATTTTCTTTCAATATATTACATTATTGATTATATTTTTATTCCGTTGTTGAACAAGGTTAATAAAGCTTTTAAAATGTCAAAAGAAAACTTCCGCTGGTAACCTCAGGCAAAAACAATAACAACAAGCCAACAAAATATTCGCAACAATTTTTATATTGCATTCGTTGCTCAGTTCTCGATGGTTACCTACGAGTATCAGCGCATTGTAAATTTATCAACAACACTGCCGCACTTCGTTGTAATTAAAAATGTTTACCGTTCGTAAGAAAAGTAAACAATCGACGCCATTTTCGTTGCTCAAAAAAGTTGCCACCCAACAGCCACAACCACCTTTCGATATTAAAACAAAAAACCCAATGAAACACTAACACGAAAAAATAAAAAAATATTTTTAATAAATTTTTAAATTTTAACTTCAAGAAAAGTTTATTCAGTTGGCGAGAAATCGAAATGAAAAATATTCGATCAAGGATCATTTTAAATTTTCTGGTTTAGAGTTGTAGGTGGGCTGGACTTAACCAAAGCACTCAGTCACGAGGACCATTGTGCTATACCCAAAGATAGAACCAGTAGAAGAGAGTAGAGAGACAGGAAAGTTATGTGGGAATAAATGGGAAGAAAAAACGTTTCTAGGGTCTCTCAACCTCGAACTTCTTTGTTTCACTGATGAACCTTAGAAGCTCAGGAAGAGGGAGAGTATGGATATTATTCATACTCAAGACATCACTACCCAACAGCCTTAATCTGATTCTCGCGAACGCCAGACAGCTACAAAGATAATGCTCCATAGTATCGACGTCCTCAAGACACGATTGGTAAGTTGGATCGGTAATGACGCCATGTTAGTCAAAAGCTGACCACATGTGTTGTGCCCTGTGATGACAGCCACCAGTTGTCTCAGGTCCTTCTCAGTTTCAGGAGAAATTCCGCTGATTTCCTGTTAGGTTGTCTCACGAAGCACTTTGCGGTTCTGCAGGAGTCAAACTCGGACCATCATTCTCTATGGATAAAACTCACGAAATCGTTGATCCAACGCATTATCTCCCCAGAACTTACGCCAAGAAAAGGTTCCGGACTCCATGGTGTAATTGCAGAGCTTTCATTACCTAGTTTCTGGGTTGGTAAAGTTGTAAATCTAAAGCACATTTATCATTTTTATGATTTAGGTTAAAGTCGATTTACTTACGAAGGGCACTTCTTCAGTTTCGGCTGTAGCAACATTGAGTGTTGTCAGATCCCATGTGATGCCTCCATAGTAAAGTTTGACATTTTTTAGCATATACATACATACGTACTCAGAACGTTTTGTTATACAAGCGTCATTTGTGTGGTTTACATTGAGTTGAAAAATTTATCTCGAAAAAATGGAATCAAATTGCAAAAATTTTCCTGCGTTTATTTATTATGATTTTCGAGAAGAACTATCTCAAGAACAGTGCATTGATCAGAGTTGTCAGATTGTGGGATTTCGCATATAATATGGGATTTCTTAACCCCCAAAGTGCAAAAGGGATTTCACACATCAAAATGGGATTTTTTGAAATAATTTACAATCAACAACAAACTTATTTTTATGAGCTAAGAAACAATTTTTTTTTTTAGTTTGATTTTGGTTCTCGTATTATTTGGAAACGTAGAGAAATTCTAATAATGCCATATTGTAGAGCATACCTTCTTTAAACTTGTCCTTATCCCAAACTTATTTTTTTATCGTAATTATTCTCTTACTTGATAGCAAGAATCTCACACTTAGAGGGGGCAATCATAAAATTTTTTTAATTGATAGTATGCCTGGATAATTTTGTCTTAGAAAACAAAAATATAATAAAACTATTGGCTCCTCTGTGGGAACCACTGCGCCATAACGGCATTGATTTTTTTTTCAGGTTTTTTGTCTTGAAATCAGGATCTTTTAAATCGAACTATCCTGAATATAAATGAATATTTTTTGAAGTCCACAATTTCATAGTAATGAAATTCGTTGTTACGTTATATAAAAATGGTTAAGAAAAGTAATACATAATTTTTTAAATGCAGTGTGTTCTATAATTTAATTTAAATAAAATTTTTCGAGAGGTTTTTTACCTTTTGAAATGGTAAAAATAGAGATTTTCGCATACGAACTTCGGATTTCTGACAACACTGGCATTGATAAATTTAACTCGATTTTTGGCGGTGAAGCACCTTCAAATACAACTACAATTTTTTTTTATAAATAATTAAGTTTTATTTGGAGAACATTTCTTTTTTAAACTTGTTATCAATAGTTTGTTTCAAAGTCTTAATTACTATTTCTGTCAAGTTTTTTTATGTGAGTAATGTATAACAGGCTTAATGAACGTCTCTATACTCACAACAGCAGTGAGTATAGAGACGGGCAAATCAGACGCCCGTTTCGGAATCCGTCACGATTCCTCATCAGTGAACTTAGTGATAGTTCTTAGTCTTTCAACACCCTATATAAGCTACGAATATGTGTTTGAAATCGTATGGAATTTGAATTTTTGAATTTTTGTTTGAATTTTTATGGAAATTGCGTAGATTCCGGGAGAAACTCTTCGAAAAACATTTCAAAATAAGATGAGCAGTGTATTATTTTGCTTTCAATCGCCAGATTTCCTAAAAATGTTTTGTGATTAAGGTAGGACTGCAGTTCCTCAATTTCAAAAAATCGATTTTTTACTAACGGAGTTATAAGTATATACATAAATCAGGCGCGGATACAAGGGGGAAGAGGAACAGGGGAAATTTCTGCTCCCCCCCAAAAGATTTTCAAACACTTAAAAATTTAATAAAGGCAAAAAGGTGAACATAATTAGTTATTGTTGTTTTTAGTTATTACGATTTACTTTCAATTATAAGAATAAGGAATTATCTTGCTCATTAAACCACTTTTCTTCTCTATGGAAATGTGCTGAAATAATAATGATACCTAAACCAAATAAACCTGAAAACTCAGTGCCCTCATGTGGACCTATAAGTTTGCTGGCAATATTCTCGAAAATATTCGAAAGAATACTCTTGAGTAGATTGCTAAAATAACTAGAAAATAAGAATATAGTTTCGAATCACCAATCATCATAAGCACGGTACTCCTGAGCAATATCATCGTATAGTGAATATTGTCACTGACTTTCTGGAACGCAAAAAATATTGCTCTGCCATATTTTTGGACATTCAAGAAGCGTTCGAAAAAGTTTGGCATCAAGGGCTGTTACACAAATTAAAAAAATTACTTCCTGCTCCATTTTATTTGGTCTTAAAGTCCTATCATTTTATGTCAAAGTAAGTGATGAACTATCAGCCAAATGTCAAGTGAAAGCCGGAGTACCAATTGCTAATCTAGTTCAGAAACAGCTCGACGACGTTCAACAATGGTTACTTCGTGGATGAGTGTTTGACAGGAGTTCCATCTGCCTCAGGTTCGATTCCCTGATGGGGTGAAATTCATAAAAAATTGTCCAAATGGATTGTTCTAATAAAATGGATCATTTCGGTGATTTAGTTCTTAAATACGCGACTCAAGTACCAGTTCAACGGGTTCTATTCTTAAGTAGAGAATTGAATCCACAAAAAAAAAAAAAATCAAAATTATAGGTTTCGGGTCGACATAAAGAAAATCCCACATGGGAAAGAGAAAATTTGAATACAGGGTAGGAATCAGCTACCTTAAATTATTCTTAAAATTCTACTAATTCTGAACCCATTATAAGCCAATCTAAAACCGAAAACTGAATAAATGTATCCTATTGTTATATTTTCCACTATCCTTTACCATGCAAATAGATCATAGAAATTGGGAAATGCTTTGCTACAAGAACAGGATTTCCCAAAAAGCATAACGTACCAGTAAGTTTTCACATGGCCATACCTTTGAAATTGTTAGTTATCCAAATAAAGTTTATGAATAAGAAAAAAAAACGATACACGAACGAGAAAAAAAAACGCGTTTTGGTTCATATGGATAATCTCTTTCCCCCGGCACATTTTTCCATTCGTTCCCTTTTATTACATTTTCAACCAAAGACTTTGTGAAGAAATATTGCACTTTATTCAATTATCTAAAAAATGGCGCTGTCATAACGAAATTAATTGAATCTTTTATTGTTACTTGCATAGTGCTCTTGTTAAAAAATAAAAATATTTTAGCAGTTATTCAGTAAAATGATAGAGTATATTTCATAATTTTTTACTTTACTTAAATTTTATGCTCACGAATAAAAGATCGTAAAACAATGTATAAAACTCAATAGATAAATTTTTGTATATGAAGAAATATGCTTAAGGTGACCACTTTTTTTCAGAAAAATTATAGAAGTACAGCTGCTGTACTAGAAAGATACCGCAAACAATACCTCAAACGACTGCAGGTTTTTATGAACCGATATCATCGAATATTACTCAACATTTTCTGACCTAATACAATATGAGTCCACAGAACAAATATAAAGTTCTTAGACGTTCGGATCAGAAGACAAAAGTGGATAAAAAATAGGAAGATTGCTCCTACGACAATGAAATGTTTTATGCCTCGTAAATTTAAGGTAGCTAAGAAAAATTTCAAAAATGGTTGAAATCGGTCAGACCCTAGGATTACTTCCTTTGGGCTTGTAGTAAAGGTTTCTAAATATTTTCATTTAAGTATAAGCAAAATGTGTTCAAAATAATCAAACATTTTATCCATCAACTATCATTTCTTTAATTACATCATTTAATTTCAAAAGCTGCTTACGAGATCGACATCTTATACTACTGCTGCAAAGGTGAGATGATGCAAGAAGACTATCAGTATTTGTTGGAGTTCTATTTCACTTTCTAGAAATTATCAACCTATACTTCCTGTTTCTTTGCTTCCTTGGAAAGAATACTGTTGCATCAATTATGTCCTTTCAATGTATCAGTATTTTTTGGATAGTAGCAGGCATGAATCACCAGTTATATTTTGTAACAAATAGTTTAGCCGGAGATTTGGTTCGCTCTGGCAACTCCGGAATCTGGAATGGCTGATCTCAAAAATTGAATTTTCAATATTTTTACTTAATTCTGGTTCCGACTATAGGCACAGATCTATCGATTAATATGTTGATTCAATCTTTGATTTTAGGATTTTTTTTTGACACAGGTATCATTAAACGATAGTTGTTCTACAGATATATAGTCGATGTAACTGTATATTTTGACGTAAATAAATTTTTGAATGGTTCTTGAAATAGATGAATGGTCAAAAAATCACCTTCGGTCGGACACTACTTTTTACAGTAGGATTTTGTAAATTATGTAATTGGAAATGGAATTTTTACTAAATATAATAAGTTATATAATAATAAGGTGAATTTTATTGTACTCGATAATCAAATACAACTCGATTTGAAAAATTTTTGTTTTTTTAATAAACGGGTGAATTTGAAAATTTTGAAAATTCGTAAAAAAAAAAGGGAAAAATGGTCATTTAAGGCCTTTGGGGTGGTTCTCGGTTTAATTGTATCTAAAAACTGAGTACAACATTCACTTTAGCGATTTATTTTACATAGGTGTAGATATCTGAAATTCTTTTATGTGCAAGGTAAATGTTTTCCATACAAGATCCCAAACCTATTGTAGCTCATCCAGTTTTCGCAATTTTAATTTTAATTTTTCATATTCTGCAGGCGGAGGGAAGATTTGAAATACTTTAGCAAAATAAGGCATCTAATGTAGATACTCCACAATTCAACTATTTAAACGAGAAATTGTTCATCTAAATTTGATTATCATAATTCAATTTATGGTAAATTATATTTAAAAACAATTTTAAATATCATATGAAATATGAGTAGACAAAATAATCATATTAATGCAATTTATTAGGTTCAAAGTTCAGCTAAAGTGCTAAGTTGTGATTTGGTTTCCCAATCAATTAAAATCTACTAAAAATGCATACAGTTTTTTTTTTTTAAATATAATGAAGCAAATCAAAAGTCAAAAATACATTTGCATCATATGAAAAACAACCACAGATATAGAGTGAACAGGTAGTTGACCAATTTAGTAAAATAGTTCATGAATACCCGGCGCTGCCCGGGAGATGAAAGCAAAAGAAAACATTAAAATTTATTTGAGCCGAATCTTACAAATTGATCGAATAGAATTCAGCTTTCTTTTATAGGTAGAGTATTCTATAGCGATGGTTTTTATAAACCATATCTTTAAAAAAATAATAAAAAAGAAAATATTTACAGTGGTGTCAAATCCTACAAAGCTGGTTCTCCTCTTTAGATTCTTAAAAAACACTAGCGGCGAACTTTAGTTGTATTGAATTTTAAATTTCAATTGAATTGATTTTTTTGAATCCAAAAATGTTGTATGCTCTTTGGTCATTTGTACAAAACTGGTCACTTCTGATGAGAGAGCACTTTTGCCAATTCAAGTTTAAAAACATACATATATGTATAAATTCGGACTTTTGAGACGTACTTCTTACTCCTTAAATTAATTTGATTGCGCTGGATTTAGAAGAGCCAGCGACAAAATTAATGAACTAGTGAGTCAGGTCAAGAGCAGTTACTCTTTTGTGTATACCCATACACACATAAATAATTAAATAAAATGAAGCAACCCGAGAAAAATGGCAGTGAACATTTTAATAAATTATGTTACTTAATAAAGAACGAACACTTTCATTATTTCGCACTTTTATTTTAAATTTAAATATGTAATATAAATGTTAATAAAATTAAATAATAACAAAATGAAAAACAGAATTAATGTAATTAATATGTATATACACATACATACGTCTGCACTTACGAGTATTTTACATACGTATATTGTAAACTTGTACCGCACCTACATACATATACTTTAGCACTTTATATCCTTTAAACAAAAAGTGAGAAAGGGAAGCACGAGCAAACGAATGATCCTTTTCAATAACGATAAGAGGAAATTTAATTAAATTTCGTTCAATGTTAAAATATTCAAACAAAAATATACGCACATATATACTGCATACATACATGCATATAAATAAATGTTTATATAGACAGGCAGGTATATAAGAGGGCAGTGAACAGGAAGGGGAGCAATTTTCAAAGGTAGGCGTGAATTGCAAACAAATAAATAAACGAACGAACAAAAAGAAAAATAACACATTTTATGCATTAAAAGCCTCCAAGTTAAACTTCCGCTTTTAATTAAATCATTATTAATCTCTTTGCGTGACAGATTGGATGCACTTTTAAACAAAATTAATACAAACTGCTTTCATTTTTATCTTATATATGCAAGCAAATGTATGCACTAGTGTATCCTGAGGTTTTCAATGGGGCTTTTAATTTTTTCGTCTCCTAAATTTTTTTTTCCATTTATGGCCAACGATAAAAATGTATGAAAACTTCATTGGCAAGGAGGGGATCCTCCTCCTTGTACCCGCTAGTGTTGACAATCATACATATTTGAACGAATTATGTCTAGTATATCTTTGAACTATTACAAGACTTTAAATGCGGTTTTCGATTGATTTAAGCCTTCTATAAATTATTTAACCATCCACACAAATATTCGAATTCTTCCAAATTACAAATTTTAAATGGAAAAATACATGAAATGCTTAATGGTAATGGGAACTGAAGAACTAGAATTATTCCCATAAATTTAAAAATAAAAGATATAGGTTTTTTTCATATTTTTCAGTTTACACTGTTATTGCAACAGAATATTTTGAAATCAAAGGTTGTACAGAGCTTGTAAAATTAATATATGATGTCCCTTTAATTGTTTGAACCTGTTTGGAGCCGCAACAATATCACCCATCAATATAAAGTGTGAGGGCTTCCCTAACTTGCTTACATATACACTAGCGTGCTATAATTTGATACATGCACATAATTGATCATCATATTTGTTATTGTTCGGTTTTTGTAATGCTAACTAAATTTACAATGATCTTACATTTTGAATAAGTCAATTCTTTTCTTTTGCCTTTCGACCGTCATTACGATCAAACTACTTGCTTAATATTAATTATAAATTTATTGAATATTAAAACCGTGTTTTTCTTGAATTTTCTAAATCGAACCAATAGCTAACGAAAAAGCTTGTTGACTCAACAGAACCCTTAAGTTAACATTTCGTAGAATAAAGAAAATAATATATCACAAAATACACTGTCACACACTGGGTCGGTTTTTGAGAATTGTACCTTGAATGAATTAGAAAAAATGTTGATGAAAAAATATTCCTTTGAGTCAATAACGAAGATTCTATAAAAAAGAAATACAAATTTGAATTCCAATCAGTTTGCATAGATACACGCGAATCCGGAAAATCCATGGATTTTGACTTTTCAATCTCGGGATTTTTGAAACCACTTTTAGACCGAATCCCTGGATCCCGGGATTGACATCTCTAATGTACGCGTAATTAGCACAAACGGATTAGTATTCTTATTTTTCCCATAAAACAAACTCTCAATTCAATTATATACTTACGATAGTATTTATAGAAGTTTATATTACTTCAATTGCAGTTGGCCATATATTTACCGCCGAGTAGTATCTGAAAGTAAAACAATCGAATTTAATAAAAATATATGCACATATCTAAGTGGTACATAATTTTAAAATAATTTCTAATAAATGTGAAAAGCTAGGCTTTCTCCTTCTTAGTCGGACCAATTTTCAAAATAGATTTCAGTCCAATAAGTGAACTAAAAAACGACAACCAAACTTGATTTTTTGAACTGAATCCGAATTTCGTCCTGTTTTTTTTAAAACTAGGCAGAAACTGAGCAATACTTGAACCTTTTCAATTTATGAAAAAAGGCCAACCGATATTATTTTCATTATTAACATAGGGAAAATATTAAAGATGAGTACAAAACAATTTAAAGAAATTCGGCTTCAAAAAGAAATTAACACTGTAAAAATTTTGCCAAAGTTTTGAAAGCGTAAAAATGCAGTCTTAAAACATTTTGTTTTAATAGCTAAAAAATCTGGTCGTCGCGACGACCCTACCAGCCATATAATTGATGAAGAAGATAATACTATTTTATTTTTTTATAATGATTCCGACAAACACTGCTACATTGGCCCAAATCGAACCAAATCTGAACATGTGATTTTTGGCTGAACCTGGTCTAGCCTGAATCTGAGCTATCGGTCGGGCCTTATTTGCCATAAAATCGGTCATTTCTCGTTTTCTGATATATTTACCACGGCCACGTCCACTACTCTACACCGCATTTTTTTACAAAACCGCATTGACAAATAATTTTTTCATACCAAATCTTAGAGCTGTGCCACAAATTAATGTTGAAATTATGGCCAAACAAACAAACAGACTTGATACATTCAATTTTATGTAGTAGAAGATAGAAGGCAATCACATTGAAGCTTTCGGTCTAACTATGTTCTTGCCAAAAAAAAATGAAAAAAGGGCTGCCACTCCAACAACAAATCATGGCAAATGATGAAAGACAAGATGAAAAAGGAGAATTCTTTTTCCAGATTCAGGCTAGGTTAAAAACAAAAATTTGATTCCATTAACTTTCGATTTCCTCAACATCCTGAAGAGATTCAGCAGTCGCACTATGTGCGCTGTAAACATCAATCAATCTATCAGGCCACGATGAGAGATTGTCTGTGACATTTTGAAACCTGAAATCAGTAACACCGTGTCAATCGGATAAAAACATTGAAGCCCTTTTATATTGATTTTATTCTCCAAACTTAAAGTAATTATATTCCGTTATAACAAAATTTCATTTACAACCATTTTGCTTGAAATACGAAAACCACAATTCGTAAAACTTTAAAATTTTCTTTTAAGTTCGCAACCACATTGAAAGAGGTAAAATATAATTAAATTTTTTTTCTATACTGTGTGCGAATAAAATCATGTAAACGTTTAAAAAACTTTTACCTTATTCAGTATGTGAAAAGAGTTTCTTCTACTGCTGTCATTGATCTTCTCTATGAGTAAAATATACTAAATGCTAAAATGTTTCTTTATATTTAAGAATAATTTAATTTTTTGCTGTAGAAACTAAACCAACAAATATTATGCTTAATATGATTATGAGTGTTTCGGAACCTATTTGGTATACCTACAATTTATAACTATAGGGTGACAGACGACCTCGACAGTCTAATGGGTAGTGCACTAGACTTTCACCCGGGATGTCTTGGTCTAGGGATGGCCGATATATCGATTGATACTATCGAAATCGATATTTTCGCTATCCGTTTGCATTTTGACCACGGCAATCTTACTTTACTATGCCCTTTAAATTTTTCTTCCCTTATTCTTACTCAACGTATAATTACCAATAACTTTTTTCTTTTCTATAAAAACAAACTTTTGACTTTTTAGACTCCTCAATAAATCCATTAAAACTTAAATATTTTAATGTAAAATTTCTGTACTCCTCTTTCACTTTCACAGACTCCACTTTGTTTTTGCTGGCATAAATTTAAATTGAAACAGGTCGCTTTCTAATTGAGAGAATAATATATCAATTTTCCATTTCGACAGCGGCAATGACAGCAACTGAAGCGACTGAAGGTAAATTGAGATTAACACACTTCAACATTCAATTCGAAGCAAATATAGATAGATAATAAACACTGTAGTCTATAGATAGACAACAACATAAAAACAAATAAGACACAAAAAAAGGGTTAACAATTCCGAATTCCAATAAAATAAAGATCCTTATTTCTCCTTACCAAACCTTTCGCAACCCCTTCTTGTTACACAGTATTTTTGTGTTCGCTTTTCCGGATGGAAATATTTTGAAATCATTTACACAGTGGAGAAAAATATTGTTTTAATGATGAAAAAAATTCTTCGAAACTCGAGACAATATCAATTAATGTTGCCTTCGTTTATATAATATTAAACAATATTACATTCAAAGTTAATTAATATCTCAAACAGCTCCATACACATTGACGACAGCAGCTACACGAACACACAACACACAAACTCTGTCGGCTACAACTATTGCCCTGTAGTCAGCTACTAAACACAATGGAAACGGCACCACCTGCAGCAAATGCTGCCAAAACAACAAAAGCAAACTGTCTTCTCTTTCTGTCGCTTGTCAAATTAGAAATTGATTTAAAATTGGGTACAGCCACAATTGTGGTCGGTGGTCGTGTCGTCGCCAAAATAAATTTGACAGATTGAGTCGTGTAGCTGCCGTCGTCAATGTGTATGGTGCATATGGCTGCAAGAATCATCCAACTTAGCATGCTTTGTAAAATGATAATAATACTCTAATCTGCTCTGTGTCAGATTTTTTGATTAGGAAACTGCTGAGAAAGAGTCGGTAGAAATTCCACCGCCATCACAAGAGATTCCTGTGGAAACATTTAATGAGTACCAAGTAGCATATGAAGAGAATGCACCATCGCTTGTGACAGTCTCGAAGTGACTTCGGAGATTCCAGATCGAACATTTTTCTGTGGAGGACGAATCTCGTGAAGGCCATCCAAAATCATCGACTGGTGACGTAAGTGTTGCTCTTTTGAAGTCCAAAACTGACGTAGATTCAAGATTGACCCAGGAAATGATTGCTGAGGAACTGGGCTTGAATGGTCCATGGTTGTATCGCGAATAGTTAGGAATCATTTTGGATACACGAAGAACCTAGCACTATGGGTTCCTCGAATTTTAACTGATGCTCAAAAAGAGGAGCGTGAAAAAAATTTTGAAAATGGAGAGTCCAGCTCCATTAATAAAATTTTATCCTGGTGATGAAGCTTGGTTCTTCACTAATCCACTCATTAAAGCCAAGCAGCATCAAAAGTAATGATATCAATTTATTATCAGCAAAAAAATTGTAGCTGTTATTCCTCTGAAAACTGGATAGAAGGTTATTGCTTAACCCTCCGTTTGGCACATGTCTCGTTAACCTTTGGTTTGGCACATGTGGTTTGGCCTGACCCCTATGTATTGACATGCATAGAAGTGCAAAAAAAAAAAAAATATCAGATAGAAAACAGGCAAACTACAGGTAAAATATTTTTTGTCTCATTACGATTTATTTTGAGGTACATATATTATGTTTATGAATGGAGTTTGGAAATAATATTTGTCTTATTGATTCATCAAACGCATTTGAAGCAAACATGGTCCACTTTTGAGTGTTGTTGGTCATATAAAAAAAATGTGTGTCTGTCCAGACCACTTGTGCCAAACCGAATTCAAATGCATATCATTATAATTATTCTTGTATGACTCGGATCCTTAAATTCAAATATGATAGACAATGAATATTCAGGAAAAATCACAAAATTTGAAGTCGCTAGCTCAATAAGAAATATTTTTAAATTACAAGTGTAATCAAAAAAGGTCTGACTAGACCCATGTGCCAAACAGAGGAGGTAATGGTATACTGACATTTGATTACCACAAGTTTTCGAAAACTTGTTGGGAAACCAGAAAAAAGTTGAACTGCGCCACTTTTTTTCATCACGATAATGCCCCAGCTCACGCTGCTGAAAAAACGAACAACTTAAGGATTGATTGAAGAAATTCGTCCAGCACCATATTTCCCGCACCTAGCCGTGTGATTTCTATTTGTTTCCAAAAACAAGAACAAAAAATAATTAGAGGTGAGGTCATCGGCAATACTGAGAAGATAATTAATGCAATTAATGTCAAAGTTGCAACCCTAAAAAATTCGAGTTTTGAGTTTTTCGAAGTAGATCTTTTGGTTTCAAAAATATATAGAAATTAATGGCAATTATGTCCACAAATTAAAAACGATGAAGATTAAAGTTATAAAATTAAAATTGTTTTTGATCTTTTCCTTGTAACAAACTAAGCGAAATTTTCTTAGCCCTGCCGTAGTCTAAAACATAAAAATACAGCGGTTTCACTGACTGGGTCACGTTGAGCGAATGCAGTAAAACGCTTCGGGTAGCAAGAGCGTGTCGAAGTGAAAACCTACAGTCTCAAATTCCATTAAATGACGATGTTTATTGGAAGAGAGCCCACTGCTCTCAAGAAGTGTAATTGTTATTTGTATATTCAAATATGATATTATTAGTTATAGATTTTTATAAAACTCTCAAATTAATTTTAATTGCAAAATATTCAATGATTAACCACTGTTTAACATGGATAACAAACCGGTTTGGCACAGCGACCATCAGAATTTGACACTAAGCAAAAGGTTTCAATTGTAGCACGAGTAGCACGGATTTGTTTTCTAGAGATTCATATACATGTTTGCATACATACGTAGCTGTACGGTATGTACGTGTACCCGTCAGGATAGATGCAAAGCCCGATTTGCCATGTCCACTCAAATGTAAATAAAAAAAGAAGGAAACATTGGAATTATTAAATTCTGGATTCTTATTCGATTTCATTTTTCTACTCATTTCATTTGTTTGTTGCTGCTATTGCTGTTCTACAAATCGTTGAGATTTCCCGTATGCAGCATATAGCACGTGTACACCCGTGCTCCGTGCTGTTCCCAAGCTTTTAGGTCACTCAAGTGTGTGAGCTTGTGTGTATGTGTGTGGCCAAAAATTGGTGGTTGTAATTTGCAGATACTAAATCACTTCAGTTACAATACACTTCAGTTACAATACACGAGCATACGTCCAATATTTATCTACGGATGCTTCCTGCTGTCATATCATCAGGCAAAAGATGTGAAGAAGATATTCCGAAAGGATAACGACAGTTCGAAGGTATCGAAAGCAAATAACAAAATTTCGATATAGGTACGTATTGTATGCTCGTATGTCTCTATGTGTGTATGTCAGCCAAAATAATTAGATACTCTTTGTGTGTTTGTTTGTTTGTTTCCATGTTTGTTTGCTTTGATCCTGTGGATTGAATGTTAAGGAAATTAGATTTGATTTTGAGTTTGTTTGCTGTTCTCGTTGTTATTGTAAATAGCATGACATCCAAAGTGAAGCTTAAAGCGAAAATCATACGTGGTAATTATTTATATAATTCTAATTAAAGTTGCATTACTTGTCTAAATATTTGCATGCAATTACATAAATTATAAATAAATAGATATGCAATTAAGTAAATACATAGTTATTATAACAAGTTTTTTTTATTAGTTTTTGATTTCCACTTACATATGTAGATGTCAATGTTATTCTAAAAAACTAATTTTCATTTAAAATGTCGCCCATGAAAATTTTCATTGTCGAATCTACAATAAATAAGTATATTTGCAGTGGCGGATACAGAAAACATTTTGGGGGGGAAATAAAAAATAAAAATTCTCCATATTAACCAAAACGCCAAAACGCGGGCTGGAGCGTTTTTTTTCTCGTTTTTGTATGGTTTTTTTTTTTTGCTTATTCATAAACTTTATTTCGATGACTAACAATGTGAAAACTTACTGGTACGTTACGCTTTTTGGGAAACCCTGTTCTTGTAGCAAAGCATTTCACAATTTCTATGATCTATTTTCAAGGTTAAGGATCGTGGAAAATATAACAATAGGATACATTTATTCAGTTTTCCGTTTTAGATTGGTTTATAATGGGTCGAGTATTAGTAGATTTTGAGAATAATTTAAGGCCGCTGATTCCTACCCTGTATTCAAATTTTCTCTTTCCCATCTGGGATTTTCTTTATATCGACCCGAAACCTATAATTTTTTTTTTTATTTTTTTGTGGATTCAATTCTCTACTTGAGAATAGAACCCGTTGACCCGTGGTACTTGGGTCACGTATTTAAGAATTAAATCACCGAAATAATCCATTTTATTAGAACAATCCATTTGGACAATTTTTTAAGAATTTAACTCCATCAGGGAATCGAACCTGGAACTCCAGTGAAGCACTCATGCACGAAGTAACCATTGTTGAACGTCGTCGAGCTGATTCTGAACTAGATTAGCAACTTCTGTAGGAGATTAATTTGACGCTAAAATGGCAGTATCATCTGGATAAGTAGCTATAGTAACACCATCAGTTTCAGGCAAGTCGCAGGTAAAAATCGAATAAAGAGCAGGACCCAGGACACTACCCTGTGGTACTCCGGCTTTCACTTGACATTTGGGTGATATTTCATCATTTACTTTGACATAGAATGATAGGACTTTAAGATCAAATAAAATAGAGCTGGAAGTAAATTTTTTAATTTGTATAACAGCCAAACTTTGTCGAACGCCTATTGAATGTCCAAAAATATGACATAGCAATATTTCTTGCGTTCCAGAAAGTCAGTGACAATATTGATGATATTATTGATGATACTTATGACGAAACCCAAATTGGTGATCCTGAACTATTTTCTTTTTTTCTTGTATTATTAGCAATCTTCTACTTCGAATATTTTCGAGAAAATTTGCATTGAGTTTTCAGGTTTATTGGGTTTAGGTATCATTATTATTATTTATTATTTAGGGAAGCCCAACCAGGCAGGCACTGCGACCTAAAAGATCTTTTGTGCCATTCCCCATTTTATGACAAAAGACGTTCAGCTGACCTAATAAAAGTCAAGACATCTATTGTAGAAGAAGATTTTATTTGATTAGCCGTCAGAAAAGGAACACCAAAAATTCTTCCTCTGAGCCGAGCCAAGGCTGGACATTCACACAGAATGTGAGGTGTCAACTCGTCATCTTCCAGACATAGACGACACTCTGTCTCATTAGACAGACCTATTTTGTTTAGGTGATATCTGAGCCCATAGTGTCCAGACATGTAGCCCACCAGTAGCCTAAGGTCTGATTTGGGATAAGAGATGGGCTTATTTTGGGCAAGCGGAACGATAAGCGCTTTTGCCTGTCTTAAACCTGGGATAGAGTTCCAATACTCTAGCCATTTTGCCTTAGACCACTCCTCAACGATAGATTTCGTAGAGGTCCAGCCGACTCCGCAGAACGGATCGGGGCCAATGTGCTTGTCTAGCCAGTTCATCGGCTGCTTCATTACCAACAATGTCACAGTGGCCGGGTTAGGTATCATTATTATCTCAGCATATTTCCATAGAGAAGAAAAGCGGATAATGAGCAAGATTATTCATTATTCTAATAATTGAAAGTAAATCGTAATAACTAAAAACAACAATAACTAATTATGTCCACCTTTTTGCCTGTTTAAGTTATTAAATTTTAAAGTGTTTGAAAATCTTTTGGGGGGGGGGGTGGGGTAATTCCTCCCTGTTCCTCCCCCTTGTATCCGCCCCTTATATTTGGCTTGTGTTTTATGTTTACTTTACTGTGCATATTTGCAAAAACAATCTCAAATGAATAATGTGTAACAGGCTAAGAGAACGTATATGTGTAGTCATCACAACAACAGTGTATACAGAGACGGGCAAATCAGACGGCCGTAATGTAATTGTATGTCTAAGTTTGTATTTTTAAAATGATATACAGAATATACAAAACTTCTTCTACACTTATGGTATAACCTTGGATGGCTTCGTCTGGCTTAAAAAATACGTAAATTTCGAAGGTAAACAAGAATGATCTTGAAGAAAAATTATTAATTTTAACAAAAATAATTGACGAATAAATGGTGGGTGTTCATCTGTTTTCTCGGGTTTTTTCCAATATTTGACTTACGGCCAATGATTGACTTACCAGACTTAAGGCCACACTAAAAAGTTTCAATCAGTTAGTAGACGATGAGCTTCAATCTTTTACACAATATGCTTCCTGCCTCTAAATCAGTGCTGAAGAAATTTTGATTCACATGTGAATAGGCTCACATTTGCTGCCAACTCAATGCTGTCACACGAACACTATAAGCTACTTCGTGTAGCGTACAAGCTATTGACGAACAATGGCATTCGTCAATAGCTCGCTTTTTCATTTTATAGCGTTTTCTTTTCTCCATAAAATTTTGGATTTTTTCTGCACCGTGCGAAGGCTATTAAATTTCGTGTTCTTTTCTGAAAAAGAGGCAGCCTTTTCAGAGAGTATTGTGTTCTTTTCTAAAAAATGTTGCCTTCTGAGCGGGGAATAATTTTATACTTTTTACACTCAAATAAATGAAGGGATAAGAATGTTGCCCTGCAAATTAGTTGATTCCGACAGGGTAACATTTTTATGTTCTTTTCTTGCACTAAAAGTGCAACATTTTGGCAGAGTTAAGGGCAACATTAAAAAATTGTTGCCATGGCACGCGGCAAAAAACATGCAACATTTTGTTAAGAAAAGAAAACGCTATTAGTTCCTGCGATAACTACACTCATACTGATTGCCAATATGGCCAACTTTTGTTTTTCAAAATCCGCTAAAATGAAGAAAAAAAACTCGTATTTTCTGTAAAAAAGCGCTACATTTTTTCCTTATAAAAGTGTTAAACACAAATTTTTTATATACAGCAGAATCGCGATTATTCGTACTCTTTTAATTCGAAAATCTCAATAATTCGTAACAAACTGCTGGCCTCTTGAAAAAATCGCTTTAACTCGCAAAAATTCTACACATTTTGGTCCCCTCGCTAATTTATATTTTTTTTTCAAGGCAAGGTCTGTTTAACCTCTTATAAATCTAAATTTGTTGTTGCAAACCTCTTATAATTCGTAATGCAAAGTAAAATTCTATGGAACTATGATAAGGTATGCGAGAAGAAGTCTTAAA
This sequence comes from Toxonevra muliebris, assembly GCA_963691655.1. Taxonomy (NCBI): domain Eukaryota; kingdom Metazoa; phylum Arthropoda; class Insecta; order Diptera; family Pallopteridae; genus Toxonevra; species Toxonevra muliebris. The sequence goes on from OY829326.1 coordinate 81,005,917, forward strand.
CTACAAAACAGTTAATTCATATTTTTCTTATTTTAACCTCTCGTTAACCCTGGAATTGTATATCCCAATAACGTGCGAAAAATTAAGTAAAATGCATGATACGGTATCCATTTTATTTGAGTTTTCTCTAAAATACGGCTACAAAGGTTATAGCAAACATTATGACCCATTGGAAAACTTTAGGATAACTAAGGATTAAGAGTCACGGACATATTATTTTTTTAAATTTATTTTAATATTTGCATAAAATGTTGAAGAAACTCAACCAGATTTTGAGGAAAAACTCGGGGGTGAAAGGGTTAAATCAAAATCTCGTTAAATCGAAAACCTCTGTAATTCGTAAAAAATTGCTGGTCCCTTGCGATTACGAATTATCGGAATTCTGCTGTATTAAAAAGAAAATTAATTGAATACATGTATTTTTAACGTTTTTAATTCACAGCATTTCTAAATTTTGCAATTACAAGATAAAACTAAAACAAGATAATGGAAAAAGAGTATTTTATAAGCTTTGATCACAAAAAAATATACAGAGTAATAATTTATAACTATCACATATCGATGTCGAAGTCCATATTCTCTTCATTACTAAATGATTTTTGGTGTTTTAATCCATTTTTTATATGAAGTAAAGAATTTTTTGAATTGAGTGACTTAGGGCTATGAACTTTTGGTTTGCTCATTTTTTCGATAAAAAAATATGGTCGGATTATTTAGGAAATGCATTATTTAGCGGAGCATTTAGTGTCTTTTAAATTGAAAAAAACGCGTTAAAAAACCCGCTGACCGCTAATCACTTTTATTCCGCGTTCTAATTTTCAAAAAGCGCTAAATTTAGCGGGAAAAGCGCTGAGTTGGCCACACTGCTGATTGCAACTTCTTTTTTTTTACATCAGTGCAAAATCCATAACATGTCCCACCAGTAAGATACGTTTTTTAGAAGAGGGCAACTGTAACACCAATTTTAGTTTACTTAAAAATATAATTTTTTTTTATTATTTTTGCATATTGTTAAAGTAATAAAATATACCTACAAAGTTTAAATACTATTGCTCATTATTTCATTTAAAAAAAAATCCTAAAAGCTCGTCAAATTCAAGGGCGCTAGACCAGAAGGTCCCATTAAAACAAAATGATAAAAAGTTTAGTCAACAACAAATGCTTTTAGGCATTCAACCTTTCCGGCTTCATAAAACCACGCCCATTAAGGTTTTGAGACCAGATTTATGCTTTTTACATACAAATTTATCAATTCCAATTTTTTAAAATCAATTAAAATTTTGGGGACTAGAGGGTTAACAAAGAAAATAAATTTTTTTTTAAATCATGATGAATTTTGGTGATTTATTGATATAAATACTTTTTCCAATTCATTTTTTGTTAGATACCCTAAGTTCAAATATCGGTGTGTGGTAGACCTATTTTTCCGAGCACCCGTCAATATGACGGATTTCAGTAAAAATAGGTTTGTAATTTTGTCCGTAAATCTAGTGTTAATCAAAAATCACTAATAATTTTGTGATTAGCTTTGCGTCTTAGAAACGGCATTATGCATTAGTTGTAAAATTTTAGAAAATTAAATTAAATTCTAGTTTGTGAAACGTTTTAATTCTCTTCTAAAAATAAAACTATGGGCGATTTCGAGCTTGTGTCAAGTTTGTCAACTGTCATAGTTTTGAGAAATCATGCTGACCTGAAAAATAAGAAAAATAATATGATAACAAAAATGGCGTCCAAATGGCAGCAGCTTTGCTAATCAGAAACACTCAGCGACGCGTTTCTAACACACTCTGAAATCAGCTTTTCGATTTTTACGCCCAAGGAACGCAACCAATGTCATCTCAAATTAGCAAGTGATAGCCGTCAGAGGAATTCACTGTTATTGTTAGTTAGGTTATGTACATAAATATGAGAGAAAGAGGGAGTGTTGTTCTTGTTATTCTTTCAAGAGTTGGTTTTGATTTTTTACTGGCTCTCTTCTTTATTTACATATGCACATCCAAAAATAAAATTCGAATGTTTTTCCGAATTCTGAATTTTGTAAAATGTTTACTATCTTTTGTTCCAGAGCCTACTTTGGAATATTTTTTAAAATCAACATATAGGCCAAAAATGGATTCCTTGGTTCAAAAACTTTTATGTAGATGATGCTCCAGTACAAGTACAAATTCAACTTTCCTCTGATTTTTGCAACTTTTGCTCATTGGTATGCATTCAAATTATAAAGGGTTCAAACATTTTCGGTGCTGATTATTACCGATCCTCTGCGGAGGTCGGAAACATGAATCAATCTGAGGATTGATTCATATTTCCGATATGATATTAACTAACTCATTCTCTGATGAGTGCTATATCACTAATCTGGAGTGGCATGAGGAGGCCAGCACACAGTCACTGCTGCATAGCCAATTACTACTTTAGTCACTGAAAACATTTATTATAAAACAAATTAAATTTGGCCCAGTCTACGTATCCCCCGCCACTTTACTATCTAGTGGTACTCGATTAAGAAATCTCAGTTTGTATCTAGGTACACAGGAAAAGCAACTACTTGGAGGTACTTGCAACAACATCCGACGTACAACTAGTATGCCAATAAACTAAATAGCATTTAAAATAGTAACATAAAATATATAAATTGATCAAATAAATAAATAAATAAAATGTTCTTCTATTGGCTACTTAGGAGGCATCAAACTATTCAATAGTTTAATGGTAAATAAACCGTAGTGAATAATTTAGTAGTACTTACTTACATATAAGGTAGAAATATGTAGTAACAAGTAATTTTCACATTTCAATCGGGGAAAAAACAGAATAGATGAAGTATATGTACATCTGTAGTATATATAGAATATACAGGTTGAGAGCAAGTCACACATACATAAAAATTTTATGTGAATGAACCAACACATACATATGTAATACAATGAACATATTCTTAGACATCTACTTACTATACACACATACATATATGTACATATATAAGATATGCACTCTCATACTCAAGTGAAATAGCATGACAAGCGACTGCTGTGCGACACAAGTACCGGAACTTCCGTCATTTGCTTCCCTAAGTTTCCGTAAAAGTCTTACATTCATGTACATATACATATGTATGTATGTATGAGTGTAATATGTTTATATGAGTTTAGGTAAAAGTATGTGTAAGAGAAGTATGTGTATGTATATGTGTGAGAATGTAAACAAAAAGTTAGAACTACATTTTATAGCATTAGTGTAGTGTTCGTTGTGTATGTACTCGCATGTATGTATGAGTACGTTGCATGCCTGTTTTGTTATCTCAAGCATTTTAATAGTTGTATCGACTACGTATGCTTCGCTTCGCTTCCCTTTGCTGTCTTGACAACATCACCACATCCACCATCATCGTCGTCATCAACAACGACAACAGAAGCAACAACAGTGGAATCAACTTGAAAGTTTACTACAGCTACTAAAGTATATCTGATTCTAGTGGCTGTGAGCAATTCGTAAGATGCTTTACAGAAGTTCGCTCCATGAAGACGAACATGAGCTGTTGCTTACAACCGTCTCTCTAATGGCATGAGCACCACTATACTCCAAATACATTTACACTCTTAATACGTCACTACACAAACTTGTGATTGCATGGATAATGCATTCGATGCGTTGCGTTGCATTACAGCACTATTAAAGGAACTTACACGAGTGCATATTGAGGAAGTTGAAATCACAAGGAATCGGAAGTTAAGTTAAAGTATTAAAATTTAATCAAGATAAGGAGGAAGATGATGTTGAATCATACCCGCATTACTGTATATTTGAGAAGGATATGTGCTATTCACAAGGATATGGTACACGCATACATATGTATGTTGGTAATCATTAATCACGATGAAGGAATAGTTTTATTCCATTAAATTGCTATACATAAGTATATGACAGGCAATGATGAAGTAGGGATATTAAAATATTTTTATACACACATCTGTTTATATTAATTGCAGATCAAAGCTACTTAAGTATGTATTAGTAAGTAATAAATAATGAAGTACTAAGGATTAAGAAATTAGAAAATAATAGTACGATATCTTTGCTTTGTAAGCCAGTCAACTTTTTTTATTAATTTATTTATTAATATGCATTTGAAAATTATATTCGAAATTCATTTGTAGTAGGGATGTCGTTCGGGATTCATGATTCAAATTTCATTTCCAAGATCCAGGGATCGACCCCAGGATTGATAGCACTATACAATACGAAAGAACTTCTGAATTCTAATATTGTTTTTCTAGAGTTGTTTTCGTTGCCGATCACGAATCTACAAACATTTTCTTGGGTCAGGTCGAACTTTTGTGACATAGATGATTTTATGATTTTTTAAAAAATTGTGAGGTAGGGGTACGTGCAAAAAATTTTTTCTACATAACATATGAGTCTTTACAACGTTTTCACCCAAAAAAAAAAAAAAAAAAATTTAAAAAATTAAGATTTTTTCGACCTAAATTTTTCAAAAAATATTCACGAAAGAGGGGTAAAAGGGGAACATTTTTTCGAGTTTTTTATTTTTTACACGTTTTATGAGTTTCTATAATTTTTTAAAAAATCGAATTTGTCAAAATTTATTACAAATTTCAAATGGAAAAATATCTGAAATGCCTAATAATCTACAGATGAACTTCACATAATTTTTCGAAGAGAATTTTATGCCAAATGCAAAAAATAAATTAATCTATGCTACTATTATTATAGCACAACAGCCCATGGAGGGCTTAGGCGAGCTTTTCGCTTTTCGCATCCATTCATGTTGTGTGAGCTAAATTTATGAACATGCACATTTTATGCCAAATCTGTACGGTGAACTGAAAAGTTTTTCATAGGCAATTTTTACTCTTGGAGGTTTGCGATTTCCAGCCAAGATGTGGTCCCGCTGTTCAACAGTCCAACACACTAATCACAAGGCTACGCCGACAACGAATGGAAAAATATCTGAAATACCTAATGGTCTACTGAAGAACTAACTCCCATAAATTTAAACATTTTATTTTGCAATGCCTTTTTAGAACCATTATTATTTGAAGGAAGGACGACTCGTTAGTCAGGCACTGCGACCTATAAGATCTATTGTACCAAAGCCCTAAGTTATGAAAGAAAGAAAGGAAGAGAGAAAGAAAGATAGATAAGAAACAGACCCAAGCCGAGAATCAAACTCGGGTCTCCAGAGACAAAAGTCTGTCACTCTGCCTTTAGACGTGGCGTTGGTAGGACCTACAGCTTAGCGCCAATTCCGAACGGCTGTGGCAATTTTCTATCAGCTCGGTGGTTTTCCATTGCCAAACCAGGGGCGGATACAAGGAGGGCAAAGGGGGAAATTCCCTCCCCCCCAAAAGATTTTTAAGCACTTAAAAATTTAATAACTTAAGCAGGCAAAAAGGTGAACATAATTAGTTATTGTTGTTTTTAGTTATTACGATTTACTTTCAATTATTAGAATAATGAATAATCTTGCTCATTAAACCACTTTCCTTCTCTATGGAAATGTGCTGAAATAATAATGATACCTAAACCAAATAAACCTGAAAACTCAGTGCCCTCATATAGACCTATAAGTTTGCTGGCAATATTCTGGAAAATATTCCAAGTAGAAGATTGGTAATAATACAAGAAAATAAGAATATAGTTCCGGATCACCAATTTGGGTTTCGTCATAAGTACGGTACTCCTGAGCAATATCATCAATATTGTCATTGGAACGCAAGAAATATTGCTCTGCCATATTTTTGGACATTCAATAAGCGTTCGACAAAGTTTGGCTGTTATACAAATTCAAAAATTTACTTCCAGCTCTATTTTATTTGGTCTTAAAGTCCTATCATTCTATGTCAAAGTAAATGATGAAATATCACCCAAATGTCAATTGAAAGCCGGAGTACCACAGGGCAGTGTTCTGGGTCCTGCTCTTTATTCGATTTTTACCTGCGACTTGCCTGAAACTAATGGTGTTACTATATCTACTTATCCAGACGATACTGCCATTTTAGCGTCAAATTAATCTCCTACAGAAGTTGCTAATCTAGTTTAGAAACAGGACGACGACGGTCAACAATGGTTACTTCGTGGATGAGTGCTTCACTGGAGTTCCATCTGCCTCAGGTTCGATTCCCTGATGGGGTTAAATTCTTAAAAAATGTCCAAATGGATTGTTCTAATAAAATGGATCATTTCGGTGATTTAGTTCTTAAATATGTGACTTAAGTACCAGTTCAACGGGTTCTATTCTCAGGCAGAGAATTGTAATCCACAAAAAAAAAAAAACAAAATCAACCCGAAACCTGGGTTGATATAACGAAAATCCCAGATAGGAAAAAGAAAATTTGAATGCAGGGCAGGAATCAGCGACCTTAAATTATTCATAAAATTCTACTAATTCTCGACCCATTATAGACCAATCTAAAACCGAAAACTTAATAAATGTATCCTATTGTTATATTTTCCACGATTCTTTACCTTGGAACCATAGAAATTGTGAAATGCTTTACTACAAGAACAGGGTTTCCCCAAAATGCGTAACCCATACCTTTGAAATTGTTAGTCATCGAAATAAAGTTTATGAATAAGCAAAAAAAAACAAAAACGATCCACGAACGAGAAACAAAAACGCTCCAGCCCACGTTTTGGCGTTTTGGTTCATATGGGGAATTTTTATTTTTTATTTCCCCCCAAAAATGTTTCCTGTATCCGCCATGCACACTGGTCGCTGCCATAGGTCAAAAATAAAAACTCGAAGTCAAAAGTTTGGTACCAAATGTGTCATCCCTATTTCCTACAAGAACAAGCTTTTCGGAAGTATTGTAGTTTTTGTTTTATTATAACCGTACTCTTTAGGAGAATAGCTTCAAAAGAGAGAGCATGGATTTTGTTTGTTCTTACAGTGTGAGTAGGTTGAAAGAGAAGTGCAACTTAAAAAAAAATTTTCAAAATATAAATCAATTTTGTATTGAAATAAATCAAATTGAATATTAAAAAGAAAGGTAGGGGCTTCATTTTTAAATACTTTTAATGTTCTTAAATTATCCCGAAATTTTGTCTGTTCAATCCCGGGATTTTCGGAGACTACTTTTAAAAGACCGAACCCTGGGTTTGACATATTTAATATATTTGACCTGGAATGAAGAGAGGGACCTAGTGTCCGAAAACAGGTTTTCGATATTTTTTCTTCGTACATACTTGGCATACTTTTCTACGTCAGAGTTGACTTAAACCTGAAAATCTATTTTTTGGTACACTAGGCCTCTTTCTTCATTCCTGATCACATATATGTAGGCACTTTTGGCATTTTGAAATCTATTGTCGTTCGACATACAACAAAACTGAAACTCGTAGAAAACTCTATTCAATGAACTTTATAATATAATTTTTTTTTTTACGCAAGATATCCAGGTGCTCTACCCCACCCAGACCCCTCGCCAGACCAGAAAAAGTAATAACAATTTCTCTATACGGCACCAACTCTTGCTTACAATGGCAAACCTCAGAGTAAAAATTGCTTAAGAAAAAGCTCTTCGGATCCAGTATAAGGCTGTATGCTCCATAGCATACAGGCGATTAAGACGAAAAATAATAACAACAGTATTATTAAGTTAGATGTAAATATCAGTAAAAATTCTGCTTTTTTCCAGAACTCGGAAAATAATGGACTATTTAAACTGAATGTTGTTGGAAATGCATCGTCGAGTCTCGGTCAGATTAGGTGGCTATCCAAGGACACACTTAGGCTTGAACGCACCATTGTGATATCACATGTTGGACTTACACTTCAACGACGGTTCTAAACGGTGGTCGTTGAGTATTGTATGCGACAAAATGCAGGACGAATGCCGTGTTTTTTTAGTTATCGATTACAACAGCGTAAGTACTCAAGCTAGATGTCAAATGAAAGGTTTCGATTTCCAAAATACGAATATGAAATGAAGCCACTCTTTACTCTGCCACTCTAATCTCAGTAGCAGCGCGTAAATGGGCGTTTTTTTGAGTTATGTATCTGTTTCCATAGAGTAAGCAGTCGAATGAGTTGTCAAATAAAAGGTTTTGATCTCCAAATTACGAATATCAAATGGTGTCGCAAGCGAAACTAGCCCAGGAAACATGCGCACAAAATGGTTGGTGTCGAACGATTGCAGCTGGATTGGAAATGGCAACATTTGATAATGGTTTAAACTGTTTTCGGGTTAAATCCTATAGAGCTTCGATAGTCCGACTTAAAACCAGATATAAACGAAAAAGTATTCAAAACTGAGCGTATGATATACAGGGTGACAATTGTAAAGTGACGCAAGTTTAATACTCTGCAGCAAGCTTTGCCATTTACCGTTACTTTAATTTAAAAAGCAAATTCATTCATCACTGGCTTTGCTTTTAATTTCATTTGAATTTTTGTTATTACATTTTGAAATTTCCATAAAAATGGACAAGGAAAATATTCGTCGTGAAATTATGAAATTTCATTTGGCAAATAATTGGCAAAAAGTAGCCGTCAAATTGCAAAGGCTTCAAATTTGTCAAGTCGTACGGTAGACCGAGCTATTATTCGATATAATGAAACTAGGGGTTTTGGAGATAGAGACCGGGGAAAATTTTCAACAGTTGCCACTACTGGTTTAACAGAAAAAATTCGTAAACGAATCAAGCGAAATCCAAGGCGCTCAATGAGAAAAATCGCTAAGGAAGGGGGAGTAAACCGTGAAACAGTGCGAATCATTGCAAAATCAAAGCTTAATCTTAAGCCGTAAAAGCTTCGAAAAGCTCAAGATCTGACACAAAAAAAGAAAGATTTGCGACTGCAAAGATGCAAGGCGTTGCTACGCTCCTCCGTGTTAAAAAATGTTGAAAATAAATATCTTGTTTACAGATGAAAAAATTTTCACGGTTGAACAACATTTCAATGCGCAAAATGACCGAATGTGGCTAACATCATCATCGCAACAAAATAGGACTGTTGGCCGAGTTCAAAAGCCAGCTTCCGTTATGGTATGGGCTGGAGTTTCCGCTAATGCCAGAACCCCTCTAATATTCGTTGAAGAGGGTGTTAAAATTGACCAGGTTGTTTATCGGAGCATTTTAAATGAACATGTTCTTCCCTGGGCCCAAGATACATTTGGAAATGAAAACTGGACTTTCCAGCAAGATTCTGCACCTTCCCACATGGCAAAATTAACGCAAACATGGATAAAAGACAATTTTTCTGGATTCATAACATCTAAAGAATGGCCACCATACTCCCCAGACTTGAATCCAATGGACTACTCTATTTGGAGTATTTTAGAGAGTAAGGCTTGTGCATCTCAACACCACAGTCTGGAGTCGCTGACAAATTCATTAGAGAAAGCCTGGACTGAAATTGATCAGAAAGTCCTGCGGCGAACAGTCCTACGATTTCCGGATCGATTGAAGGCATGTGTGCAGGCTAAAGGAGGTTATATTGAATGAGGTGGGGTTCAAATGAATGCTTATATATTCAGCAATGTTAACACTTAATTGTACTTAATGGAAGTACGTCCTTTTGAAAATAACTGCTGAAATGTGTGCGTCACTTTACGATTGTCACCCTGTAAATCGTTACTAAGAGGATTGGGCCAAAATGTTCACTAAACATGGCCAAATTTGGTAAGTTCATAGACAAAAATGCAAGGTTGTATTGAAATATTGGATTCAAGGAACCTACAGTTTTATGCCGACTCCGAAAGGCAAAAAATAATCAAAAGTTAATTGCAGCTTAGTTATTATGTTTCAAACCATAAATAAATTAAAATTTCATTACGCTCCAATTCATGTATTAATAATAAACAAACAAACAAAAAAAAACTATAATATTTTACTCACAAGAGCAAACAATTTAATTTTATTATTAATACCAATTAAGAACAAAAAGGTAACAAAACACAAAAATATGAAAATATTTTTTGCTGCTCTTGTTGTTCATTGCACTTAATCCCAACAATTTTCAATTAAAACTAACAATTTTTTTTTGTTTTGTTTTTTCTTTTTTTTGTTTGGTTCAATTCAAAATTCAAAAATTCAATTTCATGTAAACAACATTCGAGAAAACGTTTTTATTCCAAACTACACTCACACCTGCTCCCAGTTGATATTTGTGTATGTACCTGTGCATATTGGCCAAACATGCATATCTATTTGCCCAAATACATAGGGCATAAATACACGCATACATGTATATATATGTATATATGTATATGTATGTAAGCACATACATACGAGTAAAATCGTATAGTGCTTATCTATATATACATTGTCTATTCGGTCGGTTTCATTTACAGCTTCTAATAAAGCTCCTCACAGTGGTCCTCCTCATTGTCGTCATCCATATTGACGTTGTTCTCATTGTCGTCATCGTCGTTGACATGATCATCATAGCTGGTATCCAATACTGTCATGTTAATGGTTTCAATTCGATTGCTTTATGGTTCTGAGATTCTGTGCACTTTTATGTTAAAAACAAAAAAAGCAAACACTCCAATAGCATCGACTACAACAATAATAGGTAAACACTTATGTATATACATACATACATACATAGGTATGTATGTCAAACATATTTACACACACATACTCGCTTGTAGTCGCCTTTAGATTGTTTGCGTGTATGGTTTGCTAATAAATTTTTATTTTATTTTTTTTTTAAATCGAAATAAAAATGGAGTTTTATTTATTCTTTTAGAATGTCAAAGTCATAAACATTTGTAAAAATATGTACACAAATACAAACATATACTATATATAATTCAACACATACATACTCATGCACACTTCTGCATATGTTTATGTATGTGTAAGTATATAGAAATGTATATTTTTTCCATGTGTTTGTAGCTGAAATGAATTCAAAAAGTTTAAATTACTTTTTCTTTGAAATTTTAAAAGATATTTGTTTATTTTCATCTATATTCCCTCTCACAATCAGATGAGACTGAATGACTAATGAAATATGCATATATGTATTTAATTACTAAAAATGCATTGAATTTCTTAGTATTTACCAGCCAGAGAATCTTTTTAAAAGTTTTGAGATGTCCAACTTATGTTAGTGAGCCCTGAAGTGGGAGAGGCTTAATTAAGTAATGTCAAAAATATATGAAAACGATACTCAATTTGTGATAGTTTTTTAGGAGACTATGAAAATTAAATCTAGAGGTTAATTTTCAAAGTCATGACTTTAAGTTCATGTAAATTTCGTTATTTGAAGTTATATATAAACATATTATATAGGATATTGAAAGATTAAGAACTACCACTAAGATCACTGATGAGGAATTGTGGCGGATTCCGAAACGGCCGTCTGATTTGCCCGTCTCTATATACATTGTTGTTGTGATGACTACATTTGTTCATTAACCTGTTTATATATAACTTCAAATATACTCAATTTGTTCTAAGGCTGCCACGTTCAGCTATGCAATGATTATCATTCCAACCATATTGGCAGCATTCTTTGGACTAAAAGTGGCAAGGATACTAAAAAGTACGTACACGTCATGTCTTGTATTTAGATACTGAGTTGTATTTACTCTAAAAAAAGAATTTTCCACCAGGATAACGATACTCAAAGGGAAATGAATCCACAAAAAATTATTCTCTCGTAACAAAATCGACGTTCTAAAGTAGGGGTGACCCCCAAAAATATTTTGGGAGCCAAGCAACAATCACAACAACAACAACGAATTTAAGAAATACGTTAAAAAAATAAAACGCACAAACAACAATCCCTGATCTGATCGGGCGGTGCGAAATAAAATCATAAACAACCATTTTTGTGATTGTTGCAAAGAGCCCAAAGTGCCAATTGAGCTACTGGCACAAGACACCAACAGCACAACCAAATGTGACAAGAATATTTGTTTTTGCATATTGAAAGCAAAAGCTATGGAAAAACAAAAACAAATATTCTTAGCGCGCGACCGCAACAACAAATATTCATAGCAATAAAATGATTTCGGCAATGAGGCATGTGCGCGATGTTAAATGAAAGCAATGAATTGATTTTTGCAGCAAAAACACAACAAGGGAAACAAAAACGAATATTAACCGCGTTTTATTCGCCACTTGCTTCTAGTTATGTTTAACTAGCAGCGATAATTGTATGGGAAAACAACAACAAAGCGGCAGAGATAACACGTATAATTATAGCTGTTATGCATACTTAACAAGTTGTTTAACTACATCAAATTCTATTGTGAACCGCTAATAGCGAAACAAGAAGCATGACAGTTTGGTAAAAAACAGAAAAGGAAAATATTTGAAATGTCTAGCGGTGAAAATAAGTTAAAATCATCGTTAAATATTTGTATAAAGAGTAAAAACTAAAAACAATGCCCGCGATTGACCGCAATGACTGGGATCCATTAAAATGTTTCAGCTCTGGCTGCTGAGCAGCTGCTAGAGCTACAACATTGTGAATAACATTATAACGAAAAAGAGACTTAACAACTTGGTCGTTTTATTCGCACATGTTAAACTGACTGGCGAATAAAACACAGCTATTCTTAGCGCGCAACCGCAATAACAAATATTCGTAGCTTTGAAATGATTTTGGTAACGAGGCAATTTAAAATTTTTTTAAAACCTTCAACATAGAAATTATTTTTGTTCCAACTATAAAAGACTGCAAAGTGGTATTCATATCTAAAAATATTGAATGTTTTATATGAAATATTTTTCATCCGTCACTGCTAGTGACCGTAGATGTATATTATTATTATTTATAATAAATTCTTAACTGGTGAGCAAAATTAGATTTACCGCATCAGATGGTGAAGGGCTTTATTCCTTTCCTGAGCAAAATAACACAATATAAGTACTATTGCTTACTTCACAGAGTTATTTTTATTTTTAAACCATCCAGATTGTTATGCAACTAACAACCATTAAATATTTTGTTTTTGAAAAGCGAAAGCGGTTAATACAGGCCACCTGCAGAGGAAAGGGTGTTAACACCCAAAATACGTTATTTGCAAAGAATGTAAAAGATAAGTGGAAAATTTCACAATAGCACAACAATGCTTGCAAACCACTTGAAAGTGGAGAACAATTTTGCTTTAGCTAACAAACGAGAAATGGATCAGGCGAATAAGATCAATACATGTTTTTTTCATGGCAAATCCGATACCACTGGGGCCATTGATCGGTGCATTACGAACGCAACTTCTTTCTCAGGATGGTTGATACAAATATAAAGCCATATGGGTAGAGAGCTTATTTTCACCCACTTACAAGCAAAACAGGGTTGAAGATTTTCGTGTATTGTTTAAGTATTTTGTTGTAACGCCTAAGCTTGTGAGCTAAACAACATAACTTATATTCTATGAGATTGCTAATAATATTTCCTTTTTAGACGATTCCTTTCCTTCTATTGACTATCTTATAGGCAAATAAACTTCAAGCTTTGTTTCGACTATCTAAACATTTAAGTTTTTATGTCAAATATAAATTATCTACTATTATGTTTCTCATATTGTGACACTAAATACTAGTTTGAGTATACCCGAACCAAATTAATAAGTAAACAAAAAAAAAAAAATGGATGTGTGCAAGGCACGCAAGATATTTGATGTGTAAACAGTTAAGCCAACTGAATGCCATATACATAAGCTCACATATGTATAGCCATATATGGGGATTTGATGTATAATGTAAATGCTAGGTAAATAATTCAAATTAAAACAATTCTTTTATAAACTTAAAAATTTATTAGATATCATTATCTTTTATATATAATTGCCCAATTCACTATAAATTGCAAATGGTGTTGCATCATTGCAAATGCAAATTTTTATTCCATATCGCATATATTTGTTGTTGTGATAGCAAAAATATTTTGCAATTGCACCAAATCGTAGTTGCATTATTTTTCTTTTACTCAATGCATCTGGCGCGATATGTTCGCATATACGCAGCTGTAATTGCATCTTTTTTTCCGCTCTTTAAGTTTTTCTTCCTGTCGATTTGAAATTTTATTATATGTGAAAATTTTACATAACGTCGCCTGAGAATTGATTTGGCGTATAGGTATATAAATTTGTACACACATAAATCAATTCTCAGGCGACAATAAGTTCTTTCCGCATTTAACCTAAGAAAGGCAACCAAGGGTGACCAGTCACCCCACTACTTTTTTACAGCACCGCAAAGAAAGAAACAATGTATTTTTATTGAAGTAAATAAGTGATTTTATAATAAATAAATTTGATATTTTCTGTTTAACAATTTTGGTATTTACATAGATAAAAAAAGTGTTGCCTTTCTAATGTTAATGTACAAAGAAAAAATTTTATAATGCCGTGATTTGCTATCATTATCACTACATTTTGCTTATACATTTATTGAAACCTAGATTACTTATTACTTATCATTTTGTAGGTATTGTTTTTATATCCCAATATACATTATTGTTTGATATCAACTTGAGGTAGATTTGAGGTCAAATACCTTTCTCAAATCTCCAACGTTAATTCTCAAATGCACCTCAATGGTCCTATTATAGTCTTCTTTACTTAAAAGGCATATTTTTTATATGGTGATTTTCTTAGTTATCAAATTGAAAAATTTATGATTCCCAACTTGATATCAAAGGAATATCTCCAACCTGTCAAACCTCACTTTTCACTTTTTTGCTCTTACGCATCCCCCAAATTGAATTATAATTATGTACAAAATATACATTATGTAAAGCATAAATTTCCTTTTAATTCATTTTCACCTTACTTTTATTTCGAATTTTTTTCACTTTCACTCAGTTTTTTATATTTATTTTTCAAAATTGAATTGAATTTACAGAAAATGTTTTCCACAAATTAAATTTCTGTGAGAATCTGTGAGAAATCAATAGTATTGCCATACGAGTATACTTATAAAATATTGTAAATAATATCTCAAATTTAACTCAAATCGTATTCAAGTTGATATCAAGCGTTGGAAAAAATGTTTGGTTTCAAGTGGAGAAAAGTGCTTGATATCTAATTGAGAATTAAAATATTTCTCAAACATTGAAAAAAATGTTGATTCTCAACTTGATGTCAAGTAGAAAGTCAACAAGGAGAAAAATGTTTGAACTTAAATTGAGAAATACATTGGAAATCAATTTGAGAACTAAGCTTTTCTCCAACATTGAAGAAATAAATTTTCAATGCATATTGGGATTTAAAAAAATATTTAATTTTAATCCAATCTAACTAACCGAATGCAAAACCTATCAAACGCCTGTGTTTGCTACGGCGACTTCTCTGCTTGTATGGTATGGTCGATCTCCATACGTTTAACACCAACAAATAATTCTGCCACGAATAAATGTACACACACATTTTGTTTTCGTATGTATATATATGTGTGAGTAAATTGATCGAAACATAAACAAACAAACTCCGCTCGTATTTTAATTTCTCCCTCTCTTCTTCTCTTCTCTTTGTTGTTTAGAGTAGCACAGTCATGCCGCGCAGTAGTGCGAGCGATTAGGGAACTGGACGTTACAGTTATCTTACATCTTACGATACAGTTATTGTTTGTTACATTTTACACATTTGAAATTTTGCCCATACCGTGAGCTAAAATGTTTACACATCAAAAAAAGTTGTTTTGTTATTTTATGAAGCAAGTACGAAAAATTTAAGTTTTTCGTAAATTATGTTTTTATTTCTTTATCTTTAACTTTTGTTCCATTAAATTTAATAACAATTAATCTGATCTTTTTCATATGTAATTAAATAATAATAACGTTAAATATTGATAAAATCCTTCAAAGTTTGAGTTTTCAGTTTTTGAATACAAACTTTGAAGTTAGTCTTTTTAGCACTATCTATAATAGCTGTGTTTTATTCGCCAGTCAGTGTAACATGTGCGAATAAAACGACCAAGTTGTTAAGTCTCTTTTTCGTTATAATGTTATTCACAGTTCTAGCAGCTCTTTCAGCTCTAGCAGCTTCTCAGCAGCTGCTAGAGCTGAAACATTTTATTGGATCCCAGTCATTGCGGTCAATCGCGGGCATTGTTTTTAGTTTTTACTCTTTATAAGAATATTTAACGATGATTTTAACTTATTTTCACCGCCAGACATTTTAAATATTTTCCTTTTCTGTTTTTTGCCTAACTGTCATGCTTCTTGTTTCGCAATTAGCAGTTCACAATAGAATTTGATGTAGTTAAACAACTTGTTAAGTATATATAACAGCTAAAATTATACGTGTTATCTCTGCCGCTTTGTTATTGTTTCCCCATACAATTATCGCTGCTAGTTATACAAAAATAGAGGCAAGTGGTTAATAAAACGCAGCTAATAATAGAATGGCAATAATTGTTATGAACTTTAGAGGTTATGGTAAAAAGATTGGAGCAAGATGAAAAAAAATCTGTATAGACTGTAATGGCGGAAAATAGGCCTCTATATGATTTTATAATTCTTTTGACATCTCCTATAACCATTTTTCATGTTGACTATGGATTCACCCTGTATATACTTGTAAGTTAAAATTATTTAAGTTTTCATTTAAAGAGAATCAAATTCAACCTCTGATGGGTTCTTTATTAATTAACGTTTGTAACACTAATTGACTAGTCCGTTTCTTGTCCATAGGTGTTCAAGTTTGCTTGGTAATATCACAAGTATGCTCTGCTAACCAGGATCTTTTTGCTTTTTCAAGGTAGTTTTTCTTAACCCTTAAACGCTCATCGGTCACTGCAGTGACGAACCCCTTTCTTTGGTTATCTGTGCTGCCATCTTGTGCTCATCACTTGAACTAAAGCTTTCTTAATCGACACGCACAAATATAAAATGGGTAACTGATAATTGTCGTATAATGTCGAAAAACACACCTTACAGATTTTTTTTTGTCGTGCTACTAAATTTGTTACAAACCGTAAGAGATAAAAAATAATAACTGTTTTTAAGAATTACTAAATATATTTCAATTTTCCTGGTTGTTCGTAACAGTGACCATTGGGCATTATATGGAAAATTATATTTGTGTCCAAATTTTCAGCGGATTTTGAAATGAATAAAAATATACCAGATGAAATGGATGACGGTTTGAATACGAATCGCTGGAGTGAGGTGAGGACCGAGAAGACTTCTCGGATAATGATTTTTATAATGTAAGACCAGTGTATTCAGATGATGATGATGTAAAGGCCCATGACGAAGAACAAGAAGCAATACCACAAACGAAAGCCCAAAGTACTAAAGAACAACCTAAATGCTCATTTGCCCCAACACCACAAGAGATTCGACAATTTATTGGGATTCTTTGCTTTACGTCGAATGCTTCGATGCCAAACTATTATTTTTTCTGGTCTGATAATTTCGGTTACCCACCTGTTTATCAAATTATGTCATGTAACAGATTTGATTTTATCGGTAACTGTTTTCACTGCTGCAACAATGATAAAATGCCTACACGAGATTCACCAGAATATGATTGACTGTCTAAACTTCGTCCCCTGCGCTTATAGCAGCATTGAATCGTAACTTCAAAACTATTCCCATGAAGCACAAGCTTAGTGTGGACAAACAAATGCATTCAACAAAGCTTGGAACTTACATCGAACAATATTTACCGCAAAAACCACAAATTTTCGTATTATGCGACACCAATGGATATGCGTGTTATTTTGAAGTTTATTCTGGTAGTGAAAATAATATACATGTCGACACGCCTGATTTCGGTACCAGTTCAAATATCGTAGTCAGATGCGCTTATTATATTCCAAAGTTTATTAACCATGCTTTGTATTTTGATAATTATCTCACCAGTTTGGGTTTGTTAGTTTATTTACGGACACTGGACACATGACATTTATGCTCAAGGAACTATTCGAACGAATCACATTCCTAATAACACCCCTGAATCATGGAAAACAAATCATGCATACAAAAGAAGAAACAACAAAACTGACATGGCAACAGCATTACATTATAACTTCTAGCATGAGAATTCAACTGAATATAGTCGACTACGGCACATCGAATTATTTTTCAAAAATTAATACATTTTTTCAATAAATAAAAAAAAAAAAATATATAAAAAATTTTTTCATTCGTTTTCTTCCGAAATGGGAGAATTCAAAGAAAAATACCAACAATCCTTGCTGGAAATCCAGCAACGAGATAAACTTATTGTTGATTTAAGGCAACAAAATCAACAATTAGAACATCAAGTATCACAATTGAACGAGAATGTCAAAACTTTAAATGAGAATTTTGTACAACTACAAAACTCAATATCAAATGGGTTTCCTGCTCTTAATGCTGGTGCCAAACGACGAGCCAATGTAATTGCTGCCTGTTCGAAAGTTCCGCGTGGTAATAACAGTTTCCCGTCTACGCCTAATCATATGCAAGATGATGAACCTAACATCAATCAATCTGATGGCCCACATGCCGATATTTCTAATCAAAATTCATGGGCCAGTATTGTTGCTGGTTCTGGTTCAAAATCAAAGCCAACACCGATTCAAATTGGATTCAAGTCTGACGCTGTTTACACTGATCTACTAGATCAAATCAAGGACACTTTTGGTACTGAAAATTTCAAATGGTTGCAATTGAGGAAAAATGCTGCACCTCGTATTGTATATAACAATGCTGAAATTAAATCGAAAATAATGAACTTTTTGGAAACTAGCAGTGTGGAATTTAACACATTCGCTGAACGTGGTCAAAAACGAAAGGCATTTATTATTCGTGGTATTGCTCATGGTAATGACACTAACAACATCAACCTCATTCGAGCCGTTTTATGTGAATATCAAGTCACTGGCGATATTATTATAGATCGTTTCAAGACATCTTCAATGAAGCGTAGTGAAAATCCAAACCAATTATATCAGGTGGTTTTCGATGCTGATTTCAACGAAAATATCCTTGTCAACATCAAACAAATTGGTAGTTTCGGTGTACGTTTCGAAAAAATGCAAAATAACAAGGTGGTTCAATGCAAAAGATGTCAACGTTTTTCTCATACAGCATCTTCCTGTTCATTCAAATATCGTTGTGTTCAATGCCTTGTGGGTCATGCTCCAGGGGCTTGCCCACGCACCACTAACCAAAAACTATCATTGGGTTGTGTTAATTGTTATTCGGCTGGTTTTAAAAATCAAAATCATACTGCAAATGACTTGAAGCATTGTGAATTTTTCGAAAAATTAAGAAATCAACAAAGCGGGACTTCAAATGCAAACTCTAACAATACTTCTGGCCTCTCACTTCAATCAGCATCCTCATTTTCTGATTCACAAACTGGTGGCAACAAAGCAAACAAGCCAAAACAAAGCAAATTGAATCAAAAGACAAATTTGTATCGACACAATGTTATCAGCAGTATTAGGTTGGAGTGGCTGTCGAGAGACACACTTAGGCCTGAACGGCCCATTGTGATACCACATAGTTGGACCTACAGTTTAACGCCGATTCCGAACGGCGGTGTGGCAATTTTTTTATCGGCTTGGTGGTTTTGCCATTACCAACCAATGTGTGTACTTGTACACTATCTTATAATTCTCATACACTTCATATTGATAGTGAATATAAGAAAGTAATGAAAATTAACCACCAGACGAAGACGGGAATCGAACCCGAACCTCCCAGATGAAAGTCTAGTGCACTATCCACTAGGCTATCGAGGTCGTCTCAGTATTGGTAAGTCGAATCACAACAGTTACGCAGCTGGCAACAGTAGTCAAATCGATAAAGGTGAATTGTTAAACTTATTTGGACAACTCTTTCAAATGTTTCAACAAGTTCTCACATGAGCATAAAAATTATCTCCTTGAATGTTCAGTCCATTGTGGGCAGAAGTCGCCTTACGTTGCTTATTGAATTTATTAAACTAAACAAGCCTGACATTTTACTTATCCAGGAAACTCAGACTGATTCAACAATTAAAATTAATATTCCCGATTATAATATACTTAGGGGTGATGTCAGGCGTGGTTGGGGTGGTACTGCTGTTAAAAATCTCAAAATTACTCGTCAACCTATTCTTTCTACTTCTATTGAGTGTAACTTTAATAATGCTTGGTATAGATTTGCTTCTGTATATCTGCCAAACAGAGGTGTCAATCAAGTCGATATTGAAAATTTCTTTAACAATAATCCTCATACTTTCTTTGGTGGACATTTCAATGCAAGACATTCTAATTTTGGTGATGTTTCAAACAATCAAACTGGTAAATTTCTTCATGACTATTCGGTGTCCTCTAACTTAAATATTTTTAATCCCATTGCTCCTACCTGTCTGAAATCTGCTTATGGAACATTCATTGATACATTTATTACAAACAGTACTCTCAGGCCTTGTAATGTTATCCAAAACGTGGCTTCTTTATCTGATCATGCGGCCTTCTCTTGTTTTTTGCCTTTGATCAATCTGGCACCACTAAATGACAAATTTATCAAGTCGTACGATAAAATCGATTTCAGTAGATTTAATCCATATGTCTTGAAAAAGCTAGTTCCCACTAGTTCCAACCTTATGAATGGTGATTGTGAGCACATAGGTGTAAACATAAATAATTTATTTATTGAGGCCACCAATAGATATGTCCCGAAGTTCAAGGCACCTTCCAGCCATATTTTACTTTCAAGTAGTGTTAGGGCAATGCAATCTGAATCAAAGCGAATTCAAAGGATCATTTTTCAAATGGGTCGTTTTGCGCCCCGAGTTTTGCTTTCTAAACTTAAATTGAAAAATCGATTGCTCAAACAAACAGGCTTACCAGATTATTCGTAACTACTCTGGTTACAAAAAATCTGCATCCATCAATGGTTCTCTTTCAGTGGTTGGTTCTATTGATATTGCAAATCATTTGGCTGGTAACTTCTACAAAAATCATCAACTCACGGCGGACTATGACTCAGTACATAAAAATGATTTTAACGTTTTTAATCGTAATATTTCTCCACTAATAGAAAATAAGTTAGAAGAAATTGACCGGAAACTTCCTGTACACCACAAGAATCTTCTCACTTCTACTGAGGAGGTCATTAATATCATTCGCTTGAGACCAAATAATAAATCTACTGGTTCGGATGAAATGCCCTATACTGCCTTCAAACGCTTTGATCCAAAAATCATTGAAATCCTAACAATATTTTTTAATCATCTTATTGCTATTTCCTATTTTCCAAAAATATGGCAGCATGCAGTAATCACCCCAATTCCAAAGCCTGGCAAAGATGCCTCTCTTTCTGAAAATTGGAGACCCACCTCTCAACTTACTTGTATTTCAAAATTTTTTGAAAGAATTCTGGCAACCAGAATTAATCTACATACAGAAAATTTGGATATTTATCAAAATCAGTTTGGGTTTATTGGAATGAATTCTTCCTTACATGCTTTGGCTCGAATTCAATCGGACATCAATTATGGTTTAAATAATAAAAAAGCAACGACAATTGTCTCACTTGATCTTAAGGCGGCTTTTGACACAATTTGGCATGATGGACTGATTCATAAAATGAGATTGCTTGGCTTTCCTGTTTTTATCATCAAAATTATCAAAAGTATGTTAAGCTGCAGAACCTTTGTGGTTCGACTGGATGGCAATTATTCTGAAATTTTTAAAATGTTGGGTGGTGTTCCTCAGGGCTCAGTTTTGGGACCGATTCTTTTCATTATTTTTGTAAATGACATACCTACTCATACCAAAATCAATATCAGTCAATTTGCAGATGAAACGACGTTATATGTTGTTCACGATGATCCTCCTCGTACGCAAAATCATCTTAATATATATCTTGTCAACTTAGTACGGTATTTTAATAATTGGAAATTATGTCTTAATGAAAAGAAATCCGAATTGATGCATATACTGGGTTTTCAGAGGAACACTGGTCTAACCCTTAGAAGATTAACTAGAAACATGAAGGTTTCAGTTAACGGTCATTTGGTACCTCCTAAAAATGATATCCGTTTACTTGGTTTGCAAATTCAAACTAATAATAGATTTACAACACATGTTAAAAAAAGATTAGAAAAAGCCAGGGGGGCAAAATTTTATTTAAATAGAATTTTTAAGAATAAAAACATTGACACAAGAATCAAAACAAACATGTATAAGCTTTACATACGGCCGATTCTTATGTATGCTGCCCCTATATGGACCAGGTCAATGATATCAATAATTTTAAATTTGAAAAAATATTGAGTAGATTTCCTAATCAAACTTTTTCTTGTATGCCTCAATTACTTGATATGCATAACACTGGCAATTTAATAATTAATGACAAAATTAATTTATTTAGCGACAAGTGACGTTTCGGAGCGGTGTACCCAGTCACTCGCCACTTGACACAAGCTGACAGGTGAGCATACGACGCGACGAGTAGAGACGTTTTGAATCGGTTCATCCGGCCGACGCCCCCTCCCGCAACCGTGACCTGAAACACGGACGCCCACTACACATCAAGCGACCAGGCGCCCTACCAGGCACAGCCTGAGTGAAATGATACACATTTAATTTCCTTATTCTATTGTTATTACTTAAAATCTTAAATTGTACATCCCATGAATTTGTGTTCAATTAAAAGAGAATTGTGAATTGAATAAGTGTGTCTCAATAATAAAAGGGTTCCCTGCAATCAATAAATGTTGTAACGAAAGGACCACTGGAGCCCGCTGAGTTCTACCCCAGCCATAGAAAGAAAGTTACGTTACAGTAGTTGTAGCATTGAATATGTGGCTTCTATAAATGGTGTTGATATTGCAGTAGTAGCATGGAGAAACAATAAAATAGTCATTTTAATATCGAATTTTGTTGGAATTTAGCCGTTTTCTACATTTTCTTGCAATGAACAACCAGTAGTTGCGGCCGCAAAGCTAGTTGACAAAGAAAAAAAAATGCTATCAAATGCAATAAGCACATGGGTGGAGTGAATGGCATGGACGCTTCTATGGCACGGCACAGAATCCAACTATAAAGCCGAAAGTGGACGATGCGCCTTGTTTATCGGTTGCTGGGTTTGTTGGTTACTGTAAATGCTTGGACGTGGACGTCCAACGGACGGCCGAAATTGAACAGAAACGTAAAAAACCGAATGCAAATCACATTCCGGCTGCTGATGTGAGTTTGGATAATATCGGCCATTTTCCATAAGTGAAAACAACATCCGAAAATTTCGATGTAAAGCTCCAGGTTGCGGCAAACGAACTCAAACCATATCACACTTGGCCAGCGGTCCTACTATTTTGGCCATCTTCCTTGAATCTTTTTTCTTTTGCTCTAAGTTTTCTGAAATCTTGTTGAGAACAGCACACAAGTCCTTATTATTAGTTCGTTTTGCTGCATAGCCAGAAGCCATTACTAATCTTTGTGGATCGTGCTTTTGTTCACTGATAACTGCAAGCTCCCGACGCTTTGAGCGATCCGATTTTTTATGAAATTCGAGGCTTCGACGACCAAGATGGGAATATGGACGATTTTCTTGCTCAGTTTTATGGTCAATGAAACTGGAAAATCAGAATTCAACCATTAAAAATTTTTTGCCTCAAACTTATTCCTTATTCTACTAGCAGCTTTGTATTTTTCAGAGCTCTCAAAGAGGTTTTTAATTTCTCTACATCTGCATTTTAAATGTTATTAATATCCAATTTCATTTTAGATAAAATGTAGGAAACAGTCGAATGCACATTATGAGTTTTTAGGAGTTCTTCAAGAACTTCGCTTTTTGTGAATTTCTTCATTTTAAAATGTCGACCAAATGTTTCAATATGGAACGCACATAATTATAGAACTCAAAATGTAGAGCTCCGAAAAAGTTATATTTTATTTTTTATTATTTTTTTAATACTCAATAATTTTTTATATGAAATTTTTTTATTAAATGTTGTAACAACGATAACTTTATTTGAATTATATATAAGTAAAGTATACCCAACGGGAAAATTTGGAGCGTTAGCCAAAAAGCTCTTTAGTAGCGCTCTACTTGTGCTCTCGTGGATGTTAATAAGAGGGAAAATTGAAAGCGCTGGCATTAAGGTTTCTGGAAGCGCTTTAAAGTATATGAACGAGCGCTTCCAAGAAAGGCTAGGGGAAGCACATAAAGGGATAGAAAAAAATCATTTTTGTACTTTGTAATTTTCTTATGGTTAATATGAAAGTAAATATAAGTTGATTTGGTGTTGGTACATTTTCGTGGTTCACCAAACACCAATGTTTGGTGATCCATAGTTTTGGATTTTATTAGTGTTATATTTGCTTATACATATGTATGCAAATATAATAAATAATAATAATAAATACCTACATGTAGTTAATAAAAGAAAAGGAAAGATTATTCTTCCTAAACGGCTTCCTAAAAGCGCTTCCTAGGAGCGCTCTTTCAACGCTTCGTTTCCCATTGGTACCTACACTATACTCAATAATTTTTAATATAATATTTTTTTCGGAACCGATTTCTTAACATAAAAAATCGTATTTCATGAACGTCAGTGGAACTACGAATTTTAATAAGACTTTCTACTTTGTGCCTATATCGCCGAAACAATAATTGATCAAATCAACGGATAATTGTCGTCAATAATACTTCAATTATTCCTGAATTCAGAATTTTTCCAAATTCCAGAATCGACTTTTGAATTGTGCCTGCTGGCCCATACTGCATATGTATGAAATGTGGTATACACCTTTGCTACACAACGGACAGAAACTGTTTTCTTATATTTCATACTAGCTAAATTACCTTTTTTATTAGTTATACTTAAGTTTTCATTAAATTAGAATCAATAAATATTTAAAAATTATAATGTATATATAATTCTCCATATAATGGCCAGTGGTTACAATAGTGTCCAACCACGAAAATTCAAATTTCGATACCTTGAATTGCCCGTGATCTGCGAATAATCGTAGATCGCAAGTATTTTTTTAATTGAAATTGGACGTAGTATCCATGTGTCCAGGTACCCAATATAAGTGGACCTACGAGTGACTCGACACAATGTGGAGTGCGGATTGGCATTCAAAAACACGCTTTGATGTAGTAAATACACCGGCAAGGGGCTTGTTTGCTGTCCGTGTAAATGAGAATATTCGTATTGAATGAATCGTTACAAACAAGCCATTTAGACGATTGATAAATAACCATTAATTCCGTCTGAAAGGCGCTGCAATGGTCAGGTAGTTGGAAAGAGAGTCTGAGACTCAACTTGCTACAGAAGATACCACAAACAATTATTTTCTCCAATTTGGACCCATCTGTATGTATGTCGATATAGTTGTCAGTGAGCACCTCGTCACTTATCCATTCCTCTCTATTGGGGATGTGGGTGAAAAACTTGTGGCTTCAATTAGTTGTAGAGCAAATATATTCGAATATTGGCATGGCACTGAGTTTAGGAGCAAAGCACTTGGCTTGTTGCTTAACCAGAAGTGACTTTGCAAACCAATGAAGAATTGCTAAGAGAGCCCTAGTAAACATTATGGCTGCCGTTCTTCTAACCTTATCCTTGAGTTAAATCGGAAACATTTTACTTAATAAGCAAATGGGAATCAATTGAAATAATGGGAAACAACAAGAAACTGCCATATAAAAGAAATTGTGTGTAGCTGTGCTACAAAACAACAATATTTTTGTTGTTGTTTTTAATAAACTTGAAAACCGGACATTTCCAAGTATTTTCAACATTGACAACCACTTTTCATTTCAAAACCACATCTTGAAAAGATTATATTCAACACTGTCACTTTTCAACAAATCCAGTTGCTGTAAATTGAATTTTTACATTCACATATTCAAGCATCACACATATATGTATATATACATACACACATGCATATTCCTCCACCCGCAACATCCTTTAGTTGAAGGATGCCTTTATTTTTACTAAACATATTCAAAAAATTATCAGCATGTGGCATGTGAATGTATGAAGCATACAATGCTAGTGTGAGTGTGTATATATGTTTTAAAGTGTTTGTATACAATGTGAAAGGTACATACATGCAAATGTGTGAATATTTCATTTGGCAGGATGCTTATATTCATAAAAACTTACAAACTTACATAAATATATGTATATATATATAGAAACAAGGATATGTGTGTATGTGGCATTAACGCGACACAATTAAGCCAGAGAACAACGTTTTTGTATTGCAACGTCATTTTCAATTTAGACATACGTACATGTGCACATACATTTGTGCCCAGTTAGCATTTTCGATCACGGAAGATACTACCACGATTCGCCGAGAAATGCTATTTAATCGCCTGAGATGTTGCTGTCTGATCGTGGAAGTTCCATCCTTCGGGAGATACTTTATCATTCTGGAGATTCTCGTGAAAGAATTTCCGTCGACGTGCGAAGAAGAGTTTTGAATGAATCGCCAAGGAAGTTTGTAGAATAAAATGTTCGCTGGAAGATTATTTTTTACTGCCTTACCTTACCTTCTTAGTTACTAAAAATAAAGACACAAAAAATGAAATGAATGAAATCATAAGTGTCATAAATGAGTGTTTTGAGCCATAACAGAGCCAATAAAGATTATTTTTTAAGTCATTCAGGGGGTCCCTCGGAGAAGGGGAAACACGCTCATTAAGGGTCTTTTACTATCTCAAATATAAGCAAAAAAGAGTCTTTCCGGATCTTTAATTTTGGTTTGCTGGGATATATCTACAGACAAACACCTTTGCATGTTAGGCAGGTAGGCGTTTTCAACATTTAATGAAACATGTAGAGTTTTATTTTCATTTGAATCTGCCAGCTGAATATTGCAATGAGGCCAAGTTGAGTGTTATGACGAGTATATAGAAATTGAGATAAAATTCTGTTTTTGAGTTTGTTTTTGATATTTATTAAAAAATACATACAAAGACTTGGCACAAATTATTTATAGAATTTATATACATACATACATATACATATGTTAGAATGTAATTATATGTTGCTAATTACTTTTTGTATACTTATAAAGTTTTCAGATTTAAGTTTCACTGGCAGCTTTTCCGAAGACTAAATAACACTTCTTAAAAAATTGCAACTTTATTTTGTATCAGATACCTCATACTTTATTTCTTTTAAATTCACCGACTCTGTTTACGATAACGTACTTAATTTTGGAATGCTCTAATCACTTTTAATAAAAAAAAATATTTTTGATAATTTTTGAATAAACCCTTGTTGACAAACACTATAACTCAAAGAGTACGTGACCCATGACAATTGATTGATTTCGAATGAATTCACCAATGAGCCAGAAAAATCCAAGAAACAGCTATTAGCATTTTTTAAAGTTTGAAGAGTAAAGCTATTGATGAAAACCCGAACCTGCTTTCTAGCATTCAGAGGTTGGTTTGAATAATGATAAAAACACGACATCATTTGCTGTGCCGATGCTGATGCAGCTAAGGGATGTTCGGATATTAAAAACAAAAAATGAGCGGCGGCACT
This sequence comes from Toxonevra muliebris, assembly GCA_963691655.1. NCBI lineage: Eukaryota > Metazoa > Arthropoda > Insecta > Diptera > Pallopteridae > Toxonevra > Toxonevra muliebris. The sequence continues at coordinate 81,033,351 of OY829326.1, forward strand.
CGCGATCGATGATGTGTAAACATCAGTGTTTAACTGCGTATATATTTTTAACTGATATTTATTTTCTTATATCATTTAATTATTTATTTAATTACTCTATGACTACAAAGTTCTAACAAACTAATTAAAAGAGCAATAAATTAAAAAAATTCTTTAATGGAAAATTAAGCATTATTTGCTCATTTCAGTTCGTAAAGCACCTGCTATCGTCTTGTAATTGCGTCCGATGAAGGTGTTGGTTTATCAGCATTATGCCTTTGTTTTCGTTTCCAAAATAAAATGTTTAAATTCGTTTCTTTTTTCGTGGTTGTTAAACTAAACTTCCAACGTTAGGCGATGTTGAGAATTTAACAGATGTTTTATTGTATAAAAATATTGCTTTTAATTAATAAAAAATACCCCTAAAAGTATGTAGTGTTTTTATTATTTTGTATGTTAACAAAGTAGCTGCCGAAATATAAATAATTTAAAAAAAGTGAGTGACATAGTGGCAACCCGAAAATATACTGTATTATAATTATTACTTTATATGCAAATAAAGTCGTAGTCAGGAGGCCAGGGTTCCGAGGCCCCCTATGTGAATTTTTTCTTAATCATATTGAGTTTTTATTTCGACCCCCAAACTATTTTTTTTTGTTTTTCATATCAAGCTATAGGTAATATTATTTTGTTTCGAACAAATAGAATAATTTTTTTTTAAGGTATCCTCAAAATTGTGTTTTGTAGTAGCCAATAGCTTTTTAAAGTGTAGCGTGTTTTTATGGTTCAAATAACGAACTTTTGGGCATAAGATAAAAAATACAACGAGCTTTTAGGAATGGGTTGAGCTTATTTGCCATTTCATTCCTATATAAAATTTATTCATACTGGCGCTACAGATGTTTACACATCAAAAAATTAAAATGTGGAAAGAGGTGAACATTATTCCCAACAAGCCTTTAATGTCTACGAGATCGGGCTGTACTAGAATCGAATGTCAGAAACAACTTTTATTTCAAGAGATGAAAAGTCTGCTTCTGAATATAAATTATTACACTACTCAACACGAAATTTGCGTCAAGCACCTCATACTTCATTTCTATATAACTCTAATCTGATATAATTCTGATCACGGATGCATCTCAGTTTTTCGCATATACGTCAGGTTTTTTATAATTTGCACTAGAAAATTTTTGATGGCGGCACTTGCGAGCGATGTGTAAACATCAGTGTTTAGCTGCCTGCATATATACAGGTAGACACGTACTTCCTATAGTACGGCCTCGCTCTAACACGTTTCATTTTTTGCGACACATTTTGTTGAACACGGTAAAATCTCGTTCTAACACGGTTTCAGAAAAAAATAATTATGTTATGTTGTTTGATTTATACACATAGGGGAGTGTCGTCATGATCGGGGCGCAATCAGCGTTGGAACAGTGTCGTTCTCTCCATTATATCTCACTATCGTCCGTTAAGTTAATATACAGTATGGTTTGTCATGACGAAAGCAATATTTCCATGCCATTTCGAGTTCAGAGAGTGATACATGTGTATACATGTGTTAAAAGATGAAAAGTAAATGCTGTAAATGATGCAAAACTAAATGACGTGTGTTGCCAAAGTCGGAGCAGTACTTGATGCATTTTGACTCTGGAAATACATTTTTTTTCACTCGTGCTTGTTTTTCGTGTAATTTTATCGTATCGTGTGTGTAAAAAATCAAATTTTCCTTAAAATTCACACAGAGGGATTTTTATTTTGATTTCATGTCTCTTTTCCCCAGTTTACAAGTGTAATTTTTCCTTTTTTTTTTGATTTTCTTGTTATTTTCAATTATATTCCTTCATTTCTTATTGATTTTCACAGTGCTCCGACCCTGACAGTAGTGTTCCGGCCCTAACTACAATTATATTTTAATGCTTCGCAATGTTTTTGTAATTTTGAAGTTATGAGCACATGAAAATGGTGAAATTTTTTTAGTGCACTTTGCGGAAAAATGTCCACTTGGCTTCATTTAAACATCCTAAAATTCTCAGGAAAAAATATTGAAATTTAAAGGTCGCTAGACTCAGTTTTTTACCTGGAAAACAAATTTTTAAGCGTTGCAGAGAAAAATTTCTTCTACAAGAACCAGGAACGCTGGGAAATTAGTTTTATCCTTCGTTGTATATGTTGTGGATTGGAGAGTGTACTGGCGTACGTAAAGAACGCTGAACTAAACCCGTTGCTAGTATTTGGCGCAAAAACAAGAGAAAAAAGAGATAAATCCCCAAGTTTAGGGGATTGATCGATGTTTTTTTATTTTCTTTTATGTTTTTAACTATAATTTCAATCAAAAAAATATCTGAAAAATAAAAAAAGGAAATTTTTTTTTTGGGTGTCTCTTAAGATCTTGGAAAGTAACCCCCCTTTCTGCACTGGTTCCTTGTATCGTTTTACACGATTTCCCTTAACATGGCATTTCCCAGGAACGTTACCCTCATGTTAAGCGAGGTCTACCTGTACTTTTAATTCATAGGACTCGGTTGGAATTGTACTACCATATTTCTATTTTTGATTTCAATTCAGTTATTTATTTACTTAGTCAATGATTTTAAAGTTCTTACAGGCTAATTAACTAATTAAAAGATGTTTACAGGTAAACCATTAAATTTAATTAAAATAGTATAAATAAAGCAGCGTACATTGTAGGAAGAAGTAAGTTTTGATAAATTCATAATTATTTTTCTCATTTTATTCCGAAACTGTAGCATCAGTTATGCAGATTTTCTTGGTAATCTCAGAAGTGACGACTATGTTACGGTTGTTAATGGATTTTTAAGGGCGTATGGTAAAATGGTCTGGAACATGTCCTTAAAAATTAACTTCTTGCATTCACATTTGGACTTCTTCTCAGATAACCTGGGCCAGTTCAGCGATGAACAAGGCGAACATTATCACTAAGAAATAGCTGTATTTGAAAAGCGCTTCGAAGGAAAAATAAAATAAAACTTATTAGGCTTTGAATGAACAATGATGCCAGAAGAATATCAAAAAGTTCATAGAACTAGCAGATCAGACAATCGTTTCAGAATCAGCTCTATATAAGTGAAAATACTGTAAAGTAAATGAGAATTACAAAGACAGTTATTTTCACTGAATAGTATTATTGAAAGGAACTATAGTTCTATGTACTTGTAAAAATGATTTCAGAATATTGTTGGCAGTGTGGCCAACACAGCATTTTTCCCGCTGATTTTAGTGCTTTTTGAAAATTAAAACGCGGAAAAAAGTGATTTAGCGTTCAGCGCGTTTTTTCAATTTAAAATATCTTCGAAAAATCAAAGGAATTTTCATTGATTAGAAATATCAGATGTGTGCCTCTGTTAGTGAAAAAGTTTAAGCGTATTGAGTTTTCTCGCATGAAGGAAAAAAATTTAACGCGTTTTTTAAGAAAATACGCGTTTTACTCTTTATTTTAGCGGATTTTGAAAAACAAAAGTTGGCCACACTGATTGTTGGTCACTCAACGAGAAACTGATTGTGCTGAATTTAAAAAAAATAACGGTTAATCACACATTTTTGAGTTGAATGGCCAAAAATTGAATTTTTGCAAAAATTTTGTTTTCATAAAAAGTTTAATAACTCAGTCTATTATTTACCAATTTTTAAAAACAAACTTGCGCTTCACTCATTGATAAACATGTCTTTAGAATAAAACCATAAGTAGTATAGCTCCTTTATAAAATAGTGTGTACAAACATCGCCAAAGTTGGGAAAATGTGAAAAAAGTGAAAAAAATTGTGTTTGCTGGACAAATACACATAAGTTTCTTAAGTTTTCCTTAATAAAATATATATCATTCGAAAGGTCTAAGTTTCTTAAACCAGTAAGAAACTGAAAATCTGTTGATAATAAACCAAGTTACAGGCTTATAAGTGCCCAAAGGTACCCAAAACCGGTTTTTTAACGGTAAATCAAGATTTTGGGGGTGTTGGGAAAATTTCAAGTACAGACTCTTGTTTTACTCGACAAGACCTACAAGAAAAATAGTATGACTTCCCAGGTATTTTTTACTGTAGCAAGGTGATATTTAAGGTGTGTTAAATAAATGGTTAATACTACTTTTTTCATAATTGTGTGTTGTTGTCCAATTGTGCAATGTTTTGTTTAATTGCAATTTTATATAAAACCTAACAATTGTGTTTTATGGAATATTACTTTTTTAGTGCGAGCTCTTGCAAAAAGTTGCAAATGCCAAGTTATTAACAAAAGTATTTAGAATAATGTGTTATTAAAAACTTTTGCCCGTTTTTGCCCAATTTAAAGATATTTGAAATTTCTAGAAACACTTGAATTGCAAAACGGGGAAATCATAAGAGTTTGACAAGAGAGTATTCGTAAAAATGATGTTGTTTTTGATTGGGTTCCCAAAAAAAAAAAAAAATAATAACAATGAACTGAATTTGGGAGAAAAAGATGAAATTAAAAAAAATAGAAATTTGCTTGGTTTTGTTAACCAAAAACGTCTGGGTTGTAACAGAATGCTGAATCGGTTTAAAAGAAAATACCCAAAGTAAGTTTCTGCATTCATTCTAATTGATATTAATAATAAATATTGTGAAAACCCATGTTCAAGTAAAATGGGATGAACTCAGCTCAGTTATGCAGAAGCAAAGAACCGATTGAAGAGAAAGCTAACTGATCTTTTTTTGGAGTAAAATCACAATATTTACATAATGGTTCATGCTACTACAATTGTGGCTAAAAAATCAGAGAGTAAAGATTTGGCGTGTTTTTTCCAGCACGGCCTAGAAAACAGCTTTGTTCCGAACAAAGGAAGTTAGTTCCGTTTCCTCCTGAAGAAGCCTTTGCTTTTTTACTTGAAAACGACTTCAGTAGCAATATGTAAATATGGTATGAGGTTACTTAATAAAGAAAGGAATTGTGATATATCCAAACTAAATTAAATGCAAGCAATAACAATAATATATAATTTGAATTATGGATAATATAACAATGAATTAGTATGAAGCATTTAAATATTTCTAATATTGAGACGGAGTCCAGGGGAGCAGGAGAGGGATCGTGGGATTATGACCCCTGAAATTTTGCCCCTAGAATCTGCTGCGAGGTTACATATTCAATTTCAGATTTATATCTGAACATATATACATATTTACATATATCCAAATTAACTACATATGAAGAGTAAGCGTGGAAGTTGAGTAAATATATCTACTCACCAAAGTTTAGGTTTCTATCTATGATACTATATATGTAAAGTTTCAGTCAAATATCTCTTGTCTAGGGCTTTATGCCAACATGGGTTTTGGACAATAGTGGAGTGATGGTTTTTGTAATAACAAATGCACGTTATTGTCTGTAAGTTACTAACACGAATAATTTTAAAAATCTAGCTGACCGCAAACAATTTTATGAAGCAATTTTTTTCTATTAAGAAAAAATGATTGCCAGCATTGGAAACTATTACGAATAATTAAAAATATTACCATCACGAATTCAGATTATAATGAACAGATAATCAGCTGATTAGATATGCAAGCCTGTGTCGTTGCCGCTGCATGGAAAAAATATAAATAAATTTAAATCGATGGGCTCGCGTCGCACAGTGCGTCGACATAGTGTAAAATTTAGCAAAATCGAAGAAGTTATTCGATTTTTATGAAAGTACATAAGTTAAATCAAGGCTGCTAAATGCGAAAATGACTTGATTTGGTTTTTAGTTTAGATACAAAATAATGTCGCTGCATTGTGACCCCAATTGTTAATAAAAAATTTTTAAAGTGCATTAAATTACCATTCCAGCGACATTCTGCATTTTTTCTAAATTTCAAATGACAATAACTCGTAAAGGAGTTCAAAACATTCTCCTATTTCTTGTTTTGATTGTGAATGAAATGGATCCCTGGAAAATTTTTTTCAGTAGAGAATACCTTGCAATTTTTTTCTCAGTTCACATGCAATTTTTAGGGGGTAAATGGCAATAGTAAACCGAGACCCCTTATACTCAGTGTGAGGATTAACAAGTTAGTTTTTTAAGAACTTTCGATACTCTAGCACTTATGGAGCGGATTTTAGAAAGAATGACGTCTATCGTAACACAGTTGGGGCGGGTACAAAGAAAGCTTGAAATTATTCCCGACACCATGCTCAATCAAGGATAACACATTTTAAACTCTCTTATTGTGAAACATTTCCACATTTGCAGCTCATTATATGCTTTAAAGTTACCTATTTTTATCGAGATATTAAAATATAAATACATAATTACTAAAACGGAATTGGATTCCTTTTTAAAACATCATTTGCAAATACGTACATATAGATATATAAGCATATTACACAAACACAAAAACGAACAGACAGACGGGCATTGTTACTAAAAAATCCACTTATCAAAAAAGCACAGAAATTTCTTTTACTGATATTTTACAAAAAAAAATACAAAAAAAAAAAAAAAAATTAAATCAATAATAATAAAAATGAAAAACTTTTAGTATAAAAAATCTGCACAGTTTTCTTTTTTATTGATAGCGATGATGCTAATAATGGTGGAGGAGTATTCTCTCTAAAAGAAGAGCCTTATGATGACCAATGAGTGCTATATTTGTGTTTATTTATGTATGTGTGGGTTTAATAAAGACACCATAATTGAATTAAAATTCATTTCAATGAACACTCAAACAGAAAAGTTACTTCAATGTTATTTCAATGTATAAATAAAGAAGAAAGGAATAAAAATGTCAAAAGAAATTTATACACATGAGCAGACGTTATAATTTTTATCATCATCCAGGTAAGCGCTGACCTGTCGTCTGACAGACAATTCAACTGACCAATGTGACGAAATATGAAGGAATAGTACCACCCTACCTCACATGGAGCAAAAAACAAAGGCGAAGGATTTTCCTTTTTGTTCTTGTATCCCTTGTGGATGTTAGTATTGAAAGTATTTTTACATTTCGTTGGATTTCAGTTTAAACGACGATTCAATGAGTAAAGTAAAATTTAAACGAGCATGTTAACTCGCTACAGCCAGCCAATTCATGGGTCGATCTATAGCGTTTTCGAACTTACTTAACATTTTATAGTAAGTAAAATATCTAAGGTTTCGGCTACGATGAACAATAAATATACATGCAAGTTCTAATGTGATTCGAAAGCAGAAAGGAAAATCAGTGTATTTTGAGGCTATAGCGAACAAAATAATATGTTGACAAGCAAAAGCGTATTTGCATCACTGGCAGGTCCTCCTCTAACAGGTAAGATAATGTAAACAGAGGCGAAGCAGATGAATTATCAGATCAAATCTTTTTAAAACATTTTTTGCCAAGATATAAAATTATCTGGGATATGGGATTCACCTAAGGAAAATATGAAATACTTTCTCAAAGTCACAACGCAGAGAATGAGTTTTGATGGAAGAGAAAATAATGATAAGATCTCAAACTATTCCTTCCCCTTTTATGTCTCCTACAGAGAGCAGAGGCCTTGTGTTCGCGAAACATTTCGTGCTAACTATAATTTCTTTGAATGACTTTCTCATAGTTTGGACTTCCTTTTTAATCATTATTTTCCAGGTGCACCTAGGTTTTACTTACGTTTTCCGGATATAGAATTAAACTTAGATGATAAGTTACCATTATAATGCATTTTGTATCTGCATTTTTCGTATTGACGCTGTTTGTTGCCTGCCGACGCGTTAAATTTTATACGAATAATGCGGACAAGCATAATTTTTGGGAGTGATTTGGATGGGACTATTTCTTTTTTTAACAATTTGGCGTCAACAAAATTGGTTTCTGAAATTAATAAAAATAATAAAACGACCCGCTGTGGCGTAAGTGGAATGCACGTGGACAACTCCACAGAACGTCTAGTATCGATACCTAACCAAAGTAAAAAATAAAATTAGTCTCTTCTGCACTCGACACATAATTTCATAACATACTTTACGCATTATTGTTTAGTTCAATATAGGTAAAAGTTTTCGTTTTTATGATCTATTTTGTCTTTTCAGTGCACTTCCTTCGCTTTTTGCACGTCTACATCGCCTAATGTTGATATTATTTTACAATTTCAATTAAGAAAGAATAAACTATAAACTAAAATAAACTATGCAATAAAACAATACAATAAATAAAAACAATTCTTAATATATTCCCCTACTCCATTGATATGTAAGAATATTCCCCAACAGTTTTTGATATAGAAATTATGTGTTGCATACTTTTGGGCTTAAAGTAAAATATGTATTAAATTAACACTTACAATGAAACCTCACACGAAACCGACGTGACATTTGATTTGAATTTCTATCAATTCTCTCTAATATAAATAAATCAAAAAATAATTGAAAGTATTTCTTCACAGCACCAATTCCTAGCTGGCAATGGAAAACCAACTAGAGTAAGAAATGCCCCTCACTTCATCGCCCAAACTCGGTACCATTGTGTTACATTAGTAGCAGTAAAATATATTTGTTTTTTTACACTACACCACCTCTTACCTGGCAACCTCCAGCAGTAAAATTTGTTCAAGAAAACCTTTTTACTTAACCGTTCAGATTTGTCATAAAACTGTAGGTCTTGTCCATTCGCGTACAAATATAACTCGCACAGCATGAATGGATGCATAAAGTTCGGCCATAGACTGTTGTGCCATAAAAGGAGAAGGGTTCAATACAATCTATGCACTCTGTTCTTAGTACTAATAGCATCGAAACTTGCAATATTACAAAATAAAAAATGCAAGTTAAAACACCTGACATAGGGTATAAAAATAAAATATTTACGCTTAATGGGAACAATGTGACATAGCAATTCTGATGCTGTTGCTGCTACTTTTTTAAGTTTTTTTCCTCATTTAATTTCTTTTTTTTCACTTTAGTTATTTCCTCATATGGATGTGCTTCTTTCCATAATAAACTAAATTTAAATTGCACCGCAATGAGCAATATCAACAACTGTAGCATCAGCATCAGCACCAACAACATCAACGATGGCAGCAGTAAAATGCGGCAACAAATCCTTTAATAAGTAATCACTTTGCTCAAACTCGTTCACTGGTTCATTTGGTGCTCCCCATCTCCAGCCACATTCACATGGTTTTGTTATTTTCCTTTTTTTTTTTGTTTTTTTTTGCAACCTAATCATACAAACTTTTCCTTATACTTCCTATTCCGTTTACAGTATTCGTCGCCTGCCACCTATCCGTTCGTATGCATGCTCACTAGCTAACCAACCATCGCATCACCATCAACATCATCATCAACATCATCATCGTCATCATCATCACTATGAGGCATCAGCACAGTATCCTAGCCGTTTATGTTAATTTCCCTTTGAAGCCATGTTTTGAGTCCATTCATGCATTCAATGAATTCATTCAACTGACAGCGTTAGCTTCGGTTCAGTAGCTCCACATTGGTGGAGTCCATCATCATCATCATCGGCATTCTCGCCGTTGTCAACAACAACAACAACAACATCATCGTTATCGTCATATCACCCACATCATCATCCTCATTATTATCGCTGAAGTATAAAGTTTAAACTTTTTGTATGAGTTGGTGTGATATGGTAAATTCCTATGTGTGCGATTAGATGCAAGTTGCCTTACATATAAATATCCGATTTACTAGTGCATATGCTACATCAAAATATGTGAGTATGTGTGCATGTATGGTACATATATAAGTTGGAATGTGCAGATAGAGATATGTAGCAATAATTATGCTAACATTTCCTTTACATACTAAAACAATTGTTGTTGCTCAGTTTTAGCTATTATATGCAATTCACAATGCAAACACAAGTGTATTGGGGTTGTTTTAGTTTTATTAAAAGTTTACAATTGAGTAAAAATAAATTAGAAGTAGAAAGTCTAGAAATTAATTTTACATAATTGTTTCTTTCCTAGTTACATATGATTATCTTTGGAGTTAACGCGATGTTGGGTTATATTTTATATTTCTAGCAACGTGCGCACCTAGGTTCAGCCCAGCTTTTGATTCCTCTTAAAGAGAATATGCCTTAGAGCATTTTAGTTCATTGTAATGCTCCTCAAACAATTGAAACTTAAACATCGTACTTTTGAAGCAATGCAAATAATTACAAAAAAGCTTTCTAGACATTCTTAACTATCCACTAGGCCACCATCCATCAAGTGGCCATTCTATAAAATTAAAACCAAAAAGTAAAACTTTGGAAAATTTTAAAATAATATCGTTAAATTACACAAACCCCGTTTGCTACATTTAGAAAGAATGGTAGTAATTTCCCATTGCAGTTTATGACGCTAAAACGGAATTTGGCAACATAATCACCCAAGAATTTTAATAAATCGATATTGGTCTGCAACCCTAAGGAAGTATAACTCTAGTCGACCTCTTAAATCTAAATTATCATTACCTGCTTCCTATAGCTTCTTATATCAAAAGCATATTTGTTAATATTCCCTTTTGCTATGCAATGTGCATAAATTTAATTAGGATAAGTACATATAGGGTAATTCCAGGAGAGATGGAAAAATTTTTTTAAATCATCACAAATAGTCCATGTCATGTACCAAACATTAGTTCGAACTGTTATTTATAAATATGCGGAGCGGTTTCGGTGTTTTATGATTTTATCATGTTTTTTTAAGTTAACGATTCGGGGAGAGATGGAATCTGGCGGGTGACACGAAAAGTCTTCTACCCCCATAAAATGAGAAAGAAAAATATGTTTCGAAATTGATATATAAGAACTAAATACTATCAATTCAGATTATTTATTTTAACCTTTATCGACCGACGGTACTTTAAAGGACCATTACCATTATCGGCTCATAAAATCTTTAGGCCGTTGTTACGTTATAGTATACTATAATTCGTATAATTTCTTATTATCGCTTCTCCCTGACACAAAGGTACTTAGGGCTACCAGTTTTCAACTTCGTATTTTTTATAAGAAGCCATAATAACTACGATTTCATCGAAAAAAGTGAATTATTCATCGCCTTCGGGTCTTGGCCCACAAAGGGTTAATCAAAAATATTTTTAGGAAAAATTAAAGGAATTTTCAAGAACATTGAGAACAATTGGAAAAATTCTTGAACGCATTAAGAATGATTGAATTGAATAGTTTAAAAAACATTGTGGAACGTGCGAAACGAAATAGAGCAAGTTGCGTGCAGCTATTTTTAACAATTGTTGCATCACATCAAGTTCTTGTCTTCTCCCTCTTACACGTTAACACTCCACACCTTAATACTTCTTCCTGAAGAATTGAGGTGGAATTTCATAAGTTTTCTATAAAAATAAGAAAAAACTGTCATCAAGCCAAGTTTTCTTCCAACATCATTTTCTCAGTGTAATATCGAAGAAAACAATTAATTTATAAGGCCGCGACTACTGCATTTCACCCCGAAAAAAAGTTCCATCTCTCCCATTTGTAAGGGGAAAATTAAAAATTCAGCAAAAATCAAAAATGCATTCACACTTGACCTACAACTTGAGCTTACCTTTCAAAAGGTAAACAGGCTTCAAGGTAAGTGCTCAAAATTTTCGTTTACTCGGACGAGCGATAGCGAAAAATTTGAAAGTACACTTTATATTTTGTCCCCGTAGGAATAGACACTCACACACCAAAATTCGTAATAAATTATTAGCAGGTTCAAGAGATAGCGCATCTTCCATCTCTCCCGCCGTTCCACCTCTTATAAAATTACTCTATGCATAAAACATTTATGTCCACTATTTCCAATATCTAAGTATCTCATCATTTGAAATTGTAATGCAATAATGTTAACCTAAAAATTTATATACATACATATATCTACTACTTCCAAGTGTGTTAAGAAGTTTATTATGAGCAATGTAATCATGCCAAAGCCGGAAAGTTTACAACTAAGTCTACTAAATGATTCTGATTTATATGCGTATAACTTACATGTTACTAACTATATATATTTATTTACTATGAATAATTCATTCACTAAATATATGTGCATACATACATAACAAATGAATTCAAATACATATATTTATTGGGCATTTACCAATCAATCCATATGGTTATTGCAATTGTATACCTACTAAGAAGTCTACGAGTATATCAAGTATACGACATGGTAGCTCGTTTGTTATCTCACACGAAAAAACAAGAAAAAAAGGCAAAATGTACTCATGCAGAAAGTTTAGAAAATCAATAAAATATTATAAAATATTTACTTAAATAAAATATGTACCTACTTCAATTTTCATGAGGAGAGGCAACAGCTTAACCCAAAAATAGAACAAAAAATCCCAAATGGCTCAAACGACAAGAACGAAAGAAAAAATATATTCTTTGTTGTTGTACTGCAGCATGAAGAAGAATGTTGTTTCCACATTTCTGTTTCCACAAGAAAGTAAAAACATCAAAAACTTTTAATACAATTTGTACGAACATTTTGCCTCCTTTCTTTGATCACACAGACACATACCGAATTATAAGAGGCATTTGAGAAAAAAGCAAAAACAAATATATATATACTGAAAGTAGAAGCTCCTAAAAATCAAATTCAAACGAAGCAGAAAAGCCATGCCGGCTACTCTTTTTACTCAAACCAACCCAACTCAAATCCCAATTTCCGAAATATTGAAATCTAAAAGTAAATAATTTAATTCGGTAAAAATTCAAACACACACACACACACACTATCATGTAGAAATGAATTGTGGCGTCTCAATATTTCTGTAATCATTTCTGGTGAAGTTGATCATTGTTACGCAGCTGATGCTGTGCTGTATGTGCATACGAAACATGGTAGAGACTCCGGCGGTTAATACACCACTCAGTGAAATATTTAGTCACTCCGTTCTGCCATCCGTGCGTTCTTCCCTTGCTCCACAAAACAATATTCCTTGGTTGTTATTCGTGTTGTTCTTCTCTTTTTTGGTGACGTTTGCTTGCCGTGAGGCATTTGACGCGACGGCTATGACAACGTCGTTGACTATGGCAACAAAGTTGTACGTCTAACTTTTCACAACGGATGCGGTGAACAAGCAAACAAAAAAAATCAAAATAGTCATTTGAGCAGATAATTTTCAATGATGATGCGAAAATTTCATCCCCTACCATTCAAGCAGTCGTCCCGCGTTGGCCTCGAGGTAAATTTGGTAGGTATGTGTACACAGTATCCACCAGCAACATGGGCCAGTGGAAAAATTAATAGCAGAGAAGCAACAGAAGGCGAAGGTTTTCCGTGTAAAATTTTAAAATTACAAATGGTGTGAACAATTTGTGCGACTGTCAACAAATTGTGTTGGCAGACGACAGTGGAGTGATCGTTTAGTTTTCAAATGATTAGTTATCAAATATTAAATTTTTAAGATTTAAATAGGAGATGAAAGAAACGGAAATCAAACTCAGAAGTTCGTGCTCGGGGGACCATCATTCCTACCTCTTTCAACTGTCTAATATAAAAACCAACTATACTTTTTGGGGCCCGATTATCATGGGTCGGTTTGATATGCGTGTTCAAGCTCTAATTGAATACACTAAGTGTCAGATAATAAATATTTTCCACTGGTTAATTTATATGCACTTGCGCTTTGAGAGTAAAACTTATGTAAAGTTATCGGAAATCAAGTGTAAATTACCTAAATCTTAGGTAAAATTGATCCATTCAAGTTTTTTGATAGATCGACAGAGTTTAAGTGAGTTTAGAGAAATTTACGAGGTTTTTTTATTTTAGTGAATTTTTGAAAAAGATGTCAGTCATCGGTGACAGTATTTTTTTATCTAAAATATTGAGTGTACTAACTTTTAATCAGAGTAACGAAACGTAAATTATAATGATAATTTTTTTCCGACTTGGAATTTTTTTTATAATCTGCTTGGTTTTTTATAAAAATCTTCAAGTATTTCATTACAGAAAGTGATATATCGTGATGAATAATTAAAGATGCAAGCTAATTTAAACTAGGGTTGCCAGATGCAATTTAGGCTTCATCTGGATATTAAGAAAATGTATCGCGATTTTTCAGGCTAATCTGGGCATCGAAAAAAAATTGCTCAGTAGCTATGAGTAATGAGTTTATTATATTTATGTAGTAATTTGTTTTTCCAAATACACAAGTATACACGGTTTTGGACATGAGCAATCAAAAGTTGTTTTGAAAGTAATTTAGGGGTTTGAATTCTAATCTTTAATTTCTTTTTTAAGATTGGTTCTAGTTTTCGAGATTTTCCATAAATTATCTTTTTACTATTTTTGACAAATACTGGCAATTTTAGTCAATAAAAGTAATAAATCAGAAATGAAGAGTGGTTGTACTGCGTCGTTTGGAGTCATTTTCATACATAAAGGTCTAACAGTAGTCGCTAATCATGCCATCATCACAAAATTCTAGCAATCGTTTTTCGACTTTCGCCTAGTCTTGAAGTAGCCGCTTTCCCTGCTCGTCGCTCGTATTGCCCAAGTTTTTAGGAGAAAATCGAGATGTGAATGCGTGAAATGACTTAATAGACATTCGACACAATCCGGGGGTTTGTGGTTACCGACAAAGCTGTTAACAACTCTTTGAAATGATGCCCAAGCTACCGCTTCATTGGATGTTAAACATTTTGTAAAGTTTCCGTCAGCCATTAATTTTCGAATGCGAGGTCCGTTAAATATTCCTTCTATGATTTTTTCGTATGACAATTTGGGAAACAACTTGATTAATTTCTTAAAGGTCGGTCTTTCACATTTGAGCGCTTTTACGAAGGTTTTAATGAGGACAAGTTTCATGTGAAAAGGTGGAAGGAAAATGTCTTGTGGAATCATAAGTCATGCAGAGGAGATATTTTGTTTTCTTGGCTCATAATTATTACTTGGCAAATCTTTTTTCATATAATGATAAGGTTCTGAAAGTGGATTCTGATAGAACTCGAGAAAAAATTATATTTGTCTCTGCGTTTTTAAAGTTTAGTCTAATTTTCTTTTTACGCGGGCCAAAAGTTTGTCCATTTATAACAGATTTAGTGTAATAAACCATAAGACAACTTTTTAGTTTTGCATCAAAGTTTATATGTTCAGCAATTTTTAGTAGAATTTTTAATAGAATATTTTCTTACAACATATTAACCCTTTGGCGCCCACCATTATGTGTCTTTTTTGCCCTTTTAGAAAAAAGTTACTTTTTTACTCATTACGAGGGCTGATAGAGGGTTAATATGCTCGAGAAATATGTTGCCCATCAAATTTTACTATAGGCCTCTGAACATCAAAAATCTGTAAACTTAGTTTTAGTAAAAATAAACCTGAATCCCAAAAATGTTTCAAATTTTAACTTTTTATAAGTAGTGAACAAAAGTATCTTTAATAGTGTTTTCTAAATTAAAAATATATTTTATATTGCAAAACAAACATTATTTAATTAAATTATTCAATGGAGTATTAATAATATGCGAGAAAATGCGTAATTTGCGAAATTTATTTCACATTCAACAACAAATACCTTTTTTCTTATACCTCTGATGTCAATTTGAAGAATCAAAAACAATATGGTTCGATTTCTTGAAGTTCTTTTTTGTTGTTTCTATTTAGATTATTTTTGTGTTGTCACTATTCTATAGAACATAAATCTACGTACATAAGTAGTAAAATGTTGGTGCCGTTTGGTGATAGGAATGAGGCCCGAGAATTCTTTGACTAAGGCACTTCTTTGAAGTCCGGCCCTCTTCTTCCCAGAAAAAATATATGCATTGTGATCATAACGCTAAGCGAGAAAGCTTAGTCAAATGAGCCAAGTAGAATTTTACTCGTTGGATTCATGTTCTCGCGCAATGGTTGTGCATACAAATAAGTGGAACATATTATGCCAAACAAATTTTTAGTATTATCCACTGTACGTTTACATAATGGATACATATACCTACTCCTCTTGCATCTACCAAATTAAGTTTAGTTAAGTGAATATTTAATACTTTAAAAGACTGAGACAAGGATATAAATACGACGACTGTAGACAGACACAATACACAGTTGCACACACATAAATAAAACAAATAGGAAAACGCAAGAAGAAGATTGACGAATAGTGGTGTGCGAGTGATGCCTTATCTGATGATGTGATAACGGAAGTGCCAGTACTTTGTTGTGATATGAAGTACGAGTATATTACACAGTATTTTTAAATTCTCTTGTCCTTTTCCCTCTTCTGTTCTCACTTACTTTTATTCTTTGATTGTCCGTCTGTACACTATCATTCATTTACTTTTACCATTTGTTGTTGTTATGTAATACTTGCACACAGCTACATCCTAAAAGCACATAAAACTTTTCAGGCGTACACATACACTGATATACGTATGTATGTATGTGTGTGAGTGTGTGCGCGCGTTTGAGTATCTGAATAATAAATGTCAGTCACATTGTAAAATGTCGTAAATGCTTTTGTATTCATTTACGGGAGAAACTTGAACGGACGATCGGGCAGAAGAGTGAGCAAATAATGAAGACAAAAAAGAGGGGAAGTGGTAACAGCAGTAATGGCGGTGTAAGATGAGTAAGAGACGAACTGGGAGTGATATTGCACGTTATTCATTGTAAAGTCATGAAATATCAATAAAATACTAATTGAATTTTGATTTAAGATTCTTTGATATCAAAAACACACACACACGCAACCATTGATGGGTTTCACTTAAAACTATGACGCAGCATTGAAGCACAGTAGTGTAAGTGGCAATGGGAGAACAAATAATATCATACCTTGCAAATTGTGTACTGAAGATGACAACTAAAAAATTTTATATGTGCATATGTATGTATGTATAGTTAAAAATTTTGAGTTTATTGTTTTTCTTTTCTGAAAGTAACCACAAAAAAGTAACCACAAGTAACTTTCTACTTCAATAATTAATTAAATTAATTTATAATTATTTATTTCATAACTTTAACTAAGTTGAAATATGCAAGCATCGCAATATTCATGTAAAGTGGCGCATAGTTATTTACATTTTTCCCAACTGGCAATGCACTGAAATTGTAATTAAAGCTAAAGCGTTATTTTTTATTATGAAATAGTGCTTACCTTGAATGAAGTCAACTGATGATCATTACTTAAAAAGTAAATGCGATGAAGATTAGAATTAAAGGAATTAAGTGTAAATAAAAACAATCTACTTGACAAACTTCAAGATCCTTTTTTTCTATTCGTGTATGGATGAAACTAGTGCATAGTGCATAGTGTTACTCATAGCGTTTGCCTAGTTCAAATTTTAAATTTTTTCACATCAAAGTAGCTTCGTTAAACATGTCTAAGCTCTCATGTCAAATTTTGAGATCATTTGATAGTTTTTGGCTTTAAAATGAGCAGCGAAATAGAAGTGCGTAAAAAAATTATTAGACTGCGCAATGAATATCCAAATTTCACTTTCAAAGCAATTGCTCCAAAAGCACGGGTGTCCCTAAATACCTTTTCTTGTGTAATTAAAGTATGCAATAAACGCCAAATCATTAATAGGCAGCAAGAAAATGGCAAAAAGAAGGGGTTTAATAACCCTGCTATGGCCAAGAAGGTTATAGCTCTTTAAAAAAAAACCCAATACATCAGGCAGGAAAGTGGCTGAAAAACTAGGATGCTCTGAAACTTTCGTTAGAAAAATTAAGAGGGAGGAAGGGCTGAAGTCATACAAGGGCCAAAAAGTTCCAGACAGAAACTCGAAGAAGAACAGTGAGGCAAAAGAGCGAGTCAAAATATTGCACAGTGATTTCATAAGGAATTTTGATTGCTGCATTATGGACGATGAGGCCTATGTATTGGGGGACTTTTCACAGCTTCCAGGTGTGGATTTTTATTTTTCAGATCATAGAGGAAATGTCTAAGAACAGTTTAAGATCCAGAATATGGGTACCACTGGTATATCATTTTGACGATATTGACATCTTCTTCTTCTTTTCGCAAAGTGTGGCCTATCCAGTTCCACTTCTTTCTCTTAATCTCCACGTTATTCGTTTTGCTGTTCGTGAGAGCTAGCAGATCTTTATTGGAGATGAAAGCTGGCATATGGAATTTTTTACTTCACTTGCAGTACATGGACTTAAAACACTTACACTCCCGCTCACTTCAATAAAAACAGCACTTCTTTTTACTTTAATGTATAGAAAAAAATTAACCGGCTAAGTAAAAGAATTGGAAATGGTTTTTAAGCTCTCAAGTTGTTTATTCTCTTCAAAAATAAATAATAAATAGCGTCTTCATTGTACAGTTATTTTTTTATGAGACATTTCTTAAATACTATGGAAATTTGGGATAATTTTGTTCGTTCACTAGTATAAGAACATTCCACTATTATAATGAAAAATAAATCAAAGTCATTGACTTTCAGCTTAGTAATGAAGATTTTAAAATATTTATAATATTTTAATAATGTGTACATCCTCCTTTATTTAATATTAGCTCATTTGGCCTCGATAAGGCAATGAGTCATGAAGACTCTTAATTTAATCCAGCGAAACTTTAGACCAGGCAGTTTTAATAGCATTTACAAGTGACGTGTTGTTATCAAATTGCCTTCCAGACTCGTAAACTTTCTTAGTTAACCATCCCCAAGCATTCTTAATAGCATTGAGGTCTGGAGAATATGGAGGCCATTTTATCAAATCAACGTTCTGAGCTTGAATCCAAGCTTTAAAAGTTTGGGCGGTATGGATTGAAGCAGTTTCATGTTGAAATCTCCATGGCAATGGCCCAAAACACTTTTCCTAAGTCGGACAATTCCCTTTCCAGCACGCCTTTATAAGCCATCGCGTTCATTTTCAAAATCAAGAATTGGAGTTCTTAGCTTCCATAGTAGAATATCGCTCCCCAGACCATAATACCGCCTTCACAACTATGGTGGCGATCCAAATAATGTTCTTCATTACGCAAATCATGAAAATAAAAGTTGTATCAATCCGGCCCATCTAGGTTGAATTTTTTTTCATCTGAAAATACGTCGCATTGCTATTCGGATTTCCAGAACATACAATTGCGTGCAAAAGCAATCTGGTCTCCTTGCGGGTGTCATTCAGTGGTGGATTTTTTTTTGCAGTCTTGATCTTTTCAGGTGCTTTTAATTTCGAATGACACGCTTTACTGTCGAAACAATTGCTGTTATAGTCAAATCAGATTCTATTTTCGCACCTGTCAGGTGAGAATTTGAAGCTTCTCTAAGTAATGCCCTTATATCAGCTTAGTGCGTCCCTTCACGTTTATTCCGTAGGCCGAAGTGTCTATAAGATCGTTTCATTTTTTTGTACGCGGAAGTTTAAAAAAAGAGCATATTTTTCGTGCATAATGAAAGTAAACCACTAACAAAACATAACGGTATTCTTTTGGATCTAATGTTAATATGGTCAATATATAAGCGTGACGGCCGAAAGCCGTTCGGTTCTTGTCGGAGCTGGGCGTTAACGGCATACACGATTCTTTCAAAAACTACCAGCGCTACGATTTTCTGGACTCCCCAATTTTTACACAGACTGAGGTCGTTTTTTTTTGGGATGGTTACTATAACGTCTTCATTCCATTCTTTATTGATGTTACCCGAAGTTCAAGCTGTTTGGATGATCGGGTTTTGATATAATATTTGCACCGTATTTGAAGAGCTCTGCTGAGAGGATGTCGGGTCTAGCTGAATTGTTATCTTCGAGTCTGTACATGGCACTGATGAACTCCTGAATTTTTTTGGGGCCGGTGTCTTTATCGTTGAGTACACCCCGCGTAGGTTGTTCCGTCATGCCTCATTTTTGTCTTCCTTCCACGATGTTACTGGCATATATTCTTTTCTATTTTCTAACTAACTTTTTGACCTGGCGGTGTGCCGTTTAGAGCTCGTCTTCGTTCACGTGGATCGCTGGTGTTATTGACTTTTGCTTTCAGAGTGCGCCTGTGTTCAATGCAATCCCACGTTGTATCGCTTATCGATGGCTTCCCGTGCGTTCATGAAAGCCTACTGTTTTTTCCGCAGCTGTTCGGCATATGCTTTGGACTTGATTTCACGTTATTTCTCTACCTATTCACTCGATTTCTTCACTCAATGCATTTTCGTACAGCTGGGCTATGTTGGGGGTTTTCAGCTTGTCTGTATTAAATTTTGGGACATGTTTTTTTAACCAATATTTTGCTGTGTTAAAAAATTTGTGCCAAACAGTAAGTGATAAAAACACGTACAATAATTATTTTTAAAAATTATTACATATATATTTTAATTCATTCTCCAGATAATCCCCAAAGATTACTACAGTCCAAATGACGATCTAACGCTCCCATAAAAGTTTCACTTTGAAAATGCAGCAATTATCTGTTTTTTTGTTGCCTCTTACATCTTCAGATTAAAAGAGTTTGAAGGGTTTTCTTTTTTTGATTTCAATAGACTTTTTGCTATCACACAATTAACACTAAACGGCTTATATAGGGAAATTATGGAGGGTTCCGAAACGGCTATATAGTGTGAATGTTCTTTTATCCATAGAAAAAAATTTAAAAAAGAAAAACAAATAGATATGAATAATATATGGTAAATTGTTTGCTGGGATCAGATCAGTAGTATCAGTATCTGTATGAAGTAAATTAATTCATGAAATATTCATTTCAATATTTGCATAAGAATTTTAATATTTAAATCATTATTGCAACGTAATAAGAGAATAACCATTGTACATAGTTCAAGATTTTCCCTAGTGAGTAAATTCTATGGCATGGATTAACGAAATCAAAACAAAAAATAAAAAATATACATACACTGTCGTCTACGTATATATATATATATTTGTGTATGTATGTATCCAAGTATGAGTGTAGAGTATTGTAAAACAGTTATTTTAATTAGAAATATACGCCATTTGCATATTACTCGCATTCATTCCAACTCGTTGTGGGATAAATTGAAATTTTTTAATTAAGAGTTTGTTTCTGAATAAAGGCGCACTCAATGTGAAGGAGAGCAAAATAATATAGGGTAAATTATACAATGTTTGAGAATCCACCAATGGTTGGCACTTTGAGAATATTTCAAAAAGCACATTCCTCAGATCGCCTCAATTTCATAAAAATTAATGGTAAAAGCTAACTAATAAAAATAAAAAATTAATCGTGGCGTAACGTGTAGTAGAAGAATGCGGGCTATTCCTCAAAATGTTTAGCAGCATTACCCCATAAATATAAAAATTAAAAATATAGAAACATAAAGCTTCCTTATCTCTTGGCTGGCAATAGCAAAATAAGGGCAAACGTATGCCTTCAGCGGACTCTGATGCCATAATAATAGTAGTCATTTTAGTACTATGTCGAATGTAACTAAAATGCCAATCATTCGGAATTTTACTCTACCGTAGTGGTCAAATAAAAGTTAACACCTCATACATTTTGGTAATCAATTGAAATTGATTAGTGACAAAATTCTATTTTGTACATTAGTATGTAATCTTATTATTTGACAAAAATACCCTTTCCAAATCTTTTTTTTTAATTTCAAAGCAAATGCCCCAATTTTCAACGGTGCGTATGAGGAACATTAATTCAAAAATGTATGTGGCCTATTAAATGATAAGAATTAACGACTTTTATGTCTGATGTATCCACCATATGTTTAACTAACAGGTGTGGCATCGATTTTATCAAGTCTGAGCAGTATTCGACCTTTATTTTTGCTATTCCAAGCTTCTGTTATTGCCGCTTTCTACTCCAATTTGTTTATTAAGTTCATACCGAACACTTACGATCTATGAGTTTAAATTACAAATTCTGAAAACAGTACTACAAATATCAGAAATTTAGCTTTAGCAAATGATGGTAGGGATGTGTATATTTTGGTGCCAATTCATTGTATTTTGGAACATTTTTTAATTTGTAATTTGGGCCACATTTTATATGCATATTTCATAATGAAATATTACTTCAAAATTAGAAATGAAAAAGAGCCATAAATTATGAAATATCACCCCAATTCACGATAAAGTTTGTTTTTTCCATACAAATTTTCTGGGGCTTTTTTTCGTTTTTATTTGAAGGTATTTTCCATTGGCCTTGGTTCCGATTGATTTGAATTTTTTATATCGTGGATCTATTACAACAACCAAGCCCTAGACACAACATCAACTTTGGGTAAGTATACAAAGTCGAAGACAATTAAGTATAATTCCTAAATCCTAAAAACACCCAATTTTTTATTATTTATTGTATATGTTAGAGATTTCTGTAATTTTTCTATTAATTTAAGACAAGGTTTTAAGTCGTAGAAGAATATACTACTTACAAAAAAAAAAAAAAACATTTTCTTATTACATAGGTCTATTTTATTTGGTTTTATTGAGAAAAACAACAAAGAAGAATTGTACCATTAATTGTACTCTTAATTTTTAGCGAAATAGCGAAATGGAGTAAAAGAACGAAATTTGAAAATTAAATTTATTATTAGTAAAAGGAGGATAACAAATGCATGAAATTTAAGCAGTGATGCGCTTTTATTGGCACGGGGTGTATTAGGTCTGGTTAGAGTGACTGTCGAGAAGCACACAGAAGAATGACGCATTGTGATACCACATAGTTGGACCTACAGTGTAACGCAGATTCCGAACGGCGGTGTGGCAATTTTTTATCGGCTTGGTGGTTTTGTCATTACCAACCAAGATGTGTCACTTCATATTGATAGTGAATATAAGAAGATTTTAAGTATTTATTTCTGAATTTTGATTTGCTTTCCAGCGTTTGCGGACCAGCGTTTGATTTGCTTTCTGGTCTAAACTTTGGTTTGCTTTTAATTTGTATTTGGCGTCTCTTTAGCTTCAGTTTTAATCTAACTTTTAGTTTGAGTTGTGGTCAATATTTTCGTCTGAATTCGCTTGATTTTGATACTATTTTGGTCTGAATTTCGGTCCGAAATCGGTCTAAATTTTGTTTAAAAATTTGGTCTGAATTTGTCTGGAATTTTGGTCTAGTTTTTGTTTAATTTAAATTAAAATTTTTTGATGTAAATATTTATCAGATATTCCCACTAGTTTTTGGTCTAAACTTTGGGTTACTTTTCTGTCCTTTTGACCTAAAGTTTTGAATTCTGGTATGAATTTTAAAACTGATTTTGGTTTTGATTCGGTCTGAATTTTGGGTTTTTAGTCTGAGTTTTGACCTGAATTTGATCTCATTTTGGTGAATTTTTGTTGGAATTTTGGTCCGATTCGTTGTTTGAATACTGTTTTTTTAACCGGTTGTTGCCCGGTTATGTATAACAGGCTTAAAGAACGTATTTAATTTTTCATAAAAATGAAGTGCTTGGTTATGGAATTGTGAGATCGTAAACTCACCAACAGGCCGATATTAATAGTGATATTGATACTAAGAGTGATTTGAATAAATATTTTAAAAATTCGTTTAAAGTACTATCCAAATCAACTGTTATCTTAATTTAATTTTTTTCGGGTTTTTGTTTCGACCAAAAATGACTCAAAAAAAGATATGTAACAAATTGTTTCATAAAAATTTTTTCTCAAAGGAAATTAAAGTTTCCTTCAAATTTTTTTCTCAAAATAGATTATTTAACAATACAAATCCATCAGAAAAGTCATAATCAAGATTTTGATCTGAGATTGGTCTCATTTTGATCTAGACTTTTGATCTGAATTTGGTTCTTTTCTTGGTTTGAACTTCGATCTGAAAAAAGTATTTCAGTTTTAGTTCGAAATTTCCGCCTGAATTTCTATCCGATTTTAGTTTGAATTTCGGTCTCAGTTTTGTTCCAGTTATCTTTTAATTTTTCACCTGTATTTGATAAAACTTTTGCACTAGTTTTTGGTCTAGGTCTGGGTTTTGGTCGATAGTGAGTCTGATATTAATCTTTTAATTTAGTAAATCAGCCTCGCCCCCGCCCCCCAAACCCAAATCCTAGAACCGCCACTGGGTGCAGGTGCTTGTAATAACTATCTGCTTGTGATAACAATTCCAAAAAACATCATAGCATTTCTAATGTAAAGAAAATATGTTATGCAAGCGTTCTTGGCTCTAATATTTTTTGTTGTCAATGGCGTGATGAATAAATGCAGGAAATCAAATTATATGCGTGGTTCCTGATTAATTTCGTGAGTCTCAAACGCCACACCTAGTTTTAACTTCTTACTGCCACAATGCTCTGCAATATTGTAAACCGCTTTGCCGAAATCATCAACACGAAATTCCTTGTGGTTTATGAGTTAATCGAATTTATACATATGACCTCAATTGAAGACTTTGACCTTATCACTAATCCACGAATGACTTTGCAAATGGTTTTAACCCTTCGGAGGGCACGCTCTGAAAAGTTACACGAGAGGGCGCGCCGCACAGCGTAACGAAAGTAGAAACAATTCAAAAAAGTCAAGTTAGAATATTGATAATATTTGAATGCAGTTCAATTGTAAATATGTACTTCAATTAGATAGGCTTTAAAAATGATTTTGAAAATTACTTTTATTTTGGCATAAAAAAATTATTGAAAGTCAAGCATTTGCAACAATGACATTTTTTTGCAGCAAATACTACTTTGGTAGGTTCACTTTTAACTCCTGTAACTTTTAGACGCTACACTGTGCGGGGCGACCAAAAAATCATTAAAATACAACAAAAATTGCTTTCTAGTGATATTGAAATATATTTTAAGCATTTATTTTTAAATGTTTATTCGTCATCGTTTTAACTTTGAAAAAATGTCTTCAAGCTACACTTGAATTTTTTTATTACACGAGAGGGCGCCGCGGCAAATTTGCCGCAAAAGCGAGATACCAATTTTCAAACACAAATAGCAGCTAAACGCTGGAACGAAGAAACCAACGGCTAACGGTAAACCACGCTGCATCTCAAAGCTTACAGAGCCACTTGAGTCGCAGCGGTCGGCTACTATGATTAGTATTTTAAAAACACAAATTAAATAATTTGCTGCTAATTTGCAGCGGTGCGCTCTCCGAAGGGTTAAACGAAGCGTAATAATATATTCTTGGAATACATTGTCGGCCCAGGGTACCTTACCTTGACCAAAATATAAGTGATTTTCAATCAAAAAGGTCCCCAAAGACCTTACCATTAATCAGAGGGTTAAATGAAGTTATTGGAAAAGATAAAATTTGTTGATCCGAAACCTCTGTGTCTGTATTCAGTTGCTATAGTATTTATATACGTAAAAGTATTGTGAAATTAGAGCTCAAAAATCCCGAAAACAAATGCTGATAAGTGTTAAGAGTATCGTCAGAAAAAAACCGGCTGATTGTAGAATTTAGCAAAAACTTCAACAGAACGTGTTCGCTAATTTCTTGAAGTACAGGCCAATCAATAAGCACTGGGAACTATTACCATGCCTAAAACTTTCACTTCTCCCGCGCATCAACTCAAGTTAAAAATCAGGTTTTATTTTTTACCTTTAAATTTTTTTTGATGCATGACCAATTAATTATCAAACTAATTTTCATCGCTAACCCCAAACCTATCTGTCTCTTGGCAACACAAAACTTACTCAAAAGCACCTATTAAACAAAACTGCGCCTATTGTAATAAAAACATTACCATCATAACCAAACGCATACTAACTGATAACACGCTAGATACTCAACGTTTACGAACTCGAATCACCTCACAACGCTTTCTCAACCAAGCGTAAACCTTATCAACCAAATAATATTCTTCTTGAAACACTCAAAAATCTACCTTCTTATCTAACTATATTACGAACATTCCCAACAATAAGAACTACAAAAAGAAAACTAACTAAAACCATCTACAGAATCTATGTGGACAGCTGAAGGCCATTGTGGCTATTGCTGCCTTTCTCTGTTAGCTTCTAAATTAAATTATAAGTTAACATTTTGTAAATAAATAAATATAAGAAATACTTTTTGATGACCTTTGTGCCACCTTGTATGACATTTTAATTATTAAAAAATAAATAAAAAAAATGTTTCATTGGCAATAGATTTAAAACTGTTGGACAAATTATTTCGGATATCATGGGTTTCATTCAGCAAATTTTGCTCCCCAGAAGCATAAACTTATGGGAAATGTCATATATAATGATCGTTCTATGCATTGGCAAATCATTTCCTAAAAAATTTTAACCCATTAAGGACGGAACGGCCGCAATTTCAAAGCTTATTTAAGTGGCTCCGTTAACTATGAAAACGAACGTAAAAAAGTTTGAGCCATATCAGTATTTATGCAAAATTTTATGAACTTCTGAAATCTGCAGTCAAAATAAAATAAAAATTTTCAAATAAAAGTGGCTGTAATTTTAAACATTGCTCTGCGGTTGTTTTCATTTGTTTTTGCTTTTATTTTATTTATGGGCTTTAGAAAAAAATGTATGGAACAAAAACTTCTTAAAACAAATCATAAAATATGCTATAATTTTTTCAGAATTTTTTGAAAAAGTTTTGATATTTTTTAAAATTTCATAATTTTTAAAAATTTAAAAAGTAGTTCGAAAATTCTAAAAAAAAAATAGAACGTATTCTTTGATGAATTTTAAGAAGTTTTTGTTCTATAAATTTTTTTCTAAAGTTCATCCGTTCTATGTAAAAATTTGTTAAAAATGCTCAAAGTAGAATATTTCATTAATTACTTACTTACAATGAATGTTTTCTGTAAAAATTTAAACATGATTATTTTGAAAACTAAAAACACCCAAATGTGCCATTTCCTTTGGGATAAATCGATTGCATGTACATACTCCAATTCGAACCCATTTCTCATTGCTATTGCAAATTCATGGCTGTCAGTTTCATTACGCTGTAAATGACTTTTAGCATTTGGCATGTGAAGTCGATATCAAGTCAAAATAACTTAAAGCTGTCAATTTCAGTTAATAGCGTTTCTAGGTAAGATGCATGCTGCTGCAGGAGGGATATGCAAATGACATTGTTTGAAATCGAAATGTCACTCAAAGATATCTCATCAAAATTAAAGTTAGGAAATATCAAATCGCAGAGTATGACATTTAATTCCTATTATGTAAAATGGCAAACACAATGTGAGTAGTTGCAATAAAGGATGTAAGTTTTAAACTGTAACTCGAGAACTGATGACAATTTAAAGTGTCAGACCAGGTAAAGACCAGTCAGAAATTCGAAAATGTCGGAGAGTTTGAAATCAATGTATAAATTTTGAAGACCAAATTCAAGGAGCTAGCGCTTCTGGAAACAAGAGTAGCCATTTTATTATTACCACGTTTATATGAACTCGCTTTCAATGGAGTCTGTCTGTCATTCTGTTCAGTACAAACTTTGCAATCGATTTTAAACTAACTTCCCGATGAGCTAGAGACTTGAAATTTTAAATATAGTTCAGAACTAGAAGACAATTAAATCATAAAAGTATTTTCGTCCTACTAAAATTCGCAGTCACAAATTTTCAAGGCAATCTGTATGAGGTTAGGAATCTATATGTTGTGTGAATCTGTATGGGGTTAGGAAAAATTATTTTATACTTTTTAGTCAATTTTAAAAACGTGGTATATTAAAATTTTTTTTTTATTTAAATTATTTTTGTGATAAGGAGCTCACTAAATATTTGCAAACAAGAAGAAATGCAAAATATTATCCTCCAAAATCAAAGGCGTTTCTTAAGTACATCACATTTTCCAATTGGAATATCTGTCATACCAACTGTCACATTAGCTGGCAGTTTGTTTGATTTTTTGGTTCAATATTCTCTACCAAAACACCATGAATCGATTAACTCATTATCAAAGCTATCAAGTTTTGGATATAAACTTAAAAAATAAAGGCTCAACCCACTAAGCACGCAGAGAGCTTCGCAAAAATTTCGGTTGCCATAACGTGCAGGTCGAGACACAAAGTCAAAATAAAAAGAAATCGTACTGAAGAAAACATAGCCGAGAAAGTGTTACTAAAGATCCAAATTTGACCTCTGTACATTCACAATTTGGAAAATTTTACGTAGGAATCCTAGCCGAAATCTTCATGAGAAATGCATGAGGTCATAACTTTATTTTTTACGCCAGCTTTGACAAAACCGATTAGGGGTTTCTCACCACATATGAGGCATACATAGATAACACACCGATCAGAGATAATGACCTTTAATTTGTTACAAAGTGTTATTTATTAATGATATCTCTAGTGGTTTTTCTAATACCAGTTTCTTTCTGTAGGCAGATGACTATATTCAGCCATCGAAAGTTCATTGGATTCCCTAATTCCAAAATTTGAGTTAGATAATCCTCATTTTTGGTGTTCTTATAATCATCTTTCTCTGAAGATCAACAAGTATTTCCATGTAACCTTTGCCGAAATATATATAATTATTATCTCTACAACTTATCATTTTGCGCATTCCATGTGGAAATCCGTTTAGGAAATAAAAGATCTAGGTGTGGTTTTCGAGCATTCTAGATTATTTTATTTCCAAAGCTATTCCCTTTTAGCATTTATTAGGCTCAATAGTTATGAGTTTGCTAACCCATTCACCCACAAACTGTTGTTTACCTCTTTGGGAATATATATTATAGAATATCCAGTATTCATTTGAAGGCCTCATTATCAATTATCAATGCCAAAGGTGATTGATATACCTAGAACGGATTTAAAAAACCTTTATTGAGTTTCACTAATGAACGTTAATAGCAATAGAGTTTTTTTGTCTCAAATGTTTCCGTATAATATTATTGGTGGTGTTTATTCAATTCAATCTTAAATATATTCTTTGAAAATTTTATTTCAATGCAATAAAATGACTTTTCAGAAAACATGCTTGAAACTTTTCAGAAAACATGCTTGAAACTTTTCAGAAAACATGCTTGAAAAATCGATTTTTTTCGACCTCCTAAGTACGTGTAACCCCTTAATTAATTTTAAGATACCTGTAAAAGATTTGAGTCATTATGTTTTTTTATTCATATTGCGTTTTGTAGATTCAATTATGCAATATATGCTCCTATCTCTAGAGCCTTAACTGAGTTTAACTTTATCTCAAAACTTTAGCCGAAGGAGTTTTCTATTTTCAAGTTTACATTTATGGATACGCTAATTAAATTATATTCTTAAGTTTATCTAGTTTTAAGTAATTTCCGTTTAACTGCTACGATTATTATAGTCTGTAAAGATTTTTGTTTCCATTTACAAAAATAAATTAAATAAATGTTAAACTCCAGCAGGTACCTCAGTTAAACCCGATACTATGTATTTGAATAAAATTCTTTGTTCTCCATTGTCCAAAAATGATTCATAAGTAAATTAGATAAGAAATCTTTGTGTACATATGACGATTTGTTGTAGTTGATTTCCCGCTAAGAAAGCCATGTTCGAAAAATTAGACTAATCGGATTACGTTTCTTAAACGTAGTCGTTGTCGTCGAGCATATACCCAAATTTGATTTTAAATGGCATAAAAAATCCTTTCCGATAAACTCAAATTCTTGGTAATTTTACAATTCATATTAAAATGAGTCCCTTCTGCACTCGTCATATGTGATAACATACTGTTACATTTATCGTTTACTTCATTATAAAAATATTCCTTTTTATGTTTAAAAATTTTCATTTTCTCTTTTCAATGTTTCTTCGCTTTTTGCACGTCTACATCGCCTAATGTTGATATTAATTTACAATTTCAATTTTATGCTTTATAAACTATACACTAAAATAAGCCATGCAATAAAACAATAAATAAAAGAAATTTTTGATATGTTCTTCTTGTTGGTTAAAATTATTTTATTTAAGTGACATAATACAAAGTATATAGTAATAATAGAACATGTAGATACATATAATATATGACAAAGTACATATATTAATATAACAATATCAAATCTATATTCTAACACCCGCACTAGAGTTGAATTTTGTTACACCAAGTTTGTGTCTACATGCATTAAATATTTTGCTTGGTAATGATTTTGTAAGTATATTGGCGGCCATTAATTCAGTGTCAATATGCTTAATGGTAACGAAATCCTTCACGACTAAGCTTTTGTTGTCTGAATACAAAATCCACGATCCTTGTTTAACTTGAGTTATTTCTGCATACAACGCCTTCAACCAAACGATTTCTTGACATGCTGCTGATATAGACATATATTCCGCTTCTGTCGTTGATAATGCGACTGAGTTTGTCGCTTTGAGCTCCACGCAACACAACCCCCTTGAAATGCAAATGCGTATCCTGTGGTTGAACGTCGACTATCTAAATCATTCGCCCAATCTGCATCTGTAAAACCGGTTACCTCACCATTGAGTTGTCTTTTGAATTCTAGCCTGTAATCCAAAGTACCTTTCAGATAACGAAACACACGTTTTACTACAATCCAATGCGCTCTTCGATAATTTGTGTAAAATTTTGATAACGGCCCCACCGCAAATGAGATGTCTGGTCTAATTATCTGAGCAGCATACGACAGACTCACTATTGCTTCTCGTATGGGATTTCCCTCATTTCTTTAGCTTCTTCACCGCTTTTTGGACAAAACTCTGACGACAACTTTTGATTAACATCAACCGGTGTATTACAATCTTACAATCGCCCATGTTGAACGTTTCCAAAATGTCTTTCAAGTAGCATTCATGATCCATCCAGAGCTTTCCCATCTTCCTATCGCGAGTTATCTTCATTCCAAGTATGAAATTAGCCGTTCCAATATCCTTCATATTGAAATTTATCTTCAGAAAATTCTTTACCCGTTCTTGTAGGTTAAAAAAAATTTTATTTGACCAATTTTTCTTTTCAGAATTTTCCTGGGCCCATAACTTCTTGTTGACTAAAATTATTTTATTTAAGTGACATACAATACAAAGCATATAGTAATAATCATAGTGAAATAAATAAAGTGAAATAAATAGAAGTGACACCTTCTTTTCTGTTCACTGACGTCTGCCGAATTCGAAAATTATTCTCTTACTTCTCTCAAAACATTTGATATTTCAGAAGTGAATATAAAAAAGTATTAACCCATTGTTACCAGTACAATATGTAAATAAAATAGAAAAATTTGAAAAGCCCGAAAAATTTTTAGACGTTTGTAACAACCATGTGCATAATGTGAACCAAGGATTTAACCCAAAACTTACAGTTTTTTTTGTTATGTACGCAATTCAAATCTACCTCTCCGAAATTTAAATAAAATTATTTGGAAATCGGTAAAACTATTTAAAATATAAAGAGGACATTTATGAAGAAGATAGTTGTAAAAGTATTGTATTTTGCTTATTTAAATATTTTATAGCACCACACTCTACAAAATATTTTGAGAGCTTTTAGTTGGAAAAAAAAAACAAACAACAAACGAAAGGTTTATTGTTTTTTGATACTTTTATTTCATTTATTTATTTGTGTACAGCTGACGAAAATGGGTTAAGAGAGTTTTCTCTCATGAACAAAATTATTTGTCAAAATTTATTGAGCGAATACTTGTCATAATTGTCAAATCTCAGAAGACCTGAGAATATTTCAGATTACTTTCTGCTATCTGGCATACTGTATACTGTGGTAATAATAAAACATGCAGATACATATAATATATAACAATGTACATATGACGCGCTCAGAGGAAAAGTGAATCTCGTTCTGCTTTGCCTATTTGATTTTGTATGTAATCGTAAATTACAATTCTTCGTGCGTACTCGGCTATATCACTGTAGTCGGCAAGTAACAGCAACAACTCTTTCCTCTAGTAAATTTTATGCTTCACTTTTCCTCTGAGCGCGTCACATATTAATATAACAATATCAAATCTAATTCTAACAGTTCTACTACTCCATTGATTTGTTAGTATATTCCACAAACGTTTTTGATATAGAAATTAAGTGTTGCATATTTTTGGGCTTAAAGTAAAATATATAATGAAAAAAGCCACTTATAACCTCATACATACAATGAAGCCTCACTATCAAATCTATCAATTCATTCAACTATAGATTTTCCTTCAGCCTCGAGTAAAGGTGTTATCACATCAAAACACCCTTTAGTTAAACTTATTCCAGTTGTGCATGATCTTTATAAAGTTAAATTAAAGTCGAAACATATACAAATCAAAAACTCTAAAAGAAGTTCCATACTCTCCAGACAATCTGACAATGTGTCAATACCGTAGGCTTAATAGTTCTCTTCTTTTTTGAACCAGGAATGTGAAATTAAACTTAAATGGGTCCATATACATATATCTCAATTCTGAATACAACACAGAAGCTTAAACGTTCTGCAGACCCAGAGATTCCCCAAGAGGGGGGTGTTTAATTTTTTCATTCTTTTAAATTTTATAATAAGAGATTTTTATCAGTAAGGGTTAAAACCAAAACTCACTCCCTTTCCATTTGCAGCGTTATTGCTCTAAACTAATCCATACTTTTCACTAATTTAATTTAAATTATATCTAGTACCTCGTACACAAATATATAAATATAAATCAAAATATATAAAATTCTCAATTAGACAATGCACACATTGCAGACTAATCCACGCCCCTTGATATTTTAAGTATTTCAAATACGTTTATAAAAATTTGTTTCTGTTTAAAATAAAATATGTAAGTGCATTTGACAAAAGTTATTTTTAAAATAAGCATTTGTTTTTGTTGCTGTTTTTTTCTTTGTTGTGTTTTTGGCAAACCACAATAAATATTAATGAGACACGTTAATTAATATAAAAATACATGCCACATACTTACATACATACATTACCTATGTATGTGAGTGTAACCAAACAACGAACTACATTCGGTCATAGATGAACATACATATAGAAAAAAAATTTACATATTTACAAATAAATACTTTGGAAAAATGATTTATGAATTTTGTCAACGAAAACTAAATTGCTCATTGAGCAAAAACAGAAAACGCTGACGTAGATTTAGTAATTACAATAAATGTCAACATATTTAAACATACATGGGCTTATTTTAAATTAAAGACAAAATAAATATAATAAAATTAAACGAAAAATGAAATTACTTATTTATGAGCATATTTTTAAAAGTACAAAAGCAAAGAGAAATGTATCGAGTACGAGTGCGGCATCAGTTTTTGGTATCTTTTGGTATGTTTTTTGCTTTTAACCGAAATAGAAAAAAAAAGAAGAAAACATACACAAGAGGCCATATTCATGCTTCGTCCTACCTCTCTGAATTTGTATGTCGGTGTGTGTGTGTAAGTGGCCGTAGTTGTACTCTGTAAATCTGTCGTTTTCCTTCGATATGTCATTAAAATAGAATGAAGCGACAGCAAAGGGGAAATTTAATTAATGTGAAAATTTGCACAGACTGAGGCTATTTTTAAGTTTATCAAGTTGGCAGCGTTGAAAACGTAATTGAATTTTGCTCTTTCTCTCTAGAGGCGTCAAGCCTGAAATTTGTGGTTGTGTGTGTGAGAGAGTGAAAAATTGTTAAAAGAAAAAACGAAAAAACAAAAACAGAAAAATTACAAAACAAAAAAAGTAACGACTTTAATTTTTATGGGAAATTAAGTCATTTACTTAAGAGAAGATCCATTATGTTCCACGATGAGATCTTTGTTCACTTTTATGTGAATTTTAAGAAGATTTAAATAAACCTACGATGCATGCGTTACAAATTGGACGCATTTGTTTTCAGCAAGTTTTTGTATTCTTCTTACTATACTATAGCCATATTCACGATTTGGTGCGAATGGTCTTGCATTATCGCAAATGCGAAATATTTCTTCTATCACAACAACAAATACATGTGATATGTAATAAAAATTTGAATTTGCAATGACGCAGGACCATTTGCAACTTATCGTGAATAGGGATTGTATACAATTGAGTGCAACACGTTTGTTTGTTCTTTGTACGTTTCCAAAATCTTTGGTTGGACTTCAGAAGATGCCACATGCTGGGAATGAAAAGTTTTGGACAAGTAATCGCGGCACCTCTCAAACTGCTATGTTTTTTTTTTTGGGTCATGCACATCATGCACATGTCACTCGATTTTTGACCGTTTTAGATGCCTCTCTCGCCATATCACACATTTTCACAAACTTATGACTTCACTTCACGTTTCACTACACATATTTTTTGGTAGTAGTTATTGTGCAGAATGTGGTAATTTTTAGACAAATCAGTGTAGCAGATCCAAAGAACTGATTGCTTGAGACTGCCTATGTGGGGAACGATAGTAAAGAATACAACTAAAGTATTTTTGTGAAGGAGATATGTCTGAAATTGTTATTAGGGAATCATAGCAAGAAAGATAATGAAGTTATGTATATTAAGACGGAATGTTGACAGTAATAACGGAGAAGAATGTTGACAGTATTGGACAAGTGGG
The DNA here is from genome assembly GCA_963691655.1 of Toxonevra muliebris. Lineage (NCBI taxonomy): Eukaryota > Metazoa > Arthropoda > Insecta > Diptera > Pallopteridae > Toxonevra > Toxonevra muliebris. The sequence goes on from OY829326.1 coordinate 81,067,586, forward strand.
AGTGGAGCTACGTATATAAACGTAATGAGAGATACGTATATGTAATAACACAAGTTTACAAAAGGTTGCAAAAAGATTTAGGTCATTTTGTAGTAACTACGCGCCATCAATATTACTAAAAGCATATAATAATTTTACGTTTCCAGCGTACAGTAAAATTTTACAGTTTTGAAAAACATTATGCAAATCATTAACAAAAAGTAGGAAAAGAATGGGGCCAAGATGACTCCCCTAAAGAACGCCAGAAGTAACAAGAAAACAATAACACTTAAAGCTTAAAGCCTTTGAACAAAACACTCTGTGCTCGATTTCCAAGGTAAGAAGTAGTGATGTAACGGATATAAGCACAGCGGAGGCGAATACGAATGTCAAAAACTTATATTTGCGAATATGAATGTGGATGCGGATGTAGAAAAGTTAAAGACAAATTTGTATCTTCAATGTATTAACTTCCACTTCCGTTCATCTGGATGAGTAGAAATTTTACTCCGCTGTTGCTCTTTAATTTTTCGTGTCCCAAAAATTACTGTTTAGGTGATCAGTTTTCCGACATACTGTATATAGTTGTTTTCAAATTATATAACGGGCAAGCCTAGTATGATCGCCTAAAAAAAGGTGATTTTTGGGAATTTTTTTAAGGAGACGGATTGCATAGATATGTTTTAAAATTTTGAGGATATATTCAATTTAAAGTTATGCGAATGTTTGGCATCAAGAGCCTTAAAAAGTCAGTGCACACAACATCAGTTAGTGGCAAAGTCTTCAATCACTCTTGAAGTGAATTGTAAAACGTTAGGAAGTTGTCGATTAGCCGAGTAAAAACCCATATTGAAAAGATTAAAGATATATTAAGATTAAAATCAATTTGCTAACAAATAATTTTTTCAAAAACTTCCGGAATAGCTCAGAGTATTGCTATACCACAGTAGTGGTTAATTAAAGATTTACTTTCTATTTATATAGCGGAATAATGTATTAAGTTGGGTATACACACATCAAATTCAGTTTCAAACATAACCAATACATAGATAAAACAATGATGGACGGTTGCGGATCCACCCGTCAAGCATGCACTGTAAAAATTAATTTCTCCGTAATTTTCAGCGTGTGAACATCTTTTGCCGTCGGTAAAATAATTTTGTTACGATGTTAAATCACCTGCTTGACAGATTGAGATTGAGTATACACGCATCAAATACGATGACATCGTTGACGGACCGTCAAGTAATATCAAACAGGCTTTGATTTTCATCAAACAAGCCATCCGCACATCCGTATGAAGATTTCTCACTAATACACTTAAAATTATGTATGCGCCCAACGGGCCCGATTGTCAGTAGCTCGCCTAAAGAGTAAAAGGTCAGCACTTGTTGTTTTTGTATTTTTAACGACCGACCGCTTGCTCCGAAAAGCAATCGTTTCCGAATCAAACAACGACAAGATCATAGTAATATCATAAGGTGACCAGACTATACTTTTTTTTCGTTTTCAAACCGAAATATTCAATAAAAGCGTTGTTTTTAAGCCAATAAACTTTTCATTTTATATTGGTCTCACTAAAACAAAAAAAATTTAAACGAAAAACAAAAATAATCGTAGGAGTTAGTTACGTATCTTTTTTACAACGAAATGGTACTCGTGAATTTTGACAAAATTGTTTATTGTCAAAATATTGTAATAAAAAGTATAAAAGGTATAAATAAATATAAATATAATAAAAAAAAATATCAAAATGAGTAATAAAATATGTGGCATTAGTAAGCGTCACATGAAACGCCTTGTGAAATGACTAGGGATTGGACTGTTAAACATCAAATCAAAAGGGAAGCTTGTGATGATATACTAAACATTTTCCAGCTCGTAGATGTTGATGTGCCTTCTTCATCAAAAACGTTGTTTAAAGCCACTCCAACTAAGATACAGATTCTTTGTGTTCCGCCGGGAAACTATTTCCACTACGGCATACAAAAAAGTGAGCTGTTTGTATTTGGATTACTTGATTGGGGCTTATGTAGGCTCGAAAAAACCTGAAGATGTCAACATTTTTTTTAGCAGAATTTGTTATAGAAGTGAAACAATGTAATGAAGTAGGCCTGGATAGTAGTAGGAATGGTAGAAAAATGGGTCTAAAAATTTAAAAGTTTATTTGCGATGCTCCTGCTAGAGCTTTTATTACCGATACAGTAGGGCATACAACCAGCAAGGAGTAAGGACTTTTTGCACTTCGATTCACCCATTAAGAACAGACGAGGGCTTTAAACTACGGACAGATAAGCTACATCATTCAAAGTGGTTTTATGAAAATAGGAATATTTTAGAAGAAATTAATGTGAACATGGTGTCAGACTTCCCACTTGATGTAATGCATCTTGTAGATTTGGGTGTGGTAAAAAAAATGTTAACAGCTATTTGGAATGGCCACCATTTGAGAAAAAAGCTGGAATAGTGATATTAAAAGATATTATAGATGAAAAGCTATATAAACACTTCCCGCTAATGCATTTTATAGACTAATTTCCTGCCCGAAAAGTTATCAGGTTTATTTGCTGTGTTAAACTGATGGTAGAAGACTTTGTGTTAGATTTTGCTTTGCTATGTGGCGGAAACAAGTTGTCCTACAATGTCCACAATCTTTTACATCTCCCAGGATGCGTTAAGAAATTTGGAAATGTTGAAACTTTTTCAGGGTATAAATTCGGAAATTATCTCCAAAAATTAAAGAAAGTTGTTCGGCAAGCAACCAAAATTTTGGAACAGATAAATAATCGGTTGACAGAACGATATGAGGTTTCAATCGTAACAGAAAGAAGTAGGCATAAAATTGAAGGCTTGACATCAACAAATATGTCTACACATTATAGATGTGATCAATTTTTTTTGAGCAACGTAGCGCCCAATAACTATTGCTACATGAAACCACTATTGCCTATTAAAGTAGAAGGTTTTGGCCATGAAGATGGTAAGGTATATCTCTTTAGACACCAATTCCTGAAAGTGACTGATTTTTTTAAAGAGCCTGTGGAATCTAAAGTTTCTTTGAGCATAACAATAGTATCAAATTTGGACAATAATCTGTAAAAAATGCAGTATCTGATGTATTGTAGCATTACCAATGGAAAGTCGCCTTGTCCTTATTCCGATTTTGCATCAATGCATTTCTTAAATTTCTTCTATTATTTTTTCCTCATATTTTTCCAGTGTCTCTTCATCATGTTTGGCCTGTTTATTTGATCAAACATCAATTGTACCATGGCTCAAATGGTACAATTGCACTCAAATTGAAGAAAATATCGACACCTTTGCAGAAACAGAATTGGTATACTTATTCAGAAATATATTTATATGTATAAAACTTAGTATAATCGTATTTAATTTTTTCGTTTTGCAGATGAGATAAATTGGAATATGAAATAATTGGAACAGAAGTATCTAAGGCTATCCACAATTTTTTTTACAGAGGAATTCTTGATGGAGGTTTTTCAAAAAATATTTACAGTAAAAACAAATTATCTATTTCAGACAAATTTAATGTTAAAATAATATATCTTTTATATTTGCAGATGCTTTTGAAGCCGAAATGAAAACAGGAATTCGATTGTTTAAAAATAGATGCTACCGGAAGGAATTCCGACGAAAAAGACTACAACGTGATGAATAATTTAATGTATTATATAAGTATGTAGTATGTAATATACTCATGTTTTTTTTTTATAAAATTTGAATTTTTTTGAAGTGAAACTTCTTTTCTCTTGTCCTAGAGTAAAACCAACCGGATGTGACGTCCGCGCGTAAGTTTTCACTGCGACATAATGTTGTCGAGCAATGTGCATGATTGGCTAAATATCAATATTCCGTAACTGAATTCACGAGCAAACTATGTAAAAACGATTCATAAATAGTTTTAATTCAATAAAACATATTAATTACATACAAACACACACGCCTATGGCAGAAAGAATAATGTGTAGCGTCGCCATCTTAAAGTTTATGACAGTTATACATTTCACATACAGATGGCGCAAATGTCCAAGGAATCACATGAAGATGTCGCACACAGAAAGAGTTCATGTACAATTGTCATCGACATTACCGGTACAGAGTTGCAATTTTTGTTCTAGCATTAATCCCAAAAAAAATTTAGCGATTGAAAAAGAGAATATCGATGGTCATACGTTGACCCCTCGTATGTAGTTTTTCACCACTTTTCTCTTGTCCTAGAGTAAAACCAACCGGATATGTGGTCGCGCGTAAAGCCCCATTTATAATGGATCGAGAACGCGAGGCCATGTTCGAAAGCGTCACGTCGACAAATTTTCATTTAATGTATTTCAATGTGCGCATATACAATGAAGCGAGGCGAGCTCTCGTCTCGCCAGTGAATTTCGAAAATTTGAAAAAACCTTGCGTGCGAGACGCGATGTTGATACATGTAGAGCTGCCAGATGTACTACATACTGTTGGAATGAAATAAAATATAAAGTATATTAGTAGAAAACTGTGGAAAAACGGAATAATCCTTAGTGCAGCAATTATTGAATCAGTAAATAATCTTTTTTATTAAATTTTTCTGAAAATAACTTGATTTTAAAATATATATTTTTGGCAATTAATGATGGTAACTCTTAATAAAGTAAACACACATTAAACAGCTGTTTCATATTAATCGTGCCTCGCTTAATTGTAAATTGAACAATGAGAATAGCGACGAGTGCTCTCGTTTCCGAAATCGACTTTGAAACACGCCTGGCGTCCTCGCTCCATTGTAAATGGGGCTTAAGTTTGCAATGCGACATAATTTTGTCGAGCAATGTGCATGAGGGGCTAAATATCAATATTCCGTAACTGAATTCACGAGCAATCTATATAATAAACGATTCATAAATAGTTTTAATTCAATATAACATTTTAATTACACACACACACGCCTATGGCAAAAAGAAACAATGTGTAGCGTCGCCATTTTAAAGTTTATGACAGTTATACATTTCACATACAGATGACGCAAATGTCCAAGGAATTACATGAAGATGTCGCACACAAAAAGAATTGTCATCGAAGTTACCGGTACAGAGTTGCAATTTTTGTTCTAGCATAATCCCTAAAAAAAAAGTGATCTTGTGTATTAACGAACACAAAGCAGAAGTGAAACTTCTTGTGAACTAAACGAAACACAAGCAAATTAAATTAAAAAACACAAGCCAATGAAGTAAATTAATTAAAGTAATTAACGATTGAAAAATTTCATTTGCCTGTTATTTGCTTGTGTTTCGTTTAGCTTGCAAGAAGTTTCACTTCTGCCTTGTGTTCGTTAATTTGGGTAATCCAAACTAAAAACACAAAATAATTTTTTTTTGCATATGAATATAAATTTTTGTTGTTTTTCTTTATTATTAAATATTTTGTATTTGCTAAAACATAGTTTTATCGTAATATTAAAAAATTAATTTAAAATAACAAAACAAATTGTTCAACCCTTATCTTATAAAGCAGAGTGGAGATAAAATCAAATGAACTGCTGATGCAAAGATCTCGTGAGACTTGTCAGCACTCCGAAAGGCCTTTTGGAGTTCTTTTTTTTCCGCTGGGCGATGCTTGATCGTGTATAGTGGCTCTTAGACCTTTTAAGCATCAGGGAAATAGCGACATTGTAAAGAATACTAAGAATGTTGGGAACCACAAGTTGATGGCTACATTTGTAAAAACATATTCCGGAATATTGCCAGGGTTGGAGTTCACAAAAACTGAAAGGATATTTTAAGTTTGACGGCAGTTATTACTGGTTTCTAACAAATTGGTGAGCAAGTGGACTAAATGGGAATCTTGTACAACACCTAGTATCATAGCTGTAACTATCCTGTGTCAAAAACCTTAGACAAATCATACTTTAGGTACCTTGGGGAACTATCTAAAATATGTAAGACAGAATTAAATTCGAATTAACAAAACTCATATATGCTGATAGTGTCTTCCAGGCAGAATTTCTATTTATTATTGAAGCGTGACGTATTTTAGAATCGACCCCATCAAGTTAGAACTTTGGCATCTTCTCTGATCCTTACTGTTATCAAATCCAAGCTAGCCTAACAGTGCAAAGTGCACCTGACTATGTTCCAGGTCAGAAGAACATTGAAGAAAATGAAAAAGTCGATACACTTGGAAAGAAGGATTTGATTACAATCTCATTCAGTTGCAAAATTTTTTGTTTAAATCTTTAATTCAAGTAAGTTCAAATATTCTTTATGAAGATGAGCAGATGCACAAAACAAATTTGATCAACTGGCATGAATGTATTTATGTTTTCCGATTCTTAGCAATTTGTTCACATTTTCGTTATTCGCATCACTAATACTCAGCATCAATCACATCCGAAAATTGCTACCAATTGCATTTACAATTTCGCTTCGACTTTGTCTTTCGTTCTTGTCCCGCTTTTCCTTCTATTCTTATATAACTATGCCGTGCCACACGGGGCAGTTCAACTGCGAAAATGTCATTTTACATATTTTAGTTGTTGTTGTTGTTATTTTTGTTGGAACTTTTCCTAAAATGTATGCAATATTTTATTTTATTGATGCTGCAAGTACATAATTCCCAAATGTCGAATGATTGAGAAATTGCAACGCACATTCCAAATGAAAAGCATAAAACTGATGCGTCACCATAGAGACAGAATGGAGGGGGGTAAGGTTGGCGAACCTACATACATACAAACATGCAAAATATAAGTCATAAGCAAATAAATATAAGCAAAAAAATTAAAAATGCGTATTAAAAAATGTTTCTAACTAAAACAATGTTACATTTTGATTTATCAGGGGAGCAAATATTGAAATATTTGAAAAATGTTTTGTCAAGTTTCAAGTTATGAGGTCATAACAACTATTTGCAATTCCATTACATTTCATGTTGCATATGTGCATTCTCAACAGTTCCCAGTGTTTTCGATTTTGGCTGATAAATTTATTCGCCGCATAAATTCATCAGGAGATGCGATGCAGAACCCGAACAGTAGGTCAACCTTTTCCTCTTATAATTTTACAGATTTTAAGAAAATTGTTCACGGCTTATTTATACGCTTCGATTTAAAAATTTACGGTGCGAATAAATTTTTGACATATGGTATTGTCTATACAGGGTGTCCGGTTTGAGTATAAAAAACTTTAAGACCAGAAAATCGGCTCTGTATTTTCCTAAGGGCTAAACACCCTGTATCTCTGTGAAGGTTGAAAATACACCCTGTATCCTGAACAATTTTTTTCTCAGAACTAACCACCAAATCACGTTTTAAAATTGTTTACACTCAAATCGGACCACCTTGTATATCGTAGGTATATATTTTTTTCAAGACCCAACGAATTCATTGACGGCTAAATTAAGCCGTTTTTAAACTTTAGCCGACAAACTTCATTTAAATTTATAAGAAATAAAAAAGTTGTATCAATATGCAACTTTTCAGTAATTTTTCCTATTCAACTTTTAAACTTCGTAATCAAAAAAAAAATCGTTTATGTGAGCTAATGTAATTTTCTACCGATTTCAGGTGGTTTGAACCCCCAAAACCCCCCTCGATGTTACAAATATCGAAAAGGCTGATTAATAGGTTATCTGAGGCTTAGAGAAAAATCCAGAGGACTTGGCCCCAATTTTTGACGTCGGTTTGGCGGAAACAATGTAATGGATTAATAAGTTTATGAGCAGTGGCGGCAGCCGCTATAAAACTGGGAATGCTTACAACCTTTTAAAATCTTTCAATGCAACCGTTTGTCAAACTGTATACTTCGACAACAAAAAATCTAAGTTTAATTTTTCTATAAAACTACTCATAGATATTCTACTTTTGGAGAGCTTAGTTTTGGTTTAAATACCAGTATGAGTTTTTGTGTATTTGGTTCTGATTTTATTCTGAATATTGGTCTTTCGATCTGATGTTTAGTCTGAGTTTGGTTTGACTTTTGGTCTGAATATCGGCCTGCGTTTTGATTTGATGTTTGGTTTTAATTTTGGTGTTAATTTCCTATTTTGGTTTGTTGTTTTGTCTTAATTTAGACTTGAGTTTTGTCAGAATTTTTATCTGAGTTTTGGTCTCATTTTTGGTAGGATTTGGGTCTGAATTCAATTCGACATTCGGTCGGTTTTAGTTTGTTTTCTGGTCTTAATTTTAAACTGAGTTTTGGTCTGCTTTAGTCTGATTTTTGGTCCGAATTACGGTCTGAGTTTTGATGGTCCTATTAGCCTGAATTATGATGTGATTTTTGTTCGAATTTGATTCGGTTTTTGTTGGATTTCGATCGGGCTATTAAAAAAAAATTTGCGAAGTTGGTCAAATTGTATTAGATTCTAATGTTGACGATTTGTAATAATTTAACGATATTTTATGTAAAATTTTAGAAAGATCGGTAAGAATGGGATCGAGAAAAAGTAAAAATATGGAATTACTAAAAATACGCCAACACAGTAAGAAATTTTATATTTCATTCTCTACGAATTTCAAAGTCATCTCAAAGTCATAGATATGAATATATTTGTGACTGTTTTCACATGGTTTCAAAGATTCCAGACATGACATTTTTCTGAGTACCCCTTTGAAGAGCTCCAGGAATTTTCGACCGTCGGTACAAATATGCCCCTATTGAAGACTAAGCAGGATACGAAGATCCAAAAAAAGTATAGTTGTGTGACATTCAACAGGGCTGTGTCACAAATACTAGTAAATGATATGAAATACACGAAGACATCTACTACATGGGTTCCACAAATTTTGAATGACTGGTAAAAAAGTAAAAAAGGCGAAAACGGAGGGTGTTACACTTTTAATAAAATCGTAAAAGGTCCCGAAACAGGGCTCTATAAATACGATTATAAACCAACCTTGGTATGGACTCGTTAAAAAGACAGTTTAGAAAAGTGGATCTACCAATTCAAGAAATGTAATTAAATTAATGGAAATTATGTAGAGAAGATTAAAAAAAAGTATTAAATAAAATATATTTATTTTTCAACCACCTTAGTGAACTTTAGAACTTTTGTTAGTCGCTCCATACTTGTCGATTTTAAGAATTGGCAATGCCGAAAAAATATTGCAAAAATTATGGATTTTATTCCACCCACCGCATTATTTTCATTGTGAAAATTTCACAGTTTTTGTTTTAAAAATAATTTACATCTTTTAAACAATATACTCAACATTTAATAATTTATTTGCAAGACTTACCTTTTCCAATTTCTATATGATGATGATATGGTATATATAAATAGTTATTAATTTTTATGAATTCCAAATTTACAATAATGTAATTATATATACACTTATTTATATCTTCAGGATATGAATGTCTTTATTGTTTCAATTATTGAATAAATTCAACTGCAAAATATTGGGGTTTTAAAAGAAAGTTTTAGATTTTAACAAAAGCTCATTCACTACTGATTAGATATTGCCTGATTGAGGTTTATAAATTTCATTTAGCTACATTATTGTAGTTTTAAGCTGGTATATAGCTCTTTAAGTCATTGATCAACCCCTGAGCATTCAACTGCATGTTGTAAGAATATTTCATGTAGGTCGTTTTTTTTTTCAGGGAAACAGCGAACTTAACCTTTATCGTTAATGATTTATCGTTAATGGCGCACAGTGGGATGTGTTTCGAAATTGAATTGGTATTGATTATCTCATGAGTTTTCCCAAAAATGCTTTTTTGGGCCCATTACTGGAGTCCCGGTATATAGAGCTGCGAGCAATAACTTTTTTTTATTTTATAATTTATTCATTCCCATTATTACAAAAATCGATAATTATAATTATACCTGAAATAATCTCAATTGAATTTTGCATAGAGAATCTTAACTGAAAGTCCAAATTTTGGTTCATTTTAAGCTCATAATTAACCCATTTTCGTCGTTGCGTTTTCGCAACACATACTTCAAACATTTTTAAAATAGATAAGACTAAGCGTATCCCATTTAAGTATTTATTTAAATGATAATTTGAACTCTCGGCTTCACAATTTTTTTTTTTTATTTTTACAATTTTACTTCTTAATATTTGTATGTTAAAAAGGGTCTAAAATAATACATTTTTTAAAATAGCTCGTAGAGTTATTATATTTTTTTTAACAATCATATTCGTGTTACTAAAATACCAAAATGCAATACTAAAGACTGAACACATCTGATTGATTTTACCGTTTGAAATATTCAAGGTATACCAGTCGTTGTGTATTCGCAACAGGCTGCCCTTGATAACCTAGACGTTCTAAAGTTTTCTCAATTGGCTAAAAGTGATCAGTGGGATTTCAATAGTCGCCACATAAAAAATCATGAAGTTATCTCAACGATTTCGATGATTCGTCCATAATGGGTTAAGCTTCTAGGAAGGTCTAATAGAATAACTTTAAGATGCATTGAGCAATGTTAATGAAATTTTAGTGAAGAAATTTAATAAAAATTAAGTTTTTGGTTTTTGAATGAGTGAAATTTGCCTACTAGTTTATTCAAGGAGTGTTTTGGGGTTAAGCATACCTCCCCTCTCCCCACCCCCTCCTTTCCGATTAAAATCTCATAAATTTTGATCGTTGGTAATGAATTAAAAAAATTTAAATCCCCCATAAAAGATCTCTGGATTTCTGGCTAATGAATTTATCTTATCTAATACCCCGCGGACTTACGTGATTTCTAGAGATTTTCCATATTCATTTTGAGCAATCCTATGGAGAAAGTGTTCAAGAGGTTGGTTGTTTAGAGTGGTTGAAATTTATATATACAATACTATCAATATTTTCTAACGTAATTCCTGATTTCTTTGTTTATTGGTTGAAAAACATAAATACTAGTAGTTCTGAAAGTGTAGCTGGCGCCAAAGTTTTGTAATCAAAGTTCAGCAGTTTGCCTAATTTAAATATTCGTTACACATTTGCGAATGCGTATGCGAATATCAAAATTATGCGAATGTTTCGCATGTAGCGAATGCGAATACAGACATTCGTTACTTCACTATATCTGATTACGACTTATTAATAAAATTCAAAATATATTAAAACTTCTGTTTCTGGATCATATGCCCAGCTAGATTTAACGTCTATCCCACTGTGTGGCGTATGTATATGGATTTATTCATATAGTACTTATATTTCATTCGAGTATTACTATTAGCGTATTTCCTTCAGCAGCCGTAAATACATATTCCTAAAATTGCCAAGTCATCCGCGTAGTTTCAAGTCTCATATTTTACAGATAATGGTGTTATGTATTTATAATTTATGTTCCTATTCTATACTATTTTTCGTCTTATGAAAGAATGTTATACTAAATATGTATGAAGATTATTCCTCATCGGCATCGGCACACACATACACACACAAACACCAATACAAATAAAGGATATGCTTCCGTTTATATGCGAAAATAATAGATCTTCTCATGGCTAAAAATATACAGAAAATCAATAATATATGTAAGTATGTATGTATGAGTGTATAAATGGCTGAACAATGTACCTAAAACATCAACAATGTTCCTCCGACAAATTTTACCCGAACTCATAATCTACCAAAAAAAATCAGGAAGGCAAAAAAAAAAAGATTAAGAAAAGAAATTATTTATAGACGCAATTCAAATAGATGCAGAAATATTTTGAATGATATATTTTTGTAGGTATTTTGTTTATGGAAGATATTGCAATGCAAGAGGGGAACACTTTGAGACGAACAAGCGGACAGACGTAAGTACTAAGTGCTTTTAGTTTTGTCATAATAACTCAATTACGGGAAATATTGCGTACATATTTATAGTTGCATACATTTGCAGATATATTCAATACCCAGTAATCAAACTAACAGGAGTGAATTGACTAAAGCAAGCGTATTGCGCTCAGTCGAATACAATTTTTTTATTTCTTAATAGTAAAAATACAAATAACAAAAATTATAAAAACTAAAACAAAAGCTACAACTTTGGTTCCATTACACTGGACAACATACAAAATAATTTTGGAACCGCAAAACGATTTTTTGATGGAATTCTCATCGCTGAACACGAATATGATCGTAAAAATTTTCCGTTGCGTCACGTTTTTAGGGGTTTAAATTAACCCATTAATTGCGGATGGGTATTCAAATACCCAAAAAAGAGTGTTGGCAAGAAATTGAATATCTCGGAACTGGTAGCAAAACGGAGCTAGAAGTTATCTCTAGCAAGTTAGGTAGAGTTCCAATGTTTTCTTGCACTTCTCCAAGGTCAAACTTAGCGGATTTTCAAGAACCTAAAAATTGACATATAAAGGATAGTGAAAAGTGAGTTAGTAGGGGAAAATTGTCATGGCTTTTAACCCATCAGTGCCCTTCATTGATTACAGAAACAAAATTCACGATCCCCGAGCTCACCTTGTTTCTGGAGCCTATTTCCTGATATGGGTAATTAAATACCCAACCGGCAAAACGTACAATAGAATATACTTACATACAAAATGCACAAATAAAGGCAAAGCATTTAACATGAAAAACAGTTTTTATTAAACTTTTATTGTAAAAAAATTAAAAAATATTATTTCATATTTCAACAAATAAATTATTTAGCTTTTTTGATTCTTTGTTGGTCTTGTAGTACTCCATTATGGTAGTCAAAGAAGTATTTTTTGGGATGCATTAATGCCTCACAATTTTTGCAAGCAAACTCTGTTTTGACATCACATTGGCATCAACGGGCACGTTTTGTCATTACCTGTACTAGATGACTCGCTCTATATGTACGCCCAACGTTTTCATTTGTTTACTTCGCAAAACAGTGGACAAAAGAATGCTGCCAAATAAAAAATTTTCATGTACACTAAGAACACAGAAACATTCCAAATCTCCAAAATGCGTGAAGTTACACATCTGAAAATTGGCAAGGCAACTTCTATTGCTTATGTGAACATATATATTTTTAAGAAAATCGTGCTGCGGTATTTATGGGTTAGAGTATAAACGAGGGTCGACAGATACGAATAATATTTTTAAAAATCGGAAAATAAAAGTGGTTTTCAGACGTTTTGCTTTATTAATAAATAAAATTATTACTTTTTATTTTGAATGATTTTTTTTTTCAAAAAAATCACTCAAGATTTTTATTTTTCAAAAATGTAAATAAAAATCATAATTAATTTTTATCATAATTTTTTATGTTTTAAATATCATTAAAAATCGCCAAACCTACAAAATGATTATTTTAATTCGTCAAAGTTAAATTTAACAAACAATAATTTCTTCAAGATGATATTACTAACCTAATCCCAAGAAGTCTTAGCTTCAGGATGTAGTCTGGTGTTCCGGCCTAATTTTCAAGGTTATTTCGGGAATTTTTTATTAAAACAAACTGAAATATAATCATTTCAATTTTTTAATATGTTATTATTGACAGCTTTAACTGTACAAAAAATTTTTTTTGGAGTTTGGTTTACGATATATTTTTAGTGTTTTTTACGTCCAAAGTGGACAAAGTGGAAAAAATTCAAATAGATTATTGTTCTGTAGGCTTGTCATTCTGGCAGGTAGTAGATTTAAACATTTTTATTAATAAAATTTTTTTTCCAAAAATCACGTTGTTTTTTGTTGAAAATCGGGGTAAAAAATAGGAAATCATGATAATAAATAAACAATTCTACTACCTGCGAGAGCCATTGGCGTGCAGAATAAGATGTTAAAATGTCAGCCCAATCGGCTCGTATAGATTCTCGGAAGCAGAGCTATATGGCATGAACCTCTGCTATAAATATGAAGGACATTTCCCCCATTGCAACACCTTTGTGAAATCTTAGCACAAAGACTTCAGCCCTAGCATTGCTTTCTTCCATTTTATATCCATCAGTATACTTAATAAACTTGTGCGCCGGGTCTAATTGTGAAATTCATTACAAATTCAAACGTCGCGTTGGATTCGTCGCGACGTAGTAAAAAACCTTTCTCAGGCAATTTTTACCCAGTTTATTTTTAGACTGAATGGGGTAACGAACCAAGACACCCTGCGCATAACCAACTAGTTTAGGTGGTTGTTTTTCATTAAGCGCAGAGAAGCCAAATAGAATGAAAGCGCTTTTTAAATACCACTATCTGGGTTGTGATGTTTCAAAGAAAGCTTCATTTGTTTCAGTATATTACGCCTCACATCACAAAACTTCAGCAAAGTATTGAATTTGGCATATGACTACAACTACAACTCTAGACGACTGAGAAATAGTTTGAAAATGATTTTGAGTCTCGTTCTGGCTAGAGACGGACAACTATGCAATATGTGTTCGAAAGATACTTCCTCTCGCACTAGCCAGTGAACAAACTATATAACTGTAAAATAGTTCACAATAGCTAATTTACTATTATATATTTCTACCACATAAATATTTTCTATAGGTCCTAACCTTTTTTCGGCCACGGACCACTTTCATTGTTTTGTTATTAGCGGGGACCACATGGTTGAAGAAAAACAAACAGTGTTAATTTGAAAATACAATGTAATTAAACTTTTTACATATTCGTTAAATTTAATAATAAAATGAATAAAGAGTACTATTATAATATAAAAAAGGATCGCTTTGGATAGACAATTGTATTCGGTTTGCGTCAATGTGATTTTAGACAAGTTTCATTATTAACTAAGTATTTTAAAGATATTGTAATTCAACAGATGGATTGATTACTCTTTTCCATATGCTGTAGGATCCTCCCGCGGACCATTCCTGAGATTTCCACGGATCACCGGTTGGGAATTACTATTCTAGCTGAACAATAGATAATGGACTAGTTTTTGTCTCTATTAAAGCCAAGTAAACAATATTTCAGAACCAATTAGTTTTTCTTACTGGGTGCAAGTATGTATACTATATAAAAATTTGTATTCCCCAAGAATCACCAAAAATTAATACTGTCTGTAGACTCGACAAAATAAAATTAGATAGCAAATTAAGGAAATTAGTACAAGGGACAACAATAACAACAGCATAAAAAAATAAAAGTATTTTACAGAGAACTGTGTAACAGACATAACGGAAATTGGTTAGTGGAATAGCTACTGAAAAAGTTTACCATTAAATTGAATAAAATTAAATTGAAAATAGTGACACATCACATGTCTATCTGTCGAACTGTTTGTGTATATTGCGTTTATGTACACATGTCAGGTTGACATAGCAAAGAAATCAACTTAAAGTGTAACAAAACAATTTATTATAAGAGATATGCATTTATATTTAGCATTAAACTTTTTTGATCCGTATTCAATTATATGAAAGATTGGCAGCAATGTCGTAATCATAAAAAAGCACTCGACCATGACCATATCATCTTTTGTTAATGATGATCTGAAACGTTGCTAAGCAATCTGTTATGCTGACGACCTAAAATCTCAGAAAAGTAAAGTTTGACAACATCAGTGAAGCAGTCGCCCAAGGGTGTCACTGGCTAGTAGGTATTGTAATGAGGGTGATATGTAAGTATATTTTAGAAGCTCCCACAATCGGAGGAAGTTTAAAATTTAGGTCGATAGCGACCAAAGCCGCAGCTCGTCTTTTACCTAAATGGACTTTTGTAATGGGAAAGAATCTGTTGGCTATCTTTGCTAAATAAATAAGAGATATTCAAGAATGCTGGGCAGGACCCCATACAACTTTTTTTTTTAAACAGAAAAATGTTCCATACAAAAGTCGTAATTGATGGAATTTAAATATTTTGAGAGTCATCTATATACATATGGAAGATTTCATCCACTTTTGGACCTCAAAGATCTCAAAGGAAAAGACCTGAGCTTTTTACTCAAAACAAAAAAAAATCATTTATTTAAAAAAAAAACTATTTTTTATTTTGAAAAATTTTTAAAATTTTGAATTTTTTTTTCTTTTTTCAAAAGATTGAATAAAAATCTGTCGAAAACGTGTTGAACAAAATTTTCTTAATATAAAAGGGGATAAATTATATGGAAACGAAATAGGGAATGTTTGACCAAAATGTCAAAATTCTACCCTGCCCAACTTGGGGAGTTTTTGACTGACCTCATTCGAATTTAATGTGGTAACTACTACCCATTTTCGCTTTAAAATCACCGTTATGCCCCTTTTTATGTTATTAGAGTATCTTCTGCTGACTGTTATTGTGATATATATAAAGGATGTTATCTTGAATTGTGCCTCTTTTCAATATATATACCTAAGAAATTACTTTAGTGAAGAATTATTTTGAGTTCTAACTCTTTAACTGAGTGATGTGAGTTCATTCATCTATATTATTTTGTTTTGTGACTCTTTTGATGAAATAAAAATTTTTGGAAAACAGTCATAACTCAAAACTTTGGTTTTTCCCCACAATCACAAAAACTAAAAGTAGAACGACAGCTTAACTTATTCCTGACTAGGCTTTCTTTACAATGACATTCGATTTTTTTTATAATATTTTTGTAGTATTTACACGAACAGTTTTTTGCCTCTCTTGAAAAATTGTAAATTTTGAGTTGTGTCACTTTTGTAGCTAGGGTGCGATATGTAGACTCCCACATTATTTACATATTTTCTTCATGTTTCTACATCAAAACGTAACTGGGAAATACATAATCGTGGCAACACTAACTATAGGCAACAACTTTAAGAAAATAATTTTAGTTGCTCAAGGGCTCAATTGTTAGTGTACTGAACTTCAAACGAATGGCTTATGGGTGAAGTTCATGTTGTAGTGACATTTATCGGAGTGAAACTTAATTTATGTTTTAAGCCCAGCTGGATCCCTGAATCGCTTATGTCTTTTCTCTTAAGTTAAATATATTTTTTTCTTTATTCGGCGAACTCTAGCAATCGCCAATAAAGGCCCAAGGTGATAGATGTACCCACCCTACAGTGATTTTCGATTCGATCCCATATAACAGCAACGGTAGAAGAAGAAGAAAATCTCAAATCTGATCTCAAATGTAAATGTGACCCTAACAGCTTCATTATAAATAAGGGCTCAAATTGAATTTACGTCATCTTTAGTTTGCTACAACAGCTCAAGGCATAGGCTGATTTTAAATAAATGAATTTTGTTTCATGGAATTAACTTTACTTATTTCGAAGGTAAAACATTTTTTTTATACATTTAATTTTTTTTGTTATAAGCAAGCAACTTTTGGGTTTCTTACAAAAAAAAATTGCATACTTTCAGGATCGAAAAAAAAATAATTTTCATCAAAAAAATCAATTTCAAATATGATTTATTTTAAAAAGTCGAAAAATCGGAAAAAGCTTTCTATATCTTGATAGACGAAAGTAAAAAATAAATCCAGCACATAATTTCATACTATTTTCGGCTTTTTGTTTATTAAAATTCGATAATATTCACTTTGTTTTTTACTTATATTCAATATCTTGAT
The DNA here is from genome assembly GCA_963691655.1 of Toxonevra muliebris. NCBI lineage: Eukaryota > Metazoa > Arthropoda > Insecta > Diptera > Pallopteridae > Toxonevra > Toxonevra muliebris. The sequence continues at coordinate 81,084,944 of OY829326.1, forward strand.
AAATAAAATATGAGGTGAAAATTTGTTGGAAAATTTCTAATATATTAATATATTAGTGAAATTATGGTCGGTTTTGATGAATAATTTATTTTTAAGATTTATTTTAGTTAAACAGAGATTTTTTACCTTTTTCTTAGTTGAAATATTATCTCTAAAATGATATAAAATTTATTAGGTTTCGGTTCCATGAATTTATGACTTTTGTCTATAGGTCGAATTACAATGTGTCAACCTGATTTTGGCAATACCGTGAAGCTATCTCTTTGAGTTGAAGCTGGCATATGTATGTTGCTCCGAAATTATGGAGAAAGATAAAATCCATGAGAATGACAATCGCAAATTTGTCAACAGATTTCAAGGATTCAAGAGTTATCTTTATGCATAGAATTTAATTTCAGTTGCAACTCCCTGGCAATTGCCAAAATTGCCGATTCAATTCACATGGTTCGATATATGTCTAGGCTTGAATTGGCATCATTTCGTTCACCAAAAGATAAAAAATAAAGTATTATGAATTCATAACTATTTTTCAATATTAAGTTTCCTTTCATTCGCATCAACTCGCTCATCTCATGCATACGTACATTAAAGTGAGTCGAGCCCCATATAAAAAAAAGTATGTATCTATATTATTTGTGAACTTTTATTTGGCCAAAAGTTGACTACAGAAAAATTTTCTCATATAAAATATATATTTAGAGAATTTTTCAAAATGATCCAGTTTACGAACGTTAGTCACTATCGGCAAAATATTTTGACAATCATCATAAAATAAGTTGTGGCTCATTTTACTTTGTATTCGTGATGCACTTTAATGTGCATACATACCTTAAATGGAATTATCAAAATATAAAATATTTTAATCTACAAAATAATCTTAAAAGGATTACAATAATTCTGAGCATTTTCTATTTGGGTATACAAAAATTACATTGTACCTGCCCCATATTTATGTTAAATATAATTTAATGGTTTTCCCATTATTGAGGTACGTTCAAAACACGAAATGCTCTGTATCGTGAGATGGTGGAAGTTTCCATACAAAAAGTTTGCACGGAATATTTTGTTCGCATGTTGATGGACCCAAATGTTTCGAAATGAAGTAAGTGTGTATGTATATGAGTGTGTGTGTGTGTGTGCGAAGAAGCAGAGAGAACAGGAAGTATTAGGAAGCAAACGAAAAACAAAAAGTAAAAAATTACAACGAGGACGACTCTCAGCTGAGGACTAGCAGACGACGCAATCGACGTTGCATGAAAAAATTTGTAAATGGTTATGAAACCATAAATGTATGCGCCTGTGTGTATTTGTGTGTTTGTGTGGCTGTAGTAGAATGAAAGGAGGTGTACAAAGTGAAGAGTTGGTTTGGTATAAGTGTGCATTGCACAGATTTTATGTAAACGACAATGACGGCGATGGCGACGGAAGGGATGTCGGTACGTCTGGGTTGAAAATTGAAGCTTATGCTTGAATGCTGCTTCAGCAGGAGAACTTGTGGTGGAAAATAGCGTGGAATAAGCAGACGATGTAACAGAGTTCATTTATAGTGTAGGCGCGGCAAGTAAGCAAGCCAAGGATCATGGAGAGTACACACACATACACTCAAAAATGTACCAATGTAATAATGCGATAAACTGCATTCCTTAAATTATAACTCATAGCATTGAAATATTCGTGTATTTAAATTTCAACAGTGAGATGTTCCAAAATAAAAATCGAAATGAATGGAGAGTACAACGAGTTATCCGGATACTAGGGAAACTGAAGCGTTGGAGATCAGAATAGTGGTTAGTAACAATTATAGCACAACAGAACGTTGTAGAGGCTTATGAATACGTATCCACTTGTTTTGTGGATATTATATTTATCAGTGGCTGATTCACGAAATATTTTTTTTTTAAATATAAGAATCGAAAATTGGCGATTTCTAGGAGAGAAAATCCATTTTTTTCTCAATTTTAAAAAGCATCTTTCTTAACCCTGTTAGGACATACTTCGTCGAATCGACGACGCATGTTTACGTTTTACAATTTTTCTTTCTAAATTGTGTTCGTATTGGGCTGGTTTTTCATACAGCGCCAGTCGTAGACAAGGTGTTGCTGTGCGCAGAAGTTGAACTGAATATACATTATGAAAGTATGATTTTTTTAAATGTGCGTCGTCGAAACGACGAAACCTGACCTTTGTGTAACTTTGCAATTTGAGATGGTGTTTCTTATGTTATAGTTTTTGTTGTTGGAATGCAAAATTAAAAATTTCTTGTTGGTGAGCGACGAAGACCACAAACCTGACAGAGGAGGTTCAAAATGAAAGTTTGGAAGATGCCAGTTTGTCAATTTAGGCATCCGATTTAGACTAAAACGATGTGCCTCTATGTAGAGGTATATCATTATTAAAGACAAAGTCGAAAATCACTTCGTTAATCACATCCATTATGCGCAGAAACAATCATAAAATGTATGTACAAAAAGCAAAATCATGGGAAAAATATTGTGTATCAAGTTCGAGGACCGATTCGACAATGTAAAAATATTGCCAAATATTTTGGAATATGACTTTTTTATGTCAATTACGCTCACAACATGTTTTAAATAAAAAAAACGCATTTGTTTTCTAAAAAAAAAATCTGTCTTTGTCGAAAGCCAATTAACTGATGGGCTTACAAATACCAACTTTGACTACGTCGGTGCAAATAATATTAAAAATGTAATGCAGACTGATGATGAGAATACTGAACAAATAAATCCTGAAAAAAATAGAATGATTTGTGCCATTTGACCCTCTTCTAAGCGACGAATGACAAAATCGTCTTGTTCAAAATGTAATTAAAGCTTGTGCGAGAAGCACAAAATAGAGCTTTGTGCCTCTTGCATATAATGAAATTTGATTCTCATGAAAACTCGCTCATTTTACTTTTAAGATACAAACTCATTTGATGAATTATATGTGCCTTAAGTTACTTTTTTTGTACTTAAATATACAGCGTTTTGTAAAATAAGCCTAATGAACTAAAGCTGTGAAAATTTAGTTTGTTGTTTCTCTATACGCTAAATTAACCAAATAATGGAAAACTATCAACTTTCAGAGTTGTTGATGTATAGGTCATGTGTATGACCACTTTGAATAATGCCGTCGTCGTTTCGACGAAGCATGACCTTTACGTATAAAAAATAAGCATGTACTTCCAGGGTTAATCTGAATATGCAAGAAATAATTAAATTTGAAAATCGGTCTGAACACGTTTTTTTCCACAAATTGGAATTTTACTTTTTTTGCTAACCCATGCATGCAATCATACTAAAAAATTAATAAAAGTGTAAAAAGTCAAAAGTTTTAATTCATTAATGTCACTTTTATTCCAACATTAAAAGATGCTAATAAAATTTGTTTAACTTTCTGAAAAGTCAAATATCAACATAACTAAATGAAATAAATTTCTTGAAAATCAAATCGCGTATTCTTCCACTATAGCTTGCCAAATATGACGAAAATCGTAACTTTGATTTCTTTAATTGAGATTTAAAACAGATTTTGGTTGAGATCAGCGTTGCCATATGGACGACCGCAGCGTCATTTGGGCGATTTCAGAGTCAAATGACAATTGGACGTTTTAGTAGCACGAAGTGACGTTTTGCGAAAAGTTTGAAAAAAAGGGAACTTAAAAAGAATACGAATATGTGACAAGGAATAAAATACCATACTAAAAGTTGCGACAGATTTGATTTAACAGCAATGTCAACGTGTTTTTATAAAAAAAGAAAAAAGCAATCAAAAGTACTAAAATTAAAAATGGGTTAAATTTGTAATAAAATTGAATAAGTTTAAACACTAACCGTGTTTTGTTTTATTTAACTTTCTTATGGGTTATTTTAGGCAACAAAAATTTAGCAAAAGGCGCAGAATTGGCAGATGAAGCAGAATGGACAGATGAAGTAGAATGTGCAGATGAAGTAAACTTGGTAGAAGATACGTAATTAGCAGTTGAGAAAGAAATAGTAGGTAATTTAAAATATAGCATCTTGCGGCAAATTCGAGAGGCATATACAAAGGGCGCATTCCATTCTTATTCACCTACCTACAAAAGATAAATTGAAAACTGGCAACAGCAGCAAAAAAATTAACGAAATTTGATACTAAATGCGACTGATAACGCCTTTTTTGCCCATTACGTTTCTTATTCTTTAGAAATAAATTAAAATAAAAAAACTACTGTTTAAAACACTGAAAAATATTTGTCAACAATGGAAGAGTTAATACGAAAACGAGAATTTATATATACAAACAAAAATATAACCATTATCACTAAAACAAAAATGAAACCCTATTTAAATTGTTGGAAGCCGATTTATACGATGATTTACACGTTGCTCACCTCACATGGTGCCTTCATTAAAATGCTTCGTAAAATTCCGAACACACTTTACGAGTTTTACACATTTAAATGAAGACCCTTATTATATTTCATTACAAATTATTAAATTTTTAAATTAATAAAAATACCTCACATCATGTTTTTGTTTTATTACTTCAAATAACGATTTGAATGGTCAAATGACGTTTTCCAAAGTTGTTTTGGACGTTTTCCAAAAAAAATTCTGGCAACACTGGTTGAGATTTAAGTTTAGCGGCCCAAAATTTACTAGCATACAAAATTTCAGAGCGCTCCTTCCAATTTTGTCCCGTTGTTGTATGGGTTCAAATCACTTTGGGTCGAGCCAATTTATTTTTTGACCAATCGGTGGTGCAATTTACGAATAACAACATTTGCAAAAGAATCCATTGGTTAAAAGTGGATCTCAAGCCTTCGGATTTCTCAAAATAGGTAATTTTACATGCTATATTACGTGTATAAATGATCGGGTGCGTGCTATTTAGAAAGATAATTTAGAGCAGTACAAGATTTTGTTTTAATGCAAGTCTTAGTGATTCTAATTTCCTGCATTAAATTCACAAAACAAAAATATCAAGGTTTTGAAAATGGTTTTTCATACGGGTCTCAGCTTTTTTTTTAATCTAATATCTGGGATGGTTTGTGTTTTTCCTTTCCATAATAAGAAACTCCTTACGGCTTTCAATTGTCATCGCCATATCTCCTTTACGACTCTTAAGAAATATTCATTTAAAAAATTAATTAAATTATTTAATTACAATGTACCGAATTTATATGATTTTAGGAGTATGTTTCTTAAAAAACTGAATTTAAAGCGATTTTAAACCATTTTTGAAGGTTTGTATTGAGAAAAATTATTTTGTGTTTTTAGTTTGGATTACCCAAATTAACGAACACAAGGCAAAAGTGAAACTTCTTGTGAACTAAACGAAACACAAGCAAATAACAAGCAAATGAAATTTTTCAATCGCTAAATTTTTTACTTCATTGGTTTGTGTTTTTTAATTTCATTCGCTTGTTATTTGCTTGTGTTTCGTTTAGTTCACGTTTTTGCGTTGGAAAGGTTGCTGGATCATGGTATAATTGAAAAAATGGCATTTCACCGTATTTTTTAGTTTAGGTGCATCAAAATTCAATATTTAACGCGATCATATTTTAATAATTTTTTCAAGTTAATGAATACGCGAACTTTAATGGTAAAATCGTCCCAAACAATCCAGAAAATTCTAGCTAAGATTTTGGTCTAATCCATATAGAAATCCCCATGCCCGAGACATGAAGTTGAAATTTGTTGCATTGAAATAGACGTAAGTCCAGATTTTGCATTCGGAAATCCGGCAGTCCAATTTTTTAAGTGCAAATACATATGTGCTCCGATAACAAAATATTGGAAATGCTTTTTACACCTTGAAAAGCCAGCAAAATACCGTTGGCCAAGTCATCAAATGTAGCTCTTCTAGTTTCTATTCCTCAAAATCAGTAATATTTGTAAAAAAAAAAAACTAGAGCTTGATATATTGTCTGGATATTTCAAATATCCGAATAGCCAGATATTCGGTCCTAAATATCCGAATACTTCGAAATGTTCGACTAAAATTTAAATCTGCAAATATTGAGTTTTTAGGTCATCGACCGTTTTATTTGAAATACAATTTTGTTTGTTCAATATTTTAAAAATCGAGCAAAATCAGTTGGCCTTGGGAAAATTTAAAAAAGTAAGAGTATTTTTTTTTTGACGACCTCAAAAGCCTAGTAGGTAGTGCACAAGACTTTCACCCGGGAGATTTCGGGTTCGATTCCCGCCTTCGTCTGGTGGTTAATTCACATAACCTTCTTACATTCACTATCCATATGAAGTGTATGAGAATTATAAGAAAGTATACACCTCTTGGAAGGTAATGGCCAAATCTCAAAGTGATATCAAGTTGCCATATCGCCGTTCAGAACCGCCGTTAAACTGTAGGTCCACCCATCATAGGCCCTTCAGGCCTAAGTGTGTCTCTAGACCTAACCTAAGAGTACTTTGAAATATGTGGCTTTAATTAAAACAAACGGGACTTCAATGAAGCATTTGTAAAATGTTCACAGGAAAACACCAACAAAGAACAATATATTTGTCAAGAACTAGAGCTATAACAATAATTTTTCTGTGGTGCAGCAACTATTAGATATTCTTGTAGATTTGAACGATGTGTTATTGCTTACAACTTTAGCTTTATCTAGACCACCATTATCTAAACCTCGTATATCTCAGGATCTGGCACAATCCGTATAGTTCGTACCTCTTATGTAGTATCAGAACCTAACTCGGATAACTGAATCTATAATGGTCCGAATACTTATAAGCACTAAGATAAACTTTTGTTTTGCTTTTTATTACAAATAAAATTATGCGTGTTTAAAAATAATGTGCAATTTTTTCAAATCGATCACAAGATCCGGCACTATTCGAATAGTTCGGGTTTCAGGATACGGATCTATCTCGGATAAAATATGTATGCTTAAAAGTACTAAGTGCCATTCTTCGAAGTTTTTGGGAAAATAAGGTTTTCAAGTTGTTAATCAACGCTTGTATTATAATTTTGGATTACCATACACAAAAAAATCGGTTTTATTGTACACCTCTGAAAATGAACCTCGGTTTATTTTATGATGTTTCCTAAATATTTCAGTGATTACCGTTCGTGAGCTGGACCAGTTTTAAAAAATTTCTGAAAATCTCATTATTTCAAGCCTGCTAGATTGTATGTAGAACCCTAGAATTTTTCAGTATATATTAAGTATTTGTGAATTATTTTAATTGGCCAAAGTAGTAACCATAAAAATGTTTCAGTACAAAAGTCAATTTTTAGAGGTTTTTTCAAGATGGTTCAGCTCACGAACGATAATCGCTACAACTGAAATATTTACGGAACCATCATAAAATAAACCGATTTTCCTTTTCAGGGGTGTACAACAAAAACTTTTTTTTGTGAAGCACTTTAATATACTTAAGTGTACCTACATTAATCCAAGCGTTCATCTTTAACCAGTTAATATACTAACGTTCAGTTCTGTCGTCGACAGACAGATGAACTTTAAATTCTACTATTAAATCCGAGATTAGTTGCCAATTTGAAACTTCTTCAAAATAAAACCTTTGCCCGACCAAACAGTCATATATCGATTTGCTAGAATGCATACATACAATACATAAGTAAATCGTAAATTACTAAGTACATTATGTGAGTTGATCTGAAATTTAAGCGAGCTAGTAGCAGTTGACTTAGTTTTCTGTATAGTGAATGATAATGGAGTTCTAGAGCAAGTATCAAATCACTGTCGCTCCCAGTGATTTCAATGGTTACTGTTGTCTGGAGTACTTTAAGCCAGCGTGTAACGGCATTGCAGTTAATACCACTCCTAACTATCATAATCCATGTGCATCCAAAGTGGGATTTCTGAGTTAAAACCCCAAATGCTATTAAAATCCCTCATAATTTACGTGACCAGATGCATATAAATCCTTAATATTGATTAAAATTGTTCTTTTTTATTTCTAAGTGTGTGTGTATGTGTGTGTATGAGTAAAATTTAAGCATGCACTTGGCGGAAAATTGCGACGTAAACATGAAGAAAAAGAAGAAAACTCACGAAAGAAAGACAAAGGAGAACGTATGAAAAAAACATGTACATACATACATAAGTATTTTGTAATGAGGAAATTATGAAGGAAAGGTTTATACAATGACATGAAAATGTTCTTCTATGCTTAAAGCTAGAAGCGGCATACAAAAAATGTTGAGTATAGTAGAAAAAACAGAAACAGAAAGCAAGGCAACAAAAATAGTATAGAGCGCATTTGAAAGAGGTGGCAAAACAATGACACAGAAGGATAAACAGGCAAAGAGGCGAAATCTCGAGAGGAAGTCATCTCATGGTGGTGGTTGTTGTTGTTGTTTTTGCTGGAATGGTGCCATGCTGCCACAGAGAGCGGGAGAAGAAGTGAGACGGAAGCACAGAGAGCAATGCCGGCTGAAAATGAAAAAAAAAATATATATAAAAAAAAATGTAGCAATAGAAGCAGCAGCCACGAGTAGCAGCAAGCAACCAAGAAGCGCCGCACCAGAAAATGTTGGTAAACACAACAAGAAGCAGTCAAGGGACGGACGGAATGAATACAAAACACAAGCCAATGCTGAAGAATAAGAACAAGGATGCGTACGTAGGACGACAATGTTGACGAGAACGACGATGACGATGACGACGACGACGACGAGTGCTTCTCGTAGTTTACATTGTACAACGAAAAACAAAAAAGAATCTCCAGCAAGGATAATTGTTTGTATTTTACGCTTGCATGAAAAGCTAAGCAAATCTTTTGTTGCAAATTTCTTTTTGATGCGCGCAAGCTTTCTAAAACCTAAAGTGGAAGTCTAACAGTTCCGCACTACCTTCATACATACATAAGTACTTGTCTTGCTGGTATGTGTGCATGTGTATGCATTTGTGTATGTATGCATGTGTTTTGTTTATTATTAAAGTCTTATGTTTTTGTAGCAGCATGTATGAAAAATGTTACATTTAAATAGATATTTTTTTGTTTTTGGTTTTTTTTATGATTTATATGCACATGGAAAAATTATTTATTTTGAACTTATGCTTGAAGGCATTAATTACTGTACAAAATAGTTCTGCAAATGTTACATTTTGTATATTATTATTTAGTTTATGATGCGAAAGATATACATAGTTTCCGTTGTTAACGGTGGATAGCTAGACTGGATACATAGGCAGATAATGGGCTAGTTTCTTTCATTCAAATTAGAGTTGAAGGTTAAATAAACTTATCTGTGGCGTTTAGGCGTTTTGATTTCATGTGGTAACACGTAGAAAAGTTAATTTACCAAAAATCCTAATTAAAATGACTTTAGGGACCTGATATAATGTGTTCGAAATGTGGTATCTGGGCCAGCACTAGCATCGAAAAGAAGTGACCCAGCGCCGATATTTACCGAGCATTAGTTAATTATTAATTGTTTTTTGTTGGAACTGCAAAAATATATTTAAGAATGCAGCACTCAGACAAGTTTTACTTACGCTTATTGTACTATATCCTGCGTTCCCTTTTGCTATTCTTTTAATCAACCAGATTTATTTACAAACATTGAGTTGATCCTGCGGCTTCAAAGAGCTCAGGTGTTCGTTTCTTAACACTCCAGTGTCAAACATGCTTATTCTGGTTCGACAGAAATAAGGACAGACATTAAGAAAATGGTCTGTCATTTCTTAACATTCTTCCCATTCTTCTGCGTTACTTCTGGATTAATTGTAATTTTATGTTGGTTTTGCCTTGAAGTAGCAGTAACTAGGGTAGCCCGATTTTGTCGGTGCTGTAGGTCGGTGATTTTGACCTACAGTGGCTCACAGTGAAAATGGTCCACCTCTGACCAAACATCTGGAACTACAAAAAATCTAGAAAACTAATATAAGTACAAAAAAAGTTAGGTGAATTCCATAAGTTCATTTTATTCAAACAATAAATACAAAAAAAAAAAAAATTATTAATTCAATTACATTTTTCATAAAAATAAACATTTAGCAAAATAGGAGAAAAATTCATTCTATTCCTAATATTTTGTTGGGTATCCTTTCTGGCGAATAACTGACTTTAGTCGATTTGGAATAGATTCCACTAGCTTTTTTGTATAATCCGAACTTATTTTATCCTATTCCTCTAAAAGGACCTTTTTTAAGCCATCTTTGCTTGAAATCTCATGTTTCCTTATTTCGGTTTCCAGTTTTTGCCACAAATTTTCAATCATATTCAAATCTGGTGATTGGGAGGCGTTTTGATTACCCTTGGGCATCGTTGTAGCCAGGGCCGTAGGGAGGCTTTTCATTCGAAAAAAATATTCATATCAAATTTTTATGAAACTGACTAGACTAGAGACAACAGTGGATAAATATCTTAGAGCTTTAGGAAAAATTTTGGCTTCAGAGTTTTCTTAATCTTAATCTAAAAAAATGGCCGAAAATGACAAAAAAATTCACAGAATAATCAATTTAAATTTTTTCAAATAAATATTAGTAAAAGGCGAAAGATTTATTCGACAACTGAAGAGAAGAATATATATTATTCAATGTGGTTTCTATTACATTTTTTATCGTGAAAGACATCATTTCGATAACTCATTGACTTGCCAATGAGCCCGGATGAGGTTGGCATATATTCCCTAAATTCGTGCAGTCACAGCATTGAAAGAGATCTTCCGAGGGGTGCGTTATGGGGTGCTCTGAGCAATAATGGGTTAAAAAATTAATTACATTTTAAGATTGTGCCTTAAAACTTTGGAGCTGATCCAATAACACTCCCTGCATGCGTTTGGCGAATAAAATGGTTCCTAGTGTTTGCGAATGAATTTTTCGTGCTGAATACGAATCTGAGATCAAAAACTTCCCATCACGGAAAGTTTAGAAAAAATGAGTTTTAAACACCTAAAAATACCGTTTTTGGCCATAATGTGCTACAAACTTAGCACGATTTCAAGTCAAATTTATTTTTCCAATATTTTTTTATATTTGACTTTTTAGAAAGAAACCGATTAAAGTAAAAAATATTTAAAAATCGTTCAATAGATTTTATTTTGACTTTTTTCCACTGGCAATTAATATCAAAAATTAAAATAAAGTTTTTATATTTCGGAGGGGGGGGGAGGGTTAGTACTCCCAAACCCTTCCCCCTAAATACGGCCTTGGTTGTAGCAGCCATTCTCTTACAAATTCCAGCCGTATGCTACGGCTCATTGTCTTGGTAGAAATGATAGGTGTCTTTTATTGCGAGTTTTTCGGCACTTTGTATGAGATTATTTTCCAAAATATTTAAATATTGAAATTTGTCCATAATCCCATCAACGAAATGCAATTTACCAACACCAGCAGCCGAACAAGCACCCCGAAAAAGTGAAAAAATCTTTTCCAGCGTAGCTGTGAGCAAACTACAATCGTATTTTTTTATTGTTTGGGCTAATGAAGGGTTTCTTGCGTGCAATTCTGCCATTTAGTCCATCCTTTCGAAGAACTCTCTGAATGGTCTCTGCGTTACAGTTTATTTTAAAGTATTTTTCAACCATATCCCGTAGTTGGACCAATTTTGATTTGTTTGACAATCCACCTCTCTTGACGTTCGCTGAACAGCTTTTTTGGGCTAATTTTCAGCTTTCGCTTTTCATTTTTGAACCGGTGAATGATGTTTTCGACTGTTGTGCGTTCTTTATTAACAATTTTTGCTATCTCTCTCTCTGAGATTTTTCATTTTTATAGTGCTCAATAATTAAATTTCGCAACTCAATCGTAGTATGGCGGCCCATCTTGAAATTAAAAACTAAACAATTGAATGAAGTGATCTAGTATGTGTTCGTTTCAATACAAGAATGTGAATAAAAGTAAACAGATCAAAACAATAGAAGATTTTGAAAAAGTTCCGTTACTTATCGCTCTGCGAGGCTGGACCATTTTCACTGTGACATGCATTTTTCTCCTATTTTGCTAAATGTTTATTTTTATGAAAAATGTAATTGTTTTGTATTTATTATTTCAATAAAATGAACTTATGGAATTCATATCACTTTTATGATATTTATATTGGTTTCCTAGATTTTTTGCAGTTCGACATGTTTGATCACAGGTGGACCATTTTCACTGTGAGCCACTGTATGACACATAATTATGGGAGTTGCAAACACCTGTTAACCAGACCAAAATCCAGACCCAGACCAGAGTCCAGACCAAAAACCATTTTAAATATCTGATCAAAATTCACACACAAATTCAGATGACTCTTTTGGCCAAAATTCAAAGCAAATCCAGACCTAAACTTAGATCAAAATTCAGACGAAAAATCAAGCCGAATTCAGACCAAACTCCAAACAAAATTTAGACGGAAATTTCAGAATCCGCCATTTTGTATATTTTCAAAAAAAAAACCTCATATTAAGGATTAGATTAACTATTTAACTAATGATTTTTTTTTTCTTGGATTGATTTTAAGTGAACCAGTAAAATTTTCTAATGACCACCGCAAGGCAATACTTCAGGAATAGGGTCCAATAAAGATGGCGATAACTTCGTCAACAATTTTACTTTTGGTCAAGTAACGATAAAACACAGTATAAGAACTCTGTATTGATAGTTTTTAAAAATAAATGTAATTAATGTAAAACAAAATTATTTAAAATACAGTATAATTCGCTTAGCTGCATCCATTTATTTTTTAGAAAATTATATGCATTTAACCGAATTTTAGTAGTCGCTTTGTTGACGCTAATATTCGAATTAGCATTTCCACACATGTGAAAACTACACTGGCAGTGATGGAAACCACCCAAAATTTCCCATCCCTTGTTTATGCCAAAAATGGCTGCAAAGTATAAATAATAGTCGCGCCACGAAAAGCTTGAAATTTTTGGTTATTGGGGATCAAGGAGTGCCAAAAAATCTGATGCTCACATTCGACTGATGTTAGACCAATCGAGAAAATTTTAAAAGCATTGTGGGAAACGTATGCCTCGGAGATAATTCTGAAGTTCATGGACCTACCCTAATTTTTAACAAAAAACATTTTCCTTGAACAGTTTTTTTTTCCTATTAGGGGTAGGGTTCAATGATGGAGGAAGGGTGTTACTAAAAAAAAATTGTATCTCATTATGATGAACAACTCTAAATATAAAATATGTAACTATTATGACTAGTAAGTATTTTTTCTGCAGTCCTAGAAGAGCCCAACTTTCCGAATTCAGGATCCGATTGTGCGAACCCTAAAAAATAATAACATAGCTAAGTTTCTACTCATTCAAAAGAATAGAAGTGGAAATAAATTTATGAAATCAGATATTATCTTTTTTAAAATTTTTTGGCCAAACAGTTTTTCTATTTCCACAGCTCTATTACTAGCATTTACAGATTCAAAGATAACGCAAAAATAATTTTCCACGTCGGATAACGTCTCATTGGTTTAGTAAGATGTTCAAAGTTTAGAAGTTTTGGCCATGATTTATACTCTTCATACAATTTCTGCTGAATTTATAGAAATTTACAAGCTTTGATTTTTTTATGTGGCCTACGAGAAATTTTTAGACCAAAGAAAATTTACATAAAATAATTGGAAATATTATTTAATTAACTTTAAGTGTATCTGTCGAGGGTTAAATAGAAGAGATACAATATTTTTTGCATATTGTTTCTTTATTATTGATCTATAAACATTTCTATAACGGTTCAAATTAATTAGTTCAGATGAACAGAAGTGTACATAAATAAGTTTTGTTCCCTTGAAATCAATAGTGAAAACTGACGCTAAACAAAATGCTCAGCTCTTGATGTGCAACGTAAAATAAAAATTTATTGGTATATCATATTCCCAATATTATCCCCAATAAAATAAAGCAAAACTATAAAAATAATATTGAAAACAATAATTACATAAAAGATTTTATGAAAACTTTGCTAGAGCCTCATAATCTGTACACGTCTGTGTTTCACCTGTATGTAAATTAACCCAAATTGTTTATGTCATAATTATCATTAAACGTAGTGTTTCATTATTTTATTCCATTAATTCAATTGCTGTTCAGTCTTCAATTAATTTAACTATTTTCTTCGGAAATTTAAACTGAAGCCTTTTTTCTATAATAGCATGTTGTATTTTGTATTTTATTCAATGTTTTCTATTTTTTCAATACTCTTTACTATTTTTTCTACCCTTAAAAACATTAAACCGTATTGTATTTTTAGCGCAAGGTAAAAAAATGTTGTTGAACTCATATACAGTCAACGCTCGAAACCGTGAACTAATAAAAGCCAAGGGTGTGCAATTTGCGACAGAAGCAAACTTCTTTAAAATGAAAACTATACCCAATAGCGTAAAAATTAAAATTTTATTGGTAAAATAACTTAGAGGCCGTTCACATATTACATAACGCATATTTTATTTTTGACCAATTTTGACCACTCCCCCTGGTCGTAACACATCGTAAGAACAATTTTAGCAATGATTTTCAAATTTAGCGGGAAAAAATCCATAAAAGAGCGACGTTTCATCAAATGTATATGAAAAGAATTTCATTTTATAAGCAAGTGTAATTTGAACACATCTGTATTTGATCGTATAAAATCGACGTTGCGTAACGCAGCTGACCCGCCATGGAGCTTCACTTCGAAGCTAGTGAAGGAGTGTTTTGACAGTCTGCAGGAGTTTTTTGCTCGTAAGAAAGTCACGCTTTGTTGGGAACCAGGCTACTGTGACATTTTAGGTAATATAGCTGCTGATAAACTTGCTAGGCAGGGTTCAGCGACTCTACACACAGGCACCAATCCATTCTGTGGAATTGGCTAAACTAGTTCCAAATCATTCATAGAGACGTGGATGAGGGAGGAATAGCTATCATATTGGTATTCCGTTCCAGGCCTTAGACAGGCAAAGAAGCTTGTTCCTCATCTCGCTCTCATTAACTCTTTCATACCCAATGTTGCGTATATGCAACATTCACTTTTATAAATAAGGTGTTAAACAAATTTACTATTAACGCTTTTTGTATTCGGTTCTATTAGGAAACATTTGAAATTTCTTGCTCAAGTTATATTTTTTTAATGTTTTGTCTTTGAAGTCCAGCAAAAAACCTAAGTGCAAAAATTTTAAGTAAAACCTTTTGCACTATTGTTTGAAAAATAAAAAAATACGTTTAAATACTACTAAGCCGAAAGTTTGAATCAGATATGTTTAAAAAGAATTAGAGAATATGAAAATCAAAAAATTGGAGAAATCGGATTATCTAGTGGTTGTCTATAGCTGCATAGCTTTAACCTTTTATAAAAGACAAACAAATTGATACAGAAGCATGAAATTTTGTGACATTATTGTGGAATACCTAAATAACCATAATTTTAAAACAAGCCCCATTAAAATTCGGCGTCAAAGTGTTAAATCGCTAAACTTAAAGAAAACGGATCTCAGATTGATAGTAGGCTTTCCATCTGGCCACTATGTGGTCAGATATCACCTAAGTAACTTAGGTTTGTCACATGAGGCATGGATAACGCTCGTATCTATACAGTTTTTCGCGGTATTATACTGCTTTTTAGACTCAAAAACCGCATACAGCCTTTTTTACCAAAATACCGCTTTTATACTACGAAAAAAATATAAAATTTTTGAATGCTACGAAATTCAAATTTATCAATCGCAATGCTAAACTTTTGAGAGAACAATGGTAACTCGTGAGTATACTTTGATAGAAGTGGAAACATTGAAGTCGATTTTGATAGCCAAATGTAACTTGAAATATCCATGCCTTGATTTCTATAAATACCTCATTGCAAATCCGGAATCGCTTCGTCAAATTTTTTCTAAGCACAAATTCAATAAAACTACAGAATGATATATTGAAATGGAGAACGATGACGATTCAGATAGCCAATTTTCATTAAAAAAATGAATACCGCGAAATATACAGTTTTTCCAATTCGATTTACAGTTTTTTTTTTCAATTTTTTGGTAGAAATATACAGTTTTTGGTCCGAAGAAAGATACGAGCGTTAGGCATGGAGGATGTTGAGACGACATCTCATATTTTGTGTAAATGCCTAGTCTTGGCATGGCAAAGAAGGGGTATTTTTCGCAAACCGTCTCTATCAACGAACGAAAACAAATCCCCTTCCACAAAAGATGTTCCAGCCTTCATTAGGATAGCAGATCATATTTTGTTTTAATTTTTAGGCTTTAGTACTAATAATCTTTTAGGTCGCAGTGCCTGATTTTCGAGTTGCCCCAACCGTTTATTAACAATAATAATTATATGTTGTTGTAGTAAACATATCTAGAGGTTTCCCAAAATTACTAAAATCACGAAAACTAATACACAATTGCTTAGAAATTTTGTTCACGTTAGTGGATTACTTAGTATTAGGGAATGTTAACGTTATCGAACGTTGACTATATGCACATTTGAGCGTATGTGAATCAACATAAACATAAATAAAACTAAAACAGAAATAAAATATTTAAATTGCGAATTTAAATTGTGATATAATTACACTAGTTTACAAATAAATATTTTTTTTGGGCAATAAAGAGAGGAACTCGATTTGAACAAACAATATATGAAATTAAAGGTATTAAAATTAAGTTTTAGTGTTTATTTTGATCTAAAATATGTATGTTCCAAAGGAGGATCTGCAGAAAAAATCAGGAAAGAGTTTTTGTTGAAATTTTATGCACTAGAGTCCAGAGACCAAGGAGCTTATTTTTGGCCTCTTTTTATTACTACAAAATATTGGAAAGCTATCATGCTACGCGAAAACAGAATTCTGAAAATTTCCCAATTATTTATCTTATGCTTTCTTTACTTGGTTAGTGATGTACAGTGTTCCAACAGATAATACCTTTTGGAGCAATCTAAGCAATTTTTTTTACATTTGTTTTTATTATAGAGATAATTAATCCGTCTTTTTAGATTCACTTTAAAGAAACGAAGTTAATCAGAAGAATTTACCGAGAAAGCCTGTTTAAGTCCTGAAAACAAGCGCAGACCAAGCATCCTCTTTCTGCGATGGTTTGGGAAGCAAATTAGCGTAGAAAGTACTTGCCTTGTGTATTTTGTAAAGAGAACCATCAGCCAAAAATAATACCACAAAAATTTAAAAAACAGAAAACAAAATTTTTTTAACTTGATTTCGAATTTTTGCTTATTTTTTCTGTGCAAAAAATTAAAAAAGATTTACTTTTTTACTATAAAAATATAATGTGATGTTTCTGCACATTTTCTATTAACTTTTCGGTATCGAATATTTCTCAGTAAATTTTTTATTGAAAAACTTTCCTCTTACAAAAGAAATAAAAGAATAAAAGATGAAGAAGAAAGAAAAAAAAATAGGTGGGTTCGAAAAACGCTCTACAATAGTGACGCGACAAAATCGCGAGTGTTTCTGCTCAAAAAACTTTTTAACTGTGCTAGAAAAAGTGTTAACTCACTTAACTTTAAGAAATATTTAAGAAATAACTTTCAAACATTAAAGTAAGTTGACTTAAATGGTTCGATAAGGTTTAAGAAGTGGAAATATGTATGGAAATATACGCGAATATGCTGTAAATGATGCTACGCTTAATGATATGCGTTGTCAGGGTGGAGCAGTTCTGTTAATCATAGTCGGAACACCGAAAATTTTGTTGTAATGATGCGTTTTGACTCCGGAAATATATTTTTTCACCCGTGCGTATTTTTCGTGTCTTTTTATCAAATCAAATCATGTGTGTATAAAAAAATCAAATGTTCCTTAAAATTCACACGGAGGGATTTTGATTTCAGGTCGCTTTTCCCCAGTTTACAATTTTTCCTCTTTCTTTGATTTTCATGTTATTTTCAATTATGTTCCTTTATTTTTTATTGGTTTTCTACAGTGCTCCGACCCTAACTATAATTTTCATTCTTTATAAATGTCCATAACTCCAGAACTATCAATCCAATCCAATTATATTTTGATGTTCAGCAAAAACATTGCAATTTCTGAGATCTTTTCAACGATATTTAAAACATTAAAATTTCGGCATTCAACGGAAGTTATGAGCAAAAGTCAAAACATGCTCCAACCCTGACGACACTCCTCTACAATCAAAGAAAAAAACTCCTTAATTCGAATTCTTATTCTCAAACTTCTTTACTTTAAAAGCACAAAAAAAAAAAAAATAAAAAATCGAAACCTCTTTAATTAGAAGAATTCAGCCAATACCTTGAGATTCAGACTATCAAAGATCTACTGTATTTAAAACGATTTTGCTTCACGGAATATTCAACTTTAAAGACGACATTTTGTTATTATGAAGTCCTGCAATAGAACCGACAGTGATCAGCGACCCAAAATTGATCTGAAACACTTTTCCATCCGAATTTCACAGATTAATTGATATACGACAATATATCAACCACTTCAGATTGAGGTGAATGCGTTTCAAACTCGTCCCAAGTATACATATAAGAAAGGAGTAGGGCAAATTGACAATGAAGCAGAAATTAAAATTTTACCAAATTCTTCTTGAACTTATTTATATAAAGGGTAACATGGCCACTCCAAAAACTTCCACGGCCTTGAGAAGTTTAAAAGGTATCTATATATCTACATATGTTAGGGTGGACTCGATTTCTGTTTGCTTCTGATATTGATTCTTAAACGCTGGTCGGAAAACCAATCCCGATTAGGCTGAAATTTTCAGTGTTTAACTTTGGGTTCCACACGCAATTTTTTTTTGCTACAGGTGTTCCGGAAAACTCACTAATATTTTAGAAATATATCTCCAATAATTTTACTCTCCAACAAAAAAAATACTTGTTAGAAAATTGGTTTTTCCTGCAATATCTTATGAATGCAATGAGCTTTTGTTAATAACTTAATAAAATCGAAAAAAAATTTACCAATAAGTGTTCCCAAAGTTTAAATTTGCAGTTCGCTTCAGAATTAATTTTTGGTATGTTTTATTAGTTTCAGTGTGATTTATTTATTGTTCTTATGATTTATCAATAAACTTTTTTATTTTTTCATAAAAGTTATTTTTTCATTCCAAGCTCGCGATCGAATTTTAAAGCACATAAGCTTTTTTTGCTCGTATATTATTACTTCAAAAATACAAATACAAGAAAGAGAGCCCGACACTTTTTTTGGACAAGGCATAAAGTTTGAACTACATATGTACATAAGTTCAAGAGAAACGCGAAAGGTGAACGATTCACTAATGTACTCATATATATATAAACAAAATCGAATGGGTTGTTTGGTTGGTTTGTGGCTCGCGATGGCCGATGGACACGTGAGTGCGTTGGAAATGAAGGAAAGGCGGGCTCCTTTTTTTAAATGTGAAAGCAATTTGTATTTTTGTTTCGGTTTTTATATTACAACTTTATGCGTTTCGAAAATTTCACACAATGGAAATTATTATTGATTTCTTGTTTTACTTTTCTGGTGACGATTGATTGATTTATTTATACTTTGTTTTGGGTGTTTATTTTTTCTCAATTTCAGTTTCTAAGAGCGTTTAGCGTTTGTGCAACACATTCAGGACTGAACTCAGCGAAATTGCAAAAGTGACTGAATGTCAGAGAAGGGAGACGGCGCCATATCGGCATTGCATCGTTTCATCAAATAAAAAAAAACTTACCAAACCCAAAAAAAAAAACAAACAAAAGACAATTTTGAATTTCGCACTTTTTGGCGTACTCTTTTCGGCAATGGCCAAAAACATTCACCATAATGAGTTTTTGCGTGTTTCGTAGCTGCCGACGACTATAACGCTTGCTGCCGCTGCTGCACTTGTGTTGCATTGGTGAAACGTTTATGCAACGCAATTGTGAATATACATTTTAGTGGTGAAGAAGAAAGCATAAGCGAGGGAGGAGAACTATAAACATGCAGGAGCGAAAATGCACTCGAGTGCATATTAATTGATTTTTCTTTTCTTTTTTGAACATACATTTGTTTGCTTGTATTGTTGAAGAGCACAAGCTCGACGCTCTTCTCTTGTTGTGTTTCTCTGTCTTTGTTGATTCTGCTCTCATTTACATGCACATAAGAAAGAGACCGCTGTATAGATATTTATACCATTTGGTACCCCATGGCGTATGCGTAATATTTTCTTTCATTGAGTAGTTTTTAGTTTCATTTTCAATTTAAATTCTCGCTCTTTTTTTCGAGTTAAATCTGCAAAGTATTCTCTTTGGGTGTGAAATTTACATAGTTCAAATGTTTGTTTCGCGCGCTTTGTTTTTTTTCGTCTTCTTCTTCTTTCGTTCTAGGTCAGTTTTGTGTTGCTTGCATATATAATTTACTTGTTAGCTGTTTGTTATTGTTGTAGTTGTTATTAATTTTAATTAGCCATTTTCGACACAATGACAGAACCGCAATGAACTGTAATGCAAAAATATTCTTAAAATTCTTTCAATTAATTGTATAAATTTATTTTTACCCCAAGCACACAATATTTATTGTTTTTTATTTATTTGTTTATAGATTAAGCAGTCCGTGAAAAAGCTGCTCAGTACAACCAGCTAATTTTTCGTTTTCCCTCTTTTTTTTTTTGAAAAATAAATTGTTATCTAGTCTAGGTATTAATTATGTTATTGATTTTAAGATACAAAATTTTAAGTTTGCAACAGCGTCTGCAAGAAATCTTTCCTCACTCAACTTTATACATTATTTTAAGTGTTTAGGTTTTAGAGAAAAAAACTGAAGCAAGGTCGAAGAAACTGAAACAGCCAGTATTACTGAAACAATATTATCTAGGAAAACTTTTATTTAGATTAGATTAACTCTTGGATCATATCAATGTATTTTAAAGGCAATAGCGATTTAGGCAGACTTGCGGTTCAGCGATTTGGGTAGACTCAGTAGCTGGTCCACAACGTGTGCCATAGGGTTGACCCGCAGAAACAAAGTTACTATTATTCGCTACTAAATCTGCAATGCTATGTTTCGCTTGGGAGCCAAATTGTATGTTAGTTGAGAAGGCGGATTTTTATACATACAAAAAAAAACTTTCGTCAAAAAATGAGGATTGTATCCATGGATATATATATATATATATTGTTGGATCGCAAAAAACACAAATCTAAAGTCAGTTTAGCTTGTTTTGATTTCGCTGACACAAACTAAAAAATTTTGTTTAAAAAAATATTAAGGAATAGCATTCATCATTCTGAACAACTTTTGTTCTATGACTTTTTCAATATCTTAATTGCACGTGTTAAAATCTGAAATTACCTAGTGGGCCATATATAGTGCGTTGGGCAGTATCAAGTGAAATAGAAATGCATAACTTTTTTTTAATCACTTTATTGAGAAAAATAACAAAAAATGAAAATTTATTCCAATTACTCAGTGTAAAATTTATAGAAACAATATCTTTTGGCTAGTTATATAGAAAATCAAAAACTTTATTTTATTTTTATGTGAGCTGACAGCTGACGTTTTCTAATACCGTTATATATGCGCATCGATACAGAAAGCTCCAATCTACGAAACCCATATTGTGGTTTGGATGTTGGACGTAAGATGGTGCCACCATTACTGTCCATATATGGTGACCATGGGCAGGGAAAGGTTAATGAATGCAATTTTTATTCAGTTTTCAGCATGATTGCATACTTTTAGGGTTAACAAAATAAGTTTAATTCGAATTTTTATGGAAAAATACGTGCTCAGACGTATTTTCAAATTGAATTATTTCCTGAGAACGGAAGATAGCGGAGGATGTTTTTGCATATTCTGATAAACAAAAGTACCTTCTAAAATTGAGAAAAAATTGAGGAACATATTTTCACATGTTTTCAAGATTTTTTCTCTCAAAAATTCGTCAATTTTCAGTTTTCGTATTTTCAAAAACACATATTTTACTTCAGAAGCAATGCATATTTTATAGTAAGTATATCAAATCTTGATTAAAAAATATAACCAAAAATTTTCTTTATAAATCATTAATACCAAACTGGAACTTTTGTCAAGATATCATTGAAAACATATTTTTCAGATGTTGTTACTCCCTTACTTCAAAATGGACACACTTTAAAATTTGCACATATTTTTTACAACAGTACTAGCAATGTTTATGATTTTTTTCAAATTTTTTCATGCTCCAGAACAATGTTTGCTTACTAATTGTTAAAAACAAATATTTATAAATAATCAAATTACCGTTATTTGGCGATCGAAAAAATTTCTTCATAAACTATCACTAAAAAAGACGATTTCGATAGCCTAGTGGATAGTGCACTAGACTTTCATCTGGGAGGTTCGGGTTCGATTCCCGTCTTCGTCTGGTGGTTAATTTTCATTACTTTCTTATACTCACTATCAATATGAAGTGTATGAGAATTATAAGATAGTGTACAAGTACACACATTGGTTGGTAATGGCAAAACCACCATGCCGATAAAAAAAAATTGCCACACCGCCGTTCGGAATCGGCGTTAAACTGTAGGTCCAACTATGTGGTATCACAATGGGCCGTTCAGGCCTAAGTGTGTCTCTCGACGAAATTTCAACCTAACCTAACCATCACTAAAAAAGAAGTAGTCCTGTAAATTTCGATAAATTTGATTGAGTAGATCCCGAAATACATCAAATTGAAAGAAAAAAAAACTTCCTAAAATTATTAATATCAATAAGTTGTAAAAAAAAAATTTTCATGAGCTAAAAATTTGGGAATCGTATTTTCTTATAGAAACTTACTAATTTCCATATTTACATTAAATTCTGAGAAAAATAATTTTCAGTGATTAATTTCACGAATTCTGACCCATATTGAAGTATTATCTTTAAAATTACATCTAAAGGCATAACCGGGTTTCCATGTCAAAAATGCACCCAAACCGAATCAAGTTTCGCATGGACCCTTTTGAAGTACTTAATTTAAGAATGATTTGGCTAAATTTGTATACCGTTATCTGCAGTTTTTAATCAGTAATGGCGGATTTTGTACATTTCATATTTCGCTTTTTTTGGCCCAACTATTCATTGGAAAAATCTGAAAAAATCCATACCTAATGATTCTTTGGTTTATGAGACATATTTTAAATTTTTTTCGCGAATTTTCAGACGCGAAATTCGCGAAACTTTTTACATGCGATTTTTCTTTTTAAAAATTATAGGGGCTCCAGAACATCAGAATAACCTACGAGGCATACTTTTTCCGGAAAAAATCGCATTTTATTTTTTTATCGCGAATTTCGCGTCTGAAAATTTGCGCGAAAATTTCAAATATGTCTCCTAAACCAAAGAATCACTGTGAATTTTTTCAGGTTTTCCCTATGAATAGTTGGGCTAAAAAATGCGAAATATGAAATTTACAAAATCCGCCATTACTCATTAAAAACAGCAGATAACGGTATGAAAATTTAGCCAAATCATTCTTAAATTAAGTACTTCAAAAGGGTTCATGCGAAACTTGATTCGGTTTGGGGGCATTTTTGGCATGGAAACCCGGCTATGCCCTTTGTTTGATTTTGACATTATCAATTTTTTTAATTTTGAAAACTGCCCAGCAAATATCAACTTTTGTTGTGCGAAAAAGATGGATGTTTCCGAATGAATTTTTCGTGCACGAAAAGAAGGGTTCAAACGCCTAAAAACAACATTCTTGGCCATTTTTGAAAAATTGTGGAGCATGAACCCTGACGTGCTATAAGCTTCGTTGATATCAAAAATTAAAGACTGAACCATGCCCTTTCAAATGAGCTCTGAGCATATGCCCTTAGAGCAAGGGCTGTTTTTATGTCTAGAAGTGCAGGAAACAAATTTACACTGATCAAATTTCTCTTGCTTACACTCACGGCTAGACATAATGAAAAGTACAGTGGTCCAAATTGTTTTAAGAGTCGCTAGTCACAAATCTGCAGTCAGATTTTTAAAATTCAGCGGGTCAAATGTCGCTGATTGCGAAGTAATCAAATGATTATCGAAGTGAATGTGAAGCACAAACTCCAGAACAATAGTTTTTATACAAAAAAAACCGCCCATACAATTAGACTTTCCTTAATCAAAATTTTCCAACGAAAAATATATTGAATGTTTCCGTAGCACTATCTCAGCACATCGCATTTTACATCAAATTGTATTAAAAAAAGACTTTGAGTGTCAAAATCACGGTCTAATATATCTTATGAATTAATGCGACTTTTCTCGGATGGGAACAATATTTTTTCCCACTGTATCTACCAGAATGAAAAGCATTGATAATACCAGAGTCCATGCAGGATATCTGTAGTAATTTCTGGAAATCAATCAAAACGAAAGAAAGGTTTTGACAGTGTATTTGTCTATTTAAATAGTTTCAGTAGCCCTCGTTCAACTAAAATTTGGCATTCAAGAAAAAAATTACATAAATTATTTCTGGACAACCCCCAAAAAATTACGACCATTTCTTCATTGGGTATTATGGCTGTTTTTGGAACGGTCACAACACCCAAAGTGACTTTGGGCGTTATGTCCGTTTTAAGGCCAGGTCACCCTTGAAGCTGCAATCAAATAAATTCGAATACTAACACTACCACAACAGCCCATGGAGGGCCTAGACCGAGCTTTTCGCAATCATTTATGTTGTGAGTTGTATTTTAAGAAGAATAGAAGAACCTACAGTTTTATGCCGAATCCGAGCGGAGAAGTGAAGAGCTACTGTGTGGAAAATTTTTTTTTTTTATATTTTTGATTTTTTGAGCGTGTCAAGATTTTAACCCGAGCACCTCTGCGTAGCAGTCCAACACACTAACCACTAGGCTACGTCGACTACTGCAATCATATAAATAAAATTTTAAAAATTTGTATTGAATGAACTCCTAAATCTCGGAAGAGGTACGTAAAATATAATTCTTTAAGAACTGAACAAAAATGAAATAAGTGAGCTGAGAAAGAAATAAAATATAAGAAAAATAAACAAATGAAAAATTCAACCTATAAGTAATCGTTCTCTTAAGCATTCAAGATAACGAAAATGGTTAAACGAATATAATGCCCTTAGCCGTTTTTTTAATGCAAAAAAAAAAAAAATTTTTTCTAAGCGTAAACAAAAAATTATTTATATTTCAAAAGTTCACAGTTTACTTATTGCAATTTTGATATATTAAGGTGTAAACATTAACAAACAACATTATTAACACCAGAGCTGGGCAGTAAGGATTACGATTACATTTTGATTACTGAAATCGTAATCAGACTTCTTTTTTTATATTCTTACTGCCCAGCTTTGATTCGCAGACAAAATTAGGAAACTTAAATATATATATCTCAAATTTGAGACCCGTCAAATGGACCGGTTCCGTAAATCTAGTATTAAGTATTATATTTCGAATCAATGTAGTTATTGATTGATTATATTCGCATACCGCTTTAAATAAATTGTCGGAATATCTGTCATTTTATTTTTTTACCACGTTTATATTAACTCGCTTTCAATGGTGTCTGTATGTCAGTCTATCTGTCTGTTCGGGTGGAATTTTGCAATCAATTTTAAACTAACTTCCCGATGAGCTAGAGACTTGAAACTGTAAACAAAGCTTAGAACTGGATGACAATGCAATATGAAATATCTAAAATATATGTAAATATCAGGCGGGTGTGTAAGTATTATTATTATACAATAATTATAGTACAGCATATTTTCAGGTTGGTATATAAATAAGGAGTACGGTGTTAACTAACAGAGGATAATTAATATGGCTTTTTAGAAAATATATATTTGTCAATAAAGCATTGTATTCATCGTTGTAAAAATCATTTATCAATACGATCGCAGTTTTTTCATCACACTTTCAAATTTTTAGTACACTTTCGTACAACTAATTCTTTTTATGTGATATTATTTCAAAGAAAAGTATAACTTTGCTGCTTTTCTTTTTAGGTTGTTATCGATCACACAGTGCAACACGGAAAATTTAGGAGGGCTTAGGCATATATAGTTATTGGATTAGTAGTAAAAAATTTCAAACACACAAGACTAAAAAGCAGAAAATAATAATTTAAATGAAGAAAAGAATTTTAATATACCACGTTTTTAAAATGGACTTTTTAAAGTATAAAATAATTTCTCCTAGTCCCATAGAGATTTATAACCTCATATAGATTCCTAACCCGATACAGATTGTGCTGCAAATTTGTAATTGTGAATATTAGTAGGAATGAAAATACTTGCATGATTTATTATGTTCACAATAATTTTCGTTTTAAGTATTAAGAACAACCGATGTCCGAGTTATAATTTTTAAATTATAAAAAATTTGAAAAGATTAATAAAATTACAATATCTCACAAAATGAACCATAAAAAAAATTTTAGCCATGATTGTAAGTAAATAATCTACGTTACGTAACGCCCCCTCTCCCATGTAATACTTAACAACACATCCCCCCCCGCCCCCCTCGCGCATTACGTAATATGTGAACGGCCCCTTAGGTGAATCATATAAATTTTTCTACAATTTGTCCATCTCAATTGAAGGAAGTTTTACCTATGTTTTCTTTGGCAAGCTATCAAAAAACTTGGGTGGATCAACTTTGCCCAAGTTTTAGACAATTTAGCACATTCCTCTTCTGAATCCTCACACTCCAACATTTTTAAAATATCTCTTTCATTGCCTAGTAAATATCTTATAGAGTATGATATTTTTGCTATGAAAAAATTAATAATAATTTAACCCTTCCCTACCCATGCTGCTATACATGGTCCCAATACTTTGGACGGTAATAGTGGAGTCATCTTGCGTCCAACATCCAAATATGGGTTCCGTAGATTGCAGCTTTCTGTATCGATGCGCATATATAACGGTGATAGAAAATGCCAAGTATCAAAAGTTGTTGCCATTTTTATGTGAAAAAATACGTTATGCATTTCTAGTTTACTTGATACTGCCCAACGAACCACATGTGGTCCACAAGATAATTTCAGATTTATACACTTGTAATTAAGATATTGAAAAGTCAAACCAAAGTTGTTCAGAATGAAGAATGCTATTCCTTAATATTTTTTTTAAAACAAAATTGCCTTTTTGGGCAGGAAAGGGTTAATACTAAAATACCAATGTAACCAAATGGCGACCGCAGTTTATTAACACATATTGCTATTTTATACCAATGTAGTCATTTGGCCACCAATACATTTTAGAAAAAATTTTGCACTTTTTAACTTTATCAACTGATAATATAATTTCTTAAACATTTATTTAAACGGGAATATTTTTTGTTTACAAGAAAATTTATGATTTAATGTTTTTTTTACAGAAAGAAAATATATGAAGCAACAAAATGAAAAATAACCAGAAGTCATCAAACAAATATTAAGAGTTTTAGGGATTACCAATAAATAAGTTTGAATATTTAAACGCGAAAATTTCAGGGGATGTTGTCTTTTAACCCTAACACTTTTTTAATGGGGAAAATCGGACAAATGATAAGGTTACGGCTATGGTACGGAAAGGGTTAATGTTTTATTGTTTTTGGTGTCTATAGAAAAGTTGTTTAATAGAAAAAATTGGTAAATAAATAATATTATCTGGGCGTTATGAGGCATTTGAGAGAACAAATTAGTCAAAAAAAGGTAAAATTTGTGGAAAGAAAACTCATGGATTTTGCACTACGGAACGAATTTCCACCACCGTATTCAGCTGAATCACTTTTTCCTCTTTCGAAAACTGAAATTACCATTTCGAGACACCCGTTTTCAGTCGATAGTAGGCAAAAAAGAGAATTCGCGGCGAAAACTGAAGCCGATTCCGGAAAATACGAAACGTTGGCATAAGTGTATTATTTCGGTAGGGTCTTACTTTGAAGGCGATACAAGAAATTTTAATGAATAATAAATATCTTGTATTTTATAGACCAATTCCCGTTACCTTTTTGTTTATTTTTGTTTCATTTAGTGTATTTATGAGTTCTGTTGTTGGGACATTACATTCCAAATTTTTAAATCGCGCCTCGCAGCGAAAATTAAAATAAAAAATTTAATATTAGCTAGTACATAGTATATAACATATCCAGAAAATTGTTATGGGAGCGAAAGGGTTAAGAGGTAATTTATTCAAACTTAATGATTTTTAATTCGAAAGTTTCTTTGAGCCAAAAAATGCTTTTGAAAAGTTTAATAACTTTTTTTTTAGGGAATTACAAAATGAAAAAGGTTGACTTATATTAAATAATATAAAATAATATAATATAAAATTTAAAATTTTACAGAAACTTAGTAAAAATTATTTGGAATTGAGGAGAGCAGCAAGGAAAGCAACCTACGAACGACCATTACATATGTAACTCAAAATCTCATAGTAACATTCAAAGAGACACATTCCGCTTCTTCGTCCTAAAGTATATGCAAGATGTATGTATGTATGTATATTTACATACAGGTAAATCTTGGCGCATGTGCGCACATATTTCACTCAAATAGATGAACAGGCATATAAGCACAAATATATAAGTATGTAATTTTGCTCACCTGAGTTTAAAGTGCGCCGGAGGGGTGGGGGAGAGAGAGAGGGAGCGGATGACGAGCGCATATGAGGCATGAGGTAAAACGAGTGACAGTCGTTGCCATTTGAATTATCGTGCGCCACATTCAGCGATTAAAAATTTATGAATGAAAAGTTACTCTGCATGCATTACATCGAAAATTCGAACATTTTGTAACATTTCCTTTTTTGTTTTTTGTTGTTTTCTTTTGTCGTTCTGGGCTTGTCAATTTCAATAATAATTTGCAAAACCATTTTTTATACATACTTACATATGTATATGCATATATGTTGTATTGTATTTTCAAAAATTACATAAAATACTTACAAGTATAAATAATGTGACCATGTACCCCGAAATTCCCTGGATTGTCTTGTCTTCAGTGACATTTCTATCCTGCAATACCCATTACCCTGTAAGTACTGTATTTATTCTTTGTGAGAAGAATTATTTTAATTTTTTTTCCCCCAAAAACCAAAAAGTTCTAAGAGTTCCACACTTATCAAATATGAATCCGAGTAAAAAAAGTGCAATTTAAAAACGAATACCTACCTAGGTAAGAATGATACACGGTCTTCATAAAACAAGCATTTCCGCCTAATATTTCCACCAGAAAATATATCCTGTTTTTATCCTGTTTTCTAGATCCAGGTGAACATATGGCCCCCTATGCATACATATATTTTATTGTTATATTTTCAAAGTTTCATCGAAACCATTTTCTCTTCCTGTGTTTTATCCTTAGTTTGCAACTGCATATATAAAATGGATACATGTATTTTTGTAGCATGCGAGAATAAAAGTTCAACTTCATTTATTATGCACTACATGTCGCACACGTTACAAGAACAACAACAACAACAACAAAAATAATAATGGCAACACGTTACAAATAAATAAATGGTAAGAGCAAACTTTACAAAACTTTTGACTTGACTTAAGCTATTTTGAAGTTATTATAACATGATAAAATTAATACCAAACAAATTACACACGGCAATGATGATTTTCCCCTAATTGAATATCGAAATGGTTTCAAATATTTTATTAAGTAGCCCCATATAACGAAGCAAAATTTTTCTTCAAATAATAATTTAAGGTTGAAATTTATCATTTCATTCTTTTTCTAGGTAGTTCGGTTAAGTTCAGTTAAAAATGGCAAAAATTGGTGAGAAGTTGAAACAGTTCCTGGTATACGGATGAGTATGAATAAGTGCACACCAAAACTATACAGGGTGGTCCGATTTGAGTGTAAAAAATTTTAAGATTTATGAGAAAAAAATTGTTTTGAATATATGGTGTATTTCTTTGTATATGTATTTTTTTCGTTTAATCGATTGGGAAACTATCTGAAAACGTCTACAATTCCAAGTATTTTCGAAATTATTGCCGGCAGTGCATGAGCGTGCCGACCTTCGGCGAGTACCTTAACGAAACTGCGTGCACGATTACGCAAAAAATATTAAACTTTTTGACTTTCATTTTGTTGAACATTAAATTATTACTCTATATGAACCACAAATATCAATGACTTTATCAATTTTGGTGGTCGCCGTAGCGTAGAGGTTAGTGTTTTGGACTGCGACGCAGAGGTGCCCTGGGTTCATATCTCGCCACGCTCAAAAATCAAAAATAGAAAATAAAAATTTTTCTGTACGGCATGCCGCGGCACCACCTCTTGGCTGGCAATGGTAAACCCAAAGAGTAAAAAAATGCCTATGAAAAGCTTTTCACTTCGTCGTTCGGATTCGGCATAAAACTGTAGGTCCCTTCCATTCGTGTATAAATATAACGCACACAACATGAATGGATGCGAAAAGCTCGGCTTTGGCTCTCCATGGGCTGTCATGTCATAATAATAGTAGTAGTTATCAATTTTTAATATTTTTATAAGCACAAATATCAAAAAGCTTGACATCAAAAATCGAAGTTTTGGCTCAAAAAGCGGAAAATTTTCTTAATGCTCGACTTTCATTGGTTTTGGTTTTTGGTTCACATAGAGTAAAAAGGTATATGAATTATGAAAATAAAAATTATTTCTGTTTCAGTTGAGAATTCCGGGCGCTATTGTGTACGCGGTCTAACTACTTCGGCGGCGAGACATTCCAGTCTACTATAGTTTTTTCCGCCATTTTGAAACATTTTGGTGTTTTTATGTTTTTTTTTTTTTGCTAAACATTTATAAAAAATTGATTAAACTACGCCTCTATCCTGTTTTTTTTTAGAAAGCACCTTTTACCTGACTCTAAACACATAATTTTTTAAGTTTTTCAAAACATAAACTAAAAACTCTGGAGAAAATTATAGAAAACTATGTCAAGACTACTGTCCTAGTAAGATTCCCGTTACATCCATGCCAACCATTCGCACCTATGGGTAGGAGCTTCACGAACTCAACTGGACCGTATTTAATATCATGCGATAAAGCTAATAGGAGACAGTAGTGTTTCCATCTGGCATGCTCGACTCTATTCTACCGCTATTTTCATGATAGATGTTCTGTGTTCTCTAGAGCTACACGAATAGCAAGTGAAACTCACGCATTCCCGGTGGGCACGGTATTCCAACGCACGCATTACAGGAATAATTCTTTCCAATGCCGTACCGCACGATTATGGAACAGGCTCCCTGCAAACAGGCTCCTGATTGTTATGACCTTTCCAAATTTAAAACAAACGTTCACAGATACTTCTCCCTCTTTCCTCCTCCCATTAACCTATCTTCCTTTCTCAATCAACACGATATGGTGCAAAAGGTCTTGCATTATTGCAAATGCAACATTTTTCAACTATCACAACAGCAAATATATGTGATACGCAATAAAAATTTGCATTTGCAATAATGAGGAGCTGCTACGTATTAGAATTTTTGAAAACTTTTATTTACTTTAATCATCAAAATTAATTCTAAATATTGACTTTTTGTCATCCCACCTAATCGCCTAAACAAATTTTAGTTTACTGTTCTTTTTGTTACGTTCCATGATTGCTCTTCCGTTGCTTCCACCAATATTGATACTCTTTCATTGCCATTAAATCATTCAATTAAAAAAAATTATGGTTGTCCCTACCGAAGAAATTTTTGGCAGGACACTATTCAAGAGTACCTAAGGAGTGCGCAATAAATTGTAACACAGTTTTTTACTTCCTACTTTTGTTACAAGTGTCCGATTAAAAAGAAAGCATATCATCGTCTTTGATATTAATGACAGATGAAGCCAAAATAAATTATTTTCATTTGATGGAGGGAATTCCGGAAAAAGTTCTAAAATTCCTTAAAAAAATTATAATTAATTTTTTTTTTTTTTTTTTGTAAAGAATTTGAATAAAGTTAAAATAAAAAACTTTCGCATAATTTCGATTCACGGCTTACTTGATTTTTGAATTTTCTATGTTACAACCTTTTCGTGCGCACTCTTTATATTTAATACAATACAAAATTTTCAAATATTTTCTGTTTAATTGTTTTTGGGATTTTTGATTTATTTTTTCTATTTCTTTCACACAAATTGGGTCTTATTTCATTACGAAATAAAGCTCCATTTTTCGGGTCTTATTACTAGTTTCCGAGTATGCAAAGCCTATGGCACCTAATTTTTCATTTTACTTTTTAAGTAGGCTTTCATGCCTACTAATATTTAACGCTGTTTATTTAAAAACTAGAACCAAACCACTATTTTCAGGGCCAGATTTGGATTTGGCCAGACGGGAAAATCCTGTCGGAATTGCCTATAATTGGTCCGGCAATCGAAACAAACAAAACGGCCGATTTCAAATTTTAACATTGTTTCGAAATGCTGCTTGAATTATTTTCCCTTCCTTTGAGAATTATTTCAATTGATTTTAAATAGTTTTGCTAATTTCTTTCGAAAAAAAAAATTAATTACTCCCAAAACTGCCCTTCGAATAAGGTCGCTGAATGAACAGAGAGGCCAAAGTTATTGACTGCTCGCTGCGCTTTATTCATTAGGTATTTCTATCTTATCTGTGCGTTTTAATCTCAATTATTTTGTTTTTTTTTTTTGTGACCTTTATTTATAGAACAACGTGACATTCATGCTTACATATGTATACACATACATACATACATTTATTGCTATGTACATTTTTAAGTATAAATGAATATGATAGTTTGTATATAGTACCTAGTATATTACTATTAATGTAGTATATACTTAGTTGAATATTCATAATTTTAATGATGGTTAATAATGTCATATTTACCTATAGTATACCTGCCCATCAATTCCTATTTGTTTAGTGCATGACGTATGCAAGCACATATTCAGATACTTTGAGTATAGTAGTAGTATTTCCCCATGAACTTTACCCATTATTAAATTAAAGTGGTACTGGCGTTTTCACTTCTGCATATGTAATTATAATTTATTTTGATATTAGTAATTTTTAATTTTAGTAAGCGGTTTTTTTTTGCTAATATTCTCGTACCTAAATATTTTAAATTACAGTACATTTTTTAGTTCTTCCCCAAAAACATATTTGGTTAACAATGTTGTGCCTTTTTAGATAATAAGTAATATGCAGAAATATGTTGGGTTTAATTTTATTTCTCATTTGTTACAAATGAATAAAATAAAGTTAAACTGTAAAATTAAATTAAAAGTTAATTTCATTGTCAGTTTTTTAACATTACATGATGTTATGGCCTTTATCCACTTGTGGATCTTAGGGCCTCCCCAACGCCTGTGCGCCACCGTGTACGGCGATGACCATCAATTCGTTCCAACTCATCCCGATTTGCAAGTTGTTTTAGGTCTCCCAACCAATCGTCCCTCTTGTATGAATAGGTTCCATTGCATGGCATGTTTGGCAATATATGTATGGAATTTATTCGTTATTCGTTAGATATGCGGTCGGGTCAGAAGATACCCAGGATGTCACGAAGGTAACGATTAGTAATTGCTTGCAGCTTTTGCGTTATTTCGGTGGTAACTTTCCATGTGCTGGACCAAGCCAGATCTTATTCAGCATACCAAAGACCGACGTAGCTTTATTGATTTGGCAGTTGAAATCGTCTTCCGTACCATTGCCATCCTCAGAGACAATTCTACCAAGGTATCGAAAATTATTAACACTCTTTATCATGTTTTCATTAATGAGAACTTGTGTAGTCGAGGAATTCGACAGTCTGAGGATTTCCGCCCTAACATGGTTTATATTCAGCCCTACAGAGTTGGCTTTCCTCGAAATATTTGTGGCCATCTGATGAATTCCATAATTCTATGCGAGAGAAGGCATACATCGTCAGCGTAATCTAGGTGTATGAGATACGAAATCAAGGTTCATTATATACCACCGCGGCACAAAGCACATCATTTACCACCATGCGGAATAATACTGGTGACAAGATGCACCCTGCCTCGCTCCACATCGAATTCGTCGGAAAGCATGTTTCTATGAAGCACTTGAGACTTTGACCCTCATATGTTGCTTTAATTTATGCCACCAGTTTGTAAGGTATACCTCTCCTACGCAAGGCTAACCATATGGACCCTCTGTTAATACTGTTGAAGGTTTTCTCGAAAGCTGTTATCTATGTATTAAAGGTGTAATGGTGACCTATATTCTACGCATTGTTCCATTATCCTCAAGGTGTTGAAGTGGTCGACGCAGGAGGATCCAGAGCGAAAACCAGCTTGTTCGTCTTCGAACTGATTTTCGACTTGTTTCTTTATTCGGTTTAGTATAATTTTTGCAATAATTTTACTAACCGCAGGAAGAACGCAAATGCCTCTCCAGTTACCGCACTCCATCAATTTGCCTTTTTTTTTTGGTAGCTTGACAAACTTACCTTTTTTCCACTTGGCGGGTAGGCATTGTTATTTTTTAGTGACTTGATTGCAAAAATTATTTCAAACTTGCTGGGAGGCGCGGTACGTAGGTGGAGACATTCTTTGAAGCATGCCTCAAGCTGGGGTCGAGAAACGTCATCAGAAACTATGCGATTTAAGACCGCTATCTTCATCGGTTAAGCTTGTCCGAGTTTAGCAAAGACCCGTCTAGGCTTTTCACTGGGTTCTGGTTTGAACTTCTTTTACTGATTAGATTTCTGGGTACTCTCATAGACCGTTCTGCTATCTCCTTTGCTTGCTGCTTCCTTAGCTTCTGCTGCC
Organism: Toxonevra muliebris; assembly: GCA_963691655.1. Lineage (NCBI taxonomy): Eukaryota > Metazoa > Arthropoda > Insecta > Diptera > Pallopteridae > Toxonevra > Toxonevra muliebris. The sequence goes on from OY829326.1 coordinate 81,119,475, forward strand.
AGCGCATTGATGTGATTGCGCTTATCTCTACGTACACTTCGTTGTACTTCTTAAATTTTACGACGATATTGGAACTCGAGCTCCATACATTTTTATAATCGAAATATGAAATTACTAGAGCCTTGTGTATCCCTAGTCAGCGTCTAGCATGCATATCTTGTTAGGGCCTCGATATGTTGAATTCGTAAGGTAAAAGGTTGCACTACAAATGAGTTTCTCTAATATCGCCTTGACAGCGGCAGGATAAACGGAAATACGGCTTCGTCAGAAACTAAACAATTGTTCCAGGTCGAATATTTAAGTGAATCAGCATTAACAGAATGGTGAAGGGAAGATGTTCCATTGCAATATGTGTTCAATTATAAGGTTTATGTCAATGCAGAAACCGTCCATCGTAACTACGGAAGAAGAAGACGACCTCGATAGTCTACTGAGTAGTGCACAAGACTTTCATGCGGGAACTTCGGGTTAATTCTCATAACCTTCTTCTATCAATATGAAGTGTATGAGAATTATAAGATAGTGAACAAGAACACACCTTGGTTGGTAATGGCAAAATCACACCGCCGTCCGCAATCGGCGTTAATCACAATGGGCTGTTCAGGCCTCAGTGTGTCTCTCGACAGCCACTTCAACCTAACCTAACTACGGAAGAAAAAACTAGTGAGTTTTGCGGTTTGAAACACCAAAGCTAGAAATTCCACATGAACTGTAGTTCTTTAAATTCCGAAATCTTGTCCATTTCCATTTAAATAATACTCTGTGGAAAGTTCATACGAAAAAAATTCCCCGGCAATAAATACAACACTGATAGATAAAAAACCAACAACAACAAAAATTCACTGATTCGCCGATGCGAGCAATTAAACTTTAATCATTATCGTAATGAACAAAGCAATGTCACAATGATCACCGAAAAGAGCATTTTTAAAAATTACCAAAATTCAAACTTTTGATACTTTTCATATTTTTTAAGTATAAAAACAATAATTTTGCGAAATTTTTCGTTTAGTGAAAAAGAATATCGAAGTGAGCAGTAAACGGTTTTATTGTTTTGATTTTTTGTTTTAAATAAATTTTGAAATACGTGTATTCTACTTTAAATTTCGGCAAATGTTTTCATTACGGAATTTCGTATTAAGTTCAATGCTTTTAATTGTCATTATTTCGCGGCATGTCGTCAAAACTCAATATGGCGGTTCTGGTTACCCATACGGTTACGGAGGGGGTGGATATGGGGGAGGTGGATATGGTGGTGGTTATGGCGGTGGTTATGGTGGTGGTATTTTTGGAAATGGTTATGGCATTGGTGGCGGTGGCTACTTTGGTGGAGGATATCCCAGCTATGGATACTACCCGTATCCTTATTATGGAGGTGGCGGCGGTATCGGTGGAGGCGGTTTCGGTGGTGGAGGTATCGGTGGCGGAGGTATCGGTGGCGGTGGTATCGGCGGGGGCATTGGAGGTGGTTACGGCTCGTATCCGTGTTATGGCGGCTATAATTGCGGTGGCGGTTATCCTAATTATGGAAGTTATCCATATTATGGCAATGGCTTAAGTAAGTTCAGCGTCTGCGTGATGCAAATCATAAATTTTAGTTATCCCATTGGGAATGATGTATTAAAATACTACAGTGTTTTGGACTTGTTACTTTTATTAGATACAGCTTATGCCAGCAGCAGTGGAGGCGTAGCGAGTGCTCAGGCATCGAGTGGGGGTGGATATTTTGGATGATTTCAATGTTTGCTAATTTGTACTGCCAGCTCCTTCCTCATCTACTAGTTCTTAGTAAGAGTGCGTTCATCATTTTCATCAAACAATCCACTTATTTATACATATTTTTGTAGTTTTAATACTTAATTGTCATATGAACCTACAGAAATGATCGCTTACCTCATTTCGTAGTTTTATTATTATTTTTAGGTATGTTAAGTAATAATAAATATGTACCTAGCAATGCTTTAAATTTTGTTTATTTATTTTACTTTATTTTGGCAGGAAGCTTTCAGGATGAACGATGTGCGATCGTAGATACAATAATACATGCCATATTATTATCTGTAGTTCCGTTTTTTCAGTAAAATCTCATATTTTTAAATTTTCCCGGGTTCTTACTTACTTGGCTGAACAACCGATGATCGTTCTTTCTAACCAACTGACGCTAGAGCGCCAGTCTTTCAGCGCAAAATATGTGAACTCGAATCGTATATTTCCCATGGCGGAGCGCTTTCTTCAATTCGCTCAACACGATACAAAAATTCGCTGGACTTTTATAGGATTGATTTGCAAAATTTTGAATGTTCACAGCGAAGATTTCAAAAGATAGGTTAACGTAGTAGTCAGTACTTTTTTTCAAAGGAAAATAACTTTGCCAAATTACATTTATCTCCCAAGCAAACTATTTCAGAGCTGCGTGGAAGAGGCTGATGTCAGAGGAAGTGGAATCTTGGTTTTCGTGGAGAGGCTGCAATAACAATGATGCTATTAATAGCTTATCTAGGTTTTTGTATGTGCCTATAATTTAAAATTGTCCAAGTGGGAAAGACTCCTTGAATATATTGGTTTCAAAGAGCAAATGACATAAATATCACCTAAACAGAAGGGAATGAAGTAGTTGATTCAGGAATAGCGCCGAAAACTGAAGAGAACCGATTTTCAACCGTATCAGCCAGGTCAAAATTGGCATGGATGGATGCGCTAATTAAGCTTTTTATATCGTTATCAAAACGCCAAAACTAAAATTATTAAAAAACATACAGTTTGGCTGGCGAAACCTTCCTTTCCCAAGGAGACCCTAGAGCTCATTTATATGAGCAGCCCGAATCTTCCAACAACTGATTGGAAGGTCGTCAGGTTTAAGGAGGTCAATGAAGAGCATCCCTGGAAAGGCTTGAAGGCACGGTCATTGGTCTGATGGAGGGCATCGCCCTCGTCCAGGATCCCTGAGTGGATGGAGATAGGGTTTGTGGGCTGGATTTGAAAACGCATAAGCTGTTATAAGTAAGAGGCGCAGTTAAATCCAGATCTTGTATTATTATTTATAATGCATACCACGCTTACATATATTATATTTAATTTCAGCGACAAAGAAACACTATCGGTAGCGGTGAAGACACAGGGATCGCCCATCTAGCTGGTCTCTAGTTACCTGGCACTTGACCATCTCGGGCCACCGCCACACGATACCATGCCAAGAGCGATCTCCGATGCTGCTAAACGCAAAGCCATCATCGTTACCCGAGCTGACGCCAATGCTCATAACACAATGTGGGGAAGCTCCATCATCAATGATTGGGGTGAGTCATTTTTCAATTATATTTTTAGGACTAACCTGGACATTTGCAACGTAGGCAATTTTAGACATAACTCTTGTCAGAGAGCGAGCAGCTCACTTGTTAAATTCTGGAGAGTCTCAAAAGAACCCTTCTTCTCTAATCAGCACTATATTGAGTTTCGCCTGGATGTTCAAACCCCCAGTGAAACTCCGTTTATAAACAAATGGTAAACTGATTGGGTAAAGTTTCAAGCTCCCCTTTTGAAAAGATTTCTAATTGTTAACCCTCCCATCTCCACATCTAGAGATCAACTTGATGACGTGGTAAAAACAATTACCAATGCCTGTAACAGGGCTTCCAGTGCTTCATGTCCTATAGTAAAATTCAGGGGCAAAGCCTCCATGGTGGTCTGACGAGATAATTCACATCAGAAAGTAGTGTAGAAGACAGTTCAATCAAGCGAAAAGGAGCAATGAATGGCTCCTTTATAAAGAACAAATTTTCAACAAACTAATTAGAAAAGCAAACGACTGTCTTGAAAGCGATACGGCAACAATGATGAGGGTGTCTCCAAAGCAAGTCGTTTGAATAAAATCGTAGCTTCCAGTCCGTCACCTCCTGGTTATATCCTAATGCCAAATGGAGAATGGAACATGTCGAGTCTCCAGACGCTTGAACTTCTCGTCGACACACACTTTCCTGGATGTTCGCAAACGGGTATCAGTGAATCGGCGATAACACACCCAAACAACTCACTCGCTCATAAAATCCTTAGTATGTGGATACATTCATCAGGCATGACATAAATCTCAGCATGCTTACACCAAGGGCAAGTCAGTAGAAACTGCCCTTCATTCTCTAGTTTATGGTATCGAAAAGACTTTGAATCTAACAGAGTTTACTTTAGTCGCTTTCCTCGATATAGAAGGAGCTTTTAATATTGTACTGCCAGTGCTATGACGGCATCCTTAGGTAAACTAGGTTTAGATAAAGCTATAATAAACTTTGTTGCGATTTTTCTCTCGAAGAAGGTGATAAACTCTACACTGGTAAGCTCATTCGTAAGTAGGACGGTAGCAAGAAGTACATCTCAGATAGGGGTCTAGAAGCACTGTAGTTGCGTATGCAGATGATTTAGCTTTAACAGCTTTTTGTAAATTTTCAAAAACTCTCCCCGACGTTTAAAATAACGCTTTCAAATCGTGACCAAATGGTCACGGGGGTAAACCCGGACTGCTCCTATTTACTAATAAGCATATAATCCCCACCTTAAATACTTTGATTCTTAATGGAGTTGCTGTAAGAATAGACCAATTCTATTTTATGGTGCAATGGATTGGTGAACAACTTTTCAAAATAAGTCTACAAAAAAGTATTGGGCAAGGTTCAAGAACGGCATCATTGTTGTTGCCTTAAGAATATGAATACCATTCTCTACTTAACTCCTGTTGACCTCTTTGGGAAACAGATCGCGACTAACTCGTCTATCAGGCTAAATTCAGTCAGTCCCTAGTCTGAACCGTTTATAGGTCATTCCAAAGTTCTTTCGGAACTCACCGCTTTATCTAAGAACATTGACTACACCCTCCCCATACCCTTCTTCGACAACCACTTTATCACTTGCATTCCTTCGAGAGAGGATATGATTAAGAGTCAATCCTAGCAGAAGGATGCGTTGTGTATTTACACCGACGGATCAAAACTGGATGGAAAGGTAGGGAGAGGGGTTTTCTCCGAGAAATTGGGGTTAAGCCTATCCTTTTGTTTGCCTGACTACTGCAGCGTCTTCCAAGCATGGTTGCCACTTTGCTTATTTGTAAGCAAATTCGCTTACTTTTTTTACGGTTGTGCACACGTGTACTTTTTGCTTAATTTGTTTATTTTTGGCATGGTATACTGGCATAATTTTTTTTACTTACTTTATTCTTATACCTTTTTATACTGCTGGTCAGCTTTATATTTGGAGTACCAATTATTTAGGAAAAAAATTATTTTCAGACTTTTATTCTTTTATATTTTAAAAATTCTTCGGTCTTCGGCTTCGGCCGAAGATTAGAGGAATGGCCGAAGTTCGGCTTCGGCTACGGCCAAAAAAATCACCTTCGGCCGGACACTAGACTGAACACACATGCAAGATCACCAAGCAGGTATGGCCAGAATATAACCCCCAACGCTCGATGAAGCTATTCTTTCGTTAAAATGCACTTGTCACTGTACGGTAAGGTAGTAATAACTGGTCACTGCCTTATAGGCGTACACGCCTCTAGATTGGGTGCACCCTCAAACGACTATTGAAGAAGTTGTAAAGATAAAGAAGAGGAGGAATCCATTTCTCACTACTTATGCTTCTGCCCAGCCTTAGCTCTGTAGGAAAATATTTTCTAGACGACTTGTTCGATTTGGGTCAACAGACCCCCTAGCTACTTAAATATGTAACAGTCTAATTGGTTCGACTAATTTCAAATTCTATTCTAATGGGGTGGATGGACACCCACGTGGTCTAAGTGTGTCCTGGTGGACAGCCACATAACCTAACTAAGCTGATTTCATTGATACATAGTTTTGAGTTTTGAGATATTCATAAAACAGATAACTGGCAAGTTTGACGTATTGACGTATTGACGTAGTATCAATACATTCTATATCTTTAAACGACTGGAAGCATAAAATTTCTTTTTGTCCCCATTTCCGATTAAAATATTAATGAAATTGCATGGATTATCAATTGCTGCTTCATTACGTCGATATTGAGCAAAGTGTGGGTGATTTCACTTATGGTAACCCATCAACCAACACATATGCCATTAAAGCGGTTTGAATTGTTGATGTCAGGCTTTCCGTTGTCTTCTTGCTGAAGTAAAGCTAGTCGTATACGGCAACTTTTTGTCGTATGATTCATATGTTTATTTTATTGTCTTTATCATCGTTATTGTCGCGATTTATAGCTATCCATTATTTCGATAGGCCAACAATCTGAAGAAGTACAAGAAGCAATAAACAAAGACTGCAGAACACTTTCGATTATCAAACAAACGGAAATCTTAGTGAATTAATACAAATAGAATTTTGTGGATCAACGGCCAGCATGAAGAATACTCAACGCTTTTTACGACTCGCTTTTAACTCTTCTAAACTAATCTTCTACAACCCTCCTTGACTGCCGCAAATTCTTTCCCGGTATTCGCCAGAATGACATAGTTTCTCCCGAAGGTTGGAACTCCGCGATTAAATAGGATTTCTCCGAGAATCGTGGAAGAATCTTCCAGGGTCGAAAATGCTGGCTGGGTTTACTCACAGATTGTGTCTTTAGTGAACTTTCCTCATACCGCCCCTAAAGATATTATCACACCAATAAACGAAATAAATTTTTTGTATATTTCCACTTTAAATTATTATTATATTTCATATAAGGCAAATTGCTATTTAAATGTAGGAGTAATTGTGGAAAAATTCATTGTGTCATTTCGTTTCGTTTCTCAGTTCTCAAATTTGTATAAATACATGAATAATAAATAAATAACAGTAAGACAACACCAAATAATAACTATTAAAACTAAAATATTGTAATTACTAAATGTACGTCGGTTTCTGTAACGCCTCCACTACATATCATTTGGCTCCTTCCATCCGTATTTCTGTTTCTTTCCCCCCTTGTGGTACTTATCACCATTTCCGTTTTTGTTGTAGTTATAATTTCGATCCTCTTTCGTTGACTTGAGTGGTGGGCAGTAACACGTACGTTTCTGCGAGTCCAGATACGATTTACAGCCGAGCGTTATGGTTCCTGTGAATAGCATTTTCGCAGCTGCTTTACAACCTTTCGTCATCAAATCACTGGCAATAGATTTCTCATAGCTGTCGCAATATTTGTAGAGGCATCGCTTGAAGTCAAGATCACACAATTCTTTGTCACTGTTGCAGGTGTCGTAGCAAATGTCGTGAGCATTGCAACATGTCTCCATTTCCTTTGCCGGCAAGTAATCGGTGCTAATGCGAAGACCCAGTGAACCGCAGCCATCAGCAATTGGCGTGTAGAGTTTATTTTGAACAGGTCGAACTTCTGTAAATGAAAAAAAAGAAAAGTTTAACAAATAATTTCAAATTTGTGCCAAACAGAAGAAAACGTAGTGCCGCCATCTGTTGCTATACATTGGAAGCACTAAAGCTTTTTCATTCGCTTTTTTTAAATAAGCACGCACAACTTGTTGTGTCTATTAGCAGATAAATGAGATGAAAGATTGCAAACAGATGACGAAATAGTGTTTAGTACACGTCACTAGCAAACATAAATAGACTTGGAAAAGGTGTGCTGGAAATGAAAAGGGAAAAGCTTTTTATTGTTGATTGATTCCATAAACAAACCACAGCTGTTTACTGTCAAATGCAGCAAAACAAAACATTATTGCTATTTAGAACCAAAAAAGAAAAAAAAATGCGGGATGATATAGCGCCAAGCAAACACACCGAACTATATCTCACAAATACCACAGCTCACTCAATATTTGCCCGGCTGAACATTGCATTTACTAACAACATACACATTTTACGTAATTTGTCTTGCATCTGATGAAATTTTTACAACTTCCGTTGATGATTGCGTGCAAATACAAGTGGGCAATACTCACCAGGACCACCGCCAATGCTGGGACATTTGAAAACACAATTTTCCTCCACAGCCGCATCGAAAACTTCGTGAACTGTGCGAAACTTTTTCGCTACCGTAATAAGATTCTTAAACACGTCACCGAAAATTGCTTCAGCTGCAATTATTGCATCTCGTAAATGTGCAATCGTACTGGATCCATAGCCGGAATATGCGTAGGTGAGAAATGTAAGCGCGTATATCGCGATTTTCATATACGAAACTTGCATTCTAGTGCAAGTTTTGAAAATGTTTACCACTTTAATGAAAAATTTTTGTGTTTTAGATTTTCTTTTTTGTTACTTATGCGAAGAGTTTTCTATTTGATGGCGTTTGATGTAAACATCAAAATTATACTACAAAATAATTTTCCGACAGAGCAGAGTTGCTTTTTGATGCTATGGAAAAGCTCACTTACTAGCAATGCTTCTCAAACTGTGAACTTCGTATTTCTTTAACCCATTAATTGATAATGGTGCGAAAGCGCGCAATTTTTAATCTATAAAAATAACACTTAGTCAATAAAAATTACACTTTTAGTCTATTTTTCGCACCATTGTCAATTAATGGGTTAAAAAAGTGTACAAAATTATCATGTAAAATGATGAAAATTTAATTTTTTCATACTCAATGTTGTTGTATATGTAATATTCACTTTTATGTGGCATAAATAAGGTGTTTAAGAAATTGCGGCTTTCTGATGCTACACTATATTCTGGTAGATTAAGGAAAATAAAAAATGTTCACCTGCACAAAATCGATATCACGTATGGTTTACGAGAATTTTTGTCTTCAATGAATATTTTTCTACAGAGACAGGATTAGAAGTTGACTTTTTATTTTTACCCAGAATACTTAAAATAAGTAAAAAAATATTGAATTATTTAACTGGGGAATAATTTAATCACCAATAGTATTTTTCTCGGCACTTAGTACCACAATCCAATTGGTCATTTGAAGTGAGCAATGCGTTTATGTCAGGCGTTGCACAGTGGAGCGTTTCATACAAGCTAGACGTGATAAACTTTCTTAACTACGCAAATCATTCTTTTAGTCCTATCTGACACAAATATATACAATTATGGCTATTTTAACCATTAACCACGCCCATTTTCCCCATATTGCGTAAATTATATACATATAGATAGACAAAACGGTAAAACAATTTTTGAAATCAGATGATATCTACTGAACCCGCATGGGTCTTAAAAATTCCGAAAATTTGTCCATAACTTTTGTTTTTTATAAATTGTTTCAATGTTCATATCTTTTTTATTACTCCTAATAAGAGAGAAACCAAATGTAAGAATAATTTTTCTAAGTCGTTTATGTTCAATGATCCCGCAAGAGAATCAAAGTCATAGATTTGAAAAATCAAAAATTATGGACGAAAATTTCGGATTTTTCAAAACACATGCGGGGCCAGTAGATATTATTTGATTTCCGAAACTGTTCTACTCTTGAGTTCATCTATATAAGTAAACAGACAACTTAAGTTTCCTGCATAGAGTTGGGTTACCAACTACATCTGAAAAAACATAGAGGAGTACATTTAATAAAACATATAATTTTGTATACACTGTGCAACAATTTCCGGGTAATTGTTTGGGTAGTGAGAAATTCCAGTTTAGGATGAAAGTACTCGACTAGTAGAGTAAAATCTACAAAGGGCTTGACGTTTCCGGATTGCTGGTTTTTTATGGTCTTTATGATTTTGAATTATTCAGTCTTACGCCCACCTAAACTAATGAAAGTTTGTTGTTTTATTCTTCACCAAAATTGGAGCCAAGGCATAGATGAACAACTTTTGTCAAGACATCAATCCAAAAAAATCAGGTTTGAGTTTTCTTATAGAATCGAATGGTAAAAAAGTGTAATTTTTCACATTTTTCAAAATTGCTGTCTACAAACTCGTAATTAACTAAAAATTTCTGGCTATAAATAACTAAAAAGTTAATTCTATAAAAATGAAGACTATTTTAGAGCACTGAAACATGATTCGATTTTGCACTATACTAGGACCACTCATAACTTTTAACAAAAAACATTTTCTCCAAAGGCAGTATAATAGTTTTCTCAACGTTTTTTTTTATCGGTCATTTATCGAAAAAGGGGGCTTAAACCCCATTTTCAAGAGGAAAGGTAGGAGGTGGAAGAAAAGTATATACACAAAAATTGTTTATATCCTTATGCTTAACAACTTTGCTTCAGACATCAAATTTGTATCTGTTGAAATAAAGAAATTTCTTAATAGCCCCTGTTGACCCCATTTACTGATTTCAGGTTCATATAATGGGAGAACTAGATGTGATGGAGAAAAACCGAGTATGCAGTCGTGACCACCGACCAAATTACTAGAAAGCCTTTGGAAAACCTAGCTCCTACAATTTTTGTTGCACTGTGTTATCAGTGTAAGTCGTAATATTTCGGTACATAGTTTTTTCGGGAAAATAGAAAAAAATGGATGCGTGCAAGGCACGCAAGATATTTGATGTGTTAAACCAACTGAATGCCATATACATAAACTCACATATGTATAGCCATTTATAGGGATTTGATTTATAATCTATATGCTTAGGTAAATAATTCAAATTAAAATAATTATTTTATAAACTTAAAAATTTATTAGATATCACTATAAATTGTAAATGGTCTTTCGTTATTGCAAATTTTTATTCCATATCGCATTTGTTGTTGTGATAGCAGAAATATTTTGCATTTGCACCAAATCGTGAATAGGGCTGATATATTGTAGTTGCGTTATTTTGCTTTTACTCAATGCATCGGGCACGATATGCTAGCATATACGCAGCTGAAATTGCATATTTTTCCGCGCTTTAAGTTTTTCTTCTTGTCGATTTGAAATTTTATTAGACGTAAAAATTTTACTTAACGTCGCCTTAGAATTGATTTGGCGTATAGGTATATGAATTTGTACACACATACTCCAAATCAATTCTCAAGCGACGATAAGTGCTTTCCGCATTTAACTTTAGAAAGGCAACAGGGGTGACCAGTCACCCCACTACTTTTTAAGAGCACCGCAAAGAGATTTGCCTTAACTACATTCAATAAAAATAAGAAACAATGTATTTTTATTAAAGTAAATAAGTGATTTTATAATAAATAAGGTAAATGCACAAAGCAAAGTTTTTATAATGCCGTGGTTTGTATGTGAGTAAATTTATCGAAACATCAACAAACAAACTCCGCTCGTAGTTTAATTTCTCCCTCTCTTCTTCTCTTTGTTGTTTAGAGTAGCACAGTCATGCCGCGCACTAGTGTGAACGAGAGGGGAACTGGACGTTACAGTTATCTTACATCTTACGATACAGTTATTGTTACATTTTACACATTTTAAATTTTGCCCATACCGTGAGCTAAAATGTTTACACATCAAAAGTGCCGTGCAAATTTGTGCGAAGCCAAACCTCTTCGGATTATGAAAGTAGATATTACACCTATTTCAAAAATATTAATTTCATGCCGTTACAAAAATATACTCATATTTAGATTTTCTGAAATATTTACAGTACATTAATTTTTTAAGTAATGAAAAACCTTAAAACTTAAAAATTTATTACAACAACATTATAAAAGATACTTTGATAATTTTTATTTTATTTTGAAATACATAGCTGGACAAATTTTTGACATTTTATTCAGAACTCTATGTAAGTCAAAACTGAAAAATTTTCTTTTTTTTCTAATTGCATTCATTGAAAGTCGACTTTGAATTTATCACGTCTAAATCGATCAAACGCACCACTGTGCGTTCTGAGCGCGGCGCAATGCCTGTTGCGAAATGACAGCGTCACTTCTGCATTTCAATTGATATAAGTGCTTAGTTTAAGATATAAGTGCTTAGTTTTATTAACCTTTTAATGCTTATTTTTGTGATGTAAATAATAATACAATATTTTTAGTTTAGAAAATACTTTTAAAGACAAATTTGTTCACTGAGTATCTGAGGTGAAAATTTAAAACATTTTTAGTTTAGTGATTATTTTTTCTAAAATCAAGTTACAGATTTTTGTTGTTCGGTGACCTATGGTAGAATTTTATGGGCAACATATTTCTAGAACACATTAACCCTCTATAAATCCTTTTAATGGGTCAAAAAAGTGACTTTTCCAAAATGGGCAGAAAAGACTCATAAGGAAGAAAGATAATGGGTTAACACATTCTAAAAAAATTTTCTACGGAAAATTATAACATGTTTGCTGAACATACAAACACTTTCAGATGCAAACTTAACAAGTTCGGTTATGGTTTATTATAGTTATATGATAGAAACGGGCAAACTGTAGGCCCGCATAAAACCAAAACTCGACTTAATTTTACAAAACCCTCTAGGAATTTTGTTACTGTATATGCATACTTTCAACCTATGCAATCGGATCTCTGTCCGGATTCCATGACTTTTAATTTGTTGCACAGTGTAATTAATTTATATTAAAAGGTATGCCTAATAAGCCTACAATGGTGCATGACAAAAATATGTTCACAGTTCTGTAAGCTGTTAAAAATTATATTTTGTTTGTCTCTTAAAATAGAACGCATTGTGTGAGGATTATAATATTATGTATATGCAAGTTATTTGATATTGATAATAATATTGCCAAATTTAAATGCATTCCAATGCAATTGTAAATTAATCGTATTGTGACACATATTTCTCTCTGACAATTCAATTTCCTTTGATTTGTAGGAAGAAAAAGGTTTTTTCTACAACAAAACTTTCAACATCAAAAAAGTATGCCCCAATTTTCACACTGCAGTTTTCCTCAGAGACTGAAAATATTGGTCAGCCTTGCTTTTTTTTTTAAATTTTTTAATTTATGAAAGTTTGGCAATAGGAGAAGTGGTAGCGATTCTAGGTATCGTATAAATTGTTCGCTACTTTTAAATTTGAGCACTCAGCTTTTTGCCAGAATGCAATTGCTCAAAGAGGAATAAAAGTATTGAGGGTACCAGAATGCGACCAATGATTACACAGCAACACACAAACAAAAGTTTAGACCCAGAAACTAGACCTACCCACAGTATACAGTATGCCAGTTAGCAGAAAGTATTCTGAAATATTCTGAGGTATTCTGAGATTTGACAATTATGATATGCATTCGCTCAATAAATTTTGACAAATAATTTTGTTAGTGATTTTTTCACAAATTAGTTTTGTTTGTTTTTTTTTCTGAAATAAAAGCTCTCAAAATATTTTTTAGAGTGTGGTTCAATAAAGTATTTAGGGGAAAGGTATGCAGGTTGAGACGAGTTTTGTTTTTATGTCCAAAATTTTGTACTACAAAAAATATCACAGAAAGCTATATACCGTTGCAAACGTAATGTATTTGGCTACACCATTAGCTACAGAAAGTAGTTGCATTGCTTGAAAAATGAAAAAGTTATGGCCAATTTTCCGAACATGTGTTTTTGGCAAAAAAAAATATTGACATGCAGGTTGAAATTGAGAAAATGATAGAAATTGAGAAAATGATGGAACAAAAAAAATTATAACGATGAATTTCAAAGTATTATTGCTTATTTATTGATCATAAAGGCCTCAGCGATAAAAAAAAGATAAGAAATTTCATTAATTTTTGTCAGAAAGATCGGCATCAGAGTCGCAATTTCGGCACGTGAAATAACTTGGCGTTATGTTGGCACACTTTAATGTTGGCATTCCACGGTATTCGTGCTAGTTAGTCTTAATGTTGGTAATTTAAATTAAAAATTTAATTGAATTATTGGGAGTATGAATGTATAAACTCGTATTTTTTTCGTAATTTGGACATTTATTGTGAAAAAGTGATTATAAATTTATTCTTTAAAGTATTGCCCATCGTTAGCCACAACCTTTTCCCATCTTTCTGGTAGCAAACGGATTCCGCGTCGAAAGAACTCCTCATCTTTTGAGGCTATCCACGAATCGACCCATTTTTTGAGTTCTTCGAAAGAACGGAAGTGCTGTTCAGCCAGGCCATGTGTCATCGATCGGAACAAGTGGTAATCAGAAGAAGCAATGTCTGGAGAATACGGCGGGTGGGGTAGCACTTCCCATTTCAACATTTCCAAGTATGTTTTTACTTGCCTTGCAACATGCGGCCGAGCATTGTCGTGCTGAAGAATAACTTCGTCGTGTCTATTCTCATATTCTGGCCTCTTATCCTTTAATGCTCGGCTCAAACGCATCAATTGTAGTCGGTAGCGGTCGCCAGTGATCGTTTCATTCGGTTTCAACAGCTCATAATATGTACACGACACCTTTCATATCCCACCAAATACACAGCATGAGCCTGGGTCCATGGATGTTCGGCTTTGCCGTTGATGTTGATGCATGTCCGGGCGGTCCCCATGATTTTTTACGCTTTGGGTTATCGTAACGTATCCACTTTTCATCGCCAGTCACAATACGATGCAGAAAACCTTTTCTTTTCTGTCGTTCAATCAGCAGTGCACATGTGAAAAATCGTCGTTCGACGTCTCTCGGCTTCAATTCGTACGGCACCCAATTTACTTGCTTTTGAATCATTCCCAATGCTTTTAATCGTTTAGAAATGGTTGATTGATCAACTCCTAAAGATTCTGCAAGTTCTTGTTGCGTTTGATATGAATCTTCTTTGAGTAATGCCTTCAATTCTTCATCTTCGAACTTTTTCGGGCCGCCTGAATGAACGTTCCCTGTCTTCAACATCAAAATCACCACTTTTGAAACGGGCATACCACACCTGACACATTCTAACGTCTATAGCATAGTCAGGATAAGCTTCAGTGAGTAAACGATGTGCTTCAGTTGCGTTTTTCTTTAAATGGAAGAAGCAAATTAAAACTTCTCGCAAATGTTGTTTTGTTGGCACGAAATTCGACATTTTCAGCTATAGTAAAACACATTTGTAAAATTATGAAAATTATTTGACAGATCAATTCTTATAGTATTTTTGGTGCTCTTCGAGATAGAATAGCTGTCAATGTCAAAAAAATGGCGCGTATGATAAATATGAAGTTAGTCACAATTACGAGTTTATACATTCATACTCCCAATAAATTAAATACTTATTATAAAAGTTCAATAGCAATTCCGAACTTCAACAAGCATTAAAATGAGGTCTCTGACGTTTTCTCTCCAAAACATAGAACGGCACATAGTGCCTCAACCTACATGCCTTCATGTATCTCAACCTGCAAGCATCGCCACTATTTTGAATTTATGTAATATTTTTTTCACTATGCAGGATATGTTCAAAATTCCTACGGAACATTAAAATAGAGCAAAAACTGTGGTATGAATGTTATATTTACCTTTCTGTATGGCTTCAGAAAATACACTTATTTAACGTTTAGAAAATTCCCAAATTCACAATTTTTCTCAAAAATTTACTACTGATGTTATATCAACGTGACAGCAGAAACATTCGTATCGTTGGTGAAAAAAAAAGTATTGGACGTCTCAACCTGCATGCCTTTCGCTTTGATCAAAATACATCACTTTTACAATTGTCTTCTTCTAAATAGTTTTCTGATTTCGATAGACTTTTAATTAAATTTTGGAATAGCAGATTTCTTAATTGAATGGTGCATATAACGAAAAACTTCAAGTTTTGGGTTGAGTCCTTGGTGTACATATTTTCGAATGTACAGCACATGGTTGTTAAAAACGCCTTTGGAGATCTTATCAATCACTGTCTAACTGGTTTTCTGTATTATCAAATTTTTCTGTTTTATTTATATTTGTGTTGGTACCAGTGGGTTCACTTTCAAGTGAAATTGAAGTTGCAGTAATATGAATTGCATTATTTCGATTTTAATTTCAACCAGAAGTGAAATTCAGAACATGGTAGTTTATCTTTGAAACAGAATTTTTATCGCAAAAAACAAGCAAAAGATGCCAGATAAAATCAAACCCAAAGAAAAAATAAAATTCAGATGGCGGCTTCGAATTCAGGAGGTCAAAATACAAAAAAATTGATAGGTCTAGTTTCTGGGTCTGTATTTTTTTTTTTTTTTTTTTTTTGTATGGCTGTGCTATTTCAAAAGCTTGAATGATCTAAATGTCGGAGGAAAATGTTGAGTACACCTAAATGATACTGGTTGCATGCTCTAGTTATTGGAGCCAGCAAAGATTTCTATTTTTATATAATAGATTTTTATATTTTCGAACAGATATAAAAGTCATTCTTTGATTTTTATATTTTTACTCAATTTTTGATTTTTTTCTCAAGAATAAAAATTGCTGTTTTATTTTAATTTTCCCCTGAAATAAAAATTATTTTTGAGTTTAATTTTTTTGCTCACAAAAGCAAAACTAACTCCCAACCGCTCAGTACAATATTTTCAAAAGAAACGAAGTATGATCTTTTTGCAATAAAATGAACTGCAAAGAAGTAGAAAAAAAACTAATCCAAATATTAATAAAAATCACCCACATAAATGTGTTAGTAAGTACGGAAAGGGTTAAAGGGGAATTGCTCGGGTCCAAAAAATTAATTTTTTTTATTTTTTTGCATAAAAGTGTCTAAAATTAATTTTTTTTACAGGCCTTTTGGGCTATATTGTTTCTTTTAGTTAAAACTTTGCCAAATGGTCGTTTTTTATTGTTGCAGCTTTATAATAGTATATCTTACAGAAAGTTATGTATATTTTTAGATTTTTATTGATTTTTTGTTTTATAGCACCCGGAGAACTTCTATAAAACCCGACTAAAAGGGCGATTTGTTTTGGACGCTATCTACAAAAAAACTCGTTGAGAGCGCTCTCTTTGTGCTCTTATTGAAGAAAGCAAGAGGGAAAATTAGAAGCGCTGACATTAAGCTTCCCGAAAGGCTTTCAAGTATGCGAAAAAGCGCTTCCAAGGAAGGCTAGGGGAAGCATTCAAAAGAATAGAAAAAATATGAAAGGTTAATATGAAAGTAAATATAATTTCAAATTAACTATTGGCACATTTTTGTGGTTCACCAAACACCAATGTGAACCATTATTTTGGATTTTATTGTTATATTAGCATTTATGTATGCAAATATAATAAATAAAAATAATAAATATATGTATTCATTAAAAAAAAGAAAGAGAACGCAGGAAGGAAGCACTTTTGGAGCGCTTGCTTTCCCATTGGGTCCCGACTATTGACACCAACAATAAAAATTAATGTAAGGAAAAGCTATATAATTGAAAGTAACACGTACCAAAACAATAACAAAAATTGATAAAAACTATGTAAAATAATTTATTATCATACCTTTTTTCCATAGCAACCACTTTGGAGTTAGCGACTTTAAAACTCAAAATTTTCATTTGCTTTATCACTTTCAGAATTCCACAAAATTTCATCATTTAAATACAGACACGATATGCTTAATTTCAAGGGCGGATTAGTGAGTTAATTTTCCTGTGTTATTTTCAAATATAAAAAAAAAACTAACGAATCACTTAATAAACACAACACAACAACAGAGATTCGAACACACATACAATTTAACGCTGATAAGACACCAGCTAGTGGTTCTATGATAAGGAATGCATACACTAAAAATAATACCTAATGATAAGTAACATGATATTAATAAGAATTTTTCTCTTGATACTGATTCATTGAGGTACAAATCTAGTATATAGGGTAATTCAGAAGTTCAAGTCAATATGATGCACGGTATTCGATCAGATAAAATGCACAACGGTGCGTATGTAGAATGTTCACATGGAAGTTGAAAATCGATTTTCGTTGCCCGAAATTCGATTTTCAGAAAAGTCCTTCAGAAAGCATTGGATTTTTCATCTGTTAGCTTTTATTTCCATTTTTTTGAGATCATTTACTTTTCACACACTTTTTACAAATAACTAATGTCATCATGTTTGGCAGATGCCAAAAAAAAGTACTAAATATTGTAATAGATGGAATATTGTAGTAGCATTCTCCCAATTCTCTCAGAAAAACAGAGTTGCATATGTCGAAAATTCCATTTTCAAGGGATTTCCAGCTACAATCGATTTTGGGCACCAAAATCAAATTTTCAGCCGCTATGTGAACTAGCGTTATTTTACAATAACTTGAAGTTTTAAAAACTATGTTTTTTCAATTGCCATAGTAAAATAGGCTATAGCTAAAAATTTGTCAAAACTTGCTGAGAAATTTTTCAAGTATCAGCAAGTATCAAACGCAAAGTATTTAAGTTCTTTATTGCAAATGAAAGCTCTCATCATACCATTTAAGAATGAAATTCGACGGATTTTAGAGATATTTTCGTATGGGAGATGACCGTGGCAGTTGACCGATCTCGCCGATTTTCATAATTTTTCTTTTTCACGACCCAAGAGTGGCTCATGCCAAAAATCGTTTTGCTGGGATGATTCCTTACATTTTTTTCGCTATCTCATAACAAATTTTATGGCACTTCATATAACACCCATATAGAACAAGTGGGCGTGGCAATCTTATTTTCATATGAGGGCTTTCCTACCTTCTAACAAACTTCTGGACCAAGTTTCATATCGATACCTCCATTTTTCGAATTTTGGCCAGTAAATTGGGTAAAATTTCCTACAGTGCAGTAGTTTGAAACTTGAATTTTTCGGTCAAAAACCTAATCAAACAATGAGAAAAATCATATATAAAATGGTATTCATGGTGGTTCTTGTCTTCGGCAACCTATATTAAAATTTTTCGAGGAATATATCTTTAGAATATTTTAACCCTCTAACTCTCACCAGTTTGGGTCATTTTGGGCTCTTTTTCTAAAAACTCCTTAAAAGCTAGGTTTAGTGGGAGGTCAAGGGTTAAAACCTTCCACAAAAATACTCTTCAAAAAATTTCACTAATGGTCACCGAAGGCAAATAACCTCTAGTAGGTAAAGATAATACATAAAAAAACGAAATTAACTGTTAAGAAATTTATTTGTAAACAAATATTGGAAAGAGCGATATTTAGTATGATTAGTAATATCCATGTAATATGTGCAGTAAATATGGAAAGTAGAAACCTTTGGCACCAGATCCTAAACGATATGATAATATGGAGCGACAGAAAACTGTTATGATGGCAGTTCCATCCCTTTTCATGAAGGCCGTCAAGACGTGGGCTTGGGAGCTAGAGGGTCAAACTTTTTTTTGTTGGAACAGACAAAAGAAGTATTCAAGAATACAGCACTCAGTCAAGTTCTACGTCCATTGTACTATATCCTGTGTTCCCTTTTGCTATTCTTTAAATCTACCAGATTTATTAATAAATCTTAGTAGATCCTGCGGTGTTAGAGAGCTCAGGTGTTCGTCTCCCAACACTTCAGTACCAAAAATCTGGCAGAAAGCGGTGCAGACACTAAGGAAGTGATCCGCCGTCTTTTCACATTCTTCCTCCAAAGCACGGGAAGCACAGAAGGCACTAGCTCCCAGGCAATCATATACAAATGTTTGGCCCAGGAGAAATGACCTGTATATAATCCCACCAGCTGCCTGCAGCTCTTTCTGTTAAGTGATAACAGAATGTCTGTTAGACGCTTCGAGATAACAGGTAACATTTCTTTGTCTGTATAAAGCCCCTCAGGTCCTCCCATTTTTGATTGTGAGTCAAGTCGACCCACTCATTAATGGTGGTCTTGATGGCTGTAGACAACAAAGAGAGTACAGGTTATGGGCCCAGGAAACCAGTTTCCGAACCCTTTCTGGCCAGAAGGTCAGCAGATTCATTTCCTGAAATTCCTGAGTGTCCAGAAATCCATATCAACAGCAGATTATTGTGTTTTCCAACACAATCAAGCCTGGATTTGCAATGCATAACCAGTTTAGACGTGGTTAGAGGATTAAGCAAGGATCTAAGCGCAGCCTGACTGTCACTAAATACACAGATACTTCTTTCTCTCCAACCATTGCCATTGATGATTGCATTTTCTGCTTGAAAAACAGAAGCATACAATCCAAGGGAGAAGTGAAGGTGCACTCCATCATTTTCAATAAAGACCCCAGAACACGAACCGAATTCTGTTCTGGAGCCGTCAGTGAAAATACGCTTACAATCAACTCCCGGCCCAAGTCCCGGCAAAAACCAAGTTTGGGCCTCTGGAATTTGTACTGTATAGCGCCGTTTTAAAACTGGAATTGTTGGCATTGTATCGGATGGCATTGAAAGAACTATTAGGCCCATATCAGTACCTTCAACAATGTCACCAACATCCCAGCAAGTGTCATACCAATACCCATTGCGTTTAAGCCTACAGATGGCTTTGACAGCCTCTGCTTTAGCAAAAATATCAAGGGGTGGTAAGTTGAGCAATGCATACAAGGATGGGCCAGGTGTTGTAGGAAAAGCTCCCTACAGAAAATGGCCACAGTCCTTTGAAGTCTTGCAAGAGCTTTCTTAACGCTGTCAACATTAAGTCTGCTCCACCAGACTATGGATGCATAGGTGATGATGGGTCGAATCATAGCCTTATATAGCCATAAAACTTTATAAGGTGATAAGCCCCATGTTTTGACAAAAATAGCCTTACATTGACAAAAAGCTGTCAATGCCATGGATACCTTTAGCTCAACATGAGAACACCAAAGAAGTTTGCTATCTAGAATGATTCCTAGATATTTCACTTCTTGGTATAGCTGAGCACTGGTGAAAAGAATAACACCAGTTTCAAGAGGGTTAACCGATAGCCCGTTTGAGCAGTCAATCATATTCAGGCAGTTTGGGCTTTCCTATAAACATACCCGACCGATTGGCCCGTGATTAAGCAGGCAATGTCATCGGCATAGGCCTGTGTGTAGATACCCGACTCATTTAGGGAAACAAGCAGAGAGTCAACCAGCAGACACCACAGCAGTGGAGAGAGTACGCCCCCTTGGGGACATCCTCTATTCACGCCGCAAGTCACAGATTGACCACAATCAGCTTGAAACATCATAAGTCTATGTGACAGCATTTAGCGAATCCAGTTAACAAGAACCGGATCCACTCCATGCTGACCTGCTGCATTGCACATGCCGTCAAAAGTCGCATTGTCAAATGCTCCCTCAATATCAACAAAAATAGCAATAGTGTATTCTTTCCTGTTGAGGGCCCGCTCAATCCGATCTACCAGGTTTTGCAGGGCCGTCCACAAGACTTTTCACATTGATATGCATGCTTAAATGAAGCTAGAGGATGTAATAATAACGACTCACGAGCGCTCAAGACATTTTAGTAAGAAAGACATCATTGGTCTACATGATTGGTCTGAAGCTTTTGGGATTAGTATAGTTGTCCTTTCCAATTTTTGGAATGAAAACAACTTTTACTAACCTCCATTGTTGAGGTATGTGAGCCAGAGCCAAACTGGAGAGGAAGATCTTCTTCAAAACCGGTAGTAATTGCACCATACCCTCTTTCAGAGCAACTGACAGTATACCATCCGGACCCAGCGGTTTGAAACTGTCAAAGGAAGCAATAGCAAACCTTATCGCGTTTTCATTCGCCACTGTCCTAGCAACCCACCAGTTACGCTGCGAAACTGTCGAATTAACCCTCTCCGCTTTCGGAAAAGTGGGATGTTCAACAACAGAGACCTGATTGCCCGGAAAGTGAGATTCATAAACATCTCACTTTTTGATTCCGTGAAAGTGCCAGTCAGATTTTTTGAGCGAACACAGTCGGTTGGCTTGACTCTTTTTGAGGATTTTCGCCAACCTGACTGTTTCAGACATAGTGTCAATACCACTACAGAAATTTTTAAAGGAAGCCCTTTTCGAATCTCGAATTAGATTTTTATATTCTTTCTGCTTTTGACGATATAGAGTCCAGTGCTCATCAAGATCAGTCTTGAGAGCCCTGTTGATAAGTTTTCTCGACTCAACCCGCAGGGCTTGCATCTCCTTGCTCCACCACGGAACAAGAATTTTAGCAAGAAGTTGGTGAGGGGGAAAGGCACGCTCAAAGCTGGTCTGAAGAGCAGAGGTAAGATTTTCAACCGCTGCTTTCAAACCTCGCCAATTACGTAGTTTAGGAGAGTAGAGCACAGTTTAATGAAGCCATTTCTTCCCTAAACTTTGCCCAATCTGCCTTTTTCGGATTTCTTACGGACGGTAAAGGATTAACTTCAACGCCATACTGAAATTCGGTATATCTGTGGTCCGATAGGTCCGATCATCTCTAAGGACCTTCCAGTTTGTAGTTGACTGCACTAACCTTTCATTGGAAAGAGTTAGGTCAATAACATCCTGTCTACTAGGTGTCACAAAAGTAAGTTGGTTCCCAACGTTTTGTATGTTCAGCCCAGAAGACAGTATGTAATTCAGAAGATGGGTCCCTCTTACGTTGCACTTGCTGCTGCCCCAGATAACATTCTGTGCATTAGCGTCACAACATAATATGAGCCCAAATTCATCCTTTCACAGTACTCCACAAATTCAACAACCATCTCTGGCGGTAGTGGTGAAATTGCATCGTATAGAAAGTAGGCCGAAGCAATCGCAAAATGTTTCCATTCTTGATTGTCTTGAAAACTCACCTACCATATCTTGGCCACAAAACTGACCAAGTTTGGTAATTGTAAGATGAGGAGATGCTATAAGACAGTTACTAAGGCTGTTAGAACTCTCATCGTATAGAATCGTGCTCCCCCTCAACTCACCAAGTCCGCAGATGCATCCTTTATGGACCCAAGGTTCTTGGATTGTTGTTATGTGAGGGAATGCATGCAACATGGATACGCGTTTTCATAGAAGAGCAGTAGCCGCCCTGGAATATTGCAGACTAACTACTTTAACAATTACGGCAACAATGTTTCGGTGTCCAAGATTCAGCTCAAAATATATCTTATAAAGTTCTTAAACTTTACTATTAAAAAATTAACACGATTTTCTAAGAGAATGTGTTTTCCGCATACGTAACAAAAATAAATCACATTTTTCTGAACAAGTTGCATTTTATGAAAATTAAGAAAATATTATATAAAAAAATAAGAAAAACTTTAGCTAACTCAACTGAACTAGGATATTAACCCGAATTAATGATTTTTTTTTAATTAAAATTAACTAAATAGCTATGTTTACTCTTCAAGTGATTTATTACCTTTTTTGTAAATTTAAAATTCTTTATTTTGGAATGTAAAATAATATTTTTAGTTTAGAAAATACTTTTAAAGATACATTTGTTCACTGGGTATAAAAGGTGAAAATTTGGAACATTTTTGGAATTTTGGGTTATTTTTACTAAAACCTAGTTTACAGATTTTTGTTGTTCTGTGACCTGTTGTAAAATTTGATGTGCAACATATTCCTTGAACAAATTAACCCTCTATCAACCGTTGTAATGAATGGAAAAAGTGACTTCTTTCAAAAAAGGCAAGAAGAGCCATAGTGGTCGGCGCCAAAGAAATATTATGCTGGAGGAAAATATTCTATGGAAAATTCTACTATAAATTGCAAAACAAGCAAACAATCTGTGATGCAAAACTAACAAGTTGTCTTATGGTTTATTATACTTAATCTGTTAGAAATGGGCAAACTTTAGGCCAGCGTAAAAAAGCATGGTAATAGCTCGCCGACAAAATATTTCGTGCCGAGCCTCTTGTAAATCTATAAAAACTTACAATGCAGTAAAATTTTGTATAAAATATGAGAAAATTTGAGAGCATTTAAAACAGCGAAGGCCACCTAAATATGCACAATGATCAACTGAGCTCTCTTACTATGGAATTGATCTCGGCACATATGAAATTTCTTATGCTCTTATGCACTCGTGCAACCCTTTGGTCGACATTGGTTTACATTTAATGAGAAAATACGAACCAAAGACTATGACCTAAATTGTTGCACAGTGCAGCAGATATTCCCGAAAAAAAACCGAAAACGGAAAATTGAACAATTTGTTTGCTGGGTGTATACCTATCCACAATCAAAATGGAAAGTTGGAGATTATTTTAAAACTTATGCAACATACCCACTTTAAAAATATAACGTCATAACTCTTGATGCTTTCGAAACAACCTTCATTTTCTACAAGAATAACACATACTATATACAACAAAAAATGCCATAACAATTCTGAATTTTACTAAAACAAATAAACAAGAAAGCAGCCACAGTAAAATAGAATAAAATTAAAAAAAAAATCTTAAGAAAATACAAATGAAATGAATTACATTGTACAGATGATGAAGAAATTTTCATCAACATCATCTCAACATTAACGCTATTCTCGTCATGCCTGTGCGGTGCGCCCTTCTGCTCTTCCTTTATTGCACTTAAGTACCATACGGCGACCTTGTCGCATTTGTTTATGTGGCACTTTAACCCCCGAAATGCTAAAAAAAACAAATAAACAAATACAAAATTTTACAATACGCTTAGGTGTAAATGTTATTTTTAAATAAAAAAAAAACAATTATATTTCCAAACATTAAGAGGCATAAATTATTCCTAAAGAGGTGGCAACACTTGAGCAACACTCTTTGGCTCACTTACAGCTGACAGCAAGCAACGAGTCAACATTAGCAGCAACAGCAGCGATAAGTAACAGGAATGAGTAAGTAGCAACATTTTCAAAGCAGCAACAACATTTCAGTCAGCATCACAACAACATGAATATCGCGCGGTCGTTGGTGTTGCGTATTTGTTGTAGTAGTCCTCATCTTCTTCATATTTTTCTGTCCATGCGTCTTTCGTTCAATATGATTTTGCAAACTTCATTACATTGTACTACAAAATTTTAGATACATAAAACCCTAAAATTTTTTATATTTATAATATAATCTTTAATCTTGTGAGGATAAACGCATTGATATTCGATTTAAATATTAAATCGATTTTATCTACACTTTATTTTAATCCGGTATAAAAATCTTTAAATCGCATTAAAGGGCTTAGAGCAACTTGGTGAAAGGATACTTATTTTTATATCGGAACCTTCTGCCATATGGATTCTTTATAACGCTAAACTTCAAATGCGTTTTTCTGGAAACAGAACCCTCAATGCAAGGGCCGCCCTAGAGCTTCAACGGATAAACCGATTCACATGAACCTATACGTAATTGAAAGAAAATTGAGTTTTCGGGGCCATCAAGAAGCAATTTTTTTCCTAAAATTGATTAAAAAATATTTTTTTCGTCCGTTGAAGCAAAAAACAGGCCAAAAAAGATGGGGTTTTTTTTAAATGAATGCCGTTTGGTGTTTTTCAGAAAACGAGAAATTTGAGATTTGAAATTTTTTGACCCTTTTTTGTTTCAAATAAACTGTGAAAGCTGTGGAGCGCTTTATTTGATGGGAGTTGAAGCCACCATTTTTTTTTTATAAATAAAACTGGAATTTACTCTCATTTATAGAATAATAAAATGCGTCAAAACTCATTTTCAAAAGTATTTATATTTAAAAAAATTTCCGAAGTTCATGGATTTCCCATGTAATCTCTCCTTATACGAAAATTAAACTCTTTACTTGGCTTAGAATGCTTAAAAAATAAACGTGAACATAAGAGTGATCAGCTGATGGTGTCTCTTAAAGAAATTTGACGAAGCAATTCCGGCTTTGTTATGAGGTATTTATAGAAATCAACGCATGGATATTACATTTGATGATCAGAATTGCCTTCAATGTTTCCACTTCTGTCAAAAGTATACTCGCAACGTATTGCCATTGTTCTCTTTGACGTTTTGCATTGCGATTGATAAATTTTAATTTCGAAGCGTTTAAAAATTCAATTTTTTTTCTTAGTATAAACGCGATATTTTTGAGTCTAAAAAACAGTGTAATACCGCAAAAAACTGTATAGATACGAGCTTTAGGTATATATAAACGCATGGATAAAAATAGTGTTGCCTTACTTTACTTCAAACTTAAGGGGGTGTCCGGAATTAGAAGGTTAAAAAGAAAAGTTTTTTCGTGATTTTTTTAGAAGTAAAAAAAAAGAAATGGGCATTGAACTTCAAAGTATATTTTTGTATATATTCAAATATTATAAAAAAAAATTAAACATATAAATTTTAATAGTAAAATAATAAATTACAACAGATTGATTAGTCTTTTTCATGAGCTACATAATTCTTGACGGAAAAACTATTTATTTGTTATGCGTATATTTGAACTAAAAAAAAGCAGAAAAAATCGTGAATTTATCCTTATTCCTGCGTTTAAAAAACATAACAATTATTTAAATATACTCTGATCAACTTTTTTAGTTCACTTAGAAGTGAATTTAATACTGAAGAAAAAAACGTTGGTTCAATTCAATAGGTCATTTAGTTTTTTAGTTATCACGTTCGCCAATTTAGAAAATTCGTCAAAACAAAAACTTGAGAAAACGTACTTCAAAGTTTTCAATTGCACCAAGAATCTGAAACTCAACGTTGGCCTTTGTAACTTTGTAAATATATACCGATTTAGGCAATAAAACAAAAATATTTTTTTGGAGCTTCTAATTCAGGACACCCTCTTAATCGAACTAATCGGGTGTCAGGTAAACGTAGTAAATGAGAGCAAAAGTGTTCAATAGTTTGTTGTAAACTTATCAGACTGTTACAATGTTTAAATAATTTCTGATTCATAGATAACATGGGACTTTAAATTTTTAAACTTTTTTACTGTGATTTTAAATTTTTGTTGAACTGCTCGTTATTGTTTCTTCTTATGACTCAGAATTTTAGAGTGTTGCCTTCAGACAAACAACGAAGAAATTATCATTTTATCTACTAAAATTTGAATTTTATAATCAGTAAGATGTAACAATAACAGTAGTAATAGTGATACCCTAAATAACAGTTATATGTAAAATAACAATGTGCTAAATAATAGCCCATCACTAATCTGCCATGAGATTATTCCTAATCTACATGGATTTAGAAATGTGTAAATACTTAGATACATATGAGATGCTGGAATAGAGGTTTATGTTGTACAGTGTTTTGCTACTACAGCTGCTGCCGTTTCTGTTGCTGTTTGTTGTGTTGTGCTGCCAATTTAAGTTGCGGCCTCAGTTTTTCATATTTTTAGTTTCAGTTACGTACAAAACTTGGAATCGCACGGTTCGCAAAAGTGGCAGCAACAGTAGCAACAAATAAATAAAAATAAATCACTGGCAAAAGGCAAAAATTTCTGTATTGAAAACTGAATTTTTTGTTTGAAGTGATGGTGAATTTTGAATGGTGCAGCATTAACGAAACAAACGTGAAAATAAATAGACGTAGATTTTTCATTTCTGTTGCTTTTCAAATTTAGCGGCAATAATTTTATTATTATTATTATTAGTAATTGTTGTTGTTGCTATATAAAGAGAGTACCGTGAGAGACATACAAGTACATTGAGAGAGTGATAGAGAGAAATGTCAACATTGTGAAATCTTGTTGTTGTCGTTATTGTTTTGCAATGAAGAAAGTTGTTTGCAATTGACCAAATAAAAAACAAAAACAAAAAGCGCGTTTATTCTTCAACAGAGTGAACTGCACAGCAGAAGTGCTAGAAAAAGAAGAAGAGCAAGAGTAAATTTACAAGACATTATAACGTAACGTAAAGTAAATCAACGTAACTCTTCGACACATACAGAGGTTTACTCTCAAACCGGAAATTCTAGATCGTTAGTTTTTGTTGTTTTAGTTATTGTTATGGTCGCACATTTGAAATAATTATTACTTACTATTAAAACCAAAAGTAAAACTTTTATTGCACATTTTCATTACAAGAAAATATAAAATTGAAATCACAAAAAAAAAAAAAAAAATAATAAAAACTAAATCTAAATTAAACTAATATAAAAAAATATTTTGAATTATTTTTTTGTAACTGTTTCATCAAAACAGAAAATATTCGCATCTTTTATATACACTGTGAGTGTATAATTTATTTTGGTTGATTTTAAAAATTTATTTTTAAAAATATCACAAGCGGGAAAAATTTAAAAGATTCCAGCAGTGCGTCGATACAACAACAACAAAATATACAACTGTCTGAACAATTTTTTGTTGGGGTGAGTTGAAAATTTTTCGTTTCTTTTCAAATTTTGGTTTTTAATATGCTTCTATTTTTGTGTGTGTGTTTCATAAAAAAACAAAAAGAAACCAAAAGAACAAAAAAAAAAAAAACAAAAAAATTAAATTGAAAAAACTTCGAAACAGCACAAAAATATTCCTTTGTATTTGTGATATATGATTTTGCGAAATTTTGTAATTTATTTTTAACGATTTCATTTTTGAAACCGTGGAGAACTTTTGAATTTTTTTTGGTGGTGTGGAATTATTTGCGGCATCTGACGTATAATTTTTTATGATTTTATAAAATTCATACCAAATTGTGCTTTTTATTCAGAAATTATATGATATTTTCAGTTTAATGTGTGCAATTTAATTTTTTTTTTTAATTATTTACGTTGTTCTCTCTTTGTAGAACAGCCTCTACATATGTACAATTATTCCAAAATTAGAACATTTTATATGCTCGTCAAAAGAAATTTCTAATTTATAATAACAAAAAGAAATTAAATTCAAAATATGTTCTTTCCATATAAATAATAATTTTTATACTCGTAAATACAATGAAATTCATGAAAATTAAATAATTTTATATGATACACACTTAGCATTTCTGCGGGTTGTATGTAGATAAAATACATCGGTTGTCTTAGTGAAATAAGGTTTTGAAAAATTTCAATAAAATATCATTAAGTTTTAACAAAATATGAGGACAACTGCGCATATTTTGAAGGTCAGTGAGACCATTGTGATTTTAATGACTTCCCAAATAGTGTTGAATTATAGGGTGAGAGAGGAATTTGTTCTAATCGGTAATAGACCAGCTTCTTCCCACATGAGCCAATAAAATAATCAAATATCGGAAAAGTTATGTGGTTGTAGTTGCGTTAATATTACTGTAGTAGAGAAGTCATAGTGGAATGTTGCATATCCTACACCATTAGTGGTTGCTACCTTCCTGACTAATATTCCATTCATTATGAAAGTTGTTCCTCAATAAAAAAAAAAACTTTTTGAAGGAATGAAAAATCAAAAATCGAATTCAATCTCTGGATCTGCTTGTACTTTACGATGCATTTTCGAATTTACTTATTTGATAACGGTGAAAGGGTTGGAGTTCTTATGGAAGTAATAGATAGATAGATAGACCTTTTAGATGGAAAATCTCTTCTAAGCATTGAAGTAAGAATATCCATATTGAATAAAGGTTGTCTTCTTAAGGCCTTCAAATCAAAATTTTTGTTGCAACTACTGAATTTACAAGGATTTACAATTGATGGCGTAACTTCTGACAATACTGTAATTACTTTCATGTTTTAGCTACTCATATAGTTTTTGTTTTAATTATGTACAAATTTGTTTTGATTATGTATAACCTTTTTGCGTTACAAACTTGTCAGCATAAACAATAAATAAAATAAAGAAATAAACAGCATTTGCGGGAAGTTTTGCTTTTCTTCTTTAATTCGAAAAAAGTGCTGCTGAAAGTCATTGATCGCTGTCTTAAGTTTACGGTGAATATCCTTTACTCCATCAATTAAAACATGTGAATTCTGTTTTTGATGCTTTGAAAGTGGAGATTTTGACATGGAAGACAAGGAACGCCCTGGCCAAGTGAAAAAGTTCAAAGATGAACTTGCAATAACATTGGGAGCTACTCAAGCATCAATTTCTAAAAGCTTGAAATCATTGGGGTTCATTCAAATGGAAGGAAACGGGGTGTCATACGCCTTAAAGCCGAGAAACGTCGAATGGCGATTTTAAATGTTTGAGGTGCTTCAAATCATTACTGGCGACAAAAAATGGATTCATTACGACAACCCGAAGAGCAAGAAGTCGTATGTGAAGCCCGGCCAGCCAGAAACATCAACGTTGAAGCAGAATATTCATGGCGCCAAGGTATTTGGTGGGATCCGAAGAGTGACATCTATTACGAACTGTTAAAACCTGGTGAAACTATTACGGGAGAACTGTATCGTAAACAATTGATTCGTTTGAAGAGAAGAGTGGCCGAAAAACAACCAGAATATGCCATCAAGCACAAGATTGCAATTTTCCAACATGACAACGCTCGACCTCATGTTGCTAGACCGGTTAAAAACTATTTGGAAAATAGAGGATGGGAAATTTCGTCTCGCGTGCTGTATTCACCAGACCTTGCCCCGTCTGACTATCTCGTATTTCGATCGATGCAGAATGCCCTTCAGATGGAGTCCCTTGACTGCTTAAAAGGTGCCAAAATATCATAGCTTCCGATGCACACTACATAGAATAATTTGTCACTGAAATAAAGCTATATTTTTGTACAAAAAATTACTCATTTTTAAGTTAAAGAGGTGTCCTGAATTGGAAGGTCAAAAAAATTCGTTTTTTTATTGCCTAAATCGATAAATATACTATTCAAGAATATTTGCAAAGTTACAGAGGGTAATTCTAAATATTACAAAATATATCTTGTAGTTCAATGGGTTCTTTTCTTTTTTTCCTTTCTAAAAAAATCACGAAGAAACTTCTCTTTTTAACCTTCTAATTCAGGATACCCTCTTAAATTACACAAAGCAACAAATTTTCAACTTTTGTCTTATGCGTGTAATTTTCCAACGGTTTTGGTAATTTAGAGTCGCTGATCATATCTGCGCACTCAGTTTTTCTCCATCATATCAAGCTCTCCTACAATATGAACCTGAAGTCGGAAAAATTGAGTATTCAGGGGCTATGAAGAATTTTTTATTTCAACAGATACGAATTTGATTACTGAAGCAAAGTTGTTAACTATAAAGAGATAAATAATTTCCATCTCCTAACCTCCCTCTTGAAAAAGGGGGCTTAAACCCCCTTTTTCTATAAATAGCCAATAAAACAAAAACCGTTGAGAAAACTATTAAATAATCTTTGAAGAAAATATTCCCCGTTAAAAATTATGAGGGGTCCTAGAACATTGAAATGACCTACGAGGTACATATTTCCCAGAATAATGCAAAAACCAAAGTTTTTGCATTAGAATCGAGCAACTCACACTACGTAAGTAAATAATGGAATCGTTTGTTGTTGCAATTACATTAGGCTTTCATGTAAATCCAACAAAATTTAAAAAAAAAATTATTTAATAGATTATAAAAAAAAAAAAATTTGGCCCTTGGTTCAATACCATGTGGAACCAACAAAATTTTTTTTTTTTTAAATTAATTAGTGTGGCTCAGCGCTTTTCCTGCTAATTTTAGTGCTTTTTGAAAATTAAAACGCGAAAAAAGTGTTTAGCGCTCAGTGCGTTTTTTCATTTTAAAATATCTTCGAAAAATCAAGAAATTTTCATTGACTAGAAGTATCAGATGTGTGCTTGTATTAGTAAAATAGTTTAAATGTATTGAGTTTTCTCGCACTTTTATAAGGAAAAAATTTTAGTTTAGTTTAGTTTTATTCCTCATTTTAGCGGATTTTGAAAAACAAAAGTTGGCCACAGTGCTTTTAATAGACCTTTGAGAGCATACCAATACTACAACTTTGAAATTCAAAAACTGTTGAACATAAAGTATGAATTTGTTTTCTTCGACTGTAAATAATTTAATTAATGCACAAGTTTTTAAATATTTTCAATGCCAGTGGCCCGCCCTAGTGTATCAAAATGTATTCTGTTTATACTCCTTGCATATTATTATTGTTATTTTCATAGAAATAATTTCCTTATCATTTTTTCAAAAACAAACTACATACGTACATAGGTATTTTATTTATATACGTATGGCACATATTTATACGGTATTTTCGCATTTGTTTGAGATTTTCTGAATTATTTTATATTTTGGTGTAGATGAATTAAAAATTTTTCACACTTTCAAAAGTTTTTCTGTCTTTTATTTATAAAATACAACCAACTTTCATTAAATGGCACATAAATGCTAATTTTAAATATTATTATTTAAGTTTCCTATTGCGCTTATACTTTGTTGAAATATTACTTTGTAATCTGTATGTATCTACACTTTGTATGTTTGCATTATAGATAATTATGATTGTATGGGTATAACCATATTTTTCTGTATTTTCAAGACATGTATGTATATATAAATATTTTTTTTTTGTTTTGCATTAATCCATTAATCTTTTTCAAGAATTTCTTTGCATTTGACGTATACATATGTATATTTAAAAATATTGACATATTTCTTCTGCTTCTCAGCTTGTTGGCGAATAATTTTCTTAAAATCCATATAATAAAAATTTCAAATAATTTTGAAATATATTATATAATTGTACTGAACAACAAAATTCAATTAAAAAATATTAGTTAGTTTTCTGGTATATTACATTAAGTGTTTTTGGGTTTATAAAATCCTTTCTGGATGCTAAATTCACTAGGTTAATTTGGGTTAAACAAGTTTATGAAGAGATACAGTCTCCGACAAAAAAAAAAAAAAACCATATCACTCCAGATTATATCTCTCAGCAATTTTTTTTTCTTTGTTGATTTAAGCTAATTTTTCGAAGTACCTCTGAGAGGTGTGAAACGAATGAAATGAACTTTAAGCGCGGTTATCTCAAAACCATGTTTTTCATAGTGATGCTAACATATCTCGGGCAATTTCTATCCGATTAATTAGAAAATTTAACTGCAGATTTTTGCGATCAATGAACAATAGCAATTTTCACAAAACATTTAATATCAATTTTTTCATGAAAATTGTTCAAATGTATGCCAAAATTTGTAAAAAAAATAAGAAAAAATTATTTTCATTCTTTTAGATGTCCTCAGGACACAGCTACCGTGTACAACGTTTACCTTCTCGATAAAAAGACGTTCTCGGTTCTCCCACTACCACGACGCTATTTTGTATTGTAAATCAAAATAAAAAATATTTATAAGAGACTATTAAATCTGGACGTTAATTTTTCAAAGTCACGACTTTAGTTCATGTTGAATTCTTTATTTGAAGTAATATATAAAAGGCTTAATAACCCAGAATTACAAGGTTTTGCTTTCAAATATCTTCACTAAATAGAGATATTGAAAGAAACTATCACTACCGTTCTATATACTTATTTGTTGTTGTGTTTTCTTATTATAACTAGTCTGCAGTTCGTTTTTTGAAAATCTAGTACATTAGAGAGTGTGTGTGTTTGTGAGAAATGATTCTAGGTGTAATTTTTCTGAACCGGCCCATACTGATCTACAGTTTTTTTCGGAGGCTAGCAAAAGTAGAAAAACAAAACTGGTTGTAACTGAAACCTACAAATGGGCACCACTCGATATGGAAATTGCTGCCTTTACAAACGAGTCAAAATTTAAATAGCTTGGAACTGACTTTTGGGGGGAGGGCGGTATTCAAATGAATGGGTTTGAAGTTGGAGAGATTTTATTACCAGAGGGAACAATAAGTGCAGAAAAATAGGAATATTTTACTTATAAAGACGTGGGACTGGCTTTGCAATGACTCTATGAACACAAAATTAATTTAGTGTTTCTTGGCGATATTGTACCCTGCCGTAAGGCAAGTCAGTCACTATCTATAGTAAGACAGCCTAACCTTCTTCTTAAGGTAAAATAAATTTAAGTATACATGTGGAATAGTATTGCTTTCACGGCCGAGATGAATGAACATTAATCTAATATTATTTTCCACGATAAATGTGATGTGTTGTCCCTAAGATCAAAAAATAAAAAATGCCAAAAAATAGTTTTTGTGTCTCACATTCACCCAATCGGGATCTACGAAGAATTTTCCATCAAACTTATGATTTAAAATTTAATTTTTTATATTAGTATTTAATTTCAAAAACCCTTATACAACGTTAAATAAAATAGGAATTCAGTGGTAAATATTTAAAATATCAAATTATTTCTCAGTTACACTTAGTACCTACATAATTTGACGCAGATTTTGGTAAATCCGAGTCATGGAAAAAGCTCTGTTGACGCAATTGGAGGGACCGTAAAAGAGCTTTGCAATAGAATGGTGACTTATGGTACAAATGTTTGCAGTAATCAAAGAAAAAAGTAAGGTTTTGTCGTTTTTGTGCAACTGCATTTTCGTTCTCTATTCTATATAAACCATTGTGAACATTTTGATTTATCGATTTACCGATTCCGAATGTGTTAGAACGATTATATAGTATAATCCAAAAATGGTTAGGAAGTGAAGAAAATGTAAATAATCCAATTTTCTAATAAACACCATTGTGGCATTTTTGCATTGTGTAGGTGTTTGAGATCATGAAATCGCACCCAGGACCAAGGAATTGTCATCATCGAAAAATGTTTGATCGATTTTTTCACTTTAATTACGATTTACCACTATTAGATTTCAAGAAAGCAATCAAAGTATTTTTTCGTTTTGCATGAATATTAAATTAAAAATGAGTAAAAAAAAGATTGGAAATTTAACTTAGATTGAGTTTCCGGTTTTTTGAATCTTTTAATAACAATTTTATGATCTCAAACGACCAGAAAGTTAAAAAAAACGCAAAAATCCGATTTTCCAAAAATTACCTTTATGGTGTTTTATTATTTTTATGTAGTTTGAGCATTAAATCGCAATTATGACACCAACATCGTAATTTACAGTAAATTTCCCATCGATCTTGTCTTTTCGAATTATAGTTTTCACCAGTTTTAAGTTTTTTATTTACGAAAAACAAAAAATTCAAATTATTACGTGTAATTTTCCATATAAATCACTTTTCTTGGAAAATTCCGATGCGGCGTGGAAAATTTTTACTTCTACTATGTCTAGTTGACATATTTACGTCACAACCAATCGATTGGTATATTGTTCTAAAAAATCGAGAAACACACAAATCTCGTCCTAGAGGGGAGGTTTTTTGTGGAATTTCTAATATACATATATAAATATAAATATTTCGTAAAAAGGATCAGTTACGATTTGAGGGCTTAAAAATTTAAGATTCTGGGAGAATTTGGAACAATTCTGTATAATATTTGGTTTGGTTCATTTTGTTCATACATACTTGCCGCTGCTTCAAGACCACTGTGAAAACATACAGATTTCTTCATATTGTTCAGTTTACACTGTTGTAATACAAAAACGCTCTAAATGTTGAAATGAAATGATGCCCATAATTATTTAAACTTGAGTTAAAATTTCGAAGAAAAAGGAAAATAATACATTATTGACATGAACAATCCGGGATCTCAAAATTAAGAGCCATTGGATGCTCGTGAAGCGAAAAATTTGCACAAACATTTTTGAGGAACTGGAAGATCTGTATGAGGATGTTCAAACGCAATGAAAGCGAGTTCGAATCATTTAATGGAGCCAATGACACGTAGACGTGCAACAGTTATCGCTAATAATGGTTATGCGATAAGTTTTGAAAACTTTTTCGATTTTTCTCCAATTTTCACTTAACTTTTTCTAGTTGCAAATGTTTTGACCTCTTCATTTCAGACTTCAATTAAATATTACTTTTTTCTTTTTTTATTTTTAACATAATATTGTATTTCTAATTTTTTTAATAAATGGCAATAAATACACTTTGTTTTGAATAGAAAAGATTTTTGATAAAAATTATTTTAGTGAACTTAGGAAGTCATTTAAAGTGCAAGTGATTTTGATTGCAAATGATATGACCGGCACTGTATGTACTTCGATTGGTAGTTCAGTTCACTGTTATTTTCGTCATTACATTACCTAACAACGAAAAAACAGTCCAATATTGCTTTTAAAATTAAAGTAAAGTACAGCAAATTTTAATAAAATGGCCTTCGGACTCGTAATCAGCGGTTCGAAAACCATAGAATAGGATAGGTCTTTCCTCTTGCTCATGACACTTTTTTTATAGCACTGTGCATTATTTGGTTATAATTAATTTCATTTGAAATTCATTTATGGTTAATTCCCATTGGATGTTTTATTACGTCACAAATCCGAATGGCTTGGTAAGACTTTCAAAGCGAGAAACTATTTGAAATTTGTTGTATATTCTCTTTGGGATATTTTCAACTTATTAGTAATATTAATTTCAATTAGCTATATCTCAAAATGAGATATGAGATTTGAACAAGCTAAAAACAATTCGAAAGGTAAATGATTGTGCTTTATTAAGTGCTTTTGTGAATGTTCGGTTCGGATGATTATTCGATGCCGGTTTTATAAGTACATTGTCTGCTTGTGTTGCACTACAGTGGAGTTAACATAAAAGTTAAAGTCGTCTGTATAGTTTGATGACTAAGTGCGTCAATAAAATAATAATCTGGTTGGAATCATAAATCCACGCTGATTCTTATAGAACCTATGAATTCTGCTTCCAGTGGTCGATAGTAAAACACATGTTTGCACTTTACATAAAAATATTGCCAAAGATTGATTTTCAAACTATTCGACCAATTGTCATCCACAAATGCAACAAGTTTATTCTTTGCTGGACAAAAGATTTTTGTGTTAGACAGTACTCGATTCGTGTGTTGAGGATTTTATACAGCAAGGATCCGAGAAAACTTGATTGCGCGATTAAAGCTCGCGATTTCATTGTACCGAATACCGTGATTAATTCTATATATTTTGAATAAATTTTAACCAATGTTTTGTAATTCTTTATTGTGTTGTTTAGTGTTTCTATTTCATAATTTGAATATTGGATGAATAAATGTGTAGATTTAAAGATCTTAAGCATTTTATTTACACTTAATACATTTTTCTCACAACACCACAAAAATTTTAATATTTTGTTCTACATTTGGGGTCTTTCATAAAAAAAAAATTAATTGAAATTAGGTAAGACCTTCAAATTCGTTTTGGCCGACAAAGAATAATAAACTACTTCCTTAACCTTCCACAAATTTTTTTTAATTAATTTTTTTCTCGTATTTCCCTGAAAGTGGCATCTCTGGAAAAAATATTAAAAGTTTTTAAATTTGAGGTGCACGTTAACAAATAAATAAATGATATACCTTTTTTTAGATATGTTATTATAAACAATTTTTTATTATAAATCTACTGAACTTTTTTTTTATTAAAATTTGCATTAAAAAAAAGAAGAAAACTAATTATTTGTTAGGCGAAAATTGATAAGTGATTTCATTTTTTTAGCGCTACTCGTCAGTTTATAAATTTAAACAAATCATATTCTCTGAATTATACTCTAATTTTCATTACATTTACGTAAGCAAATTGAATCAAATCAGTTTCGCGACTGTGTGAATGAATGAGTCAAAGAATTTCTAATTTTAGGTGCTCGTTTATATCGGATAGGGAGGGCAAACATGAGTGTGAACTTATTGCAATAAAATTTTATTGATTTTCATTTCAACACAAATTTTATTTTTATATTGACACGAACTTGTTCCAATTCAGTGGCAAATGCAAAATCATAATTGTCTTTTTTTACTTTTTATATTATAAAGACACTCTACCATCTGCATTGAGTTGAATCGTGCCTACTATGTTAAGGGTCATTTGAGGATGTCCTGTAAAAATGGTAGTTTTCAAAAAAGTTGTGTTTTGCGGTATTTTTTAATCTGAGACTTCCAAATATTTTGAATAATAAGCACTCTACGAAATAAATGTCCTTAATAAAAATTAAATCATTCCGCAGAAATACATTAGTGTTAATATTACACCCTGTATCTTTTCGTTGGATAAAAGGTCTGTCTACCCTATTTTTACTCGAGATATTTAAAAGTTTCAAGCTAAAAACTCACCCGCTGAAACATTTCAGATTATACAGTGGTGGTTATATAATTAAGGACACCATTCATTTCAAAACACTGATTTTTTTCTTAATAATGTAGAACATCTATTTATTTAATTGAAGTTATAAAATTTATTGTTTAATAATTTTTGTATTTATTGAGTCCCACTTAAAAAATTAAAATAAATAAATATTGATTTGTCCTGGACAGCTAATTAAGGAGGCTTCAAGTTTTTTAAAAATATTTTAATAATTAATACTTTATAAGTAAACTTTGATCGTAACTTTAACTTAAATTTAATATTTTGTTGGTTAACTCTTTGATTCAATCACACCATTGCACCTTCTTGGAAGACTAGCGACCGACTAAATTCTGACATCGTTCAACTGAAATATTCTGCCATATTTCATTTACATTTTCGAATAGTTCTTCAGCATTTTTATTTGTTTTCACCCCCAGGGCCCGCTAAACATTTGTCCAGAAGTTTTTAATCCGGTTTAAGTCGGGGCTCTGGGCAGGACCATCTGCCAATTTGATTTCAGTAGAAAACCATGCTTTAATGCTCCTTGCAGTGTGCTTTGGATCGTTATACTGCATAAAAATGAATGGAATCGTCAGCAAATCACTTCATTGTATTAGCCATAATATCTTTATAAAAGATTTGGTCTATTCGCTGAGTTATCCGATGAAAACACTAAAATGCAGCTCAAACCAAAATATTCCCTTCACCATGCTTTATAATCTTTAAAACACAGCGAGGGACGAGTTTAACTTTGGTTCATCGCTTCCAAAACTTTAAGAGTTTTTCGGCGTGTT
Source organism: Toxonevra muliebris (assembly GCA_963691655.1). Lineage (NCBI taxonomy): Eukaryota > Metazoa > Arthropoda > Insecta > Diptera > Pallopteridae > Toxonevra > Toxonevra muliebris. The sequence goes on from OY829326.1 coordinate 81,157,763, forward strand.
CCTTTGCAAACTGAACTCGACGCTTTAACATGTGGTTTTTTTCATGCAATGCATCCATGGAGCCCACCTTCATGTAGTCGGTGCCTTACGGTTCCCGTCCATATTTCGTTGTTCAGTTGCGCCGTTATTTGGCTATGAATTTGGTTAGAGCTCAAAAAAGTATTTACCTTGCTGGCTCTGCAAATTAAGCGATCATCTGCCGGAGTAGTTTTCTTCGGCCGTGGCTTCTTTTTTTTTATTCTCAGCACTTTCATTGCTACCGCTTAAACTATGCCATTATAAACCATTAATTTTGAACATAAAAACTCTGTCGCAATTCCCCGAATCAACTTTTTTTCTTTGACGTACTTGTAAACTATAATTTTGCGCAGTTCCGGAGTACATCTAAAGTTTTGTTATTTAAATATGAATATCTACAAAAAATGAGATGTAAATAATCTATAAATAAATAAAAAATTTTATTTAAAATTAATGAACAAGGCCTAAAGAATATAAAAAAGTTCATAGAACTAGCAGATCAGACGATCGTTTCGGTACCCGCTACGGTTCCTCATCAGTGATATTTGTGATAGTTCCCTCATTTCTACAATGTATATAAGTGAAAATATTGTATAGTAAATGAAAATCTCAAAACAAATACTTTCACTGAATAATATTATTGAAAGAAACTACCTACCTACCACTACTTTTTGGTACTCTTCTTTGACACTTTGAAATAGGTCAGATTTTTTGGCATCTAATATGAAATTTTATTTGTCCCAAATTACGAAAACACCTGCATCATTGGAAATGCTGCAATAAACACAAAATTTAACAATAGAAGCGGCAATGCCGCACGTCATATTTTTGTAAACTGTTATAATTTATCATAATAATAATTTATATTTACAAAAGAAATAGCAAAAACAATAAATTGTAGTTAAGTATTGATAGTTTTTACTTTTTTGAAAGTGTCCTTCACTATGAGACCAACACTGTATATGCAAGTTTCATTAATGTACATATGGTAGGGCTGGAACAGTTATGTTGTTTGGGAACTACTCCAAATTTTTTATAAGAATATATATATTTCCCGGAAAAAGTTGGTACTTTTGTCAGCCGTTTGTTTTATAGAGCCAGTGGTGAAGAGGAAAATTTGTTTCGTAAATAAAACAAATTGAAATAATCTCAAAAAGTTTTATTTTTAATTTTGAGCAAAAGAAAAAAATAAAATTTCGACTTTTGGAGTCGTTAATAGGGATGTCAATCATGGCATTGACTCTAAAACTAGTTCCAAAAATTCCGGTATAGAAAAAAAATCGCGGGATTTTTGGGATTCTTATTTAAATTTGTGTTTGTTTTACATAATCTTCGTCGTGGTATCTTTGAGTCAAGAGAACTTTTCTGTATACATTTTTTAATTCAAAAAAGCCAACTAAGTTTGGGAAAGTAGTTATATTTTGTGATATATTATTTTCTTTGGTCTATGAAATTTTAACTCGAATGGCCAAAAATTTAAATAGTCATCATATTCAGACTAGAATAGATCAATTTTACCCCTCTGTATAAACATAACATTTATTTTTAAAATTTTACTAAATTTTGCTAAAGTGTAGACTGAAAAATATGGGAAAAATCTGTATTTTTTATAGCCACTCACTGGAGCTTTCGCGTACCATCAATGTCGAATGTGGATCAAACGCGAACCACAGAACTAAAAAAAACTGTGCTTTGTGTACTTTATGTCCACCAAAACTGTAGCGTAATAATAAATACCGATAAGCATGCAACAGATTGGAAAATGTAAAAAATGTGCGAAAATACAGATTTTTTAGCCGGCCTTAAGAGGTTAAACATTGAACGAAGAAGAAACTTCTCTCAAATTCGAATTCAAAGATAATAAAACACGAAACGCGGTTTCCATACTATTGGAATGAACTTTAATCTAAATCTTTACATCTTGAATTTAAGCTTTAGTTTTTCAGTTTGTATTTTATATTTAATAAAATTAATAATCTCAGGAAACCGGGATTGAAATTTAGATAATACGTGAACCGGACTCAATACACAGGCCGACAAAATTTGACGAACGCTCTTACCCCGAAACCAGACAATACGAAGGCTTTTGACGCGCTGAACTCGAATCTGGCCTCAAAATTGCGCTACTTTTGAAATTTTCATGTACGTGGATTTTCCTACGTTTGAGAATTCATACACATTATACAGTCTATTGATCTCGTTTCAAAATTGCAAATTTCAAAATGCGATATCTCAGCGAAAGATATTTGAGCAAACTCAACGTTATTTTGAAGACGAAGATTAGTACTTTAAGATGCTATCAATAGTTTTTGAAAGAAAATAGGATCAGCCGTGCTACATAACCTTAAAAATGAGCAAAAACGGTATTTTCTGCACTTCTAGGTTAGAATATCTCGAAATCCAGGCCAGATTCGAATTCAGAGCGTCAAAATCGTTTGGATAAGTATAGTCTGGTTTATGGGTCAAAATTTTGTCGGCCTGTGATATTAATCACAAATTAACTTATTAACACTAGAAACAGCGGGTTAAGATCTTACCTGTAAAGGCCATGGGAGCTGCATATAATTTGTATATTATCTAATAATACATACATATGACAAGGAAAAAGCGGTATATTGCATTGTCATCCAATTCTGAGCTATGTTTAAAATTTCAAGTCTCTAGGTCATCGGGAAGTAAATTTAAAATAGGTTGCAAAGTTCCACCCGAGCAAGCAGACAGACACCATTGAAAGCGAGTTGATATAAACGTAGCAAAATAGTGACTGACTTAAGTAATATTCTAGTACAAAAAGCTTAACTTGATTAAACCTTTTATGTATGTATTTTAGGGCGTACCAATTTTTATTGATAAATTTTTTTTTTTTTTTGAAAAGGACTCTGACAGAATTCGATCCTGATCAACTTTGCTGAAGAAAGTATGGCAAAAAAAATTAGTCTCCCCCCGTAAAATTCGCAGAAGTTTGAGTAATGTTAAACTAAACTATCGATTTTTATTCAAACAACTACAGTACGTAGTATTGAAAGTTCTACGATCCATTTTTTGCCATACTTTCTTCGACAACGTTGATCACAATAGAATATAAAATTTTCCTGCCGGAGGACTTTTCAAAAAAAAAAAAAAAAAAAAAAAAATTGGTACGCCCTAATGTATATATAATTCCGTATACATCGAATGTAGTATGCATGAATTAGTTTTATTCTTTCAATATTGATTTATGGAATTGAGTGCTACTTCATCAAATGCAATTCATGCACATCAACAAATCTTTTTTCTTTTAAGACCATTGATGAGGTTAATTGAAAAAGTTTATTATGTTATTAGAAAATTGAGAATAGGGCAAAAGGACATAAAGAAAATGTACATATGTACATACATACAATCATTGTACTTGAATGCACTAGAGTATGCTAGGGGGGATTTTAGGGGAACCTCCGCCATATCAATGAAAATCGAATGCAATTTGATGAACACAAATTGTTAAGGGACGAAAAAGTTACATTGAGTCCCCCTCTTTGGAAATGTCTGGATCCGCTAGTGCATTGCAAATATGAATGTACATATGTATGCATGTGTACATTCGAGTAGATGTGTATATTGTGTATAGGAAGAAAACTAGAACAAAATTCATACATGCATACATACATAGAAACAATTACTACAAAAGATGACGAAGATGTTGCCAAAGGGGCTGCATTCATTTTATGACATTAAATCTGGGTGAGTTTAATAAATATTTTGTTTTTATGAATTAAATGCTTATGGTGTTATTACTTTAAGTATAAAATTCAAACTACACCATAGTGTTTTCACTAAGAAGAGATACACTCTATGAAATATCCCTAACCATTAAGATAAACAGTTTCATTTGCCAAAGTTTTTACAAATGACGTAATTACAAATTATACTTTCTATTTTTTAGATATCATACTCACACTTGGAACCAAACCCTTAATATTTAATATTTCCCCAACTATTACCAATTGATACTTCGACAATGTCTACGGCAACTTGTTCCCGCTTACGTTCACTGAATACAGCAGCAAACTCAAGCAAAACTACACAGTTTAAAGAAAAACCTAAAACACCAACATCACCGTTGACAGAGGCGACATTAACATTCAAATTGGGACCGCGTGGGCGTGTCACTGATAGTAATAATGCTAGTAGTAGTAGTGGTGGAGGCGGAGGAGGTGGTGGCAATAGCCTCGGTTCTAGTGAATCTTCAGATCCATTAGAATCCGATTATAGCGAAGAAGCTGAAGAGGAACAACCAAAACATGATACCAGTTCAGATGATGGGCAACAAGAAGATATTGAAGATGAAGAAGAGGACAATGATGAAGAAGAAGAAGAAGCGGAAGCGGAAGATGAGGATGATGATGATGGCAATGAGACAGATGATGAGGGTGATGATGATACATCAGATGAAAGCAGCAGTGTTGAAACTGCTAAAGGTGTTAGAAAATATAATTTGGATGATTTTCAAATACTTAAAACTGTGGGTAAGTTTATTGTTAATTTATTAAATTTATTGTTTTTTTTTGCTATGTTGCAGCATGTGTTATAAGATGATTTGGTTGCCATCCAATTATAAATATTTGTTTATTAAATTTTAATGAGAGTATTGAAAAAACATGTACTATGATTAGGCATGTCGAAGAATTTAAATAATGTTTATCACAAATTTATTACATCTTGGGGTAAAGCGTAAATTATAAAATACAAATAATTTGCCTAGCTGTATCCACACATTCTTTGAAGATTAAAAGGTTTACTCTTTACATTTATTTTTTAATCAGCTTGAGATTTCCAAATTGCACTTTAGAATTGTATTTGAAAACTTTGGTAAATGTTTTTCATGCCAATGCTATTTTGATACAATATCTTCCTTAAGCAGGGCAGTCACACTCATTCTCGCTGCATGCGAGTCAATCCCCCAGTGTCCCGTACAAATGCTGCTATTTGTGCGATTTCCACCCTGGAAAAAGATAAGAGCTCTTTAGATTTGGAGAGCTTTAATTGAGGCCACATTGTTCTTGATGTGGCGCAAGTTGTTAAGTCTCTCCATCTGAAGTCGGATTGTTGAAAGAAAGACGTGAAAATGTCTCCCTTAACGAAATTTAAGGGAGGTATAACCAGTTCCGACTGAAAAACGTTCAGTGACGAACCATGTCTAGCCAAAGCATCGGCATTCTCATTTCCGTTAATGTTCCTATGTCCAGATACCCAAATGAAGTTAAATTAATGTGTTATACACAGTGTAGCCAACTTTTGTTTTTCAAAATCCGCTGAAATGAAGAAAAAAACGCGTATTTTCTTTAAAAAAGCGCTAAATTTTTACTTATAAAAGTGTTAAACACAAATTTTTTTATCTACAGTAGAATCGCGATAATTCGTTAATTCGAAAATCTCAATAATTCGTAACAAACTGCTAATCCCTTGAAAAAATCGCTTTAATTCACAAAAATTCTACACATTTTGGTCCCCTCGCTAATTCGTACTTTCTTTTTCAATACAAGGTCTGTTTAACCTCTTATAAATCGAAATTGGTTGTTGACAACCTCTTATAATTCATAATGCAAGCCGAAATTCCATGGAACTATGATTCGAAAAAAATCAATCATTGTAATAGCTACGTAAATTTTTTTATGGAATTTTTTGTGTTTTTGGTGGTTGAAAAGATACACGAGAAGAGCCTTAAACTATAAAACCGTTGTATATCCCAATAATGTTCGAAAAATTAAGAGAAATGGGAGATACGGTTTTCTTTAAAATACGGATGCTGGCTCTCAAAGAGTGGATTGTATACATGCAGTGCCATCGCTGTAAATTGGCTTTGCTATAATTCCTGGTTACAAAGGTTATAGCAAACATTATTCCCCATTGGAAAACTTAAGGATAACTGTAAGGTTTAAGAGACCTGAACATATTATTTTTTAAAATTTATTTTAATATTTGCATAAAATATTGAAGAAACTCAGCCAGATTTCGAGGAAAAACTCGGGGGTGAAAGGGTTAAATCGAAATTTAGTTTAATCGAAAACCTCTGTAATTCGTAAAAAATTTTATTAAAAGAAAATTAATTAAATACATGTATTTTTAAAGTTTTTAATTCACAGCATTTCTAAATTATACAATAACAAGAACAACTAAAACAAGATAATGGAAAAAGAGTATTTTATACACTTTGATCACAAAAAAATATACAGAGTAATAATTTATAACTATCACATATCGATGTCAAAGTCTGAATTCTCTTCATTACTAAATGAATTTTGGTGTTTTAATCCATTTTTTATATGAAGTAAAGAATTTTTTGAATTGAGTGACTTACGGTTACGAACTTTGGTTTTAAATAAGTTCAATGCTCTTTGTTTCGATAAAAAATGTTGTTAGGATTATTTAGCGGAGCATTTAGTGTCTTTTAAATTGAACGGACGACTGTTGTATACATCCAAAGCACCATCTTAGAATGCAACCCCCACTTCTTATCAAAGGTTTATTTGCAAGCATAAAAAGCCGAGCCGGCTTTTTTTGTTTATCAGTTCTTCAATACTTAATTTGCGATCCAAAATTACTCCTATAAACTTGGCGCTTGAGGAAAGACACAGTTGATAGCTACTCAAACGAGGGAGATTAAAAATCGGTATCTTGGTTTTAGTGGCGAATAGAACTAGCTCTGTTTTCTCCGGGTTAACTACCAGCCCACACTCCGCAGCCCAATTACCAAGCCTACCCACTCGTATCAAGTTCTTTTAGAATATCATTTAACACTACAAGCCATAGCAATATGATATAAGACCCTTCCTGCGGTGTACCTCATCTAACACTTTTTGTAACTTGGCTATTTTCCAAGGCCGCCTGAATCACTCTTGCTCTCAACATGGATATTATCCAGGAACTAGCACAGTTTTCAAGCTCCAAACTATTAAGTGCTTTCAACATTGATTTATTGTGGATTTTGTTAAAGACTCCTTCAATGTCGAGTAAGGCTGCTAGTGTACATTCCTTGAAGTAAATTGATCTTTCAATTGTACGCGTAACTTCGTGAAGAACCGTTTCGGTGGATCTTTCTTTAAGGTAAGCGTGTTGAGATGAAGAAAAGGAGGGTCTATTCAAGAATTTCCTTATATGGTTGTTTAGGATTATTTCTAGTATTTTTAGAATTAAGGAAGATAAACTGATTGGCCTAAAATCTTTAGCAAATTCATGGCCTCTTCTTCCTACCTTTGGAATGAAAATCACTTTTACCTTTTACTAGGTATAAAGTTCAGCCGTAAACAACTTCCAAAAATGGTTGCAAGACAAGGACTGAGTAACAACATCGAAGAGAAACTATTTATAGCCGAAATAACTTTCTCCTTTGTTATTAGGTTAAAATGGAATTTTTAGCAATATTTATAACATTTTTTAGTGCAGGGCTTCTAGTGTCGGGCAAAACCTCATCGTCCCTACATCCAGGGAAGTGTGTTTTAACTGGCTACTCCAAAGATTCTTGAGTATTTATGTAGGATGGATTGGAGTGTTCTTTAGCTAAAACTTTACCCAGCCTTACAGAATCTTTGATATTATCGATTGATATGGAGAGAGTGAATTTTTTTTGATAATTATGGGACAGGAAGTTTTATAGGCCCCCCTCATAGTTTTTTCTGGCAGTTCCACTTTCCTGTCTAAAATTTTCTGACCTGAAATAATACTAGGAATGTTCTTGAGTTTGGAACTAGCTAGCTCGAAATGGAATTATTTGGTTTTTCTTGAAATTCAGATTAAACAGAATATATCGGAGGTCTAAAAAGGACTTCTTGCCACAGACTATCCAGTTTTTGACGTAAGGTCAAGCACACTTACTAGCTACTTTACCGAATGCTTATCAACGATACTCTTTCCTTTTCGAAATCTTTCTTCAAATCGTCAGATAGTTCATTACCAGGAGATTTCCTATAACAACCCAAATTCTAGATGGCATGACTGAATCGATTTTAATTTTATTTATATTTATTTCTTATTTGATTGATTGTCTAGTTGTGTTTATAATTTTTTTGGGTGCCCCAAAGGCTACAATGATCAATCGTTTACACTTAAATTAAACATTTTTCTTTAAAAAGTACCTACTTTGCAATTCGAAATAATGTAAAATTTGTATGACGAAAGTGTGAAGGAAATTTTCTATGGAAACTCAATATTCTCGTACACGCGCAGATGAACTTTAATGACTTGGTGGAGGTGGTGGTATCCCTATGAGTCAGTCATTCATTATTATTTGTTTGTTTGGTATCATCATTTTCAATTCTACGAAATCTGGAAAACGTTTTTACGTGTGAATGAATGTATGGATTGCCCAACAACGAAAACAAAACGCTACAAAAAAAAAAAAAAACAAAAACGTTAGAAAACAAATGAAAATGAAAACAAAATCACGCAAAAATCGAGCACAATTTGTAAATAATTGAAGTTCATGTTTGCTTATAATTTCATTGATTACAAAAACAACAGAACGTGCAAACAGATCTACGTACATATGTAGAACAGTGAGATTCACCGGTTGTTGGATCGATAGATCGAACGTTCGATGCGTTGCTTTCCGATTCGATTCGATTCGATCAGTTGATCTTACGCAACATTTTGTATTCGCAATACAAAATAATAAAACAAAAATCTGTTGATTGTTTTATGACTTTTTCGTTTTGCGTTCGTTTTTGTTGTTGGTTGCTGGTTGGTTTTTGCTTTGTTTCGAAATTGTTTTTAATGTTTTTACTCATCCTCAAGTGAATTTTTTCTTACGGGGGAATTTTCTTTTTTGTTTTTGTGTGAAATTAATATTAAATGTACACAATGCTTTTTTTTATTTTTTTACATTTAGTGATGAGTATGATTGAAAAAATCTGTTGTTTTGCAATTATTATTTTCAAGCAATTAATATTGTCACATCAATTGGCCATAATTAGCCATTTAGAGATGGCCGACAGCGGCGACTGTCCGACGATACTAAATATCTGCAGAGGCAACAGCATCAACAACAACAACCACAGCAATCATAATTGTGTATATTAGCAACAATGACAACGACAAACAACAGGTGAATGCATAGTTGTACTTTGTTGAGCTGCGCCAAGTTGAGTTGCACTTGTTCAGGTCTTTCATGGTGCTAAATAAAATACTTTTACGCATTTAGAGAAAGTGCAAAAAGGAAAACTACGTGGTGGGTAAAATAAGGTATGGAACGGCGAAGTGGTCAGTGCCGCGGCGGCAGCAGCTACACAACACAGCAAACGATAATGAAAAACTCTTTTGTAATTACGAGTATGCATTGTTTTCATTGCTTTCATCTTTGCTGCAACAGCAAAGCAGCAAAACTAAGTGGACTTTTCTTTTGTGGCCAGCCACAGCCATAATTCTCATCTCTGCTAAAACTTGAAGTTAATTAAAAGCTGATGCCAGCAAAAGAAGAAAGGAGAGATGCACTACTGCTGCTGGTTTAAAGACAATGGCTTAGTTGCAAGCAATTATCTTGCCAAATATAACGTGCCACAATGAAATGATTTAAGTATTGGCTAATTCCGAGTACCTATTCATATGCATATTTATTGCTTTAACTTGGAACCAACGGTCGCTTGATTAGTTTTTGGACACAAGCTAATTGGCAAATTCTATACTTTGAAAGAAAATATCCGAAAAACTGCTCAAATAAATGATTTTATAGTATCTTTTAATACTGCATATAATTACTTTTTCATTTAAGTTGTAACATTACAAATGAAAATTAATTTTAAAAATCATTATTATTTGATGCAATGAATTTATATAGGTACAATGTTGGATTTCGAGTACTTAGGATAGTTTAGGTTGAAATAGTTGTTTCGAAATCACGGAATACTTAGGCCTCTAAGCAGGGCAGTCGAGAGAAAATTCGGGCCCGGTGGTGATAACCTCTGCCCCCTCCCCCCCGCCCTTATTTCTTCCCACCACAAATGATTCAATAAATATCTTCGTACTGCTCACTAAGCAATGTGTTTCAGAATTCGGAATGAGTCATTCCATATTAAATCGTCTAGTCGGCAAAGCCAGGTCACCTCGTATTTTGCTCAAACTTTGTGAGAATCTTCTTTAGGGTTCCAAAGAAGGAAATCCAACGTCATAAATTTTTCTCATGCTCCACTTCGCGACAGCGCGAATTAAAAAATTGAAAAAGTGTAGTTTTAATGCTTTCCTTTTTTAACTGTAAAATTGGTTTGGTTAAAGATATCTTCACGTTTGAAGCGTTCTAAAGCTAAAAGATAGTAGTTTTTGTAAATTTAATTTAAATCCACATATTTAATACCCACGATTGATAACACCAAACTTCAAAACTTTGTAAGCTCGTTTTGTTATTTTCATAGCTTGCGCGTGTACAGCTGGTTAAAGTAAGCAAAAATATAAGATTTTTTTTGTTTTTGAAAAATTTATGACGTCGGATTTCCTTCTTTGGAACCCTAAAGAAGATTCTCACAGACGATTTCATGTGGAATGACTCAAATATATAAAAATACAAAAACAAATATCAAAAAACAAAATTTATTCTGTTATTAAGAATGAATATCTGTATAATAAGTTTCCATTTTACTTTAATTACATTAAAAGTTTTTCTTATCAACTCTCATAATGCGCATAATTCATAAGTACGCCTTTCTTGCTTTGGCTGATGCGAAGGAATTGAAGATCTCTTCAAAATTTAATTTTCTTGCTAATTTCGCTTCCAGGCATAGAGTGGGTAAACCTGACACTCTAGTTTGAGTTGAGCAGGATCGATTCTTTTTTAATATGGGACCCGGGCCCGTCTGAAAAATGTCTTCGCTATTGATAAATGATTAACCCGATAAATAATAACGATTACCTTTTTTTTGAACTTTTTTTGTTGTTGAAAACGTTGTAAAAACTCATAAAACGTGTAAATCACAGAAAAAATTGAAAAAAAAGTTTCCCATTAGCTTACCATTTTTAAAAAATCATAAAATCACCGATTTCACAAAAGTTCGACCTGACCCGAAAAGATTCGTGATCAGCATCCAAAACAACTCCAAAAAAACCATATGAGAACTCCGAAATTTATTTCGTGTTATATGTATGTAAAGTATGCAAATACTTACGAATTTATTTGTTGAAATGTCTTTAACATAAGACAACAATGAAAATCGCTATTTTTATGTGATATCGACTTTAGATAATTTAGTACAAATCCTTGAAAAAAACCGGAAGTCCTACGAGAATTGTAGGCTATTCACTGAGAGTTTGCCATAACTTGTTGTGAGGTGCGGATTTGTAGGAATATTTATTTGTTCTATTTTTATTTAGGGCACAACAGATCTTATAGGTCGCGAGATACCTCAACAATAACAAAACGGTATTACAAAAAAGGGCAGGTAACCAAGTGCAAGTGGTAGGTTTAGTAAAATAAAAAGAAACTGCATACTAGGTATTTCCAACATACAGTCTAATTCATAACTGTATCACCACCCTTTTGTTTGAATTTTTATAGAAAATTTTTTAAAATTTGCCTTTTCTGTGTTGTTTATAATGTCAGAACACTTTATTCTAATAAAAAAAAATAAAAAATTCTTCTATTAACCAAGATATTTAAAGAAATTTGATTATCCTGTGTTTCATAATTATATCTCCACTTCTTTTTAATTAGAATACAAAGTTTATAAGCTTCAAATTTACAATAAAAAATAAAAGGGAAAGTCTGTTTGGCATACTCCTCATTTTTTTATTAGGATCTTCGAAATTGTCGACCAACTGGAGTCAACCGCTTTTCTTAGCTTAGCCACATTGCTGTTCTATCCGTTGTTGGCGTAGACTTTTCCTACTTTACTCCCTTAAGAGTTTGTGTCCGGAGAGCTACTAGGCCACTAAAACCATTGTCACTAAATCACAAATTTTTGATCCTGCTCACATGAATAGTAGCATTGCACTACCGGAAAACTCTCTTTCCTCTAAATTTCTTTCCAGAATGAAAGTCTATAAAAATTCAAATAAAAGGGTGTGTGATATAGTTCTGAAATAGACTATACTCCGAATTCAGGACAAAAAATCGTTTTTTTTTTAGAGATCTCATCATATTTTTACCTACAACTATAGTATGGTTAGCTAGATTTTAAATTTTTATAAGTCACTGCAAAAACAAATACATTTTTTCTCATCCACGCATGGATAACGGTATTTAATTCATTACATTTCAGTTAAAAATAGCGGAGTACTAGCGCCAAATACCTAAGAGTCTTCTAGGATTAGGGGGAAAAAATAGTATAGGTCGCTGAAAAACCAAAATCTGTAAACTTTCTTTTAGTAAAAATGAACCCAAATTCAAAAAATGTTTCAAATTTTCAGCTTTTATACGCAGTGAAAAATGTGCCTTTAAAATTCTTCTAAATTAAAAATATGAAAGGAAAAACGGCCCATAATGGTGGGCGCCAAAGTTGAAGAAAAATATTCTACGGAAAATTCTACTTTAAATTGTTGAACATAAAATAAGCAATGATGCAAAATTAACAAGTTGGGCAAACTTGTGGTCCGAGTAAAAAAAATTAAACGTAAACTTTTAAAACGTCGAGACCCTTATAGTTTTTCCCCGAGTTTACTGTGTTATTTGTAAAAAAAAATTACAGTAACTTGACATGACACTCAGTGCATGTTGTAGGTCAGATCAAATAAAAAAAATGTGTACCTGGAATTTTCAGTATAACCTCAAAATCTGGACCTATACCAAAAAAATAAACGTAAAGGGAAGTGAAAGATAGGAAGGCTGTTAGGTATTTCGTGTCAGTACTCTGCTATTTTTAATGGAAATATAATAAATTATATACCGTTATAAACATCAATGTGTTTTCTTTCCATATGAAAATTGAAAATATAACTAACCATATTGAAGTTGGTCCTAAATCCAGATTTTAGAGGAATATTGGAAATACCTGGTATGCAGTTTCTTTTTATTAACCCTTCCCTGCCCAACAATGCAAATTTTGTTTAAAAAAATATTAAGGGATAGCATTCTTCATTCTGAATAAATTTGGTTCTATGACTTTTTCAATAACTCAATTACAAGTGTTAAAATCTGAAATTACCTAGTGGGCCATATATGATTTGTTGGGCAGTATCAAGTAAAATAGAAATGCATAACTGTTTTTTTAAATCACATTATTGAGAAAAATAACCAAAAATTTAAGTTTATACTAATTATTCAGTGTGAAATTTATAGAAACAATATCTTTTGGCTAGTTATATAGAAAATCAAAAATTTTATTTTATTTTTATGTGAAAAACGTATTAATATATGCGCATCGATACAGAAAGCTGCAATCTATGTAAGCAATATTGTGGTTTGGATGTTGGACGCAAGATGGCGACCTGTTACCGTCCAAAGTGGTGGGACCATACATGCCAGCATGGGGAGGAAGGGTTAAACTAGACCTACCACCTGCACTAGGTCACTGGAAAAGCTAATTTCCACTGTAGCACCGTGTAATTTACTGTTTGTCTAATTTAAGACTTAAGCTTGACTTCCTATTACTCATAAGTTCAACGGATTTCCACAAATTTCTAATAATGTTGATTTACTATTAGATATTTATTAGATATAATTCATATTGTGGGGTTAAAAAACTACTGGCATTCCAAATATTTCTTACGTATAAATTGAAAGGGTATTTTTTTTTGTTTTTTGCTTTTTTGTTCTTAGTAATTCAGGCATCTGTTGTTTTCTTTGAATATATTTTATGCACTTAATACCAACATTAAAGAATCCGCACAACTGCGAATAAGATAAATTGGTGTCGTCAATTCGTCTGGATGTGAACTTATTATTTTCTTGTTTTTTAATTTCATATTTTCTTCGAAAGAAATGCGACATCTGAGGTGATTTTCTACACGCAAACAAGCGCACAGAACAGACAAACGGACAGACAGACTCTGAAGATACAAATCGAAATACAAAAATCATTCGCTAAATTTAATTTTTATATCGAGCATTTTATTTTCATAATGATGAATAAGAAAATATTTACAATAATTCGCGGGGTATTCGGGTAAATGAGAAATCATACAATATTTTCATAATACATATTTTTTTGTTTTTGTTCTTGTTTTTGTTTTATAGTTTGGAGCACAGTATGCCAAATATTGTATTTAATACTTGAATATAAAATTAAACTTATACATAAACACATCCATTTACGTATGTATGTATATGTATATATGTGAAAACTTTGGAACGCGAAAAGTTTTTCTTGGCAAAATGCCCGTTAAACAACAAAAAACTTATGTGAATTCGCCTCATTGGGGAAACAAAAATAAATAAATAAATTCGAATGCGAATGGAAAAATATACGATATATGTATGTATGTATTTGTAAAAAAAAAGGAGAAAAGAACATCTACTTAATTATAAAAGTGACCTAAAAACGCATACAAAATACTGAATGAGTTGGTGGTGAGGTGTGATTTAGGAGATAATGAAGAAAGGAAAGACGACTACAGGGGACGTTCGCTGGGGCTGGATCGCTGATTGTTTACGGTGTTGTCCTCTCATCATTGATTTTAATTGTTGATTTTTAAAGAAGCACGCAAATTTTACTGCTTGACATAAAAATTAAGCAATTATTCTTTATTTATTTGGGGAAATATTAATGCGTTTTTTCTGTTGCTGAATTGCACTGAGAAATGCATTTTAAAATATACAATTTCATAAAGTGAAATATGGCAATCATTCACTTGAACACTCACACAAAATTCAATGATTCAGCTCAAGTGCGTTGTAATAAGCGCAGAAAGATATAGACAGACGGCCAGACAGAAAGTCAGATAGACAGCTACATTTCATATTAATTTTATTTAACTTCTTTCGTTCGCTTTTCTCCAAACTGGATATATTTTTATTACTTTTCATTTGCACAGTAGAAGAAAGTTATTATGTAAAATTATTTGCACACATGCGCAAAAAAGCAAACTTGCTCGTCGCTTGCTGCAATACGCAAGCAGACCGTAAAGTGGACAACTTTTGCTCTCGCTTATGCACACACATACATACATACATACACACAAATGTTGTTCATTCGCAAAACCAACAATCAGTGGGCAAGCCACCAACCAGTTTTCAATTTATGATCGTTTGTGAAAACCTATACGTAAAGTAAACGAAATCGTCCAGACGTTCAATGGACGTCAATTATCATATGCTTACATTATTATCTGCTTGTCTGTCTGTCTGTCCTGTTGTCTGTGAGTAAATAATCTGCGAAAAACCAAACCAAAACATTGAAATCTTTCACTCATTTTTCATGCGAGGTAAATGCCAGTCATTTTGATATCCATTAGACACTTTTAACCCTGTAATTTATATTTATATCGATTTGTGGTATTAGTAAACAATTTCATTTTTTCTCAGCTCAAAAATTGGGCAAGCTTGTTTGTTATGTTGCTTAAGCTAAGAACAACATTGGCACTTTTATTTTATATTACTTAGATAAGTATTTGAAGTACATGAGCATAGCATTTGGCAAAACGGTGGGGAATTCCATGATCAGGAAAATGTCGAAACTATTTCACGACGATATTAGACAGCATGCGGCGCTCCTTTAGAAGAACCAATGAATTCCATTGGGAATTAATTTTCTATCTCCATTTCAATTCCAAGGAATTGTAAACTTATTTTTTTTTTTTAATTCATTTGAAAACGATTGACGAAGTCTTAAAAATTTCAATTCAATTACGGGAATCGATTGAAATAAATATTGATTCCATTATAGTGCGGACACACGAGAGTGCATTTCAGGCAAATTCAACATTTCGTTGAAATGCGTCCTCCATACAAAAATTGTCAAATGGAATTCTGCGTTTCAGACTCATTTCGTTGAAATGCGTCTGAAACACAAGGTCATAAAAAACAGGAAATTTTATTGTAAGATCTATTACATTTTTTAGACATTTTAGATTCTCTTTCATAACAGCTGCTCTTGTAATATTTATTAAGTGAAAAAATAATATAATGGAGTCAGAGAGTAACTCATTACCATTCCTCCAATTACCCATAATTGTTATATAAATTCTTGGTGTCCAAATCCAATTGAAAGGCAACATTTTTATTTAATTTTATCTGCACAAAACACACACAAATATTCTTCTTCTTCTCCAAACTTATAATCTGTCAAAAAACGAATTTGAAATTCCTTTTTTGTCGTGTGTCCACCTAAATTTGAAATGCAGAATGTTAACGAAATGCTCTATCGTGTGTCTTACAGTCAACGTTCGATAATGTGAGCATCCACTAACGTGAACAAATTTTTTCTCCACTGACTATTCCAAAACGTAGACAAAAGTCTGAAAGCTCTAAAACGTGAGCAAAATTTCTAAGAAATTGTGTATAAATTTTGATGATTTTAATAATTTCGGAAGTCCTCTAGATATGTTTACTACAAGAAATTAAGAGAAAAGGTCATATTTAAGGTGAAGATAATTTTGTAGTAATTTCATAAAGTTTCTGTTATTTTTTCTACAATCGCAAACGTGAACACCCTTGGTTTTTATTAGTTCACGGTTTCGAGAGTTGACTGTATAAGGAAACTTTTCTTGTGAAATTTCTTTTGAATCAGTTTCCAGTTTTACTTAATATTGTAATAGATTTTGGTGCATTTTTGTAATTGATGAAAATGCAACCTTGTATATTTATTCTCAAAAAACAAAGGCAAACAGTGTTGCCAGAACGATTTTTGTTGAAAAATGACGATTTTTTAGATTAAAAAACAACTCCAAAAAACTTTTTTGTTTTAAAATCTCTTCCGTTATTTTTATACGTATAATATATGTATATATCACAAAAAAAAGTTTCCACCCACCAAAAAAAAACTTTAACCCCAAAGATCTTCTCAATAATGAATCTACACTACTAGAAAACTACATAGAAAGTTGTTGAAATATCAACTGTATTATGAAGAAAAAAACGTGTTTCTGATTTTTTTGAAGGTTTTCAAAACCTTTAATATTCAAAATGGTGCCATTTTACTCCAGCAATTTTAGTGAATTGGTCTTCAATAGTGAAAAGAAGATTTCCACACCGACCTTCCCCAAAATATTCTTTACCAATTTTCTTCATCCTCGACACTGTGAGAAGTACGCTCTAAAACAATCAATCTCAATCTGCTCTTGCATTATCATTTAATGACAAGTCAGGGCTTAGAGTTTGGAGTTGAAGGTGGGCAAGACTAAACCAAAGCACTCAGTCTCAAAGACCATTGTACTATATCCAAGATAGAGCCAGTAGAAGAGAGTAGAAAGACAGGAAAGATATGTGGGGGGATAAATGGGAAGAAGAAAGGTCAAGGGTCTCTCTACCTCAAACTTCTTTGTTTCACTGATGAATCTTAGAAGCTCAGGAATAGTGTGGACATAATTCATACTCAAGACATCACTACCCAACAGCCCTAATCTGATTCTCGTTAATGTCGGACAACTACAAAGATAATGCTCCGTAGTATCGTTGTCCTCAAGATACTACCAGCCAGCTTTTCTCTTCAGGAACTGAAACGCCTCTAAAAGGAATAAAGACTAGGTATATCTGTATTGAGCTTGATTTCCAGTGATACAATTTTATTATGCTTTCCATGCATAAATATTTTAAGACCAGAGTATTTAAATCTTGGTGTTAATAACTTTGATTTCAGAGAAAAAAACAATATTTTTGGAAAGTAAAGATATTTACCTTGGCATTAACGCCAAAGAAAAATTAAAACTAAAAGTCCTTGTAAGCATCATAAACCGCATAACCAGTGTGTCCAACTCAGCGCTTTTCCCGCTAAATTTAGTGCTTTTTGAAAATTAAAGCGCGGAAGAAAGTGATTTAGTGGTCAGAGGGTTTTAAGCGCATTTTTTCCAGTTTAAAAGACACTAAATGCTCCACTAAATAATCCATTTCCTGAATAATCCTAACAAAATTCTAATCGAAATATTGTAATTTTTTACTTCATTTTACAACATAAACATTCAAGTAAACTGCTGTAAGTTGAGAATATGTATTATTTTCGAAAAATCAAAGAAATTTTCAATGGCTAGAAGTAGCAAATGTGTGCATGTATTAGTGAAAAAGTTTAAATGTATTGAGAAAAAAATTGAGTGCTTTTTTAAAGAAAATACGCACTTTATTCTTCATTTTAGCGGATTTTGAGAAACAAATGCTGGCCACACTGCGCATAACATGTGTAAACTTGTCAAAATATATATGAAACTTGACAGTGTGTTTCCGCGATTTACGAGGCTTTTGCACGTCTTGATAAAGACTCTTATAGTGTTACAAAATATCTGTAAGTCTGTTTTCAGAATTTGTAAGTAATTGCGCTTCTTTTTATAATTAGTTATGCTATTTGATTTTAATATTGCTGCATTGAAAGAATTAAGTTTTCTTTAGCCAAGAAAACTAATTTAAAAAAAAGTCAATTCATCGAAGAAAATAATTTTTATCAAACTGATTTTTAAATACAATAAATTAAATCGATGATACATTTGATGGACCCTATCAGACTAAGAACAAAAGTAGATAAATGTCTTAAAACTTTAGGAAAAATTTTCCGATTTTTTTCAATCTTAACCTCAAAAAAATGGCCAAAAAAAATTACTAAAAATAGTAGGGGCTCATTTTTTTCAAATGATCATCATTGGGTATTCGGGCCATTATCAATGATAAGGAACCCGGATGAGGTTGGCTTATATTTCCCAAATTCGTCAAGTCACAGCATTGAAAGAGATCTTTCTAGTCGTGGTGCTCTGAGCAATAATGGGTTAAAAAATTAATTACATTTTAAGATTGTCTCCTACAACTGCACGGGTTTTGCTAATAAGATGGAGTTTTTTCGAAAGACTTTTTCACGTTGAACACGAATCTGAGGTCAAAAACTTCCCATCACGTCACGTTTTAAGAAGAAAATGGGGTTCAAGCAAGTCTAATTTTACAAGGATCCAATAATTTTTTCTATTTTTTATTAACATTTAAACTTTTCAAACTGATTCAGGACGAAACTTTAAATCAAAAACAGTTACTGACATAGAAAAACTATGAATGCTGGAGTGGGGGGGTGGGCAAAACCCCCAAAACCTCCCCCCTAAATACGGCCTTGGACTTTAGGGAGCTCCGATATGTAGATTTTGAGACAATTTTTGATAATGTGAATGAAATTGCATCTGAAGAAAGCTTTGGAAAGCTATTTCTAACATAAAACGTGGTGCTTCATCAAAAGCATTTCCATTGTCGAACTTTGCTTTAATGGATTTAATTGATGGATTTACCCAACTCGTCCACTAATGTTGAAAGAATATTTAAACAATAAGACTCTTGAAGGGATATTATAATATAAATAAATGCAAACTTATTTAAAGTAAACAAATTTGAGTTTTTCTCTCATGACGATTTTTTTGTGAAAATTACGATTTTTTCTTACAATTTTGACGATTTTGAAGTGAAGTTTCTGGCATCACTGAAGGCAGTAATGATTTTTCCTTCAAGAAAGAAATGCAAATTCATTATTTCTTAAAGTAAAGTAAAGCTGTATACATACAAAATTGAAGTAAGTTGATTTTAGAATTATTAGCTAATTTAATCAAACCGAAATATTACTTTTTACATAAATAGAAGATACACAAGTCATTTTGAGAAGGTAGTATTAACTTGTTTCCATTGCTAATTTGGTTTTTTTCCAAAAAAAAAAAAAATTAAAAAATTTATAGATTTTTGTTTCCTTTTTCAACACAAAATGGCTACCTTGCACAGTTGTATTATTTCGGGTTTTATTTCTGAAGGAACAATGTGTTTTTTTTCTTGAGAGTTTCCTTAAAAGGCGGATACTCGCTTTTAGCTGGAATGACACCTCCATTATTAAAGAACAAGTACAAATGTTTACGTTTGAATTGGAATTGTAATGTAATTGAATTTACTCACCTTTGATCAGGAATAGTTGGTTCGATTAGAAGGGTACGGCTATTTTTTTCCAGAAATTATAAAAATTCAGGCATCAAATACGGTTAAGACTCGACTGGTTGCTCGTTTGTTGCAACACTATCATAAGCCAAAACAAATTTCGATCTAAGCTTGCAGAAATCACCGTTATTTATTGCTTTATCTTATGTAAAAACGGTAATTCATAAAGGTATTTTATGAACTCTCCTATAGAGTGGTAGTTCATTGGAAACTTTAAATGCGACATGTTTTTTTTACTTGTAACAGTCTTGCAGCAAACAAGCAATATGTAGGTATATCAAAGCGTCATCCTCCAATAAAGGAGCCTTGGTTTATTTTATAAAAACTTCGCCAAATATTTTGACTCCAGCGATAAGCTGTCATTTGTATAGGGAAATTTTTCATTAGGCTTCTTTATCCTAAATAAAGGGCCAAAAATAACACAGGTTTACAAATGATGATTTCATGCGTTGTTTACGAATCTGCAGTCAGGTTTTTGAGATATATGCATTTGGAAATTGTGGAAAATTCTGACCACTTCAAAAACTTTCATTTTTAAATCCACTGAGACTTTGTCTTAAAACCGCACGATATAGCGTATAGTTCCCCTAAAGAGATAACTATAAAATTAATTTGCATATTTCTTCGACAGTGAATTGAGATCATTAAGCTCATCTCCTTCATCAACTTAGTTTAAATTGAATGGTTGTTTCTCCCTAAGCGAGGAGAAAAGCTAAATAGCGCAATAGTGCCTTTGTGATGCCACTATTTCGGTTGAGCTAAGTAAGAAAGAAAGGAAGAAATAAGAGAAAGCTTAGTGTAACAGAATAACTGACTACAAAACTTCAGCAGAATATTTAATTTGGTATTAGAGGCCTCAACTATTCTATTGAGGAATGGTTCGCCAAAGGTTTTGAGTCTATACGCTGCCAGAGCCGAAGAGCCAAACAGGAAATGTTCGAGAGTGTATACCTCTTTGATATCTTGGAAACTGTGTTCTGTATATACTGCTGTTATCCGTTCAATTTCCACCTTGGAAAAAGGGACACATCGATCTTGATGTGATACACTTAACTGAACCTCTCTGTCTGATGTTGGATTGTATCGAAAAGCTCGAAAAATAGCACGCCTAATACCTTTGTGAGGAGCTAGAACCTGTACTGAGTGAGATGTGACCAACGAGGACCTCTGTCTAGCCGAAGCATTAGCATACTTATTTCCACTAAACTTACTATGACCTGACATCCAGATAAATGTCAAATTAATTTGGGTTTATCTGAGTTGTTCATCCACTTCTTCAGTTATCGGAAATGCCTACAAATAATAGCAATCACTTTACATTATTTCATCACTTTCTTCTACCTTAAGTTTATGATGGGTTTCAGATAGTTTTCTCAATCGGCCAACCGTGTTTTCCAAGGAATTTCAGCTCGCTTAGCACTTTGTAGTTTGTGTGTTCTCCGCCGTAAAATGTGTGTTCTTCGCCGTCTAGTTACCCGTCATCGTTTAGCATTGTGTGTATGTACGTATGTTGGTATAATTAAATCGTGGTCACCGTGGCGTGTGCATAAACATCCTCTTTGCAAAAACGCATTTACAACTAATTATAAAAGTTCAGATGAAACTTAAGACTGCAAAACGTGCCAAAAAATAACGGAAAAGAAAAACGTTTAGAAATGTGAAAAAGTGTCAAAAATATAAACTCATATTTATGCCAATTATAAAAAAACAGCAATTTCATTATTTTTGTTGTATTTTGATTTAATGTTTACAATTTTTCACACGTGTGAGCACGATCTAATGCCGTTAGCCTAATTATGAATTCAAGGTTGAAATATAATCTTCATATGTGTGTGTGTATATGAATAGATGCATGTATGTATGTATGTGTGTGTGATATGGAAGATGATATTAACCTCAAAACGTGCTCTAAAGTGAAATTACAAATTTTGCAATTACTTCCACCACAAAATAAAATTGCAACAACAACAAAGAAAGGAAAATTATAAAAATTTGCATCTTTGAAGTAAAAATGCAAATTTTCCACAATTTACTTTATAGTTTTGCTGCTAATAAGAAGTAATTAAACACATGTATTTTCATACTCAGCGCAACCCAGCAAGAAAAAAGTTTGCGGCTTCTTCTAAAAACCTAAATACCGCTGTGTGAGTTGACGCATTATCGTGGTGCAAGCAACAACGACGCAGGTGCCATTTTTTCTGGTTTCCTAACCAAATTTCTGAAAACATGTTGTAAGCAGTTACCGCCTGACCGACTTTTGTTGTCTTGTTGTAAGGAACTGATTTCTTGTTTGTTTCTGGGTCGTACTTATGTAGCCAAGCTAATACTGGATGATTTACTAATATTCGTGGCACAACCATGGCATTCAAATCTAGCTATCATTCCTAGGGTCAATCTTGGACCTCCGTCAATTTTTTTCCTTCACACCAGGTTCACATTTTTAACGTCGGCCGATAATTTTGGCCGGTCTTCACGAGGTTCGCCCTCCACAAAAAATGGTTCGTTCTGAAATCTTTGAAACCACTTGGAAACAGTCACAAGGGATAGGGCAATCACACCATATGCCATTTATCGTTTGCACTTGCTTGAATTGACATCGAAATCCATCAGTCATTTTACTTTTTCTAGTCTCATTTTTTTAAATCTTCCTGCTATTTTAAATGAAAAATTGTAATATTTTTACACGTCGTTTATCAAGTTTGAATTTTTCAAAAACTAACAAAATATAAAACTAAACGAATTTTTCTGAGCTCGCATCATAGCATTTTTCTTTAAACGTTGTTTTCTCAAGAGCCGTTTAATTGAAGAAGATGAAATGTGCAAACATATTATATAAACTGGAGGCATTTCATCCTTTTTTCCATATGTCTACATTTATTAAAAATTCACAATTTTACTCCAATTTATTTGGCAAAAATTGTGTTTTTAAGTTTTAACAATCAAAAACGCTTAAATCACCCACCAGATTTATTAATTACCTAGCGAAACCTTTTTCCTTCTTTAATTTGAGATGATTTTTTCGCAAGTTTTGCGGTGAAAACTCCATAAAAAAAAGGAGCCGGAACATGAATAAACTTTTTCCAACCACTTTATTGTAAACAATCTTCAATAACACTGTGCTACACATTGTGTTTACATAAGTTTTTATTTCGTATTCTAAAAAAGGAAGTTCTCCTGAGCAATCCACCATTCATAGTTTTTTCCTCGTTAGTAGAGTTAAGAACTTTTTGGATCAGAACCTTAAATTTTCCCTCTAAATACGGCCATTTATGCGGTGAAGGGTTAAGCAATAATTGGGATGTGCAATTTAAGGGTCATTACTTTAAATATCTTTCGTGAGTGGCAAGGCTCAGGTTTTTTTGCTGGGCCCTTATTACAATAACCGCAAACATTTGCACATTAATATTCATACCTTTTTGTGTTTGTTAACTTCTAGTTTGTTGTTATTTTATTTTTGGCCAATATGCGCGAGAACATGTTTTATGAGCTATTTACTTGAATTATTTGAATGGAGTGAAAATCATGTAGATATGTTTAGGTTTTTCTGACTCTGTATGTATTTATGTATATATATATGTAGGTATTTTATGAATGCAAAAGTAACTGTAAAATTGTAATTTTTAAATTTATACATTTTCATTTTTAGGAACTGGAACATTTGGGCGCGTCTGTTTATGTCGTGATCGCATGACAGAAAAATACTGTGCCATGAAACTTTTGGCAATGACCGATGTGATACGCTTAAAGCAAACGGAGCATGTGAAAAATGAACGGAATATATTACGGGAAATCAGGCATCCATTTGTGATTAGTTTGTAAGTATATGCAAAGAAAAACAAAAATATAATTTATTACCAACATAATTTATAAAATTAGCAATAAATGAGCATTTTGTATTGGGGCACAAAAATTTACATATGAGTATGTATGTATGCATGCCCCTAGTTCATGGTAGTTTTAAAACCAAATGGAAGGAGTACCATAACCAACATATGCAGGTACATACAGGGAATATGTAGTATAAAGTTTTAAATAAATTATGATTTGGTGAAATTACTTTAATTTTGCAGTTCTTCTTTTATACTTGTATTTAAAAAAAATAAAATTATGACATAAAAATGTTAAACTATCCACTAGGGTCATTAGTGTAATTCCAAATAGCTGTTAAATGATCACCTATTGTACTTGTACACTAGTGTATACAATTAGGCAAATAATTCTTCAACTGATTTCCACTCGAATATGCCAGAAAATTTACCTTAAATCCCTCATATCGCCTTAAACTATGTTCCAACTGAGCCGATATTGCATGGTTGCGATCATTTCCGTGGTTCTGGCTGAAACTGCGGTGAAATGCTCAATTTCGGATTCGAAACCCAGCAAAAAACGAATTCAACCCTGAATTCACTGGAATGAATATTGAAATGAATTTGCTCTGGTATTTCTGCTTTGCTTTGCGTATAACTGGATTAATATGAAGAAACAAAAATATAAAAAAAAAGAAAATTGTGAAGTACGCGGGAAGAGGAGCAATTGACATTTTCTCCTATAAACTTTTATTTCGTTGCTAAATATTTCGTTTATCATTTTTATTCTGTTCGTATTCAAATATCTAGCAATAACTATATTAACCGCCGTCATTTTACAACAAGAAATAAACAATGAACTGTCAAACGAAATCATAATCGAAACCAGCTTCACAATGTAAACGATTGCAGTTTCGTTCGAAACCATTTGCCGAAACTACCCAATTTCGGCTCAGTAGGAACATGGTATTAGACAAAAAATTTCTCTCCAATCCCAAATTGTTCTTTTTTGAACATTTATTCTTTTTATAGAAAAATCGAGGTATGGTTTTTTATTCTCAGGGATCTTCCATATTTGCCCGAAAGTAAAATTTCCATATTTCTTAAATGGCTAAATCAATGGTTCTTAACATTTATCATTTTTTGGCCCCCTACTCCCTCTTCCCCCTCCGATTTTTTGTGAAGTAAATTTATTCTTTCTACCATTTAAGTAAATATTTTATATTTTGATAGATGCTGGTAGATTGTATTGTCAGAGGGCCCAGTTTGCTTTGTTATCACGTCTAAATTCATATACAGTAATTAAGTGTTTCATAACTTTTTCGTGAATCCAAATGGTATTTATTTTGTTTTTTTTTTTTTTTGTTAAGGGGTTGTTTTGATTTAGAAGGTTAAAAAAACATTTTTTCTTAATTTTTTTTAAAAAGGAAAAAGAAATGAACCCATTGAGCTTCAAGGTATATTTTTGCATTTGGGACATTCTCTGTCAATGGGAGACCCCCCCATGTCCAAAATTGGTTGGGGTATTTTAGAGTATGTTTGGGCTCAAATGAAAACTTATTATCTCTAGTTTAAAATGCAACAAAGCCTTTTTTGATGATAATATTATTTTTCACGGGGAATGTTACATGTTGTCCCTAACCTCAAAAAAGGTCCAAAAAGGCTGTTTTTCGGGTCTCACGCCTACCCAACTCATCATAAAATGACGGAAAAAGCCTATTTTTGTATAGTTTCAGCTGATGAACATGAATCTAATATTATTTTCCACGGAAATGTTACATGTCGTCCCTAACCTCAAAAAATGAAAAAATCCCAAAAGGCTTTTTTTCGTGTCTCACGTGTCCCAAGTCATCAGAAAACTTCCCAAAAAACTTTTTCTTCATTATTAATTTTGTTTTCACTCTAATAAAGCCCCGCAAAGGAAACAGAGACTTACTAAGTTCACGTCGTTGTTTCTGGGTAACGCTAAAAGTATGTTACAGCCAAGTTAAGGAATGAAAATTGAAAAATAAGTCATTTGAGCCCAAACATGCTCTAAAATACCTTAACCAATTTTGGACAGTAGGGGATCTCCCATTGACAGAGAATGTCCCATATATATAAAATATATAAAAAAAATATGTTTTGAGAGTGAAATAATAACTTACAGCACATTTATTAGTCTATTTAATGAACGTCTTGCCGCTACAGTCTTCAATCATGGGGAAAGATTCAGCTCGTAATTTTTGACTGAAACAAAAAAATCCAAAAAAAATTTTAAATCTTACATACTCTTCTTTTGGATGAATTAAACAAAAAAGTAGAAAGTGTCGTGAATTCATAATTTGTTCATAAAATGATTTGTTTAAAAAAAAACACTTTAAGGGGCTATAAAAATTATTTAAATAAACTTTTTGACCAGCTTTTTTGGTTCACTTAAAAGGGAATTTAATACTGAAGAAAAAATCGTTGGTTCAATTCTAGTTTTTTAGCTATCACGCCCGCCAATTTGGAAAATTCGTCAAAATAAAAAGTGGAGAAAACGAATGCAAAGTTTTCAATTCTAAGCAAATAATATCCATTGATGCTTCGTATTTTTGTAAATTTTTAGAATCGCCCCCTGTAACTTTGTAAATATATTTTTGAATAGTATGTATATCTATCGATTTAGACAATATCAAGAACGAATGTTTTGAACCTTCTAATTCAGGGCATTCTCCTAAACAGTCATTATTTTTGGAATAAATATATTTTTGATTAATTTGTAAAATGGCTATATAACCAATCGTTCAAACGTTCAAACGTTCAAATTGATGAAATTAATTTCATTGTTCAGTAGTGAAATAAGTTAGTTTTTGTATTTAAGTATATAAATACGTAATTCAAATAAATAAATCAAAAAAAAAAAAAAATAAACAATAACAAAACAAATATGTTACAATAAAAAACTTTTAGGATTTAAAAGATTAAGGTGTTAGGTCCAGTCAGAGGCGTGAAAAAATCGTTACCCAGAATTACAGGTTTATTGGTTTTTGCATGCGAGCTCCAATGTTTCAACTGATCATTATTGTTCTTTATTGCAGGGAATGGTCTACAAAGGACGATTGTTGTTTATATATGATATTCGAGTATGTTTGCGGTGGAGAATTATTCACATATTTAAGAAATGCGGGCAGATTTAATAGTCAAACAGGTAAGAAAATCCAATTGAAAATGAAAACTCATTCATTCATGATTTCATTATAAAATATTTAAACATACATACATATTTATTTACTTTTAATTTCTGTTTCTGTACATATATAGCAAATTTTTATTCGGCTGAAATTGTTTCTGCACTGGAATATTTACACTCGCTGCAAATTGTTTATCGTGATTTGAAGCCTGAAAATCTATTGATAAATCGTGATGGCCATATGAAAATAACCGATTTTGGTTTTGCAAAGAAATTGCGTGATCGCACTTGGACACTGTGCGGCACCCCTGAGTATTTAGCGCCCGAGATCATACAATCCAAGGGGCATAATAAAGCGGTCGATTGGTGGGCGTTAGGTAGGTGATTTATTTCTATACTCGGACGTACAATGTTCGTATTTCCACACACACACACACACACCGATTTATTTTAAAAATTTTTTTACTTATTCACAAACATGCTGAATGAATTATTATAGATGTATGTTTGTATGTATATTTTTTATTTTGATTTCAGGTGTTCTCATATACGAAATGCTCGTGGGCTACCCTCCTTTCTATGATGAAAATCCATTTGGAATCTATGAAAAGATTCTGAGTGGAAAAATTGAATGGCCACGTCACATGGATCCAATTGCGAAAGACTTAGTTAAGAAATTACTTGTTAATGACAGAACCAAACGCTTAGGCAACATGAAGGTGAGTCAAGTCGAAGAGAATCGGATTTAAGTAGAATTGTTTATGTAGTATTGTGATTTGGTGTTCTTAATTGATGTTGAAATAAGGAGAGCAAATATAAAATTTATTTTTATTTCACACTTAAAGTTAAAAATGCATGGTATTTAGAAGAAAAAAATTGCTTTTATCAATCAGGTTCTTTTTCTCTACATATAAAAACTTTATCCCAAATTTTGTGATTCAATGAATCTAAATGAGTCTCTTTTGTTCCAGTTATTGGGCTCCCCCGGCTCCGTAAGTGTTTGTAAAATTACAAAAAAAAAAAAAAAAATAAAGAAAATAAAAAATATATTTTATTGGCTTCACTTTCACTTTCTAAGTTTTCTAAAATATATTCATATTCGTTGCTATAACTCCAAACCTGTTTTCTGTGTGCATCATTACATTTTGTGGTCAAAATTTTAGTTTCATCCCCAATTGTTATTTCGAGCTAAAGTTTTGAAAATCAACTATTTAAAAATCAGTTGAAGAAATAGTCGCTTCTAAGTCAAAGGACAGATATTATCAGCTTGGATGTCCTTTGTGTAATCTAATTTCTAATTATGAAAGGTTCGCTTTTCTTATAGTCTTTGAAATCAACCACCCATCTGGTAAAATTTACTATTTATAAGAGATAGACACTCGAAGAGAATACATTCTGTTTAGCTTTCGGTACATTATGATCTGCTCAAAAAGGTTGTCGAATTAACTAAGTTCGTTGGTACATAAGTCAAGCGAAATCAGCTCCTTAGACTATCATCGGATTTTTCTCGGCAGAAAGTATTTAAGAAAAGAGGAATTATTGTGTAATTAAAGGAACCAAACATGCTTTGAAGTTGTATGTACATTATTGAGTTTATACTTACAAGTAATTTAATATTTCGTTTAAAGCGTCTAAAATATTTTCGCCTTCATGTAGATTTTACTAAACAAGTTAGTTTAAATTAATCATTTATTAATCGCACTCAACAAATAGTAATTTTTATCTGTCAATGATCTCATATAGAAATGTTATATTGGTTTCGTGATGTAAAATTCTTGTTGACTAGTGTTACTCAAATATTGTATTTTATAGTTATGTAGGATTAGGCCTGACCGAAAAATGTGTATGTATTTTTTAGCTTCTATCTTACTAACATTGCATGGTTTTGTTTTATTTCATGATTTTTATATTGCATTGTTCAATTAATATGAATGCTGTTATTTTTCTCCCCAGATTAGATTAGGTTAAAAGCGTCAAAGCGTCTCATGAGTCAAAATTCGTAAAAAACAATAAAAAAAAACTAATTGAAACTCCCAGTGTTTGAATAGTAAGATTTTATGAACCGGAAACTGCTTTTAGTTCATAGATGCTCTTTATAAAAAAAAGCTTCAAGCAATAATTAATAGGTACTTAAATTAGTCAGCAGACAACACCATACAAAACGAAAAAAAAAATTCTGAGTTCTCATATGGTTTTTTGGAGTTGTTTTCGATGCTGATCAAAATCTACAAACATTTTCTTCGGGTCAGGTCGAACTTTTGTGATGTCGATGATTTAATGATTTCTTAAAAAATGGTGAAAACTATTTTTTTCGGATTTTTGTATCTTCTATAAGTTTTATGAGTTATACAACGTTTTCATAAAAAAAAACAATTTCGACCTAAATTTTTCTATAAAATTCATACATGGGAAAAAATGTTTTTTCCATTTTTTATGTTTTCTACACGTTTTATGAGTTTCCACAACGTTTTCAACAACAAAATCATCGATATCACAACAGTTCGACCTGACCCAAAAAATAATGTTTGTAAATTCGTGATCAACATCGAAAACAACTCCAGAAAAACCATATGAGAACTCAGAAACTTTTTTTAGGCCCATTTTGTGGTACAGTGTAATTATCGGGCTTTGAACTGCATAATAATATTCAACTAGTATACATTTAAAAAAATCCAGAGATTTTAGCAATTAAAAACAATACAAAATAAGCTTAATTCGAAACAGTTTTGTGAACTCTAGTAAAACTATACGGGCTCAGATATATGTAAAACTTTTGAATTAAGTCTGGGCATGGGATGAAAATAGAGCTGGATTTAGAATTTTGAGGCTCTAAGGCCAATATATTGTAGGGCCTCCAAAATATCTTAAATTGTTTACACCTTCTAAGAGAAGCTTGACCCGAATTTTTTCAAAACTTAAATAGCGGACCTTACACCGTCAGTAGGTTAGATTAGGTAGTACTGGCTGCCCGAAGCCACGCATAAACCTTTAGGTCCTTAGCGATACCAGATAGGAGTCATAGGAATTTTTTATCGAGTGTATATTTAGCGAGTGTACTCGTCATTTAAGATGCGAGTGTGGTTAGTAAACTTTAAAAGACAGTTCACCCCCCGTTTAGCGACCTCGTTCAGACCCTCAAACTGTGGAGCTCCTAAGTACGTTAATCGAGTTCTAGTGAGAGCGGGACAGGAGCAAAGAAGATGCTCTAGAGTTTCCCTGGCATCTTTTTCCATACATAAGTACTCCAATTACTGTTCTGCAGTCCTTACGATTGAACGATATAACAGATTTTGCGTACCTCTCGCTGTAGGGATTACACAGGACTTTAGCTATCGCTTTCTTCCAAATGCGTGCTTCTAGGTTACAATTAGCTACTTGCAGAGGCATCAGTACTTCGCTGATTTGATCCTCCAGCAGCTTAGTTCCTTTTTTCGCGATTTTGTCGACAATCTCATTTCCATCTATGCCTTTGTGACTAGGTACCCAATAGATACACAGCTTACGCTTAGTAGCCAGTTTCTCCATTGCTGCGGTGCGGTCAGTAATAATGACAGTATTTTCAAATTCTGGCAATATTAATGATTTTGTAAGGTAAATTATCCCAACATTACTTAGAATGAGAGAAATATTGATGGAATTCAGAATTATTGTTATTGAAAAAATTTGGCAACAGAAAGTGGATTTATACAAAAAAACAAGCTGTTTACCACTGTCAAAATCTGACAGAAAAATTTCATTTTGAAAAATAATGAAGCTACCATAATGACATTATTAATAAAGCCAGTGTTACTGACAGTGTAAGGGTCAGTCAGATCGCTCATATCACTCTCCAACGTAAGAAGCATCAGATGGGTCAAGTAATTTTGTTTCATACACGTTCGCAATAGCCTTATTCACGATTTGGTGCAAATGGTCTTGCATCATTGCAAATGCAAAAAATTTCTGCTATCACAACAACAAGTATATGCGATATGCAATAAAAATTTGCATTTGCAATGATGCAAGACTATTTGCAATTTAACGTGAATAGGGCTAATAAGTTTTTGATGATCTTTAGTTTTAAAAAGATATTTCCACACTGCAGTTTGCCACCATCATCGATAAGTACATGCTATTTCCGCATTGCAAAATGTGGGGGGAACATTATTTTCTAAAACAATACGATAAAGAAAAATTTCCTTCGATTCTCCTTCTTTCTTCTCATATTGATTCGTAAAAATTGCAAGATGCACCAACTCGTTGGGTAAATCAACTTCTAAATCTTGAAGATAATAATAGACAAGTTTCTTGGTTCTTTCTGAGAAGGTTCCATCGTGCTTATCCCAGCTAAAAAACCGAATCGTTTATCATGGAGGATGAATTGATCGATAACAGAGAGGAAAGAACGGGAAGGAACGTCTTCGGCGATTAAATTGTCCTCGTTTTTTAAATCTAAAAATTACTTCTCAGTTTTTCCTATTATGATATAAGTATTTATTTTGCAACTAATAAACTTTATACAAATTTTTTTTGACAGACTTGCTGGTTGCCAACGTAAGCATGAACAAAAAGATAACAATCACAAAAATCACTGCCACAATCTTAATCTGCTTTGAGAGGTTGCACTATCAACGATTTGGAAAAAATTTAAATGACACAAATTTTTTCTTGTTTCCAAATTAAAAAAAAACACTAAAAATTAATAAAAAGTTAAATTTCAATAAGTTTGTGTAATTACATACGAATTCATAAATTCCAGAGATTTTTTAGCCTAATATTAGAGCAAATTTCGGCATCCTGGGATTCACATCCCTTCTCCAAACAGTGTATTAAATTTC
Organism: Toxonevra muliebris; assembly: GCA_963691655.1. NCBI lineage: Eukaryota > Metazoa > Arthropoda > Insecta > Diptera > Pallopteridae > Toxonevra > Toxonevra muliebris. The sequence continues at coordinate 81,189,551 of OY829326.1, forward strand.
ACTATTTTCATAATTTTTCCGTATCATTTTCCATGAATTTTTTAGTTGAATCAAATTTATTTCTATTTGGATTTTCCACTTTTCCCCAAAACTGTTCACAAGGTGCAATATTTTGGTAGTCACACATGATAACTTACCATAAATGTTGGAAATCAAAAAATAATTAGTTATTATTTCATACAAAGGAAACATTTCTTTTTAAATCGGATACTATTTTCAGATGACGCAGTCCTATTGGAAGTACAAAAAATTCGACCGTAATTGGAGTTTTTATTTAGTTTTTCAGCCATAAATTAAACGAAAAAAAAGAGATATCAGAATTTAAAAAATGAAGTAAATTTATCAATTTCGAAGCGAGATGCTTGAACTAAAGGATTTATCTAATTTCAATCAAAAGTTTCCTTCTGCGTTCATCTGCAAGATCCGCAAATTTTCAGAGCAGTTACTTTTCGATTTCCCAACATTTGTGGTGGGTGATCGTGTCTCAAAATTTGTTGTGCCTTTAGAACTGTTTTATGGCTCACTGTACGTAAATAAATAAATAAATTTGAATTAAATCTTTTAGGTTAGAAATATGCGAAGTTTTTCTAAAGCGTTTTTATGTGTCGTAGCGTCATAGCGCCCTACGTCATAAAGCCAAAATCAAGAAAAATTGTGTACATTTTGCATCACATTTGGACATTGAAACATATTATTTCGGGAGCAGAATCATATGGCATAAAGCCCGGCATACCGTCATAACGCCCAACGCCATAAATATCACAGCAATAAATGTAATAGCGCCCGTATCATGTCGCAACACTCAAATTAAAAATAGAAATGGTCACAATGCTCAAATGGAATGCCATAACTCCCAATTTTCTCCCTTTGGGCGATATGGCATTCGATTAGGGCGTTGCGGCAACTCGTTTTTTGTTTTTTTTATTTGGGCGTTGCGACATGCTTTGGGCTTTGTGACATTTCTTAATTTGGGTTTTAAAACGTTGGGTGATATGACGCTACGCCTTTTTGTATTGGGCTGCGCTGCAGCCTGGAAGCGAAAGGACTTCATTACAGGAATCGATCATGATCGGTTATTTACAGAATTTAATAGAATATAAATATATAAATTAGATTAAAAATTCAATATATTACATGTTTCAAAAAACAAAAACACAAAAATAAAAACATCTTAATTATTATAATTATTATTAAAAATAAAACAAAATAAAATTAATTTAAATTTGCTAATTTTGTTGAATTATTAATTGTATTCAATGCGAAAAAATTCTGTTTGCCAACAGTTGTTGTTTTATTTTTATCTATGTTATTGTTGTATTCGTCTGTGATGTCGATGTTTTTGCTGTTGTTGTTGTTATTGCTCTCTTGTTGTTTATCCAAATATATTTCGATGTGAAATTTCATGTCTTAAATGTTGTTGAACATTTTTGAAAAACTAAAATAACAAATTAATTTTATTTAATATTCGCAAAAGTGAAAATTATCTATGAATTTTTTTTTTTTTAATTTTTCGCTTCGTTTTTTCTTGTTTTTTTTTTTTTGCGCAAATGAATGAACATTTGAGTGATCAGCTCGAATGTTTTTAAATACTCTACATATTTTTTGTTATTTCGTATTTCTTCTTCTGTACATTTTAGAATGGGGCCGATGACGTTAAGAGACATCGATGGTTTAAGAACTTGAATTGGAATGACGTCTACAACAAAAAGCTTAAGGTAAGCAGTAAAAGCTAATTGTTTTTGTTTTGCAATTATTTTATTTTCCACAAGTTTACCATAGAAATTTAGAGACGTATTGACTTTTTTTCAGTATAAGAATTAATAGTGGATAGATACGAATTAGAGGTTAAAGATTTTAGAGAACGTATATCTGAAAAATTTGCGTGTGGTCTTCCCACGCGCCTCTGTCAGATTATCACCCAATGGGGAAAAGAGCGTGCTGGAAAAACTTTTATGAAATAAATGGTAATCGCACATTGAGTTCTCTTTAGACTCCTTCAAGAAAAAAAAGTAAACTAAATTTATCTACACACACAACGAATGTTGGCTCAGATGTCTTCTCTATAGAGTTCTTTTAAGATTCTACTACACTAATTTTTTGACTTTGATTTGTAAAGCATTTCGAAGCGTTTTCCCCATTGGGACTTTAGATATACATACACCCACGAATACATAAATATTAAAATACGTGTATACCTTTGCTACTACTACACATTTTTGATTTTCTTCATAATGCGGCAATGAATATTTTTACAATTTTCATATTAAATATAACATTATATAAAATAAACAAATAAAAGTTCAATAAAACACATTTTTCGTCAGTGTGTTGCTGCTATTGCTGCAACTGTCCGATAAATCATTGCCAACAAGAATGAAAGGAAATAAATCTTTCTAATGTGATCGCTTAAAAATTCTTCAACATATTTTTATTTTTATTAATAATTTGCAAAAAGTTTTCGCCTCTGTTTATTTTCATAATTTGTTTTTTTTTCTGACTTTTTGCATACACATTGAAAATATGTACGTACCTACAGTTGTGCTCATGATAATAGTAGAGGAATAAAGCATCTTAAATAAGTTATAAATATAAACTTTTTTGCGGTAGCATTGACTGCTGTGGTCTGCCGCCATTATAATAATAATTTTTAATAATATATTGAAATAAAAGTTTGTTAATTGACCTAAAAAAAGTTTAAACGAATAAAATAATTCAACATGCTCTTCGAATCCGTTTATAGTGAAAGGTTTACCATTAAAATATCCTACATTTGAGCATTAATTTTAGGCTTTGACTTTGAAAAAAAATGTAATACTGAAGAGGAACTAATAAAAAGTTCATTTGAAACAGACAATAACAATTTTTTTTCATTTCTGTGATTTTCACAATTTTTTACCTTTCATTAATTTCAATATATAAATTTTAAAACACCAGATCCACTTTCCAAAACCACCTGCTTGGAACTTTTCTGTTAGTTTTTGGGCTAAGCTTCATCATCTGTTACAAAATTTGTAAGGGAATCATTGAGCAAAACGAACACGTGCCTATCTTTGACAATCATTGAAAAATCGTATATCCCAAATTCTACCCATGTATCGTCGTTCGAAAATTTGGGGGGGTTGTCCTCCAGAGAAAAATTTTCGGTGTGGAATTTTTGAAACCACTTGGAAACTGTCACAAGGAATGGCGCATTTTTTTCACATGCGTGGAATACATATGTGCATTGGCTGGGTTGACCTTCACCTTACATCAGTAATATTTCTTTTTCTCGACGCCATTCTTGCCGGTCTTCCTGCAATTTTAAATGAAATATCGTAATATTATTACAAATCGTCTATCAAATTTGGATGCTTCAATAACTCTTAAAATTCCACCAACTTTATGAACTTTGGTCAGCCCCTTCGTAATCAGTCAAAATGACCGAATATTATATGATAAATTGAGTTCGAAGTAGGAGTTTTTGGTTCATCTAGTCCCAAATAATATGCCCTAAAGCGAAAATGTGATGGATACAGTCCAAAATTCTTCTTTTCAATCATTAATCTTTTAGATGTAAACATCAGCATTTTGGTTTTATTCTTAATGAATGGAACGTGCACTCTAACTGGGCAAAGCAGACAGATCGTTTCATGACCCTGTTCTCTTGCAATCCTGAAACCGATCTAAAACCTTTTGGATGATATTAGAAAAACAATTTTCATAATCAGTTTAGAGATTCTATGAGCTAGAGTGAAGGTTGTCTGGTTGAAATGTTATCTAGAGGGGTACTAATATTATGAATACAGCTGTATGCATGTGTGGAAGGTACATAGGATGTGTGCATATTACCCACGTGCGTCAATTATTATATTTGTTATAAGTCTTTATAGGCTTTGAAAGTCTATTAACAGAAAAAATGAGCAACACCAACAACAATTCGTAGTGCACGCCCGCCCGCCATCCATTAGCAACAATTTTTTTTCAATACAATTAATTAATTATTCATTAGAGAACACAAAAAAAAAAACAAAAAACAAAGAAAAATTTCTCTAATTTTATTGTTTACATGTGTTAATTTTAATTGCTAATTTTTATTCTATTCTATTTTCGTTTATACTTTGCAGCCCCCAATTATTCCCGATGTTACATCCGACGGCGATACAAGCAATTTTGATGATTATCCTGAAAAGGATTGGAAGCCCGCCAGAGCTGTAGACCAAAGAGATTTGCAGATGTTTAATGATTTTTGAATAGTTTTTAGTTAATCAAAATAAATTAGTTTTTTTTTCATAAAAAAAAATAAAATTATTGAAATTTTTGTTCTATAAAAATAAATAATAAAATTGGTAATATTAGAAAAGCTATGAAGCACATCAAATCTATGAAGGAAGATAGAAAGCAACAGGTTGACGATGACAGTGATCTGATATAGAGTATACGTGTATACATACATAATATAGATATATTAAGAGACATAAAAATAATGTATGATTTATGTACATAAATTTATGGTTGGCTGGCTTAAGCGCCTTGGCAATTTACATTCCGTAACGTCTTTTACTTAGTCCTAACTAGTATTGCATTTCTTTTGAATCATTACACTTCTTACATAGATCATTTTCCACAAAACCAAGTTTACTGAGATGATGTTAAAAAAAAGCAGTGTCCAGTAACCTCGCCAATCCTTTCTGCACTGTTTTCGGGATAATTAAATTAAAAATTCGGGATTAGGAAAGTTTTGATATGCGGTATGAGGTTATAAAATGTATTTTATTGATAGCTAAGTAATGGCAACTTAGTGGTGGTGTGATGTTAGAGCGCGTTGCTTCACGGCTTGCAGCCTCCCACGCAAGATAGCCCGCTACCACATATTACACCAGAATGTTCTAAATCTCAGCAGAATTGAAGTTTATTGTTGATACTAAGGCTATGAAAGAAAGTGAAGCATTTTAATACCGATTTAGATCAGGGCTTTGGAGCGGAGCGAGGCACTGGAGTGAGGAGCTGTGAAGCAGACTGTTTTGCCCGGAGCTGGAGCAATAAAAATTTAAACGCTCCGCTGCTCCGATCCCTAATTTCTCTAATAGCCAAATTTATAACGAGAACACACATTAAGTTATTTAATTTTATTAATGAATGCAAATATATTATTGCTTGATATCACACTTGGAAACTTGTCGGAGATGATGAAGTGTCTGCCCATTTGTATTTAATTTTGTCAAATTCAAAATTAATGTTGCGTAAAAAAATTTAATGCCAAAAAGCGGTAAATAGTTTTGATTAATGGTTAATTTAATTTAAAAATTATCAAAAATTATTAAGATTTTTTTAAATGCAATAATTTAAAATAAGTGATTCTTAAATAATTAAATTCTAAAAAAAATTAAGCAAAATGATTCTCTTTCAAAAATTTTAAGTTTTATAGAATTTTTCTTTGAAAAACTTTGGAAAAGGGGTGGGTGTCGGAATCACTGCAGCGGCAGTCGGGTTAGCCCCACATTTTTACTTTCAAAAAAATGATTATTGCGAGAAACGTTCTTAGTATAATGTTTTTTAGACTTCAAAACCACCTACCGCTTTTTTTTTTACCAAAATACCGCGTTTATACTAAGAAAAAATATAATTGTAGGGAAGAGACTTTGTTGTTATTGCCGATGTTAGGTCCAGGTCAGTCAGCGTGAGAGACTAAACCGTTCCTCACCACTTTTTTTCGACGAATCCCACGCCCGCCCAGCTGACCGAGGGGCGCTCCCAACTACGAATGGGTTACCGCAGTAGAGTGACCCGGATCACACAACAGAAGCGCGTACGGTAGCAAAAACGTGAGGGGAGAGAGCTCTACTAAGCACAAAATGGCTGGATAGTGGAGAGAATTAATTGTTAATTTCAGAAAGAATTTTATGTTTAATCGCAATTAGCGAATCAGAAAAGTGATTATTAAGTGATAAACTTTATTAAAATCAATACAGGCATTATTAAGTAATTACTATTATAAGTTTTCAAAGGTAATAAAGTATAGTTCCTTGTAGAGTGCGTAGGTATATTGATATTTAACCTGCTTAAAAGATAAGTTCTATTTATATTGCCCTGAAAAAGTTTAAGTATGAATGTTAAATTTAACATAGTTCTACGCGATTTTACAGACGGTAATGTCATTAGATTCAAACGATTTTCATACGATGGAAGGTTGAAATTCAGGTTCCAAGTTGCATTTTGAGTACATTAGATAAAATTGAGAGAACCAAAATAAAATTGATGTGTTTCACTGTTATTAGTACATTTCTTATGAAATTAGTAAATTGAGAGTTTATCAGTAATTACACTAATGGCAAATAAATGAATGCAATGAATGAATAAATGAATATAAAAATATAATACTTAACAGGGCTCGCTAAAAAAATTAATTTTTTTACGCTTCAAAATTCAAATTTATCAATCGCAATGCAAAACGCCGGAGAACAAGGTGCGAGTATACTTTTGATAGAAGTGGAAACATTAAAGGCGATTCTGATCGTCAAATGTAACTTGAAATATCCGTGTGTTGATTTCAATAAGTACTTCATAACGAAGCCGGAATTGCTTCGTCGAATTTCTTCAAAGGACAAATACAAAGCAACAACTACAGAACGAGATATTGAGTGATGATGGATAATTTGCTTTCTTGTTAATTTTCATTGAATAACATTGAAACCTCGAAATATAAAGTTTTTTCAAATCGATTTACTGTTTTTTTTTTAATTTTAGTAGAAATATACAGTTTTTGGCCTAAAAAAGATACAAGCGTTATATCGTTGAAAAGTTCTCAACGAGTATGTCACTTTGTTCTTAGGTGTTATTGACCTTTGATGCCACCTTCGACTAGTTTTTTACACTTTTCAATTTTTTAAACGAAATACATATAGGAATTATTTATTATTTTAATAATATTAATGCTCTCGCGAACATTACAGCCAACTCGACTCATGTCAAGATTTGGTTTAGCTAATGAAATTATCCATAATTTTGAGTTCTTTCAACATTTTGTAATAAATCATTTGCACAGAGTTTGTTTGTACTGAAACTTCAACTTGCTGTAACTTGTTTGTCTACGAATAAAAACACATACTTTCTTACCAAAAGTTTCATGATTTATTGAGAGCATTAATATTATTTAAAAAAATTAAATAACCCCTCAACCTCGGATACCAAATAAACATCTTATGATAAAAAGACTGTTTTAGCGGTTTTTCAAGACCCACTAGGGGAAAATTGGTGGACACGCAACTTTTTTTCCTCCACTGGAGATGACCTGGTCTAGTGTTATGTACACTTTCTTATAATACTTATTCACTTCGAATCGATAGTTTGGTCTGGTTGTTAATTCTCACACCACCAGACCAAGACGAGAAACGATCTCGCAATCTCTCAGGTGTAAACCATCCAGGTCGTGTTAAAACTCTTTGTAAAAGTAATCATCATCACAATTTATTAATTTAATTAAAAAAATTTTGTTTCATTAGAAAAATTTATACATAGTTGGAGTTCGAAGCGGAGCACGGAATGCAGTCAGAGCTATACCTAAGAGGCTGAAGCGGAGCAACCCAAAAATGGCTGATCTTAAGCCGTGATTTAGACATTATAATTTTACTTTCTAAAGACCATCAGTGCAAATTGTTTATCTAAATAATTATTTGTGCTTCCCTTGTTCGTTTCAGGGGCTAAATGTATTACAGCTGTAGGGAAGTGGAGAGAATGAAAATTGTGGGATTAAATTAATTTTATACTACTATACGTTGCTTTGCCCTTGCCAAATAAGACCGGGTATTTCCACAAATAAAAATAGTTTCATTAAATTCAATGTCCTTGCAACTGCAAAGTAGGAATTGAAAGGGTGACCTAACTTGACTGTATGCTCACCGTCATCCGATTTTAACTGCAGTAATACTGGGTAGTTTTTTTGTTCTACTACAATATATGGACTATAACTTGCGATTGTTTGAATAGTCTTTTGGAATTTTTATTAGCCTCTGATAAATGTAGGTGCTATAATAAGGCCCGCCGCAGGATTTCTCTATAGAGCACAGTAATACAATCCCATACAACGGCTGGGAAAAAAATGAAAAACTGTTCAGATTATTATGAAATTTGACATACAAATAAATTGGAAATTGATGATCTCAAATATAAAATAAATATGTATAAATATATAATAAAAGTTTTCTTGTGGCTTATGGTTTCACAGTAAATAACTTTTGATATTGCGTTTTTCATCATTTTTGACCGGCATCATTTTTGAAGATTTTAAATAAATTTAGTAGGTTTCATGGAGCTGACCTCCTTTTTTTTAAAAAAGTTTATCATTTCTTTTATTAACAAGTTTAAATTAAATTTAAGAACATGTTTTTTAATTCTTCAACTTTAAAGGATTTTTCTTAATCTTTCACATTTTTCGAATGGTTTGCATACTTTTAGGATCAATCAAAATAATTTTCATCAAAAAAGTGCGAAAATATCGTGGAAAATTATTTATTTTAAAAAGTTGGAAAATATTGAAGAAATTTTAATAAAATTGTGAATCAAAATTTGAAAATTTCCATTTTTGTTACTTTTTAAAATATATGTAAATAACTTTTAATTCTAAAGAATACTAATTTTCCAATATTTTAAAAAATAAAAAAAATTCAAAATTTGCTGGGAAATTTTTAATGTAATATATAAACTAATTATGGATAGTTTTCATCACATTTTAGTCTTTGGAACCAAAAAACGTTATCAAAAAAAAAATGTCACAAAAAAGACGTTCACAAAATATCCACCATTAGCTAATCCAGAAACCTCAGCCATGTTTCATGGTTTTTCCGATGTATTCAAAAATTAACAGATATTTTGAAAACGTGCGTCAACGTAGTATCTACAGTATTGTTACCGCACACTTAGTAGTATAAGTCCATCAAAAGGATATTCCACCAGGATATCGATCATCAAAATAAAGGTAAATTTTCAAAAACGTGTACTCTCGCAGCAAAATCGATGTCCTACAGTGACCTGTTCAACCTACAAACCTGTACTTGGTTAAATATACATAGGATAGCATTGAAAAAATGGTTTTCAAAATAATACCTGTGACATTACACCAAAATTGCAGATCGCTCCTGTATCGAGATGCGGAGGCTTATTTGACTATATGTACCGCCGATGGGTACTAGTATTTAGTTACAGTTAGAAAGTTTTTCCAAAATATTTACTGGATTTACTGCATTAGCAGTAAAAATTTATTAATTACTGCTATTTGTAACTTATTTGTATTTGTACTTCATATTTACTCAGTGAAGTGTGCCTACGTATGCTACAGAAGAGCAAGGATGTGGCGTTTTTTGTTCTGAAAACTAAGGTTCAGAATCGCAAGTTATTTTAAACAAATTGTAATCTAAAATCTAAACTTGCATTTAAATTTAATCATGTCGAATATTTAACTATAGATTTAAAATATGAGGTTTCGAGATAAACGCGTTTAAAGTTTCAGAACTGTTTAAAAACTCCTCAGAGGCGCTTCAAAAAATAAGCTCTCAAAATTTTTTACAAGTTTCATATTCCCTTTTGTAGTATTTCCTCAAAAAGAATAACATAATAAGTGTTTAAAGAAGTTATATTAAAAAGGTGGCGGGCTTAAATCTCAAAAGTCCGAAAAGCCAAAAAATACCAAATTATATTATATTGAACTATTTGATAAAATTTTGGTAAATTTTTCCGATTTTCTTTCCCGTCACATATATTTTTTACAGTGTGTCAAAAATATTCACCACTCCAAAAGCTTCGATTCTATTTCCTTCTGCGCGGTGCACAGCGATATTTATCCCATGCAACTGTCAAGTAATCCGAAAAGAAAGTAATTCACGCTTTTAACAAAGCAAAGTAGAAAGTAATTCACCCTTTTACACTCATATTTATATGTGTACAAACATAGCGCTCATAATAAAACAATATATATACATTCTGTCAAATAAGTACCCGGAAATTCTCATTTTAAATTTTCCCTCTGAGAAAAAGGTTGACTTGTTCTTAATGATGCCGTAACCAAACTAAATGACACATAGCAATAAAAATTCACAGAATAGTGGTTGACAGTTGTGCCAACCTGGGAAAATATTTTTTGAAATATTCTCAGAGGGAAAATTTAAAATGAGAATTTCCGGGTACTTATTTGACAGAATGTATACACTGGTAAACAAAATAGTCGTTAAGACGCCATTTAAAATGAAAAATTTTTAAATTTTTCTCATTTTTGCTCTCTAAGATATATTACCAATTTATACATCGTTGTAAGCAGCTATATGTCCTTTTTACATTTTTGCATATTGCATTTAGATCAAATGATTTATTTTAGATAGTCAGAGAACATTTGTGTATATTTTGAAAATAGAAAATGTGATTTTTAGTCGATCGAAATTCGATAATTTCCAGTTTGATTATTTTCAAAAATACTTAAATTTTCTAAATACTACGGAATACTTATCAATATCTTGAAAAATGAAAAACAAGGAAAATTAGTTTGAAAGTCTCAATCAGCTCACCTTTGGAGAAGTAAATCACAATTTTTCCAGCAATGAAATAACCCAGCAGCAGAATTCAGCATGGATCCATTCGCTGAAAACATAAATACATGGAACGCAATGCACGCGAATTTATTACGCAGCATTGACGAAAGTCGATTGAACGTTTCGAACAACAAGTCAAGCAAAGTATGAAAACAACTATTTCCACGATATGCCTTTTTATATCTTATGTAAAACTTAATAATAATAGAGATACTACTTTTTCTTTTCTTTTACTTCGTTTAGTGAACGGGAAAAAGTATGACCAAGCGGTTTTAGTCGTGAATCAGCAAACGCTAAAGAGTATATGCTCTAGAATTTCTGTTTCATCCGGTTCGTTACAGTAACCAAACCTATTCTACGAGCATAGTATTAGGTTACACAGAAGTAGCACCAATAACAAGGCGGGAATCCTCCTTGAAAAGTGAGAGGATATAATTTGTGTAGTGGCTGTGGGCTTTTGGCCAGAATATCTTTTTTGTTAGGCGCGAGTTTAATTGCTGCCATACTGTGGCAGCAGTTACTGTTTAATGCTAAGTTTATTTTGGAATATAAATCTTATTATGATATTTAGACCGTCCCCATCGAACAATAGTCATGGTTTTATTACTCCAGGATTTGTGGTAAGTTGCGACGCATAAAGTATTTCTAAAAATTTTCATCCGTAACTGGAAAATAAAAATTGAACATTATAAGCATGTTACACGACTTCGGGCAGTATGTGGAATTGAGGTCAACTTTGATGAATAATGTAGCAGCTGTAGCACCCACAGTTGTTATTTCCTCGATAAGATGTGATATTAATAGGATTCCTGTAAGCTCGTAAAATTTGTAAACTTACTGTCAAATTACATATAAACTTTGACAAGTTGATTTACTTTACGAATTTATAGGAATCCGCTTATTATTTTCTGTTGAAGTAGAATCTGTAAGTTGGTTTCAAATTTAATAGGTTTTGGTTTCATGAATTTCTGGGCTTATGTCCATAAGACGAACCACTGTGTGGTGAACAAATCTTCATAATAAAGCTTAATTCCACAAAAGCTCTTGCTTTTCATGTTCCCCTGCATATGGTTTGGATGTTGTTTTCATAATTGTTGCATACCTTAAGGCAGTCTTATTTCAGCATTACAATTCATCGCTAAGTTTTAGGGTAGTTTTTGTATTCGCAAAAGAAATAAGATATTTGATACTTTGTGTAAGTTTTCAGTGGTATTCTGCTGCAATTTATCTTATGTAAAAGACAAAAAAAAGAAAATAAAGAATTGAATTAAGTGTTGTTGACGTCACTTGCTCACCACTAAAGTTCAACGCGGATGGAAGTCAATTTCGTAAACATGAGTACATTTATACACATACACACGTGCATATTTAGAGGGACATGCATGCTTGGTGACGTCGTTTGTAACCGAAACGTATTTTACTCATTGTCAAATGTAAGTGCTGTCAGTGTCACTCTTTACCTCAAACAATAATAATATCAACAGCAGCAACAACAAAAGTAGGGAGTGTTGTCAGTTCACATGAGGAAAAGAAAAATGTGACAAATGCGGAAGTGTGGTACGCATAGCCAAGGCTCTTGGTAATTGTGGTCTTAAGTCGTTCGTTTAAAATTTTCACATGTGATGTTTCTCAGCAATATTGCTACTAAAATCAAATGAAATGCGTCAAACATACACAATTGCACATGCATATAAATATGTTTGTATGTATAGTAAATCCATTAGAAGAGCCCAAAAAAAAATTAGTTTTTTTGATTTTCGAGCGGTAGGCCTTCAAAACTACTAAACTTAAAGTTTAAACTCGGAAAGCGTATATCAATATCTTAAGATAGAAACAAAAGCAAATAAGATTCAGTTTAACTCATTAATGCCGGATGGGTATTTAAATACTCGGGACTGGTAGCAAATATCGGGCTCACGTTTTCTTTATAAAATTAAGGAAGAATGGAACTAGAAACTATATCTAGCAGATTAGGTAGGATTCCAACGTATTCCTGCCCTTCTCCAAGGTCAAATTTTCAAAAACTTAAGAATATTTATTCTTAATCTCCGAAATGTGTGAAGTTACCAATCTGTAATTTATAACTCATAACTGAGTTTGTTGGCTGATAATAAAGTGCAAAAAAATTTAAGCTTTTGTCTTATGCGCAAGATTTTTCAACGATTTTATAGTCGCTGATCAAGACTGCGTACTCCGTTTTTCTCCATCACCTCTAGTCAGTGGCGGATCCATTCTGGTCCAAATTTTGCTCAGACTAACGTTTACTCAGATTCATGGTCTAAATTTCATATTTGGCGTCCTTTTAACCTCAGTTTTAATCTATCTCTTAGTTTGAGCTATGGTCGAAATTGGCTTGATTTTGATACGAGTTTTGGTCAGAATTTCGGTCTGAAAACCGTGTGAATTTTGTTTTAAATTTTGATCTGAATTCGGTTAGAATTTTGGTCCGGATTTTGTTTAATTTTTTGTCTGAACTCGATCTAAAGTTTTGTCCACTTGTGGTTTGTATTTGAGTTAAAATTTTCTGGGGTGAATATTTATCAGGCATTTCCACTGGTTTTTGGTCTGAATCTTGGTTTGCTTTCGTTCGGCCTAAGGTTTTGTTTAACTATTAGTCTGAGTTGTGGTATAAATTTTGGTCTACATTTTTTTTCTGAATTTTGGATTGATTTCTGGTCAGAGTTTTAAACTGATTTTGGTTTAGATTCGGTCTGAATTTTAGGTTTTTAGTCTGAGTTTTGGTCTGAATTTGGCCTCATTTTGATCGATTAGAATTTTGGTCTGATTCATGGTCTGAATATTGTTATTTTATATCAAGGTTTTGGTCTGAATTTGGTCTCATTTTGATCTAGATTTTCGATCTGAATTTGGCTGGGTTTGAAGTTCGATCTGAAAAAAAGTGTTTGAATTTTAGTTTGAAATTTGATCGAAATTTCCGCCTAGTCTGAATCCGCTTTTAGTTTGAATTTCGGCCTCAGTTTTGTTTAAGTTATATTTAAATTTTTGGTCTGTATTTTTTGTGTGAACATTGATAAAGTTTTTGCACTAGTTTTTGGTCCAGGTCTGGGTTTTGGTCGATATTGAGTCTGATACTTATCTTTTAATTTAGTAAAATCAGCCCCCTCCTTCTCCAAACTCAAATCCTAGAACCGCCATTGGCTCTAGTTCTCCCGCAATATGGACGGAAAAATGGGGTCTTCAGGGGCTGTTAAGAAATTTGTTGATCTTAACAGATAAGAATTTAATGTTTCAGATATTTCAGGCAAAGTTGTTAAGCCCAAAGAAATAAACAATTTTGATAAATAGCCAATAAAAAAACAACTTTGTTAAAAAATATAGGGGGTCCCACTACATTGTAATGACCAACGAGGTACACATTTCCCAGAATGATGCAAAAACGGGGGTTTTTGTAATTACTTTAGAAAATCGAATACTTGTAAATTTGTTTAAATCTAAAAATCCATATTTCAATTACGTCAATTCTTTAAAAACCCATGGCTTGACAAATTAAATTCATACAAAAAAAAAATTGTGCGTCCGCATCCATATTTTCTAGAAGTTTAGTTAGCCCGAATTTCAACGTACCTCACATTTTTTTTAGGACACGACGGCCGCAATTTTAAAGCTTATTTAAGTGGCTCCGTTAACTATGAAAACGAACTTAAAAAAATTTGAGCCATTTCATTTTTTATGCAAAATTTCATGAACTTTCGAAATCTGCAGTCAATATAAAAAAATTAAAATTCAAAATGTTATGTTCACTTATTCATCAAAAAACATGTTTTTTCGATTAAAAATTTTTTTTCTTAAGTTATTTTCGGAATGAAATCATCAAGAAATACTTCTATTTGATAAAATTCCGGCGTCCATGCATTCTCAACTTCAAAAAGTGTCACTTGGTGTTTCAAAATTTAGCGTGTAATAAAAGTCGCTTCAAAACTTTAAGGAATTTTTACATAGAACGGGTGAGCTTTAAAAAAAAAATTTGTAGAACAAAAACTTCTTAAAATTCATCAAAGAATACGATCAAATTTTTTTTAGAATTTTCGAACGACTGTTTTAATTTTTAAAAGTTATGGAATTTTAAAAAATATCAAAACTTTTTTTAAAAATTCTGAAAAAATTATAGCATATTTTATGATTTATTTTCAGAAGTTTTTGTGCTATGCATTTTTTTTAAAGCCCATAAATAAAATAAAAGCAAAAATAAATGAAAACAACTGCAGATCAATGTTTCAAATTACAGCCATATTTGAAAACTATGGGCTTTAGAAAAAAAATGGATAGAACAAAAACTTCTTAAAATAAATCATAAATTGAAGCATTAAAATACTCGTAGGTATAATTTAAAACCGGAAACTTTACAACATTATGGCAACTGTCAAAACTGCGAAACTCCCATTCATGATTTTTCAAATCAACCCTCGCTCATTCTCTTCTTTTGCGAATGTCAAAAGCACAAACTCACCACATACGGAAGTCATTATTCGAATGTCAGTTTATGCAAGTACCGTTAAGGGTGGTGGCACACATACAAGCAGAACTCGAATTAAGAAAAGAGTGCATGGGGGGCGAGTAGGGAATAAAAGACTTCGTGGTAAGTTACAAATTTTACTACTACACGAACATTTGTTTTTGACATGTATGTATGTATGTGCCTGAAACCCCCACGAAAAATGTCAATGCTGCTGAGAGCTCTACAACGAGACAGAGAATCCTTTTATTTCACGGTGGCACATTGGTTTCAGTTTTTAGCTTTAGTTTTACCACATTTGTCGGATGTTGCACTTGGCTCGAACGCACAGAAATCGTTGAGTAACAACGATTCGGAACGGGATTGTGGTGCAAAATATTGAAATATTGGAATTTTCATTTCGGATTCGATTCATTTGATTTTTTGTATATATTCAAAAATAAAGTCACTGATATTTGTGATGAGAAAAGTGCCCCAGAAAGTTGTAAGATATACGGAAAATATTTATATATAATATAAAATGTGCATTGTGTGTGTGTGAAAAGTGCAAATTGTGAAGAGCGAAAAATGTGTCTGCAGTAGAAAAATGTTAATACAAAGAAAATCAAATTATAACAATTTGTATGTTTAGTAAAAAATTTGAAAGGTTTTAAATTAAAAAAAAAAATGGGTGAAAAGTATTTTTCATAGTTCTCAAGATTGGAAAATTTGGCAACCAAATTGCTTGGTACTTATACACATATATATTACATATCGATTTTCAACCCAACCAAACCTCATCATAGACAAAACGAAACGAACGAAACGAACTCGAACTCAACACAGTGTAGGTAAGCAAAAAAAAAAATTAAATAAAAGACAAAAGTAGGTATGGACATGGGCAAAACGGGGTGCAAAGGCAACACAGAAGACCCACACACAAATACAACTACACCGCACCAACAACAACAACTACTCGTACAAGAAACACAACACATTTTTGGCTATGAATTGAAAATATGGCGGATATGCGCGGAGCGTAAAACTCTGAAATAAAAACAGTGTTGCATTTTCTTTTTTTTTTCTCTAACTTTATTGAGGAAATTAAGATTTAATTTGTTGATTTCCTGGACTTTTTTATTAGGAATATTATGAGTGACAAATCAACTAATGAAAAATGGTTGCAGTTATTAAATGAGTCGAGTGACCATGCGGACTTCGAAACTCTCTTTTTTACTTTACGCTAACGCAATTCAGTTGTTGACTTAGGCATATTTTTATATGATTCAATTGATTTGATTACTTTTGCAAAGATGCCTTCAAGTGCTAAAGGGTGAACATGCAATATTTATATTATTAGTTAAGGCACTAATCTGAATTAAAATTCGCTTTTTATAATGTTAAGAATGTAAAGAACAAAACCGAAACTTTAAATATCCCCAAATTGCTTATCCTTGTTTAAAAATATGAATTGCATCAGAGATAATCGTGATCATTGAATAAATAAAAGAGCGATGATTTTGTAGTTTGAGGTGGATGATAGGCAAAAAGAAAGAAGTTGCAAATTAGTGCTGTGACAAATCAAGAATTTCGGATTGGAGCCACATTTCGTTTTAATTCGAGCTGATGGCCATTGAGTGGTTTAAGCTCGAGTTGACAGCGCCAAGTTTTTTTAAAATCGAATTCCTACTAGCATTGAACCGATTGCAAGTTGCTGAGAATAAATAGGCAATAAAGTTAGTATTAGTGTTGCCAAAGGTCCGGTTTTTACCGGGTCTTACCGGGTCATCCCTCTGGGACAACAATTTTCTCGGGAAGTTTCAGCTTCCACGTTTAAAAATGTTTTAATATCCACTCATTTTGTTACTTAGTACTTACTTTTTAATGGCAAATCCTGAATAAATATTATAATATAATGAAGAATTTAAAGCAGGAACAGAAAAAGAAATAAAACGAACCTAAAATACAACACTTGCTTGTTGTAAATTAAATATTTTTTAAAATATGATTTATAAACTATACAAAAAAAACTGCGTCTATTCTGTGTCTAGGGGGAAAAAATGCGAATCCAGTTCATTTTTTGGATTATGGCATTTTGCCCCGGCATTAAATAAATTGAAAATGGTAACCTTAGTGTGTACCGAGTGCCTCATCCTCTCGGTTGTTGTTTGGATACTGAAATTATAAGAAATTAAAAAAAAATTCATTAAATGCAAATGTAGTTTCGTTTGAAGCAATCCTCCTGCAATTAAAAAATTCGATTTGTCTTACTTGACACATTCGCATCGGTTGTGATCGCTGAGTAGGTAACCCGCCAACTGGAGTTAATCCTTTTTAACTGTGATCATCAAGTTGACAACCAACCAACTAGTCAACCCAAGATCCAACACGAGTGGAAGTTTTTATTTGTTTCATAAACAAAAACTGTTAATTACGTTTTTGCATCTAACGTTTACAGACGGCAACTGACGACATTAAAACTAAGTATAGCCACAAAGTAAATTTAGTCAGCTATAAGTTAAAAGCGATTTTTTTTGCCCGAGCCTCCCTACAAAAGTAAATAATTTTGTGAAAAAAAAAAAAACATTTTGTCAACCTCCCCATTACAACCGTATCGGAAACATTTTATTGACTCCAAATAGCTAACATACGTATTCATAAAATAAAAGAACCCAGTATGAAATATTATTGAAACTTCAAAAGGTATGCAAATATAAACTTACGAAAAATATAAAAAATTAAAATGCATGTGCTTTTAATACCTTCCCAAAGGGATATTTATAAATATATTCAGTTCAGTTTTTGTTTACATTAGTTTCAATGTATCTGCTATCGAATGTGCTTAGAAAAAATAAAATCGGTGATCATAAAAATGTTGACTTTTGGCCGATGGATTTAAATCTTGAGCCACTGTGTGGCGGCTATTAATAATGAAAATTGTAATCGTAATCATAAAAGCGGTATCGGTGCATCACTACTCTAAAGCTCTCTTTGAATATTTTTTTAGATCGAAACCGAAGCCAAAAACTGTGTGTCACAAAATTTCGAAATTTCACAAAAATCAGGCGCTCTAGAATAAAGAAAAATTAAACTTTTTCTGTTTTTTCTAACGCCATCTATGGATCGACTAATTGTATTAAAATTTTGAAAGCCAGAGTTTTTTGGGCCACAATACTCATTTTCAGCTTCTATTTTGATCTCTAAAACAGCCCAAAGAGAGCTCAGGACTAAAAGTTAGTAAAAATTCTACAAAAACAAAAATTCGAGGGGTTCGTTAAAAAAAATATGTCAGACATCTTAGATTCAATTTCTCTTCTCAAAAAACGCTGCCATGATGGGGGTTAGAAAAGTCCTCAATATGCAGATCCAGTCTAATACATGTGCGAGTAATTTTAACTTTTTATAAAACAGTTCAAGGTTTGTTAACGGGCTTAATAAAACGTCATTTTTTTTGTCAAAAAGACTAAGTCGCAACAATGTAAAAAGGGCAGGTAAATCATACTGCCGTTTCGGAACCCACTACGATTCCTCATCAGCGAGCTATCATTTCTACAACTAGGCAAATCATTAACTAACTGTTAAATATCTAGTTGCAATGAGATTTCCAACAAAAATAAGTATAAAGAACAGTTGTGTTAGTTTCATTTATCATTTCTGTTCAGTGGAAATACTTGAAAACAAAAACCTTGTAATTCTGGGTAACGTTTTCAAATATCTAACACTTATATAGAATGTTGAAATGCTAGTAAGAACCATCACAACGATCACTGATGAAAAATCGTGGTGGATTCCGAAACGACCGTATGGAACTGCCTGCCCTTTATACATTGTTGCGACTTAGCCGCTTTGACAAAAAAATGACGTTTCATTTAACCCGTTAACAAACCTTGAACTGTTAAGTATTGATGAAATAAAGTCACACTATGGAATATGAACAATTAGATTTCAGTTTCATAGTCACTAATAATAATATACTTTTTATAAAATTTGGAAACATAAATTATTTTATTACTGTAATATTCTTCAAAAGCGGTTTTATGATGTAAGTAAGGGGATGTAAGCTTTAAATCTTATCCCAAGTGGCTTCAATTATTACAAAATTACTGTAGAATCCCGATAATTCGTAATCGCAAGGGACCAGAAATTTTTTACGAATTACAGAGGTTTTCGATTTAACGAGATTTTGATTTAACCCTTTTATCTCGGAGTTTTTCTTAAAATCTGGTTGAATTTCTTCAATATTTTATGCAAGTATTAAAATAAATTTAAAAAAAAAATATGTCCAGGACTCTTAATCCTTACAATTATCCTTAAGTTTTCCAATGGGGTATAATGTCTAATGAGGAAGCTGCATGTATACAATCATTGACAGTCACCATCAGTATTTTGAAGAAAACTCAAATAAAATGGAAACCATATCTCCCATTTTACTTGAGTTTTAGAACATTATGGGAAATATAATCCCAGGGTTAACGAAGTTAAATACAAATTTACGTTTTTTTTCAATTTCTTTAATAGAAAGAAAAAAGCAAAAACAATTATTCACTTAACTGTACACATATTGGACCCCATTAAAAACTATGTTCTAAAAAGCCTGTAATTTTAAGTTGTTTAATTTGCATATCTTGTCAGCCACGAAAAACACAGAAAATTCCTTCAAAAAAAGTTGTCAAAAACCAATTTCAATTTATAAGAGGTTAAACCTTGTATTGAAAAAAAAAAATACGAATTAGCGAGGGGACTAAAATGTGTGGAATTTTTACGAATTAAATCGATTTTTTCAAGGGACCAACAGTTTGAGATTTTCGAATTTACGGGGTACGAATTATCGCGGTTCTACTGTACTAGCAAAGCATATAAACACATATCGTTTCTGGAAACTAAAAAAAACATGTACTTCGAAGGAAGGGAAATATATATTGCATTTTAACAGAGTTCAATTCAGTTCGTAAATAAAGTAACAAAGTTTTTAAAATAATACCTACATCAACACTGAGTATGTGAAAATACCCGAAATGGTAGACATTTTTATGACCAATGGGTAAACCGGCAAAACATTTAGTTTTATTTCATATTTATAAACTTATAACGTAAATACTTAGGCAAATATTGTACACCGAAATAGAATGAATGAATATGAAATATAGTATGATTTATAAAAATAACATTACTAAAGAAAAAATTGACGTCAAAAAGAGTAAAATTCTTCAATTATTCCGTTTCTGTGAAACTAAATTTCGTATAACGTTGTGCTAGATGGTAAAAGGGGGGCGCAGAAGAGGAAGATTTTTTGCTTGCGACGAAGGTAAACGTCAAAACCAACCACCACCATACCCATGTGTCATTCGCAGCAAATCATCCCCACCCACTGGGTGTGTGAATTAGCTACTCTCATTAAATGTCTCTCTCTCGCACTAGCTCTCTAGTACTCTCTCAAGCATTGTTGTGGTGAGTATATATATGTTTTATTGTTGTTTTCAAATATTCGTATGCACGTACAGCAGGAACTTGTCATAAAGACACGCTCCTTCTCCCTTATTTAGCAGCGTATTTAAGAATGAAACGCAACATTCCGGAACGTCATTTCGAAAGCGTTTATTCTGCATTCTTGTTTTTTCTTCTCTTTGTTTTTGTACTACAAAAATTTGTAATTTTCATGCTGTTTCGTTGTTTTTGTTGCTGCATTATGTATTTTGCACATGTGTGTTTTTTACTAGCTCTTTTTAATAAGGCTACTGAAATGTGTAAAACAAAACGTAAAGAGCGTTTTCGTTTCATTCATGCATCCGGGGAGGAGTGGAGGGCGCTGTTTGAGTACTTTAATTTATTTCCATGTAATTAACTGACGAATGCATGCAAATAAATAAATAATTGAGCATTTAATATTTATTTATAATATATTCTAAGTAGCAAATAATTTGAAATAACTTATTTGATATCATATTTTCATTGGATATAAATTTAGTCCGAAAGCTGGAAAAACTGTTTGAGTTTGCAACCAACGTGGCAACGGTAAAGGACCAACCAGCTTTCCCCCAACCCGCCAACCGAGTTGACTTTATATCTTAGGCACATATTACTCATATTCCTGTTGTTCCTAAAAGATTGTCTTCATTCATCCTCAGAAATCGATATATATCTATAGATTCTAGTGACACTTCCGTTGATTATATTCGATATCACATTCCTTCCATATTAGATATGTGATTTTTCCGTATCCTAAATTCAACTTTTCATACTTCGTCAACAATTAATTTTTTTTTGTCGATATTTTAGTCAAGTAAAGATAAAACAGATAAAGTAAAATGACTTTGTATTAATAGTTTTTGGAAATAAATGTAATTACTGTCGGTCGAAAAAAAATAATTTACAATACTCATTTCTTTACGCCTCTAACTAAACCTAAGGCCTTAAATCAATAATCAAATTCATTAGATCAATTTATATGAATTCATTGATCCAATGTACTTAATTTTTCAAAAAAGCAATGATATTTTTATGAATTGTTATCAACACGAACAAATTTTAAGCAACTTAGTATGTAGTTATGAATTGCAAAAAAAAAAAAAAATACATAAAAATGTAAATTTTTTTAAATTTTTTTTTAATTTTCAAAACATTAATTAAATATTAAGACATTTTCAAATTTTGATTGTTAAAAGAATTTTTTTATTGAGGATTTATCTCCTTTATCCCCTTTATACCTACGCCACTAATTTTTATTGAAATACCTTAACCTTTAAATACCCACCTTTTAATACTACAGTGACCACCCACTTCAGCGGCTGTCAACCACTTGTTTATAAAAATTAATGCACATATATTTTAATTTATTCTCCAGATAATCCCCAAAGGTTACTACAGTGGCCAATCATCCAAATCGAAATTACGGCACCTTAATTTAATTTATTTGAAAACTCATAGAACAAACGTTAATCGGAATCACAAATACCACCTCTTAATATGTTTTTAATTGTAGTCGGACGTACTGAACGTTTAACCCTCTAATTCTCTCTAGTAAAAAAATCTGTCGTTTCAGAATTTCGGTTTAGTTTTTAACCTGTGCTGCCGAAAAAGTTATTACCGCTTCTAGGCGGTCCTGGCCATCTAAATGCTTTTTGGAAAATCATTCACAATGCAATTCGAAAGAAAATAGTTTTGCGTTATGCACTAATGATTTTTTTTACGCTATAGAATTAGAATTTGGTTAGTTTTAA
Source organism: Toxonevra muliebris (assembly GCA_963691655.1). Classification (NCBI taxonomy): domain Eukaryota; kingdom Metazoa; phylum Arthropoda; class Insecta; order Diptera; family Pallopteridae; genus Toxonevra; species Toxonevra muliebris. The sequence goes on from OY829326.1 coordinate 81,211,774, forward strand.
TTTTTCAAATTACATATGTTTTTTACGAAATAATGACGAAATGACTTATTTTGCCCAATTTTCACTTTCAACTGATATAACTTTTAAAATACACGGGGCAAAGCGACTCCCAGCATAGCAGCACATGCATACACATTTCAACTACAAACATGTTTACCGTTAGTCTCAAACAAAATAAACCGGTGTATGTTATAGCACGTTATATAAAGTCCGTCTAGAAGCGGACTGGAGAGTTAGAGGGTTAAGAGTTAAAAAACTCCTACCTTAAGATTTCAGTACCAAAATGTTTGAGGGTTGAATTCAAAACTTAATGATATTTATTTGAAAAACTTATATTGCATATACAGGGTTATAGTATTTACTAAATCCTGGCAAAAACCTAGTGCTCACAGTAAGTCTGGCTCATTGAAAATCGTAAAGTTCATATTATCTAACCCTGGATATTTTTTTTACGTAAATGTCATGCTTCGTCGTTTTTTTTTATGTGTAAACATTTTAGCTCACGGTATGGGCAAAATTTCAAATGTGTAAAATGTAAGAATAACTGTATCGTAAGATGTAAGATAACTGTAACGTCCAGTTCCCCGCTCGCTCGCACTACTGCGCGGCATGACTGTGCTACTCTAAACAACAAAGAGAAGAGAGAAGAGAAGAAGAGAGAGAGAAATTAAAATACGAGAGGAGTTTGTTTGTTTATGTTTCGATCAATTTACTCACACATGCATGTACATACGAAAACAAAATGTGTGTGTACATTTATTCGTGGCAGAATTATTTGTTGGTGTTAAACGTGTGGAGATCGACCAATCCATACAAGCAGAGAAGTCGACGTAGCAAATACAGGCGTTTGATAGGTTTTGCATTCGGTTAGTTAGATTGGATTAAAATTAATTAATTAAGATTAATTAAAATGGATAAAAAGCTAGGTTTCAATAAATGTATAAACAAAATGAATGTGATAATGATAGCATTGTAAAAATTTTGCTTTGTGCATTAACCTTAGAAAGGCAACCCTTTTTTTGTGTATGTAAATAGCAAAAATGTTAAACAGAAAAAATCAAACTTATTTATTATAATTTTCACATCTAATAAAATTTCAAATCGACAGGAAGAAAAACTTAAAGCGCGGAAAAAAGGATGCAATTACAGCTGCGTATATGCGAACATATCGTGCTCGATGCATTGAGTAAAAGAAAAATAATGCAACTATGATTTGGAGCAATTGCAAAATATTTTTGCTATCACAACAACCAATATATGCGATATGGAATAAAAATTTGCATTTGCAATGATGCAACACCATTTGCAATTAAAGTGAATTGGGCTATTATATATAAAAGATAATGATATCTAATAAATTTTTAAGTTTATAAAAGAATTGTTTTAATTTGAATTATTTACATCAAATCCCTATATATGGCTATACATATGTGAGCTTATGTATATGGCATACAGTTGGCTTAACTGTTTACACATCAAATATCTTGCGTGCCTTGCACACATCCATTGTTTTTTTTTTAACATTTATTCATAAATTGAATGTTTATCAACACTTACTTAGAAAGAACAATTGTAAAACGTAAACATGCGTAGTCGATTTGACGAAGCTTGTGTCCTTCCAAGGTTAAAGAAATTTTCCCAAAGAAACCATATATTTTTGGTGAGTCTTGTATCGCCAAGTTTTTAAAAACAGAAAACATGATCTTTTCACAAAACTTTTTTGTTTTTTAAATTACTTTCAAACAAATCGCTACAAAGTTTGAAATAGTTTTGGTAGAATAATGGTCTTGGGCATTTTGCGTCTCGAGTTTTACCAGTTTTCAGTATGAAGAGAAATACATACATGATGCTATAGGATGAAAAGCTACTGAAATTTGACCGATTATTCTACAAAGATTACTCCAAGTATCCAAGTAGCGGTTTTTTTAAATTTTGATTTTTGCATTTTAAAACTCATAACATCACAAAAAAATTTCATTTTTCAAAATTTCAATTTCCAAAATTTTAACAAAATCATATGTGATTATCTCGAACACAACAGCAAATAACGAGATATTTTTCTTCTGTGTTTTAGACAACTGGTTCGAGCGGAATCTTGCCCACAATTTCACCATCTGTTTTTGAGCAAGCTTCTTACAACGCCAAGAGCAACTATTAGGTTTCAAATTACACTTTTGAAAAAATTACTTATTAAATAAAATAGATAAAAATAAAATATGTTAAATAAACCTTCAAAATAACCTTAAATTCGTTAAACAATTTTAAGCAGTTTTCCCATATAAAATTCTTAAAAAACGTTCTAAGTACCGCCGACACGCAAGTGGACATAATGAAAAAAATGTGTGACTTTTTGAAATTAACTGAAATACTGAATAAATTTTTTCGAAATGACATTTCATTGCAAGATTTCCTTTATGTACATATCTCGTAGTTTAATTTTTTAAGTTATACTATATTACATTAATTGTGAATTTTCAGCGGGAACAGACGAAAGTGATAATTTTTCTTGGTATTTAAAAATATTTATAATTATTTTTTTAAGTTGAAAAAGATATTGATAACAAATAAATATTTTTATCTTTCCATTTATCAGGACTTTCCACTTTTTGGTGGATTACCAGTGTTAAGTTTTTTCTTGTTTTGCAGAATGGGTTCATACCCAAGACGCTGTGAATATCAGAGTTCCTAACATACTCTGGGGATTGATAGACTATTTTCCTGAGAACCTTATTTGAGAACGTTGAATTTTGTTAGCGACATAAAGCTTTGACATAGAACCAAATAGGTATTAGAATTTGTGGATATACAATAAGTTTGTTATGGAGAGACAGCGATTTACTGTCCATTAATCAGTATATTTGTTTGTATTTCAGCTCAAGTTAATTTTTTCTTTTTTTTTTGACGTAGACCATCTATCCAGGCTTAGTGTCTAGCGGCAAGCCGAGGTATTTAGCTGACTCATAATAAGGAATTTGAACGTTTAAAATTGTCACTGGATAATAGATAGTACTTTTGTATGTACAAATTTTGTACTGTTTTATTTCAATTTCCATTTATGTTAGGTTAGGTTAAAATGGTTGCCTGCGACCGCCAGCACACTTAGGCCAACAAGGCCTATTATGATACCATGTAAAAGGAGCTGAGCCCCTATCCCTCCAATTCAAGCCATTTGAACCATTGAGTACTTTTCAGGAAGATAAGTAGGATATTAGTCAAATCTTTAAGATCATCTAAGGCAAAGCTGTCCAGATGTTTCTTTCATATGTGAATCAGATCTTGGCATTTACATAGAAGATGAGTACGGGTTTCCTGCTCTTTCTCGTTGCCACAACTCCTGTAGTGATTTCTACATGGAAGACCTAGTCTTTTTGCTTTTTTTCCAATGGGACAGTGTCCAGTAATCACCCAAGTCACAGTACTGATGAAGTGCCTATTGGTATGTATCAGGTCGTTCGTCCGTCGACTATCCAGCTTGGATTGAAAACTTTTGAAAACGCTCTCCATTCTCCCATTCCTGTCTGTCAGGAATAAGAGTATCGAACTTCTCGTTAAAGATTGATTCCGCAAGGGTGTAATCAATTGCTTTAGGCACGAAACTAACATGATTTAGGATCGTGAAGTGTCCTGACCTGCCTGTTGACTAATCCAAGATAGAATTTAGTCTCACGGCAGGGCTGTCTACACATTGCTTGCCATAAATGTCAAGAGGAAGGAGGTGAAGTATGATATTCAAGAACTTGGTGACTGTGCTTCTCAGTGCATCAGTGATGCAAAGTGAAGCAGTTCTTTGTACTTTCAAATGATATCCGAGGACTTAGTGACCGTGTACCATACATCAAAATGGGTTTGACTACAGAACTATATAGCCAGTGATGAAGTTTACCATCTGACTTTTCAGCTACAGAATTAAAAATTATTATTTCAGTTACTTTAATAATGCTTTCTTAAAGCGAAAATTTGAACTGAAATTATTTTCTGAACCTTTTCCATATATTTTGTTCCAGTGAATAGCCTGTAAAACTTCTTTATTGCATTGTAAAAACCAATGCACGACTGTGTGCAATTGTACTTTGTCATCACCAACGTTTTTAATTTCGTTAGGCTGAAACATAGTAAACAAGCAACCTTTAATCAGTTTGTAAGAAATGATGCTTAAAATACGGATGGATAAATAATTGTTACAATAACATTGTAGTATTTTAAAAATTTTTGTTAAGAAAATATTGATTTTGAATTAAAATCGGGGAATGGGGAATTAGATTGAAGATCGGTGAAATTTCCCGGATCCCCCCACATACACACTAGTACTCATCACAGTGTTGTATTTGGAAGTAGTAGACATGTTAAGTATGACTGCAAAATTTTGCAGTAGTTATATAGAAGCATAGTTCTCAGTTTATATAGCAGACCTATGTCCCAAAACTTTGCCAAAAGCCTGGGATTCGTCGAGAAATACGGCTAGGCGAACTTGTTTCAAGTGATTTTTCTATTATGTCTGTAATTCTGTGCACTTTGTCTATAGTTAATGGTTGTTTTGGAAACCAAATTGATGGCTGCGAATTATATTTTGAGTGTTTAGTATTGGTTTAATTCTTATTAACAGAAGTCGCTCAAATAACTTTGACTTGTAAGATGTCACTTCACAAACTAGTTTATCAGGCTTTGGAACCATTTTAGTTGTAGCAACCTTCCGCAAGCTTGGAATATATTTTAGGTTCAGAGAGGCTTTCGCTATGCTGTATATTTTTTGAATGTTCATTCCGGTAGTTATTTTGTTGATGAAAAAATTCGTCTGCTAGTGAAAAAACCTATGCTTTTTTTACCTAAGTTGATATGGGTCGATTTTTTTTTTTGATGAAGTTGATAAACTTGAGCGAAAACATCTAAGGTTATTGACAATTTGCTTAAGTTTTTGTACGCCTATGTAAGTTATATAAAATACCCAAAAAAAATTTAGGCATTTTATCTAAAATGAATTATTATTTTTTTTTTTATTTGTATGAATTATTATTATTTTGTATGAATTTTTCGCATCCATTACAATCTACAGTTTCTTTTGCTGTAATATGCTTCTTTTGGGTAATGTTCACTCTTGGATGTTTGTTCCAGGAAGTGGTGACATGTAGAAAACACTTTATTTTATATTTTTGTAGTGTAAAAATCCCTTCCGCCTATTAGCGGTTAAAAATCACAACTCTGGTGCAAACACAGAAATAACCTAATTAAATGTCCATAACAAAAAATATTTGGTTCAGTTTCCAATTAAAAACTTTTTAAACAAATGTGTACACAATTTGGGCGTGAAAATTACGTTTCAGCGAGTGCAACAGTTGCAATCTAATTGCGATGAGATAGTAGCTAGGCTATTTGTTGTTATTCCAATTAGTAAGCTCAAGTTATAAATTAAATGCAGTTAAAATTAAATTAAATATTGCAACCGCAACGATGAGAAAAACGAGAACACTTAATCTATTTTCCACAGCCTCACCCAATGCTATTTACTTTTTACGCGTGGCGCGTATTTTATAGATGAGATTGAATTTATGTTCATACATATATCCGCATATAGTGTGAGTGCTTATATATTTTGCTACGCTCAGTTACGAGTATTTTCCACTTAAGCTTTTCGCGTTCAGGTCACGTTAATAATTTTTTTCCTTCTTTCCTTGAGCTATTATACGCTCAAGGAAAGAAGGAAAAAACTACGACACGACCGAGTATCTAACTCGCATTTATTTAGCCAATGGTAGCAGTGGCAACGACAAACGACAGCCTTCATTTCTTGGAGTGCTGTTCTCGTTGTTTATATCTCACTGTGATGCACTCCCACACTGCCCATAAGCAGATCTTCCCCTCTGTGTTTTTTGTTTATCGCTATCAGTGTCTACCGCAGCTAACCATACTCTACAAAGATGATGAAACATTTCCGGAATCTCAAAATTATCGTATAATTCCGTGCACCTTTTGGCTTTGCGTGTTTTCCATGATATTCACGCATTTACGTTATAAAATCCAGATGTTACATAAGTCAGTCATATTACGCGTTGGAGTAACGTTAACGTAATCAGCGAAGAGTGAGAGAAAGGCATTCGATTTTAATTTGTTGTTGTTGTTGTTGAAAAGTTTTCAGCATTAATATTTGAGCGTACGAAAATTAACCTTGAGTTGGAATGCTTAGAAATTTTATTTAAAAATTATTTTTACTACTTTAAAATAGACTTCAATATGGCGGCAGACATTCTCATACATAATGATATTTTTCAGAGTGCAGAAAGCCTCTTGTGTTCTCTACTCTTGTAAGAAGGACTTAGGTCCAAAATATCCCGGCTCTTTATATCAGTGGTTGAGCCCAATCTTCTTTCTGACGCCGTCTTCAGGTGGAAAGATACAACAGACGCGGTCATCCTGAAATCACTGGATAAGTCCAGTAGGACGGCTATCATATTGATTACTGCGGTTCTCTGCACTACCACTAGGACATCTCTCTTTGCAGTCCTTTACCGGGTGCCAACTGGACTTCTGGTTAAGCAATAAACTAAGCTCTCTGCTGCCAGACTAAGTGGCATATTTCGCTGGCTGGACTAGGACGGATTTGGGATTTGCCGAAAAATAGACAATATCAGCCTCACTCCAAATTTTAACCACGAGTTCTTCACCTAAATCCTTAGTAGAAAGAAATAGACCGAAGACAAGGTGGCCACTGGAAATGTTATTGACATCTACACAAATGGTTCTAAATTTACGGAAAAAGCTGTTTGGAGCTGCTTTCTATATCAGTTTCTCCTTCCATCCTCTTGACCATTGCAGTGTCTTTTACGGGGAAGTAATAAGAGTATAACAGGCGTCTAAATGGCGTATTTATAACGAATTATTTGATACAAATATATGTCGGTGTACAGTTAAGCAGTAATTAAGGCGCTTAATGGTATTTTCACTACATCGAAGCTTAATCATCACTGCCGATCTTCTCTCAACATTTTGTATCACAATGACCCCTCAAAGGGGTGTATTTTTAAAAGAGTCATCTGAATTGTATCCAATTTCAGCTGCAATTTCTTATCGCTCCAAATATTGTGCATCCAAGATTTTCTGCAAAATCGCGTTTTTTGAGTTATGACAGTCTTTTAGTAAATGAGCGATATGTCCTACTATATGCCGAGTCGAATAATCTGACTCAATTAGTTACTGAACCAACGCATATTCCGTTAGTTTCAAAGTAAGTGCATAATACTCTTGATTTTTTCCTCACTACTCATCATGAAAAATATGATGATAGTGTCCACGCACCTTTTGGAAATTCGGACCACTGTGCCGTATTAGCATCCTTTCCATATGCTACGCTTTACAATTAGCTTCAAAGCGATCAATGTAGCTGTACGGAAAAGCAGATTGGAATAGTCTTAATAATTTTTTTTTGAGCATTTCAATTGGAAATTGTGTTTCCTAGATAGAAACATAGAAGCCAATGCTAAAATAGTCCAACAAATTATTTTATTAGGAATACGGTCTTTCATTCCTAATAAAATAGTTGGCACTAAACCCATGGTTTAACTATATTTGCATAATGCTCTCAGAAATCTAATCAAATAAGAATGCCAATACTGAACAGTTGCGTAAACAGGCAAGAAATCACTGTAATACCACTCTAACGCTGCATTTAAACGAATGAAGATTCTTTAGCTAAGAAACTACACCGGCCGAACAAACATCATCAGCCATCTTGTTCGCTCGCTCGGTATGGATGGTAACTTATAATCAGCACTCAAAGTAAGAAGCTTTCGCTAAAAAATACACAGAAAATGAACGTAAGTTATCTAGTATTGCATTGTATTAAAAATAATCTACATTTCATCTCTTTCATCATATTTTATTCCATTTACACGATTGTTATTACAACGGCAACACTGCATTCGGGCAAAAATCGAACTCAGTCCGATCAGCCCGAACGAAGATTTTATCATTCGTTCAGCTCAGGCAACCATTTACACCGCATGAACATTGCTCGTAAGCATTTTGTAGTGAACTAATGTTCAACCTTGGTTTAATGCTGCATCATTTACACCGTTCGTTCGGTCGGTCTAAATGCAACGTAAGGCTTCAAAAGTTTTTTCACGAACAAGGCCAGAATTAGAATTAGAAAGCGTTACAATTAGAATTTGTTATCATTTGTAAAGATAGTAAGGAAGCAAACTTCTTCGTCAATTCCAACTCTTTATAGAGGTGACCTAGTCACTAGCTCGGTTGATAAAGAGAGCCTGTTGCGAAATTTTCTCAGAGAATTCTTTCTTGCCAGCTAGCAATCAACCACTATCCGCTATCGATCGTGTATTTGTATTTTGTGCCTGAACACGTGCAATCAAAAAGATTCTTGCAAATCTTGACATAAATAAGGCGTCGGGGTCCGATGGTATTCCCCTCCGTGTTTTGAGAACATGTGCGTCAACGCTCACGCTACCGTTACGCAATCTGTCAACACTTCATACGCTACTGAAGAGTTCCCGTCTTGTCGGAAAATCGTTTCTTAGAAGGGCAAGACTTCGAACCCTGTGAATTACCGGCCCATCAAATTTCCTCAACGCTATACAAAGCTGTGGAAAGCGTAGTTAATATTACCTTGGTTAAATATCTAGAGTAAAAGGAATTGCTTAATGATCGCTAATACGGTTTTCGTCGAAGACATTTCATGAAGGTCGCCATGGGAGGTCTTCACAGCGTGCTATGAATAACTCACTCAATAATGGTCTCCAATTAATCTCGGAGTGGGGTCTTACGAACAGAGTAGAATTCAACGCGAGTAAGGCCCAATGTTGCCTATTATCTCACAAATTAAGCTTCTCAACATCCTGTTAACTCTCTTGTTATGGGGGAGAAAGTGCCCCGGCTGGGGATGCCGATGCAATGTGATGTTCGCTGGAATAATCATATTTTTGACATGGCGAAAGAAGCACCCAAGTGCCTCAGTTTCCTAAAGCGGTGTATAAAATATCTCACTTTGGCTGATCTACACCACCTATATCTGTCCCAAATTGAAATATAATTCGCTTCATAAACGTAAGTAGAGCTGTTCAATCCTTGGAACATCGTAGTAACGTAGTCTGCGGGTTTCTATTTTACCGCTATTTTCATGGTACACGAACCGCAAATGGAAATCACGCATTCGACGTGGACACGGCATTCTAATGCACCACGCATTACAGGGATAGTTTTTTTTCCTTTGTCGTATCGCGGATTTATGGAAAAGGCTCCCTGCTTTCTTGATTGTTATTAATAGGGAGCGAATTATAAGAGATTTTCATTTTTTTCTGCTAAATCCTACATGGCTGTTAAATATATACGCGTTTCAAGCCAATTTGCTAATGAAAATCTCAATGTGTTTTCAAAAGAAAGTTATGCACTCTGTTTATTCCAGTATATCACTGCTTTTAAAAAAGAAACCAAAATATTTTTTATCATATCGTTGGAAACTTTTACATTTTTTTGCCAATTTTCCAACAGTTTTTATAATTTCACATTCAAAGTCCCTAATTAGCTTTATAAATTGAAATGTGTGGATTCCTATTTTGTTTTATCTTTTCTATGCACTTAGTAACTGGCACCACCACTGAAGACATAGTTAGTTGAACTTTTCAAAGTTCATCTTCATTATCTGAGCGTCAACATTTACTATGTATATACTCAACATGACATGACATCAACAATTGATGCAACATAAAGTGATGCCTTTGGATTCCAATTCCCTTTACAATACGTCCGCAAAATTCTAATTTTAAACAGATTTATAATCGCATTTACGCATTAAGCTTATTTTACTTCTTATGTTTACATATCTATGTTGGATAAATCCTGACGCAATTTTGCGTCATTTTAACTCTTCAGATGTGTGAGCGTGCTTCATCGAATCGTTTGACTCCACTTCACTTCCTTATTAAATTTTACAGTTGATGCGGAAGATTGAAGACAGAGAACGTACAATTTCATAATTTCTATGTCAAGTTGACATTTTGCGTGATTGCTTTCTTTTGGTAGATATCATTTTTTTAGTATGGTAAAGTGTGACTTTAATCAAATTCTCATCTCAAGACCATCTAGAATAGAGACAAGTGCGCCGACATTGAATTTTCTTTGTGCTTTGGTATATGAAAGCTCGCTCGTCTATTGAATTATTTTTTTAATTTACTTGCATTCCCTTTTCAAATTGATATTATTCCGAACTATACAAGGTGATATAATTTCAGTCTTGCAAATTACATTATCGTATGTCACAAAGCAATTTCACTCTATGAACAAATGCACAGCACAGCACAATACATACATAAATATATACATATGTACATGTGTGTGTATACATATATTCATATGTGTATGTATGTAATCCATAAAAAACAAAGAGTAATTTAGTGTCATTTTTGGCTTTCCACCAAAAATTAAAGTTAAAACTATTTGCATTTTGAAAGGAAATCAACTAAAAAAGTCGAGAAATTTCAAACAGTGAAGAAAATTCAGGCTTAAAGAAAAGTAAATATTTCCCCTAGTTTTTCTCATATGATAATTTTATACTCTAGTAATTTTAATAAGCGACCTTCTAACCACCAGCGATTATTTGCAATCCAGGGCAGGTTTTTTTTTTCTTTTTTTTTGATGTTGTGAGAATGCAATGCCTGATTTTTGTCACTCGTTGCGTTGTGGCACACATATTCGTCCATACGAACTTATTAATATGCCAAGGAGGTCATTATGCAAACTGGTTTCCTTGACTCGGCGCCTAGCAACATTACCATACCAACAACAAAGTGCACAACTTCGCAATTAACCCTTGTGGAAGCCTCGTTGATGGTGTAATATGGTAGTTACTTCTTTCTACTTCAAATTGCTCCAATAGAATATTTATATTGTAACATATTCAGGATTGTTATTTATATGTTCATTAGCTTATAAAGTCAATGAGTTAACTTTGAATTGCAGACAGTTTTGAGAAACATCATTCTCATTTACCGTTGAAGAGAACTTTCCAGCTTTATTTCGAACTGAGCTCAAAATTGGTCTAATAAGTTGTTGCTGTATTAAGAGTGGATCCATCATAGATAACACTGTGCAACACATTTTTCTTTAACGGAGAATCGATCAACACAGGTCGATAGTACTAGTCTAGAGTAACAAAACCATCAAAGGGTTTTGCAAAGTTAGCTCGCTTTCAAAAGATATAGGCATTCAAAGTTTGCCTCTTGTAAATTATTTTTTAAAAATCATTACTCGAATGTTATTTGATATTTTTGACTGTTTTCTTCAGCGAAATATCATAATAATAATAATAATATCATTAACAATTCACTTTGCCGTTCGGATTAGGCATATTAAGAAGTTTAAACTATCCATTACATGACTTTTGTAAAGTCTTTTGCAGTAATACTATAAAAAAAATGTATAGAATTTAATAGAGTTTGGATTTTAAAATTTTTGTTTTTATTATAAACAGAAAATAGAATTGAAAAATGCACTAAAATATCACAACTTTGAAAGGCTGTAACATTAAAAAGCGAGCTAACTTTTTAAAACCCTCTAAGGGTTTTGTCACTCTATATCAGTACTATCGACCTGTATAAGTCGCTTCTCCGTTAGATTGCATGACCTTATAATTGTTGGACAGTGTAATGTATTCAAAAATAAACATATTACCGTCCGATTTCGGTAGAAAATTAGTGTGTTTTTATGCTTTTGAACTTTCATTTCTAGAAATAATGACGTGATAGCGAAATTATTTTTACAGATTTGGATTCAGCGCACGAAATTCCATAGGGCATCATTTGGTTTCAACCATTTAAAACCTCTCAGTGCTATGTAACATAATCTCTTTAGTTTTGGGAAGTCTAGAGGGACAGTCTACTTTTTAAAAACTTACCAGCCTAATTGCAGAATCTGCCTATTTATAACTCGAAAACTAGAACCGTGTCAACAATGCAACAAAGGTGGCAAAAATGACATCACAGTTTTGTCGGATTTTAAAACATGAAATATTGAAAAGGTGATATATTCACTATAAGAAATACATACACATTTTCTTTATCAGTCACTAGCTGTAATCCATAATTAATAAATATATGCCTTGGTCTACGAAAAGGGACCTATCGTCCCAAAACAAGTTTTCGGTAGAACAAAAGTCAAAGTTTACAAGTCAATAGTGATGGGCTTGTGCGTTGCTACTGGAATCATTATTGTCTTCTTTGAGATTCTACTACTACAACTATTATGGAACAACAGCCCATGGAGGGTCTAGACCGAGCTTTTCGCATCCAGGGACCTACAGTTTTATGCCTCATACGAACGGCAAAGTGAAAAGATTTTCTTAGGAATGTTTTACTCTTGGAGGTTTTCCATTGCCAGCCAAAGGGTGTTCCCGTGTAGAAAAATTTATATTTTTTATTTTGAGATTAGTCGGAAAAAAAGCATATTTTTTTCAGAATTTGCTCAAAAACTGAAGACCGATTTTTTTATTATAGCTAAGTCATAAACTTAATAATATTTCAAGTTATGTCTCCCAAAATATACAGAAATTTTAGCAGTAAATTAAAAACATTGGGTCCAATTTTTTAATATTTTGTGACCAGAAATGTGTGCTCTTTTTGTTTTTTTTTTTAACAAAATAAATTACGTAATTGCTTCGAACCACGGTCATTAGGATACCATGCCTGTTTTCTAATCTTAACCATTTTTATTTTAAAAAATATTGATTGCTCAGGTAGTTTTGAAACCGTTACTAACTTTCGAAATTATTTGAAATGATTTAGACGGGGGATGGTCATTAGATCGCGACACATTTTGTATGGCGGTTTAAAGTAAAAAAAATCGCGCAATTTTTTTAAGTATTTTCTTTAAAACATAAGAAACGAAACTCAAAGAAAAATTTCCGTTCTTTTCGTTCATTTTTCATCGCGGTCTTAAGACATTCGATCGAATGGCTATAGCCCGCGCGGAATAAAATCATTTTTTGATCGCGGCCTTATGTCAAGCGGTCTAATGTCACTGCGCCGATTTAGACTTGTGTTTAAATAAATAAATAATTATATTGTGTGTATATTATTTTCGAGTACCTATGTGAAATTTATTTTAATTAAACATCTACAAATATAGGGGAGAGCAGGGTGGTTTTAGGTTTTGTTTTTGTGCATAAAATCTCACTATACATATGAAGATACATAGAAAGAGATCATACCAAAAAAATCCATAAATACTTTGGAATGTTATCACACCTTTCTTTCCATTTCGCTTTATTTCTCATATACATTATTTTTCAATTTTGTTTGTTTACTTAATTATAAACAGTTATGAAGATTTCCTAATTTCCCATTATTTTTAATCGAAAAATATTCATCTGAAGGAATAATATGAACATTGAAGTGGAGTAGAGTGATTTGATTCCACACAACTACGGGACAAACTTAGAAGGAGCGCTCTGATTTTCATGAAATTTAACGTGTTATTATGTTGGGTAGTTAAACTAAAATCTGAAGGCTGTTTTAGTTTCGCCACTAACTAAGCTTAAATCTTCAACAAATTTATTTTATTTAGTTATAGTGCGGACACACGAGAGTACATTTCGCTGAAATTCTGCATTTCAAATTTAGGTGGACACATGACAAAAAAGGAATTTCAAATTCGTTTTTTGACAGATTATAAGTTTGGAAAAAAAGAAGAATATTTGTGTATGTTTTGTGCAAATAAAAATAAATAAAAATGTTACCTTTCAATTGGATTTGAACAGCATGAATTTATATAACAATTATGGAAAATAGGAGGAATGTCAATGAGTTGCTCTCCGATTCCATTATTTTATTTTTTTCGCTTAATAAAGTTTACAAGAGCAGCTGTTATGAAAACAAAATCAAAAATGTCTAAAACAAATATAATAGATCTTAAATTTTTCCTGTTTTCTACAACATTACGTTTGAGGGTTGCTAGTAAATTTCTTCATTTCGGATGCATTTCAATGAAATGAGTCTGAAAAGCAGAATTTCATTTAACACTTTTTGTATGGCGAAGTTCTGCATTTCAGATGCGACATTTCAACAAAATGTTAAATTTACCTGAAATGAACTCTCGTGTGTCCGCACGAGAGTTCCGACAGTTCAACAATTTTCATTGGAATCCTTTAATCTTGAAATAAAAGTGATATTGATGAATGCAACTTTTGTTTATTTCCACATTTTTCAGCATGATTGCATACTTTTAGGGATAACAAAAAAAGTTAATTTCAATATCGGTCGAAAAAATCGTGTTCTGACCTATTTTCAAATTGAACGAAAAATAATGGAGGATGTTTTTGCATATTCCGATAACGCAAGGGGCCTTCTAAAATTGCGAAATAATCCAGGAACATAATTTTCGATTTTCGTATTTTCAAAAATACTAAACTTTAGAAACAGAGTAGAATTTTTAGCCTTTCAAGTCTTGATTAAAAAATAACACCAATATTTTTCTTGCTACATTGCAATTACAAAACTAAAAACCTGAAACTTTTGGCAGACAAACGGACTAAAAAACTAAAATCGAACGACCCAACATTTTAGTGAGAAATTTGTTTTTATCAATTTTTCGCTAAGAATTTTGTCTATGAGACGAATCACAGTATGGCGGTTCAAACCACCCAAATGATGTTACTTTTTGACAAGTTACAATAAAAACTCTTTATATACTTTACCAAATACATTAATGAAAAACTATTAAAAATTTACCACTAAACGCATTTAATTTAAAAATTCACAAAATTTTTTTTATTTTTAATACACGTTATCTGACTGAGGTATAGGAAGAATGTGTCTTCTCTCTTCGAAACTTATTGAAAAGTTAGGTACGAGTCCTACAACTATTTAAAACTAATGATATTTGAGTGTCACTGTTTTAAATTACCCAAAAGATTTTCATCAACATCTCCATTTATCAGCCAATCTCAACTGGGCACAACAAGGTGATATCCACAAGGGTTAAACTCGCATTTCAAATATGTAGAAATTTTAAAGTTTAGCTAGTTAGGCTAGTATGTAAAACCGTTTGCTTTCAAAGCTCATTTTCACGCTCGCATGTGTTTTTGTTTATTTACTGCCAGCAAAATTGAGTTCGCCTTTTATTATTTTTCTTTTTCTATTTTTAAAAATGGTAAATTTTGCATTGTAAATATGCGATACCATGAAGCATGAGTTAATATTTCCACTTTCGAACTTATATACGAGAACGCACACACAGCCGCACCTCACACATACATTGTATGAATACTTAGCACTTTGCTTTTTACCATAGCATCATTTTAGGCGCTATATGTACACATTCTATGCTTATTTTTCTTTGATAAGCACTTTTATTTTTCTCCTTTACCATTTTATTTTGTTTTTGTTTTCACTTTGTGAAATTTAATATTTGCTTCAAGTTGAAAGTTTTAGAAATTTTTTCAAATTGGGTTACAAACCATTTCGTTTCGTCACAGTACCAACATCCAATGCATAAATATAATAAATATTTTTATACGTATGTATGCATGTTCCTCCACAATTCCGTCCATCCGCTCTTTCTTCTTTCCTTCCGTCTGTCCGTCCGAACATTCGTCCTCACCCTGCGAAGTACTCATACATATATATTGCAGGCATACGCAGATGCTCTACATAAATTATGTTTTGTGTTTCTGTTTTTTTGCTTTTTCAAATTTGTTTTTTATTTGTGCGTAAAGGCACAAGTTTCTTTGTTGCTGTTCTTGTTTTTGCGGTAATTTTTTTTTTGTTCCGTCTTTCCTTTTAGCCATTTCATTTTGAATGAGGTTTTTGTTTAGAATAAAAATATTGCAAATTTAACAGAGCAAAATATGAAATATGAAATATTATATTTGCATTTCATTGCCGCTAACGTTAAGTTGAGTTTGACTTTAATACACATGCAAATATTCATATGCCGTATTCATTTAATGAACTCTAAACGCCCATAATTTAACAGCATAAAATTATAATATGAGTCGATGTAACCTTAAATGCCGATTTTTTAAATTATTTTATTACTCATCATTCATTAACATTTGAAGAGTTTATTTCACAAAACAATCATCTCCCAAATTAAAAACAATTGACTTTGTGACGCAGTTCATTTACATATTCAAAAGAAAACACAGTGGTCGAAATAAAAATGTTGTTCAACCTTTGAATTTGTTGTCTTGAACGATACTGAAAAGGAAAACAGGAATACCCGGAAACTGATTAAAGTAATCGTTCCCTTAAGCATTCTAGATATATTCTATCTATAACGAAAATGGTCAAACGAAAATAGTTCCCTAAACCGTTTTTTTTTAATGCAAAAAAAAAAAAATTTTTCTTAGGATAAACAAAAAATTATTTATATTTCAAAAGTTCACAGTGCACTATGGGGCCAAAGAGGACCTCGATAGTCTAGTCGATAGTGCACAAGACTTTCACCCAGAAGGTTGCGCGTTCGATTCCCGTCTTGGTCTGGTGGTTAGTTCTCATGAACTTCTTATATTCACTATCGATATCAAGTGAATGAGAATTATAAGAAAGTGTACAAGTACACACTTTAGTTGGTAATGGCAAAACCACCGAGCTGATAAAAAATTGCCACACAGCCTTTCGGAATCGGCGTTAAACTGTAGGCCCATCGCCACTGTGGTCTGTCTCTGGAGACCCGAGTTCGATTCTCGAGTTGGGTATGTTTCCTATCTATCTTTCTTTCTCTCTTCCTTTCTTTCATTCATAACTTGGGGCTTTGGTACAATAGATCTTATAGGTCGCGGTGTCTGACTATCGAGTCGTCTTTCCTTCAAATAATAATGGGACCGAATCCATTTTTAGCTGGCCAGTATTATGAAATTTGACTCATTTGCCCACGGGGTCATTAGAAATCACTGCGTAAAAAATCATGACTTTCGGACTATTACCACGTTTACCTCCCATACAAATGAGGTCGCGAAAGGGTATAGCTTGGTATACATTATAGATACCATCAAGAAATTTTGTAAGCATTATTAGAGAAGAAGGTGGTAATATGGCCCCCCAGTTTGATTTAATTTGATTAAAAAATAATAAGCCCATAATAAATGTATAAAATGAAAAAAAAAAAAAAAACAAATTGAATAAGAAAAACATTTGTAGTGGCACAAATTGCAAATGTACTACTCTCCTTCTGCTTCAGCACAGTCATTGTGTGCCCATAGTAGACAGCTTTGGGATTTCACGCAAATTTCTCCCATTTAGTCAGCCGAAAAATTCCCAACCAGAGATGTCAATGTTCGCAGCTCGAATTATTTTTTCCAGCATTAGATTAAAGAAGTCGCAAGATGGAGAATCACCTTGTCTGAAACCTCTGCGCTGGTGGTGTCTGTCAGTGTAATTTTGTAAAGACGAATGAGTTTTACAGGGATACCAAAACCAGACCTTGCGGAGTACAGGTGATCTCTAATCGTGCTGTCGAAGACGGCTTTCTAATCGACGAATCGATGGTGTGTGTCGATTTGTTTTTCTCTGGTCTTTTCCTGGATTTGGCTTAGTGTGAATATCAGGTCGATGGTGGTTTTGCCAGGCCTGAAGCCACACTAATAAGATTCAATCAGTTTGATAACGATGGGTTTCGGTCTTTCACACAGTACGCTCGATAGAACCTTATATGCGATGTTAAGAAGGTTTATACCACGGTAGTTGGCGCGGATCGTGGACTCACCTTTTTTGTGGATTGGACAGAGTACGCTGAGATTCCAATCACTGGACATGCTTTCATCCTACCATATTCTGCATAAAAGCGCGTGCATGTGTTTTGTGAGCTCTCGCCCCAGTGTTAAACAACTCAGCGGGCAGGCCATCTGCACCCACAGCCTCATTGCTTTTCAGCCGAGCGATGGCTGTTAAGACCTCGTCATAGTCGGGCGGCGGTACTTCAACACCTTCAGTGATTGTGGTTTCCGGAACAGCTTCCCCTAATGGCGGGATTGTTGTCGTCATCACCATTAAGCAGCTGCGAGAAGTGTTCCCTCCATAACCTCATAATACCCAGGACATCTGTCTCCAGATTTCTGTCTTCATCCTCACAGGAAGAGGCTCCGGCCTTCAAACCGTTAGTCAGGCGTCTTATTCTTCGAAGAATTTTCGAACCTCATTCCTCTCTCCAAGCATTTCGATATCGTCGCACTCACGTCTTTCTGCCTCTTGTTTCTTGCTGTATCGCTCCTTAGCAATTCTTGTTGAAACTGACTGCAGTGTGGCTCGGTATACTGGATTTTTCGCTTATGAGCTATCGAAATTATGTCTAGCACAATAAAAAATGTATTGGAATCCATATTGAATAATATTTATTTGAAAAAATTTAAATTGATTATTCTGTGAATTTTTTTGTCATTTTCGGCCATTTTTTAGGTTAAGATTAAGAAAACTGGGACACAAAAACTTTTCCAAAAGCTTTAAGACATTTATTCACTTTTATCCCTAGTCAGACTAGGTCCATCAAATGCATCATCGTATTTACTTTATTGTATTTAAATATCAGTTTCATAAAAATTTTATATGAATATTTTGTTCGAATGAAAACCTTCCCCCTTCCTCCCCCCCCTCCCCCCCCGAAAAAAAATCCAGGCCCGTTACCCAGAGGCTTCTTTATTGGATTCATGGGGGGTTGTTTTTGACCTGGTGGGTTCCAAGCCCGACGCGCACAACCGTTCATTCAAGGTCACGGAGAAACCCGCCGCACGCATTAGTTAGCTCATTGACGATTGCCAGATCGCTATCTAGGGGGCGCCACGAGCAGGCTGTGTGTCGACTTGAGACAGAGAAGCGCAAAGATCGATGGACTCCCTGCCGGCTCTGACTACAGACCCATTAAAAAACATGGCCCCAAATATAAAAAAATAATCAAAATAAAATATTTAAACATAAGGCTTTTATTAATTCTCATGTTTCCTTGAAAGTTTTTATTACACTATTTATAGTAGTAACTACTTTGAAGTAACTGTAAATATTTATTGTAATTAAGTAACACTTAAATGCATAAAACATATTATCACGGTCGGTTATATTCTGCAACAATTCTTACAAATACGACACAGACATGAACAGGCACGCCCATTCTGGTACTTACTTCCATACAATGCATACAAAAGTTTTTTCTCTTTCATCCTTCTACTAACGATTTTATTTTCTTGCAGGTGCTAAATTCCTCCATACATGAAAATGCAGTCATGTGAAAGTCATTTATTTTTAAAAGTTAATTAATGCTTCAATAACAAAAAAAAACAACTGCAGCAACAACATTTAATATAACAACAACGGCAACAAAGAATAGCAACAAAAACTAATATAAGTTTTAACACACAAAAGTAATTAAAAATACAAACTTTAACCCAATTTGTCAAGAGAAAAGTCGAAGTGGAAGTGGCAAACGAAAATTGCAAATAGTTACTACCAAAAAGGCAGCCGAAGCTACTACCGCAATAACAAACAGCAGGAGCAACAACACCAACAACAATTGGGGTAACCCCGAAGCAGCGGAAACAGAGTGGATATATGGAAATTTCGTATGTTGTTGTGAATGTGAACGCAGGCAGGAGGCAAATTCCAAAATGCAAAAGGAAAATAACACAACAGCGGAAAATTGCCAATTTGTGGGGCCGTATCGTCTGGAAAAGACGCTCGGCAAAGGACAAACGGGTGAGTGACTTTGTTTCCCTTTTATACACATATACATAAACATGTACATACATGTACACTAACTAACTAGTATATGAGTGTGTATTTTTCTGACACATTTTCCTTTGAAGAGAGAAGATAGGAAAAATATTGAAAAAGAAAAAGATAAATCAATCGATTTTCTTTATTTTACGATGACTTTAAGATTAGAAAATTCGTTTCCTTTTTATATACTACACACACATAGATACAACAAATTTCTTTTTTCTACTATTCTGCTATCCTCAATAGGTCTGGTCAAATTGGGTGTACACTGTGTAATTGGTAGAAAAGTTGCCATTAAAATAATCAATCGAGAAAAACTCAGCGAATCGGTGCTAATGAAGGTAAGTTCTATTATTTTTTGCCTTCTTCTTCATACACACATAAATAGTTTTTGTTATCATTACGATAATCAAAAACTAAAATAAGAAGCATAATGTAGATACTAAATCCTATACATAGACACTTAAGAATATTAAGGACATGAACATACAAATAAGACCACTAAAGGATCATATCGCATATCCGCATTATAATAAAAGCGATAAAAATTGCTGTCACACTAAATTTCAAAGTGAAAACGAACCACATTAACCCATTTTAAGCCAAAGTCAGAATTGTACTAACGGTGACATTTTTTAAAAGATGCTTGATATTGAAAATCCGGGCCCTGAATGACGAACAGTCCACCTCTCCCCTCAATCATATTTATCGTTCTCGGTAATTATTTTTTTTTTTAAAGAGAACTTCATAGGAACTTTATTTTTATTAACGTTTATAGGAATCTAATTTTTTTCATTGAGAGTATTCCAATGGAATATTCAAATATTTCAGAAATTGAGCAAAAATTGTATGAAAAGTATAAATTATGGTCGAAACTTTGAACCTCTAGTGGCACCAATAAACATTATCCGATTTCAAAAATTCTTTTCGCATTATGTTTGTACTTGTAGGGTATAATAACAGAGCGCCCAAAAAATTTAGAAAAATCATAATTTATTGTGCGAAATTTCGGTACTTTTTGGACAATTTTGGAACCTAATGCAGTTATCTGATTTCAAAAATTTGTTTCCACTTTTGTTTATCTGGATGTGTCGAAATGTAACTATGTTGATACCTTTTAATTTGACGCCATTTTTGGCTATTTATCGTGTCCCAAAAATGCCCCTTTATTTGCTCAATTTTGTTACATACTGTATATACATTTAACGATACCCAGAAGGAAAACGTAATGCATGGTAATGCAGAAGGTAATCGAAAGCCTCCACCGTTTATGTGGTAAAGTATTATTGATTCTCAGCAGAGAGATGTCGTAGGAAAATTATGCATCTGTTTATACATTACCAAAGTTTATACATTCAAGCGTGATCATTCATATTTTTACACATATGTTCATCATTTGATAGATCATTAATTTTCTTTCATTAAAGAGATCATTCCCACTGTTTCATTAATGAAAAGATGTAATTATGGTAATATTTTAATTTATTCATTATAAAGTTTATTTGAAATGAAGAATGGTTAGAGAAATTAAAAAAATATATTAACATTTAAAGAAACAAATTGTAAATTTTTGTTTAAATGTCCCTTTCACCTCGGTGGAATACTCTTTGGGGCTATAGCCATTATGATTTAATGCCTCTGGAAAACATAGAGCTTCCTGTAATACATGTTTATAAATAAAATATGATTAACATACCATAAATAACGTTATTTAAATGTTCATTATGTGTAAACACTAATTTTTGTTTAACATTTGTCTGCTTTTCATTGCCTTCTACCACAAACTGACTATTTTTAACAGGAATTTTACACGAATCTACTATGTGAATACGGAATGCGGTGGCGAGTAATGTCGGCGGTAGATAACATTAAAAAAAACGCAAAAAATCTAAACTATACATTACATCTTTTGCAGATATGGTAATGTTTAGCAGTATGTTCATGTTTGACATTACCTTTTCGGTTCTTTTGTTATGCATTATTTCATTTGGATGTAATAATGCGATAAATCCTGGATGATAAAAGTAATTCATTACGTATATTCCTTCTGGGTATATAATGAACAAACCAAAGAAACAAAGCAAAGAAATACAAATCCAACATAAAACATAAAATAAACTTTCAAATACTTAAGCCACAAGTTGAAAACTAAATAATATTTGATTCCAAGTGACTTCAAAGCAGTCACGATTTTCGAGTCATAAGATTTGCATTCCCATCATTTCAAAAAAAGATTGCATTCAGTTGATTTTAAAAAAGATAAATGAATAACCAATCGGCGACTCCAAAAAATACTTTTAACTGCATTTTTTATTCTGGAGTCAATTATGTTATTCAATAAGTGCAATCATGAATTGTCGATTATTAAGTGTGACTTCAAGGTATTCCAACTAAATGGAATGCATTCTTTTACAGCTCTGTCATACATAAACTATAAAATATTTTTAAAACATAATTCCGATTGCTTACAAGTCTGTTGGAAATTCTTTCTTTCAACTTTGGGTGTGAATGAAAATATGTTAGGAAACTGAATAAAAAACAGTGGAAAGCATGGCAACGTATTAAATGAATTCAGAGTGCAGTGGAAGCTATCGACAATAACTGGTCAACGAAATCAACCTAGTTTCTTACATTCACAACAAATTCCAATTTCTAAAGCAAAATCGGAAAAGCTACGGGACTTGAAAATGCTATCACTCAGCGATTGCCACTCGTTATATAACAATTTGCCTTTTAAAAAAAAACTATATGCCATAATATACTTAAGACTGAGCTATTAATTATACTTAAGACTGAGAGTTAATTATCGTGTTTTACGTATACTATCTCGCACATTAGAATGAATTGCACATTAAAATGAATTGTTGCTAAAATTTAGTTTATTCTGTTAAAAAAGAAAACTCAAAAAAAATTTAGCCAAAAAGCCCTATCTGACTTAAATCCTACATAATCAAAAATATTTAAAAATTTTGTTTTAAATCTTATTCACCTCTATTTTTAAACAAGAAAAAAATTTAAAAAAAAAGGTTTTCATTTTCAATTTATAATGTTTTTTGCTTCTCATATAAAAAGCGAAATTTTTGGTTAGGGCCTTTGTGAATTAAAGTAATGGTATTCAGGTTGCAAGAGTGTCAGTCCATTTCATCAGGTCTCGTCCGAAAAAAGCAAAATTGGTATTTTGTCACAAATGACAAATTGTAATGTTTATGCCCCCTAATTAACTTCGGTTTAGAGATACGGTTTACATATTTTAAGGTGAGATCGGCTACTAGAATCTGTTGCACTCTTCGCGGTGACATTAACGTTTAGGCTGCGTACAATATCTGCAGGATTATTCGATTTATTTACAGTTAACCGCTTAATTTCTCGAAATTCTGAGTTTCGGGTTTCTACCTATTTTGAGCATACATAAAATTGTAAAAAGTTTACGAGATCGACGAGTCCCTATGGGCCCACTTAGCCGCCAAGCCGAACAAGTAGCGTATCCGCATTGCAAACTGATCGGTGCCCGAAATAGACACAGTCTGGTCTGCTTTGTCCGGCACGACATGTGGAAGGGTGAAGTAAACTATCCAAGTAGTTTTCAAATGACTTAAATTTAAAATCGAGCCAACACTATTAAAGTTATAGGCAAAAGTAATGCGAGACCTCTGAAAATCGGATTTTGATTCTAAGTCCAGATTTTACGGGGTATTGAAAATTCCAAGGATGCAATTTTTGATTTGCCTAGACTTAAAATATGCTCTATTTGGCGCACCAAGTTACACGACTTTTTTTCTACTTAATAAGGTAGTGCAATGGGTTAACGTTTTATTGTCTAGCCATCCATGCTCATACACTATTATCCTTTGCGTGTTCCCATTTGAAACTCACCCACTCGCTCGCCTAATGTTTCGAGCACGCAATCTAATTTTAGTATTCACCTTGCCCTCGAGTGTCCTGATGAGGTTTTTTCGGCTTCTTTTTCAGTTTTAATTTTTTTTATTTGTATTGTTTAAACATTTTTTCTCTATTTTATTTTTGCTGCCCTGTTAATTTTTGTGTTTGTTGGCACGATATTTCCCATTATCGTAAATGTATTGTGAAAAATCGTTGTTTTCTTGTTTTATATGAAATGGACATAAATTTTCATTATTGACACGTGTTTCCTTTGGGAGCAGAGGGGGAAGGAAATAACAAACTTATTAATTTGGTTAAATATCTATATGAGAACGAATGTTTTCTATTGGAATTTTTTGTTCGTTAACTGCTTCCAGTTCGATTAAAATTGCTCAGGCATATTGTTGAGCAATTTGGCGGAATAAAATTTAATTTTTATTGAGTAATTGTTTTTATTATTTTTATTTCGAAATGTTATCAGATTTGTAGGAATGGTTATTGAACCCATGTTTATTGTTTAGTAAAATTGTGTTCTTTAAGTTCAAAACTTGCTTAAATTTATCAGTCAAGCGTTGATTTTTTTTGCATGTATATATTGGATCCCTTGAAACAAAAACTTTTTAATTTTTCGAACTCCAACCCATCTGAAATTTTATTTCGGCGGAAAAATATTGATGATACGCAATCGCAGCAACAATATAGAGGTCAAAAACGCTGTCTAGATAGTTGAATTGAACAACAACCTCATCTATTGGCTCTTACCTCAGAAAAAATGCTGCGTTGTCACAGCACATCATGAATTTTTTTTAGCAAAATGGAAAGTACCTACACATCTACTTCTAGGATGAGCTACGATATCATACATTTTTAATGAATTTAATTTTCAGCTAATAGAGAATATCTTACTTTCGATACTCATATTTTCCCAAAAACGAAAAACGAATCTAATAATCGCCTTAAATTTGTAATCAACTTTCGTAATAAAAAGCTCTTTAACATAAAAATAATGACAGCATAATCTTGAAATTTTGTGCAAAGTAGCTGTTATTAAATATTTGGGCTATATACGACAGTTTACGATAGCTTGTGAACGCCCCAATTGTAATAATAGCATTCTATTTTAAATCGAAAGCAGTACGTGAAGCACTGTATCTTCGGAACAGTAAAAACTTGGCTAGAAACTTGGTATAAGAAATTGATATATCTTACAATCAAGCATATTATTACACAGCTTTTTGCAAATGCTTAAATTTTCTAAATCGAAGAAAAGATGTTTCTAACTCAAAAAAATTATTAATTACAAATGTAGGGGAATGTCGTCATGATCGGGGCGCTGTAAGGGTTGGGACAGTGATTTCTCTCCGTTATATCTCACTGGCGTGCGTTAAGTTATTACAGTATTGTTTGTCAAGACGAAAACAAACTTTTCATGTCATTTCGAGTTCAGAGCGTAAAGTGGATATAAGTATTACGTGACCGCGTGTTAAAAGAGTAAAAAACTTTCTAACAATGCCAGAAAATGTGGATTAGTTTTAAAAATAACATGCAAACATCAAAAGAAGTTAACTTAAATTGTTCGATAAGGTTTAAGAACTGGAAATATGTATCATTTCATGGAGTTGGCATCACGCGAATATTCTGCAAATGATGCGGCGGTAAATAACGTGTGTTGTCGGAACACCGAAAATGTTGTTGTAATGTTGCGTTTTGACTCAGGAAATACATTTATTCACCCGTGCGAGTTTTTCGTGTCTTTTTATCATATCATATCATATCATATCGTGTGTGTAAAAAAAATGAAATTTTCCTTAAAATTCACACAGAGCGATTTTTATTTTGATTTCAGGTCTCTTTTCCTGGTTTCCAAGTGTAATTCACGTCATTTTCAATGATATTCCTTCATTTCTTACTGATTTTCTACTGTGCTCCGACCCTGTCCCCCAGACTACAATTTTTGTGTTTTGTAAATGTCCGTAACTCCTGAAATATTAATCCAATTATATTTTGATGTTCAGCATTGCAATTTGTGAGATCTTTTCGATGATATGCAACATTAGTAAAAACTTGGCATTCAACGGAAGTTATGAGCAAAAGTCAAAACATGTTCCAACCCTGACGACACTCCCCTTATATCAAAATAAAGGTCTATTAATATTCTACGTAACAAACCTAATTTCATTGAAGTTAATATTATTGAAGTTATGATACATTCTCTAAGTCTAGCATATACCCTTCCGCGGTGCAAGAATAGGAAAAATTGTAAAACTTTCCAATCCGTACTACGAAACAAGAACAAAATACACGTCAATCCTTTTTGCAACACTTAAAAGCTTCCCTGCAACGATACCCATGTATATGTTCAATGCAATGAAATGTATTATATTAAATTCAACTCTGTGCCTTTCTCACTCTCTCTGTGTTTATAGACATATATTTCTCATTTCTTATATACTACAGTCACGGTTGCCACTTACTCATATTATTTTGTACCAATATTTACAAAAAAATGTACCAAATGGGGGGAAAATGTACCAATATAATAAATAATATTAAATAACATTAAATGTTATTTATTAGTCTGGTGTTCGAGTCTCAAAAAATCGATTATTTTTTTAAATGTATTTCGAAAGCACAATATATTGAAAGTATACTGTAAAAGTTTCAGACCAAAACTCAAAATATTAACGAAGTTATAGCTCATAGCCGAGAGCGCCTGTTGTGAAAACTTTATCTGTTGTTAAAACTTAAAAAGCGTTTTTCTCGAAACAACTTTTTTTTGACTGGCTCAAGGGTCTGAGAGAATTCTATTGAACCGATTGGGCTGAACTTTTAATGTGTTATTTTATGTGCCAATGGCTCTCGCAGGTAGTAGAATTTTTAATCATTATTTCCTATTTTTTACAACGATTTTCAACAAAAAACAACGCGATTTAAAAAAAAAATTTGGAAGTTTAATCCAAATGTTTAAATCTACTACCTGCTAGAATGACAAACCTACAGAACAATAATCTATTTAAATTTTTGCTTAAGAAGACTTCAAGTACTGTAATCACCAGGGCCAACCCCACACCTTTTTTTAGGTGCCCACTTTGGACGTAAAAAATACCACCAAAATATCGTAAAATAAACTCCAAAAAAAATTTTGTACAGTTTAAGATGTCAATAATAACATATAAAAAAAATGAAATGATCGCATTTTATTTTGTTATAATAAAAAAATCCCGAAATAACCTTGAAAATTAGGCCGGAAAACTAGACTACATCCACTAATTCAAATATATTTTGTATTTTAAAAGTAGTTTTTGGCCGACTAGATATAATGAGACTCTTAACATCCAACACAAAATTCTTTTGAAAGCATTATATATTATATATATTTAAATTTTACCTTTTTCAACAAAAAATATTTTGAACATAACAGCCCAACCTAAATAAGGGCGAAATGCGTATGCGCGAAATTACGCAGCGCACTCATACGCAATACCTGATTGAAATAGAGCGCAGCGTACTGTCATTTTGTAGGTGTCAAACATATTAAAATTGGAAGTTACTCATCTATATTATTTGCTGTGTTCTATGGCAAAAACTCTCCCCTCTCAAATTTCTCTCTTTACCCAATGTCAAAATAGAAAATAGAAATAGAAATAAGTTTGGGTAAGTGCGCTGCGCATTTCAGTCAGCTTCATACAAAATGTATGGGCATGAGCCATTTTGACAGAAATTTAACGCATTACGCACTTATTTAGGTTGGGCTGTAAGTTTACAATTCTTAATTATTATGAAAGCTAACTTTGCCTACAGAATGTACCACATTTTAAAAACATGTACCAATGTACCAAACGCAGGAAAATAGACAAAAATGTACCAGTTTTGGTAGAATTGTACCAAAGTGGCAACCGTGACTACAGTTCTACGTTAATGTGCGTTCTCAAATCGTAGTATAATTTAGTAAATATAATATTTTTGAATTTTGTGCTATCTTGCATTTATACTAGACTTAGAGAATCACCCCAATATTTTGTGACAAGTATTTTTTTAAAAACCCTATATTTCAGTGGGGGTTGAAAATACACCCTATGTCCGAAACAATTTTTTTCTCAGAACTAACTCGAGAGTTACGTCTTAAATTTTTTTACATTCAAACCGAACCATCCTGTATAACTACATATCGCTACCTTTCTTTTGCTAAAGTCTTTTTCCAAAATCGAGATTCTCATGCATTAGGATTAAACGCTTCCATCTGTATCTTCAACTTTTTATTACTAGTAGTAAATAATAAGTTTTATTTGTATTAAACAAAGTGTAAACAATGATACACAAATTTGTTTTCTTTATAAAAAAATATTATTAAGTAACTTGAACGTGTTAAAAGAGATAATATGTAAATATTGTATAAGTAGCCAGTGATTCTCTTTATGTACATCCAACACTGTTTTAAAGTTTGTTTAATTTTTACGAATATAAATTTTCAATATTGCATAAATGATTTTCTTATCCATAAAAATATAACGCTGTTGCAAAAAGAAGAATACTATCAAAACAAATGTTTTCCCAATTGCCAAAGTTCCTCTTACTTGTCAAAATGCATCCACCATCTTAATTCTTCTGCCATGGATGTACCTCTACATATAGACACATCATTTTAGTCTAAATCAAAATCGAACTTGCATGTTCCAAACATTCATTTTGAACATCCTCTGCCCGCTTGGTGGTCTTCGTTAATCATCGACAAGAAATCGTTCAGTTTCCTGGTCATTCAATTCTTTTGTCGTGCTCATTTCGCATTCCAACAACAAAGACTATGATATAAAAAGCACGTTCTCAAAATGCAAAAGTTACTCAAAGGTCATGCTTCGTCGTTTCGACGACGCACATTTAAAAAAATCATACTTTCATAATGTATATTCAGCTGAACGTCTACACACAGCAACAGATTGCCCACGACTGGCGCTGTATGAAAAACGAGCACCAAACAAACAAACTTGAAACGAAAAACTGTAAAAAGTAAACACGCGTCGTCGATTCGCCAAAGCATGTCTATCCAGGGTTAAGTTTTAAAACATTTAATTTATTTTGCATAAGATAAAAATAAAAATCATTGAAAAACTGTTTAAAGATACATTTTTGGAAGAGAACTCATTTAAAAAGATTGTAGGTACGCAGCAAACTATAAATAGAATCCTTTTTACACTTTTTTTTGTTTGTTTTATGCTTCACCCACCAGCTGGAGCAACATGTCATTATCACGAACAATCAGTTGTAAGAGAACGTTAATTGCTTTCCTCTTTATTATTAGTTTTCTCTACCAATTTTTGTCTTAATTAAAGTTCAAACTGACGACGACACGTAACATATACATACATACATACAAAATCTTTCATAAACATCCCAGTGGTGAAAATTTTTTTAATTGAATATAAAAGGGAAGTAAGTAAAGTTTCTAGTGAGTACGTATAGAAAACGACTTAAAATTGCTCAACTTTAAAAAGCGTTTTTCCTCGAAACCATATTTTTCAAAATATCTCGACAAGCACTGAATCGATTGACTTGAACATAATTATCTAGTCTTTGTCGTAAGGTTTTTTTTAGTGACTTAGATTTTGTCTAATCGGCAAAATATTAACGAATTTTTGCCTAAAAATCGCTACATTAAGTTGAAACGCTCGCCTTTTTTTCAAATAAAGATATTTTCAAAATCACCTACTGCAAAGACCACATTATAGTACTAATGTTAATAATCTTTTAGGGTTTCTTGTTTTTGAAGATTACAGATGATATAAGAGTGGTTACCGCGAAGGCTCTCTTTTTTTGGCAGTTAAAAGAGGACACGAATACTCGGCCAATATTGAAGATTTTTTAATATAAAAA
Source organism: Toxonevra muliebris (assembly GCA_963691655.1). Taxonomy (NCBI): domain Eukaryota; kingdom Metazoa; phylum Arthropoda; class Insecta; order Diptera; family Pallopteridae; genus Toxonevra; species Toxonevra muliebris. The sequence continues at coordinate 81,241,224 of OY829326.1, forward strand.
ATTTAACAAATTCTCAGAAGTGAGCAAAAAATCAATCCGACAATTCATATCATAGTATAAAAACAAAACGAAGTTTGTGACAATATATTTAGAAAAAGTTTATTACTTTGCTCTACGAAATTTTAGCTGGAATGCCCAAAAATTTAAATTCATTTTGTACTCTACTTTTAATACATGTATGTATATTACCCGTTCTGTATATAAACCCTCTTTTTAAAGTGTTAGGATGCTTCTGGATTGGTGTAAAGTGAACAAATCTGTATTTTTGTAGTTTTTCGACTCACAATGAAAGTAATTTTTTGCAGATTCAGCGAGAAATTCTGTTTTGAAAATTTGTAGTAATAAGTAAGTCCGACAGAAACTGAATTTCGGCCAATTTTCTAAGTGATATCGAATAAAACCGATACCGAAAATAAAATTTTTACTTTCGAGTATTTTTTTTAAATTGAAAACATAATTCATATTAAAGTATTTACTTGAGAGTAAAGAGAGACTTGAGTGATTTAAGTGTTATTCAAATATCCATTTATTCTTGCTCTACTTCTTGTAAAAAGGCCACAACCAAACCAGAATACTCACAGTGTTAAATGCGTAGATATCCTGTTGTGTCCTAATGTTCTTAGAAAATTTAAAACTTAAAATGCTTTCTTTGAACAATTTATCGTAAACATTAAACAGTCAGTATAACAAAGTTTCGGTTTTGGCCAATCGAATTTCGTGGCTTGCACGTTTTTGGGCATTATTAATAATTTAACAGATTTCTCTTGAATGCTATTTTTTTAAAACCTATTAACCCTTTATCTTCCTGAATTATGGGTCTTTTTGCTACATGGGTCAGAAAGGCCCATAAATAAAGGTTGCAGAGGGTTAATGTGTTCTAAAAATTTTTTTTCCATAAAATGTTAATATAGGTCCTGAACACAGTATTCTTCTTAGACTTGATTTGAGATATTTTACGAATTTTCTAATTTATAGGCTTTTATCACTTTTGTATGGCAACTCTCCTAAATAAAAGCCCATTTTCAAAAAAAAAAAATTTTTTTTTTCTTTAAGCTTCTTAAAATAATAACGTGTACCAAAATTTAAGTTACTGGCACAACTCTTTCAATTTTTTTCTATCTTTTGTATTTTGTATGAGAAATTATTCCAGCATGACATAAATCAAAAAATTTCATGTAGCGAATTCCAATGACCATTACAATTTCTTATTTTAAAATAGTTGAATCCCCTATATTCAATTATTGTTCATCAAAAAAGGTCAAGACACCTTGTCACGGCAACGGTAAAGTTGGTTTTTGTTTGAGCTGAATAGTAAGGTGGCCCGAGGACTTATATACTGGTATTTGATTTTTCGTTTTTTCTTCAGAATTCCGTTGTGAAATGTGGTGGTTTTACCCCTTTGGATGGACCGGCCATATACATAGATGTTGCCTGTGTACGTTTTAGTTTTCGTACGATGTGTCAAGCACATTTCATCATAAGTGGCGGTTCAGACGGGAGCAAGCATGAAAAGCCTGGTCAGGCGTGTCGTGTTCACATGAGTGCAACCATGACGGACTTTTTCTAATCAAAAAGGAACGGTGGAATTGGAATTTTGTCACTTTTTCTTGTGCTCATTAAGATAGGTTCTTTTGTTCGCAAAAAATGCAAAAGAAATATCAATTAAGTGCCTTAAATATGTACTAAAAATTAAGTAAAAAATAAAAGCAACAATCTCTTAATAAATTAAAATAAGTTTATAAAAAAATAGCGAGAAAACGAAGACTGTGTGTGCCGAAGATGCGCATTGTTTATTATTTATTTATTATGAGGGAAAGTGGTAAAATCTGAACAATATGAACATGGAACATTCATCAATGCGCCGATTTTTATTTTATTTTTGGATTGTCGGTGCAACTCTGCTATCTCTCTCTCTCTACCTATTTCTTCTACCTTTCTCTTTCAGACATGATTCATGTCTGCACTCGTCTGAACAGCCACTAAGATTAATATACAGCATGTTATAAAACATGAACAATGGCCAAAGGTTCGTTGATCTTTTGCAACTGTATCCAGATACTATTTGGTCTATTTATTATCGTTGTAATCCAGGATAGAAACCGACTTATATTTTTCAGTGGCTCGCGTATAGTATTGGGTTGACAGCAATAGCACATAGTTGTCTACCTTATCAACGTACTGCAACATTGTCACATTTTCGTTGAGAGAAGTAAACAAAGTTTCGTACAAAAATCTGTGACAACTACAGATAAAAAAGTTTTTCGTGCATATTTTTTTTCTTTCTAATAGTAATAAAGATATTTGGTGTCGAGACAAAGGACATCCAGACAAAGAAAAATATAAAATGGAATGTGGCTTGTGTAGGCCACATGGTACAGTCCCTGAAGTTTTGGTCTTAAAAAGTTTTTTTTTGTTTAAAATTCACTAGGGGGAAAAATATTCACTTTTGTAAATCGAGATGGCCTGGTTAGGCCACATTGCCCATCGGAGGGTTAATAAGCTTTTCCGCCACGGGCCGGATATATGGTTAAGAGCAACCATGTTACAGGAAAGGCTTCCAAATGAATCAATTACAGTGTTCAAGTCGAAAAATGTGACATCCGGGGCACACAGGTGCTAAAGCTAATTCGAGTACGCTGAATCCAATGGTGCTAGCCATTTTACTATGGTTGCTCTTGCTACAAGTCTGAGAGCCAGGCGCCCCAATCTGTGAGTATGTTAGGTGGTTGCTATTTTTAGTAAGTGAAGAGGACCATAACAAAATGCAATAATTCCACTTTTTAGGATTTTAATTTTTTTGACTTAATTAAGTTCTACATGTTGAAATCAATGTAACCATTATTATAACTAATATCTACGGCCATTAATTTTCTTTTATTTCTATTCCAAAAATAAAGATTCAGACCAAAATGAAACATTTCCAATATATATCCTACTGACTTCAATTAAATTTATTCATTTATCTAAAAAGTTGTGAAAATGGAATTATTGCAATTTGTTATGGACCTCCTCAAGTGTTCCTAAATATAATGAATTACGTTTCCTGAAATAAATTTTTTTAAATCCAACGAAATTCAATCGAAGAAATCGAATTTTTCTATTTTATGAGTTATCGCTTCTATTACACTGTGTGACATTGAAAATATTTTTTCCATAGCTCAAATTGTAGGTATAGTCAATCAGATAAAAGTTGCTTGCTTAGAATTTTGAATTGACCCTCAAAATCTGGACTTAGGGCAGAAAAACCTATTTCTAAGTTAAAGCATATACTTGCCCGTAGGTTTATTTTTATTTATCCCAGGAGTAAGTCTTTATTTCGGCCCTAAGTCCAGATTTTGAGGGTCAATTGAAAATTCTGAGCATGCTGTTTTTTTCTACTTGACTAGACCTATGACAGGTGTAAACCTCGAAAAAAGTATATTAAAATTTTTGTTTTTTGTCACACTGTGTTATTAGTAACAACAAAAAAAATTTCAAAATTTATAAAGAAATACTTACAATCACTAGCGGATCCAAGGGCAAGCAAGGCACTGCAAATGTCATATATAATTTATCTGCTCTTATTTATTTGGTGCTTTGGTAAAAGTAAATAAAAAAACAGAGCAAGAAACCAACAGCTAAGCACCAATTCATATTTGTAAAGCAAGGATTTGTTGTATAAATACAAAAGGACATTAAGGGCATAGTACATATTTACATATAGTACATATAGCAATATACAGAGTTTGTTTTTGTGTGTGCCTATTGAATAATCAACCTGGTTTTCTATTTACTTTAACTTTTAGGTTGAACGCGAAATTGCAATTATGAAATTGATCGATCATCCGCATGTTTTGGGTCTGAGCGAAGTCTACGAGAACAAAAAGTATTTATATTTAATATTGGAGCATGTTTCCGGTGGTGAATTGTTTGATTATTTGGTAAAGAAAGGACGATTAACACCGAAGGAAGCACGTAAATTTTTCCGTCAAATAATATCTGCATTAGACTTTTGTCATTCACATTCAATATGGTAAGAATAATTGATAATTAATAGTTGTCGTAATTTTTTAAATTGCGCAAGAATTTTGAATTACTCCAACGATTTTGATTGAGCTTTAAGTGTTGGTTAAAAAATGAATGAGTTGAAGTAACTTGAGAGAAGAAAAAAAATCTTCTATGCAACTGAGTCATAAAAATTATTGTTTGAGTTTAATTCTTTTGCTCAGGTATAAAAATTACTTTTTGAGTTTTATTTTCTTATTTGGCAATAAAAGTTAATATTTTGGTTTTATTTTTTTTCGAAAAGAAAAACCAACGTAAAAAGTAATCCGCAGAATAACGGAAAAAATTTATTAACTTGCTCACAATAAAACAATGTTGTACGACGTTTTGAGTTTTTCGTTGAGAAAAAACTAAAATTCAAGAAAATAAAACTAAATAAAAAAATAATTTTCATTCCTGAGCAAAAAAATTAAACTCAAAAAATTGTTTTTATTCTGAAGAAACAAAAATATAAATCGTAAGATAATTTTATCGGTTGAGGAAAAAATTTAAAAAAACATTGGCTTAGGGCTCATTTAAAAGTTTGTAGAACGTCAGAGATCTGCTCTACAATTTTTCAAAAATGGCCAAAAACGCTATTTTTAAGGGTTTCAACTCCATCGTGGCATGATGTAAAGTTTTTGACCTCAGATTCGTCTTCATTCGGAAACACTTATTCGCACAAGAAAAGTTAAAATTTGTGTAGTATTATTTGCGGTCTCTGATGCTACTACTGGGCACAGACAACTCAAATTTCCAGAGTGGTCTCAGGCAGAGACATTACATCTGAGTCATCACAGAGATAGGATAATGAGACTTGCTCAATAATTTGCAAATATTATATTGTTGTCTTTAACTATTGTAACCTATGCTGCTTTTGTGTGGAAGTCTTTCAGGGGTCGGTTATCGCCAATCTAAGTAAGCTGCCTGTCCTGTCCAACTCCTGCCATTCAGGTGTTTATTGGACTTGCATATCTATACATCTTCATATGAAATACAGCTGGACTATTCTGATGCTGCAAGTTTTATTTATTGCTAACAGATGTCATAGGTCATCTAAGCATTCTTAGCGATAGTCCCAATACTATTTCTGATAATATAATTAAGGATTTGTGCCTTGGTAGAAAATTTATTATTAGTAAATATTTTAACTCCAGGTCTGACTGGAATAGCCAATACCCAAAACTTCGCTGTCTTCAATTTTATTTGTTATAAAGACGGTTAAAAATTTAATTGTTATTTTCAAAATAAATCTTCAAAAGGAGTGAAATTTCTTTGGCAACAAAACGGCTTTCTATGCACTGTAATTTTGAAGTTTGCAATAGATATTGGGGAATGAGAGTCTTAAAAGCCTCCAGCACTTTTTCTGCTCAGATAAAGTTATGCTTTGTTTTGGGTACCTAGTTACGGAGTGATGTTTGTTTTTGTTGGTAACAGAAAGTCTATTAGCCGTTTCGAGATAACAGATATCATGATCTTTGTAATAATGGTCTTGATAGCTGTAGACAACCAAAATAATACTGGTTCTAGGTCCAAGAACCAGTTTCCGAACCCTTTCTTGCCAGGAGGTCAGCAGATTCATTTCCTGAAATTCCTGAGTGTCCAGGAACTCATATCAATAGATTGCATAACCAGTTTAGATGTGGTTAGGCGATTAAGCAATGATTTAAGAACAGTCCGAGTGTCACTAAATACACAGATACATCCTTCCTCCAGCCATTATCAACGGCATGGTCCAGTTCTGCTGGAAAAACAAAAGCATACAACCCAAGAGAGAAGTGAAGGTGCACTCCATCATTTTCTATGAAGAAATCAGAACTCGAACCGTATTTTGTTTTGGAGCCGTCAGTAAAAATGCGCGTGAAGTCAACTCCAGACCCAGATCTCATGCCAGATTTGGGCTTCTGGCATTTGTGTTGAATAGCGCTGTGTTTCTGTCAGGTCTGAATTAGTATCATCAACAATGTCACCAATATCCCAGCAAGTGTCATACCTGTAGATGGCTTTGACAGCCTCTTCTTTAATATAAAGGGATGGAAAGTTAGGCAATGCATCCAAGGATGAGCCAAGTGTTGTCGGAAAAGCTCCCGCATAACAAATGGCCACAGTCCTTGAAGTCTGGCAAGAGCTTTCCTAACGCTGTCAACATTAAGTCTGCTCCACCAGACTATGGTTGCATAGGTGATGATGGGTCTGATCATAGCTTTATAAAGCCATAACACTTTATAAGGTGATAGACCCCATGTTTTGCCAAAAATAGCCTTACATTGACAAAAATCTGCCAGCGCCTTGGATACTTTTAGCTCAACATGAGAACGTCATAGAAGTTTACTATCTAGAATGACTCCTAGATATTTCACTTCATGGGATAGCTGAATAGTGATTCTTCTGAGTACTGGTAAAATGAGACCATAAATTTTCCCCTTTCTTAGTGAAACGAATAACACCAGTTTTAAGAGGGCTAACCAATAGCCCGTTTGAGCAACACCATAAGTCAATCATATTCAGAGCAGTTTGGGCCTTCCTACAAATAAACCCTAACGATTGGCTCGTGATTAAGCAGTAAACATCGTCGGCATAGGCTTGTGTGTAGATTGTAGCAGGTGTCAGACAGGCTAACTAAGCCACCGATTGCAGCAAAGAGAGCCTTTGACTGTTAGGGGGTTATACATCTGGGCATTATCAGATATCATCTAAATAAGCTATATCTGAATATGTCGGTACGACAATTCGCATTTTGTAAGAATATGATGCGTTGACTCGTCACAGAAGCCACAAGCCTTTTTATCGGTCGTTCTTTTTAAGTATTTGCCTTTGGTTGGTTACAATACATCAAAGGATCCCTAAAAATGAAAGGTAGTAGCTCAAATATTACCATCTCGTTGGTTTAAGTATTCCACTACACTGCCGTTGCATCACTCACTCCTTTAAGCATAACTACATACAAATCAGTTTTGTTAAGCCTTTTTTAATTATTGTCAACACTTCAATATTTACAGTCATCGAGATTTGAAACCAGAAAATTTGCTACTTGATGAGAAGAACAACATAAAAATAGCAGATTTTGGTATGGCATCACTGCAACCTGCTGGCTCGATGTTGGAAACCTCATGTGGATCACCGCATTATGCATGCCCAGAAGTCATAAGGGTAAGTTCGAATAGATTTATGTGTGTGCGAGTAGAGATTACAGCATGCCATCATGACATAATGCAGGCAGGCAAACAGGCAGGCAGGCAAAACTTCAATGTTCAACATTCACTGCTCGGCAGCTTAGAGGCGAAAATGTATAACAGAATTAAGCTATGGAAATATTTGCTAATAAAGAGTAACTATGTGTATGTGTACTCGATAATTACGTCGAGGTGATAGGAAATTAAAAAGTGTCAAGGATAATTTGAAGAAAATTGTACAAAATTGCTTGGACTTGTATGCAAACGAGAAGCAAATTTTCAAGCATAAACAACGAAAATTTATTTGGTTACAAGGATCAAAATACTAGGAGATGCAATCTATCTTATTTACTCTTGCTCAATGGTATATAATACTATTTTTCTCCCTTTACGTAATTTGAATATATTTTTGCTTTTTCTTTTATCTATGCAAATATTTGTGCCCTCTGCAACTCCCCACCGTTCCTTACCTTGCTTTCATTTGCATTGGCCGTCGACCATTTGCGAGTGTTGTGACAATCGCATCATGTTGGAAGTCAAATACATTTTGAAAACATGAAAATGCAAAACATATAGAAACTATGTTCTCACACACACCCCCACATCTCTCTATCTTCTATCGAGAGCATCCATGAAAATAAATACGCATTCAAAATGCTGACAATGGAACATTTTTCTCGATAAAAACAGACAGACAGACGGACAGAAACAAAGATACTTTTGATGTTATGTTGTCCATAATTTTGTTATTGGTATGACGCACAGCAACATCATCATATGCTGCACACACACACAATTACATACGTACATAAATAGTACATCATATTTGAACAAATGGTAATAAGCTACCACGTATGTATGTATGTAAGTATGTGTGTGAGTGTGCACATGTCTATCTGAATATTTTAGATATAAAATATATTGCTGTGTATCCTCCACATCTATGCAAATGTCAGTTTCATATGTAAATATTTGTGATTTTATGAAGCTATGTTGTCCTTTGTTTGACTGAAGCGTGTTTGAGTGCGTGTGTATGTGTGTGTGGATTAAGATGAAGTAGTATTTGTGGCATGCTCAGAAAATTATGGTATATTCGTTGTCTTTGGAATGTTTGTAATTTATAGAAGGTATACGAATATAAAATATTTAAATCCTTTGTGAATTTAGAAAGTCAAAGGTCTGGAGACAATAAGCATTTTTTATATTTTACGTACATATATACAGATATTTAAGGCAATAAGCGTGTATACATAAGTAAAGGTCACCTGTCGTGCTTCAATTTATCTCTATCGAACTGTATCAAAATTAAATCACAAAGAAACACCATTTTAGCTCCATTATCTCATCAAACCAAACATAAACTTTTGCATTGCACCTATCCACACACACACACACACTTTTCTCTAAATATGCAATAAAATTTATTTTCTGAAAAATCAGCACAAAAACTTAAGGTTTATACATATATGAACAAATATCGGCCGCTTTCTGCAACACTGTCATAAGTATAAAAATAAAATTTTCGAGAAAATCGCATTTAAAGATTTCAATGAACTACCACTAAGTAGAACGCAATTACGACAAAAATTATTCTCACCAGAAAATTTCATGAGGTACCATTATGATTTTTTATACAAGGTAAAGCATTAAATAATATACATTTGGATATGTTTTCTACCAAAATTTGTTTCTTATGAGGAAACCGACCTCTTGACATTAGGACCATTTGGACATATGGCCGGGAGGCGGGAGCACAAGGTAAAGTCTGTGCTAATCTTTGCGCTCCTTCGTCTCAAGTTGATCCAAACCCTTCCTGTGGCACTCCTAGATTGCGATCTGACTCTCGTCAGAGAGCTAACTAATGTGTGCAGCGGGTTTCTATGTAATCTTGAATGAACGGTTGTGCACCACGTTAAAAAACAACTCCACTGAAACTGTAAACCAAGCCTGGGATATAGAACCTTCCTAATATTGACGAACATCACAAACGCCCAAAGAACAATGCTTTACGGATTTGTACCTGGAATGTCTGAACCCTCTCCAGGGAAGGTGCCTCTATCCAGCTGGAAGATGTCTTGGAAACATACTGAGCTGATATCATCTCTATCGAAGAAATGGGATGGGCGTCTTGATCAGAAAAACGAATTTGGTGTTGGGTTTGTGATTGTCTCGACGGGTCAGGAAAGTTTCTTGGTCCAATGATCGGAAATCCAGTTTCCACGATGAAGCCACCTACAACGGAATGAGACTGATGGACTTCGCCGCGGCATGGTACATAATATTTAGTACCTCCAGATTCCAACATTTCGATATCCATAAAGTAACTTGGCTGTCCACCATCAAAAAACATGAAATCAGATTGTAAAACGTTAATACGACCAAGAGTGTCGCGAAGCTACTGAAAAGAGAAACACATTATGTAGTCAGTTGCAAAATGAGCTGCTAAGGGGTGATACAGACAGTTGAAAAGGGAGGAAAAACGAAAGGCGGAAAGGCGTGAGTTCAATCATATTGAGATGTTTGGGGACAGGAATGAAGTTCGAAAATTCTTCGGAAGAATAACAAACCGTTAGGGTTTGAAGATCAGCGCCTCTTTCTGCAAAGACGAAGATGGAAATCGGGTATAAGATGCCCAGGGTATTATGAGATTATTATTATTGTGCCCCTTCATGGACTTATAGTATTTCCATAAGTCCAGCCTCCAATTTAATTTGAGATTGATCCTATTTCTATGGAGCTGAAATTGATATATGGTGGTCACCCAGATTTCTTTTTCGAATATGCATAAGTGCGGGGCACTGTTCTAAGATGTGCTTTGCAGATTCCCTATCTTCTCTGCAAAACCTACATGTTTCATTAGCTGTAGTCCCCAGTTCTGTTAGTTCTGAATTCTTGTAATGATTCTAAGACTATTCTTTGACAAATTCATACATTTCTTGAAGCGTTTTAGGTTATAGGTTCCAAATATTGTATATAGTGCTTTCGAATGCTCTAGTCCTGGTCTGTGTTCCCCATATAATTCCCTTTGATTTTCTTCTTCTTTCTTAATTAGTGTATTCCTTTACCTATTCCTCAGAATGGCTACGGACCTACGTGTATCCGCAGATTCATTGCCTTCAATCCCAATATGACCCGGAACCAAAAGCACCCAAACGCGATTATATAACCCATGCGTATTTGTTTAACAAAACACTCCATTACCAGTTTTGAGGAGACCTGGTGAGTTTTAAATGTATTGATAGCCATTTGACTTTGGGTTAGGATCGCAATGTTTTGGTTCCGGTTGTTACGCTTGAGATTAAAGCATGCACACCTATCAATTGCGTATATTTCCGCTTGAAAAATACTGTTGTATCCACCCATGAGCTCAGAGTAATTTATCCTCGGCCCAGATACTCCTACAATAGTTTCTTCCTTCTGTGAGAGAATCCTCTGTGCACTATGTTATCATATGCTGGTCTATCTTATACGTTTTAGATATGCCTTTGTATATTGTTGTTGCTAAGTTCTGTTTTGAATCGTTTTTCAATACTAAACTTTGGGTGCATGTTGCCTCTCGGTATAGCAATTTCAGGATGCTGTCTCTCTAGAATATCAAATTTCTAACGATTAAGCCAACCATTTGCCCCGGTATCTTCACCAGACATCCTTAGGATAGCCCTCTTCATCTGATGTAAGTTCTAATAGGTCCTCCATGGGTGTCGTCGGACAATTTCGCATGGCTCCAGTTACGCACACGCAAGCCAATCTCTGCAGCTTATTAAGCGCGTCGATGATTGCCTGCTGCCTTGTTATTTCCGGTCAGACAATAATCCATAACTAATCATAAGGCGTACATCCATTGCATACATCCATCGTATGGGGTCCTACTCTAACTTTTTCCTGCGATCGATCTACAGGACATAAATGATCTAGTAGCCTTCTTTGATATTTCACTAATATGTCTTTTTAAGAGTAGTTTTTGGTCTAGGGTTATCCCAAAATTTTATTTCCCTCTGAAATCCTATTTCTTTCCCATTTAGGCTAATAGTCTTGAGAGTCTTAAGTTTATACTTCCTTGTAAATAGTACATTAGTGGTCTTCGCTGGATTGACATTTTTAAACCCATTTGTATTAAGTCACATAGAGTATCCTCGAATTTCCCCCTACAGATTATTACTATGTCATCAGCGTAGCCCTGAATTGTAAATCAAGTTTTAGCTAATTCTTCAAGTAGTTTATCTACAACAACACTCCATATCAGCGGTGATAAAATTCCGCCTTGTGGACAACCTCTAGTTATGTTTGCTTTTATACTGCTATTACCAGTTTGAATTTGTACTGTCCTGGTAGTTAGCATTTTGCTCATTCATTGCCCCTCTATGTAGGAGAGCTCTATTAATAGATTTATGTGAAGTATTGTCGAAGGCGGCACCCCTTGATATCAAGAAAAGCACAAAGTAGTATTTCTTTCGTTTCTAATGTTTCCTGAAGTACATTTGCCAGTTGATATAGGGCAGTTTCTGTTGATCTTTCTGCCCTATGAGCATGCTGGCATGGGTGCAGGGGGAATTTATTTGGGACCGTGGTCTTTACATAGTTATCTATTACGTTCTCTAGAGTTTTTAAAACGAAGGACCTTAGGCATATTGGTCTGAAGAATTTCGGGTGAAGAGGATCTTTCTTCCTCGCCTTCTGAATGAAGACCTTCTTAGCTTTTCCCCATATTTCAGGTAATACTACCTCTAGTGATTTGCAAGGAGGACCTAAAATATTATCAAGACCGCATATAACAAATAAGGTTCTATCGTATTGTGTGAAAAATTGTAGCCTATCGTCAACAAGTTAGTTGGGCCTTATCAGTGTGACTTCAGGCCCGATAAATCTACCATCGACCAGATATTTATACTACGCCAAATCCTGGAAAATACCCGAGAAAAACAACGCCACACCCACCATCTATTCGGCGATTATAAAGACCCTTCGACAGTACGATAACGAATCAATTGTACCAATTGTACGCCGAAGGTCTGGTTTTGGTATCCCTGCAAAACTCATTCGTCTTACCAAAATAACACTAATCGACACCACCAGCGCTGTGAAAATCGGGACAGACCTCTCCGAGCCATTTGATATCAAAAGAAATTTCAGACAAGGTGATTCCCTATCGTGCGACCTCTTCAACCTTATGCTGGAGAAAATAGTTAGAGCTACGAATATCGATATCTCTGATATTATCTTCAACAATAAGTCATACTGCTAGAATATTAATATATTTAACCCTTATTCTCCTGAATAAGTACACGTGTTCATTTTGCGTTTTCTTTTGTTTCAGATCGCATTATATAATTATATAATTAAGTTATTTACATCTTATTTATTTACTTACTTTTGGTTGCTTACTTGTTTTTTTCTCATAACAATGTAATAAAATTAAAATAAATAATAAATTTATAAAATCCATGCAAAATGTACTAAGGTACACGTGTACCTTTTCAGTAGATTGAAGGTGTAAAAGTTGTTAGGAGAATGAGGGTTAAGAACACCGCACGAGCAGTCAGTGTAGTTGAGTAGCTCGATTTTTTCGCGGGTTTTCTTGCAAAAATAAATTTCACGAAGCACTGGCTCAGATACGCAATGTTAAGAGGTCGCTCATAGAGTTTCCATGTTTCCCATATAAATTACACATAGATTTCGTTCAATAAAAGTATAATTTTTCTTTCTCTACCCAAATAACTCATGACTGACATTCTTGTCCTTTCATTATGAAGATTAACGATGAAATTAAATTTAGAAAAGTTGAATGGTTTTTTTTATTTAGGTAATGAGATTTATTGAGTCATGAAATGTGTAAGGAAAAGCAAAGCGTAATAATTTATTTGACTACATATTTATCCAAGAACGTTTTTTTAAAACTATATATGAGTCTAGGAAATCTACGAACTACTTATCGACCGATGGCCCACTGTCGTACTATTTAAAATTCAAAATAATGGTTAGGACTCAATAAATTTCATTATCAAAATAAAAAAAAATGTGTAGAAAAATTTTGTAAATTTCACTTCATCATTACTCTCCATAATTGGCACGCAGGAAAGTTGATGTATCTTTTTAAACAGAACACTCAGAATAACAAATAATGCATTAAATGATAAGTTTAATATTGTGTTTTAATACTATAATATTAAAGACTTAAATATCTTTGTTGTGCAAAATGTTCCGGGTATTCCTTTTAATGGACCCCATCAACCTTTGAACATCCGCTCTGGAAACTTTTGCGGCTATTTGGTTCCATTTTAGTAACATTGAATTCACATTTTTGACAATACCTGCATTTTTCTTCAACTTATATTTTGTAATAGCCCAGTATTTTTCGATCGGTCGAAGCTGGGGGCAATTTGGTGGATTCATATATTTGGGCACTACATCTACTTTATTTGTTTTCTTAGAGTAGTGGCAACTGGCTAAATCAGGCCAAAACTTCACTGGCGAATGGTGGTGACGAACAAATGGCAATAGTCGTTTCGAAAGGCACACACACACACATAGAAGAGGATGTCACAAATGCCCTGGATTTGAGACCACAGCTGCAAATAGCCTGCCACACCATTGCTTTCATTGCAAATTTATCCATTTTTATGTACTTGAATTTTGAGGGTACATTACCACGATTCGTTGCCATATAAAATTTTTGACCTGGAAGCTGTTTAAGATCAAATTTTACGTATGATTCGTCATCCACAATAATGCATCCATTGAATTTGGTCAAAACATTATTATAAAGAAGACGAGCACGTTTTTTGGCCAGCAAATTCTGTTTGTCTGTTCTATTTGGATATTTTATAGCACGATAGCACTTTAGCCCAGCTTTTATGCGTATTCGTCTAGCAGTACTTTTGCTGGTATTGAATTTTTGGCACGATCGCTATCCGATAGTCCGGGATTGCTTTTGATGGACCTTAAGATCTTTGCCTTTAATTTTAGGTTGGTGGTTTCCGTTTTGTTCACAACTTTTTTAGCTCTTTCAACACTAAGAGTTTCTTTATATCGTTTTATAACTTTACACACCGTTCTTTTGGAGATATTTAACACTTTCGCAATCTTTGAACCAGACCACGACGGATTTTCAATAAATTTGTTCACAATCAATTTTCTATTTGCAGCTTCCATTGTGCACACAATCACCAACTTGCGATCAATTAATATGAAAAATTTATCAACTAACGGTAACGATATTGTAAACAAATCCCAGTAAAAAATTTGTTGTTCTTATGGCTAGGGGCGACGGAAGAAAACTTCCCGACTTAGAAGGAGTTCTATTCGACCTACGGTTGTGGAACGCGCAGATGAGGACGACCAAATTCCCGTTGGAAAGACTAGATACCTTGCCAACAGGCACCAGCGCACGCATAGCATCATCGGTTGTAGTGCCTAACAATTTTTTTTTTGCTCACTACTGTTGATGTGATTGCATTTATATATGCTGGCGCCAAAACCAGCTTAGGTATCACTCAGAAAGTGCCTCCGGGAAAGCGAAATGTCTTTATGAACTTATTAATCATATCCCATTGTTTCATTTCTTGATGTTTTTTCTTTTTTTTCTTTTTGTATTTTTGGAGTTCAATTCAAAAGATTGTTAGTTTTGTATAGAAAACTATTTTGCAATTTTCTTCAATAACTACTAGTGATTCAATCGACTAAAGTACAATCTTACAAATCCCACAAAGATTACAAAACTAAAAATTTTTCCCAATGGAAATATAATCAAATGTAACAATTTTCGTAATCCAATTTCAAGTAGATATGCCGCAACCCTCTTATGAAATCACAATCGAACCCCACAATGAATTTTATGAATCAAACTTATCAAGAAAAAAAAACAAAAATAATAAAAGCCAAATCTTTATGCTTTTCTTTTTTATTTTCTTCCAAAATTTTAAGGGTGAAAAATACGATGGACGGAAAGCGGATGTCTGGTCGTGCGGCGTCATACTGTACGCGCTGCTGGTCGGTGCGTTGCCCTTCGATGACGACAACTTGCGGCAATTGCTGGAGAAGGTGAAGCGGGGAGTGTTCCATATTCCACATTTTGTGCCCCCCGATTGTCAGAGTTTATTGCGCGGCATGATTGAAGTGAATCCAGATCGACGACTTACGGTGAGTCATCATCAAATACACACACACACACACACATATATAGTATCCTTGCATATATACACAGACATATCTACGAAATTTTAATGGAACCATAACTAGTCAATGACAATTGCTGCTGTGTTGACAATGGCTAAATGGATGTCATTTTAATTGACTCTCCCCCATCGCTTCACTTTGCCATTACCTCCCAATGCTTTTTGTGTACATACATATGAATATTTGGGTCAATTTGATTTAAAATTTATGTTTGCATTTGCAGTTGGCCGAAATAAATCGCCATCCTTGGGTCACGGCCGGTGGCAAAGGTGAACTCGAATTGGAGTTGCCGATGATGGAAGTGGTGCAAACGCATGTCATTCCCGCTGCCTCTGCTGTGGATCCCGATGTATTGAATGCAATCTGCTCTTTGGGTTGTTTCAAGGAAAAGGATAAACTCATACAAGAGCTGCTAAGTGCGAAGTGAGTAAATATTGTGAATTTGTTTCTCATTTTTATGATTTGTTATTGTAAGACGGCATTTGGCTAGCTACAATTAAGAACGTTTAGCAGCTGCTGCTGGTGGTTGTGAATATGTAAATTTTTTTTGTTGACACCGAAAGCCATCATTTTCACAAATTGTTATAGTCAAAGTATAATTTATGCATTGAGTATAAAATTTATTTGTGTAATTATTTTTAATGAATGGTCACAAGCGAGGGAGGTAGTGGGGGCTGAAGAAATGATTTATAAATTATAGTATGCACATAGTAAATTGTACTGAAAAGCAACGCAAAGATCATTGCAATAAAAATAAATTAAGACTCAAATTTGCTTTATGTAAAAATTATAGAGATGAATCTCTACAACTGAAAATCTGAACTACTTAGACATTCAAAACTTTATCATCAACATATATTTTGCGCTCTCTGGTTATTTTATGGGTTATATATACTTGATTCCAATGCATTGATTGATTGCTACTTGTTTTTTTTTCAATAATTTTGATTATAACTTATCAGGGCTACTTCGGGCTAGTATGAATTTGAGGCTCACTTACTTTTACATAATATTTTTAGTCGACGAATAGTGAACTAATTTCTATACCTAACAGTTCGGAAGATTTTTATGCAAAGTATTGCCGACTTACATATGTATGTACATAATTACAGTTACTTACATTTCCTTTACTTTCAGTCACAATACCGAAAAAGTAATTTATTTTTTGCTGCTCGATCGTAAACGGCGACGTCCAGCGCTCGAGGATGACGATGAAATCGCTCAAAAGTCACGCAGTGAATTGGATGCAGTCGATCCACCTAGAAAACGACTGGATACGTGTCGCATTAATGGAACCAATTCACCAAGCTATGGGCAAATATCGGAGGGATCACCATTAACACCTAGACGGCAAGCATTCAAGTGAGTTTTAATATGCCGGGCAGCGTTTAAGCTAATTTGTTTCCATTTTTTCTTCTACAATTTTTACTCTTCCTTCAAATATTTATTGCACTCACTCTAATTGTTTCTCATTCTGCAACATTTTTACATTTTATACCAATTCGAAAATGAATTGAATCGAATTTATTTTACAACTAAATGAAATTCTTGACAAAAATTGGTTTTCTTGTTCTTTTACTTGCACGCTGTCACATCTCACCATACAACCACCACCACAACGTCCATTTGCACATTCTCGCTCCACACTATTCCCGTACTGCGTTCTCTATTATGTCTCTGCTAAATTTTCTTCATTTTTCCATATCTAATCAATAACTAACTAAACAAAAAACAAACAAACAAACCATAAATCCAACTGTCATTATACAAATGCAAAACAACAATAACATCAACCACAAACAGCTTCCGGTCATATAGCAGTTCTCGTAATCATCAGCGACGCTCACCCACTTCGGTTTCTTCAATGCGTTCCTCATCATATCACAGCCCAACACGCTGCAACTCGCCCATTAATTCGGCGCAACAGCAAGCCAATGCTATCTCGAGACCCTCTTCGCCTGCGTCTACATCGGGCCACTCATCGCGGCACTCAACCTATGCGGAACGTGAACGTTCCGGCTCAATACATCATCCGTCTGTTAGTCGCACACCCTCGCGTTCATCTCAGACTGGAGTGGAGGGCAGCAGTGGCGGCATAGGTGGTGGTGTGAGCAGTAGTGATACAGTCGTGCGTGAGGCACGTGAGCGTCGCGAATCATCACGTAACGAGCGTTCGTCTACGGTTCAGACAAGTTGTGTACCAGGTAGTCCCGGTGGCAATTCAACTTCTGTACATCATCGCGCTAACTCAGGGCCGACAATTGCGATTAGTATGTTCCATGATCCAGAGGCCAATAGTGGTAAGTAAAATAAATTCAATTGGCTTCAAGAACAAAATTTACATTAACTTTACATACATTTCAGTTACGAACCCTATACCTTCACCATTAATGAATAACAGCTCAGCTGTGATGTCCGGCTCACCTTGTAATGCTCCTGGTGGACAATTGTGGAAGACTAGACTCACAAATATCAAAAATAGTTTTCTTGGTAGTCCACGCTTTCATCGAAGAAAGTTACAAGGCAAGTTCATGAGGAACCCCAGGCGAAATTCTCTTCTAAACGATTTTTGTGTGTTCTTTTATAGTTTCTGCCGATGAGGTCCATTTGACACCAGAATCCTCTCCGGAATTGACAAAGCGCTCATGGTTTGGCAATTTAATAACAACGGAAAAAGACGAAACATTTACGGTGTTAGTGAAAGGCAAACCAATTGCCACGGTGAAGGCTCATTTAATTCATGCATTTTTGTCCGTAAGTTTCAGAAGAAATCACTGTGTATTAACTAGATTTTTTAGTAGAACAGTGGAAAGTTTTGGGAGAAAAAGAAATGAAACAGAAATTCGATTTCTGTACTTTCAGAGGATGTGCCGAAATCTCAAAGTATTGATACTTATACTAGTATGAAGTATTGAAAGCTGAGTATCGGTCCCTGTTCATCTTTCTCTCAATAATCTTTCTTTAAAGACCGAAGAAATAATAATTGTTCCAAATATCTGTTTGATAACCGATTTGGAGCCTTTGACATAATAGCACCTGATTCCGATAACAACGATTCGCAGAGAAATACAAATTTCATTTCCTGTCATTTCGCGAATACATCGGTTTTAAATGACTTTCTGGATTAGACAAATACAATGAAATTCCATCCTGGTCATCATTTCTTTTCTTTTAACCTTGCACTAGTTCTTTATGTTTCCAAAAATCATAAACTGTTGTCTCCTCTTCTGAATCACTTGTGCTGGAGCAGTCGTTCTCTCGCTTTTTGAACAAAGATTTCAGTTTTTGCGGTCCGGACACATGCGAATGAGTTTTAAAAATTATGACTTTTGAATCTTGGCTCCAATAATGTAGCAATCGGTACATGATCATTAGATTCAAGGTGAATCAGACGAAATCAGACCAAAAACTCTGCAACAACTTCAAACTCTGTTACAAAAGCATTTACTTTGGATGATAGGCATAATCATAAGAACTATTATGGAAATTGTGACGTACGTCTGGCCTGATCGAAGTTGTGACGTACGTCTGGCATGAGATTTCTCAGGTGACATAGTCAAAAGGTTTCAGCAACGCTGTCAACAGGTTTAGTATATCCACTTTGGATGGATTTGGAATTTCTGGATCAGTTGCATCATCCAAAGTTATTTCGATAATAATTCTTTGCAATCGAGAAAAGCGCTCTAACATATAATGAACAGAATCTCATCTAGTCTTGACATCAACAATTACTTTAACCTTTCTGTTGGCACCGCTTTTGTTTGTCACATTGCTACCACCACGGTCCAGCCAGACCGTCATATATTTATCTTGCATTAATTTAAATTTTCAATGAATACTGTACGAAAACCCTACATAGAATAAGAATAATGTATTTATATGCACATTTATTGAAAAAATTATGTTTTAGTTTTTAAAAAATTTCACATTTTGAAACAGCTATGAAGAAAATAATCTAACAATAGCTGCGTTGTATTCGCCACTTGCTTCTAGCTATGTATAACTAGCAGCGATAATTGTATGGGAAAACAATAACAAAGCCGCAGAGATGACACGAATAATTATAGTTGTTATGTATACTTAACAAGTTGTTTAACTACATCAAATTCTATTGTGAACTGCCAATAGGCAAAGAAGAAGCATGACAGTTTCCAAAAAACAGAAAAGGAAAATATGTGAATTGTCTGCGGGTGAAATAAGTTAAAATCATCCTTAAATATTCTTATAAAAAGTAAAAACTAAAAACTATGACCGCGATTGACCGCAATTACTGGGATCCATTAAAATGTTTCAACTCTAGCTGCTGAGCAGTTTCATTGTGAATAACATTAAAACAAAGAAGAGATTTAACAACTTAGTCGTTTTATTCGCACATGTTAAACTGACTGGCGAATAAAACACAGCTCATATATATAAAGTGAAAATATGTTTGTATGTCCGGCTATACTCTCTGAATGACATAAAAGTTTATATAATATTGCTTTATGTCTCTGACCTAAAGTTTGTAATTACAAGTGGGCGGGATACCTCCCATACAAAGCTTATACCATTTTTAATATACCATTCATAGCTGGCTGACAATACCATAGTACAGTAAAAATGTGGATGGGGTTGGAAAAAGGGGTGTAGCACCTACCATATAACCTGAATATTTATTATGGTATATCTCAATCACCATTTTTGGTCTGGAAATATTATCTGCCGATACCGAGCTTATACTGGAGTTTCAGATCTGAATTTGTGTTCAAATGGGCGTTGCACCTCCCATGCAATCTTAATGCTATTTTGAGTATATCTCCGAAACCACACATATTATAGTACTATAATTTAGAAATAGTCATTTACAGATATCATGGATTTTGGAGATCATAGTGATATTACAAATAATAAAAAATGTCAACAAAGTTCAAAAAGGTCTGGCCAGACCGTGGTGCCAATATAAGGGTTAAGCACCGATCCTTCCGCAACATTATTGCCAATTTGTATTTGGCGTAACTTATCCGACTGAATTAAGCTATTCATCCACTTCATTATTTTGGAATTTTGAATATTAGCAGCGTTTTATTCGCCAGCTAGTATAACATGTGCGAATAAAACGGCCAAGTTGTTAAGTCTCTTTTTCGTTATATTATTATTCACAATGAAACTGCTCAGCAGCTAGAGGTGAAACATTTTAGAAAAGATCGATAATTGTAGTAATGGATCCCAGTCATTGCGGTTAGGTTAGGTTGGAGTGGCTGTCGAGAGACATACTTAGGTCTAAACGACCCATTGTGATACAACATAGTTGGACCGACAGTTTTACGCCAATTCCGAACGGGGTGCGTTCATTGCGATTAATCGTGGGCATTATTTTTAGTTTTTACTCTTTGTGGAAATAATTTAAATCTCTAATGACAGTTTTTGTTTCTTATATAATTTTTAACTTCTTTTCGCCAGCAGATATTTCGAATCTTTTCCTTTTTGTGTATTGCCAAACTGTCATGCTTCTTTTTTTACTATTGGCAGTTCACAATAGAATTTGATGTAGTTAAGCAACTTGTTAAGTACACATATCAGCTATAATTATACGTGTTATCTTCGAGGCTTTGTTGTTATTTTCAATAACAATTATCGCTGCTAGTTATACATAACTAGAAGCAAGTGGCGAATAAAACGCAGCTATTGTTCTTTGACGACCTGGACTTTCAAAGCTTCTCCTATTGGAAAATTGTTTTGTTTTTTCTGAAACAAAATTATAGTTTTGAAATTTGATTAAACTCGAATTGTTCCGATTTTCATTTAATGATCATGGTAATGATAGTATCACGTTTCGTATTTCGTTTTCTTTGCGTTAAGAAAAAATGATTGTCATTCAAAACATTTCTAAATAGTTCATGGGTACGACCTCTCAAAAAACCAGCTAAATTTGTGGTAGTGTAACTATTTTTTGATATACTATAATTTTCTTTGCTGTACAAAATTTTGATATGATTTTTTCCTATCACTCTCCATTGGCGTAACCATGATCAGAAATTTTAGAAATTTATAAAAATATGTTTTACGAAAATTGATATTGTTTTTAAGCAAACGTACAAATAATAAGGGGCAGCAGATTAGAAAAATCGGGATAGTTGAATTTTTCCTTGGACCTAGACTGACCGTTTTTGTTTTATAAAAATCAGTGCCCTATTCTCAAAAAATGATGTCATGATGGAAGGCAAGTCTTAATCTTGAAAAATTTTCCTTTTTTTAGATGGCGGAATTATCACATAGTGTTGTATCGCCCTCATCATTCCGCGTCGAATATAAACGAAATGGTAACGGTCCAGTAATGTTCCAGAGACATGTTAAATTTCAGGTAACCTAACTTTTAGTTTGAAACCCTAAAAATATATTAATCTTTTTTTTTTCTTTACAGGTTGATATCAGCGCCATTTGTAAGCAGGGTGATATTGCTGATATGTTATTTGCATTAACATTTACGCTTTTGTCAGGTAAGTTTTTATTTATTATTTTGCTGAACGAGATTAATCATAAAATTTTTGTTTTTACATTTTAGGTAATATTCGCCGTTTTCGTCGGATTTGTGAACACATACAATCGCAAGTTTGTTCAAAACGTTTCCCTGGTCCCAGCAGTCCACCCACAGTTCCAACAGTTACGCAAGCGGTATCAGAGAGTTCTTCGTGTGGTTCAGTTTCCAGTGAACGTTTATCCTATAAACGCCAAGTATATCGAGTTAATTTTTATACGAATGTTATTTTTATAAATTAATTTAATTGTTTCCCTTTTATTTTGCAGATCGAAAACGAAATTGAAAATGATTCCATATTTGTATTTAAATCTGGAAATGGGAGACGTGCATCGACAACAAATAATAATAACGCTAATACAGCTGATATACCGGGTAGTCCAATAGCAGTACGATCAAAGTAAGTACACAGAGGTAGAGTTTAATAATATCGCTAGCTATGCTCTGGCTAAGATCCGTATTTGAAGGGCATAGCAAGTCATACAGTGATTCCTTTTACAGTTTATGTATACTGAGCGTCAATTTATTGTTAGTTTATTTACCATATGGAGGATATGTGAGCAACATAATTAAATGAGTCTGCGAAATTAATCTTTTTTAAGATGTTTGAAAACAAACAGTAATTTCTTATGATTATTTTCGCGTTGATTCCGAAACGCAATACAAATTGTTTCTATAACGGTAGGTTTTCGAGAAAAATGCTAACCCAAAAATACGAAAAACACGATTTCGTTAACGGATTAGTTTTTGTTCCGAACCCTAAAATCGTCAGAATTTTGCAAAATGTTGATCAAAAATTTCGGATCGAGATAAATTAAATATTCGAATAGGGGAGGGTCTATAAAAAATTCGTAATATTTCTATCTCAAATGTTTTCTGTACTTGTATATTTTGCAACGCATGTCGTTAGTGAGAGAACCTATCTCAACTACGATTGCACCACCGTGCGGACAAAAGGAGAACTATCATACGAGAGACGCGAATTTTTAAAAATGATGTAAGCTTTACAAATAACAAAGTGAAAAATTAAGTGCAATTAACATAAACAAAATTAGTACTACATAATTTATTTGGTATCCATTTTGAAGCCGCGAATTTTTAAATTTTGACCAAAGATTCGGATTTAGCAACCCCAAAAATCGTCAAGTAAGCATGTTCAGTCAGATTCATTTACTTAAAAATATTTTGGTTGACATTTTGAGTTTATAGATTTTGACCAAAGATTCGAGTTCAGCGACCCCCAAATACTCCAAGTAAATTAAAATTTTTTTGGTCGCCATTTTGAAGCTGCCATTTTGAATTTTCTGGTTTCGACTACAGATTCGATTTCAGCGACCCCAAAAACCTTAGAATACCCATTAATACTCATATCATATTGGGGATAGCTATTTTTTTTTTAATATATAGCGGTCCCGACAACTCATAAGTAGAACGAATTTGTTTGCTTAATGTTTGGTTAATTACACTGTGCAACAGCCAAAAAATGGTAGTTGGAATATATGTTTTATGTGCCGCTGAACACGAATATATAAACAGATTTTTCGGACCACGTCAGGTTCTCTGTACCTCCATTTTTTTTAAACAATTGGGTTTCAAGTGATAAACATAAACTTTAATTTTAAAATGTGAATAAAATGATGAAAATTTCTCAAATCTTGATGATCTTGGCCTTGATTGAAAGGTATTTAAGAGTAAAATTTGCAAAACTATAAAACTTAAAATTCTACCAGTAAGTGCTGCTTTAAATTAATCGAAGGCCTAAAGCTATACCATACTACTATAAACTGAACTTATTCCGTACAGTGTTATCCATTACAAAATACTTTTTCATACTTTTCTCTTACCATTTTCAGTTCCGAATCAGCTGAACATGAACGCAATCGTGAATTGCAGAGTGAACGTCAGGCGACAACAATGTCCGGAAGTGCAATAGCATGAGAATTATTTCTCTGATTTAGTTACATTTTTATATAAAAAAGAATATTTGTTTAAACAAAGGAAAACTAATACGAACTACAAACAAAACAACAACAACAAAAACTATTACTAATTGCAATACTTATGCAGGTCTTAAATTTCTTAAACAGTATTTCATTATAAAGCCCATTTTCAAAACAAAACTTTAAATTAACTAATTACTCTTAATTAATTAATATTACAAAAGAAGCAATAATTAAAAACAAAAACAAGACAAGAAAAATAATTCTAATTCTAATAAAATAAAATAAACTAAAATAAAGAAATGATTAATGCATTTAAGCTGCGTTTTAAAAACGAATTCTTATCTCAAAGATATTGAAAACACTTGGATCAACTAAGAAAATTTATTACACAAAAAAGCCAATTCGATATATACATAAATAAAATGTTCAATCAAATCAATTTAAATATTTGTAATGAAAATCTGAAAACATTTTCAATTTCTCAATAACTAAAATAACAAATTAATGAAATAAATTAATTGCTTTGCGCAGCTTTTAATAAATTTACAAATAATAATATGAAAATATAAAAAAGCAACTGCTTCCATTATTGCTTCTATTCGACTTTAAGTTCTTTAATTTTAAATAAACTTTTTTTTTTGTATTAATATTGATTTTTCCTGAAATGAGTTTGAAAAATATTGACTGTTTCAAAGATGAACTATTTTTTTTTTTTTTTGCATTCCAAAACAATTCAAGTTCAAATCAGTAGCTATTTCTATGAGGTCGCGAGTAACGGAATAAGATTTATAGCATTTTTAAATTTAATAAGCAACCTAATCGTTCGTCAAACGAAAATCGATTAAAGACTTCAAGTGCATAATCACTTACTTTCATGTTGACCATCGGGCCGAGTAAGCCAATATAATCGGAGAAGAATTTCTCCAAGTCCTCCTTGGTCTGTTTTACATTTTATGAAATAAAAATCCGCGTAAGACTTTGGCACGATCTGACGGCAAGTTTGTGTGGGGGTTCCGAAATGTGGAAAATTTCTTCTAATTTTTTTATATTAATTGCTAGTGCAGGTAAAAAAGACAAAATCGATTTAATAATCTATTTAACGATTTTTAAATATTTTTAAGTCTTTCGTTTACTTTCTTATAAGTCAGATATATAAACATCTGGAATTTAAGTGCTTTATGAGATCAAATATTTGATTTGCTACCTTTGACATGGTATCACAATGAGCTGTTCAAGGCTAAGTGTGTCTCTAGACAGCCACTAGAACCTAACCTAACCTATAAGAGGAGGTGATGCTGTTTTTGATTTGAAGTTTTCATCCTGGAACTGAACTTGAAAAGTTAAAAAATTTATAAAAAATAGAAAAAAATATTGGGTCCTTGTAAATTTAGACTTACATATTTCAAAGATAATAAAAAGTAATATTTTATTGTACCTACAGTATACTTGGAGTTTTCCATGATAGTTCGTTATTATTATTTGAAGGACGACCTGAAAGTCATGAAAGAAAGGAAGAAATGAAGTTAATTTGAAACCATAGCTTAGCCGAGATTCGAATCCGAAACTCCAGAGACAAGAATCTGGCACTCTGCCACTAGACAGATGACTTGTTAGAAGCGATTCAATTTACGAAAAAGCTAGATAATAACGGAGTGGGGAAGACAGAATTTAGTCTTGATAAGAATATTCTTCGATTTCAAACTGAATTTTTTCTTGTTTCACCTCTTTATCATTATCTATTTTTTAATGTTCGTAAAACTAGCGAGTCGCTGCATTTAGTGTTCTGATGCAGCTTCTAAAGTTGGCAAAGAATTCTAAAATTTGTTTGCCCTATGGCAAAACGTAGAAAAGATTGCGACTTTTTATGGAGATGATTACTTTGGCGACGGCACGACCACTTGACTACCGAACACAATTGTGGCTGTCGCCAACTTAAATCTATTTCTAATTTGACAAGCGACAGAAGAAGAGTTTGCTTCTGCTATTTTAGCTGTGTTTTCTCCTGGTGGTATCGCTTCCATTGTTTTTATTAGCTGACTACACGGCGACAATTGTAGTCAATTTCGAAAGTCGTGTGTTCGGGTAGCTGCTGTCGTCAATGTGTATGGACCATGTGAAGTGGTTGAAAACTTCAATGTGTTCGACTGGCGAAAATATCGTCAAAATGAAGGGAATGGTGATTTCTGCTAAAAAGTGTTGGGAGTTCGGGCTCTGGACATGTGCCACGAATTCGTTCGCAAGATTTTAGTTCATGTTTTGGATATGAGATACGTCACGAACAACTTGTTCCGAACGAGTTGAATGTTCTACAAAAAGGGTAACGTAAACAGATGCTGAAGATATGCTTGAATGAGCGAATTCAGATCCCACAACCATGAAATCCATCTTAACGGCTGACATGATATGGATTAATGAGTTTGGCATGCGATTAAGCCAAGGGGCTTCGGAATAGTGTTAACGATAGCAAACCGAAATCGCAAAGCACACTTGAGGCTGACTAACCTAATACAAATCAGTCGACAGATCATGCTAAAGCTCTTTGCCGCAATTAGGTATACCATATTATACTACTTATAGTAAACTAAGTTTTTTATACCTTTTTTGCACGATTTTTAAGTGAAAAATTCCCAGTATTTATTCGACAAAATGTAGATTCATTTGATTGAGAGCCGACCTTCGTCTTGCTAAATCGTCGGGCATTTCATTACTAGAGTTTTGTTCATGTTCTCGAATATATGTAGGTATAGATTAGACGATGCCATCAATTTTTATTAGTCAGATCCATATTGCAGCTGTCAATCAGTTTTGAAGTTGCTTTAACTGAGATTTTTGTATTTATAGCAGTTTTGCTATCAATCAAAATTCCTAAGATAATATTTTTGATTCTCTAATTCATGATAAACAGATAAACTAGAGTTAACCGAAACTCTTGATATAATCTTTCAGAAAGAAATGGTAGGTTAGGTTATAGTGACTCACACACTCGCAATCTCTCTTTTTTCTTTAACGCTGAGAGCATAAATCATGTGACTACAGAATTTTTGATTAGTTGATGAAAACGCTCGGTTGCTTGTTTGCGAATTAAATTTGCGCTGTGAGCTTTCAAGGCACTCAGAGTTAAAAGAAAAATAATTTTACAGGTAAAACAAACTAAGTAGCTGAGTACTATATCACCAGTTACGGACTAAGTCTATGCAGTCTATGAAGCTTTGAAACAATCTAATGAGTTGCTTGCAAGTGTAAACTAGACCAATTCCCTTCTATTTTAAAAATATTTGTATTAAATAATTGTATTCAAATAATTTCGTTACTTCTCAGACATATTGTTTCATAACAAAACTACCAAATATTGTTGCCGCCGAGCCGAAAAAAACCTAAAACGCTGACAAAAATAAATGAATTTAAGAAACTGTTGTAACAATTTTCAACTAAACCTTTAAAGATTACTATAAAAATACAGAATACATTCTGTGAGAGATATCAAAATTATATTTTTTACACTTAAAAAAAAAAAAATAAAAGTGTTATATCGACAGTAATACAGCAAAAGCTGAAGTATTTATGAAAATTTACATTTAAGGTAAATTACCCTGGTAAAATTTGGGTAATAACAAACAAATCTTTGTTTCCTTATGTAAATGAAAAAAAAGACAAAATATTTTAATATTTAAAAAATTAAAAAATCACTAAATTTCGACTTTACAATGTATTGGGATTAGACGCCTTTCAATTCAAAGCTCCAACATTTTTCGCTTGTTTACTCAATTTTATGAATTTTCGACACCTTTTGTTAACATTGTAAATACAAACGCATAGTAAAGTCGATATTTTTGGCTGAAGTGTAAAAGTGTGGCCCCAAAAAATCTTTCCTGCTTGATTTACTACAAAATCGAGAATTATTAAGTAATTTTCTGATTTTATCGCTGTTAAAGTCCGAGAAGGTTAATTTTACCCTCATTGTTTTCTCTTATTTGGAACTATAGAGAATATCACAGCCAGGAGCAGGGAGTTGCCTAGGGAGAGTTAAGAAGAATGTAGATATGATATTTTCTCCTTTTCCAATCCCACCCACCTATGCTACAGTGAAAGTAATGGTTTCGGATATATAAATAGTAAATATATTAAAAGTAACGGTTGCAAGGGAAGTCACTCACTAATTCATGCTTACCAAAATTTGTTTTCTATAGAATACCATTAAAAAATAATACTTTCACACAAAATTTTAGTGGCGTATCACAGATGGTTGCTGAGATATCCCATAACTAAAATTTTGGTTGGGAAATGCCGCGCCACTTTTTCCAATCTCACCTATATTTTTGGCCTGGCATGGCGTTGTATCAAATCTCAGTAATGTACACAGTTCCGAAGATATACGTAAAACTGGAACTTAGTCGGAGGTATCACGCCTATTTGCCTAAAACTCTTCATATCCAGCTTGGGACGTCCTCCAAAGATGGATATGCATTAAACTGGATCGAAATAAAGGGGACTTTTGTAACCCCCATTATGACAGCACTTTTTGAGAAGAGGGCATGAATACAAGATGCCTGACAAAATTTTTTGAAAAAAACGTACCCCCGAATCTTTATTTTTATAAAATGTTTACTAACTTTTCATCGGAATATTTTTTAGATCAAAATAGAGGCTAAAAGTAGATTCTTTGAGGGAAAAAAACATTTTTCGCGCACTTCGACCGTTTTTCTTCAAAAATTAGTTTTTAAATAGGTCAAAAATCATACTGAAACGAGCTCTAGCTTGGTATAAAGTAAAAAAAAAATTCTTAAACTATACTAAGCCATTGTATGGTTGAGAATTTTATTCTCAAGTCTCTTTGGTCTCAGTGGACAGGCTCTTTCCATAAGTTCAGAAATGCACAATTTAATAGATTGGTTGCAATCAGGGCATGCTCTTTAATTTTTATTCGTTTTTCGAGGACAATGTAACAAAAATTAGCCAAATTGAACTTTTAATTCGATTCAAAAACATTTCGCCTAAGTACGTACTACTGCGAAATCATAAATACTTTTTCTTCCGCTTTAACCGATAAACCACTTTATTTATTTAAAGTGTGAAAAATGCTCTCGCAGAATATTTATAATAAATACTCACAATATTAACTTAATCATAGGCTAAATTAATTATGAGAGAAATGAATGGATCAAATAAAATTGTAAATTGAATGAAATAAGAAAAGTAAGAACTGCATTTTTTCATTTTGGAAAATTCATAATTACTCAATTACTTTGCACTAAAATAAAAATTGAATGCAAGCTGAACAAAAAAAAACTATGAGTTTTTCTATTAAACTATTCAAAAATCTAATTTAAAAAATAAAAGTAATGAACAATGTGAAATGTAAATACTATATACTAACAAGATGGATTCAAACGTGAAAATCTGATTATTTTATCTACGAAAATTATATGAATTTAAATGTTTTTTGTTAATTTGAATATTTTTTTTATACGCCTGCATGAAAATGTTCATAGAAAATTTGTGAGAATTTAGCTTTTTACATTGTAAAAAATATATTTATATATATTTATGCATAAAATATATACTATTACATATATATACTTATATTTATGATTACACATACATACATAAAAGTACATACTTATATTGGCTGCAGTTTAATTGTGAAATTGTAAAACACTGTTGAATTATTTTATGTATTGTAGAATATGAGAAGAAAGAAACAAAAATAAAAACATTATGCGTAATCCCAATAAACTTTGGCTAATTAATGGCTAATATAATTTTATTTTTCTTTTAAAGAAATTTTTGTCTCTTGAAACCAACAAAATTACAATGGGCTCACAGCTTAACACCTAAAATAATGCAGTCAGTATTTATAGCAAATATTTCACAAGCTTTTATTTAGTTTTGTTTGAAACCCACAAAATCTGAAAAACATAAATTGGACATTTCAACGGAAAAACAATTGATTCATAAATTCCAGTTTGCTTTTGCCAAACTCAAGTATGGCGACCAATTGGTTGATATGTAATTTAGAAACAAACATTTACGTATTTTACATATTAGAATTTTAATGTTGATTAATTGCTGACATCTGTATAATTTGATAGTTTTTTAGGAGACTATGAAAATTAAATCTAGAGGTTAATTTTCAAAGTCATGACTTAAGTTCATGTTAATTTCGTTATTTGAAGTTATATATAAACAGGTTAATAATTTGTTTGTTTGTTTTGGTTATCCGGGGGCCCGGCGGCATAGGAGCCCCCAAAATTATACATCATCAAATTAAAAGTTGGCAGCGGTGTATTTATTATCAAAATTTTAAGACGCTTTTTGGGCGATAATCGAGAACGCTGCTTTATTTGCCAGCTTTCCAGAAGTTTGCACAGTTTTAATTTGGTTTCTGGCTATCCCAGTTAATAAAAAATTATTTGCTCAATAGTATGCCTCAAGAACGCTTAAGCAATTTAAGTATTCTCTCTATCGACTACCAAATTGCAAAACAATTTAAGAAATGATTTCAATAAAATTATCGAAACTTTTGCTGAAAAAAGTTCGCAAGAAAAAATTCAAAAACGAGATTATCTAATTTTTTTGCTTATTTGGATTTGTTTTTAATCGCTAGAATATTACTTAACTGTTTTGGACAAAGTTGTAGCTATTATTACGGCCAATGAATTTGCTAAACACACTAATACAAAAAAAAAATCATTTCAAATAGTGTTTTCGACTAAAATGTAGAGAAATCCCCATTTTTCGTCGATTTTTTCGAATTAAAAGGATTAACTTCAACAACATACTGACATTCAATATTCCCCTTTGCAATTAACTGCACTATTGTTTCATTAGAAAGAGTTTGGTCAGTAACATCCTGTCTAGTAGGTGTCACAAAAGTGGGTTGGTTCTTAACGTTTTGTATGTTGAACCTAGAAGACTGGATGTAGTTGAGAAGATGAGTCTCTCTTACGTTGCACTTGCTGCTGACCCAGATAACATTCTATGCATTAGCGTCACAACATATTATGAGCTCCAAATTTATCCTTTGACAATACTCCATAAATTCAACAACCATCGCTGGGGGAGGTGGTAAAATTGCATCGTACGGAAAATAGGCGGAAGCAATGGCAAAATGTTTCCATTCTCTATTGTCCTAAAATCTAACCTTATCTTAGTCACAAAACTGACCAAGTTTGGCGATTGTAAGATGAGGAGATGCTATAAGACAGGTTCGAAGTCTACTAGAACTCTGATTGTATTGAATCGAGCGTCTCAAGCCCACAGATGCGTCGTTTATGTACCCAATGTTCTTGGATTGTTGTTGTTTGATTTAATCACTGTGACCGGAAAATTACTGATCACTACTGTGACTAAAGAATTAAAAAAAAACGGCTCCCAGTGATTTGAGTTTTTCATATTCGGTGAGAAAGCGACAATTTGAATAAAAAGCTAAGCATTGCACTTAAAAACCAAATTGACCCTGATTTAATCTTGGCAACGGCAGGTATATAAAATAGTTAAAAAAAACTGAAAAGCTCGGATGCAAGGAAGCAGTGACACAGTCATAATTTAAAATCACAGTGATTCGGAAATCAAATTCGAATGTAACTTTTCCATTCGAATTTGTACAAATCGATAAAGAAAACTTTTTCAGCAAAATCAGCTGTTTGTTTTGAAAGACGAACAGTAACATAGACAACCGCTGAAAAGGTTGGTCACTGCAGCGATCAGGGGGCATTTAAGGGTTAAGAACTTTTTTATTTTTCAACATTTGGTTTCACTGCATTTTTACGGTCAAGTGTTTGTTGTAAGAGTTGTGCCCCGTCAAAACACGAACCGCCATACGGCAGCTTAATCTGTTAAGTTTTAGTAGAAAGGCTTTATTTTTTATGGATACTACGGGAACCATTAGTCTAGTAAACCTGCATTCTAGATTGTTCAGAATGCTTAAGCTCTTCAGAGTGCTTTATTGGCCCTTAACCTTATGTTGGTGTACCAACCAGCTTCCAGTAGCTTATCTAGGGGGAGGGCTATAGGGGCCGAAACTGCAACTGGTTATTAAATACATTCAGACTACATTAAATCTACAATTTCAATGCCAGCTTATAAATGTCTTACTTTTAGAAAGCTTGATAATGCTCTAGTTTTTGGATTGAATTTTGTATTGAATTTTAGTCTGATATTGGTTTAACTTTTCCGTTTTTGCCCGTTTTTGATCTAAATTCTGGTTTGATTGTAAGCCAGAATTTTGTTTTATTTTAGTTATAATTTTAATCTGAATTTGGTTTGAGTTTTAATCCATGTTTGGTCTAAATTTTGATTTGCTTTCCAGCGTTTGTGGACCAGCGTTTGATCTGATTTCTGGTATAAATTTTGGTTTGCTTTTAATTTGTAATTGGCGTCTTTTTAGCCTCAGTTTTAATCTAACTCTTAATTTGAGTTGATTTTAATATTTTCGTCTGAATTGGCTTGATTTTGATACTATTTTGGTCTGAGTTTCGGTCCGAAATCGGTCTGAATTTTGTTTTAAAATTTGGTGTGAAATCGTCTGGAATTTTGGTTTAGTTTTTATTTAATTTAAGTTAAAATTTTTTGATGTAAATATTTATCAGGTATTCCTACTAGTTTTTGGTCTGAGTTTTGGGTTACTATCGTTCGGTATTTGGTGTCCTTTTGGCCTAAAGTTTTGTCTAACTGTTGGTCTGAGTTTTCGGGTTTTTAGTCTGAGTTTTGACTTGAATTTGATCTCATTTTGTTCTTTTTTTGTTGGAATTTTGGCCCGATTCGTGGTCTGAACATTGTTTTTTTCACCGGGTGTTGCTCGGTACTCGAAAGCTTGTACGGATCTCGTTGAAATTTAAAACGTATTGGGTTTTTGGTCAAATTAAGATATTTTTACATTTTAAGTAATGTATAACAGGCTTTAAGAACGTATTTAATTTTTCATAAAAATTATTTGAGATTTAATTTTTCATAAAAATGAAGTGCTCGGTTATGAAGTTGTGAGATCGTAAACTCACCACCACGCCGATATTAATAGTGATATCGATACTAAGAGTGATATGAATAAATATTTTAAAAATTCGTTTAAAGTACTATCCAAATCAACTGTTATCTTAATTTAATTTTTCCAGGTTTTTGTTTCGACCAAAAATGACTAGAGATGTATCAAGTTGTTTCATCAAAAGGAAATTAAAATTTTCTTCTAATTTTTTTCTCAAAATAGATCATTTAACAATATAAAAAGGTTGACGAG
Organism: Toxonevra muliebris; assembly: GCA_963691655.1. NCBI lineage: Eukaryota > Metazoa > Arthropoda > Insecta > Diptera > Pallopteridae > Toxonevra > Toxonevra muliebris. The sequence goes on from OY829326.1 coordinate 81,274,281, forward strand.
GAGATCTATAGGGCTTGGAGACCGAGATAACCCGGCGAAAGACAACTATCTCTTGGACTGTCCCCAGGACAGAATGGACAAACAGTATAGTTTTGAGAAACACTTCGTTGCAAAACTTAGTAGTAAGAACGAATGGGAGGGTGTAGAGTATAACTACACACTCAAAGAACACACGATTAAGTGGTATACAGATGGGTCACGTACCGAGGATGGAACTGGGGCAGGAGTATTTGGGCCAAGAATCAAACACTCTGAGCCGATGGGGAAGTATCCTAGCATCTTCCAAGCTGAAATTCATGCAATTAGCACATGTGTGCAATTCAACCTGGATAGACAGTACAAACGGCAAGATATCGCTATCATGTCGGACAGCCAAGCAGCCATTCGAGCATTATGCTCCTTTGAGATCCCCTCTAAGTTGGTGTGGGACTGTTTGAGCAAGCTCAATCAACTGGGCAATAACAACAAAGTCGCTCTATGTTGGGTCCCTGGACACGCAGGAATTGAGGGTAATGAGCAGGCAGACGAGCTTGCAAGAAAGGGGGCAGCAACCACTTTCGTGGGACCTGAACCCTTCTGTGGAATAGGAGATAGCGTAATCAGGGAATTACTCAGGCAAGAAGAGAGGAACAAGAGGCAAGAATTCTTTACCAATCTTACGGGACTGAGGCAATCCAAAGCGCTTTTAGGTAACTATAATAAGAGTAGATACGCATTCTGCATTGGTCTCAACAAAAACAGTTTGCGCATATTAGCTGGTATTCTGACTGGGCATTGCGGGCTCAGAGAACACCTTTGCAAGATAGGGGTTGAGCAAAGCTCAATTTGTAGGTTTTGTAATGAGGAAGACGAATCATCAGAACATATTTTAGCTCAATGTGGAGCACTGATCCACAAAAGAAGGAAATGTCTGGGCATGCACCAAGTACCCAGTACCGAACTGGCATCCATAGATCCGGGCGCAATACTCAAATTCTTGAGGGAGACTGAACTGGATGAGGTACTCTAGGCCGATTAGACTAGAAAGAAAAGAGGGACGTACAATAGATCTTATAGATTGCGGTACAACGACAGAAACCTCTATAATACAATACAATACAATAACAATATAAATCCATCAGAAAAGTCATAATCAAGATTTTGATCTGAATTTGGTCTCATTTTGATCTAGATTTTTGATCTGAATTTGGTTCTTTTCTTGATTTGAACTTCGATCTGAAAAAAGTATTTGAATTTTAGTTAGAAATTTGGTCGGAATTTCCGCCTAAATTTCTATTCGATTTTAGTTTGAGTTTTAGTCTCAGTTTTGTTCCAGTTATCTTTTAATTTTAAACCTGTATTGGATAAAATTTTTGTAGCAGTTTTTGGTCTAGGTCTGGGTTTTGGTCGATAGTGAGTCTGATATTTATAAATCAGCCCCCCAAACCCAAATCCTAGAACCGCCACTACCAGGTTCAATTATTAAAAGGGCCATGTAGTACTAGATTTTTTCAGAATTCAGTCGGAAGTAATTTAAGGATATACGCAGCAGGTGGACTAGACTAATGGTTACCGAGAGTTCATTACCAGCTACACCAGCATGACGCGGCACTCACATAATTCAAAGCTAATTGTACATACCATCAACCCAATAATAGTAGTAGAGGCCCAATTCGACGCATGTTAATAAATAAATTGTTAACTTTTTGCTTATGTTTGTTTATCTTTTTTAATATATTTTTTATAATAGAAAAGTTTTTTCATATAACCTATGTGTTACACATCCATATCTTAACCAAATGCGAAATCGTCGGAAACAAAGTTTTAAATTAACTTTTCTTTAAAGATACTGGATGCTTTTGCTAGAATGCTTGACTCTAAGAATATGCAAGTATTCAGAATAATGAGGACGGTAAGTTCATGTAAGCAAAGTATGAAACCAAAGTTATATAAGTATAAAAGAGATATTATATAAGTAAGTGGTATCACAGACTATCACAAAGTAAAGTAAAGCTTCAGGTTGATATCGTTATTCTATTGGAAAGCGCGTCCTGATGTAAAAATTTCATCTATTCCCAAAAATACTGATAAGAATTTGATTTGGTTCACACAGTTTTTGAAATAAATCTGATTAAACAACTACAAACTGATTAGTTTTTAAAATTAAACATAATCTAGGGATTGTTGTTCGAAATGCTTGAACCAAAGTTTGACCAAGCATAGCCAGGCTTTGGTAAGTTTTGTACACAGAAGATGCAAGACTGTACTGAATTATCCTTCTCTAATTTTTGTTCGTGTGAAATTTTAATGTGATAACATTTGTTTTTCATATTCCTCTATGTGCTAAATAAAACTTATTATAATTTTTTAAGTCATCACTTTTGTTTCACTTATTCTTGCTTACATATCGTTTTTTTTTATACAATCGGAGGCGTAGCTGCCATTGGTGTATTTGTATCAGAGCGGCTGGCTGTTGGAGTGCTAAATTCTTTTTGAACGGTATCAAATCTTGGCTGGGAATAACAAACTTCTTAGTTTAAAACTTTGTGTGTCTTCAATTGGTGTACAAATAAAAATCACACAACATGAACGAATGCAAAATCTCGATCTAGGTCCTTCATGGAATGTTATACGACTAAAGAATATAAGAACCTTTCCGACGATTCACCGCTCCAAAGACTTAAGTGAGTGTAATTGCGTCTGATTAACTCTTCTTCGATTCACCCTAGATCATGTTTTTCAGGGTTTTTTCGATAATTTTTTCTGGACGATTCTGCATACTCTCCAGTACAAATTGAATATTCTCATCCGTCTGCACCGGTACCAGGGAAGTTTTTTATTAACTCTTCTTGCCAGAAACGTGAGATCACGGCACTGTGGGTGCAATCCGGACAATAAATTTTGAAAAATCATAATTTTATTTATTGTCGAAATTTCGATACATTAGAGACCCTTTCGAAATCTGATTTCAAAAATTTGTTTCCACTTTTGTTCATCTGGATGTGTAGATACTTAACTATGCTGATACTTTTTAATTTTATGCCAATTTTTGCTATTTTTCGCGTAAAGATTTTCCAAAAACTGCAGTGATCCAGCCCAATTTAAAATTTATTCCTAATTGTAACTATTTTGGTAGTTGGTATTTAAGCTTAACTAAGGCATGCATTTGATATCCTATTTAACCCTTTCAGAAGATCGTGATACACACAGTAACGGTATCCCATATATTGGACAACACCTGATGGTCATATTAGTCACTTTACCAGAGATCTTATTGCAGAGTGATTACTGGCATAGTATTAGGATACGTGCAATTTTCAGATTTGTATTTAAAGCGGTTGATTTTCATGTCTGAAAGGGGTTAAAATATCTCGTTGACCTTCGTCTAAAAATAAGTTTTCTGACCCTGCTTTCCTTCCACTGCTTTCCCCTCACCTGCTTCCCTTATACACGGAAATGTAATTTAAAATTCGTCCTGACGAATATCTTTAATTCTGACTGTTCTGATATGAATCTTGCTAGTTTTCATAGTTGGTTTGTAAATCATAAAAATTTTCCATTTTGTTTTTTGTTAAGAATAAAATTTTTGTATTTTTGTAACGTATTCGTATAAGACTCACAATCAAAGTGGAAAATAACCTTAAAACCGTCCAACTTAATAAGAAAAATCTCTAATCAAATTTATTTTAAAATTTGTTTTTTAATTATTTTATATTCTGCAATACATAATACTAGTTCGAAATAAATAGTGAAAGACAGGTAGGTGGATAGTTACTGAAGTTATTAGTAGAGAATGTAAAAAAGATTTGCATTTTTCAAAAATATTAGAAATATATATAAGAAATAAATGAAATTTTCAAAATAAATTACTAAAAAAAAAATAAGAGAATTAGTAAAAGAAAATAAACTTGAATACTTTCATTAGAAACACACTAAACAAAGGCAACAACGGTTTATAGAAATGCACATTTCCTTATAAATACGCAAAAATGCTAAGAAAATATTTAAAAAGGCATAGAAAAATAAAAATAATTGTAGAAAAAATATTTTGAATTGTTCAAATTGAGAATTGTAAAAATTACAGAAGCATTCCTTTTTTTATTATTTATCAGATTATTTTTGTATATTCTAATTTGTGTACTTAATATTTTAAAATTTCTTTTAAACTTACAATTAGCTATATACAAACAAATACAAAATACAAATCATTTTATTATAAACACAAAAATATTGAAATAAAAACTAATTAATTAAAGTGCAAAAAAGTAAATAATATGAGAAAATTATGTATGCAAATAACTAAAATTATGAAATAATTTAATAAACAACAAACAAAATTAACTCACCGAGTAAAATTGCATTATATACATACATACATAGATCATGTCATACGAGTACATACATTTACATTGATACATTAAAATCATCATTCATAAACATATATTTATATATTATTTATTTACCTACATGCATATTTACATACATACATAAACTTCATATAGTATAAACAGAAATATTATAAGTATTAAAGAAAATTGTACAATATTTACGCTTAAGTATAGAAAATATTTATGGAAAATCTTCATCAAATTAAAAAAAAGTATATAAAAATTAATTAATTTACAGCTATTTTATTTTAAGCAAAAACAATTGGGTCTTATTGAGAACTTTCAAGTTCTCATATATTTTCTACGTTCTGTTCTAAATGAAGATTTGTAATTTGCATTCTCAATTAAGGATGTGGTCTGGTGTTCGAGTTTCAAAAAATCAATTTTTTTATTATGTATTTCGAAAGTAAAATATATTAAGAACATACTGCAAAAATTTCAGACCAAAACTCAAAATATTAACAAAGTTTTAGCACATAGTCGTGAGCGCCTGTTGGTTAAACTATATGTGTTGTTAAAACTTTAAAAGCGTTTTTTTCCAAACAACGTTTTTGGATCGGCCTGGGCGTTGAAGAAATACTATAAAACCGATTGAGCTGGAACGTTATTCTACATACCAATGGCTCTCGCAAGTAGTAGAATTGGCTATTTATAATCATAATTTCTTATTTTTTCAACAAAAAAAAGCGAAATTTTTGAATTTTTTTTAACAGAAGTCTGCCATTTTGTTATTTTTTTTATAAAAATGTTTAAATCTACTACGTGTCAGAATGACAACTCTACAAAACAATATTCTATTCAAATTTTTTGTGTCAGATGACTTCAAGTGCCGTAACCCTCCGGGCCAGCCACACACCTTTTTTCCACTTTGAACGTAAAAACACTAAAAAAATATCGTAAAAAAAACTGCAAATTTTTTTTTTTTTAAGTTAAAGATGTCAATAATAACATATAAAATTTCCGAAAACCCCTTAAAAATTAGGCCGGAACACCATACTACATCCTTAATTTTACAATATTGTCAGCTGAATGACTGAAAGCTAATACGAAGTAAAAAATTGTAGCTAGCGTAAATGTATTAAAAACGTTTGAGTGCAAAAACGGAACAAAAATTTGCACGCAGCCGGCGTTGTTCTGCTTCGCCATGAATTATTATTATTTTTTTGTTTTTGCTCTGGAAAATTTTTAAGGCATTTTCGCTAGCTGTAATTTTTTACTTCGTATTTGATTTCAGCCTGTCATACCAACAAATTGGCAGATGATTGCTCAATGGTTTCATTGGATACAGAACATTTTGCGTGCTACCATCGTGCAGAATTATACAAAATCCAACAGAGTTGAAGTCCGTGCTACTGACTTTTTTAGACTTTGAAATTTTCTGAGATTTTATTGCGCTGTTTTTGTTGTTTTAAATAGATATTAAAGGACCTAATTTGGTCTATTGTACCCCCAGAAGGAGTTTATTCTAAGCTTTCGGATAAGCCGATCCCACTGAGGGTTCTCACTCGGGCCAGTAGTGATCCAGAAAACTCTTCCTCCTGCGAGTGAGTGCCTCGAAATGTAAAAGTATGTGTCTCAGCTTCTTCCTGACAAAATCTGTAGGTGTTGTCCTGTACCAAGTATAGATTTTTCATGTGATACCTCAATTTTCAATGCCCTGATAATCCTAAGTTGGTTTTTGCTTAGCTTTAGACATAAAGCTGCTCTCTTTTAGTTAAAGTTCCCTATTAGCAATGTTAACTGTGTAAGCCTAAAGATTTGAGTCCAGTAGGTTGACCTACCAATCTTTTCAGCCACCTTAATTTAGCTTTTACAGATTTAGTTCCTAAACCTAGAAAGGGTTCAGGATCAATATAATCCTTGGCCGCTGCTTTTCTTCCAGATAGTTGACATCTCATTTCCATTTATTTCTGTATGTCCAGGGACCTTATTTCTTCTTCTATGCTTTGACCCATTTCGCTTGGGGTCAGCTCTCCTGGTACGTAATCTTAAAATTATTACTAGGAGTAAAAGCTTGGCTTCTGTTTTATAACCGGTTGCCACCAGTGCTCTGATTGCAGCTGAAATGTCTAAGTAAATAACTATTTCCTGGTTTTTATACTTGCGCCTCAGGTTGGATTGGACGTACAGCCTTACGGCTAGAATCACTGCTTGAAAAATACTAAAAGGGTAGCTTTATTATAATAAATAAATTCTGATTCCCTTTCGGGTTGTCTCATGAAGCACTTTACACTCCTGCAGGAACCAAGCTCAGTCCATCTTCTATGAATAGAACGCACGAAGCCGTTAATCCAACCCATAATCTCCACAGAGCTGATACCAAGAAAAGGTTCCTGACCTCATGGTGAATATGCAGAGCCTTCGTTGGCCACCTCATAGACCGATTTATTCCTGCAATATCACAATATCCTAGAACCCATATAAGACATAACTTGTTGTATTTTCCGACACTATTTAGTTAATTTCGAAGTGCTGACTGGGTTAGCAAGGACCTTCAGTGCAGCTTGGCTATCACGGTAGACGCCTATGTACTTCCCACGCAATCTTTTCTCAATTATCCAGCATGCCACATCCGGAATAGCGAAAACCTTCGTTAGATAGAATGTTGCCATCTGTACAGTGGTTAAAGAGTGCTTGGTCTCTTCGTCCAAGTACCATCCATCTGTATAGAAGGCATGACGTAGACCCCGGAGTATGACCTCCAGACTTAATCTTTAATCCCGTTTCGGGACCCTGGAATCATATCTTCTTCCGAAGCGGGTAAACGGTTGTCCACGGGTATAGCGATTAATACCAATAATATTTCGTAGTACACAAGAATGTCTGAACAAAGTTATCGCAGCAGCTGAACTCTTACCAATATTACGCCCTGATAAGCTGAGCTGAACAGAACTTTACTTGCTAGATAGTGTTTACCTCAGAAAATCGTGATTAATTGCATCCAAGAGTTTGTAGAAGTCGGTACGAATCACAGCTAATATTGTTTAGGATATTTCCTGGCAATTGCTGGATTTGTCTGGAAATATAAACAACCAAAAATTATTTAAATTCATTTTTGATATTCTGCAAGATATTTCCAGAAAACTTATAGGTACTCGTAAATGAGAAAATTAAAAATATTTTTGTATTGTATAATGTACAGTGTTATAAAATTATAAAAACATACATACACACATAAAACTATCATAACTAATTATAATTACTAATAATTTTTCATCATCATTTTTAGAAAAATCATATACCAAAGAGAATTGAAATGTATTACAAAAAAAAAAAAAAAAAAAGGAAGAAAAAAAATTAAGCGCTTCATTCTAAATTCCTTCTTCATGCTTTAGATAAATATACCGCAAGCTACAAAAAAAAGTATTACTCATCGTCAATCATTAATCACAATCACTAAATATCACTCGCCACTCATGATCGTCATATTCTTACTCAGAATCTCATTGCTGCTTTGAAATACCATGTACTTTATTTAATTACTGAAATCGTATATACGCATACACACATCCATACATATATTTGTATTAATTAATTATTCATAATTATATCACAAATTTAAATTAATTATCAGAAAAAAAAACATATATATTTACATTGACGTGATCACGTGATTTGCATACAAAACTAAACATGTACGCTACAAAATCGCTCAGGAAATAATTAAATTTTTCCTTTGCAAAATTTGTAGCAAGAAAATAAACAATCGAAAAATTAACAAAAACAAATAAACAAAGCAAAATTTAATAATGAAACACAAATACATTTTTATATTCAAAATGCATTATTAAAATCTACAATTAGACTGTAACCTGTAAACTTATGTAATCGCTTTATTATTACTATTATTATTCTATATAATTATTATTATTATTATAAACTATTATTGTAATCATATACTATATTAATTTAAGATATGATTTAAAATTTATTTTTAATGATTATGTTTTCTAAGATGGAAAATTTGTTATTAGGTTAAAAAATTATTGATATTGTTTGCGAAATGTGAAATAAATGAATAAGAAGTAAATATAATTAAAAATAAATACAAAAACAAAAACAACAAATTGTAATTGCAACAAACAAACAAACAAAATTAATAAATAAATAAAAATAAAATTTATGAATATTTAAAAATGTGTTTAGTAATTTCAATGCAGCTATAGGCAAATATGGAAAAGCACGATTTCAAAGTTAGTTGCCATTCAGTGACTGTGGATTATGTCATCTCATTTCTCATCTCTCGAAAGTCTGGTTGAAGATGCTGACTTGATGGTTTTGGAATCGCTGAGGCCAGATCTATGCTCAAAATGATAAAATCAAAAATGGCGGATTTAATTAGGTGGTGAAATTGTTTAAAACTTTCTTGGGAATTTTCAAGGGTCAATAAACCCGGATATGTGTTCAGAATGACAAAACTAGCTACTCTGGTTTTTTCGGGTCGATATACTCGAAAATGTTTTTGAAATTGTAAGAAGACTAGACCATTGATGATGAACCCCAGACATCTATTGGACCCTTTGAGAAATTGGTATTTCGAAATTTATATGAAATTTGTACTGGCTTTCTGTAAGAGTGTAAAGTAATAAAAAACACATGAGTAGAAACTGAAAGGATTTTTCAGAAATTTTGACAAGATAGTAGTTTGTTTGAAGTGGTGGTTCGATCTACGCTACAAATTAGTCCTAACGCGAAATTTTGTTGCCACATCCTCTGTTATATTCTGGTAAGTTTAAACGATTTGGTTACAGCCATTGAGCGGTTACAGCCATTTTGCTTGGTTTGGGTAGTTGAATAGGTTGTTAGTGTTGATTTTAGATAGCTCTCCGAGGCGGCTGTTGAAGAGTTGTTTCCTCAGTGTGTTTAATCTATCATTCCATAAGGCTGAGCATTCGCACAGGAAGTGGATTACCGTTTATTTTTCCTCTGGTTGTTTGCAGCTGCGGCAAAAGGTGTTGTGAGGAATAACCATTCTGGCTGCTTGCACTCTAATATGCCAGAAGCCTATAATGGCTGCCGTAAATAAGTCCGATGTTCCGAGACCCAGATCAAGGTGGCACGATTTTACCAGCTATTGCAATGAGGCTCTCCCTAAACTGGCTTACAAGATTTGAGGTTGTGATGGCCGAGTTGAGCACCATGATCGCGGCCTGAATATCCGACAGGATAGAAATACTGATTTAGGAGGTATGATCTGCTTCCAGCATCCTACACGCCTTCCTTATAACTAACACTTCCGCCCCCACAGTTCATTTTTCAACCATTCCTGAAAACTGTAGTACAGAAAGTGTTAATTATACGTGGTTCCATTATTTCCGGGAGGGTAGAAGCACTGTGAAGTTCTTATTGAAAGACACAGTAGGTGTAATGTAGTCTATTTTGTTGGCTATTTTCCGCTCATGCGGCATTTGCGGACTTCTATGCCCGTAAGTTTTACGTTTCCAGCATACAGCTTCTCTTAACCTTAAGGCGCTCATAGTTACCGTTTGTTCAATATAGAGATCTATCAGAATCAGGTGCATTAGAACATTGAGAGCAGAGAGGGCAGGATCCTGCTCTCCAACACACGCTGACTGTTGGATGCTTTCTAATTTTTTTATGATGCAGTTCTTACGGTGAACTTTTCACCACATTAACGATCCGTAAGTTAAAAGTGGCCGTACCAGCGCTTTGTACATCCTTCAAGTTAATTTTGGTTGAAGGCCCCATTTTCTTCCAATTATCTTTTTGCAGGCGTATATGCTTACATGCTTTCTTCAGTCGGTACTCCGTGTTTCATCCCCAGTTCACTTTAGAATTCAGTATTACATTCAAGTAAGTGGCGCTAGTTTAGAGAGACAGAACATGTTCATTAAGTTGTGGGAAGATAAATCTGTGGAAAGTTAAATCAGTTCCTATCCCACACCGTGTGACCTAGGAGCTGAGGTCAGCAGGATCGCACTTAACGTGCTAGGGCAAAGGCCTAAAACCATTAGTACAACATCGTCCATATACACCACGACTTTAACACTATCCTTGTTCAGCCTGACCAGGATACTGTTTATTGCACACAGCCAAATAAGAGGAGTTGCGGAGTTACCCTGCTACGTGTTTGACAATATTTGTGTTACCGAGATTCGCATTGATAATCTTAGTCCTTATCATAGAAATGATACCGCTGGTTATGCAGTTGTGCACTCCTAAATTCTCTAAAAACTTTGTTAAAAGCCCCTTCTATGTCCAGAAAGACGGCCACCTACATCTACTGTTTATTTTCCAATGATCTTTCTATTTGCACCACCTCATGAAGAGCCGTCTCCGTCGACTTTCCCTTGAAATATGCATGCTGTGCAGTGGCATAGACCGAAATTCTCCAGGATTTTCTGTAACTAAACGTCTAAAAGCCTTTCAAACGACTTTAGTATGAAGGATGATAGACTTATTGGTCTGTAGTACTGCGCTAATTCTTGCCTTCTTTTACCCACCTTTGAGTCATTATGAAATTTAAAATGAAAACACTGAGCACTCACTTATATGAAATGGCCCAGTGCGCGTTGGTAATACACATCACAACTCATAACTGATGCAAAACTATTCATCAACATGGGTACCTTCAGCTTTGCTGGCTGTGCCGCATTGTGATAAAGGTCCGGTACCATATTTACCAGAACAAAGACTACCCACATCCAATAATATAGAGTTTTCAGAAATTGGTGAATAAACTATTGTAATAAACTTGTGAAACAACTATTCAACCAAAATGAATGGCACTAGAACATCCGAATGCTCTTGTCCGAAAACTGGAATTATCTAAATTAAAAGCGTAAATTTTGGTAGCAGATTTAAAGTCTCTTAATTTGTTAGAACCTGGGGTAAATGTTACCAGTTACCGAAGACCCCAGAGAATAATTCATTTGTTTATTGTAATGATATTGAAAGTTTAATGACAGAAATGAGTATACAATATTCCGCTGATGAAAGGCGTTTATTTATTAACTCATCCAGAAGAAGTTTAAAAGCCGTGCTTCTTTACTTTGATAATCGTTGTGATTATTTTTTAAAGAATTAAATATGAAATGACGCATTTGTTTTGATTTGAAAGTGATTGCTTTTCTCACAGGTATAAGAAAAAAGGTATTTATTGTTGAATGTGAAATAAATTCCACAAATTACGCATTTTCTTGCTTATTATCAATACTCCATTGAATAATTCAATTAATTAATGTTTGTTTTGCAATATAAAATAAATTTTTAGTTTAGAAAATGCTTTTAAAAACATACCAGTTCACTAGGTAAAAAAGGTGAAAATTTGAAACGTGTTTTGAATTTGAGTTTATTTTTACTAAAACTAAGCTTACAGATTTTTGATGTTCAGAGGCCTATAGTAAAATTTGATGGGCAACATATTTCTTCAACATATTAACCCTCTATCGACCCTCGTAATGGGTCGAAAATGTGACTTTTTTCTAAATGAGCAAAAAAGACCCATAACGGTGGGCACTAAAGGGTTAATATATAGAAAGAACATTTTCTACAGAAAATTCTATTATAAGTTGCTGAACACACAATCAAGCTTTGATGCAAAACTAACAAGTTCTCCTGTTATATATAACTTAACCTGTTAGAAATAGGCAAACTTTAGGCCCGCATAAAAAGAAAATTAGACGTAAACTTTTAAAACGCCGAGACACGTATAATGTTTTTTCTCGAGTTCCATCAGAATCCACTTTCAGAACCTTGTTATTTTTGAAAAAATGTATTTTTGTCGGACAGTGTTATCTAGGAAAAACATTCCCCAATGTAGAGATCGGTCTCATTTTCTCCCATATTTTTATTTAAAACCACAACATTTTTTCCCGTGGGGAAATCAAATTTGGACCACGGGAATCGATAGAGCATTCTCAAAAATGGTGGGAAATTCGGATGAGGTTGGCATATACTATTTTCTCTAAATTCGTGCAGGCACAGCATTGAAAGAGACCTTTCGAATCGGAGTGTTCGAGTGTTCTGAGCATTAATGGGTTAATAGAGTTATTCGAAAAAAGACTTTGGTGCTGTGGTTTCACGAAACAACGGAGACTCTATGGAATTTTCCTATCTTTATACACTTAAAACGCTTTATGCACCACTTGTTCGTTCGCACCTAGAATATTGCTCTGTTATCTGGAATCTCTCATCAAACATTCACTCTTCTAGAATAGAAAGAATCCAAAGAAGTTTCAGGTTCGTTGGATCCTTTCTATTCTTTTATTATTTTATTTTTATTATTTTAATCGCTGAATAGAAATGCTAAGGCATTTGATAATTTTAAATAAACTTGAGGTAACTTAAATTACGATTAAATACCCTGTATAGAAAATTTCAAAACGACGTGAAATGTAAAAGAGTGAGTATGAGAGAGTGGCTCTCTTTCTCTTATTCTAAATATGACATCACTGAAAGTGTGGGAAATAATGCGGGCGTTTGTTTTGGGACATTTTCATCAAATCAGCTGCAAACCATAGAAGCTTTTATTCATCCACGGGAAATACAAAAGTGCAGTTGTAGAAAACTTGTAGGAAATTTGCGGTGACAGAGTGTAAAAGAGAGCGGAAAAATAAGAGAAAATGACATAACTTTAAAAATGTTTGCTGAAAGCAAATCAGTAGTTAAAGGGTAAGGATTTGGCAATAAATGTTTTTTAAAAATTTTATATCTGCTTTCGAAACTAAATAATTTGCTCATCCATTAGCTACAAATTTGATGTTTTGAAACAAATTAAAAAAAAAAGGTAAAAACAGAAGCTTTTTTCACCTGTGCAGAAATTCTAAAACGTGATGAAAAATTGATGATGTTACACAAACAAAAAAACAAAAGAAAAAGCACACACACACATTTCTGTTGCTTTTATTGTTGTTGTTGTCATTTTGTTGACAAAATATTGTTAACACGCTGCCGCAGCCACCGCCGCTGTTGCTGTTGCTGTCTTTCGGGACATGTGTTGAATCTCAAAACAAAAACAAAACCAAGAGGCATACACCACACACGAGGAAAATTCATTGACAGCCTTTAAAGCTTTTCTCAACGTTGAAAGCTTTCACAACGTATAATTTTCATTTGAATTATGATTTTTCGGTGTTGATTTGCTACCATAATATGAAAGTCCGAAAAAGCTCTCGCTCGCTCGCTCGCTTTATTGCTTGCAGTTAGAGAAGAAAAAGAGGAACAAAAGCAAAAACAACAACTGAAAAAGTACCAAACTGAATGCGTGCGGTGCCTAAAACTGCATGAAAAGGAAAATTTTGCCATTTGAGTTTTCAGTTCGGGACGGGTTTGCAATTCAACAACATTTCGAAAACGGATAAAAGAAATTAAATAAAAAAAAAAGAATTCATATTAATTCAAAATGTAAAAGTGAATTTAGTGCTGAAATTAGAAGAATTCATTGAGTGTTATATACTATATGCTATATGTAAAAAATAATCGAATATAATATAAACTTATCTCTAAAATTCTCATACAGTGTATATCCAAATTAGAAAATAAGTCATAAGAAAATAGTGTAAATTTCGAAAATCAAAACCAAAAACAACAACGAGAATTTTGTAATTGTGCTGGTTATTTGTGAATTTCAAAGGATCACATTCGAAACTTCATTTTGTGTTTTGTAGTTGCAGTGGTAGTGGTGTGTAATGTGAGTGTGTGCAGGAGTTTGAGTGTGTGTGCTGGAGTTTGAGCGTGTGTCTGTGTGTGCCGCAAAAGCAGTTATGTAAAGTGTGTGTATGAAAATCGTCACAAAAATCGAACTAGATTTAAAAAAAATGGAGAAAAATTATAAAAATAAAAATTTGAGGTTATTTTAAGCGAAATTTATTGATTTAAGAAAAAAATCAATTACTAAAAATATCAAATATACACGAAAATTCCAAAAATAGTGAATCGTTAACAAGTGCACAGTGGTAAAAATAGTTCAATATTACACAAATTATTTTTACGGTTTTTTTGTTTGGTTTTGAATTTTATTTATAGCGAGTTTTTAGTGTCAAGGTGAAGAAGAAAAAGGTTCTTGATTTTTTATTTGGCACTTTTAAGTTCGCCCAGAAAATGCTTTTAATCTCAAACCTGCCGCAATGTAGAGTAAATTAAATCGAGTATTAAAAATTATAACACATCCTTGAAAGTAATATATATACTTACCTGTATATACATATGTATGTGTGTGCGTGTATGATCTTCGTGTTTTTGTGTTCTCAAGTCGCGACCCATATTACTTCTGAAAAAATTACAAATTACACGCAAATATTGCATGAAAATCTAAAATAAAAAAATGGTACCCTAGACATGGCCACACGGCTGCATAGTTTTGCATAGTTCAACTACTACATGCTACGTACATATTACCAATTTACATACCTACACTACACCATGCTACATGTGGCACATTTCTTTGTTGCGCTCTGCCATTTTATAAATATAGTACGTTGTACATTTATTTATTTATTTTTTGCGTTTAGCCAATTTGATTCTGCTCTGCTTCAATGTTAAGGGTAAGAAAAAGCAAATGTATTAATGACTAAAATGAAATTCAATGCGGTCAATAACGAACCTAACGTGAGCTACACTCGTTAAATTTTTAATATTGCAGAGTTATTATTTTGTTTTGACCTCAATCATTGTTGATGGGACTCTAACTTTGCGTGTTAAATTTAATTGCTTTAACATTTTCTTTAATATCGTCGGGAATGAGGATACCATTTTATTGCAGATGAGTATAGCTACTGTTTGATTCCGAAAATTTTTATAGCCAACATAAACTATCAACGCATTCTTTGGTTCAATAGCGGATATAGATATTCCCGAAGGAGGATGATTTAATTTTTTTTTTTTATTCATGACCAACTATCAAAATGTATAAGATCTTTATCGATCGGTAATCCCCAAAGCCTTCCTAGGATCGAGTAGTGCAGTTTAGAATATTATAGGAGGTGGGTGTTATGTTCCCTGATCACAGCATAGCCGGTCAATAGTATGTAGGCCTAATATGACTTTCTCCGAATAAAACAAGTAAAGTTTAGCTCTTCTATAAGAGCATTTCATGTGATAAATTTGATTATATTTTGCTGTTACCCTAAGTATCGAAGCTGGGTCCTCATAAGATCTTCAGAGGGGCAGAAGATATGCTCTGCTATACTTCTTTACCCTAAACTGCCTTGAGAGAGACCCTGTTGCAATTTGGACTTAGTTTCTTTGTATTAGCTGTTCTGCGTTAGTAAATGAGCCACAGTTGAATAATTGGGCTTGTCTGTTACCAACGCGTATTTATTCTGACAATTTCTAAGGCTTGGCATAATTTTACTCCAGTGTAAACCTTTTACACACACTAACCACCAGGCTACGGCGACCACAAAGAATCAGGGAAGCCGAAGTAGCCGCTTATATATATATTTGGGTGAAACTCCACCGAATTAGGATATTCCCTGAACATGGAACATGATTTATTCGGTGAACGTGGTTGGTAAACGATTTTGATAATTCATTTGAGCCGCTATGAATGTTAAACTTCGCTCGTTTATTTCAATAGTAAATATTCATGATTTTTTAACCAAATTTTGTTCAAATCTTTTCAATACCTTTCCAAAGTTTTTGCTTGTATAGGAGGTGAGCGTGGTTATAAGTCAATACTGCCCAAACCAAACAGGACATCACTTGATCAAGTGGCTCTCATTCCACTTCACTTAAGGTCACTTCGTGAAGCTGACTTTTGTCTGATCTATCGGGATCACAAACTAACAAGTTTGATTTAAGAGACATAAGGACGTCACAGGCAACTAATCATTACTACTCGTAATCCATATAACCAGTGCAAAAACCACAATGCGTATGTAGGGTATTAAAAAGCAAAATGAAGCAAACAGTAAAACAAAAGAAATTCTTTGCAAAAAAATTAACCTAACAACAATGAAAAATTCATACATATGTGCTTAACCGACAAAACACTCGTACTCTGATACTTTCGTTGCTAATGAGCAGAGCTGTAGTGAGGTATTTCAGCGCCCGAGGCATATGTATAAAATGTTGCCCCCTCGTTTTTAATGGAATTTTATTTACTCAAACCGTGAAACTAGCGTTGCTAATGAACAAAGTTGTAGTGCGGTATTTCAGCGCCCAATGCATATGTTTATTAAGGTGGGCGGAGATGTGTGGGCGAAGAAAAGTTCCAGTTTTTGCTTCCGCGTTTGGTACATTGGGCCATTGTGAGTCTAGCGTCATAAACCGTAGAAATGCTATACCAGAAAAATAAAAAATGTGATTTTTGGGGTAAAATTTACTCTAGCGTCATATTACATCTGATTTTTGCAAATAAAGGCTTGTTAGAAAGGGCTCAATGATTGGGCTCAAAGTTGTTCCTAAAAAATATGGGTTTTGTCGAAAAAATTTTCAAAACGTCTTGCTCACAAGGAGTGTTCACAATCAAAAAATTATTTATGGCGCTAGACTCATAATAACCCAATGTACTTGAATTTCTGCTCCGTCCACCTTAATGCTAATAAAGCTGTATCACTAGCTGAAAAGTTATCGATTATGAATATCCTCTTCAGTTAACAAAAAAATGGTATTTGGTAATATTTCTTGGTCCATTGTAGATCTCTAGTAATTTTTGATCAATGGGGGAAATAGGGTTGGACGGTTCGAAAAATCAATTTTTTTTTATTTCATAAATTGTTAGTAAAACTATTAAAATATGTGTTCCCAAAATTTTAAAATAAAAATTCCGACTCGTTCTATTGTTATAAGCCATTAAAATGTGTAACTCTCCTTCAGACTCCGAGCGTGCCATGTTTTTCAAACTAGATTTTCTCAAAACTAGTTTGAAAAATTTTCAACCAATAGTTTTGATAATTGGCAATTACTTTCTTCATAATATTGCGCTCTGTATGAACCTAAAATCGGAATATTATCGTTATTTAAAATAATTTTTTTTTTTTTTTTTGCAAAAAAAGTTGTAAAAAATGGCAAAAAATCATACTTTTTTTTTGGACTCCTGTAAAAAATTCAATTTTCTATTTTTTTTTTTTTTAAAGCATTTAGGTTAATAAAAGTATATTCCTACCTCGTTTGATTTCAGATGAAAATTGCGGCTTCTAGAATGTACGCAAAATTCTGAATATGATTGTGACCTGCAATATAGGGTCGGTAATATCTTCGGTGTTTTTCAAAGAAATTCTTTAAAAATTTTACCATATATACTTAAATATATGTATAAAATATTCTCAAAATTTCAAAAAATTATATTCATTTTTCATACTATAAAAAAATTTATGAAAATCATTGAGAAAACGCTGTCTTAACTCTATTTCCCCCCTTAACTACAGCTTGCTGATACTGCGTTCACATGTGGCTATCGTTACCCACAATGTTAGAAAAAAGTTATAATCGTCGATAATTTATATCAGATCTAAATGAGTGGCTTTTTCTTGGTCGAGCAGAATCGACGAGACCGAATGTTTGAAGTCGATGACTTTGTTGCACAATTCCGTGGTATTCAAATCATGTTCGTGTTTTAAAGCTAAATAAACCCGTTTTGTTCAATGAATCGTAACAATCCCAGCTCGTTAATTTGAAGTCTCCGTTTCGCCGACATAGTTAATCTATTGTTTTCTTATTCATATAGCCCAAAGCAATCTTTTTCTTTGCTCCTCGTTTTTCTGCCTATGTTTTCAGTCGACTACGATAAAAAATTTCTTCCAAGTCTGAATCACTAATTTCTTCTTAGAAGCACAGAGAAAGTTTTCGGTAATTAGACTTGATTCCTTGCTGACTGCAAATTTTTCGATGTCTTTCAACATGTCGCTCACATTTTTTATCTGGGAGTTTAATGCTCGTTTAGACCATGATTTTGAAGCCCACCTCGTATCAGCGTGCCACTCTATCGAAATCTTCAAATTTGCCATTAATTGTATCCATCGAGTGGTGGAAATGGCAAAAAAATTGGAAATATTTTGAACTACTTCGAAAAACTTGGGCATTGGTTCAAAGGAAGAAGGAGCGTGATTACTGGCTAAGTTTGAGCAGTGAACAACACAAGGGATAAACAACAAAGCAAGTTTAATTTTTATCCTGTAAAATTACTTGCACACATTTAAGCGGTACAGTTTTTGCTACGGTCCTATTCAAATATGGTTACAAAGTATACAGAATTCTACTGACATGATTATTCCGTTGGTATCTGTCGAAAAATAACGAGATAATAGCGTGTAGTCATCACAACATTCGTTTGTAAATCCGCCGAGAGTGGCGCTGTAATTGGGCTAGATTTCAAAATCTAACAGGGCGCCCATCACAATGCGACTAACTTTTGCCTCCAAAAATTAGTTGTAGATACTTTGTGTTTTAATGATACAGTCAGCACCGATATATTGCCTCTAGAGCATTGTGTTGATTGGTAAAGGAAGATAGTGATGTCAATGGGAGTAAGAAAGAGGAGAAAGTATCTCTGAACGTTAGTTTTAAATTTGAAAAGTCTGTAACAAGCAGAATGTAATTTAAAAAAAAAAAAAAAAAATATTAGGAATGAAATTTGCATTATAAAAACAAACATTTTGCTCAACTTACCAAATTTTAATTTTGAAGCTTTTTTGTTTACACATAATTTTCGATGCACAAGATGGTGGCGCCCCAAGCAGATGTTTCACTCACCTTAACCTCACTACGCCACTGCTAATAAATATAGTATAATTGTTCGTGATATTAGCGTGCTGTATTGGCCAAAAAACTACAACTACCTGCCACAATACGAGCAACCGCTGAATGTTGCCATTGCGGTTGCCGCATAAATTTTTGCTTAAATACACGTACACACACACACACACATCTATGCACACATTGATATACTTGTAGTTGTACTGTCAACTGTCAAAAAACGCAACAACTAGAACCAAACACAAACAAAGGAGAACTTTTTGGCCACACCCGCCACCGTCACCGGGCCTTCAATCTCACAACGCAAGTTGGCGTAAGTGCTGTCATTTGAGCTTCGTCAAAATCATTAACAATAATAGCGAATATAATAGAATATAAATAATATGTAGTATTTAACCTGCAAAACATTAGAAATCATTTTCTCTCTTAGGTATTTAGTCTTCTTCTTCTTCTTGGCATTTCTTTGTAATATTCTTTTTCCTTTTCTTTAAAAAAACAATTTCGAAATTTTATAGTTTTTTCTGTAGTAATTTTTGAAAATTTAATAAAAATGTCTGTTTTTATTGAAAATTAAGAGTATTTAAGATTTTATTTAAACCATTTTTATTACTTGAAAGGAATTTTATAAAATATTCTATATTAATACCGGACTCAGTATTTTTCCAAGAGGGCGCGGCTAGAGTTTAGATAGAAATCTACTAATCGAAATTGTAAACGTGTTTATAATAATTTATAACTCTACCATTTTTTAATCGATTTTTGTTGCGGATCTGAATGAAAAAATATGAAATTACATACAATCCGAAACCTTTAGTAGTTTCTAGTTTTTCAGATTTTTGTGTTTATTTCTCTTCATAAAATAATTATGGTTAAAATAATGTGAATAAAAAATGAAATATTTTTATAATAATTTCTGAAAATCTTTTCACAAAACAATTTATTATTCATGAATTTATTTAATATTCACAGCAAATGCCTGAATGCGCAAGGAAAAAAAATATTAAAATGATTAAAAAATAATAAGTAATCACGAATTAATTATTAAGGAAAAAAATTTACAAGTGAAACAAGAGAAATCCATGTCCATTTCGTGCACTTTCGTTACACTCTACGTTAGAATTCGTTTACCGTGGCTGCCGTGCTAAAAAGAAATTTATAAACTCACAAATTGTTATTGTGCTCTCCTCACATACATATGTAGTACTCGTATTACGTGTCCTTGGCTACGTTTACTTGAAAATTGCGCCAACCTTACGGTAGTGCTCCCCTGACTTTATAAAACAAAGAACGAGGCAAAAAAAAAAAAAAAATTCCACCAACACCAACATCAAATACACCGTGACGACAACAGTGATGGAATAAGTGAAGCGCCCCCTGCAGCGATAAAAAAAAACTTAAACGAAAATAAGCTAAAATAGTTTTAAACGTTACACACACATACAAGTGTCCTTAGATAAAAGGACATACCAAACTTTCAATGTGTAGTAGTGACTGCTAGTGCGAGAGTGTGTATGTGTGTGTGTGTGTGTGATGTGTTTAAGTAAATTATATACCCTGTGTATTTGTATGTGTCACAACAAACTGAAACAACTTGAAGAAATTTAACAAACAATAGCTCGCGGGGCAGACCTTCTTTTGCACCTCTGTTTAACAATCAGCTGCGTGCCACATTTGCAACATACGATTGGAGTGGATTTCGTCGCCCTCTGGTGTAAATTGTTGGAAATTATACTCTCTCAATTTGGTAAGTTTGCATTGAAGTACTCATGCCTAACTTTGTGTGCGTGTAATTTTTAATTTTTTTTTAATTACAGTTAATTATAAACATACTTATATATACACTCATATATGCACTGAGAAAAATTTGTAAATTCAAATAAAAATGTTTTTGATTCAATTTAAAAAAATTATTGAAAAAGACACTATGTTAGAAATAGCCACTAGCAATGAAAGTTCTTTGCCTTTAAAAAATTTTCTATATAATAATTCGGTGAAAGTTGGTTCAAAACAATATAACAACTTTACTCTGGGCTTAAGGAAAATTTATAGTGGAGTTAATTGATAGAAATTAAAAAAGAATATTACCACATATATATAAGTATATACATTAAACGCTCGAAACTGTGAACTAATAAAAACCAGGATTGTTCACATTTAAGAGATTATTCACGTTTGCGATTGTTCAAGAAAATAACCAAAACTTTATGATCTTACCACAGATGGAAACTTTTTTCAATAGCGTAAAAATGAAAATTTTATTGGCAAAATAACTTAAACTAAAAAAATCAAAAAAATTGATATGAAATTAAGAATTACTTAAATAAAAACTATTTCCTAAATAAATGGATGGAACATTTTTAATTAAAAAAAAATGAATTATGAAAAAAACCGGTAATCGTCCTCTTAAATATTATCTTTTTTCTTAGGTTCTTGTAGTAAGCATATTTAGAGGATTCCCGAAATTACTGAAATCATGAAAATTAATACACCATTTCTAAGAAATTTTGTTCACGTTTTTAAAGCTTTCAGACTTTGTTCACGTTTTAGAATAGTCAATGGAGGAAAAAATTTGTTCACTTTAGTGGATGTTTACGTTAGTGAATGTTCACGTTATCGAACGTTGACTGTTTATATAATATATCCATGACAAATTTAACCCTTATGTGAACTCCCATGTCTGTCTAGAATTATTTCACTTTTGTAACGGTTTCTTTTATGAAAATGGTCACGTATCGAGTCAACTATACATTTCTTAATAGATCAGTACACAAAAATAAAACCAGTATAATAAAGTAGAAAGGCAGAAAAGAATAGTGGATGAGAAATTTTTTTTTTTTTTTTTTTTTTGTCTTTTGTTAATTAAGGACTATATTTTATTTTATTTAATTTAATTACTTGACTGAATGTTTTACAAATAGTATTTATTGTAAGTGTTAAAATGTTATGATATCTTTGTAATAATTATAGTTTTTTTAAAAATATGTAAATTTTCTCAAAAAACAGATAAATAAATAAAAATCCGCTGAAGAAGGCCTAAAATTTGCGCCGAAACGTTGGGAAAAAAGTATGAAATAGTTATCTATTTGCGTATGAAAATTTCGACCAAAAAGCCTGTCATTATAATCTCATTAACAATACATAAATTGGTCTAATAGAAAATTAAAAATATAATACCTACGTTTTGAAAACAACAATAGTTATTAGTTTAAAAAAAAATAGTTGGTTTTCCCAAGTGTTTTCCTCTCAGTGTATCCGCATATAGTTACCTTCGTATGGTTGCAATAATCATTGTGTAATTCTATATAACATATAAATATAAAAGTGTGTAATTATTTTAATTACGTATAATAATGCATGGAAAATCTTTTTGTGCTGGACTTCTGTAGCAATTTCCATTATTATTTTAAATGAGAGGTGTCTCCAAGGCTATTCATCGAATGGAAGAGATTTCCTTCATCATGCTATCAATATGTAACTGCCAATATTTAATTGAATACTCTGATTACTAAAGCCGTGGTTACATTAGCCCTATTCACTCTTTGGAGTAAAGCGCTGAGTAACGGAGTAAAAAAGTAATGTTTTACTCCAGAGCGTGAACGCCTCTAAAACTAAAAAAGTACTCTCTGGAGTAAAAGTCAAAATATATATTTTTCATTATTTGTTTACTTTTTTCCATTGAAAAAGTTTGTAGTAAATGTGCAAAAACATCCTTTAATGCTAGAAGCTGTTTGCAAATTTAAGTGTGTTGAAGGTGAAAAGAAGATAAAACTGATTCGCAAACGTTCTTATAAATAAAAACATGAGTAGAAATTCAAAATTTTTTCATTTCATATTGTTGACAGCTTTTTTTTATTTTTTCTGCGATCAATGTTCCCAATTAAAAGCGCCAGGAACAAAACTTTTGTTTTTATTTTTTGTTGTCGTACAAATCGAAAAGTAGGCAACACTAATTTTCTCTCTTACTCAGAGTAACAAATATTTTACTAAAGGGTCGAACTAGAGTAAAAGTGTAAAGTGTGAGTAAAAGCAAATGTCGTATATTTTGTGTTTGTAGAGTAATTTTGCTTTACACTTTTACTCTGTTACTCCGTTAACCAGCACTTTACTCTAAAGAGTGAACAGGGCTATTGATTATTCGGCGAATACCATGAAATGATTATTACACCGAACTCTCAGTTCGTGCTTATTTACTCACCTTTACTCATTCTCACACCGAACACGATATGCTGGGCGCATCCCACACTGAGCACGCCGAGTTTTTAGTGTGGCAATGTACTGTGCCAAAAAGATTAAAGTGTATGATAACATGTAAATTTGCTTAGCGCCATTTTGTGATACGGAAAAGACTACAGATGTTTTGTGTTAATCGAATATTAAAAAGCATTATTGCATTTTCGGAAAAGTGTTTATTTTATTAAGTGTATTCACGATCTGTTGCAAATGGTCTTACTTCCTGCTATCGCAACAACAAACATATGCAATAAAAATTTTCATTTGCAACGATGCAAGATAATTTGCAACAAATCATGTATACAGCTATTGTTTTTAACTAATAAATGTAAATGTATCTAAATACCATTGCACATTTTTGGAATGCAATGAATGCACTTAGAGGGAATGAGCCAACCAAGTTTAGGAAAACAGAGAAATTAGCCGGTAAAAACCTCAGGGTAACTGCTGATATTTGAAAATACGCATTTAGTATGTTTCGCTAAAAAATATGTGATTTAACATACAATTAAGGTATTCACAAGCCGCCGTATACTGTCGATTAACTTTGTATGAAAAATTCGGGAATTTATGACAAATGAGAGGATACCGTGAATACCCCAAATGTGTTTCGAAATCTGTGTTCG
Organism: Toxonevra muliebris; assembly: GCA_963691655.1. Taxonomy (NCBI): domain Eukaryota; kingdom Metazoa; phylum Arthropoda; class Insecta; order Diptera; family Pallopteridae; genus Toxonevra; species Toxonevra muliebris. The sequence continues at coordinate 81,298,162 of OY829326.1, forward strand.
AAAATAATTATCTGAATTCACATATTTTTTTTTCTAATGACAATTTTCGTTTTTTCTTTGAATTTATAGCTTAAAAACTATATAAACTTTGACAAAAAATTATATAAATATATACTAACAAATATTTTTGCTCTTACTTATGTCTTCTCTCTCACACTTTAATTTTGTATTTGCTCCCGCTTAAGCAATGATTTTTACAACGATGAATGCAATGCTTTGTTCAATGAGCGTATTTTAAAAAACTCCCGACTCTAATATTTTAGAATTGGCTTAAGGGGACCTTCTGGTCTAGCGCCCTTGAATTGGATGAGTTTTTAGGATTTTTTTTTTAAATGAAATAATGAGCAATAGTATTTAAACTTTGTAGATATATTTTATTACTTTAACAATATACAAAAATAATAATAATAAATGAAATTATAATTTTAAGTAAACTAAAATTGGTGTTACAGTTGCCTTCTTTAAAAAAACGGATCTTGCTGGTGGGACAGGTTTTGAATTTTCCACTGATCTCAAACAAAAAAAAAGAGGTTACATTTGGTATGAATGTAGTTATCGCAGGAACTAAAATGAAAAAAAAAATTTTACAAAATGGCGCATTGTTGAAATTTACTTTACGAAAACAGACCGTTTTTTCATTACTTTTTTTTAGTTCCTGCGATAAGCACTGGTTTTCTGAATAATATAGTAAAATTTGAGATGAATCGGTTGAGTAGTTTTTGTTTTTTGTGTCCCACCATGCAGAAAAATATAAGCCCTATTCACTCTTTAGAGTAAAGTGCTGAGTAACGGATTAAAAAAGTAATGTTTTACCTTAGACCGTGAACGCATCTAAAACTTAGACAGTGTACTCTCTGCAATTAATGTTCCCAATTGAATTCACTATCAACAAAACTTTTGTTTTTTATTTTTTGTTGTCATACAAATCAAGACGTAGGCAACACTAATTTTCTCTCTTACTCAGAGTAACAGAGTAACAAATATTTCACTCAAGGGTCAAACCAGAGTAAATGTGTAAAGTGAGGGTAAAGGAAAATGTCATATATTTGGTTCTTGTAGCGTAATTTTGTGTTACACTTTTAACCTGTTACTCCGTTAACCAGCACTTTACTCTAAAGCGTGGATAGGGCTATAGTTTCGAGATAAATGAGTTTAAACTTCAATCGGCCCTTTTACCTGCTTCTGCACTCCCCTGCTAAATAGGCTGTAGAAGTCGAAATACTGGAAATATTGATACGAAAATTACAATTATAGTATAATTTTAAAAGTCTATACTTTTGAAATATAAAATTTTTTTTTTTTTGAAAAATCTAGACCAGAAGGTGGCCTAACCTACTCTTTAAGCTCTTTAAATTGATATAAAGTGTTTTCCATTCGGGACATAAAAATTTTATCTATCAATAAAACACAGAATTTTTTGAGATATTGAGTTCAAAATTATTGTGGGTGTAGTGCAAGTATTACATTTTATGAATGAAATTCGATTTCGGTCATATGACCACCACGAGCCCGTTTACAGTGATCGATTCTTTGGACCCAATTTTCCACCACTCTCGCACACATTTCGACCGGAACATTGACAATTTCGCTTTTGATATTGTCTTTGAGCTCGTCTAAACTTGCTGGCTTGTTGGCATAGGCCAGTGACTTGATATAGCCCCATACAAAGAAATCCAATGGTGTTAGATAGCATGAACGAGGCGGCTATTCCACCGAACCATTTCTCGAGATAACACGTTCACCGAATTTGCCTTTTAATAAATCGATTGTGACGCGTGCTGTGTGGCTAGTGGCACTGTCTTGTTGAAACCACATATCGTTGATGTCAAGTTCATCCAAATAATCTTCCAACATAACACGACACAGCTCTCCATTGACGGTAACATGACTGTCGTTTTCGCTGTAAACGGGCTCGTGGTGGTCATATGAACGAAATCGAAATTCATTCATAAAATGTAATGCTTGCACTACACTCACTATAAATTTGAACTCAATGTTTTATTAACATATAAAATTGTTGTGTCCTTAATGGAAAACCTTTTATAATATGATAGTGTAGTACTTCAGGATCTTCTGAAATAAGGATGTAGTTACACTAATAAATGTACCACATAGATAGTAATATTAAGCATTACATATCACGCACTCAGGTGAAAAGTGAAGCATAAAATTTACTAGAGGAAAGGTGAAATAGTAAACTTCATAAACCCAAAATGAAGTATCGTTTTGTTTTGCCGTTTTGATTTTGTATGTGTGCGTAAGATACAATTCTTCGTGGGTACTCGGTTATAACGCTCTTGTCCAAGAATGATAAAATACCAGATTACGCCAATAATTTGATCAAAATTGCCTCTCTCTGCGCATGTCGTCACAAGTCATATTTTTAAAGAGAGAGAGGTGGAGACTACATACATTTTATAGGTGAACAATTTAAACATTGCACTATGGGGAAATTGATCACTTTTTCTGGCCAAAACCTCAAAATTTAAATCTTCAAAAGAGCAAAGCCTTTAAAATTTTTGTAAAGTAGACACCCCACCAAACCCAACGGACTAGTACTTGTTTTTTTTTTTTAACATTCACTACATTAAACTGCAGGCATATGAAATTAAGATTTTAATTGGAAATACATTTTTTTAAAACTAATAATTAAGTGTGCCCGAAAGAAAAATGTTCATATTTCCCAATATTCGGATTTTTTGCAATGACCTTACTTACGTTCATCACTTTTTTTTAGTAAACTTTGGGTAGGCCTATAAAAAAAACGCACCACTTTGCACCACACGCGATATATTTTTTTTGATTAAGCAATTATTCTACATATAAGTAAACTAATTTGATCTGCATCTTCTTGCATCTCTTTCAAAGAATTAAATTTTTCTAGACAAGCACCGTATGGAAAATAAAAATATAATGTTTGGCTAGCTGGAACAATAGCTCCTGAAATAATAAGCTACCCACCAGAATCAAAACTTTGACATCCAGAACTTGCATTCGGGTCGTTGGAGTCGGACCGTGGAAAAAGAAGAGATGCATTAGAAATGTGCAAGCAAACTCATAATGAATGTATTTTATTGGTTATTGCAGATAGTACGTCAGCTTGAAAACTAGGTAATAAAGACTTAGCAACTGTTCTGAAGAATTGTATTCAGTGCCCAAACCGAACTTTTAAAATTAGAAAAGTACTGTTCACGAATGATAAATTACCGACACCGCTTTCTCTTAATGAGGCCGTAGCATTCTTTTTGGATAATAATTTCGCAAAGCAGCAGTATTAGGAGTCAAAATAAAATTAATATCTTAATACTTTGCAAAGTTCGCTATTTTTTAAGGATCCTTAGAGGTGCCGAGGAGCGGAATATTATTTTTATATACTTAATTCTCCCTATAGCGCTATTTTTTCAATATCTCAGTAGACCTAGTCGACACGAAAAAATAGAAAAAGTGTGTTTTGAGGTTTTGGCCAGAAAATGTGGGAATTTTACCCATAGTTCATTGGTATGAAATGTGGAAATAAATAATATTTATTAATTTTAATTCGGTCATTTGCAGATACAAATATAAAATGAAATATTAAGAGTTCTTTGTCTTTATTATAAGTTAAAATATTTAACTTTTCATTTATAATATGTGCCACAAATGTAGCGATCACATTGCTTCATAATACACAGTATGTAAATCCAAAGAATTAAATAATATAAAACATAGAAAAGATGACAAATAACATTTTTATTACAGTTTTTTGAATCAGGTCTGAGAAAAAAATTAAAAAAATTAATATTAATAGTACCGAGACGATATTTCAACACAGACACTCGCACAACCAGATACTTTGCATAATTAGGATATCCTTAGTGTGAAATTTAATGAGGGATCGATGAAGAGCAAGACATTTACTTTTGGATTCAAACCTAGATTCGATTTTTTTTTAGTTTTGGGCAGCTTAATTTTTCAGCGGCCTCATAATGCAAATAAAGAAAATGACAATCTACGTCACAGACACAAAAGATTTCGCTCAATTTTGTGAGAGTCAAATAACGGAGATGCGATTGGCGTAATCTTGTATTTTATCATTCTTCTTTTTATGCTGCCTAAGCTCTCGTTGAGTTCTCATTTTTTCATTCTCACTGTTTAAGCTCTCGTAGAACTTCGAATTTGGACTACGTGACTTAACGATCATAAATGTCAAATGTCTAAAACTAATTTTTATTTATTTTTAAATAAATTTACCGTCAACCGGGGTGTATTTGACCTCCGGACGTGGCTTTGATCCAACAGAAAAAATATATTATAAACAATTTTTATCATCTTAAAACCTAGTAAGCGATTAAAGTTTTATTCATCACTATGTTTGAAGTATTCGCTTTCGACGCCTGTTTTAATAACTGGTTTGCACATCAAGCCTCAGTCAAGTTTCATCAAGTTGTGGTTTATATAGAAAGGCGTTGTGTCATATTTAGACAAATTTATTAAAGTCGTTGAAAATATGTGGATTTTTAGTTTTGTTTTACTTAAAACTATTTTTCATAAAGTTTTCATGAATTTTTATTGGCAGATATATATGTAATTAAATATTATCCATTAGTAAGAGTAAAGGAATGTATTGGTATTTTTGAGATAAATAAAAAAGTTATATCGATTGCTAAAATTGCATACGTTTGTAACAAGTTTCACAAGCAAACAAAAGTTAAATTCAAAAAAATATTTGTGAAGTTTCAACAACCGCAAAATATTAAAAGAAAACATAAGACTCGTAGAAACTCACCTAGTATCAGGTAATGGTGAAAGATTTATTAAAAAAATGTTGGCGAAACTTTTTTCTAAAAACTTCCAAAATGGAAATTCAAAATATTTGAGATTTTCACAAAGACTCAGATTATGTCGTATATTATAGGTATGTGTTCTATGCCATAATATTTTTCAAATAAAAATTTTGTTTTTGTTCGAATAGCACTTACGACTTTATGAGCACTTTCTTTAAGTGGTTTTATTAGTAGGAAAATCATAAAGTATTTAGTATAATGAAACTAGCTGGAAAATCCAAAGCCAATGACTAAAATTAATTTGGGTTCAAAATAAATATGTAATTGGAGCAGAAATATATCATTGCGGATAGCCTTGTATAAATAGTATTATAAGTATATTTTTTGTGAAGAATATTTCTTTCTTGATTTAGCGACTTTTTATTGCTTTTGAATGAAATCAATTTTACAAACGATATAACTCAAAAGCTTAAATATTTTTTTAAATACATAGTCACAATTTATTTTCTTACTTGTTAGAATTTAATATCTCATTTTGGAAAATGCAACATTTTGTGTTTCTTTATTATAATGACAAAGTTTAATACAATGTTTTTTGGTTTTCTCAAAATTTCAAGCGTGTCCAAATTATAGCTGCAGTCAAAACCATAGTAGTGACATAAGGAAAAAGTTTCATATCACATGAACAATATTATTTAGGGGAATAACTATGTATGTTATATCTAACTTTAAAAAACAGCTCGAATTCCGCAGTATCTAATGTACTCACAAATAATTTTTATTTTAAAAATATACAAAAAAAAAATACGCAAACCACGATTTGGACGGTATAAAAAAGTAGTGCTTAATATGAAAATAGGGATAGGAGCAAAAAGTGTTAATGTTTCTATTAAGGAACCTCAAAACTTATTAGTATGCTCATTTTTAGCTAAAACAGCGGCACATCGCCGAAATATATAGAGTAAACTAAGCTTCCGCATTTCCTTACAGGTATCGTCCGCCATTCTGTATTCACTAGTGTTGATTCGATACCACATAGTATTGATACTTTTACTCATTACTTGTATCGAATAAAAGTATCGATGCTACCGAAAATTTTGGAGAGAAGTATCGAATATGTACTTGTATCGAATACTCGTTTAAAGAGACAAATTACTCTTTTTTAAGTGGTTGTCAAGGAAAACATTCAGGCCGGAACGGCCCATTGTGATACCACATGGATGAGCCAACAGTTTACACTACTCAACAAAGTTTTTCGCCAATAAATCATGGTTTTGAGATATTTCCACTGGAAACACGTGAATGACGTTAATTTAATTTAACAAATCGCTAGAAAATTTATAATAGAAGGAAAACTAATCAACAGATTAAAGCTTGCTAAAAATATTTTATTTTAATGAAAAGGTTTCAATAAACATTATGATCTACATGCATGGCCGGAAATATGTTCTAGAACTTCAATACTGTACTGCAATATTGTCATACATTAAAATATTGCAATATAGACTGAAATATTTTGGATAATTCTGCAGCAGCATTTTGAAATATATTATTGATTGCTGTAAAATATTGTAAAATAATCCACAATTTTAAATATTATATAGCAGTATTTCAGTTTTTTAAATAAATATTTTCCAAAAGTATCGAGTATCCGATACTGACCCTTTTTTCCGATACCAAGTAAAATACTTATGTTATAGCATCGAGTAATAAAAGTACTTGAATCGAATGAAAAGTATCGAGTTTTTACTTGTATTTACTTGTATCGAATCATCACTAGAGCTCACAGTCTCTGCAAAATTGTTGAAACGATTCTGAAACTAGCAATCTCTATGTCATCCAATATGTCTTCAATAACACAGGCCGACAAAATTGGGCCGACCTCTAACCCAGAAACCGGAATATATTTTTCCGAATGTTTTTGAAGCTCTGAATTATGAAAAAAATGATATTTGAGCAAACTCAACGGCATTTAAAATGGCATGCCTTGTACTTTAAGATGCTGTTCAACTTTATTTCAGAATATCTCATAACTTATGAGTCATAAGCTTAAGTTAGTTAGATGAGTTAAGCAGCGTACATTGTTTTTATATATGTATTAAAATCATCTAAGTCAAATCAAATGCTTTCAACTAACGCTGTATAAACTCAACGAAAATGAAAAAAAAAAACTTTCTTTTCGACTGTAATAAATATTTATAGATTTTAATACTTTTTCAAGGTTTAAAATGACAAATATGACTACATACTTCCATTTCCCATAGTTATTTGCCAAAGTATATAAAAATCGCATTTTATTGAAGCATAAAATGACAGAAAATGTTATGAGTTTCAATTTGAACGAAATATTGATTTGAATTTAGAAATAGAAATTTTCTTATAAAATCGCAAGTAAATTGAATACATGTATACAAATACATATGCATTTTTGAAAATGAATACATACTTGCATATTACCGATGATTTTGCCATACCGCTTAAATGAAGTTTACAATTCCACGTGCATAAATATTTATTTATTTATTAGATATTTACTTTAAAGTATACAATTTTTGCTACAATCGAATTTTTTGAAACTTGTTTAAAGATAGTATATCAAATACATATTACAGATTAGCGAAAGTTGGTAAATCCCAAAAATATATTACACATTACCTATGTGGTATATTTTGCAAACTGACGTTAAGCGATGTTGCGATATCACCGTATATTGTTAAAGAGTATGTTGCACATTTGCACGAGAAATGTTTAGCAAATCAGTAAGGTAGTAAAAAGAAGTACAGTGAAGGTCAAAAGTTTGCATACACCGTATCGAATTTTCAGTTTCTATAAAACTAAAGTACCTAACTAAAAGAAAAATTAAGTTTGCAGTTTTATAAGCAATGACTACTTGCTTATAAAAAAAAAACAATAATGGATTTCCTCATTAACAACGTAATGAAAGCATAACAAAAATTAGAATGACAGAAGTCTTCATACGAAGTGCAATGGCATTTTATGCCACTTTCAAAATTTAGTGGCTCCTCCTTGGGGCTGCTTGCAGTCGTCGTGGTGTTGAGGCAATTAAGTTTGCGGTCTCTTTAAGAGCTATTATGCTATTGAAGTATTTTTTTTAATTTTTTTATTTATGAATAAATAATCGTCCATTATAAAATTTCAAACCTAATTTTTGCTTTTTATTATTTTTTTTAGAGAAAGTGAAGATCGGTGGTATACGTAAACTTTTCTCCTTCACTGTAAATGAAAAAAACTCATTTCACTATTGCGCCGCCCCATCCGCAAACTCACAGGATTTGCTGGTACACCTTCATTTCCGAAACATATTTTATTTGTTTTTATATATGTATTTGCTGCACATCCACAGAACAAAAACAAAAATGATTTACTTTTTAGCAAAAAAAAAAAATATTCAGCCATTGCAAATAGAAAAATATGCATGAGTTTAATGAAAACAATCACCTTCATTCACTGCACTCTCTAGAAATTTAGAGTAGCGGGTTTTCAGCTAGCTCAGAAGTTCCACATGCAGACTTCCCTCAATACCTCATTCGTTTTCAAATATTTGAATTTACATCTAAAATTGATGATATGAAACATGCTATTCACGTTGCAATACTTTGCACAAATACACATACATATGAATGTGTGTGTATGTGCTTGTACATCATATATGAATATCGCCTAAAACTATGCTAAAAGACAATATATGCAAATAAAGAGCTATGAAACCGTGAATGGAATCATTTCAAAAACGAGAAATCACAACAAAACAATGATTAAAGAGAAACTGTTTTGAAACCAGACTCGAACGTACACCCGAGCAAGGAAAATACAAATTCTTTTTAAGAGTTCTTCGCCTTATGAGATAACTGAAACTGGTTTTGTGAAAGGTATATCTTGAATGCATAAATCATTGTTAACTCTAACAATTCTAGCTAATCATCTCGGTGTTGTTTCTTCAGGTGGAAAGCTGTTGTTCAAGAAATCCAAGAACAAATAATTGATTTATCTGAAAAAATGTTTTTCCGGACGACAATGTACAACTTCATGGTCGATGAGGGTCAAATTTGGTACAGATTGCTTCTTTATTGATTGAAACAAGATAGGAGCTAAACTTTTTGAAAGTTGAAATATAAGGGTCACTCTAAGAGATCTATTGTAGAATTTTATGGGAAATATTTTTTTAAAACATTTTAATATTTTCTATCTACCTTAGTTGTGGGTATTTTTTACTACTTAGGTTAAAAAGACCTATAAATAAGAGTCGCAGAGGGCTAAAAAATATATTTTCCATAAAATTTTATTATACATAGGTCTTAGACGTAATTTAAGATATTCTACAAATTTTATAATTTATGGACTTTTATCACTTTGTACGGCAACACCCCCAAATAAACGCCTATTTTCGAGAAATGGTGTTTTTCCTATAAGTGTTTTAAAATAACAACATGTATCATAATTTAAGTCATTGGTACAACTCTTTCTATTTTTTAATTCTTTTTTTTTTTTAATTTTTGGTCAAGTCCGGAAATAAATGTAATTACTGTAAAAAAAAAATTATTTAAAATACTCATTTTTTCACGCCTCTGACCAGACCTAACCACTTAAGGAAAAAGCTTAACAAATCTCTATAAGTGAGCTCAACGGATCGAACTAACACAAAGCGGCATAAAAAGCAAGCTTTAAAGAAATGCTTAGGATTTTTCTCTCTAGTAATTACAAATAAACTCGAGATAACTTTCGAAGTTATTAACATTATTGAGGCGATCGTTGCAAAAAATGTCAGGGACATGACTACTAATTTTATTACACTATTTAATAAAATTAGTAGTCGATTTTCAGATCAGGCAAAAATTTTAAGACTGAAAAACAAATTTTGCTTCATGAAATATTTTGGTTGGTAATAGCAAACCTCAAAAATTTCCATGCAACCCTTTTCTCATATTGCTATTTGAACTCAGAACAAAACTGTAGCTCCTTCTCATGTGAATGGGTGTATAAATCTACAACTTTTTATTCAATAAACTGAAAATTTGACGGTAAGAGCTCAGTTTTTACAGCAAGTGAGAAGTACACTAGACTTCACCTGGTAGGTAACGGATTCGATTTTTATTGGTTGGGTGTCAATTCTCACAACCTTCTTATATTCACTATAGATGTGAAGCGAGATGAGAATTATATGAAAGTGAACAAGCACACATCTTGGTAGGCAATGGCAAAACCACCAAGTGATATCAAATTGCAGCACCGCCCTTTAGAACTGGCGTTAAGCTATGGGCCCAACCATGTGGTATCATAATGAGCTATTCTGACCTAAGTGTGTCCCTAGCCAGCCACCTAAGCTACGCCATTTTCGTCCAACAAGTTCAATTGATTCAAATTCGATGACAGGAACTGCTCACATCTCAATTTAATCCATTTACACTTATAAATTACGGAAAAAGCTTTGAAGTTTAAGCTTACAAATTTTGCATCAATTCAGTATCCATATCATGAAAAGACCAAAAAGTTGTGCAGCCAGTTTTTCGTCATAACTGTTTAAATGCGTATAAAAAAAAACAACGCAAAAATAACTAAATACCACGAATATGGAAATTGTGTGAGGCCGTGAGCACATGAGAATAACAAACAACAAAATTATACATTTTTCAGGGCGCACAATAAAAAAATGTTACCTATAGTTTATGCAAGTTTAAAAATATACGCAACCGGGTGAACTCAGGTAATATGTTAGTAAGCCTCAGGGTGGCAATGGTGGCGTACAATGTAGAGTTGCACATACAGGAACGCATACACAACTAAAGTTTATATACACTAAAAAAAACTGCCAATTTCGTGATTAACTCTTTTCTATTTTTGGCCAAACCTGGCAAGAGCAATTACAAACCCAGCTATATTAAAAAATCGAATTCTTAAAATTTTTGATATTACAACTCTCCACGGAGAGTTAATCCAACCCTTGGAAAAAGTTATTTGTATTCAGTTATTTTATTTACTTTTTCTATAGTTACATTAACTATTTATAGAGTTAACCGAAAATGAAATTGCGGAGTTAATTTGAAATCGCCCTCAGAGTCATTTTAACTCAAACTAGAAGTTATTATAACTAGAAAACGAAGACAAGAGTTTAATTAACTAAAAAAAAAAACTTAAATAATAACTCGGAAAAAGTTAAAATAGCTCCCAGAAAAAGTCAATTTAACTCTGCATATTTTTTTTCGGTGTAACATATGTGCAACTTTTGTGCCTTATTTTGTTCGTCAGTGGAAATGTGTGGTGCATATGCTCAAAGAGAATTTTTATATTTATATAACTCAGAAATATAGCAAAAACAAAAAAGGCTAAACAAGATTTTTTGGATTGTCGGGTTTTTAAATAAAATGATTTTTTGCTAAAATTCTGCATCTTTTTACTTATGCACAATGTGTAATCAAACAGTTAAAGAACAAACCGAAAAACTTAGCAGTATTTCGAGCTACTGATGACCATGGCAGAGTGAAAAAACATCCCAGGTTCAATTTTCGGATCAAACAATAGAAGTTTTGCTAATGTCAAAGGAGCAGATTTTGTACATTCTTAATAAGTTATTAATGGGAAAATGTAATTAACATTTAATCAAAAACAAAATAAAGCAGCCGTGTTAAAGCAAGGGAATGTTTTGAGTAAAAACACACATCTGATATGTTGTAATTTTGTTCTTTTGAACCATTTTCGCACATAAAATGTGTAACTGTCATATTCCTTGTATTTTAGCACATTTTTTACTATTTTCTTTTTTTTTTTTTTTTTGACAAAGGGAAAACCTGTCACTTTTTTACATTCCTACACAGTATGCATTAAATTACATAAAGTTTTAGAGAACTTTAAACGTTGCTAGAATTTGAACATTTTGCTCTACTATATGATATTAATTTTAATTTTCTGATTTAACATGTGAAAGCAAGAATAAACCTAATAATGTTTGAATACGGCACTTGAAATAAATGTACGATAAGAAAATTCACACAAACATTTCTTTACTGAAATTTCAGGAAATTTAAAAAAAAAAAAACTAAATCATTGATTTTAACATGTGAAATTTTTAAAATTGCACTTCTGTTTATGTCCAGTTTTACAAATTTTATTATTCATTCATGTAAACAGCTTTTTTCAGATTTTCAAAACGAAAAAATATAACCAAAAAAAATATACGAAAATAATAGTGAGAAGAGTATGCAGTAACATGCCCTTACCCAGTGGTTAAGATTAATGCGCATCCAAATTGCCGCGTATTTTAAACACTTTGGAAGCCATATAAAAGGAATTTTTTTCATTTAATATCTCTTGTTTGAGAATTCTGCGTCGAAATTATTACATCTGTATATATTGTATATATGTCTGTACTACTACTTATGGCAAAACAGCCCCTGGAGGGCCAAGGCCGAGCTTTTGTATGCATGTATGTTAGGGTGTCCCTTATATGAGCCAAATTTTTTTTTTTTAAGATTATGGTAACGCATACCCTCCAATTTTTTTCAAGCAACTATAGCCTTCTCAGTTCTAAAATATTATTCTCCTAAGACCATGGTAACCTGTGCCGAGTAGACCGCAAAGTCAACATGGAAATTCGGTATGAAGATTATTTAATCTTTTTTTTAACTTAATTAATTTTTATGATAGAATTCAATTTAAAAAAAGAAAAAACAATAGAATACTGATAATTACTCAAAAATAAAAATAAATTTATTGTGCATATTTTCCCTTCAGAGTTTTCTTCTTATAGTCAGGAAACAACTTTCTATGTTCTTACATAGTTTCTTAAGTTAAGATTTATAAAAATACAAATAAAAAAAAGGTAAAAATGGAAGAATAATTAATGCAGAAAAAAAAAAGTATTTTATGCCACATAAATCAGTCGATATTTCAAAGGCGGGGAGAACGCGCAGAAAACGAGCTGTGTAGCTCGACGAGTGAAACGCGCAGAAATTGTAGGACACGGAAAACACTTTTGACGCACGAAAAGCGTTGACGCGTGGTATGTAACTCCTGTGCGGACACTTGAGAGTGTATTTCAGGCAAATCTAACATTCCGTTGAAATGCAGAATTTCGCCATACAAAAAGTGTCAAATGAAATTCTGCATTGAAATTCGACTGAAATGAAAAAATTAACTAGCAACCTGGATTTGTCGATGGCACGTGGTTTTTGCCACCAGTAGTTTCCAACAAAAAAAAAATCGATTTTTTTTTTTGACATATAAAACTTTATTAATCTAATGACTTGCTCCCACTGTAGCCAAGATAGAAGTAGAAAAATGGAAAATGAAAGTCTCATAGCTGTATGAGAAAGCTTTTTAGATCAGTTAAACAAAAACAATGAGCAACGGCTCTATACATAGTATAGAGTTGCCATGATACATTTTATAGTAATTTCAACTTTATGTTTTCCATTTATGTCTTCCATTTATGTCTGCTGCTCCGAACACAACCCTTAAACACAAGGTTGTAAAACAGGAAAAATTTTTAGATATATTACATTTTTTAGACATGTTGGACTTTGTTTTCATAACAGCTGCTCTTGTAATATTTATTACGCGAAAAAATAAAATAATGGAGAGTAACTCATTGCCATTCCTCCAATTTTCCATAATTATTATATAAGTTCTTGGTTTTCAAATTTTGCAGTGAAATGTCTTCATAGATTTTGAGTTATTGTAACGGTGTTTTCTTATTCAAAATTATTACTATCGCTTTTTACTTTACTATATTTTTGAATACTGTAGCATTGCTTTATTGTAGATATATAATTTTGTATATCATTACTGTTTCAATGCGAAAAATCTGTTATAGAGGGAGCATCTCTGATCGCGTTAAAGGAGATGGAGTTTAAGAGTAAATAATACTATGTTCAATAAAGAACCAAATTTATTTAAAAAAAAATTGTGTTCGGTTTTTTTATTTATATTTATAGACACTATAGCCATATTGGATCCGCCATTTTGAATTTTGAAAATCTAATGTCAGATTTGTAATCAGCGACCTCAAAAATCCCTAGGTATCAAGTTTCATTAAAATCAACTACATCAATATAAAGAAAATAATTTTGTCGTCGTAATTTAGCTATCCGTCCCAGTGTGCGTTGACATCCTGAATTTTCTTCGATTTTTTTTATAATTCTCACCAAGCTTGAGAGAAGTTACAAGTTTTTTTTACACAATTTGAAGCTGTTTTTTCTTGGACTACTAAATTAAAATAAGTATTACAAAACAATAGAATTCACCTTAAATACATATCGCATTCACTTGTATTGAGATGTTTCGGTGCAACTCGGCACAGGTTAATGAACTCTAAATGACCTAAAATTTTTTTTCCAAGTAATTATGTTAGAATAAAAAAAATTGGAGGTATGCGTAAAAAAAATAACTTAGAAAAATAAGGGACACCCTAATGTATGTATATAAAAAAAATTGAGCAGTAATTGCAGAATAGAAATTGCTAAACGTCTGGATTTTAGTATTCCTATTAACAGATAATTGTAAAGCGGTAAGAATATTATAGTGATTTTTATAGGTATACTTACTCTGAGTTAAAGAATTGTACATATAAAATATATTCTGCATTAAAAAAATTGTACATACAGCAGTTCATGCGGTATGTGCTGTATGTACAATTTTTTGATGTATACGTACATTCTGTATGTACGATTCTCTGATCCAGTGTGTATATTTAAATTTTCTTTATTTTAATTTGAAATTATAAAAATTGTCTTTAGGCATAGAAAAATTATGAAAACCACAAATTTTCAATGAACATTTTTGTTGACAAAATGACGAAATTCTAAAAGCCAAAGTTTTGAAATGTTTTTTTTTTCCTTGTTTGCTTTGAGAACTTGCTTTCTAATATAAATTTCGCCAGTGCTGCCTCAGGCTAAGTTAGGTTGTTGGGGCTGTTCAAAAATGAACATACTGAGATCTACTGGTCCACTGTGATAACCCGGGGCGAATAGTTGTCTACCGATCCTTCCTAGTCAAACCATTTTTTGATTTCTACATAGCGTAGTTTGTCCTCGATTTCAGAGGATGCAAGTTCAATGAGTCTCTCATAGAAAGGTTCTCCCAGAGTTTTTTGTCTGCGCGCTGCTAGAGCGGGCCAGTTACATATAAGTTGGAAGATTGTATTGTCCTCCTCTTCATTCCTGCAGCTTCTGCAGTAGTCATTGTAGAGTAGGCCTAGTCTACGGGCATGATTATCAATGAAGCAGTGTCCAGTGAGAATAGAGGTTACCCTGCTTATGTGAACTCGGTCCAAGTTTATGAGTGCTTTGGTGCGTTTCTGATTCGGAGTAGACCAGAACTGTCTAACAATGAAGCTAGGGGCGATTTTCTACCAAATTAACCAAATAAACATTTTATATAAACGAAAAATACCCTTTACTTAGGCTTAGAGTTACTCTCGGTCAGAGTTATTTTAAGGGGCCCTGCCATATATGTAGTACTTCTATATTGGCAGTACACACAAGGTACATTCCTCAACATTAGAGTGAGAAAACCGATAAATGAATATACCCAAAATGACTTTTCAAAAATATAAAACTCAGGAGCGGTGTCAAACATGTCAAATAATTTTTTTCCATCTTTTAGAGTTTAGTTTATGTGAAATTTGTTTTTTTTTGCTAAATTCAATAAAACTGTTTTGAATTTAATAAATTAAAAGAGGAAAAGGTCCGAAAGAAGCTTTTTCTTGTGTAAAACAAAAACAAATTCAATTAATTTATTTTGCATACGGAAATATGTTCATAACTGCGATAAAAAATAATTAAATGCGACAAAAATGGGCAGCAATTTGTGACTTACAAAGCAAAAAAATGTAAAGGAATATTTTTATTTGTTCAGCGCTCTTCACCTCTGAGGACTATTAACAAATAGAAGAAAGCAGACATTTATGTTTATAAAAATAGTTCAATTCGTTTCGGACCATTTTCTTCTATTTTCATTTCGCCCCTGGAACGATTTGACAATTGCTTGTTTGTATAGTTTACAAATATACCCATCTACCAACACAAATAAACAATTTCGATATAGGCTGTCTCTCTTTGATTACGGAATTCAAATTTATTGTGAAGGTAGGTTACTGCCAATATAGAAGTATTACATATATGGGCCCTGTACTTTCTTGATTAAAATTTTTTCATCAATTTTTTTTGGATTGATAAATTGATAAAAGAAATTGTTTCTGACATGTATTTAAAGACTTCAAGTACAAGACAAAATTGTGTAATAATTATATAAAGGATTTTTTGCAGTTTCATGGAAGACGTTTTGAAAATCGCAATGGCGTGCGTGATTGCGGCTCACTGGAACATCTAAAAAAATACCATTAGAAAAATTATAACTGTACTCTCAGGACACACTAAGATTATTTTGTTTGACCAACAATTCACAAAATGGCAGACCGCAAAAATTAGTTTTTTCAAAAATTGGACTTTTTCCGTAAAAACAAAGTTCCAAATTGAGGAAAGAATTAACCAAACTTACATCCTGTGCCAATTATTGTGTAGAAGAACATATTTAAATTTCAGTTATCGTGCACGCCAATGGCGAAAACCTTGTTTTGAGAAAAACAAGGTTTTTGCCATTACTTCTTCTTCTTTATAATAGCTGACCATAATTTGCAAGTTTATAGGTTACAGTCATCAAAAACTAACAGTTATAAATTAGAAGGTGCTGAACAAAGGCACAGCTAAGCCTTTCTAAACGCTGAAAGAGAAACCGAAGCACTGCGCGATCGCGTTGAACTGTCTGAATACTAAACGTAAACAGTGTTGCATAAAGCAATGTTTTTATGGTGTTGGTTGCGAATGTGCCAGATTTGTATTCAGGAATATAAAATTTGGCAAAAAATATTCTACAGACTGTTTAGGATAATTTAATATTGAAAGCTGAACGGTTTCAAATTCCCCGCAAAAAACAGCTCATTCCCCGATTACCCGCACTAAGAAAATTTTCCCGCAAATCAGGGAATTCCCCGCAAATTGGCATCGCTGGTTGTAATCCCCATTTCTTACCCATAGCTGACTTGCACATATAGAGAGCTATTGTGACTTTACGTACCCTCTCTGACGTGTTGGCACGCCAGTTGAGCTCTCTAGACTTGCTCCGAGACAATAACTGATTTGCCATTTAGATTGCGCCCACGGCACAATTGGGTTTTCTTTTTTAATTGATGCTTCGTTGCTCAAAGACGCCTTTTCATGCTTTTTCTTTAGTTTTCTTCCCGGAATCGAATAAAAATATATCACTAGACGAACTGTAAGCAAATTTAATGCGCATAAAATAGAATTTTATATTTCCGGGCATGCCATTTAAAAAATAAAACATAAAATAGTTTTCTGAGTATATGAAGATGGGGTTTAATGAATGCAAAGAAGTGCTTCTGTTAGAAAACTCTCAACCATTGGGTAAAAGGGTAAAAACTAATAAGTTTGCAGATGGAAAATGCAGTAAAAAGGATCCAGCAACAGCAAATCACTGCTGCCAAATACTCAGAGCACGTCAACTGAATGACCAATTTTCTTCTTCCCTTTTTTTTTTTTTGTTTGATTGCCTTTAATTTTATGGTGCACAAAATATATAGAAACAACAACGACAGCAAAAACAAAAAAAAATAAAAAAATAAAACAAAATATTGACCAAAAAAGAAAGAAACACAAACAAATAAATAAATAAATAAAATAGATAAAAATCAAAAATATTATATGGGCATAAAAATAGAAACACATGCGTGCCACTGACAAATTTTTGAACATGCAACACTGACTAATAACACAAATACACCATCGCCATCTTTAAAAAAAAAATAATAAAATGAATGACTGCGACGAGATAGAGCAACAGCAAAAGCAGCACCAATAATAGTAACACCAACAACAAGAACGACAAGAACCCCATCCGGTAGTTTGTGAGGTCATATTAATTATTAATGGAGGAAGTAGAATAAGCACATATACATACATAAAAATGTACATATGTACATAAATAACTGCTTACTGCATATATACAACTTTTATGTGCCATTTGCTACTCATACTGACTTTAAATCTAATGCCAAAATTTCATATGCAGAAGAAACATTAAAGTTTAAACCTTTACTTAAGGCTCACTCCTCTTCTATGATAAGAATTTTTTTAAATGCAAATTAGGGTGTTGTAAAAAATTATAAAATGGAAAAGAACACATTCCGTTCTTCTGCAGATCGGCCATGGAATGATAAAAACTTTCTTAGTTTTTATGGAAAACGCGGCAAATTAGCCGCAAACTATTTAACTTGTGTGTTTTCAAATTATAATCAAAGTAGCCGGCCGCTGCCACTAAAGTGACTTTGTAAGTTTTGAGATGCAACTTGTGGTTTTACTTCAAGGATTTTATGCTATAAATAAAAAAAAATGCAGTCGATGCTATGAAATTCACCTTGCAGATACATTGCCGCGGGGCGCCCACTCGTGTAACTTTTCAGAAATCACCCACCGAAGGGTTAAAAGTAACTTAATAAAAATGTTGCCATACCACAAATGATTTTTCGAGCCTTCTCAAAACGTTCAAAATAGTTTCTGACAATTTCATTAAGACCCCAGTAAAATATGGGAAAAGTTGAGTTATTTCAATTAAAAGGCAAACGTACTTTCAATCGCTTAGTGGAGTGAAAAAATGCAAGCGTTGGAAACCTTTCCCTAAATTTGTTACTAATTAAAAACTCGATTCTCATTTATGTTTTTGTTTATATTTTAATTAAAAGTCTTAAAAGCAAGAAATAAATTAAAAAGACAATCCGAATCAATATTTTTTATGGAAAATAATATTATAGAATTTTACGATCTATGTAAATTTAGAAAAATCGGTACAAATAAAAAAAAAACAGTAAACAGAATATCGATTTGAATATAAAAATCAGAAAAGTCGAAGGATTTACGGATAAAATCAGTACATTTGGCTTCGCGTTTACGAAATCAATTAGTTCGCAATTGGCACCTCTGGCATTCGACTAGTGTTGGCAAACGTCCCGTTTTTAAAGAGCATCCCTGATTTTTCGTTAATTTATAAATGCCTCGCCGGGACAACATTTTTCTAGGGTCTTGTGGAATTTTAGTTTTTGCTTTCAAGCCTAAGAATGTTTTAATATAGTAATTACTATTTAATGGCAACAATGGCTTAATATAATAATAGAATGAAGAATCTAAAACAGCATACGAAATATACAAGGTGCGGAGATTGAAGTGTTAACAAATTCCCACAAATTGATTGCCACAGCAGTCGAGCTGGCAACTCATTTCATTGTTTAAAAATTTGCAAAAGCATTTCTGACTAATAGCGTTTTCTCTTCTCGAAAAAATTTTTAATTTTTTCTATCCTCTTTGTCAGTTCTAATTTTTTTCCATTCTATTCTCAAAAACAATGTTGACTATAAAAATAAATACTCGTACTGTTCTATTCTAAAAATGTTGACCGCAAAAGTATAAGAAATGCGTCGAATGTAAAGAGACAAGAAATTTTGCATTGCAGTAATATCAACTGCAGGAAAATAGTTTAAAATTTGATGTGTTTCGTTCTATTCTCCACTCAAATGAGGGCAAAATTAAGTGATCCCAAGTCATAATCTAAAAAATTTTGCATTCTATGAAGGCACAATTTCTTCGAGAAAAAAAAAACGCTATAAGTTTTGCAGAAAAAATTTCGTAAGTAATGGAATTCAAATAAAATAGTGTGACATCGCTTTATTTAGCAGGAAAGTCGCAGCCCGCGAACGTTAGAGAGCTAAATCATTGAAATGTTAATAAAATAATAATATAATGATACTGGCAGCACTGCGAAACGTTACGGTGGCGGACGAAAAAAATCAGCAACTTCAACAGAAATGGTTCAAAAAGTGAAAACCAGAAATCGACGAAGTTTTCGACAGAGTGCAAGAAAAATGGATGCTGCTTTAAGAATATCCGACCGAAGTTTACGTAAGAAATTAAAAAAAACCCCTAAGTGAAGCCTTACAAGATCCAAAAAGTAGATAATCTTACACCGAAGCAGAAACAGCAACGGCTACAAAGAGCAAAGGAGTTGTAGGAGCGCTTGTAAGATAAAAGCCAGCTGCCAATTATCGTCTTCTTAGATGAGAAGAATTACACAATTGACCAGTACGTAAATAAGCAAAAGGATCGAGTCTAGTTACAAGAGAGAACGTTCAAAAGTTTGAAACTAAGAATGGCCACTCGACCACAATCACCGGTCCACGTCATGGTTTGGACGCAGTGACCGCCGATGGCTGTTGTCCGCTCGTGTTTTTAGAGCCTGGCTCAACAATAGCTATCGAATTCCCCAAAGGTCAATCCGCTGAATTTTTCTCTCTGCGGCATTTTGGACTCTGAGGATCTTACAAAAAACACACAAGTGTGGACGCTTTAAAAGCATCCCTTGAACGAGACAGGATCGACCGTACGATCAAGGCTAAAGGAGATTACATTGAAAATCTGAAATGGTTTTTAAAATTAAATTATTTTTAATAATTTTTGCCACATATATAATAAAAGTTATAGCCCTTCGAATTGGTAACACAGCATATGAACTTTGTAGAAATTCTTATTGATTTAAAAAAAAAGAAAAAAAAACTAATATTTATCTTTTGAATTTATTTTAATTTGTTCCAGTCCAAATGATACATAAATCCATATACAATCCTTATAATCAATACCAATGTGAGATACATGAAGGTTCTTTTTCACTTTGAAAAATCGCAGAATTCAGTTCGAAAGTCTATATAAAAACGAAAATTGCAATTTTGTATCAAACCAATGAAGAAATTAGGAAGGAAATCGTCTTTAGACTTCATAGATGACGAAAAATAGGGTAAATCTGTATTTTTTGATAGTTTTCTATTTTTAACGGGTAGGTACGAAATCCCAAACAAAAAAAAACTCCAAATAAAAATCACCAAAATCAAAATCCCCAAGACACAAAATCGTCGTGTTTTTAAGCCTGATCCAAACATATTCCAAAGTTTTTAGAAATACTGCTTGGATATTATTTTCAACTGTTGGTTCTAAATTATATTTTTTTTTTTAAATTCGAGTAAGGAGTGAGATTGAAAAAATCTTAAAACGCGCTTTACCTAATAATTTTTGTTGGGTGTAAAATTTAAAAATTTCTTTGTTCTAGTTATCTTTGAAAAATATGTCAGTTGTTATTTTTAATGACAAACATGTTGATTTATTGTGAGTTTGATCAAAATGAGTAAAGAAAAAGAAGCACGTCTTAAAATTATTAAAAATTTTCAAAAAAATCCAAATTGGTCCTACAAAAAATTGGCCAAAGAATTGGAGGTCTGCCGTTAAACTGTTTCCAATGTTATTAAACAATTTCAGGAGAATTTGACAATCGATAGGAAACCTGGTTCGGGAAGAAAACAAGGACCACATGATATTGGCAAAGCCAAGAAAATAGAAAGCATATTGAAAAGATCTCCAAACACATCTGGTACAAAAGCTGCCCGGTTAGCACAGTGCTCTCACTATTTGGTGCGAAAAATTAAAGCCAATGCAGGTTTGAAAACATACAAAGTCCAAAAAGTTCCAGACAGGAATGCTGCAAAAAATGTAGACGCCAAAAGTAGGGCTCGGAAATTAAAATCGAATTTCATACAAAAATATTCATGTTGTTTAATGGACGTCGAAACGTATGTACTGGCAGATTTTACGCAGCTTCATTTTAAGCAAATCATTTGTTACAGTGGGCTCTATAAATACCAAAATATACATCAAAGAATGTTTGAAAAAAAGACTTCATCCTTTCATAAGAGAGCACAATGTGTCCACACATTTTTACCCCGATTTGGCATCATGTCACTACGGCAAGAAAGCTCTGGAGTGGTACCAAAGTAATAACATAGTTTTTGTACCAAGAGAAGCCAATCCTCCAAATTGTCCGGAGCTAAGACCAGTGGAGAGATATTGGGCTCTTGTGAAAAGAAACTTAAAGAGCACAAAAAAGTTGTCCCAAAATATCGAAGATTTTAAAAGGAGATGGGCAAACTGTTCCAAAAAGGTGTCTGAAACAACTATCAAATCTCTAATGGAAAGCTTACCCAAAAAAGGTCCACGAGTTCATAAATAGTGGTTAGAGCTATAAAAGTTATATTTTTCTGTAATTTGTAAATTATTATCAATTAAATAAAAAAAATCAAAACTCTGAGATCAACCGTTTAAAAATTATTGTAATTTATATATGTTCAGATTTTTTCGATCTCACTCCTTATTTTATGCTTAGCGATTATAAATTTGTGGATTATGCTATTAATGATTTTAAATTTGGAGGTTTCGTGGCTCTCCCATTTTTAACATCTACTTTCTAATAAAAAGAAACTACTACTCCCACTAACCGACAGTTAAAGTTCGGATTAGTGCTTAACCAGACATTGAGAAAACGGCCCTTAGTGTAATAAATGATCTAGAGAATCTGGGTACCCTATTTTATTTACTCAAATGTTAATCCACGCCTGATCCTGCTACTTAATCTGTTGATTGAATTCAATTTCTTCGAATCACGTTTAAGTTTTTTGTTCGGTATGTTTTAAAGTGTTCTTATCGCTTATGTTCTTATGATATATTTAAATAAGTAAAAGCTATAAAAAAAAAAATATTTTTATTTTTTTCACAAATTCCATACCAATCTGCCTAATCCAATTCGATGAAAGTTTGCATTTTTCATTCCACCTTAATATGTATATGCATGCATTTGAAATGCATTAAAATTAGCATCGTTCTTATTTGCTTTGATACTTGACCCAGATAGTATCTGTATTAAAAATATATCATTTTTATGAGTACACTTGCAAATAATTTTCAACAGAAAATCTCTGAATTGCTGAATTAAATGAAAGAAAGAAAACAAAAAAAAAAAAAAAAAACAGCAGCCAAATGCAAAAAAAAAAAAAACAAGCAAGACCCACTCATTTTGCATTTTATTTTATATATAAGAATTTGGCAAAGAATTTTGTGTTTTTGTCGTGTTTGAAATTCTTAACTTTTGTGTTTTTGTTTTTACTTTGCATGTTTTTTTACAGTATCGAGCAAACACATTGTTTTAAAAGATAGCAGATTATAATGAAAATAATACATAAATAAATAAGATAAACCCAATTTTTTTATTATTAAAATGAGCATAACTAGTTCAAGAAACCCACGTTATAATTGTAAGCAAATACATGCCATATATAAAAGAAGTATTTTGATGACAAACTGCTATTCATTTAATTATGTCATTTGTAGAATATCGCTGAATATGAAATTGAAGGATTATATTTTAAAAAAATCCACCATTCTGAATTTCAACCCGTTTTTGATGATTTTTCGTAAGGAATAAAAATTTATTGATTGCATTTAACAATTGAAAACAAAATTTTTATTGTTCATAAAAAATGGAAAATATCATTGATTGAAAAAAAAACATAATAATAAATGGCCATTTGTTCGCTATAATAACAACTTTACGAGTATGGAATTGAAATAACCCAGCAAACAATGTGAATTATTAATTTTGTTTTTGTTGTGATAACATTTTTACTAGGGGCTGAGGGAAATTTATAGTGGAGTGAATTGTTAGAAATTAAAATCAAATGTCAAGTCGGTGACGTGTGGGATTTCGTATGTGTGAGTTTATAAGTGTGTATTTTACTTGTCTTACTTGCATAGCTTAGAAAAATAAAGCTCCAAAATAGTGACTTCCAAAATTCATGACGCTATAGCCTAGTTGTCTAGTGCACGCAGCCACTTGTGGCCAAGGTTCAAATCTCACAAATTTCTATGTTACATTTCTTTTTTCTTAAAAACGGCACAATCCCCATAAATTTCAATTTTATTTAATTATAATATTCTCTATTTATTCGTATTCATACATAGATTATTGTTTTTTTATCTATTATTTATTGCTTTATTATATTGAGTTGTGCTATTGCTAAAATCTTTCCGGGCTCGAACCTGTGGCTGAAACTCGCATCGTCGTTGTCGATCAAAACGCTTACTAACTGAGCCACCCAAACAAACCTACTTTCCTTAAAATTTGCTTCTTTTATTCTTACATTTTTTTTCTTTTTGGTACTAGTTACTGTCTTTTGGCAATGCAAGAATGAGTAAGGCATACAAAATTGAATGATTCAATCATGTTGTCTTTGTTTATCATTAGCTGCGTTTTATTCGCCACTTGCTTCTAGTTATGTTTAACTAGCAGCGATAATTGTATGGGGAAACAACAACAAAGCGGCAGAGATAACACGTATAATTATAGCTGTTATGCATACTTAACTTACGTCAAATTCTATTTTGAACTGCCAATAATGAAAGAAGAAGCGTGACAATGGCTGCCGGTGAAAATAAATTGAAATCATCATTAAATGTTCTTATAAAAGGTAAAAACTAAAAACAGTGCCCACGATTAACAGCAATGACTGGGATCCATTAAAATGTTTCACCTCTAACTGCTGAGCAGTTTCATTGTGAATAACAATATAATGAAGAATAGACTTAACAACTTGGTCGTTTTATTCGCACATGTTAAACCAGCCGGCGAATAAAACACAGCTATTATTTCTTGTAGCGACCCGCTACGGTTTCTCATTAGTGATCTTTGTGATTGTTACCTCATTTTAACAATCTATATAAGTAAAAATATATAAATGTGAATTACAAGAAAATTATTTTCACTGAATAGTATTATTGAAATTACCTCTTTAATACTTGCAAAGAATTCGAAACATGCGTGGATGATTGGATTGCTTCAACAGACAAATCATACTAAGTATTGTCATGTTGTATTTCTTATAACTAATGAAGGAAAATATTTTTGTAAAAGGTTTCATTCAGTTCATTAAAATGTAAATCTTATGCAAGCCTCAAAATATCATCAGGATCATCTTAATTCTCTGGAGAAATGGCTTACTCACTGCAATAATATACTTAATTTTCGAAGTACTGCTCTATTTCAAAGACTCATCCATTCATCGTCACGGAAATCAACGAATTTAAATTTGTTGTTATGTATAATTGATGCTTTTTTTTTGGAAAATATTGCTGAGAAAATTTGTTTTTTTTAGTATAGCCATTCACAATTGCGTTTTACTTTAACCATTTTGACCCGGATGGAACAATACATCCACAAAATATTTGAATTCCTTATGATTTGTATCTTTGATAAAGTTGTGTCTTTAAGTTAATTGGATTATATACCCCAGTAATATTTTAGGGGAGCCCAATGCCTCTGGCGTCTAAAATTTATTATGTCTAAAATTTAAGTCTTGGAACAATCAAAAATGTTACTTTTACTTTGTGTTCAATATTAACTGTACATAGAGCAGTTTTTTTAGGGTCTACTAGCCAGTTTTAGATACGTCGATTTTTAACTGATTTTTTGTTTGCAGACAAGGGGAAATAAAAAAAAACGCAGTGTCTAATAGTTATCGACTATAAAATAGTTTTACAAAAGAGAATATAAATAGCATCAGAAAATTGTGATGCCTAAAAGCAATTTTTCACTAAATTCCATAATAATAATATTATTATGACGCTCGACGAAAACAGACAAATAAATCAAATAAATCCCAGCCGATGTAAAATCGTCGGCGTAAAATCAACGACAGCTGCAATTCTATTTAATCTCATACGACTATGAGCGTTTTAATAGTGACAACTAGTGCATAAAATCGTAGATACGCCGCAATTCTGTTTTAAGCTTTACTCACCGATTATTGTTACTACTAATTAAGAGTCCTACCACTTTGTGTATTACAAGCTTGAGTTTAGAATTTTGTGTTAAAAATTTGAATTTAGAAATGTACCTAAAATCGTCCAATCGAATTGTACCTAAAAAGAAACAATTACACCCAAAATGTTATCACTGCTACCAGCATGTAAATTGGGGCATACAAAATTTGGGCCTACAAAATTCTAGTTTTTAGAGATGTTTGAGAAGAGCGGTTCTCTATGTAATTTTTTGTGCTGAATTCGAATTGCAGCAGAATTTTTCTTTAAGATATCTGGACTGATATTTTAACTTTAAGATTTATATATCTTGTTATACCAGGATGACAAATAAATATAGGGCAAAATTACAGATTTTGAAAAATATATCTACCGATTTTATTATACATTTTTAAAAATGTGCTAACTGGGAATTTTTACGCTTTTAGTTGAGATAATAGGATTGTAGCTCTTTTCTTTTTAGGCGTGTGAAGCTCGAAGTACACAGCAAGCTTTTAGCCAAAGTGTAGAAAAATAATTTTTTTCATTAGCTCCAATCTTTGTCTGTTTTTTTTTTTATTTATTACTAATAAATATCTGAATATCATGATTTAAAAATATTAGAGTGGTATCTGTTTAAGTTTTTTATGTGGGACCTTTTAAAAACGAACAATTTTAGAACGCTTGGTAAAAGAGAACAATCTAAACTATATATGAGAGTTAATCACCTTAAAATTACTATTACTTAGCCAAATTTATGTATATTTTTAATTGAAAGCATTATCATAGATGAGGTTTAGAAAAAAAAAATTGTTTTTTTTTTTTTTAATTAAAGGAGGATGGGGAGGGGAAATGGGGGAGTAAATTTGAAGGGGAGGGAAAAGGACTTTCACAATACATTGAAATAAATTACTTATAGTGATTCTCAGCGACAAAAAGGAAAATATTCCTTTTTTACAATCATGTTGCATGGGAGGTGGGCGTGTTCACGGGTGGATTTTTTTTACACCCTGGCATTATATTGACGTAAGCAACTCCTGTATCAAAATTTGCAATTCTACGACAACTCCTTCTATTTTTATCTAACTTTAGTTGTACGGGAGGTGGGCGTGGCAGTGGGCGTATTATTTTAATTTTTCACCCTGACGATGTATTGATATCAGCAACTCCTGTACCAAAATTAGTGACTCTACGCAGTGGCGTGCCTAGTATTTACTGATGAGGCAAGCCCAGTGCATTTTTTTTATCAGACCAAAAATGCTAAAATTGACTATAAGGATGGAATGCATATAAATTCAGGAGGTGAACGTAGAAAGGGCATTTTTGGACTTAAATTGATATAGGCTTCGCAAAGGTATCATTTAAAAAACAAATCTTTGAGTGATATACTATTTTTTAAACTAAACCATAATTTCTCTTAATATAAACCTTATTAATAAAAGTGCAAATTATCAAATATAAGAAAATGTCAACGGAATGAAAAAATCCAAATTGCAAAGTAACTAAATGTATGGATGTAAATAAGTAAAACTATTATTTGAAAAACCTTGTTTTGCTTCATTTTTATTTGAACCTGAAGCGGAACACACTGTTATTTTTTGCTTGAACCTGAACACGAACCCAAATTTAACCGGTTCGAAACTCTGCTAAAAACTAATGGCGCAAAAAAATAGGAGTAAAAGAAAGTGGAGTAAATACTTTCCAAATGCAGAACAAAAACTGAAAGCCAGCTTTTAAGTTCTATATAAAATCATACATAGTAGTAGAAAATTGGTATGCTGCTACTTTTTATGGAACCGCACTTACTAAAAAAGCTATTGAACTTCCTATAAGAATAAGCGAGATAGCATGTTATGAAAACATACATTTTAAAATTTTAAAAGTAAAAGCCAACTTGATGAACTGCGATAGCATGAATGCTTGTGTGTATTTTATAGTGTCCGACCGAAGGTGATTTTTTGGCCGATGCCGAAGCCGAACTTCGGCCATTCATCTAACCATCGGCCGAAGCCGAAGACCGAAGGATTTTTAAAATATAAAAAATAAAAATCTGAAAGTAAATATTTTTTACCTGTGTATTTGCAAACATATACAGAAAAATATAAATAGTAGATACTCCAAATAAAAAGCTGACCAGTAACACTATATAACTGGTCACTGTCGAAGGAGCTGACAAATATTATTTATCTCAAGAATCATTTAAAAATTAGTTTACGTCAAAATATACAGTAACATCGACTATATATCTATAGAACGAATGTCGTTCAACGAAACCTGTGTCAAAAAAAAAAGTTGGCCGATGGCTGCCATGATTCTGCTTATGTAAAATCAAAGATTGAATCAGCGTATTAATCGATAGACCTATAGCCGGAACCAGAACTCTCTAGTTCCCAAATTTTTGATTGATTTAAAAAAAATTGGGATTGATAAATTTTAATGTCAAAAGCATAAATCTGATCTCAAAACCCTCAAAAATTTAATGGGTGTAGTTTTATGAAGCCGGAAAAGTTGAATGCCTAAAAGTATTTGCTGTTGAATAAACTTTTTATCAATTTTTTTTAGATATCTAAAAGTTATGTATAAAAAATTTGAATTCCTAGCTACTCACAGCTAGTTTTTTTATCTGGCTGGTATGACGGGAAGTATTTTATTTATTTTTTTTTATTTTTATCTCATATTCAAACAAAATAATTAATTTTGTTGTTTTTGACAAATTTTGACTTTGTCGCTAATCTGTAATACGCATCATAATTCATAACTAATGCATTTTTTAAAAGCTTGGGAAATTCCATAAACGATGTGATAAAATTTAGCAGCAAAAAACTATTAAGGTGGTAATTACACCCGTTTTGATGAAGGCTGTCTAGAGACACGCTTGATTGAAAATTCAATTTTTGGGATAGTTTTATTGTACTTATGTACTTTTAGTTAAGTCATTAAAAGTTTGTGTTTTTATCTATCTAGTTCTGAAAATAAGTATTTGATTTTTGTAATTTTTTTTAACTATGGAGGTGAATTTTTTATCTTTTAACTTTACTAAAAAATTTTAGTAAAAAAAGGTTTTTTGATAACTATTGGTTCTTTGAAAACAAGCTAATAACATTTTTAATTAAAATAAATCTAAAATTTGAAAACTTTTTTTTAAGTTCAACAAAACTGGCACTTTATTTCACAAGGTGGTGTAAAATTTACCACCACCTCAACAGTTAAAGGTTAAATAAAAAACATTGGAAGATATCACAATGATCGTGGTTCGGACGAAGAAGAACTGTAGATGCATTGAAGATACGATGAAAATTTAAGCGCAATCAGTTCATTAGTTTTGGAGATATCGTGGCAGCCATTTCGAAAAATGCTGTTTTGAGAAAAAGTTTCAAAGTTCAAATATGCATGACTGCTGTATCAGGACCTGCAAATAAACATATGTAACTTTCAATCGACTGTGAATTTCTATAGTAAAAATTATTATAAAATAAAATGCTTATAATCTTCGGCTTCGGCAAAATACTTCGGCCACTTTTTGCCGAAGCCGATGCCGAAGCCGAAGGTGCAATTTTAGGCCGAATAGCCGAAGAACCGAAGCCGAAGCCGAATAATCGGTCGGGCACTAGTATTTCATATAATCTACATTTATTTTTTTATTAGTACATATACGAGCAATTGAAAAACGGGGTAATACAATTAAAAATTTTTAAAAGAAAATTATTCTTTCAGTTAAAACAAAGGTAGTAATTTTGTAAGTACATATTGTACAAATTTTCAGTTAACAATTCTTAGGCAAGCTCGGCTTTTGGGCTTATATGGACGTACCGCCACTGACTCTACGGCTACACCCTCTATTTTCGTCCTCTTTCTGTATGAAGTTCAACCACTGTGTGCCGTGACAACCGCTCAACAAGTTCGTTTCTAACCAGTATGAACCAAGGAGCTCCGGTGATGGTTCGTAATATTTTTGATTGTGATCGTTGAATGATTTCGATGCTGGAAGAGCTCACGATGCCCCATAACTGGGCCCCGTATGGAAATGAAATCAAATGTTTCCAAAGGCACGCAAATCCCGTATACAATTTCCAGTTCGCCAAATTGCATCGTGTCAAATGAGGACACTCGTACGACACGATTTTTTCGTATACGATAAACAAATTTGGCATCGCACGCACCGGATTCAATTAGGTCACAGCGTAATACCACGAAATGCCATTTGCCAGGCATCCGTACCCTCCAGCGTGCCATTTTAATTCCCTTGAAGATTTTAGGTTATATAGTAGAAATTTCGAAACTTTATGCCACAGAAGATCGTGTCCTACATAAACGACCTAAATAGTCTAGTGTTTTAGCACTCGGGAAGTTGCGGGTTCAATTTCTTCTTGTGAAATAACGCAAATCGGCAAAACGTGAGATCACTCCATTATATTCCAATTATTCCGTGTTCTTGAGGAGTAAAGCGTTCCATGATTCTGCTTCTGTTAACGTAACAAATGTCAAAGTCGTGATGACATAAGAAGCCATTTGCAAAAAAGAAAGCATCTTCCTGTAGGGTGATAACTTTTGCGCCATCTTGTGTAAACAAAAGAAATAACAAAAAAACTTCAAAATGAATTTGGTTTGGTTTTACTTTAACTTTAATTTGAAGTGGAAGCAACTTTACATTAAAATAGTAAGGTATACATTTAAAAGTTGAATTGTAATTTAATGTGAATAATTTTCTCTTTGAAGCCCCATTCTAATAATTTTTTCTTTTAATTTAGTAAATAGTTAAATGAAAATAAATATTTGAGTCAAAATGTTTCTTGTTGATTTTTTCTACTTTTTTCTGAATATAACTTAGAATTATGTAAATTGTAAGAAATGTAATTTTATGTATTTTGAGAGTTTAAGTTTGGATTCCAAGTATTTTATTTTTTCGA
This sequence comes from Toxonevra muliebris, assembly GCA_963691655.1. Lineage (NCBI taxonomy): Eukaryota > Metazoa > Arthropoda > Insecta > Diptera > Pallopteridae > Toxonevra > Toxonevra muliebris. The sequence continues at coordinate 81,328,579 of OY829326.1, forward strand.
GTAAAAACCTGAATTTGTTAATCCGTAGTAAAGGGAGAGAGCGGTGAATTGTTCCACATTTCAACAATTTTTCCGTGTGCATAATTGAACAACATGAACATTCGTTTTTATGATCAATTTGTAAACCGTTTTTATGTTCATAATGGTGCAGTAATAAATTCTACTTCATTAGTTTTGAAAACGTGCGTTATAATACAGCAGCAGCAACAACAACATTTTATATAACAATAATAACAACAACAAAATGGATCTGTAATTCTACAGAGGTACTTGTACTTTCATGCCCCATCATTGATACTGAGTATTTTTTTATTTGTTCTTTTTGTTTTTGATTTATTTTTCAACAATTTTTATTAAACACGTGCCAGAAAAAAACAAAGCGAGCAAATGCTGCAAACATACATAAATTATTTTATTGTAAAATTTAATCAAATTGAACTCTGTAAATATAACAAAATTTAATAGAAAATTTCCATGTTTGTGAACTTCTTCTTTTTTTTTTTTTTTTGTAAACAAAAATAATTTAGCTCACTGGGCTTAGAAACACAAATTCGCGTTGATGCCCCTGAATTTTCATTTGCTAAAATGTAGCAATTTATTTGTTGTTGTTTTTGTCGTTGCTTTTACTGTTGTTGTTGGCATTTTTATTTTTTGTGTGCCAAATTATACGTACAATTTTCTATGTTTTTATTTGCTTTTCTTTTGTTCTTTATTTTCCTATTCACTCGATAAGTGGCGAATTTGCTATAGAACGACAAATGTCACAGTCAACATTGCCATTTATGCAAAAGAGAAAAAACTAAGCACAAATCAAAAAAGTTAGATAGGAGCGTGGCCGAACTCAATATACCCTACTCTTCTCAATCTTCTTTTATGGCACAACATCTCATGGTGGGTTTCGGTTGAGCTTTTCGTATACTTTTATGTTGTGTGAGTGACACATTTGCACACGAATGCCGAATCCGAGCCGAAGAAAACTTTTCACATCGAAAAGTTTTCTTATGCAATTTTCACTAAGGTAGGGTTGGCAGCCAAGAGGTGGTGCTGTGTAGAACAATTTTTATTTACTAATGTTGATTTTTGACTATGCCGAGCATTGAACCCGGGGATCCCGCGTAGCAGTCCAGAGCACTAAGTAGTAGGTCACGCCAACCACACACTCATTACAAAAAACATATTTGTTTTATACAGTAGATGAGCGTTATTATTGCTCGAATACTATGGAAGACAAATACGAGAGAAAATAACCTGAAAGAGAACCATAAATTATCGATTCAAAAGTGCAATCACAATAAGGACTGAGCTAAAGAGCTATTACAACAAAGAAATAAAAGTTCGGTCTGTATGGGAGACGATCAGCCAAAAAGTCGTTGACGAAATGGATGGAAACAAATCTCCTGGCATGGCCTAAAAACTACAGCAATTGCACTCTGGCAGACTCGTGCAAAGTTATATGATTGGGCAAATTAAGCTCAATTTTTTATGCGCATTTTATCTTCGGTACTTGCGTTGCTTAGATATAGAGCTATAGAAGGTTAACTGTGTAGTGAAAATAGTCAAATTCCCACAAAGTCTGATAGTCTCTTATAGTATATTGAAGGGACTGTGAATGCCCAAAAGTATGGCTAAAATTTTATGGAGAAATTGCTGTAAGCCAATTGTAGTACGCTTTCGCTCATTAATGACGTTATTTTTTCGGCCGACTTCTGCGGCATTTTATTACGCCAAATTAGCAAGGTTTAGTTAGTAATTAAAGCCTAATGTTTGATAACTTTAGAAATAGTAAAAAAGTTAGATTATTGATCCTTATTTGTTTGCAGATTCAGAATGTTTTCGATGATGTTTGAATTTACTGGCGGGAATGATCAGGTAGCTCGCGCGGTTTAAGTCCGATAAGGCACCTCTGTCATATACTGAAACGGAAAGTTACTCAAAACGTGCCAAAGAATAAAAAATTCCTTGTTGGAGTTCTGAAAAAAGTTTAGTATTGAAAAAATAACGAATGATATCCTTAAAGTGCTTGTCGAATCTATGCCATTCAAGATAACGGCCATAAGAAAGGCTAAGAGACGGGCACTATCAAACTAAACAATTTTACTTATGACTCTATTATGAAACAAATTAATCTTAGTTTACACCTTCAAAAAAAAAAAAATATTTTTATTTTTACATACTTTTAGTCAATACCCTCAAAAACATGAAATTTCTTCCATATTTTTGTTTTAATTAAAAAGTAATAAAATTTGTGTGTATGTATGATGTTTCTTTTCCAATTTTGTTCCCAAAAAAAAAAAAAAATGGCATTCAGTAAAATAAAACCAGGTTTAAGTCTCATTTTAAACGATTTTTTTTTAATTGGTGGGTGGTGCGGTTCTTGTGACCGCCAGTGTATATATATGCATGTATAATTTTCTTATTTGCAATCCTAGTTAGGTGTTCCGAATCTGTCTAAATTTTCCTCTGCAATCTAATCTAATTTAGTGTTTATGTTCAATTTGATTCAATTTTTTTTAGAAATTTTTTGAAAATTCGTCTTGATTGGTTGTAACACATTTTGCTGATTTTCCCCATTTCAGCTTTAACCTCTCCCAGAACATATAAGAAATATTTAAACCACTTTCGGTTGAGTTTGCTCAAGTTTTGTTCGAGTTGTTGTACTAAGAGATAGTATGAATCGTCAAATAAAGTTTCCTTTTCCATACGGCAAGTTTTCTTGTCCGCAAGTCAAGTAAAGCGCGGTTCACGCCAAATTGGCACGCTTTGTTGTGGTCACCACGTCGCCCCTAGTCATAAGAACAACAAATTTTTTACTGGGATTTGTTTACAACACCGTTACCGTTAGTTGATAAGTGACAAGTTGGTGATTGTGTGCACAATGGAAGCTGCATATAGAAAATTGATTGTGAACAAATTTATTGAAAATCCGTCGTGGTCTGGTTCAAAGATTGCGAAAGTGTTAAATATCTCCAAAAGAACGGTATGTAGAGTTATAAAACGATATAAAGAAACTCTTAGTGTTGAAAGAGCTAAAAAAGTTGCGAACAAAACGGGAACCACCAACCTAAAATTAAAGGCAAAGATCTTGAGGTCCATCAAAAGCAATCCCGGACTATCAGATAGCGATCGTTCCAAAAATTCAATACCAGCAAAAGTACTGCTAGACGAATACGCATAAAAGCTGGGCTAAAGTGCTATAGTGCTATAAAATATCCAAACAGAACAGACAAACAGAATTTGCTGGCCAAAAAACGTGCTCGTCTTCTTTATATTAATGTTTTGACCAAATTCAATGGATGCATTATTGTGGATGACGAATCATACGTAAAATTTGATCTTAAACAGCTTCCAGGTCAAAAATTTTATATGGCAACGAATCGTGGTAATGTACCCTCAAAATTCAAGTACATAAAAATGGATAAATTTGCAAAGAAAGCAATGGTGTGGCAGGCTATTTGCAGCTGTGGTCTCAAATCCAGAGCATTTGTGACATCCTCTTCTATGACGTCTGATATTTACATCAAAGAGTGCCTTTCGAAACGACTATTGTCATTTGTTCGTCACTACCATTCGCCAGTGAAGTTTTGGCCTGATTTAGCCAGTTGCCACTACTCTAAGAAAACCATGGATTGGTATCAGACAAATAAAGTAGATGTAGTGCCCAAATATATGAATCCACCCAATTGCCCCCAGCTTCGACCGACCGAAAAATACTGGGCTATTACAAAATATAAGTTGAAGAAAAATGAAGGTATTGTCAAAAATGTGAATTCAATGTTGCTAAAATGGAACCAAATAGCCGCAAAAGTATCCAGAGCGGATGTTCAAAGGTTGATGGGGTCCATTAAAAGGAATACCCGGAACTTTTTGCACAACAAAGAAAGTTAAATCTTTTAATAATATAGTATTAAAACACAATATCATTTATTGCATTATTTGTTATTCTGAGTGTTCTGGTTAAAAAGATACAGTAACTTTCCTGCGTGCCAATTTTGCGTGAACCGCGCTTTATGTAGGCAAAAGAGGAAAGACTAGTGGGGATGCGTACAGACTTGCTCGTATCGGCAAGTTCTCTATTGTTTTGTTCGTTCTTTAAAATTTATTTTTTTCTTATTTGGCAATTTAAGTTGGCTGCGTATTGATTTAGTCTTCTTGTTGGAATAAAGGAACATTTTTCAAATGTATAAAATTTTTAAGAGAGAACAATATATAAGATTATTGATTTTTATCAGGGACCGAAAATAAGAGCTATGGAAAATATTCAGATTGAAAAAATCGGCTAAATTTAAGAAATTTTTAGCCGATCAGGTAACTTAAAAAATATCAGTTGTGGAATAAGAGTTATGGGCAACTTAAAAAGCTATAAATTGTCCATAATTTCTATTTCTCGACTTTTTCATCAAAAAATTATAACCGTTAAGTCCCTGATTTTTATTCAATAAACTGATTTCACTTTTCTCTTATATATTTTTATTCAATAAACTTTTAACAAAGACTTTTTCACAACACGAAATCGTTGCTAAGTGGCTGGAAATAGACAAGTCCGAACGGTAAATTAGTTAAAGAGTCGGAAGCCGAGAGAAATATCGGAAAGCGGTTTTTGGAAAAAAATTTAACTTCCGACTATGTTATGAAATTCTTCTAACGAAAAGAAAGTGACTTTGATGTAAGTTAAATTTTTTTTTGTGAAAATGTACGCCGGGAGCATAAGATATTTCTCTGATATGGGAAATTTAAACACTTATTTTGTTGGTTCGTGTCTGGCCGACAAGAAAACTTTAAGTGAGAAAAGAGGACTAAATTTCAACGTAGTTTGGTAGAAACTAACTAGATGAACAGCAGTGGAAGCAAATTTTTTAAATCACATAATTTTTCAAATTTCACAGCTCTGTTAATAGCATTTACAAATACAAATATAACATACATTTTTTAAAACGTTTAAAATGTTTATTGGTTCAGCAAGATGTTAACAAAAGCAGTCAAATTTTTTACTTAAAAGGAATAATTTCCTAAGAAAAGTTAAGCTTAGGTAATCTTGACCTTTGGTGGCCCCAACTAATTATTGGTTAGAAATATTTTTCTCAGCGATTTGATGCCATCAGTTCGTGTATTCTCTAGTGTTGTTCATATACCGGTATGTATTCGGTACCAGTAATCATTAAAAATATCGGTGAGAAGTATCGAGAGAATCGTGGAGAATATAAATGTAAAGAATAATCCATTCACTGTGTGAATAATATTCCCATATCCATTGAGTGTATAGAACACTATGTGACAATCTTTTGGGGTTTATCCAAGCAGCAAATAAAAGTAGGCTTTTCGCTCGTTTTCTGCAAGACAACAAATGTTTGAGAAAATCGTGTTTAAAGTTTTCAATGAACTACCGCTCCATAGATTGACTAACGACACTCAATTGAACTTCCCGTACAAAAATAAAGAAAAAATTGCAAGGTTTCTAGCAAATTTGTAGGACGTAGGCGACGTTGTTGTAGAGCAAGTCAGTTTGGACAACTTTGCTTAAGGTAGTATGAATAAATCTCCAACTACCATCGAAAAAAACACACGATGGCATGAAATTTGTTGCACAGTGTAGCAAATATTACTTTACAGAGTAATACCCAATTTTAGTTGAAAAAAGAGCAAAACGTTAAACGAGCAAACAAGCAACTGAAGTAATGCCGCAAACTGAAAACTGTCAAAATGTGTGGGGAAGAGGAAACTTGTCCTCACATTTGACAGTTTCCAGAAACAAGTTTCCTCGTCTAAAAGCAGACAATGGAATTTTTTCTTAAACCAAACAGCGAGTAAATACTGATACAATGTACTCGATACCCACCTAAGTACTTTCATAAAAGCAGCGAGTACAAAAAGTACTCAGTACGTAAAAAAAGTATCGAGTATTTACTCGTAGTTACTTTTATCGCAATAGCACTTGTGTTCTCCAGAGCTAGCAAGCGGAACTCACGCTTTCCATGTGGGCACAGTATTCCAACACACCAAGTATTACAGTGATAGTTCTTTACTCTGTCGTGTCGCTCGTTTATGGAAGATGCTTCCTACAAACATTTTTCCTGATTGTTATAAACTTTCCAAATTTAAAACAAAAATTCACAGATACTTTTTCCTCTATCCTTCTCCCATTAACCTATCTTTCTTCTCCATTCAACACACTGATAGGATCTTTATCCCTATGTGTTAAATGTGTCATAAGAAATTGGGATTAGGTGAACGTATTCTTAGATTTTGATTATTTCCCCTCACATTTTTCATTTTGGTTCATAAAAAATATTTACAATAAAAAATAAAGCCCTTTGATTTGGTAACACTTTATGCCAGGCACCCTGTATACACGATACTTACATATTTATTTATGTATATTTCTTCTACTACAAGAAATGCATGAGAATTGCTTAGCTTACAGTAAAGAAATTGTGATGCACTCTGGGTATGCGAAATTTAATTTTCTTGATTCATTTCCTTTTATGTTTAAGTACCTACCTGCTGAAAAATGTTTGATTGCAAATCTTATAGCTTTTCTTTATTTATTTTTCAATATATTTTTATTTACCAGTAGAGGACGTTAAGGCAATCTTCACTCTAAACAGTGCAGCTAAATATTCCAAAACAAAAGGAATAATAAAACTTGGAGTTTTTTTAACTAATGAGTTTCCATTTTACTTTTTTGTGAAGTTACCAGAAATTTTTGCAAGATATGTTTACAAATTTATTTGAGCTAATAGAAACAAAAAACTATTTACAAATAAAATTATCCAAAATGTGTTGAAGACTAAGTATGAATAATCATATTTAACATTGATATTCCAAAAAATCAATTACGGGCAGTAGTGACTTGAAGCTTCAAAATTAGTTTAGTCACTTATTTATTTATAAGGTTCCCTCGGAAATATTAATTTATCACTTCAATCGCAGAACGAAATGCAATTTTAATTATGAAGCATCATAATAATTCATTCTTACCCATTCCAAAGAAATAATCTCAAGTGACCGTAAATTCGAGATCGGAGTTGGCAGAAAAAAAATCGCATTTGCAAACAAAAGAGAAGCAAAAAATTAAAAACTTCACGTGCAAAATTAAAACGGAAATGAAATTCATTTCGAAAGCCACACAAAATTAGGTGGAATCGATGCGACTTAAGGGCGTAATAAAAAAAAACGAAAAGCAACAACAACCGCCACAACAAATAATGGTTATGTAAGTCAATTTCACGAATGAGAAATAAAATGAAATTAAAAGTTGAGCTAGAAATGGAAATATAAAAAGCAAAAAGCAAAAACTGAGCTCAAAATATATAGTAGAGTTAAAAGGAAAATGTTGGTCATGAAATTAACCGCCGAGCCATCCATAACAGAGCAGTGGATATTATTCGTTTTGGTATTTTTGCTACAGTGCCTGTATTTGATGGCAACCGGAAATGCTTTAACTTCCGTTAGCTAGAATCGCCAAAGCCATTGGGTCTGCGTGTGTGTATTTGTGTGTGTTTTCAACAATACCACTGAATGTCAATCGACACGCACAAATAGTAACTGTACCTAATTTTTGGTCTAATATACACATAAAAACTTATAGTTTTCGCATTCGTGCCCGTTTCGTGACCGCCCACCAACAACAATGAAATTTATTTTTATGGATTTCAAAATTACTTTTTAACGCATTAAATTTTGAAAGTCATTTATTGAACATTTTCAATAAATGTACGATTCTGTTAAGATTGTTAGATTTAAGAAAAAACAATGTATTCTAATTTTAACTTCATCTTTCATAGTTAGGGTTACCATATACAAATCGGGCTTCATCTGGATATTGAGATAAAATATTGGGATTTTTCAGCTTTCATCTGCACATTAAAAAAGATTTTTCCACACAAAAAAAAACAATAAACAGAAAAAATTATTTATTTCTGTATGTAATTATATACATATGTACATATGTACATTAAATGTTTTGAGTCCCACACACAAAAAAAAACGGTCTCGTTGTATACCTCTGCAAACAATATATATACCTCATCTCTAGCGATTACCGTTAGTAAGCTGAACCATTTTGAAAAACCTCTTCTTTCAATTTTGCTTTTTTTTTGTTATTGAGTGAACAGCTGCTAACACTGTTCAACAAAATTTCAATTTTTGTCATATGCGCTAGATTTAGCTTTGAAAATTCTTTATCTCTTTATGTTTAACAACTTTGCGTCAGATATCAAATTCGTATCGGTTAAAATAAACAAATTTCTTAATAGCTCTTGAAGAACTAATTTTTCCGACTTCAGGTCCATATTGAGGAAGAACTAGATGTGATGGAGAAAAATGCAGTCCTGATCAGCGACTAATTTACTATAAAACCGTTAGAAAATCTCGCGCATAAAATTTTTGTTGCACCATTTAAACTTTAATTTACGGAGCCGACGTATATAAATAAATGTTTAATGTGTTTGCCCAAATTTATCAATACAAATTTTATCTCTACAAATTTGAAAATTTTATCTGGGCAAATTTCTAAAAGTCAGGACTCTGGACACGGGACTAAAAATCTCGGCACTCAAGACTAATCAAGACCGTTTGGCAACCCTTTTCATAGTTCATTAAATTTCATACCCATTTTTGAGTTCCGGTGCAATTCAGTTTAGTTTATTGTCTACTTTTTTAACTTTATTAAAAATTTTTCTTTTTTTTCAAAAAATGATTTTCAAAGCTCCTGTCGATGATCTCCGGGAAGTCCTCTACAAATAGGCGCATTGCGATGAGCACGATATCTCTGGATCGAATCATTATCAAATTAGTTAATGCAAAGTATTGTCTAGTAATTGACCGCAGGAATAATTAAAATATCCATTTTTAACAAAATGATGTCTTTACAAAAAAAAAATTGTAATTTTTGATGAAAATGTTGGCCTTAAGTTGTTTAAAAATGATAAATGTTTGTGTAAAATTTTGAAACTGATCGGTTAAACGAAATCTTTATTACTGGCTTTGAAAACACAGTTTTGAGAAAAACGAGTTCAAAGTTTTAAAAGGATAGTTAATTTGTCTGTAGAAATATGCATATAACTTCAAGAATATTTGGCGGATCGATATGAAAGAATATTGAGAGAATATACTAAAATAAATGTACATTATAAAAATAAAAAAAATACATTTTTTGAAAATTCTAACTACGTATAACCCCTTAACTTAAAAGATATGGTTTACAAATTTAGTTAAATCTTCATGTTTGCTGATTATCGAATATTTTTTTTCAATTTCGGACTTAAATATAATAACAATAAATTATTGGTTTTTTATTAAAATAATGCAACCAGCATGACTTGACTTGACATGACTTGACTACAAAGACAAAAACCTTTTAAAAAAATAGCTTAGGCACGAAATTTCAAAAATTCAGTAATAGTGTGTTCACATGGAAGTTGAAAATTGATTTTCATTGCCCAAAATTCGATTTTCAGAAAAATCGTTCAGACGGCATTTGATTTTTCATCTGTCAATTTTTATTTTCATTTTTTTGAGATCATTTACTTTTCTCACACTTTTTACAAATAACTAATGTCATCATGTTTGGCAGATGCCAATAAAAGTACTAAATATTGTAACAGGTGGAATATTGTAGTAGCATTCTCTCGATTCTCTCAGAAACACAGAGTTGCATAGCGAAAAATCATAGCCAAAAACCGTTTTTCGTTGCAAATCGGCTGAAAATCAGATTTTCATTTGACAATTGTTCTATGACGAAAATTCAATTTTCAAGGGATTTTCAGCCAAAACCGATTTTGGGCACCAAAATCAAATTTTCAGCTGCCATGTGAACATACTGTAATCCAAAAATACCAAAAATATTTAACAGAACTGAATATGTTTAATGTTATTAATAGGTAGTGCCCTTGATACCCGTTTACCCGGGTTGTACTCGGATGCCCGAGTATGACGGGTATGACGGGTACCCGTTTTCCCCGGATACCCGCGAATTTTCGGATACCCATTGCTAGTAGATTGATTGAAAAAAACTTATAAAATTATGAGACCACAAAATCTATTATAAGTATATAAATATATTTGTTGTACCTAGTAAAGACGTGAAAGGAATCAGATGAAATTTGAACACATACTTATAAGGTACGGGGATTGTTCGATGGACGTGGCATCCTCCATACGACCTGAATGCTTTTTTTTGAATATTTCTCGGGAACTATTTATAATACAAAGAAATTTATTGTATTGACAATGCAAAGAAAAAGAGTACATGAAATTGGGAAAGAGTGTGACACGCCTCTTATATAACATGAATATTCATTATGGGACATGAAAGTAATATTTACCATTGACATTTTGCTGAAATAAATTTAGAAAAGCAGGGATTAATGAGCGTAGTTGCACGAAAACAATCCCAAAATATAATACAGTCATATTTCATTTTGAAAAACGATTGTATGTAGAAACCAATAAATTTTCAGGTACCCTATTTCAAGTATTACCCGCAATTCTCGGGTACCCGAATTCAAGTATTACCAGCAAATTTTTGGGTATCCGTTAACCGAAGTGTCCAGGTATCTGTGAGATCGGGTGATACCCGCATTTTCGGGTACCCGGGTATTTGTGGTGCAGGTATTTCCCCACGGGTACCAAGAGCACTAGATGGAGGTCACGCTCAGCATTTCGCACATATCTTCTATAGAAAAACTTGTCAGAGAGTTTTGTAAGTTTTGATAATCGCTTAAAAATAAAATAACTATATTATTTTTATGATGATTTATTTTCCAAACTGTGAAATTCGGCTTTTGACCAAGTCTTCGGAACAAATTTAGCCCAGTGCGCCAGGCGGAATGACTTCAACACTCTGAGAGCATCCACATCCCGTACGAGCGCTTTGCACGAATTTTCAAATACACTTCAGTTTGATCTCCCCGAATCCACTCGTTCAAGAGTTGACCAGTTTATTCACAACATAAATGAAATTTTTCTTATGATTTGGAGCCTTGGGGACCGAAAATTTTCTAATTTTTACAATAAAAAAACAAAGGTAAAAACTGATCTTTTAAAATATGTACCTAATTTTTTTAAATTACCATTTTCGATAAATATTATATATGAGAAATAAAAATCATTTTTAATATTGAAGAATAAAAATCAATATTAATTTTTATACGTTGAGAAATAAAAATAAAAATCATCATAATTTTCATTGGAGACTATAAATTAAAATCACTCATGCTAGTAATATCAGATTGAAGAAATTACTGTTTGTGAAAGTTACTTTGACGAATTAAATTAATTATAGTATTAAAAAAAAACTAAAATGAGTCCCTGATAGTTTTTAGGAGACTATGAAAAATAAATCTAGAGGTTAATTTTCAAAGTCATGACTTAAGTTCATGTTAATTTCGTTATTTGATGTTATATATAAACGGACTTAGGAAACAAATGTAGTCATCACAACAACAATGAATATAGAGTAAAATGAGTCCTTTCTGCACTTGTCACATGGTGTTATAACAAACTTTACGCATTGTTGTTTAGTTTATAGTAAAAGTTTTCGTTTTTATGTTTCAAAGTGCAACTATGGGTTTTTTAAGTTTTTCTTTTCAATGCGCTTTCTTCGCTTTTTGCACGTCGAAAGAATAAACTACCATATAAACTAAAATAAACTATGCGATAAAACAATACAATAAAAACAAAATCTTCCACTATTCAACTGATATATAAGTATATTCCACAACCGTTTTTGATATAGAAGTTATATGTTGCATACTTTTGCGCTTAAAGTAAACTCACACATACTATGAAACCTTACACGACACCGACGTGACATTTGATTTTAATTTATATTAATTTACTCCACTATAAATTTTCCTTCAGCGCCGAGTAAAAATGCTATCACATAAAAAATTATTTATATTTTTTAAAAACAAAAATCTTGAGTGGTTTTTTCAACAAAAAATTATTTTAAAACTTTAATTGAATTTAATTTTTTTTTTTTTCTCAAAAATAATAACTATTTTTGATTTATAAAACAAAACCTCTGAAAATAACTTTTATTTTGTCGATTTTCAAAAATATTCTTCATAACTGTTAGGTCCCTGCTTGGTTTGAAAATATTTCGATCTACGATTCAAAATTCGGACTTTAAACGTGTGAAACTTAATCGTCTTTCCTTTTCCCTATATTGTAACAGTTGATGACTTTTCTAAAAATTGTAGAAAAACTATTTAACCGAGCGAAAAGTAGCGTTTGTGAGTTTAGAAAAAGATATAAAATTTTGTCCGCAAATGCGCCCTGAAATTTCTGAAGCCTCCTTTGATGATACTTTTTATTGCATAGAGTTTTCACGAATACAATTAATCACGTCCTTCCTTTGTATCATTTGCACACATTCAATTTAAGTGTCTATATGTTTGGGTACCTAAACCAAATTCGAATGGCCAGATACACTACACTACACAAATTGAATTCTAGTTTTAAAGGCAACAGTGCATGCCGAATGCAATTAGGACGCCAATTTCAATATGCAAATTAAAATCACGATTTTCGGAAGTTCATAAAATTCTTACACTATTGCAAAAATGAGAATTCAGAATGTTATTGGTAGAATTTTTGTTGGGCGCATGAATTTTGTAGAAATATTTTTTACATTCGTATCTCTAGAATTTCGCATTTTTATTGCAAGTTATTGGCTTTGTTGTTGTTGTTTTATTTACTTGCCGCTGACAAAGCGAAGTCAGTGCCATGGGCACTTCGCGTTTCAGTTTCAGTTCACCTACAAACACCAATACATATTTGTATACCATATATATATGTATGCATTTCTTGCATGATCCTTGCAATATTAAAAGAATAAAAAGAAAAAAGAAAAACGGAAACGAAACAAAGCAGCAAAACAATTGCAGAATAAATTCAGTGAAACGTAAAGTCAAACAAAAATTGATTTGTGTTGATATTTGAATTTCTGTCATATTTTTCGGATTCATTGCTTTTTTTGTTTTTTGATGTATGTATACAAAATGCAAATAACGAGAAAAATGCATTTTCGTATAAAATCTCCAGTGAGAAATTTGTAGGAATTGTGTATTGTCGTGTATGCACATAGATGCAACGCGAAAACAATGGAAAAGTGCAAACGCGACTCGTACATCAAATGAAAATAGCTTTAAAGCACATTCGAACATTCATGGTGCACCTATGTATATCCTTGCAGAAACAAAAACAAAAAAAAGCAAACAAAAATACGAGCAGAAGCAGTAGAAGAAAATCTCATGCATTGTGTTTTATGCACTCGAATATTTACAATGGCAGTACCTACGTTGTTCAGTAAAATGTCCTTTTCTACTCCTTTTAATTTGCTATTTAACGTGTCTCAAAAGAATGCACGCCAACTCATTTTAATTAAATTAATTAAATATCTTCTTTTGTGCTCTGTTATCTTTTGTTTGTGTGTGGTTTGCTGCTGCCGCTGCTGCTGGTGCTTCTAACATTATCTTCTGTATTTCACTCAAGTTTTATATTATTATATGGTAGTAATGTTTTCCTGTATTCATATTCGTGTATGTATGTGAGTGTGTTTGTAAACTTGTTAATTGTGTGAGTTTTACATCCTTGAATATTTTCATGCGTTTGTAAATTATGCACTTTTCAAAACACTTCACTTCCTTCTATGTACATACGTACTAAAATTCCTACGTATTTTTTTATCACACCTTCCTTAACTGAAACTTTCATACATACAGTATACGCTCGCTTATCTATCGCAATTTGAATTATTGGATAAGGTATTTGCGAAAATGAGTTGCAGGATACTTTGAACTGTGTAGTTAAGGAGGATTTTCTGCTTAACTGGTGATACAACCGAAGGTTGATTAGTTTTGATCATCCTTAAGAAAGCTTCACTCTATCACCTATATGATGTGTTTGCTAGCACTAGTTGGTAGAGTCAAGTGCAGTCAGGTTACCCAAAACCTGGTTTCGTCAAAGTAAATTCGGTCGTCCTCCTTTGTGTGTTTCGTTTCTGTGTTTTGCATGTAATGCCTTCCTAGCCGCTGTGTATACTTCCGTTCACTCAAAAGGCCGCATTCCATGTTTATCAGACGCTAAATTAGTTTTGAAATTAAAAACGTTTTATTTCAATTCGATTTCTTATGCCCAATAAATCGCAAAAATGGATGGCTTTAAGGCTTTGTCATGTTCTGAGACCCTATTTTATATTCAAAAATTAAAATTTTTTTCTCAAATTTCTACATCCGATTTCTACTCTAAATAATTAACAATTTTGGCCAAAAAAACTCATTAGAAGAAGAGTTATGACTTTGCAATGTTTAACAAAAACTTTCCTTACATCTTTTCCTATAATAGATTCTCAGACGTAAACTTCGAGAGATGCACGGTTATATCCTAAAAAGGCAAAAAACGCCAATTCATGAGCACTAAAAACCGACCAGCTTCAACGGGCTGTACCGAACGCCCGCCCAAGACTTTTGGCAAAATCCTATATAGTTTTTATTGTTTGGTCAAGAGCTTTTCAGCTATCATACTCATTACGCTGGATCCGAAATTGTGTTGTGCAGTGTAATTAATTCTACCAGTTGCTTTATTTTTGAAATTTTAAGTTATTTTATTCTGAAAGCAAAGCATAGAAATTTTGAATTAAATAAATGTATTGATTATTTTTTGAAAATTTGAGAAAAAATCCAAAATTTGAGAAGAAAATGTTGTCAAATTGTGCCAAGTCTTGCTAAAAAATTTTAGGAGCAGTGGCTTCTATTAGAACAAAAATCAAACAAATTTGATGAACATCGTTTTTTTTTTTTTTTAAATGTGTGTCGTTTTGCACTTAACCAAAAAAATAGGACAAGCTTTCGATTTGGTCCATTTTTTTGTTTTTGTTTTACGTGCACAACAAGAACTAGACCATTATCCGGAGGCAAAAAAAATACAGCTACTATGTGGCAGCTCACTGGTTATCAAGAGTGTTTATACAAATGCTTCGATTTCTATATTCTGTTAAATAATTACTTTTCGTCTGCGTTTATGCTATCGTTTTATAAAAATTTAAACCATATGTTGTAGACTCCAGCGCTTTTTGAGAACAGGGGGTTATTACAAGTTGTCTGGCATAATCCATTTTTTTATTTTTTCCCCCTCGCATATTTAGTTTTATAAAATTTCACTAACTTTTGCTGCGAAGGTCAAAATAGAGGCCAAAAAAGGTTCCCTGACCAAAAAAAAAAAACTTTCGTGCACAAAATTTGAACAAAATAGGCCGGTTAGTAGTTGCCGCTCCAGTACAAGGAAAAATGCTTTTGTTGCGGAGCCCCTTTTGGAATATTTTTCGCATAAAAATAGGCGCCAAAAATGGGTTTCTTAGCCTAGAAAATCCAGGTATACAAAATTTCAATAAAATCGGTAAGTTTATATATGATAGTGCTCCAACACAAAAAAAAACCTGAGTTTTTTGTCTAAGGAAGGGGCGAATCTAACCCCGAACCGACGCCTCCCCCGCCACTAGGATCCGCTGGTGCATGACACTATTATAGAAGACAATACCTCATTTGGTATCAAATGACGTGGAGAGGTTTTCTAATGAGCTAATCGTCCAGTGGAATACGTCTTTATAATCGGCCAAAAGATTGCAGGAATCGATTTGTTTTCCCCAGGTGTTTTTCAGGATTTACCATAGAATGACATAAGAACAGCCTAAGAAGGGTCAGGTTAAGCTTTATAATATATATAAGTTATGCTTTTTTATGGAGATTTGTACTTTTAGAGTTTTACCTCAAGCCAGGAGGAAACTTGTATTTTCTATTTAAAATTGTTTGACCATACCGAGTATCGAACCGCGGCACCTTGAGAAGCACTCCAAAATACTAATCACGGCGACCACAACTCGTTATCAGCCAGACAATGGGCTTCAATCTTTCAATAAAAGCTTGAATGTAATATTGAGAAAACTTATTCCATACTTAGTTGGTGCGAATCACTGCATTGGCTTTCTTATGCATTGGGCAGAGTACGCTGAGGTTCCAATTACTGGGCATGCTTTCACCCGACTACTATAATTAAGATATAATTATTGAACTAAAGGGACTAGATATATGTATACAGTTAGAAGCAAAAGTATATCGCTGCCTTAATTTGCTATGGACCCAACATCAAATTCAAGTTTTTGATAGATTACGATAAAGCGTGTCCACTTTCATCTGTTTTAGAGACCTACACCAAAAACTTACGCTATTTTCTTTTAGTTAAAATTACAAATTCTCGAAACAGTACTCCAAATGCCAAAATGATTTTCGCTTCTCCTGTAAAATTTGACAAATGCGTGTTAGGGCTGTAGCAAATTAAGGCAGCGATATGAAATTTCGTATACTCGTATAGAGATATGTAAAAGACAAGGCTTCGGTTTCGATTGAAGCTTATTTGGAAGGGTTTTAAAACGTTTGTTTTTCGAAAAATGTATCCAAAATACTGTGTGACAATTGTAAAGTGACGCAAGTTTAATACTCTGCAGCAAGCTTTGCCATTTACCGTTACTTTAATTTAAAAAGCAAATTCATTCATCATTGGCTTTGCTTTTAATTTCATTTGAATTTTTGTTATTACATTTTGAAATTTCCATAAAAATGGACAAGGAAAATATTCGTCGTGATATTATGAAATTTCATTTGGCAAATTATAGTAGCCGTCAAATTGCAAAGGCTTTAAATTTGTCAAGTCGTACGGTAGACCGAGCTATTATTCGATATAATGAAACTGGAGGTTTTGGAGATAGAGACCGGGGAAAATTTTCAACAGTTGCCACTACTGGTTTATCAGAAAAAATTCGTAAACGAATCAAGCGAAATCCAAGGCGCTCAATGAGAAAAATCGCTAAGGAAGGGGGAGTAAACCGTGAAACAGTGCGAATCATTGCAAAATCAAAGCTTAATCTAAAGCCGTACAAGCTCCGAAAAGCTCAAGATCTGACACAAAAAAAGAAAGATTTGCGACTGCAAAGATGCAAGGCGTTCCTACGCTCCTCCGTGTTAAAAAATGTTGAAAATATCTTGTTTACAGATGAAAAAATTTTCACGGTTGAACAACATTTCAATGCGCAAAATGACCGAATGTGGCTAACATCATCATCGCAACAAAATAGGACTGTTGGTCGAGTTCAAAAGCCAGCTTCCGTTATGGTATGGGCTGGAGTTTCCGGTAATGCCAGAACCCCTCTAATATTCGTTGAAGAGGGTGTTAAAATTGACCAGGTTGTTTATCGGAGCATTTTCAATGAACATGTTCTTCCCTGGGCCCAAGATACATTTGGAAATGAAAACTGGACTTTCCAGCAAGATTCTGCACCTTCCCACATGGCAAAATTAACGCAAACATGGATAAAAGACAATTTTTCTGGATTCATAACATCTCAAGAATGGCCACCATACTCCTCAGACTTGAATCCAATGGACTACTCTATTTGAAGTATTTTAGAGAGTAAGGCTTGTGCATCTCAACACCACAGTCTGGAGTCGCTGACAAATTCATTAGAGAAAGCCTGGACTGAAATTGATCAGGAAGTCCTGCGGCGAACAGTCCTACGATTTCCGGATCGATTGAAGGCATGTGTGCAGGCTAAAGGAGGTTATATTGAATGAGGTGGGCTTCAAATGAATGCTTATATATTCAGCAATATTAACAATTGTACTTAATGGAAGTACGTCCTTTTGAAAATAACTGCTGAAATGTGTGCGTCACTTTACGATTGTCACCCTGTATACTTGGAATCCAAATTTCTCTAAAAACAGGACAGAGTACACAAATTTTTATTACAGATTTTGATTCAGTGACGTTGTTAACCATTCAAGTACATTCGAAAAAAAAATTTTGTTTTTTTTTATAGTATGGCGGCATAAGTCAGACTCTCTTAGACTGAGCCCAAAGTTATTAACATTTAACACACGTTTGAGAAGTAATTTCAGTTATTCATTCAATCATTATAGGGCTAAATAACGAAATATTGTATCTCTGGAATTCGTATAGTAAATACAGAGTATTCAAGTTTTGAGCCATCACTGTATTCGCGATACATATTCATAGAAGCAGGATAACTTTTTTTAAGTTTTATATACCTGCACCTACAAATTTTTTTGTTTCTGTTTCAAAAGAAATAAACTTTCACACAACTTTCCCTATATGAAAGGGGACTTTGAATAGGTTTAAGCGTGTAACTAAAATGTTTAAAAAGTTTTGCATTAATATCCAAATAATGGAGGGTGGGCGGCGGTTACTTTTAAACATTTTCTACGTATAGAGATACATTAAAAAGATTTCAGAAAAAAACTTTAAGAGTTTATATTTAACAAAGAAGAAGAATGTAAAGCTGAAGTAGCAAATGTGAATTTTCGCCCAGGGAAATATGGGCCAGATAAAGACTGACAGGTTTTTATTATGCTATTAGATTTTTATGTGCTAGATGCAGTTCGTGTATAATTTTTATTTCTTTGTTGTGACTTTTCTTCTTTTTTTTTAAATAAATAGGAAACATATTAAAAAAAAGATAATTTTAGAAACGAGCGAGTACAATAGAAAATATTTCAAGTTAAAGCAAAATGTCGAATATGTTATTTGTTTGGTAGTGTCAGTTTTACACTGTGCAACACATTCATGTGACACAGTCACGCCTTCCTTTCATATTTCATATAAACATATTCTCTTCTGAGATAACGTGATGGTGTGTGGCAGCTCTGGTTGGTTATCGCATCGTATGCGAAACATTTTTTTTTATATTCAGTTCATATTTACTTCCACTTTCATTTCGGTTATGTGCAAGAGAACGTTGCGTTGCAAGGTAATGTGATGTGATGATGTCCTTGTACAAACACATGCACACTCATGAATACATATAAACACATACATGTGCATATGCTTATGATACTTCATTTTATTATGCATTCTCAGAGCTCACATATCCTTTTTCCTTTCAGTCATGCTTTTTTATTTATTTTTTTTTCGTTGCACTATGGATTTTTAAAAATTCCTTTTTGACAAAATACAGACATGCACACATTTTTTCATATAAGATTTCAAACTTTATAATAAAGATTTTCCTCAGTTTTAACGTACATAGATATAGATATGTATTTACATTTTTTTCTAAGCAATACCTAAATTCTTTTATTTTATTCTACTCACAACTTTAGCAAAGGCAATGTTAATTATGCTACTCTGCTTCTCACCTATGTAAATACAGTAAATACAGAGATTCATGTTAGATGATGTCATTGGTATTTGTATACTATTATGAAAGTACGTCACATTTTGCATACCCCATAAATGTCGCACCTTAAATAGAGTTTTCGAGATTCATACTATAAAACAACTTGCTTAAGACATATGCCCCTATTATGCAAGACAATTCAATTTACGGACAACTGAATTTTCTATTGTCATTTTTTATTCATAATATTTTTTGTATTGTTTTTTTCAGAGACTAACCAAAGGCTTTAATTCCCACTTTTTTCATCTGAGCGCCTTTCCTGATCGAACCAATGTGGCCATTTTGCTTACAGCATTCCGTATTTCCTTGAATTTGAGCATGTGCCATACTATCCCTTCCGTCGTAATTGTGTACTCAATAGCACTGTTCATCGCGGCTCTTAACAGCGTAAAACGTGTGCATTCAAAGAACACATGCTCGGCATCTTCTATGCAGTTTGGTCCGTTATGATCGCAAGTAGCATAATTTTCGTGACCGAATCCATTTAAGTACGCTTTGAAGCAACCGTGTCCGCTGAGCATCTGTGTCGGGTAAAAGTTCAGTTTTTCTACCTTTCTCTTTCAGACAGGCGTTCATGTTTGCGCCCGTGTGAACAGCCACTTTGATTTTTTAGAAAGTTTAACAATTTTTATTGGCGGCATCCTTTAATGTTGGATTAAAAGTAATATTAATGAATGTTACTTTTGACTTTTTCCACTCTGATTAATTTTTCAGCGTGATTGCATACTTTTAGGGTTAACAAAAAAATTTAATTTGCAATTTTTGTCGGAAAAATTGTATTCAGACCTATTTTCAAATTGAATTATTTCCTGAGAGCGGAAGAAAGCGTAAGATGTATTTGCATATTCATATAAAGGAGGGTGGCTTTTGAAATTGAGAAAAAATCCAGGAATATATTTTCACATATTTTCTAGATTTTCTTTTCCAAATTCGTCAATTTCAGTTTTAGTATTTTCAAAAATACTTAAATTTAGGAACAATGCAGAATGTTGATTAAAAATAACACTAAAGATTTCGTTGATAACTTGCGAATACAAAATTGGAATTTACGGCAGGATATTACTAAAACTTTATTTTTCAGATAGTTTTTACTCAACGAACTAAAAAACTAAAATCAAATGATTCAACATTTTTGTGAAAAACTTCTTGACTCTGAGCTGCTTGCAACGGCTAACGGTAAACCACGCTGCATTTCAAAACTGGCAAAGTCACTTGAGTGGTAGCGGTCGGCTACTATGATTAGTATTTGAAAAACACTAATTAACCCTGGAAGGACATGCGTTGTCGATTCGAAGATTTACGTTTTACAGTTTTTTTTTCTCAGTTAGTGTTGGTAAACATTTAATTTATGATTAATGTTATTAAAAAAGTGTCCATTGTTGTTTTTCTATATGATAAATTAACCAAATAATGGGAAACAATCAACTTTCAAAGTTCTAGGTGTATAGATCATGTGTATGACCACAATAATGCCGTCGTCGTTTCGACGAAACATGACCTTTAAGTATAAAAAATTTGCATGTACTTCCAGGGTTAAACAGTTTGCGGATAATTTGCAGCGCGCACACTCAGAAGAGTTAAGTTTTGCCAGTGTACCTGCCATGGAAAAGAGATGTTTCCCCAAGTTTGAGCTCCTAATATGCAAAGGAAAGAATGTTATGAATTTTTTAAATTGGTTAACGGCCTATGTTTTCTAGTTTTTGATATCTATTTTTCTTAGCCGTTTCGTAACCGATTCATTTTTAATCGCGGCCATCTGCTAAAGCTTTGAGAAAAGTTTAAGTGGAAATTTTGTTTTCTTGTAAGTTAAATATACTTTTTCCGCGTAATTATTTATACTGAAATTGCGCTAATTAGCACTATGCTTTACAGACCTACCACCATATACATATGTAGTACTTCTATATTGGCAAAATTCTCACGCCATCATTTAATTGAGTGCAAAACTGTTACATTTTTCCCCGCTCAGAAGGCAACATTTTTTTAGAAAAGAGCACAATATTCTCTGAAAGGAACACGAAATTTGACAGTGCACGGTGCAGAAAAAATGCATATTTTATTGAGAAAAGAAAACGCTATGAGTTAGAAAACCGATAAACGAATGTACCCGAAATGACTTTCCAAAAGTAAAAAACTCAGGAGCGGTGCCAAATATGTCAATTGATTTTTTCGCTTTTTTTAAGTTTGGAGTTTGTGAAATTTGTTTTGAATTTGTTAAAATAAAATTGTTTTGAATTGAATAAAATAAAAGAGAAAAAGTAGCTGTTTCTTGAGCAAAACAAACAAAAAATGAAGAAAAATAAATAAAGTACGCTAAAGAATTTGAGAATGTTTACGTATACAAAAATAGTTCATTTTGTTTCGGGGCCGTACTTTTCTATTTTCATTTCGCAATTCAGCAATAATTTGACGGTTGTTTTTTTGTTTAGTTCACAAATATAATAATAATAATTTTTGAATAGCCCAATATACACTATTGTTTGATATCAACTTGAGGTGCATTTGAGATCAAATATCTTTCTCAAATCTTCAACGTTAATTCTCAAATGCACCTCAATAATCCGATTATAGTCTTCTCAACTTAAAAGGCACATTTTTTATATGGTGATTTTCTTAGTTATCAAATTGAGGAATTTGCGATTCTCAACTTGATATCAAAGAAATTTCTCCAACCTGTCAAACATCACTTTTCATTTTTTTGCTCTTACACCCAGAGAAATACTTACCTCGTTTGAAGAAAAACGACTATCAAATTGAAGAAAAATGGGAATGATTTGGCGCCATAGAAACGGTTTTCTCATTTAGATATACAAAATTTCTTTGAATTGAGGAAATAGTTTTTCTTTATTTTAGAGAAAAATGTCTTTGAAAGAAGGAAGTTTTCTATAAATTAAAGAAATATGTCTTCAATTTGTAAAAATTTCGTTTTTCAAATGAATAATATTTTATTTCACTATGAGAAATTGTATATAATTTAGGTAAAATTTTCCTCAGTTTGAGGAATCATTTTCCATAAATTGAAGGGAATTTACTACCTTTTTAGAAAAAAAAAATTCTCAATTTATGGAATATTTTTTACAATGGTGTTTTAATTAAAAGGCATAGAAATCATATTTTTTTACTTGTATTCATTTATTATTTTATTTTTAATAAGTATTAAGGTTTACATTCATACGTATCTTTACATACACTACAGGCGTCGTCGCCTTGAAATGATCAAAAAATCCTTATAGCCATCAAAAAATTATAAATTGAAGTTTATTGAAATTTATATCTTTTCAATATATTTTATTTTTTTTTCACAATATATATGTATTTTTTTCACAAATTATATCAACAGCCACAAACACAACCACTTCGCTTGAAATAGAGACGCCGACTAAAAAATTCAAAAGAAAAACAAAGCGAATGCGATTGTCTGCTAAGGCCAAAAGAGTAAAGCTAGTTTTTTGTGTATACCAAAATTTTGTATGGAGAACATTTTTGGTATATTCGTCTCTTTCTTACATTTTCTATGCAACTAAATTTGTAACAATGAAGAAATAACTTACTTCAAATTGAACACCATGGTTCCATGAAAGGGGCACATTTTTCTTCATTTTGGGGAAAATTTACTTAAACGAGAGAAATTTTCGTGGATTCAAATTGAGGAAACTTTTTTGTTTTAGAGATGGGTATTTTTCTGGGTGTACGCATCCCGCAAATTGAATTATAATTATATACAAAATATACATTATATAAAGCATATATTTCCCTTTAATTCATTTTCACCTCACTTTTATTTCGAATTTTTTCACTTTCACTCAGTTTTTTATATTTATTTTTCACAATTGAATTGAATTTACAGAAAATGTTTTCCACAAATTTAAATTCTGTGAGAATCTGTGAGAAATCAATAGTATTGCCATACGAGTATACTTATAAAATATTGTAAATAATATCTCAAATTTAACTCAAATCATATTCAAGTTGATATCAAGCGTTGGAAAAAATGTTTGGTTTCAAGTGGAGAAAAGTGGTTGATATTCAATTGAGAATTATAATATGTATTTCTCAAACATTGAAAAAAATGTTGATTCTCAACTTGATGTCAAGTTGAAAGTAAACAAGGAGAAAAATGTTTGAACTTAAATTGAGAATTACATTGGAAATCAATTTGAGAATTAAACTTTTCTCCAACATTGGAGAAATCATTTTTCAATGCATATTGGGAGACTATCTCTCTTTGATTTCGGAATTGAAAATCTTTGTGAAGGTAGGTTACTGCCAATATAGAAGTATTACATATATGCCTTCCACTCACTCAATTTTTGACCAAAATAGTTCCAGTTAGTCTTATTTTTTTCGTTTTTATACCTATAGGTATAGGCATCTATAGATGCGTAAAGCAGATTTGAATCAAATGCAGCTTAAAAGCAAGAATGTGTGCTACTTAAGTTTACGAATAAATTGGGGAAAAGTTACTTCCAAGCTTCTAAAAGAACTCCTGAAGTTTTTGTTCTTGGGTTTCGCTCCAAAATTGGCTAACGAATTTTTGAAAACGAGGTCTTGATTTTCGTGCTTCAATTGTTTTTGGTTCAACATAAAGTATTACCACAATAAAACGTATAAACTTTAAATAAAAATTGCCGTTATATTTTACATAAGAGTTATTGAGGTGAAAAAACGTGTTATAATTGTAACAAGAATACAGACTGAAACTCAGTTCCGCAAACAGTAAATCCAGATGATACAATATCTATTGGGGACGAAATATTATTATATATGAGCTGATAGCCCTGGCAGCTAGTGCTTAACTTTAAGTTAGCTTTAAAATTTATTATAAGATTAAATAAATAATAATAATATTATACATATGTATTTATATTATATTATTTTGAAAATTGTAGGCATTAAAAGTTTTAACTATAAAAATTAATTAAAATAAATCAAAATCAATTATACATAAGTCAAATGCACCTTTACATATGAAAATGTTGGTGAATTGCATGGATTCGGCAAAAAAGCTATACCGAAAACGGTTTTGGGAAGGGTGGGGCTGACATAGGGGATCTGACGAATCTCTCAATGCCCTCCATTGTCACAAAATTTCCAGTCGCTTTAAACTTTCTTCTTCTCTTTCCATGAACATGGCCGAAGCCTTGCATAGACCTCGTAGATCTTTGTGCGATACCAGAAAGGAGTCCTATAGGAATTTTGAACATTTAGCGAGGGTCCACTTCATTTAACATACGAGCGTAGTTAGTAAACCTTAGGAGAGAATTCACTCCCAGTTTAGAGACGTCAGGGAGACCCTATGCAACAATTAAGTACATTCATCGAGTCCCAGCGAGCTCGAGGCAGAAATAAAAAGGGTTTTCTTTTGCATCCTGCTCCCTTCATTATCATTAATTTCAGCTTAAACTGGTGCGTCTTCACCATACAATAGCCGATTAAAACGCCAACTATTGATCCTTACGATTGAACGATATAAGATTTTTCCGTACCTCTTGCTGTAGGGGTCACAAATGACTTTAGCGATTTTTTCCACCTAGCTTTCGCCTTCGTCCATATGTGGGTTTCCAAGTTACTATTAACTGAAGAGGCATCAATACCTCACTGACTTGGCCTCTTGGCAGCTTGGAGCCGTTTTTCGCATTGCTCCAGTTATGGAGAGACAGGCAAGCCTTTGTAGCTTGTTCAGTTTGGTGATGACCGAACACTGCATGGCTTTAGGCCACCAAACTAAAACCCCATAGACTATAACAGCTCTAACTAGCATACTAGTGTAAACCCTGAAGATTATCTTGAAAGTAAAATGTCATGTTTTAAGGGATTACATGGGTTTCCAAGACTAAAAAAAGCATGATTTCTCCAAAATTCAGCCATTGGAACCTCATTTCCTAACTCACCACGTATTGTCTTATAAAATTAGTTGTGATAAGAAAATAAAATTTTCCCCGATAAAGTTTTCAGTTGAAATAACACTTGGCCTATTGATCGGAACTTCATTTGACTTAAAACCTTAGGAGAATATTTTAGACATATTGTACTATTTAATAAGACAAAAAAACACGATTTTTTAAACTTTTAAAATCCCTTAACAAAGAGTTGAAAAAAAATTCTACTGTAGATAACTTAAGAGAAATACATCAAATTTATAGTATGGTCAGAAATATACAAAAAGCAAAATTAAATTAGTTGAAAAAAAATATGTGTAGAAAATTTTAATAGTTTTGTTCTTGTCCAATCTTATTTTTAAATGAATTTTAATATACAAAATTAAATACCTCATTCCAACAGTAATTGTTATATAATACATAAACAACAGAAAACAAAGCATAAATTATACCACCCTAAAACACAAAAACAGCTTCTAACTTTTTTTCAAATTTTTTGTAAGTTAAAACAAAAACGTTTGTAATGTACAAGAAAAAAAAACACAAAAATAGAAAATACTAGAATTTCTGTGCTTTTCGGAGTCATGAGTGACCTGAAGATGTTATTCGATTTGAAAAAACAATGATTTCTCCTGCGTTCACCTGGATGACTAACAACTTTTCAGAGCTATTATTTTTCGATTTTCCAAACATTTATGACCATTAATCGTGATCCAAAAAATGTTGTACGATGTCAACAGTTTTTTAACTCTCTGTATGTATATGTCAGAAGTATTACGTCATAGTTTTGCTCAACACAAAATAATAATCATACCCGCAGGAGCAAGGAACAGGTAAAGAGATAGAGAGAGAGAGTAAATAAATTATGAACAATTTATTTGTAACAATTATTTAAACATGTTATGTAAAATTGATAAATAACATGGAAATACAATAACGAAACTAATTAAGTAACAACAAGAGCAACAACAATTGCCCAAAAGGTCGCAAATATGTTTTATTTTATTTTAATTTAATTGCAGAATAATTATAGAACAATTAAATAGCGCCCGTCGGTCTGACCGTTCATTCGTTTGCTTACTTAAGCACACATTGACGATTGGTATGAGTTAGTGGAATTGGTGCTTTTTTTATTGTTTTCTGTTGCTGTATCAATTACCTTGACTGCGACTCGAACAATTGAGACGATATAACTGACCTTTGTCATAATTTACTTTAAAAAAAAATTCACAAAAAAATGATTCACAAAAAACAATGCAATTTAATAAAAGTGCATACATACATAAATGCACATATAAACATACATATGTATATGCAAATGTGTTTGTAAATTTGTAAGCATATATGTATGTGTGTATATGTGAATTGATTGATAATAGAAATTGTTTTTTTTGTAAACTTAAATTTGGAATGTGACTTTTGCTAACTGCTTCGATTTCACTACATATTAGTGACTCGCACTACTTCTGCTACTGCTTTACTGCTTCCATCAATGCCGCTACCATTTGGTATGTGTACTAAAAATAGTAAACGTGTCGTAGAAAATGCAGACAGTAAAAAGAAACAGATTTTTACCTTCGAACGAAGTCTAAGCGCTAAAATAAAGAAACCTTCTTCTGACAGCTTAAAAAGTTTTTGACGTTTTTATAAACGAAATTGAAGCGAAAGTAAAAATCCATAGTTAATTGTAGCACCAAAGTTAAAAGTAAAAGTTTGGTTTATTTATCCCAGGTATAGGTGGGAAAGAAGGGGCTGAAACTTAGTGAGTTTAAAAGTAGAACAAAAAAAGTTTCTTTATTTCTTTTTGAGAATATAAAGTAGATTCGTGCTTTATTCGCAATTAATTCAATTTTGTTTAGTAAAATCTTATAAGGAAAGGAGTTATATCCTGCCAATACTGGTAGGTTCGCGAAAACATAAATGCTTGAAGTTAGAAATGCGGAAAATATCGAAATCAAAACGCCAGAAACTTAACTTTGTGGAACTTTCAAAGTCAGAAAATAGTTTACTTACATAGAAAATAGTATTTAATTTTTAATCAGACCTCAGAAGGAATGATTTCTCCTAAGACCTATTTGGGTTGTAAACACTGATTACTAAGCATTTTTGTTCTGAGTCCCCAACCTCCAGGCAGAGAAATGGTCAGTGCTGTCAGATTTAAAGATAATTTCACTGCTCAGATATTTTTTGCAATATATCGCAATATTTTATGTTTTGGATTTCATTTTTGTGCAGTAAATAAAATTTTTGAAACTCTACCCAATAGTAAAACATTTATACTCCGTGCCCCATGGTGAGTTTAAGTAGCTTAATTTTCAAGTAATTTTTTCACATTTTCATATAATGAAAATTCATTATATTGACTGACCTTTGTCAATTCTCCAAAATTCTTTTTATGTTTTCAAGATGATAAGTCAAAGTTAGATGCAATTCTGTATCGGATAAATCCGAATCCTTAAAATAGAACTTTCTCAGCGAAAAGTTCAGAAAAACATAACATAAAATTATAGAGCTAGGCGCAAATACCTCAATAACTTATGGAAATATAAATTGTTCTCAGATTGCCATAACAATTAGCGTTCGCTTCAGAAACTACATAGAGTGCTCTTACATGCTGCATGGTCACTCAAGAATTTTATTGCATGCATGTCAATTTTGATAGTGAGAAGGGGTGAAAAGTTTGTGGGGTAGACAAAAATGTACCGTTGCTGATATTGCTTCTCACTTCCCTCATCATCAAACTTAGCATGCAAGCAAAGAAATGCTGCATGGCCATGCAACGTGTAATAGCGCAATACATATATACTTTTTTAATAAACAAACTAAAATTTAACATGCCAAGATTGGACTCATTGCATGTACATACGTATTTACATTTTGTCTGTTTTATTTACGTATTTCGAAAACATGTATTGATTTACTGCCGGTCTTCGAAATTCAACCAAATACCACCATTTAACCGTGCCATAAAATATGTCTCATCCAAATAATTATCCTTGCGTGTCTTTGGGCTTAATGTAACTCTGAAAGTACGTAGAATTTCTACAAGGGCAGCTTTCATTTGCGTCATAGCAAATCGCTGGCCTGAAAATATATTGAAATTCGTATATAGAATATATCGCAGTCGTTCAAGCAGAAATCACAAGGTCAAAATAAATTTTTTTAATCGGATCCGTATTAATTAGCTTCTAGAATTCGAATGATATATATATTAGATTTTTGATGATGCAGTTAAAACCTATAATAATGACTGTATCAATCTGTTAACTTATTAATTAGCTTCCCAGTGTTCTCAGAGCACTATGCACTGCTTAAACTAACTTCATCTCAGAAATTAAAAAAATGGGCTTAGTGATTTCTGCCAGAACGACAATTCGTAAATAAACTACGTAAATTTTTACACTTACCAAAACAAATTCTGGGGCCGTTACCAAAACCAAAATAGGCACCCATATCTCGATACTTTTTCACTCCGCCATTTTCTTCCAAAAATCGTTCTGGTTTAAACTCTTCCGGATCATTAAAAATATTAGGATCATGATGCAGGGAATATGAAGGTATGAGTACTACGGTTCCAGGATTTATTGTGACAGAATTACCATTTTTATTGATGAATTCGTAAGGTTCAGTGCAGATTTTACGTGCAACTAATTGCTGTGGAAAAATACGTATGGTCTCTGTGAAGGAAAGTTATATAATTTATTTGCAAATAATATATAAATATTTATTTATATGTACCATGAATGCATGCATCCATATAAGGTAAAGCGTTCAAATCCTCGCAGTTGATATCGTCTGTGCCAATTTCCTCGCATAATTTGTCTTGAGTTTTGGGATAACGTGCAAGCTAGAAACCAGTTTATTTAAAGAAATTAAAACTAGAATATCTAGAAATCGACATCCCATACCAGCAAGAGCGTGTGTGCCAACACCGAGGCTGTCGTCTCGAAACCATCGGTTAAAAACGTAATTGTATGTGCTGTCAATTCATTGAGGCTCAGATGTTTTTTCTCCTGCAAATGCAGTATATAATTGAGGAAATCTATGCGTTGGGTGTCATTGCTTTTACGGCGTATTTCAATTGATTTTCCCATCAGGTCGAAGAAAAAATCTTCAACTTCTTTTGAGAAAAATCGTGCAACCCAAAACTTTCGTATTAAAGGAACAAGATTTGAAATGACAGTATAAAATATAAAACTATTGGACTGTTCGAAAACCCTCTTAATCATGCCAAATATTGGTGTTGGATTATCGGAGAAGCTGCCAGCTCTAATGCCCAAGACACAGTCGGAAACGTCTTCGGTTGTGAAGCGTAGGCAGAGCTAAATAAGTTGCAAATGATTTAAATTAAAGTTATAATAATTATTGATCCAGAAATGTGAAAGCAAATGAAATCCTGAAAATACCTCCTTCGCATCAAGTCCATCTTTTGGCGACATTTTCATTTGCATTTTGATATAATTCGAAAAGGATTTGCTGACTTTTAATGTTGTAGGATAAACCGAGTTGATCTGAAAATAAAAAATTTATATAATATGCACTTGTCGAATTTATCCAAATATATAATATACATTTATCGAAATTAATGCAGTGGGACCAGGTGATTTACATAGGCGAAGAGAATTATTTGTAAATATGTCAAAGATCCAAGGGTCGTCTTTACTGATAAAGTTATCAAAGGAAAAGACCAGAGTTTTCTTTGGCCCCCAAAAAAAAACGTTCCTTTTTTGAAAAAGAAACACAAAATTATTTTTGATTTTGGAAAAAAAAATAGTCAAATTTTGGATTTTTCAAAAGATTGAATAATTTGCCGAAAACGCGTTGGACAAAATTTTCTAAATACAATAGGTGATTAGTTACATGGTTCCGAAACAAGGGCTGTTTGATCAAAATGACAAAATTTTACCCCCTCCAACTGGATCTCGTTAAAATTTAACGTAGAAAGTACTACTTGATAGGACTAAACTTTGTGGAAGTTTGAGCCTGATCGATTTTTAAAGTGGGTTCATTTGAAACCCCCTATATATTAAATAAATTTTAAACATATTTTTCCATATCAAAAATCAGTCATATCGGCTGATGATATCGTTTGAGTAAAACTATTTACAATTTATGATGCGGATAACTACCATTTTTGAAATTAAATCTAATCCCAAAAATTATTTAAAAATTTGGAGCAATTTGCTGGCAGGTTCTTTCATAAAGTAGTAGAAATAATAGCAGAAAAAGGAATAGAAGTTGTAGTAGAAAATAGCAGTAAAAAAGCTGTGGAAAATAGTAGTAGAAATAGTAGTGAAAAAGATTGCTGTAAAAAATGTTAGAAATGGTAGTAAAAAGTAGTCGAAAAATAGTAAAACATACTAGTAAAAAAATAGTCGAAAAGGAGCAGAAAATAGTAGTAAAAATAATAGTGAATAATAGCAGTAGAAAAAACAGTAGCAAAATAGTAGAAAAAGTAGTAGAAAATAAGTTAAAAAGTGGTAGAAAATAATAGTAGAAAATAGAAGTAGAACATGGTGCCACACCCATTAAACCGACAAACTGA
Source organism: Toxonevra muliebris (assembly GCA_963691655.1). Taxonomy (NCBI): domain Eukaryota; kingdom Metazoa; phylum Arthropoda; class Insecta; order Diptera; family Pallopteridae; genus Toxonevra; species Toxonevra muliebris. Next base: position 81,359,249 of record OY829326.1, read on the forward strand.
AAAAATTTTTTGAACCCGATATTGATAAATAATACTTCCATATAAAATCTTAGTACCGTACCATAAATGGCTCCTAAGATATCCCGTAATGAAAATCCAGGTTATATGGGAGATGCCACAGCTCTTTGTCAACCCCACCCATTTTTTTTGCTGTAGCATGGCATTGTTAATTCACGTTCTTGTACCAAATTTCGGTACGATGCTATAAATTCTTGAGATATACCTAACTTTCTCTTAAGCCTTGAGTGAATAACTACGTTCCGTCCTCTAGTCAAAGCAAATATATTCTGGAAACATGACATCAATCGGTCAAATCGTTACACGATTACAAACATACGCACACAACTCTACGATTATATATTATAACCATATGTGAAAATACGCCATCTGTATGTCATAATATCTGTGGGCAAAAAGGGAAACATATATATTTTAACATATGGTCGAAGGTCTGTAAAACGAAACACGAAAAAATTTATTTTTTTTTTTAATCGTTCTAATTTACTCATAGTTTATAAGTAAATGTCCTATTAGCGTAGCTCCTCATTGTATGAGTGAAACTGAAATCAAAAACTAAATTGAACGCACCCCCTAGAAAGATGACAATGGTAAAAAAAATGATTGCCCCGAAAATTCACAAAAATCGGATAAGCTTTGAACTGACTCAAAAGGGATTGGAGTTCATAAAATGCGTTTTCAGTACGAAATATTATTTTTTTATTACACTGTACGGCAGCCGGCTGGGGAATTGATGAAACCAAGTTTTTCTGAAAGCTTGAGTTGTACTTAAAAAAGTGATTTCTCAATTTTCCCAGGTTCGCGATTTTAAGCGATTTTCTTTTTCATTTTGAACTTGCTGCTTCAGTCTATGGTCGCGTCGGAGTAGTATCATTTAAATGCAAATATTTTTACCACCAAAAGGCTTTTCTGGGGGTTTTTGGGTACGAGGAATCTGAATCTGTAATTTTTTTTTGCCAACAACATGAAAATTCCAAATTTTTACGATTTTTTCGGCTAAGAAGGACATAAAATCAGATTTAATGGACGTGATATTCATTTTTTTTATTTTTTTATTAAGCCAAATAACTTTCTAAAATATATCATTATTCTTATTTTTTATTGTGTACATTTGTGTAACGTTACGAACGTTTGCTTTTATATCAAAAATATTTTTTTTCTGCCAAACCAACATTTCTTCCATAAATTGAGGAGGTACCGAATAATGCATTGCTAGATTCGCTTATTTATGCGTGAATGTAGAGTTACCTCGAAACTCACTTCGAAAAAATTGTAGCGTTACTAACGGCCTAAAATGCCTATAGCTCCGCAAACACAAGAGATACTCAAAAACTGTTCTCCCATTAAATGTCATACTTTGGCAGTATTTTTATATGCAATTGAGAAATCATAACTTTTGTTATTATTCGCAGAGATATGAGCAAAAATATGAGTACGAATGTAACGTTACTAACGTGACCCTTGGCCATATATTTTCAATTCTAAATATCAAACTCGAGCGAATTTTTAAATAATTTTTGGGATTGTATATGGTCGTCGTTGCAGAAGTGCCCGGGTTCAAGTTTGGGCATGCTCAAAAATCAAAAATAGAAAATAAAAATTTTCTTACACGGCTGGCAATGGCAAAACTCCAAGAGTAAAAAAAATATGAAAAGCTTTTCACTTCACCGTTCAGATTCGGCATAAAACCGATATACCATTTGTGTATAAATATAACTCACACAATATGAATGGTTGCGAAAAGCTCGGCCTAGACCCAGTAATTCCATAATAGCAGTAGTAAGCAAATTTAGTAAGCATTTTCCAAAATGGATCATGGGTTAACTTAAAATAAAGACTTCTGCTGTTTATTTTCTTACTCTTTAGACCATAAAGAACCAGTACCTTGGCCAGAACAACTAGAAATTCTGAGCGCGGCAAATGAGGGAAAATTCCACAAATTATTTTCTGTATTTTATTATAGGGGAGGAAACGGAGAGGAAAGGGACGGTAGAGATTTGTTCAGTTTAAATGGCAATTAATCCAATAGTATGTCGAGTTTTGATATTTCCGCTTGGATTGACTCTAGTTGTTTCATATTCATTCAGATAGGTTCGATTATTTGAAAGACCTTATCGTATTCTTGAAGTTCTGCGTGGGGACAATGAAGACACAGTTTTTTTACTTATAGTTTTTGAAAAAAACGTTTTGCTTTAGGCTTATTTATTCACTAAAATCACAAATGACATTAAAAACGCAAATGGACACAATTTTTCATACATAGGTTATACATTATGCATCACAGATGCTTTTACAATATTTTTCACAAATTACACTTCTTTTTGTCTTCTGTATCAAACATAAGATCTCTTTAATCCAAAATGTCATTATCTTTTAAGCCATTTGTGCGATTTTGGTAGCCAACTTACGCTCATCAGCTCCAGAGAAACCAGCGACCTTACGCCTATTCTTGATGAACAAAAATGTTGGCATGCTGGACACTTTATAATAGTGACTGAGATCTACAAATTTATCGACATTAACGTTCAGAACAACGACTTTGTCTGCGTACTTCTTTGAGAGATCATGTACTGTGGGTTCAATGGCTTTGCATGGGCCGCACCAGGTTGCATAGAAATCAACGACTACCAATTTTTTACCGGCAGCACTTAGTTGCTTATCAAAATCGGCACTGCTTCGAATAGTGTAAACCATTTTAATGATGTGTTAAAAAGTTCAGTGTTTATATTTTTTTCTAAAAAAAGAGTTAAGTATTTTTTTCAAAAATGTCTTTAAACTTTAATCAATTATTTAATATGTAGACAAAAAATGTCAAGACGTTTAATCACGACGAATAGTCGCTTAAAAGCGATTAACCACTCAACTCTGATTAGTAGTAGACGATGAAATAATTTTCAAAAGAGTATGATTGAAAAGTTGAAAATTCAGAATATAGAATTGATCCCCACATATAGGCAGCGCGAAATATTGAATATAACTTCAGCAAACTATCCATAAATTAAAAAACTCGATTGACGACAGGAGATGGTAGGGAAAATTTTACTTTGTTGTTGGTTTCTTTAGTTGTAGTCCTCATTATTCTGAAATTATATCCTGGTGTGTTAATAAACCAATTAACCCATCCGTAAAATATTTTTATCGATCTAGTCCTTACTGCACCATACATTTATCTATTATCACTTCATCGCAAATTACTTAGTAAAAAATATTTTTCTATTAAGTGTAAGAGATTATAGTTGCTATAAGGCTCTTACCAAAAAGTCAAAAATCATCCTAAAAGAAGAGTAATTTTTCAATTTGAAATATTACCCCAACATACAAATTGAAATATACCCCCAAACTAAAATGAAAAAAGGTCTCCTTAATTTCAAACTTATTTCCGATTTTTAAAGCTTCTAAGTAAAATAAAAAAGAAGTTTAAAATATACCACCTTGATCTAAAAGTTCCCGGAATTTATTCAGAAAATTCAAAATACAAGTTTATTCATCTAAATCTATATTGTCCCCTTCAAAGTAATCCCCATCGACTGCAACACGCTTATGCCAGCGCTTGATCCAATCCTCGAAACATTTTTTATATTCGGTTTTCGGTATGTCCATCAGTGCTTCCTCCGATTTTCCATTACTTCCTCTCGGCTGCTGAAACGCGTTCCCCGTAATGGTTTTTTAACTCGATTGAACAGAAAGAAGTCACAGGGAGCCAAATCAGGTCTCGGTTGGATGGTATTTGCTGAATTTTTCGTCAAAAAATTACGAATAATGATAGCACTGTGCGACGGTGCGACGTTATCATGGTGCAAACTCCACGAGTTTTCTGTCCACAATTCTGGTCTCTTTCAGCGAATTGCTTTACGCAAACGTCTCATAACGCCCAAATAATACTCTCTGATGGTTAATTTGCGGTTATTGACCAAAATTCCATTTACTTTATCAACGTTTTCTTCAGTTTTCGATGTCGATGATATGCCACTGCGTTCATCATCTTCGATTGACTCACGACCACTTTTAAACCGCTCGTGCCACTAGTAAACGACCGTTTCTTTAGAGAATTGTTGCCGAAACACTTTTCTAACATTTCCAACGTTCGCGCACCATTAAATCTGTTTTTAACGCAAAATTTAATGCAATAAAATTTATTAAAATTGTAAAAAATCGCCCACACACACAGCGATAGATGTACTCTTGGCTACGTAACTTTTGCAAATGTCAAGCTATGACGCTTAGATTTAGAGGGAGTATCAACAACAGATGTACCAACTTAACTGAAATCGGAACGATGGGAACACCACACGGTGGTTATTCCGGGAACTTTTTGATCAAGGTGGTATCCATGTACTTGTGCAACATAAACTAAATCTTGTCACGGGAAATCACGTCCAACACTGATAAAGTCTTTATTCCCTTAACCCTCAAACCCGTAAGGCCGCTCTAAGGTAGCCAACACTCTACTTTAATTAATCGATAAGTGCAAATTTATTTATTTTTTTAATCAATTGACAGATCTGAAGAAAGAATAAACACAAAATATGTGGTCAGTTTGCACTTTATGTGATCACACGATTGTTGTTTTTATGTGTACAAGTATTTTTCTATGACGAAAAATTATCGCACATATTAACTTTTTTATAAAAATCTAAAAAAAAAAATATTTCTTAGTCTCCTCATATACTGTCATATACTATCGTATAATCATAATTTCTTATAAATTTGTATGGAAAATGAGAGAATTTATGACAAATGAGAGAATATAATACCAAATAAGACTCCTTGTGAATTGCCTAAATATATCTTTATTTTTTGGCTTAAAACTGCAAGGCCGCCCCAAGGCAGCCTTTCGTTTTTCTCACCTAACTGCTAAACTCAAAAACTAATCAAAAAATGGACTTCATATTCATTTTTCTTTCATGAATATTAACTGGAAACAAAAATTCGGGTGTTTGTTTTTTTTATTATTTCAGTCTTACGGGTTAGAGGGTTAAAATATGTACCAGTTCCTCAAGAAAAAAGATTCTTTGGTAATGTTTTCATCATCTTAGATCCCAATGCTTGCATCAAAATACCTAAAAAAAAAAATATTGATATGCGTTCATAATGATTAAGGAAGCTCTTTTTAAAGCTCACCGCTAAGCCATGACTCCTCCTAAATTCGCAATGCAAGGGCAGATGAAAAATTAGTATTTCACAGCACACTTCCCAAAATATCGCGCCAAAAAGAAAATTGGTAAATAATAACTTGGGGTAAAATAATCTAGATCGAAGTAGGAATCTCGGTTTCGCTATTGAAGACCAATTCTTCAAAATTGTTAGATTAAAATGTGGCCATTTTGAATATAAAAGTTTTCGGAAACTTACTTTTTTCACATCATACACTCACTTCGTAGTATTGAGTTTTAAAAAAACCAGAACCACATTTTCTTTCTTTAAAGTATAATTGCATACCTGTCATTGAGAAGATTTTTGGCACAAGATTTTTTTTTTTAGTGTTTGTAAACTTACTTTCCTGATATACTGTACATTAGCCGTGGGAATGTTTGCAAAATTTTAACGTATAAGGAATTAGAACAATTGACAGACGCAGTGCCAGTTGGCGAAATGTACGTGGTATACGAGGCATTTTCCGAGCTTCCATGAGGACCACTATTATAAAGTCTAGGGTTGCAAAAATGGATATTAAAGGGTTGTATTTACATTTTGTAGGTATTCAGAAATTGAACTTAGAAAATCTTTGAAAATTTGTACTAAAAATTCTTGTGTACATAGTAGGAAAGTAGAACGTAGTTAAAATTGTACTAAAATAGAACAATTGTATCGAAAATATTGTGCCTGCTTCTTCCCAATGCAGTAAGTTCTATATTCTATAAGTCTTATATATTTCAATGAAAACTTACACGATTAGACGTTAGTCCCGGAGTTATTTCCGCGCGTCTCTCCTTCCATTCTTCGCCTTTTAGGACAAACACATTATTACCAAATATGGGATCAGTCTTTTTATCAATCTTTAATATATAAAATGCAAAAACAATTTAAATTCATACTCATTAAGCAGCACTTGAACTGAGAAAGAACTTACATAGCTGGAAAACGCGTTATCGTAAAAATGTCGAAAGTCCTTAACAAAAACATTGTTTGCATATTCTGTACTCAATATCAAAAGTTCTGGCGTGCGACAATTGTGGACTCCAATGAAGTTTTCATCGTCTTTATACTGACTAAAAATAGCAAAAGGTTTTTTTTTTTTAACGGACTACTGCTTCTCTGTAGAAAAACATACCGATATAGGTCGTCAACATCATAAATTGCGTGTCGTTTTTGTGTGAATTGACTTGGAAAGCTGCCAACAAATGGATACGATTTGGCTTGTTTGATGCCACGCTTCTTCCAATAACCGAAATTCCATACCAAAAACAAATAAATTAGGGCGATTATTAGCGCCAGTAGTAGTAATGTTGTAAAAATTGGACACATCGTAGAAAGTGCGTAGCTCCGATGGTGATCGTCTCACAGATATGTTTATACTAACCTTTTTTGCATTTTAAGCTTGACGTTCGTCTGTATATATGTACGAATGAATGTGCATGTATTTTATTATCAATTATAATATTGTTGAATGTCAATACAGGAACATTGACTTTGGGATGCTATCGAATCTAATGCTTTCTCTAATGTATAATCGTATTTGATACGAAGTGCACAAATGCAATAATTTAAATAAGTACTTACCCTGTCAAATGTGTGCACACAATTCAATAAAGTGATGTAACGAATGCCAGTATAGCGGATGCGAAAAGTGGACACTCTCAAATGCAGATGCGAATATGGAATGAAAATTGATCAATTTTCAATAATTTTGCAACTTCATTGTATTCAGAAATAGATGCAAGATTGCATTTTTTTATAGTTGTTTTTAGATTCTTCAAAAAAATATTTGAATCAACATAGAAAACCACTTTTATATTAAGGGGAACTTCAGGTCTAGCGCCCTTGAATGATGGCGGCAAAATGAGGACTAAAATAGAAGGCGTCGTCGAGTTACACATTTTGGTATAGAAGGTGATTAACCCACTAATTGGCAATGGTGCGTTTTCGCACCACTAAAAGTGTGATTTTTATAGATTTTTATCCGACGAACGGCAAATGATATTGGAAATGAAATTATTATGTTAGTTTTATACGCCTTTCAGAAATATTGTTGATAGGTTATATCAACACACTTCCACGCCCATTACAGTGGGCCTGTTTTAAATTTTTGCCAATTTTTATTTTTTTTTTATTTTATATATTTTAAAATTAAAAAAATAATACTAAATATTTTATGGTAAAATTGTAAAACCTTACAAATAGTTAGTTCGATTATTTATCTTTCAACCGGGAAAAGAAAGTTTGAAGATCGGTTCAGTTGTTCAACCGTAATGTTTTCATGAAACTGTGTGGTGCGAAAACGCACCATTGTCAATAGACGAGTTCATTTTTAGGGTAATTTCAATGCCTTGAGGTTTTGTCATTAGGATGACAATATCAGAAAAAATATAAATGGAAGAAAAATAATATAAGTTTTTTATTAGATTTTAGCACAATTTAGCCGTATGACCGAAAACCTTTTTTTATTACAATAAAATTTATCTAGTTCTTTTTATTGCAAGGAATATAAATGCAAAGATTTGTTTTTTGTTTATTCTATTTCTTGTTTTATTTAAATTTTTTACATTTTCCAAATGAAAAACATAATTAAAAATGTTTAGGTGCACCCATCAATTTGCCTATAAGCGAATATTTCGCATATAACAAATGCGAATGCTGACATCCGTTACATCACTAATTCATAGACACAGATTTATGTACGTCTGTATACCATATTCATAAAGAGTTAAATTGATGAAGTAATTGAAATCGACGTGAATTAGTCTTCACCTTATCAGCATTTGTTGAGTACTCTTTGCTCCTATCTTGCAATATGTTGATAAAAGCAAGGAAATACATGATATAAATTTTAATTAATTTTATTAAAGTAAATATAAATAATATGTATTAGGGTGGAGCGTAAAATTTTTTAATTTTATTTTCAATATTGAATAGCACAAGAACGTTAAAAAAAAATATTGGAACCTATTTTCACCCCTCTACCGCCGCTTTAAGATTATGAAAAATCAACAAATCGAGTTATTTATAAAAACATCATATAATAAGTAAGAAACATTTCTTTTACTTTATTATAACTCATAAGGGGCCGTTTACATATTACGTAACGCGGAGGGTGGGCGAGTTCCGACGATTAGTTATGAAGTGTTACATGGAGGAGGAGGGGGGATGGGGGTTCATCAACCGCATTTAAACAAAGTTACGTAACGTTTTATACTATTGCAGATGGCTTCAAAATTACACTTGTTTATAAAATGAATTTTCTCCCGCTGAATTCGAAAATTATGGCTAATGATCATTTTGTGAGATATGAATTGCAATTTTTGTAATTTTTTCAACTATTCAATTTAAAAGTTATATCTCGTGCTTGAAATGTCGGGTTGTTCTTAATACCAAATGAAAATTATTGTGATAGCAAACATGTATAATCGGACTTTTAATTGGTTATCAAAGATATCGATATAAATAGGTAAAATTAAAAAAAAAACAAAATTTTATTTGAATGTTCTATAAGCGATATTAACCCTTTATCACGCAAGATCATCGATTTTTGAAATTAATACCTAATTCGATTAGGGATTAAGAAATACACAAACACGTATTTTTTTGTTTTAGCAAATTTCTTCACAAAAAGGTTTTATTTATAAAAATTTGGTTATATCATTTATTCAAAAACATGATTTTTGTTGTTGTTTGTGCATATTTATCACTATTTATGAATTAATATCTATTAGTTGAAAATTTAGCTATCAAATTTTTAGAAAAAAAACTCAGTAAAACTATGCTTTTTCAAAGTTAATACTTTTTCATTTGCAACCAAAAATGTCAAGTGAGTTGCAAAATACATTACGTTAGCAGTTGTCAACACCTTTTAAATAACATAAAATGGTTGTACTCGTTTATACTTAATCAGTTATGAGACACAACAAAATAAAATAACATGCCTGTTGAATTTTGTAAGATAAAATTCGGTATGATACAGATCTATTACACGGCGTTATAAAGGGTTAAGGATGCACAATACTTTAAAGTGGTGAAAAAAAATTTATTACGTTACTAGGGGGGAGGAGTTTTTGTTATGATGAGTTACGACCAGGGAGGAGGTGTTAAAATTGGTAATATGTAATACATATGTGAATGACCTCTAATACCCTAATCACTTTTTTTAAAGGCATATTTTTGTCCAACTTTTGTCTAAAAATACCGCATTTAATCAAAGTTATGTTTCTTTACTTTATAACTTAAGTTTTTTTAAACAGTAATATGCATTTGTCAAACATCTTGAGTGAAGTTATTTTTTTGGCGAAAAAAAAGAGTGGTCGGATATGAAAAGATATTGAAAATTGTAGAAGTTGTAGCTCTTGTCCTGATGCGCGTTTTTTCTGCAGAGTCTGGCGGTGACCAAGATTGAATGCCAACAACTCAACTGTAATCAAAAAGACAAAAAATTTACAGTTGTGTACTACAGCGCCGAGTACTTGAACAAAAAATTTTGAAATAAAACTTTTTTCTCATACGGAAACCAGTCTGAAAAATGTGTTTAAAAAAATTATTAGTTAAGACAAATACTGAAAAATCGTATTGAAACTAGGAAAAAATATAAAAAAAATTAGATGAATTGATCAAGTAGTTTTTGAGATATCGCGGTCACCGCAATGGCATTTTTCAAAAAACATCATTCGGAGAAAATCACGTTTAAAGTTTTGAGTGCATTTTATTAATGAACAGTAGCGCGCTACAAATCGAGTGGCTACTTACGATCTACTGCTCGGATTGACTTGAAATTTTGAACATAAACTCTTGAAAGTATGTTTGTTCGAAATAAGTCATACAAATTTTTTCGATTTTTGACTCATGAAAACGTATTCAACCCCTTAAATTTTAGCAAAAAAAAAACATACAACTACTTAAAAATGCCAAAGATTTCGCTTTAACGAACGCACTTAAGTTTACTTTTGAAGAAATTCTTAAATACAAAACGATTAAAATACAGGCTTCCTAATGGTATATGTTTAAAATTTGTATTTCTTTGCTTTAAATAATGTATTAACGTCTCTGAGATTAAAAACATTGCATCAACATTAGGAAGGCAACACTTTTTTGTCTATGTGGCAATATTGTTAAACAGAAAAAAATCAAACTTATTTATTATAAAATCACTTATTTACGTCAATAAAAAACTTAAAAAATTTCATTTTATTCATTTCTATAATTTTAATAAATTTTTTTTTAAATTAAATACAGTTAAGGCAAACCTCTTTCCGATGCTTTTAAAAAGTAGTGGTGTAACTGGTCACCCCTGTTGCCTTCCTAAGGTTAAAACTAAACAGAGCTTATGTTATAATCTCAAAACATCGATTTTCGACATGAGGAATAAGTCACGGAATTTCTTTCCTTTGGGACAGTTGACAACCCTAAATCAATTAGGTCCGAATTCCTTAACCCTCTAGCAGAACAATTTTTTTCAGGAACAACATATATAAAATAATTATGGTTGACTAATTATGGCGCATATAACTCGAAAATGAAATCGAAATTTTGATTTGAGTCATTTTGTTAGCTCCAATTGAGAATATATTTAGCATGCCTTAAAGCGGTTAGAAACGACAAATATGAGAAAAAGAGATAGAATTTTTGTAAAAAATAAATTTTATTACAATAAAGAAAAATAGCTAAGTATTTTTATGTTTACATATGTATGTATAGTTTATTATGGTTTTGTATGGTCAACATGCTCGAATGTATGAATTTGTCAAAGAATGGTCTTAGAATCATTACAGGAATTCTAACAGGTCATTGTAGGTTGAACTATCACCTAACAAAACTGGGAATTACAGCTAATGATAAGGAATCTGCGAAGCATATCTTAGGACAGTGCTCCGCACTTATGCATATTCGTAAAAGAAATCTGGGTAACCACCAAATACCAGATGATAATCTCAACTCCATAGAAGTAGGATCCATACAAAAATTTCTACTGGAGGCCGGACTTATGGAAATACTATGAGTCCATGAAGGGGCACAATAGATCTTAAAGGTCGCAGTGCGCTACCCCAATAATAATAATAATATGGTCAACCTGGAAACATTTTTTTGTGACTGATTGACCTACATTTATTTGACATTTCATGCAATACACTTGCATCTCTGATTTACAACCAACCAGTTTACATGCTTTTTTGCCAATAGCCAATAAACCTAGCACATGGCCAATTGATCTAGCATATGGCCAATATTATCATAAGATTTTTTAACGTTAAGTGGATATCTAATCCTGGCCCATATGATTTTTTAACGTTAAGTGGCTCTTGTTTTGGTACTACTTTTGCAGAGCTTCCTACTGGTACATTGGCTACTTGTACTCGAAATTTTGGCAGTTCTTCGCCATTTTTCCCCGTGGATACGTTTCTGCAAAAGATATGCATTACCATTGGCATATCGGTAAAATGATAAAATAGTTTTAGTGAAGAGCTTTTTGTTGTGAGATGGATGTAGTATCCATGAGATCCGCGTCCTCCATATAATAGTTATACTCTTTTATTGCATGTGGGCAATTAATTTCCACAAATTCTTTTGTGTTTTTTTGCTATCATAGCGTGCTATTTTTTCTGATTGAGGTTGTGGATATGTCTACTCCATAAGCAGTGCCTATATACTCCTCCATATAGCCTCTTTTCTTGCCTTGATTTTGCAGAGCTTTGTCAGATAACTGCTTGCAGTTGCTAACCCGATTAAAGCGAACTGTTCCCCATCTGTAAATGCCTCGTCCTCTTAGGTAAACCATAAGTGGCAGCGATATGTAAAAGTTATCAAAATACACAATGTGATCCTTAAATTCAGGAACGGTTTGTGTTAGGCGTACAACAACATTACCAGTTGTTCCTAAATCAGGTGTATTATCATTTTCGCCGCTTAAAAATGCACTGGCAGTCATGAAAACCGCACCATTTGCAACATTGTTGCAATTTCAGTAAAATTCCCTAACTTAGCCCAAATTTTCCTAACATGAGCAAGGCGATTCCCTTGGTTTTAAGAATACGTATATTTAAGTGGAATTATCATTTTTATTGGGCTTGTTGGACGAAAAGAAGAATTTTTGAAGGGGTGCCAAAAACAACTGCAAAGTATAAACAATTGTCGCGCCACCAAAAGTGGAAGTTTTAGTTACTAAAGGATCCAGGAGTGCCATTAAGTCAAATAGCTGAAGGAATACGATGCTCACATTCGACTGTTGATAGACTGATCCAGAAAAAAAAAGTAAATTATTGTGGGAGATGTGTGCCTCATAGATAAAAAACCCCCGTTTTTGGGGATAGGGTTCAATGATAGAAAAATGTGTTTTCTGATTATGATGAAAAACTCTCACATAAAATTTGTATTTATTAAGGATACGTATTTTTTCTGCAGTACTTGAAGACCCCAACTTTCCGAATTCAGAACCAGATTGTGTGAATCCTAGACGTGAGGGAGAAAAACTAACTAATTAATTTCCGCATTATCCATTATTTGAGATTCTGACAGTTTCTTTCGATCACAAGGTGCACAGTGTACCGCGAATGGCCAAAAATCAAATAAGTGAGTTTTCCGAAATAATAAGCTTTTGGTATCGTTTGAAAGCTTAAACCTCAACTAAGAAAAACAAACATTTTTTTCAAAATGCTGTCAAAGTTACAAGCAATTCTGTATTGGAATCCTTAAAATAGAACTTTCTCAGCTATGGCAAAATATATTTCGTATTAGAAAAGTTTTGAAGCCCCCAAAATTGTTCAAACACATTTTCAAAAACTTTTTTGAAGTGAAACTTCTTTAGCGAGGGTAAATCGAAGATTTTGCAACGGAAGTCGTGTTGCTGTTGCACTCATACAAAACTAATAAGAAACGAAGGTTTGCTGTTGTTAGTGTTTAGCGAACGAAATCATATGGGGATCGGCTGCATACAATCATGCAGAGAGTCGGCTTCTTGCTTTAGTAAGAGAGCTTGATTCCACATAGCTGAATTTTCCTTTCATGTGTTATATACGTGTGCTACGTCATGTTTGTGCAGATAAATCGAGAGAGTATCAACAGGAAAAAAGCTTTAGAAAATAGAAAGAGGAAGAGTACAAAAACTTCAACAACGGTCACTAACAGTGCTGTCGTTTTGAAAATTTTATGGGGAGAATTTTGCTTTAAAGGGGATTAATTTTTCAAAATGTCTTACAAGTTTTCAAATAAGTATTACTTAGTATCTAGAGTCTTAGATAATTGCAAACAGTTGCACTAATGTATAGAAATTTTATTAGAAAAAAATACAATTTCTTATTCACAGCTTTTTTGTTACAACTTCAGTCATATTTAAAGATAAAAAATTTATGAAAATAAAACAAATTCATTTAAAAACCAAATATTCCTTCTTTGGAAACAAACGGTAGTATCAGTAAATAATAATAAAAATAGCAATAATGAGTAAAAAACTACAACAAACTTGCTTTCTTTCTTCTCAAAACCGGGTAAAAAAAGTAGAATGTTATTTGTGGTACTTTGAACCAGCTTAATCGAAGGTACCTAGAACTAGGCATCATTTTTTTTTTTTTTTTGTAGCTTTTCTTACTGCTTTAATAGTTGCAGTCAGCAAGCAATTTCGTTTTTTGTCTTTTATTAAATTCAATTGAGAAAAAATTCTATTTGCCGCTGTACTGCTATGTGGAAAAAGTGCACCAATAAATTTTTCCAGTTTTGAAAGCATTTTTTCTTTTAAAGCATTCTTTAAATGAAAAATTTCACACAAAAATTGTTCTAGTTCCAAATCTAATATATATATATATATAAATTCATTACTAATTTTTTTGATATTTATTAAATATGCAAACTTACTTTCACGCGGTTTTTCTACTATTGATTTCAATTGTCAAAAATTACAAGCATTAACACAAAGACAAGCAAAAACTTCTGAAAATGGAGCACGAAGTTTTGAATTTTGACAGTAATTTAGCGATCATAATAACAAATATTTCACAGACAGAAATTAAAATAACCCAACAGAACATATTTGGTTTGATTTACGTTTACAACCAAAAATTCAAGAATAGAACCCAAAAATTCAAGGAGAGGACAGGAGGATTGAGATTTGAACGGAGTACGAATACTCCGATCAGAGTACCTTCGGCGGCACTGGTCACTAAGGGCGATGTTACACGATCAATGTTTTGCTGTCAAACAATGAAATTGTTGTTGCTTTGCAAAATGAGCACTGAGCAAAAGAGAGGATGAACACATTTCACTTCAAATTTTTTTACTGACGAAAAAACCTGCATCACTTCAAATAAAATGGCGTTGCTGAAGATACACTGTTACATACATTTTATTGGAAAATAGTAATATTTTATGAAAAATACTAGACTTTTTACTAACTTTTAAATACATTTTGTTTCTTTGTCACCCTTTGCGTTGTTTGGCTTTTGTTTGTTTGTGAAAATGAGTGCTGTTTAAAAAATTACTTAATAATTTTTATAAAACATGGTAAGTCAATGACAAAGAAACATAGTGGCGGAGCTTATTTTAATAGTTCGCAAATTTTGAAGATTATTTTTCTGCGTTTTTCATATATAATTGCAATATTTTTGGTATAATTTGTTGCTATTTCCACCAACATTATCTCATATTTCCATTATAATTATTTTCCAACCAATTCAATTCCAATCGTTGAATTTTCATTCACTCCAATTTACAATTAAATACTTTTTAGTTGGAAAAACATAGTTGCAGATAAAAGTATTAAAAAAAAAACATTCAGCAAAAAACTGTAGTGTAACGGGGCATCAAACAAAATGATGAAAAGAGAGTAAAAACAGAAAACATTGATAGCAAAACATTGACCGTGTAACATCAGCCTAACAAAATCAGTAAGAACCGAAGTTATGCAGTTGTTATTCGGCTACATTCAATCAAGCAGAGAGGCGACTTCTCGCAGTTTTGTCGCATGTGCAGCGGTGCCATATTGGCAGATTTATCTGTAAATTACAGTTTTTTCGGTCGGCATGCAGTCTTACAGATTTCCTTCAAATATTACAGTTTATTCCCCAATTTTAGAGTTTTTACAGTTTTTGCAACAATATGCAGAATAGGCTTAAATATGTTTTGGTTATCATAAAAATGTAATCGTATTTCGGGGTAGCACTTGCAGGTAGTAAATGTGGAAAGAATATTTCCCTAAATTAATACTAACAAAACAAAAATTCGAAAATTAGCTGAAAAGAACAAAAGACTTACTTTGTTTGTTTTTTATTTCCGAATCATGGCTAATGAGCGAACTTTTTTTTTTCCAAATTTCGCACCATTATTCTGCCCCGTTCAAGAAAGCATAGCATATCCCAAACATGCGGAAGCTATTATATTATTGGACCTATTAAATTTTGAACGTGTGGTGGAATGATGGGCAGTGACTGAGAAACTTTTCAAATTAAAAATTTTAGTTTTGCTTTTTTCTTTTTTATAGGTTACAGTTTTTTTTTCCAAAATACAGTTTTTGGTTTTACTTTTTACGCTACGCATGTGCTTTAGTGAGAGAGTCGATAAAGAAGTCTCGGCTTGATTGCATATAAGATATACATATATTAAGTCATCTTTGTGCCGATAAGTGTTGAGAGTATCAAGAGAGGAAAAGCAACAACAAAATAGAGAGAAGTCGACTGCAAAAACTTCAATAGAATGTTTTCTAACAATTTTCTAATAAACGACATAGTTTCACTTCTACTGCGAGTGCTTGCAGACACATAATTTTTTATTTACATATATGTATTTCAATTAGTGGTTATTATAACTAACATAAAATTATAGAACTATAATTGCAAACATCTCAATTAGTTGTCAATTAGCGTGTAATAGCAGTCAAACATACATATATACTTTTTTAATAAACAAAGTTAAAATTTTATGAGAATTATATTTGGAAAGCCCAACGAATTTTTTATAGGTGACGATAATAGAAAAGTAAAATTTAACATGCCAAGATTGGACTTCACTTTCATTCATGTATTCCGAAAATATGAATTGATTTATTGCCGATCTTCGAAATTCAACCAAATGCCACCATGTAACCGTGCCATAAAAAATGCCTCATCCAAATAATTATCCTTGCGTGTCTTTGGGCTTAATGTAACTCTGAAAGTACGTAGAATTTCTACAAGGGCAGCTTTCATTTGAGTCATTGCAAATCGCTGGCCTAAAAATATATTGAAATTCGTATATAGAATATATATATAATATTCGTAAATAAACTCCTTCCGTCCTACGAAAATTTGTACACTTACCAAAACAAATTCTGGGGCCGTTACCAAAACCTGAATAGGCACCCATATCTCGATACTTTTTCACTCCGCCATTTTCTTCCAAAAATCGTTCTGGTTTAAACTCTTCCGGATCATTAAAAATATTAGGATCATGATGCAGGGAATATGAAGGTATGAGTACTACGGTTCCAGGATTTATTGTGACAGAATTGCCATTTTTATTGATGAATTCGTAAGGTTCAGTGCAGATTTTACGTGCCACTAATTGCTGTGGAAAAATACGTATGGTCTCTGTGAAGGAAAGTTATATAATTTATTTGCAAATAATATATAAATATTTATTTATATGTACCGTGTATGCATGCATCCATATAAGGTAAAGCGTTCAAATCCTCGCAGTTGATATCGTCTGTGCCAATTTCCTCGCATAATTTGTCTTGAGTTTTGGGATAACGTGCAAGCTAGAAACCAGTTTATTTAAAGAAATTAAAACTAGAATATCTAGAAATCGACATCCCATACCAGCAAGAGCGTGTGTGCCAACACCGAGGCTGTCGTCTCGAAACCATCGGTTAAAAACGTAATTGTATGTGCTGTCAATTCATTGAGGCTCAGATGTTTTTTCTCCTGCAAATGCAGTATATAATTGAGGAAATCTATGCGTTGGGTGTCATTGCTTTTACGGCGTATTTCAATTGATTTTCCCATCAGGTCGAAGAAAAAATCTTCAACTTCTTTTGAGAAAAATCGTGCAGTCCAAAATTTTCGTATTAAAGGCACAAGATTCGAAATGACAGTATAAAATATAAAACCATTAGACTGTTCGAAAACCCTCTTAATCATGCCATATATTGGTGTTGGATTATCGGAAAAGCTGTCAGCTTTAATGCCCAAGACACAGTCGGAAACGTCCTCGGTTGTGAAGCGTAGGCAAAGCTAGATAAGTTGCAAATGATTTAAATTAAAATTAAAATAATTATTGATTTAGGAATGCGAAAGCGAATGAAATCCTGAAAATACCTCCTTCGCATCAAGTCCATCTTTTGGCGCCATTTTCATCTGCATTTTGATATAATTCGAAAAGGATTTGCTGACTTTTAATGTTGTAGGATAAACCGAGTTGATCTAACAATAAAAAATTAATATAATATGCACTTGTCAAATTTATCCAAATATATTATGTATGTTTCTCGAAACTAATACACTGGGACCAAAGATTTAAGGTTCGTCTTTATTGATAACTATATCGTAGTGAGGCTGCTTAGCTTTCTGTCTATTTGGCACCCGCTAATATCATCAAGAATAATATCAATCTATCCTATATATTTATATATATATATATATACCTATATATATATATACCTTTGACTAATTGTAATATCAGCTAAGTTAAGGCTATGGAAGTTTCTTACTTCTCATTAAACCATTATTAATACTTATCTGATGCCATCATGGGAGCATGACGCGGTCTTCTAATTTATTATTGCCACTATTACCTATTACTAGATATATATTTTTGAATACTCTTTATTGAAGTGAAATTTTTTGGATCGGGTTTTTTTTTAAGCGGCATTTTTTTCATTTGCAACTGTATGGAACAAAACGACATTATCATAGCAGCGATCCAAAAGACCAAACTCTCCGCTAGATCCTCGTTAGGCGAATTTGCTAACTACAATATCTTAAGGAAAGACAGAGCTAGGAACAAAGGGAGAGCCTCGCTTTCGTGATTAACAACAAATTAAAATATATACCAATTTCTATTTCCATTAACAACACTGCTGGCGATTTCATTGAACAATATGGGATAGCAGTACGGCCAAATAACACAAAAATAGAGGTCGTAAATATATATACCTCACCACCTAGCAGCTGCAATGCAGGGTACTCATTCTCAATAACTCTCAACGAAGACCAGGCAACAAGAGTCACAGGCTCTGGCACTGGCTCACCGAATATAAGATAACAAGACTTTCATCAATTACAATAAGGCAGACTGGTCCGTTTTCACCTTATTCACTAATTAACTATTTAGTACGCTTGAACTTCCGGCCGATGCATATAAAGGCAGCCGCTCTCTTCATTCCTAAAGGTGGAATCCCCTAAATTCCGCATAGAAGCGACATGACTGACAGACGAAAGAGACGCAATGCGAGCAACAAACGCTGTAGATTCATGGATAATAGAACTGAACGTCGAAATAAAAAAACTCGTGGAAGAACGTAAATGGTCCGGATATCTAAAGACTTGCGAAACGGGGTCCAAGAAATTGTGGTCCACCACCAAATCTTTTTCGAACTGCACCAGAAGAAAAGACTTGAAGGCTATAGCAGTCGAGGATCAGCAAGAATGAGATCCTAAAAAGTGTGCGAACCAGTTCTGCCGCAAATTCATCGAACACTCTACAATTCATGAAGCAACCAAGCGTATCACCCTCCTGGAATTACGAGGACTATATAACAGTAGCGGCGTAACATCTTGGAAAATATGTAGAATATTACCTCTGCTTAAACCAGGGAAAGAGTCCCATAAAGGCAAATTATACCGTCCGATCTCCTTGCTGTCCACAGTAGCCAAAACCCTAGAAACACTCTTGCTACCCATATTAAGAGCACCTTGACCTTGCCCCACACCAACACGGCTTCCGCAAAAATCGTACAACAGCTCTACACGAAACTTTTTCCCAGATTGGCTCCGGGTTGAACCAAAAGAAACAGTGCTGGTCGCCCTCGACTTATCGAAAACTTATCATTCGTTGAATTCCGCAATGCAAAGTCACGTTTCAGGAAGATGAAGCAAGGAGTACCACAAGGTATAGTTTTGTCACCAATACTTTTCAACTACTATATATCGAAACTACTTAATCCGTCATCACTGCATCATTCTTTCGACGGGTCACAACATAGTGGAACTTTGCAACAACATCAACCAGTACCTGATCAATGTCGTAAGGTTTTCCGATGACCGCAACCTACAACGGTCCACAGAGAAGTGGACAACTTACATAACAAAGATGCGGAATTATTACAATGCTTGGACGTTGCTACAACAACAACTGATATTTTTAAAATACGCCACAGGTGTTCTATGGGGTCAATATCAGGGGATTGCGGAGGCCATTCCAGAATTTCTAAATTATGTTTTGAAAGCAACGTCTTAGTTGTTTTTGCTGTGTGTTTTGGATCATTGTCTTGCTGGAAGATGATATCCGAAACAACCAAATCGTTTTCCAAAGTATTAATATGCAACACTGCCGTTATATTCCCCATTATTTTACAAAGGTTTCCGACGCTTTTGGTTATCATACAACCCCATACCACGTTGGAGCCTCCGCCAAATTTTAATGTCGGCTTGGCATGATATGGCTGCAGTTTTTGGCTTGGTATTTTCCATTCCCGACCATCTGAGTTCAAGCGGTTAATCAGATTCAGTTTTTCCATGCCGAAAAACTCCCTGGTACCAATTTCCCCATATTTCTTTTAGCAAGAAACGTTGCTAATACGAATCGAGCATGATATACAAATATAGAGATTACAGTAGACCTTTACTGTAAATTTATTTGTCAATATCAATTTATTGCTAATAAATATTTAAAATTTAAATTTTGAAAAACTTGTTAAACATATTTATAATTAAATTAAGTATTGTAGAGTATTAAAACCGAATCTACTGCAGTTATGTTTACTTATCACTTTGTTGCAAAGTGAAGAATGTATTGCTAAGTTCTTTTCATGGTTTGAGAAACTCTTATCATTACCATTTAGCAAAAATCTGATAAAGCGATAATTGATAAATGAGTACAATTTCTTTTAGCTTATTGCAACTATAATCACTTACATTTAGCAGTAAAGATACAAACTTATAGATAACTTGCTAACTGATAAGTGGTTGGTCCAATGGGGCCCAGTTTTGTGAGCCACAATGGGTGCGTTTCCCGGACGTAAAATCAGAAAAGCTTAATCAAAAATCAGTAATCAGTGTTTGGGTTTTAGAAACGGCATGATGCATTAGTTGTAAAATTTTTGAAAATCATTTGATTCTAGTTTGTGAAATGTTTTAATTTCCTTCTAAAAATATAACTTGTGTCGAGTATGTCAACTGTCATAGTTTTGAGAAATAATGCTGACCTGAAAAATCAGAAAAATAATATGATTACAAAAATGGCATCCGCTTTGCTAATCAGAAACACTCAGCGAGGCGTTTCTAACACACTCTGAAACAGTGGCGGATACAGGAAACATTTTTGGGGGGTAATAAAAAATAAAAATTCTCCATATGAACCAAAACGCCAAAACGCGGGCTGGAGCGTTTTTTTCTCGTTCGTGTATCGCTTTTTTTTTTTTTTTTGCTTATTCATAAACTTTATTTTGATTACTAACCATTTCAAAGGGGTATAGCCATGCGAAAACTTACTGGTACGTTACGCATTTCGGGGAAACCCTGTTCTTGTAGCAAAGCATTTCACAATTTCTATGACCTATTTCCAAGATAAAGGATAGTGGAAAATATAACAATAGGAAACATTTATTCAGTATTCGGTTTTAGATTGGTTTATAATGGGTCGAGAATTAGTAGAATTTTAAGAATAATTTAAGGTCGCTGTTTCCTACCCTGTATTCAAATTTCCTCTTTCATATCTGGGATTTTCTGTATACCGACCCGAAACCTATCATTTGTTTTTTTTGGTGGATTCAATTCTCTACCTGAGAATCAGGGCCGTAGCCAGGTTTTTTTTCGGGGTTTCATTCGAAGAAAATATTCTTAAATAATTTTTATGAAACTGATGTTTAAATAAATAAATTAGATACGATGTTGCATTTGATGGACCCTATCAGTCAAGGGACAAGTGTTACAAAAAATTTACTGAATAATCAATTTCAATTTTGCAAATAAATATTATTCAACTTTTTTACGTCAAGGACATAAATTCGATAACTCCTTGACTTTCCATTACCCAAAGTTAAAATAATGACCAATAATGCTAAAAATATTCAGAGGCTAATTTTTTCAAATGATTATCAGTGGGAATTCGGGCCATTATCAATTATGAGGAACCCGGATGAAGTTGGCATATATTCCCTAAATTCGTGCAGTCACAGCATTAAAAGGGATCTTCCGAGTCGGGGTGCTCTGAGCAATAATGGGTTAAAGAATTAATTACATTTTAAGATTGTCTCCAAAAACTTTGAAGCTGATCCAATAACACTGCCTGCATGCGGTTGGCGAATAAAATGGTTCATAGTGTTTGCGAATGAATTTTCATGCTGAAAATAAATCTGAGGTCAGAAACATCGCATTACGTCACGTTTTAGAAAAATTGGGACTGAAATCCCTAAAAATACCGTTTTTGGCCATTTTTAAGAAATTGTAGAGCTGAACCCTGACGTGCTAAAAACTTCGAAAATTAGGAATTAAAGGCTAAATCATGCCCTTTCCTAAGTCATATTGTTTTCATTCGCTCTTAAAGCAGGGGATGTGTTTATGTCTACGGGTGCAGGAAAAAATTTACAAAGAACGGATTTTATCTTACTCACACTCACAGCCAGACATAATGAAAAGTGCAGTGGTCCGCAGTGTTTTAAGGGGCGCTGGTTACAAATCTGCAGTCAGATTTTAAAAAGTCAAAATTCCGAATCAGATATGGCGGACAAGTTTAGCATAATAAAATATTGCTTTGTATTACTTTTCACATTAGTCTAATTTTACAAGGATCCGACAGTTTTTTCTATTTTTTATTAATTTTTAAACTTTTCAAAATGTTTTACGACGAAGCTTTAAATCAAAAACAGTTACTGACATAGAAAAACTATGAATGCAGGATTGATCAGCATCACCTTCTCTTTTTGAATCCGAAATCAAGCCTCATGTCAAGGAAAATAAATCAGATTTGGTCGCATAGTGTAACTAAGATTTCAAATTTACTTGACTTTTTAGAAAAAAACCGATGGAAGTAAAAAATATTCAAAAATCTTCCAATAGATTTTATTTTCTACTTTTTTCCCATCCACTGGAAATAAATATAAGAAATTACAAGAAAGTTTCCACATTTGGGGGGGGGGGGCGGTCAGAACCCCCAAAACCTCAACCTAAATACGGCCTTGCTGAGGATAGAACCCGTTGAACTGGTACTTTAGTCACGTATTTAAGAACTAAATCACCGAAATGATCCATTTTATTAGAACAATCCATTTGGACATTTTTTAAGAATTTAACCCCATCTGGGAATAGAACCTGAAGCAGATGGAACTCCAGTCAAGCACTCATCTACGAAGTAACCATTGTTGAAAGTCGTCGAGCTGTTTCTGAACTAGATTAGCGGCTGTAGGAGATTAATTCGACGCTAAAATGGCAGTATAGTCTGGATAAGTAGCTATAGTAACATCATCAGGCAAGTCGCAGGTAAAAACCGAATAAAGAGCAGGACCCAGAACACTACCCTGTGGTAATCCGGCTTTCACTTGACATTTGGCTGATGTATCATCATTTAGTTTGACATAGAATGATAGGACTTTAAGACCAAATAAAATGGAGCTGAAAGTAAATTTTTTAATTTGTATAACAGTCCTTGATGCCAAACTTTTTGAACGCTTCTTGAATGTCCAAAAATATGGCAGAGCAATATTTTTTGCGTTCCAGAAAGTCAGTGACAATATTGATGATATTGCTCAGGAGTACCGTGCGAGTATTCTTATTCTCTTGTATTATTAGCTAACTACTACTTCGAATATTTTTGAGAATATTGCCAGCAAACTTATAGGTCTATATGAGGGTACTGAGTTTTCAGATTTATTTGGTATCATTATTATTTCAGCACATTTCCATAGAGAAGGAAAGTGGTTTAATGAGCAAGCTTATTCATTATTCTTGAAAGTAAATAGTAATAACTAAAAACAACAATAACTAATTATGTTCGCCTTTTCGCCTGTTTAAGTTATTAAATTTTTAAATGTTTGAAAATCTTTTGGGGGGGAGGGAAATTTCCCCTGTCCCCCCCCCCTGCTCGGAAATCAGCTTTTCTGATTTTACATCCGAGAAACGCACCCAATATAAATATAAGGATTTGTGAAAGAACGTCATCTGTATGTCGAGCAAATTTTGAAATAACTGTATATTAATCATTTCAATAATGGTATTTGATATAAACATACAGATATTCGGAACTGTGCCATAATTTCTATTATATTTCTATTTAATCATATCAAAATCAACTCGCAATAAAATAAACTTAAGCTGTTATTCCTTTTTACTGTGGCCTGTTTGACAAAACAAACACTTTCTGCTTTAGATTACTTTTAAATTCGACAAGTATTTTTAGTTTAAGCTACAGTTTTTGAACTAAAAAAATTTTAATTTGTAAATAAGAGCAGCAAAAGTTGCGTTGAATCTACAATAAAAGATGAATTCTCTCAAGCAGAAAGCGATTGTTTTGTCAAGGCCACAGATATGGAAATTGACGAAATAAATGGAATATTATTAATTGATATTGTGTATTCTTCTTTTGTATATGAATTCTTCGATGCCACTCTTTCAAAACTACCAAAGAAGTTTTACTTCTTTCTAGTGCAGTAAGTTCTATATTCTATAAAGGTATACGCACACACACGCTGCAAACTCTCAAACTTCGAAATCGCACGTTACCGCACACTGGCGCGATTTTGCAGCTCTGAAGTCGCAGCAGCTGCTTTAATATTTACTTATTACTATAAAATACGAAGTTTCTGCACATTTTCTATTAACTTTTTCGTATCGTAAATTTTTCAGCATATTTTTTGTTGAAAAACTTTCCTATCACAAAAGAAATAAAAGAAAAATATAAAGAAGAAAAAAAAATCGCAGTAAAAATGCCGTAAGCTGCGTCTTCATCGCGACAGAAAAAATGGGTATGTTCGAAAAACGCTCTGCGACAGTGACGCGCCTGTGTGATTCTCTTAGTCTAGTATAATTGCAAGATAGCACAAAATGCAAAAATATTATACTACATTATACTGCGATTCGAAAACGCACATTAACGTTGATCTGTAGTATTTAAGAAATGAAAAATAAATGTCTATAAACACAGAGAGAGTAAGAGAGGCACAGATTTGCTCTTAATATACCACACTTCATTGCATTGAAAATATACATGGGTATCGTTGTAGAAAAAGCTTTTAAGTGTTGCAAAATGAGTCGACGTGTATTTTGTTTTTATTTCGTTGCACGGATTGGAAAGTTTTACAATTTTTCCAATTCTTGCACCGTGCAAGGGCATATACTAGACTTAGAGAATCACCCTTATGTGTTGTGTTTTTACAGCGTCTGTCACAGCAACAAAATCGCGTGTGTGTGCGCATACCTTAAGTCTTCTATATTTCAATGAAAAACTTACACGATTAGACGTTAGTCCCGGAGTTATTTCCGCACGCCTCTCCTTCCATTCTTCGCCTTTTAGGACAAACACATTATTACCAAATATGGGATCAGTCTTTTTATCAATCTTTAATATATAAAATGCAAAAACAATTTAAATTCATACTCATTAAGCAGCACTTGAACTGAGAAAGAACTTACATAGCTGGAAAACGCGTTATCGTAAAAATATCGAAAGTCCTTAACAAAAACATTGTTTGCATATTCTGTACTCAATATCAAAAGTTCTGGCGTGCGACAATTGTGGACTCCAATGAAGTTTTCATCGTCTTTATACTGACTAAAAATAGAAAAAGGTTTTTTTTTTTAACGGACTACTGCTTCTCTGTAGAAAAACATACCGATATAGGTCGTCAATATCATAAATTGCGTGTCGTTTTTGTGTGAATTGACCTGGAAAGCTGCCAACAAATGGATACGATTTGGCTTGTTTGATGCCACGCTTCTTCCAATAACCGAAATTCCATACCAAAAACAAATAAATTAGGGCGATTATTAGCGCCAGTAGTTGTAATGTTGTAAAAATTGGACACATCGTAGAGAGTGCGTAGCTCCGATGGTGATCGTCTCACAGATATGTTTATACTAAACTTTTTTGTTTTTTAAGCTGTATATATGTACGAATGAATGTACGTATAGTTTATCATTTACAGTATGCCGCCATAAAATTACAATAACCACAAATTAGCTCTAATTTTGTGAGTTTTAACGGCTTTAAAAAGGTGCTATTGAACTTTTTTGTAGAGAACTGTTTTTGTTGATATTTGAGACCCAATTCTTTTGGTCAAAAACCAAGCATTTGTCGTTTGAACAATTATGATAAAAAGTAGCTGTCACTTTGACTTCCAAAATTAATTTTTTGTACTTTTATGCACAAATGTTATAAACCCAAAAAAAAATGTGCCGAAACTCGAACTGAACGCTGATTTATACCATAATGCAACAAGAAACAAATGGTTAGTTTTTAATAAATGTCCGCCTCAAATTGCCACCAGCAGCAATTCTCGTAAAAAAGTTGTGCCACATCTTTCGGAAACTGTTAAAACTTACTGCGTAATAGAAATGGACGCGTGACATAATTTCTACGTGAAAATACGTGAGTATAAGTTACTTTTCATCGTTATAACTCACCATTTCTTAAATACTTAATTTTGGTGGTTAAAAAATAACAGAAAAATAACAAAAAAACAAAACAAAAATCTGGTATCACTATGTAACATTTAGTATATGTTCATATATAATTTATATAAGCACTTTATTTTTATTTACATAAATAAAAATATAACAATAAAAAGACTGCGTGCGTGAACATGCGTGAAATTTTTTAGAAAAACTCCAACGTACGTGAAAAATACTAGCGTGCGTGAACATGCGTTAGTAGTATTTTCAAGGCCGTGAACAAGCGTGAGCATGAGTCAAAAAGTACTCACGTGCCCAACTCTACTGCGTATATAAATAAAATTAGTGTAAATGTAATTGTTCTAATTTTATGTCCGCGTACTGTAACTGTATAAAATTGTTGAATTTGACTACAAAGGTATGAATGTCAATACCAACACAGGAACATTGACTTTGGTATGCTAAGTATCAAATTTGCGAAAATTTAAATGCGCGTCTAATACATTTCCTAATGTATAATCATATTTATTAAGAAGTGTGCAAATGAATTAATTTAAATAAATGCTTTGTTTGTAAAATGTGGACACATAACTGAATGTAGTGATGTAACGGATGCCAGTTTTGCGGATGCAGGAAGTAATTTCAAGAACAGACACTCGCAAATACAGATGCGAATGTTGAAGAAAAATTGAAACCAATTTTTAATAATTCTGCAATTTTATTGTAGAAACTCAGAAAGAAATGCATGATTGAATTGTTTTTTTTTTATAGTTCTTTTTAGATTCTTCAAGAAAATATTAGAATCAACATAGAATACGAGTTTTATATTAAATATTGATTACGCACTCATATGTCATAAATTTTGATCATTGGGCAAGAACCAAATTAAAAAGGTTCGGAAATCTCTGGATCCACTAGTGGGTATACTTAAAAATTATATTATTCAAAAGTGAATATTTATTATTCAAAGTTCAGTAGTGCTACATAGCCCATCTCATAGTACCGGTAATTAGCGGTAGTTAAACTTAAGCTGAGTTTTATTCCACCCCACCTGAATTTTTTTTACAGTGGGCTTAAATTTCCATATCTTATTATTTGAAAACCCAAAATAAAAACGTTTAAGGAAACTTTTCTTAGAACATTTTAACACATTAACTCCTACCTATATAGGTTTTTGAATTTTTTTTTTTTTTTTTTTGGAGAATTTTTCAAACCGTAGGTGCTTCTTATCTTTGATTACCCCTAATGAAATTTTCCGGAAAATAGTTTTGTGGAATGTTTTAATCATCGAATGTCTTTCTAAAGAGGACTTTTCTGGAATTTGTTAAAGAACAAGAAAGTCCCATATAAGTAGGAGTTAATGGGTTAATATGCTCTAAGAATTATAGAAGAATCCCCAAACAACTTTACTGTAGGTACAGTTTTTCGCTTAGAACACTTCTTACGGGTGGTGATACAACTATCAGCATAACTGAGAAAAACCAATAACATTTTTTATTCCATTTCCCTACAACAAGTGAGGGTTCTTGAGTAAATGGAAGCCTCATTTCGTTATTGCACTGTTTTGTAAAAGAAGTTGAGTCATCAGCAATAAAATTCCATAAGCAACTGAGCAAATATGTACACAAACATAATTAAAAATGTTTAGGTACACGCAAAAATTTGCCCAATTTACATATTCGTTCTATATTCTCAAAAAAGTCCAAATGCGAATGTCTAAACTATGCAAATATTTCGCATATAACAAATACGAATGCTGACATCCGTTACATCACTAATTCATAGACATAGATTTATGTACGTCTGTGTATTCATATAGAGTTAAATTGATGTAAGTAATTGAAATCAACGTAAATTGGTCTTCAACTTATCAGCATTTGTTGAGTAGACTTTGTTCCTAACATGCAATATGTTGATAAAAGCAAGGGAATACATGATATAAATTTTAATTAATTTTATTATAGTAAATATAAATAAAATTCTGACATATATATTTAATGTATATATATAACAATAACATATATATATATACATTAGACTGCTTCTAATTTTTCGTGTAGCGCGATTTTTTGGGGCTTCTGGCTAAAACATCAGTTTATGTTGTAAAAAGAAATTTCACGAAGCACGGGCTCAGAGACGCAATGTTTAGAGGGTGCTCATCAGGTTTGTAATGTTTCCCAATAAATAACACATAGATTTCGTTCAATAAAAATATCATTTTTTTTCTATTCATATTATTTATTTTCGTTTTTTTTTTCTGCCGATACTCGGCACTTATCAGCACTTGTTTTCGGCATGACTAAAAAATAATTTTCCATTTGAAGGTCACCTAAAAAGAGATTGAGAAATAAATACTAAGAGAGTGATTAATAAAAATCAGTATTCAGTTTTTGATTAGCTTTGTAAAATGTTTTAATCTCCTTCTAAAAACAAAATTGTAAAGAATCATGCTGACTTGAAAAATCAGAAAAATAATATGATTATAGAAATAGCGTATAAATGCAGCAGCTTTTTACGTCTTAGAAACTCACCCAATGATAAATGGTTAATAGTTTATGCATAACGTAAATTGTGAGGTTATACACTTGATGGATAAATGTTATACATGTGATCTATGAGTAATGAGGACTAATAAATCGAAATAGCTAATTTTGGTAAATAGAAACTATTTAAGTGCATACTTACAATGTTCATTTCTATTATTTTCTCCAGAAGTATTATCCTCCATATTCACTTTATATATATATGTGGGATACAATGTTTATTAATATTTATTAATTCATAGAATTACAAATTACACGTTTATGTGTTATATTTAAAATAATTAATTGAATATAAAGAAATTGAAATTACACTTGCGCACGACTCTGTGCGACTTCTTAACTTAACCGACGCTACACGAATGAAAGCTTGTCTGTTTGTATTCGTCTAGTCCGGGTTGCCTTTCTAGCAGGATCTTAGTACATTCGTCCAGTTCGGGTTGCCTTTCTAGCAGGGTCGCTATGCTCCCTTCCCACATTCGGCCGTCCTGACTGGTTATTCGACCCGAATGACAAGCTCCAAGGCTTCATGTATTCAACCACCGTATTCGTTTTAATTGGTCCCTCCTGATTTCCTATTTTCTCAACTGTATATCTACCGTAGTTTAACTTCGCTGTTACCCTATACGGTCCAAGATACTTCGGTTTGAGTTTCATGCTAGTTCCAAATTGTGTTCTTTTTATTGCTACCATATCATTGATTTTGTACTCACATTCTGACTTTCGATGTTTGTTAAATGCTTCACGATTCTCTTTTTGGATTTTGCTGATATTTTCACAGACACTTTCTCTAATTATGTCTCGTTCCGCATTTAGCTCATCTAGATCTAGCTCGTTTAAAACCTCTCTTACATCTGGGTAATCTGCTACACGCATTTCCAAACCTGTCAAAATCTTAAAAGGCGTTACTTTTGTACTTCGCGGTGCAGTGTTATTAATTGTTTGCTGAACTTTATTCACATGAACATACCAATGGGTCGGGTTGCTATGACACAATTTAGCAATCATTGGAATGACTATTTTGTGGATGCGTTCCACTTGCCCGTTGTCTCGCGATACGCCTGTCGTAATTGTCAAATGTTGAATATTTTTACGCTCACAGTAGTCCTTAAAAAGTCCTGAAGTAAAAGCTGTTCCTCTGTCCGATACTATTCTCTTTGGGTTCCCGAATATTGCCGATAATTTCTCTAACTTGTTAACTACTTCTTCAGTACCTGTGGACTTAGTTGGGTACAACCATACGAATTTAGAAAAACCATCTACCACAACCAAAATGTGATTATATTTTTTCCGGGTTTTCGTCAAAGGTCCTACGTGGTCAATGTGGAATGTCCCCAAAGGCTCAGTAGCTTTATCGATTGACGTCAATAAGCCCTCTCTCTTGCCCTGCTTGGCCTCCATTATTATGCATTCAACACAATTCTTCACTACCTTGCTTACTTTCGCGCTCACATTTGGAATATAATAGAACTTTTCTACTAACTCGATCGTCTTTTTGGTTGCAAAATGACCCTGATTATGTGCTAACTTGATTACTTCCTCTTCCATTGCAGGCACTACCAAAAGCTCCTTGATGGGATCTTTGTATACTAACTCGTTTTTTAGGAAAAATTTTTCGTAATTATCCTTTTCTAAAATTTTTCTCAAGGCCCTTACCCAGTCATCTTCACCCTGCGCTTCTTTAAATTTTAATTTTAGCGAATCTTCTATAAGAAGGCAGTAGACGCGGCTTAAAGCATCGTCATGCTTCATACGAGTACCAGATCTATGTTCGATAACATAATCGTACTGCTGTAAGTCCATGGCCCACTCTGTCCGGCAAATCTCTTTTCTTGACCGTCATTGCGAAAGCATTACAGTCCGTCACAATTTTAAACTTTATATCTTTCAAATATACACGCCATTTCTTTAGCGCTTGGACTATAGCTAAAACTTCAAGTTCATAAGAGCTATACTTCTCTTCGCTCGGCTTAGTCTTCCTACTCATAAATTCAATTGGATGAAATAGCTGATCTTCTGAATCTTTCTGCAATAATACCGCCCCATACCCATGTTTAGATGCATCAGCATGCACCTCAGTGATTGCTGTAGGATTGTACAATTTTAATGCAGGCGCTTTAACCAAAGCGTTCTTTACCTCTCTAATTGCTATTAAATGATTTTCATCTATTTTGTATTTTTCGTCTATACGAAGTAAATCTGAAAGTGGTTTGGCTACCCTTACATAATTTTCAACGAACCTTCTGAAATATGAAGTAAGACCTAGAAAACGTTGTAACTCTTTCTTGTTTGTCGGCATCGGAAAATTATCAATTGCCCTTGATTTTTCTCCTGACGGTAAAATCGTCCCGTTCTCAATAATATAACCCAAAAACTGTATTCTTTTCTTCAAAAATTGGCCTTTTGACCATTTAATACGCAGTCCATTTGCACTTGCCACCTTCAAAACCTTTTCTAATTTCTCGACATTCTCGTTTTCATCCTTAGCTGGAATCACAATGTCATCCATGTATATAACAAGAGTACCATCATTTAACAAATTTTGGAAAACTACTTGTATATACCTGCAGAATACTGCTGGTGAATTAGATATACCGAATGGCACAAACGCAAATTCGTATTGTCCGTTGTGGGTCACGAAGGAGGTGTATTTCCTTGAACCTGGCTCTATTGCTACATGGAAGAATCCATTCATCAAATCTAGTGTGGTAAAAACTTTTCCGCCCTGTAACCTTTATAATACCTCATCAATCAATGTCATCGGAAAGTTATCTTTAACTATCTTCTCATTTAACTTTATAATCACAACACATACGTTTTGAACCATCTTTTTTCGATACTAACACTACAGGCGATGCATACTCTGATGTACTTGGTGTTATAATATTTCCATCTAACCACTCCTTTATTTGCTTTTCGATAAAGCGCTTGTCAGCGTATGACGTTCTTCGGGGAGTCTGGTATACAGGTGTATCATCGTTTAATACAATTTTCATTTCTACAGGCAAAATGTCTGGCTTTTTGGGTACACATTTGGAAATTAATGTCTTTATTTGTTCTGCTTCAATCTTATCTAAATGTGATAAATCAATATCGATCAAATCGGTACTTGCTACTTCTTTGGCAGTTATACAAAGAGCCTCAAATTCTGTTAATAATGCATCTATTTTATTGCCCACTTCTGTTTCATTTTCTGACCTAATCTGAGTCACTATCTTAGCCTCATCTTCATTTTTACTAACATTTTCCAGAGCCTTCAACCTAGCGATAGCCAATCTCACCGCAGCGTTTGCCTTATCTACCATATGCTTACAATCTGTTACCGCAGCAACAGCTTCAACTTTACAATTATCGTATGCCTTGAGTCCCTCATGATGGACTAATACCGCAGCATCAGCTCCATGCTCAAAAACTTCATGCACCCTGGTCAAATCATCATGGACTGATACCGCAGCATCAGCTC
Source organism: Toxonevra muliebris (assembly GCA_963691655.1). Classification (NCBI taxonomy): domain Eukaryota; kingdom Metazoa; phylum Arthropoda; class Insecta; order Diptera; family Pallopteridae; genus Toxonevra; species Toxonevra muliebris. The sequence goes on from OY829326.1 coordinate 81,391,198, forward strand.
CATGCTCCTTGTCCAACTCATCATGGACTGATACCGCAGCATCAGCTCCATGCTCGAAAGCTTCGTTCACCTTGACCACCTCATCATGGACTGATACCGCAGCACCAGCTCCATGTCCCTTGGCCACTTCATCATGGACTGATACCGCAGCATCAGCTCCATGCTGAAAAACATCACTCGCAGCGATATTTTCCCCTTTCGTTACCGCAGTAACCATTTCACTTGAAGCCTTCTTCAATTTCTTAAACTCAACGCCGTCCTCTCTGACGACCATTTCTGCATCTTTCACGATATTGTTACCCAAAATTGCTGCATATGGCAAATCACGCTCCCTTACTACATGAAACGTCAACTTAAGAACAACTTCATCCACTGCAATCTCAGCATCAAAACAACCTAATGTTGTGAGTACTCCTTTGCCTACTCCAACCAAATTCAACTTCTCATCGCGTAACTCAATGTCACCTAACGACATGAGTGTGTCATACCTCATAATACACAATTCGCATCCCGTATCGATCAATGCACTAAATGTATGGTCACGTCCATAAAGATCATGCCGCTCTTTCCTCGTGTATTCGTATTTATTTTCGTGAGTGTGTTTACGCGTTCATTTTTTACATCTTTAGTAGCTGTATGCTTTTCTTTACATTGAAATGAGTAATGCCCCTTTTGCTTACAATTGAAACATATAAGGCCACTGCCTTTTCCACTATGACACTCTTTGGCTCGATGACCCTCCTTACCACAAGCAAAACACTTAATTTTTGTTTCTTTGGTATCTTTCTCCTCAGGCTCACAACCTGAAAAATTTTGCGGTGCTCTCGACCTATTTAACGATTGGTGAGGACCCTTTACCTTTTCATAGACGCGTATTTTTTCTTTTAACTCACGTAGTGATTTTGCCTCATATAAAACAGTTTTGTTGACTCTACTGTCTGGAATGCCTTCTACAAAATATTCACAAATACTCTGGTCATCTAATGCAATTGGTTTTCCCATTTCAATTAAAGCGTATAAATATTCGTGGTAGCTTTCTTTTAGCAGTTTGCGCCTATTACGAAGCGCACGATGTACTTCCGAAGCACATAGTTTTTCTCCAAACTCTTCCACGAGAGCTTGCTTCAACGTATCCCAATCCCTAACACCGACTAAACCTCGAGCAAATAACTTCGCCGCACCTTTAAGCAGTTGCTTCGCATACACAAAGTTTTGTAGGCCATTCCAACCTACCGTGTCCGCAATGTCTTCAAACTCTGAAACCCACTGATTAACGTCATGTGAATTACCCGAGAATGCAGAAACACTAATGTTTATTAATTCATAGAATTACAAATTACACGTTTATGTGTTATATTTAAAATAATTAATTGAATATAAAGAAATTGAAATTAAACTTGCGCACGACTCTGTGCGACTTCTTAACTTAACCGACGCTACACGAATGAAAGCTTGTCTGTTTGTATTCGTCTAGTCCGGGTTGCCTTTCTAGCAGGATCTTAGTACATTCGTCCAGTTCGGGTTGCCTTTCTAGCAGGGTCGCTATGCTCCCTTCCCACATATATATATATATGTAGTACTTGATGTATTTGAATACAAAACCGCAAGCGGCGACATTTATGGTAAAACTTCAGTGGAATCGACTGGCACTACGATATTTAATTTTGGAACACAGCGCAGTTTGACTACCGAAGGAACTGACTCGTTTTGATTTTCAAATCAATTCAAATAAATATTCATTCAAAAAATAAAATGCATTTTTCAACAAAATCTTGTAATTGATCAATTATAAAATTACTTAAAAAAATTAATGAAAACCCGGCATATATATGTGTTCTAAAGTCTCTTATGTGACAGAGTCGTAGTGTCCGACCGAATATTCGGTTTCGGCCAAAAATACGGTTTCGGCTAAGTTTCGGTTTCATCAAAAAATATGGCCGAGTATTTGGCCGAAACCGAAACTTTATAAGTTTTACTGTAAATTGCATTTCAGTACGCAAAGGACTGTTTTTATTTTTAGCACATAACATAAAGTTATTCAATTTTGAATATTAAAATAAAAATGTGAATTTCATACCTATACCACAAAATGTATATTTTTTAGTGCTTTTAATATGTATTTTCTTTATTGTTAAAATAATATTTTTGTTATTTTATATATACATATACAGGGTGACAATTGTAAAGTGACGCAAGTTTAATACTCTGCAGCAAGCTTTGCCATTTACCGTTACTTTAATTTAAAAAGCAAATTCATTCATCATTGGCTTTGCTTTTAATTTCATTTGAATTTTTGTTATTACATTTTGAAATTTCCATAAAAATGGACAAGGAAAATATTCGTCGTGAAATTATGAAATTTCATTTGGCAAATTATAGTAGCCGTCAAATTGCAAAGGCTTTAAATTTGTCAAGTCGTACGGTAGACCGAGCTATTATTCGATATAATGAAACTGGGGGTTTTGGAGATAGAGACCGTGGAAAAGCCGTACAAGCTCCGAAAAGCTCAAGATCTGACACAAAAAAAGAAAGATTTGCGACTGCAAAGATGCAAGGCGTTGCTACGCTCCTCCGTGTTAAAAAATGTTGAAAATATCTTGTTTACAGATGAAAAAATTTTCACGGTTGAACAATATTTCAATGCGCAAAATGACCGAATGTGGCTAACATCATCATCGCAACAAAATAGGACTGTTGGCCGAGTTCAAAAGCCAACTTCCGTTATGGTATGGGCTGGAGTTTCCGCTAATGCCAGAACCCCTCTAATATTCGTTGAAGAGGGTGTTAAAATTGACCAGGTTGTTTATCGAAGCATTTTAAATGAACATGTTCTTCCCTGGGCCCAAGATACATTTGGAAATGAAAACTGGACTTTTCAGCAAGATTCTGCACCTTCCCACATGGCAAAATTAACGCAAACATGGATAAAAGACAATTTTTCTGGATTCATAACATCTCAAGAATGGCCACCATACTCCTCAGACTTGAATCCAATGGACTACTCTATTTGGAGTATTTTAGAGAGTAAGGCTTGTGCATCTCAACACCACAGTCTGGAGTCGCTGACAAATTCAATAGAGAATGCCTGGACTGAAATTGATCAGGAAGTCCTGCGGCGAACAGTCCTACGATTTCCGGATCGATTGAAGGCATGTGTGCAGGCTAAAGGAGGTTATATTGAATGAGGTGGGGTTCAAATGAATGCTTATATATTCAGCAATGTTAACACTTAATTGTACTTAATGGAAGTACGTTCTTTTTGAAAATAACTGCTGAAATGTGTGCATCACTTTACGATTGTCACCCTGTATAAGTATGTATATTAGGGCGTACCAATTTGTATGGATGAATTTTTTTCGAAGTACCGACAGAAGAGTTCCATATTCTATGACAAAAAAATGGAGCTTACCCCCCGTAAAATTCGTATAAGTTAAAGTAACTATCGATTTTTATTCAAACAACTACAGTACGTAGTACTGAAACTTTTTCGAATTTTACGGGGGGTAGGATCCATTTTTTTTTTTTGCCATACTTTCTTCGGCAAAGTTGATCAGAATCGAATATAGAATTTTTCTGTCAACGTACTTTAAAAAAAAAAAAAAAAAAAAAAATTGGTACGCCCGAATGTGTGGATTGTTTTTTTTTTTTTTTTGAGTTTTAATTCAAAAAAAAATTAAAATGATTTGAATTTTGTGTTGCAGGCTAATTAATGAAGCACATACATGGAACAGTAATCAAGACTTTGAAAATTAACAACTAGATTTAATTTTCCATAGTCTACAAAAAACATTACAGATTTGAATTTTGTTTTTAACATATCTGTGGTCACAAGCAATAACAACATAACTCGAGTTTTGTCGAATTCGAGTTATTATCATAATTTGAATCTTCATATCCGTTTTCATATTGTGTCAGAATTTTATGACTATCAGTTCAGAGGTTTACGAGATATTAGGGCGGAAAAATAGCACAACTCAATCTGATTACTCTTAGCACTTGAACCATTGAAGTGCTCTCCTGTAAAAAACAAAAAACACACGCTGTTATGCCTTGTGACCACAGATATATATATATATATTAAAAAGTTTCGGTTTCGGTTTTGGCCGAATATTAGAAAAATGGCCGAAATTCGGTTTCGGTTTCGGCCGAAAAAGTCGGTTTCGGTCGGACACTACAGAGTCGTTACAATATCTGCACAAATCGTTTTCTGCCAAACCAAGCTTTTCAGCATAATACTTCAAAAAGCAATGTACAGTAACTACGCCGATCAACAAACTGCATTCTTCACAAGAGAGTGAGAAAACAACCTGAATTTTGGTACGAAAGTATTTGGTGCCAAAGAATTTTTGCTGTTCGGGAGGAATTTTGGCTCCTCTCTCTTCTATTTGAAGTAAAGAAAAAAAATTTATCTAAGGCAGCGTAATGGAAACATAGTGATGGCAAGATGTTACTAGACTCTGTCGCAAGGAATGTGCCTCGTTTTGTAAGCTTGTCCGAAACCTCATTCACCCAGCAAAGTTGTGGGTTATTTTTGGTACTGAGGATTTGAAGGGAGTTGCAACATTTATTTACTGCTTTAAACTTTATAGTATGGCTTTCCAAGAGCTTCAGAGCAGGCAGACTTCTTACATAAATAATTATCTTTCAGATGCCATGGATGTTGCTCCTATTTCAGCTTGAAAAACGCTACAGCTATCGGGAAGTTTAAAGGATAAAAAAAGTAAGGTAGGAGTAATCTATTTAAAATAAGTGAATTTTGCGGAAAATTTTATGAAAGATTCTAGAACGCTTCCATTCAGACTATGGCGAAGTGAAGGTACCCTGCAGTCAGGCCCGACGATAGGAGGGTGTGTCGGGTGGGATTTCCACCGGGCCCGGATTTCAATCCAAATCCTAAAATCCAGAAAAACTTTAACAAGCGTCTATGCGTCTGAAAATTGAATTACAAACCATGAAAATTATTTATCATTGATGAAAATATTTTGCAGACGGGTCCGGGCCCTATATTCGAAAAATTTTTTACAACGAATTTTGCTCATGCCAGATTTGTTTGAAAAGCTCCAGAATATCGGACTGAATTAAAGAGGTTTCATAAATATATCTGGCGAGTCGTGAGTCGTTGATAAAAATTAAAGTAATAATAAAAATAAAAAAAAAATTAATATACCACGTTTTTAAAACCGACTAAAAAGTATAAAATAATTTCTTCTTGCCCCATACATAGATATTTATTTTATCATTTGTGGTGGGAAGAGGGGGGCGGGGGGGAGAGGGCAGAGGTTAACGCCATCGGGCCCGAATTTTCTCTCGACGGCCCTGCCTAGTTCTCGCTCAATCCACTTTAAATGTTACGAACTTGGTTTAAAATTACGCTTCTTTTGAAGGTGGAATGCTCGGCGCAGCTACACCTTTGGGGTTTCTGGGGCAAGCATAAAATAGAATCGGTAAATATTAAAAAATATATAATTATTAATAAAAAATACTACTAGCCATAGTTGATATTTATCAAAAAGCTCATTGTAAAAGTTTTTATACTATCTTAAGCGCTTTTTTTTAATTTCGCCACTCATAATGTTTTTTCATGTTTCAGTTTTATAGTTTTCATTGCTTTTAAAATTATGGTTATATGTACGAAAAATATTTATTCTTAAGTACCTCTATTTCTTAAAAGTTCGTCAATACTTATAATAAATAACTGCATAAATTCAACTCATTTTCGTTCCGCTATATTCCTTACTTTTTCTAAAGACTCCAATTTTCATAAAACATCCTTTTTGGCTTAAGTTTGGGAAATGTTTTATTCACCTCATTGATGTCTGTAATCTTTTCTTTGCGAATATTCGATTCGGAAGCCAGAACAGGAATTTCCTGTAAAATATAAAATCAAATCTAATCTCAATTATTTACAGTCAAGGGTTAAAATCCAAGCAGTAATTATTATTTTTAAAGGACTTTTTTCTCTTTTTGAAAGGGGAACTCCATATTTTGGGAAAATACTCTTTTAACTGATAATGTGCTATAACAACTTCTACACGTCATTGTTAAAAAAAAATTGCATAAAAAATCATAATCGTCATATATTTCAATTTAATAATGAATTTCGATTCAATTAAAACATCACAGACAAGAACTAGTTTATCTTCCTTATTTTATCTTTAATTATAATTTTTAATTTAATAAGAATTTTAAGGAAACTCACAAATAAAATGCACTGATATCTCGTGCAAATGATCCGCGTGTTTTCTTTTTATTGTACGATCTATAGATATTTGAACATTGTTATCAGCCACTAAAATTTGAATGAATTTAATTCTGTGGTCAAAAGAAGTAAACGCTTAAGTCTGAAAAACTCATTTCTAGTAAACACGGTTTGAAGTTGGAGTGATTGGTTGCCACTCTATGTAAGCAAATACGTTTCTTTTTTTATAACTTTTGTTTTAAAAAACATAGAATTTCGGGGATTTCGCAAGCATCTGCATTGGAATAAGAAGAACACGATAGAATTCATAACTCAATTCTGTCTTAAGTCGATTTAAGCGTTAATTGCTTTTGACCACAGGGCTTAGTAATAAATTTGCTTTTTCTCTTTCCGGAATTAGCTACAACAGAATTGTTACTTTTACAGATTGTATGATTCAATAAAAATTTGTACTCTTATTTCTTTTTTTTATAGTCGTATTTATTTTTTAATTATATTGTGCCAAAAACGGTTAAAAATTATACTTTAAGAACCGCCAAGGGTGAGTGGGCCGGACAAGTCGTTTTTTCAAGCGTGCGTTTACCTAAGTCATGATAAAACAAAAAATTATTCTTCATTTTTCAGTTCTTAACTTGGCTGTGACATACTTTTAGTGTTACCCAGAAATAACGATGTGAACTTAGTAGGTCACTGTTTCCTTTGCGGTGCTTTATTTGAGTGAAAACAAAATTAATAATGAAGAATAAGTTTTTTGGGAAATTTTCTGGTGATTTGGGACACGTGAGACACGAAAAAAGTTTTTTGGGATTTCTCATTTTTTGAGGTTAGGGACGACATGTAAAATTGCTCGTGGAAAATAATATTAGATTCATGTTCCTCAGCTGAAACTACCCAAAAACAAGCTTTTCCCGTCGTTTTATGATGACTTTGGTAAGCGTAAGACCCGAAAAACGGCCTTTTTGGACCTTTTTCGAGGTTAGGGACAATACGTGACATTTCCCATGGAAATTAATACTAGATTCATATTCAGCGAAAAAAAATATACCAAAAAGGCTTTATCTGTTTGTTTATGATGACTTGGGTAAACGTACGCTTGGTAAAACAATTATTTTAAGGTGAGGTTGTTGATTTTCAGCCCCCATATTGGTCCTCCATCATGCAGGTGGGGGGTCTACCATGGACAGAGAATGTCCCATATATAATAATCGGTTGATCGCTGTTAACCCTTTGACGCCCGAATTATAATGGGGCTTGAGAGAAACCTTTTATTATGAAATTACTGTTACTTAGGTCTTCCACAATCATGACACCAAATTTCTTGTTTCTTTATTGATTTGTTTGTCCTTTATTAAAGGTTGAAAAAACAGGGCTTTGAAGCTGTAGACAACCATTGGATAACTCCTTTTCTCCAATTTCCTGACTTTCATATCCTCTTATCTTTTATAAACATATCTGATAAAAAAAAATTTCCGGTTAGTAATAATTTAATGCATTATTTTTCAAAAAATGGTGCAAAAAATTTTATTAAAAAAGATTTTATTCAAAATTTTTGCACTTACGTTTTTTGCTGGACTTCAAAGACAAAATTAGCAACAAATTTCAAATATTTGGCAATCAGCAAATATGAAGAATACCTAATAGAACTGAATACAAATAGCGTTAATAGTAATATCTGTTAAAAAATTTTATTTATGTTACATAAAAGTGAATGTTGCATATACGCAGCATTGAGTATGAAAGAGTTAATATTTCTTCTAAAAGCTGATTTGAAAGGCAACGAGTTCCCCTTTGTGTGGGTCCAAATGACCCCAAATTTAATATTAAATATATTTAAAATCAAAATCGAAAAGCAACCAAACTTTAATGTTTTCTACAATTAGTGCACCGTCTGTATGCAGATAAATATGCACGTATTTGCTAACAAAATACTAGTTTTGGAAATTGTGCCCATTCAAAAATTCTGCACCGTTCTGCTCCATATTGTTTTGAACTTACATAAAACTAATTAAATTTGTTATTTATAAGTTTTTGCTTGAGTGTAAACGAAATGAGCAAATAAATGTTACAAAACAAATTGACCACATGAGAAAACATGCCTAAAGCGTTAAAATATGGAAGGAAAGATGAAAGCAAACGCTTGGATGCAGTTAACAAAATGAGGTCGTCATGCGCTTGTACTACCGTAAAAAAAACAGCAGCAGAATGGAAACTAAAAATACTAACTGAACTGAACTAACACAAATTCAGCTAGATACGAGTACATAATCTAAAAAATACACTTGAAATATAAAACACTAGCTGAAAGTATAAAAGTAAAATGTATGAATATTCCCCCAATGATTTTCTGGGGTTTTACCATTAGTCGAAATTAGGTTCGTAGGTCAATAAACTCCTGTGAATGTTTCTTTTTTTTTTGCTTTGTTACATCAGTTTTTCAATTTCGAATTTATATTATGCATAAAAATGTTGAAAGAGAAGAGCTTAGCTAAAATGTTCCGACACCTGACACCACCGCCAGGCAAGTGTCACCTTCGGTGGTCTTTGTGTGTTATTTGTACATAGGTACTTAAAATCATTGATTTCAAATTAGTATAATTTGTGTTTTCATTCTTATACATTTTGCAAGCAGATTACATTGGGGTATGTTTATTACCCTACCACCTACCTGTTCCTACTTCCTTCTGGCCGTTGCCCTACCTTCGGCGCTGTTGCCACTATTGCCACATGTAACGCTATTGATTTTCTTTCATCTTTTCGTTTGTTTCTTGACCGAGTTTCATTCGTTTCATTCGCCTTTCTTTAAATATAGTTTCCCCCATTTGACGAGGGATACATAATAGATATGTATAATATATCTCTATAACATTTATGTATTTTTATATCTTTCGCAAAAGTTTTTCCTCATACCTTCTCTTTTCTTTTTTGGCATTATTTCACTTAAGTTAATATCATATTTGCCTCCACCTTTTTCTTTTCAGTTGTTTTATCGTATTTATCGCTTTCACCTTTCCCACTTTATGCTTAACGGCGGTGGGGTTCAACATTTTACGTGTAGATATTTAAACTTCTTGCCTTGCCTCATCTTGTGTTGCAGTTGCAGTTGCAATAGCAAAATTTTCAACTAAATACCAGTGAAGGGATTAGTATTGTTTTTTTAATTGATGCCAATTCAAATCCGATGAAATTACTAAGACTTAATTGACAACGATTTGCAATGATACTCGCGGTTATTGGCCTCGTGGTTTTTAGATCAACAGATAATCAATATGAAATCTGATTTCACAAGTGAGTTATTATACAAATATGTAGGTACATACTACACACATACAAATGTATGGTTAATCTTGATAATAATTAAAATTGTAAAAATAAAGAGCAGCGCTTTTTCATATAAGTAACATTTGAATCACTTTTAGTCAAAAAGATAAGTTTTTTTTTTTAAATAAATTACACTAGTGTACAGTCAAAATTACCCATGACACCAACCGCTATCCAATCCCTATGTAAAAGTGGTCGCTGAGCCCGAAAATCATGTCAATTTCTACGACGAAGCACGACCTTTGAATAACTTTTGCATTTTGAGATGCTGGTTTGTGCTATAGTTTTTGTTGTTGGAATGCGAAATGAACACGACAAAGGAATTGAATTACCAGGAAACCGAAAAATTTCTTCTAGATGAGTGACAAAGGCCACCAATTGGACAGAGGAGGTTCAATATGAAAATTTGGAGGATGTAAGTTAGTCAGTGGAGAATCTGCTTTAGATTAAAACGGTGTGCCTCTAGGTAGAGGTATATCATTATTAAGGGCAAAGTCGAAAATCCATTATGCATAGAAAACAACCATAAAATGTATGTATAAAAAGCAAAGGCATGGGAATGCAATGCAAAAATATTTCTGAATATTTTGTTTGAAATATTAATTATGACTTTTCTAAATAGCTATGTCAATTACGCTCACAACATATTTTAAATAAAATTAAAAAAATTATGTCTTTGGCGAAAGCCAATTAATTGATAGGCTTAAAATTTTAACTTTGACTACGTCGATGCGAAATAATATTATAAATGTGATGCTGACTGATGATGAGAGTACTGAACAAATAAATCCAGAAAAAATAGAATGATTTGTGCCATTTGTCCCTCTTCTCAACGAAAAGGTATCTGGCAACATTTGACAGCGCAAAGCGCCAGCGATCTCGAACCGCCTGCGATGGCGGGTCGTCCTCCTCGTATGGCAGATATGCCGATGCAAGAATCAGGCAATGCTCTCCTCTCTGTTCGACAATACCTGTCGTCAAGGGTCCATTGCTGTATTGTAAGAGAAGAAATAAATTAATATTACTTTTTATCACAATACAGGTTCGCCTTCTAACTGTAGGATAGTACAAGGTATACCAATCTGACCTCAATCCAGAAATGCTGAATCTAACAGCCCAAGGTTCCTGAATCAAGGCCACATCGATATACATAAACTTCATCAAGTCGTGGGTTGCTACTTTTGCAAATTGATTTGCACCACTCTCAGCTGACCCTTCTGTGGCTTGTCCACGGTTACCCTAAAAGCGCGCCTTCATGAATCCCAACCCGAACTTGATGACGCCAGAGTGTTGAATGAGAAGGGCATATGATTGTTGATGGATAGCGATCATTAGATCATTGCCCCCCCCATTCTTACTTTTGGCATTAGTCATGACTCTCAAATTCTGGACATCCAGTTCCTTGTTTTGCACACCCATAATTTCCAGTATAGACTTCACCTCCGGTACCGGTGGTGGAACTCCAACCGAAATTATGGGTCTCAAAGGGAGAGTCAATCGGGAAACGACTTCGAGCGTAGCACCTGGCCAAAGTTCGCCCAGGTCGTTGATTGTTGAGCGTATGAAGTCTAGCGAAGATCGTTTCTTCACCATCCGCCCGGGTAATAGCTTCCAGAATCTTTGATTCTACAAGCAGCCAGTTGGTGGCCGAAATATTCCCGTCGGGATCATTTTGGTCAACAACCGCTGCCTGCATCTCAGTGGGGACATAGAAGCTGGTAGACTGAAGTGTCTTGTGGTTCTTTGCCTCCTTCTGAACCTCTTCCCTAGATCTAGCTCTCTTGGCTGCTTTGCCAGCAGTAAAGTTGGCCGTGGCTGCTTTCGAGGTGCTAGGCCTAGTGTTGAGCTCATCCTGAGTAGCAGTGTGAGCAGTACGGCTGCTAGTGGCTGTTACTGTTCCACTTCTAGGAGTGGTCGCTTGGCCAGTTTGAGCCTTTGCGGCCTTGTCACAGCGTGATTTGTTGGCTGCAATGTGGATCGCTGACCCAGTTCCCCCTCCCCAGGATTGAAGGTTTTCCAAGCAGGGGGGTCTCTTTTTAGTCTCCCACCCCCGTCTAAAGGACTCAGCTTACGACCGCACCTAACCTGGAGAACAGACGTCGTATGTACGGACATTTGGACCCCCACTGCAGACTATCGCAACCGTTCCTAGCCTGGAAAACCAGACACCAACAACAGACTGATAGTTACCTACACGCACATACAGTGCCGCCCTTAACATGGAGAACAGACGCACATTTGGGTAGCCCTTTGTTCATCGTTCATCAGCCGGCCTGCCTAACAGGGGTAGCCCTGTCAGGGAGCAACATGATGTTGCACCCTGTCAGTATAGTCCGACGAATCATTGCAACTAAAGCCCTCACACCGCGACAAGGTGTCTACCCTGGTGGGCGAATTAAATATTCAATATCTTTTGTTTTCAATTAAAAAATATTGTGAAACTATGCCCACTTCATCCTGAACCACGATATCTCAAGTTCCGCTCATCTGAAATAGAAAAATGCTTGATTGTATTAATCTGAAGACTTGTAGTTATTGCCCAAATCTCAATGGGGACTTAACTCTGGAAAACTTAAAAAATAGAGAAACTTGGAACATTTCACTGTATTTTTCGACATTTTTTTAATACTTTAAAATTTATAAGACATGATCTATGAATAATATGATCACAGTTGAGGTCTAGCTGAGGGCGACTATAACGACACACATTTTAACTAAATTTGGGTTTAATCCATTCCACCAATTCGAAGGGCGGTAATTCGTAAACTACACCGAATCTAACCAAAACTTTTTCTTTTCATATTTTGGACATTCTGAACTATCGAAAAATGAAAACCGTTTTCCGCGCACTCCGACCATTGTATCGTCATCATAATCGACCTACTTAGTAAGCAATTCAAGCCGTAGTAAAAAAATTTCGCACCAATTTTACGCTATGGATATCAATTTACGGTGGATATCAATCCACCTGCCCATGTGTGTACAGTTTTTTTTTTGCCCAAAACGCACCAAGCTGGATCTGATGGACATGTAGCTTCAACAATACGGCGCTACATGCCAAACAACATGTAAAAGAATGGACCTATGTACGGTGAGCAATTCATCTCACGTTTCGGACCAGATCGTGCGATTTGACGCCTCTGGACTATTTTTTGTGGGTTTCCGTGAAGTTATTCGTTTATATTGCAGCTTTTGAGAACAACATTACTCGTGTTATTAGCGAGATACTAGCCGCTATGCTCAAAAAGTGGTTCAAAAATTAGACTTCTCGCATGAATCACTTCCAACGTAGGAATTGTCAACATTTACATGAAATAATCTTTGGAAAGTAAATGGCAATTTCTTATGATAACTTATAGTCTTTGCGTATAGCTGCTGGGATTTATCTCCTATTCGATTTGGATCGTTAGAAATGTTTATCCTAAATTATTAATACCATTTCACTACTAAAATATTAAAACCATTGAATTAATAATAATGAAAATACCCAAAGCAAATTAACCCTATGGTCTTCACGTGCACATAAATACTTTTAAATGTGCCAATTGTACTCTGCACACACACATGCGTACCTAATACACTTTAAATCTATACATTTAGCAATTACTTTGAGGCAATTAAAATTAAATATTAATAAAGGCGGGAAATTTGTATTTATAGCATATGCCAAGTCATATGTGGAATGGACACAAAAACAATAGCGGTATTCACGATGTGGTGCATTTGTAGTAAACTTATGCAAAATATACTATCTTTGTACAATAGTTTGAAAGCTATTGTGGGGATTTTGTCGGGTTTATAGATAAAGACCTTTTTTTGCATTCAATTGCATTTAATTTAAATAGATTTGAAATTTAAAATATAAATTATAACTTGTAAGTTAAGGGGACTTTATACAAAGGAGAAAAATTGTAAAATTGCAGTCTTGCTGCTTTGAGTAGATAAAAGAGAATGAATTCAAGAAAACGGTAGCATTGTGCAACAATGCTGTCGTATATAAATATATATATAAAAAGAAGAACAATAAAAAGAAAATTTATTTGGGTTTTTAGTACCCCGGATGCAGGGTTGCAGCTTAGTCGAACTCAATTAAATTCATGTCTTCAATAATCTTATACACCATATTGTGAACACCTGCTGTGGTAAATTAGTGAGCAAAAAGTGCAACCAGCTGATCAAAATATACATATGCAATGAATTTGCTGTGCTGCCATATCAAAAAATTAAAATTGGACTATTAAAAATTTTCAAGAACTATCAGCAGCATTGCATTTTGGGTCAGCTGATTGACAAATACACAAAAACAATACCAAATTTACAATAGGAGTTTTGCCGTTGTATTTTTGATATTTGTAGTATTTGAAAATCGTATTCATTTATTTTGTTTTTGTAAAACTTATTAAATTTACTACAAATGTCAAATTTGTCAAAAATACACAATACAAAACCATTTACTACAGATCGTGAATACCCATAATATTTATATTTATTACAATGATTATAAAGTGATTTCCCCTTGGGTTTCAATACAATACACAGTGTAATACAAGAAAAGTTAGGCAAATCTTATATTTATATTATATTTTAGTTTAGGGTAGATTAGGTTAGAGTGGCTGCCCTATAATAGGACACACTTAGGCCAGTACGGCAAGTTGCGTTACCACATGGACTGTTTTCACAGATCCACTACTCTTTATTACCAAGTCTGCTTAATCTCTGATAAACCTCTATTGAATCTCTGATAAGAGAAAAAGTTTGGGGTGAACGCCAAAACAAACAAAAAAAATACAGAAACTAATTTAGCCCATGCTAAATTACCACCTCCTTAAGAGCATACAGTGACTGACAACAGCGATCGAAAAAGGGATCATTTGTCAGACACGAAAAATAGCCAAGAATGGCGTCAAATCGAAAAATAACAGCGTAGTTTACTTTCTACTCATCCACATAAACAGAAGTGGAAACAAATGTTTGAAATCAGATTTTATATTCAGGTTTCAAAACGGTCTTGAAAGTTCCAAAATTTTGACCATAAATTGCGATTTTTTTTTAACAAAAAATTTCTTAAATTCCGCAGCTCTGCTAATACTTTTTTATATTTTAACCCTTTCGGTGACAACGATGTCACAAGATTAATTCTTACGTTTTTTTAAAACTATTCAATAAAATTTTTATTAATATAGGGTTTTCACAAAGTTCTTTAATTTCAATTAAAAAAATGTACAAATATATTTTGGTAACGGTACTGAAGCGAATCAAAGTAAAAAATTGTGTTTTTTGTTTTGTCAATTTTTACGAAATTTGTCTAAATACGCAAAATTTTTAACTATTTTCTCAAACATAATTTCCCATATTTTTAAATTTTTGCTTACATTTTGGAAATACAAGTTTTGTTGTGGATCAGCAGTGACCCAAAGATCTTCAATGAACACTTTTTCCAATAAAATGGGGATCGCAGAATACGAATCTAGATTAGGTTTGGCTCTATCGGTTCTAGTTTTTCTTACAATCAAGAAAGGGTTAAGTGAAAAATTAATACTAAAGTACTTTAGCTATCTTTAAAAAAGTATCAAATAAAAATGTATAGAAAAAGTTCGTGAAAAATCCCATTGAGTGCCACTGGGTCTCCGGTGACCCCTAAAAGTTCAGGCCTTCAGAGAGGCGCAAAATGTCTGTTTTGATCAAAAATTATAACAAGAAATTAGGGTCAGACAATACGAATCGGGTTTAGCACCATATCCTCTGGTTTCCTTTCGGTCCCTAAAGTTTTAAAAAGGATAACATTTTCTGGTTTCGTAAGATTTCAAAGCTTGTAAGTATTTAAAAATTCAACAAAAATTTGTAGGAAAGGTAAACTTTCGGCATTTTCCGGGATCAATAAACATTATCCGATTTAAAAAATTCTTGTTGCATATTGTTTGTATTTGCAAGGGCGAGCTTACACGAAGTTTCGTTTGACGCGGCTTTAAAATCTCATTCACTATTTTAAGCTTTATACGCACACCTGTTTACACAACAGCTTCAAAATCAGGCTACGTTGCTTTTTATACGACTCCTAAAAATTGTATTTTAATTTTCTGTTGCTTGTTTCTACTATTCCTGATGCATAATTGTGTTTTGAATTGTGAAAGATTCAACAACCAATTTGATTTTAATTGCAAAAGAGTATGCACTTAATACTGTATTCTGGACAGATCATCACAGAAATGTGATTAAAACCTTTTTTGAATAAGAATTATAATTTACAGCAGAAATAATAAACCGTGGTTCCGTGGTTTATTTGCTGGGGCCAGGTGAGCGCGATATCTGATATCCATATAACGATCGAAAAATCGACCACCCTCTCCTGGCCACAGCTGAACAGATAACAAATAAAGCTTAAAGTTAAACATTTTTTCACATTTATAGCACTTGCAAAAAGTTTCATTGATTTTCAAACAGCGTTTTAGTAGCGGTTAGAAACGGGTCAATATTTTACGTTCTCGCAACCCTGTTTTGATGCTTTGGCAATAGAGTTTTGTGGCTTCAACATTTGACGAAGAAGATACATTCATTCTCTCTCAGAGAAAGTGTTCATCTGTGTTCATCTTAAATCTTACTGTGAAAACAAAAACAAATTTGTGGAGCCGTGTTGAATGAAGCTCCATGTAAACTCGACCTAAGTAGTCATAACAGAGCTGTGGAAATTTGAAAAAAAAATGTTAGCTGAAAAATTTAAAACATCGGAACTAATGGTCGAACTTTCGGAACTTTCGAGACTATTTTGGAACCTGAAGATTTTTTGCTTGTGTTTGCCTAAATGAGCAGAAACTTTTCTGCGGTATTACTATTCGTTTTGACGCTAATCTTGCCTCTTTATCGTAGCCCAAAAATATTCCCTTACTCCATCGCTTTTGTGAGTCATAGTATCTCAAACCAAATGCCTTTCCGTTTTAAGGGGCACGCACTCTTTCAAAATTTTTTTTTTTTTGGGTATTTGCTCTAGTGCCAGAAAACTGTTCAATTTTGTAATCGGTAGTAAATATTTGTATAATCTTCTTAGAATGAGTGGTTGACCAATACCATCCACGAAACATTCACCCACATCTACCATCAACTTATTGCTCATTACACATTCAACTGCTTGCAGTGCAAACTGGTGACCGTATGCTTGAGTATGCTGTATGTGTGTGCCCGGTGTACGGGTCGTATACTTAACTTTTAATCCAATGCGAAATAATCGTGTACGTGCAGAACACATTTTATCGACCTAGCAATCTAAATATAAACTACATATGATATACTAATATTCATATTTACATTTACATATGTACGCACATTCAGTTTGTTTCATTGCAGTATCGGGTCTTGTGGTTTATCATGTTGTCCGGTTTTTTTTTTCTTATGAAAATCGCCAGCACTGTTTTTTGTTTTTGGAAAGTTTCGGTTGTAATTGTTGTTGCAATGCGATTTAATTAAACTCACAAACCGCTATTAAACTAAGCTAAAAAAACTTTATAGTTCAGTTGGGACGCACGACATCTCTGTCACCATTCCCCAACACGGGTGTGATTCCATCACTCCAGTCAGTTCTTTAAACATTTTTGGTTGATGGTGGTCACCTTGAATGCGTCACGATATGTATGTAGCAGAAATAGCTCCTCACGGAACACATGATAAATGAGCTGCGCTAACTAGTGTGGCAAAATGGTGAGAGTTGACATGCGGCAGTTTTGTGTGCTGATTGTGAGTTTTGTGTAAGAAACGGAGCTGCTTTTGTTATTACATTGTTATTAATGTTGATATTGTTGGTGACGTGTTGCTGACTAGTGTTGATATTAAAAGGTTGTAGTTTTATGCATTTATATAAATATTTGGGGAATAGGTTAATACCCCGATTAAGTCATACAAATTCTTTGTCTTGGGTCTGCAAATTAACTAGTGCCCAGGGAAATGTTTCTCATCGTGAGATTGTTTGATGGGAAACATATTTTGCAGATTATTCTGATTAAATTTAAAGCAATGGTATTTTAGTGCATGGTTTTTTTGGTCAGTAATAAAATCGTAATTATTGTAATGGATGCATTAAATATTTATTATGTATTTTAACCTCTTGCCGATAGCTGTGACAACTTATTTTTTTTTTTTTAATTCCTTTTTCAAATTTCATTTTTAATTCTATAGCAAATGAAGAAACTTTCGTTAAGTCATGCCAATCCATGTTTCTGCACATCTGTTAGTTTCTTTGTTGTCCTCAATATGTGTAACTATTGATATGTCAGCAGCACCACAATACACTAACAACTACTTAATATATTCCTCATCGTACTCCTGCTCCACAGAAACATTTCAAAATGGTTCTCATCACTTATACAAGCATATAACATATGTGTATATGTGTAATCGTGCCATTGCTTGTATGAGTGAATAATGCATATACATATGTTTTTGTTTTTGTTACCATCTTTGCACTGGTAATCACAAGAGGATATTCTTTGACTAGTAATTTTTTTCGGACAATAAGCTAAACACAAAACTGACCAACGGACTTTTGTTAGAGGGGAATGGAAATCGAGGAGGGATCAGCAAGGTTCCTTTGAAGTTCATGTATTTTTGTGTGTGTATGTATGTGAAGCCCTTGAGGCTATGCTGCTGAAATGGTTAACGTTTCACAATAATTCTTGAATTTTTGTTTTTTTTGGGAATTGTTTTTGTGTCATTTTTACTTCTATAGCCCCTGAGATTACCCGTATATAAACATGTGCATACAAATATGTATGTCGAAGTGAATTCTGTGCACTTAATTTTTGTTAGCTCTTCGCTTTTTACCTTCTATCGAATATTATTATCTATAATCATTTAACAGTGAATTTTTGTCGAGGGTTTCTAAGTTGTTTTACTATTCTCTAATATTGAAAGTACTTTGCCAGAGTAACAGAATAAGCAAAAATCGCTCAAAAGAAAAAATGACAAAAATGACACGTGTTAATATTTTTTAATTAATTTAGCTGCGCTTCGGATCTAGGGGTTAACCCTTTAATGCCGGAGAGCTATTTAAATACCCAAAAAAGAGGTGGCAAGAAATTGAATATCTCGGGACTGGTAGCAAATATCGGGCTCACGTTTTCTTTAATATAAAGAAGAATTGTGGGTTAATAGAGGAAAACTGTCATGACTTTTTAACCATCAGTGCCCTTCATTCATTACATTGAAAAAAATTCGCGATCCCCGAGCTCACCTAAATTCTGGAGCCAATTTCCTAATTTGGCTATTTAAATACCCAACCGGTAAAACGTACAATAAAATATACATACAAAATGTGCAAATAAAGTCAAAGCATTTAATATGAAAACAGTTTTTATTAAACTTTTATTGAAAAAAAAATTTTTAAAATAAAAAGAATATTATTTCAAAAATAAATAAATTATTTGGCTGGACTTTTAAATATAGAATAAATTAGTTTTCATCTTCGATCCCTGCAAATTAATGAACAAAAACAATTTTATCAATTTCAGCGAACAATACGAGAACAGTCCAAAAGTGAAATGAATTGAACAAAATTTTTGAAGTGGATTTAAAACTTGACTACGTTATTTGCTCATTTGGTAAGTACATAGAAAAATCTCATTTTAGATTTAGTTCAAATATGAAAATGTTGACATTATCTTATAATTGAAAAGTCAAAAAATTTAAAACTTAAATTAAGAAAGCAAAACTTTTTCGATTAAATTTATTTAATGAAAATGGAAATGAAATATTGGCTGTCAATCCTTGGGATTGCGAAATTTTGAAGTTTATATTTAATGCCTACTTACATATCCATTATTTAGTTTTGAATTTCATAAAGAACTTTAATTAACACGGCATTAGTGTAGTGGGGTATGTCATACCATTCATGAATCTCAGTCATGAATTTAATTTTGGCCGAATCCAAATAGATTAATTTCCTATTCTCTATTACTCAGAATAATGTTCTAGTGTACAAACTTCGTGAGTGCGCAACCACTGACACGGCAACGCTCATAGGTGCATAGGGCTTCAAAACATTAATGTAACGACAGTGACAAAACAGATTTTTCCGAAGTAGCAAATGTCGTGGTGTGTTAAAAAGGCCAAAGGAATCCTGATTGGAGTTTTCGTATTACGTACTTGGAAAAATTAGTTGTAGAACTTTTTTGGATTTCCGAACAGTGCACTATGGGGCCTATGAAAAATCTAGCTGGCCAAAATTTGAAAAATCGACTATTTCGGTTTGGATCCCAAAGTATATGGGATTACTCTCCATAGATCCCTCATCATAATCCACACACAGGATATTCTAATTAGGCGAAGGTTCCGGCTGTGCGACCGTCGAAAAATGCAATATCCTGTCGATAGTTTTAATATTGTTGAAAATGTATTGTACATAAAGTGTCATAACTTAGCGAATATAAAAGCCAGACATTAATTTTTGGACTCATATTAAAGGAAAAACTTTACACTTATAATGGATATGATAAAAAATGGATTTACCATTTTCTTATACCCAAAAATGTTATGGAAAAATAATAATTTTTTTTTCAATTTATTTTTTTAATGGATGAGAAAAAAAAGCTCCGATTTGCTCCGAACGAAAATAAAAACCATCATATTATGTAAAGCATCTACTTTAGAATAAGGTATGAGTGCTTTGCAACTTTTTGCCACAGCTTGAATAACAAGAAAAAATATGATATCACGAAGCATTTATCATAGGTAGTTATTTAAGGTGTTATATATAATCCATTTTAATCATTGGCTTTGTATGGAAAACTTTTTAATCAGGGAAATGCAACGCCTACTACCAATATAAATATATGTTAAATTTTACAAATGCAATAACTTTGAACCCATTACAGATATAATCATTAAATTACATGTGCTAATATATATTGTCTTGGACATAAGCCATGTTAAAAATTAGAACTATCGGACCATTATCACGCATACCTTTCATATGAATATAATAACAAAATACTTATATTTTATTTTTATTTTTTTTATTATGTATTTTTAAAGTCTCACATGTATGAGAAGTGGCGCAACAAGATTCCAATCGTGATAAGTTTTACCTGGATACATAAATATGCTATTATTTACCACCATTTGCAATTTCACCACTATATCTGCAATGAGTTCCAAGTTATAGAATTTTAAAAATTTTGCAATGATATATGGCAATAATAATGTTTATAAAAATATCAAATTTCGTGATCATATCCATAATATACGCCAAATTATACCCTTCTCGCGATATCATTTGTATGGGAGGCGTGGTAATAGTCCACTCGCTATAATTTTCCACGCAGTGCGGTGTTTCTAACATTTAGCCTCTTGCAATTTCCTTGGATTTACCGACGACGAAGGTAACGATAAGGAGTGAGATTGAAAAAATCTTAACACACGTTTTACCTAATCATTTTTTTTGGGTGTAAAATTTAAAAATTTCTTTGATCTAGGTATCTTCGAAAAATATGTCAGTTGTTATTTTTAATGACAAACATGTTGATTTATAGTGAGTTTGATCAAAATGAGTGAAGAAAAAGAAGCACGTCTTAAAATTATTAAAAATTTTCAAAAAAATCCAAATTGGTCCTACAAAAAATTGGCTAAAGAATCGAAGGTCTGCCGTCAAACTGTTTCCAATGTTATTAAGCAGTTCCAAGAGAATTTGACCATCGACAGGAAATCTGGTTCGGGAAGAAAAGAAGGATCACATGATATTGGCAAAGCCAAGAAAATAGAAAGCATATTGAAAAGATCTCCAAACACATCTGGTAGAAAAGCTGCCCGGTTAGCCTAGTGCTCTGACTATTTGGTGTGAAAAGTTAAAGCCAATGCAGGTTTGAAAACATACAAAGTCCAAAAAGCTCCAGACAGGAATGCTGCAAAAAATTAAGACGCCAAAAGTAGGGCTCGGAAATTAAAATCGAATTTCATACAAAAATATTCATGTTGTTTAATGGACGACGAATCGTATGTACTGGCATATTTTACGCAGCTTCCGGGTCAAAATTTTTATGTTGCTAATGCTCGAGGAAATGTCGAAGAACAATTTAGAATCCAAAAGCAAACAAAATTTCCTTACAAATTCCTGGTATGGCAAGCTATATGCAGTTGCGGCAAAAAAAGCAGTCAAGAAGAATTCATTTGTTACAGTGGGCTCTATAAATACCGAAATATACATCAAAGAATGATTGAAAAAAGGCTTCTTCCTTTCATAAGAGAGCACAATGTATCCACATATTTTTGGCCTGATTTGGCATCATGTCACTACGGCCAGAAAGCTCTGGGTGGTACCAAAGTAATAACATAGTTTTTGTACCAAGAGAGGCCAATCCTCCAAATTGTCCGGAGCTAAGACCAGTGGAGAGATATTGGGCTCTTGTGAAAATAAACTTAAAGAGCACAAAAAAGGTGTCCCAAAATATCGAAGATCTTAAAAGGAGATAAGCAAACTGTTCCAAAAAGGTGTCTGAAACAACTATCAAATCTCTAATGGAAAGCTTACCCAAAAAAGGTCCACGAGTTCATAAATAGTGGTTAGAGCTATAAAAGTTATATTTTTCTGTAATTTGTAAATTATTATCAATTAAATAAAAAAAATCAAAACTCTGAGATCAACCGTTTAAAAATTATTGTAATTTATATATGTTCAGATTTTTTCGATCTCACTCCTTTTACAGTTTTTACTATGAGCTAATATTTGAAAATAAATATTATGAACGTGGTAGCACCCATTTTTAATTTTTGACGTTTTAAATTATTGAACACGCTCTATTAGACCTCGTTTGAACACAAATTATAATTCTAAAATAAATCCGAAGATAGAATATTGGCTAATCTTTTTCCGTGAAGTATTTTATTGAGATAGCTCTGAGCACTTTCTATTTATTCACCTATAAAAATAAGTATTTTAATAAATGGTTCATGCTGTATTGTATTATAAAAATATTATATATTTAACGTAACTATTTATTTAATCAATAAATCGATATATTATTTAATATTTAATATGAGTTTTTAACCTGTATTATTACAACAAAAATAACAGCAACTAAAACAAGTTTAAAGTTCGTGTGTACTGTGAACACAGGTGCATATATAGTATATCAGTTCACATACATTATGTACTTGGGCGTACATATGTATGTACATCTTATATCTTTGTACAGACATATGTGTATGCATACAATGACAGCCAAAACTGTAAAATAAATACCAATTTTGGGATATCGGAAATCGGTAGTATATATATATATCTGCATTTTTATATAATAACGTTAAAATTTGAAAACATTTTTAATTGAAAAATTTATAGAAAACTTTGATTTTTAGTTCAAGTTTTGGAATGTCTAGACTTTCTCCAGTTTCAATGAATTTTGTTCCCGAGATTCAATTGAATAAAAATGTTACCTATGTACATCATTTACGATTTTTTACACTGTTCCAAAAATGTTGTTTATTGTGAACAGTTTTGACTGGCATTGTATATGTATGCTAGGGTGGCCATTTTTTGCAAAATTCGGTTTTTTTTGTCGGTCTAAAAATATTCGATTCGATAAAAAACTAAGAAATATAAAATTTCATGCCTATCGCAGAAAATTTAGGGGTCCCTCACGAGCCCTAAAGTTGAAGAAAAGTGTTTTTCAGTATTTTTCTCATTATAAAACGATAAAAATAATTTAAATCACTCTGAAAATCTAAAATAGCTAAGTTACTATAAAACTGTAATTTAACCTGCTTAACCTTTTTCTACGGGTATTATTTATCACTTTATCGCTAATAAAAGGAAATTATCTCTCTTTAAAGGTGAAAAAAAATGTAATTTTTATTTTTCATGTAACACTGTGTGACAGCGAAAATATACTTTCCTCGAGACAAAGCTCATATTGTAGGTATAGTCAAGCAGAAAAAACTGTGTACTCAGAATTTTGAATTGAAAATCTGGACTTAGGGCCAAAAAGCCCATTTATGACAGGTTAAAGCATATACTTGCCCGTAACTTTATTTTTATTTATCCCATGAGTAAGTTTTTACATGTAATTTAAAAGAGGATATTTAATTGCTTACAGCGGTATACAAATTGGTAATATATCTTAAAAAAATTGAAAATTTTTTTATATTTTGAATGACATTTTAAAGGAATATTTTGTTTACTAGTGTATAAATAAAAGAAAATAAAAATAAACTATATTTAATTCTATTTCTGTTGTTTAAGTTGCTGTTGTGTATTCCTAAATAGTTGGAGTATTACTCGGATATAAATATTAACGTATTGAAATTTTTTGTGTCGTCAAATAAAAAAGCCAAATAGTCAGTCAAACCTCAATGGATTTTAAAAATTTATAGCTCGTTGGAAACAAACTAGAACGTAGCTTATTCTCTTATACTTTATTATATACACTGTGAAACAAAATAGTAGTTTGAAACGCTATTCAAAATGAAAAAATGTAAAAAAATTTTAAATTTTCCGTATATTTTGCCCTCTAATTCCGATATCCCTTAAGATATATTACTAATTTATATATTGTTCTAAGCAGCCAAATGTCTTATTTTCCGTATATTTTGCCCTCTAATTCCGATATCCCTTAAGATATATTACTAATTTATATATTGTTCTAAGCAGCCAAATGTCTTATTTTGAATGACATATTAAAACTTACTCCTGGAATTATTAAAAATAAAGTTACGTACATGTATATGCTTTAACCTATCAAAAATGGGTTTTTCGGCCCTAAGTCCAGATTTTGAAGGTTAATTCAAAATTCTGAGTATGCAGATTTTTTCTGCTTGACTATGCCTACAATTTGAGCTATGTCTCGTGGAAAGTATATTTTCACTGTCGCACAGTGTTACATGAAAAACAAAAATTAAATAATTTTTTCTTCTTTACAGAGATAACTGCTTTTCATTAGCCATAAAATGATAAATAATAGACGTATAAAAATGTTAAGCCCCATTTTGTAAAGGTGAAATTACATAAAATAGACCAGGTTTATAGAAACTTAGTTATTTTAGATTTTAATAGTGATTTAAATTATCTTTATCGCTTTATAATGAGAAAAATGCTGAAAAACACTTTTTTTCAACTTTAGCGATCGGTATGAAACTTTATTTTTCTTAGTTTTTTTATCGAATTGATTATTTTTTGACCGTGAGAACGAGAATACACGTTCAAAATATTTTTCCCATACATTAAATGGCCACCCTAATGTATACGAAAGTACTTAAAAGATTCAAAATTTATGTTTAAATTCACATTAGAGTGGAAATTAAGCGCACTAACACACACAAACCAAATTGTTGAAACCACAAATACATAAACAGTTAAACCCAACGGATAACAGAAGCGCATAAGAACTAAGTCCGAAGTGTTTTAGCGCATATCTTTACACATATAAAGAGTGCATCACTACCCCTTTCTTTTCTCACATAAATTATTACACAATGTTTATTTTATGTACTGCTTTCTGGTGCACTGAATTAGATTCCGTCCACTTGTATATGGTGAACTTAAACTGCTTCCAAAGGAAGCTCTTTAGATGCGCAGAAAAGTGAAAGCACATTAAATTTTACCTATACTTAAACACAAACACAAGAACTCAAGCATATGCTCGACATGGTTTATTGTGAGAAATGTCAACGGGCACAACATTATGTACATATACTTTTGTATACGTATATGTTCATATGCGTAAGGGAGTATTTATCCTTTCCTTAAGAAACAAGTACATGAATAGGTCAAATGCTTTTGACATTATTTACCAAATTAGTCAATTGTCTTAATACGTTTCGCTCAAAATTTATTAATTATTCCATTTTGCAAGTGCTTGGAATCGCTTCGAGCCAGATGAAATTTGAAATGAAATTGAAATTATTAAAATTTAAATGAAACTCCTTTCGCATGGAAACATTTATGCATATTAATGTGAATAAGATGAGAGAAAACTTTAGATTCGAACATTAAAATATATTTGATTTCGAAGTGCAATCGTGATGTCATTGGCCACAAGTTGATGAAACCTTTACTTTACTTTTTAATTTATATTTTAAACTCCGAAGACTTTCAAGATTAGGGATTTCTTTTTTTGAATGAGGCTTGAACGTTGAACACATTTTTCAAACCCAATAAACAAGCATCCCCGATTTTGAAGATCTGTTTTCGATTGAATAACGTGCCCGAAATGTCTCTATTTTTATCAAAATGTTCCCGGTTGTTTTTAATGCAGTCACTTGTTTAAGAGGCTTTCTTGTCAATAAACAAGGCCACGAAGAATTCTGAAATAGACAGCAATGAAGAAGGAAAATACTCAATTCCTCACGAAAACTTTCGAAAGGTAGCTAAACTATGTAGTCCTGTGTTTCCCACGAACTAATGCTACTGTGGTGCGAATGTTTTTAAATATGAATTGTAGGTACATATGTATGCACATATTTGAACAAATGAAAAATCAAGAATGGAAGTTGGCACAATAAAAGCGGGTGGAATTTCGCGATTGATTTTAAACTAACTTCCCGATGAGCTAGAGACTTGCAACTGTAAACATAGCTCAGAACTGGATGACAATGCAATATGAAATATCTAAAATATTTACAAATATAACAATATATAAAATCTTATTTATTTATAGACACAATAATTATATTATAGCATATTTTCAGGCTAGTGTATCAATATTATTATTTTACAATATTCAAGTTGGTGTATAAATAAGGAGTACAGTGTTACTTACAGAGGATAATTATTATGGCGTTTTGGAAAGTAGACATTTGTCAATAAGATTCATAAATCAAAGCATTGCATTCATAGTTGTAAAAATCATTTATCGATGCGGTCATAGTTTTTTCAGTACACTTCAAGGTTCAGAAATACGTCAGTACATAAGCAAAATTTTTAGTACACTTTCGTACAACTAATTATTTTTATGTGATATTATTTGAAAGAAAAATAAAACTGTGCTGTTTTTCTTATTTGGCTGTTATCGATTACACAGTGCAACACGGAAAATTTACAAGGGCTTAGGACTATAAAGTTCACACAAACACAAGACTAAAAAGAAGGAAATTTAATTTAAATAAAAAAATTTTAATATATTTATATTATTCCTAGATTCCTAATGTATGAGGTAGTATATTAAAATTATTTTTAATAACATTGTGCATGCATTGTATAGCTGAAAGTTCGAGCTTCAATTGAAAATATAACATAAAACACCCCTCGCGGCTGATCATTAGATATGATCTACCAAAGTTTTTTTTTGGACTTTTAAATAACAGCCAATTTCAAAAAATTTCCTCATTTATGATAATGCTATCAATTAAATATATACAGTATACCGCCAAACCATTAGAAACACCACAAATTTCCTCTAATTTTATTTGTAAATGCAGTGAGTTTCAACAGTTTTAAAAAGATATTGCCAAACTTTTTTTTGGGAACTGTTTTCTAGTGACAATTTGGTACCGATTAGTCAAGTAATAATGAGTAAGTTTAACCTATGTTTTTTGAAATATTATGGTATAAATAAGTGTTAACCTTTGCCATTTCTGAATTTTTTGTTGATTGTACCCTAAGTGCATAAATATCCCCCGAATATTCTATACCTGTCAAATGATTTCAGTAACTCTACAAGGGTCAGAGTAGCCTTAAATAGGAGTCGCCTTAAGTAGGAGGTGTAAAATTAGGTGTGTAAAAGTAGGAAATTTTAGCAAAAATGTTTTTCTAAAATTTTCATACCAAAAGTTATATGTACATTGTACAACTTGAGAAAGTGGGATATTGACCTGATAAGAAGGCGGCGACAGGGCACTAGCATTTTCTACATTCATGACTTGGATTGAACCGGCATATCACATACCAAGGCGTGGTAGTTCTGCGTAAATTACAATTTTGATGGAAGTAAAAAACTATTTCCTTTTATCAGCCGTTAATCGTTATTTATATGACTTTGTGAAATTTGTTAGCAAATATTTTTGTGGAATATTTGAATCCTTAAATGTCTCTTTTGAAAGCACTTTTCAGGTTTTCATCAAAAAAGGGATCAAATTGTCCCATAAAAAGAGGAACTAAACGGTTAAAATGTTCTACAGAAATGACCCTTGTAAAATTCTACTTTAGAGCTTTGCCAATAAGATTTTCCAAATAAGAAAACTTTGACACACTGTAAAAAAAACTGAGACGTGCTGGACTATTAGTTTGTTTTACAAAAATGGTCTATACAACATTCCCTCTCAGGATTATAGGGTGGCTATTCTGTTGCAGCCAAAAAGTCTTAATTTGTTGGACTGTGTTCTGACACTATACACCTCAGTTATTTTAAATAAGAAAAATTTGTGATATTAAAAAAGGACATCAATAATTATTTCATGTCACGCAGCAAAGCCTATTTCTCGTTAATTATAATTAATAATTATAATTATTCGGAAAATCTCGAGATCGTTCAAAAATTTTGTGAACAAATTTTCTGTATTGCATATATATATACAAGGTCTAACAAATACATACACATGTATATATGCTGATGATGTCTTCTTGGAATTTGTGCTTTGCAGGTGTCCTACTGTCTAACAGTTTAATGAGTATTGTTCACATATTTAATTCCTTAGTGTGCAAAGCAGCGAAGCTTATATATATATATATTGTAGATACATACATACATACACTGAGGAGCAAAAAGTAACAACAATTAACAACAGAAACTTAGTAATTATAAAATCCCTGAAAGTATTATTTTCTGTAATGATAAAAATTTTTAAATCAAATCAAAATTTTACATTTTCATGACCGAAAACAATGGCAAAGTTCAAAATTTGTTGCCATTCCATTGTTACAGTACTAGACTCACAGTATAATGATACAAATTGAATATACATCATAAAAATAGTTGAGTAAATATTTGAACGACGGGCGTGAAATAGAGAAAAATCTTACACGAGGGTACCGCCGGGAGAAGGAGGAAGTTAGTCACATTTGAAGCCGTCTGTTATCCGACAAAAGCAAAACTATCAATTTTGGAGCAGAAAGTCAGTATTTGGAAAGATGCGGGATACATGGCGAAGGAGACGAAATGTAGTTTTTATAATTTTCTGCGATTCTTCAACAGGTCAGAAGAGATCAAATTCGCCAAAAGACATGAATGTGCTATGATGCTGAATTTATATTGGGTCCAAAACTGTAATTTTTAAATAACATACCTTTGTAAAATAAATAAGTAAACCTTTTTTTTTGGAGAAAAAGAAATGGAGAATAGTAATTTTCTGAAAGATAGTTCGTGTTGCTAAACATTGCTAAACTTTTGCTCCTCAGTGTAGACATTATAAACATACTTACATTTGTATTTTTACAGTTACATACAATAGCTACAATATTTTACAACCAGGTTATAACATGACACTTGCTTTCAATGCATAAAAAAAGGAAATTACCCCTGGCAGTGCTGTCGTTAATTCATTTCTTAGAAAATGAGAGAGCCAGGGGAGGGGGGAATGATTATGCGATTATACTTTTTACGATAAGTAATGTTCATAAATGGATTCGCATGTGTTTTAAGTGTGTGTTTTATGGTGTTTCCAACGCTGTAATACCGAAGCTTTACCTATGAGTAATATCATTGATTTAGCCGCCAGCATTCAAATTGGCAGTTGATAGTTAGTTGACTGACATGGTTAATCTGACGCGTGTACACGTCACGTCTAGATATGTTTGGATATGTAAATATAAGAATATTGATATGAATAAGCATGTGTGTATATATTTTATGCATAATTTTAATATCCTACAGCGTTTGCACAATTTTAAATTCATTAAAATAAATATTATGCTCTTGAACGCTCAAATGCTTCCTTGCACTCTGAAAAGATTTTAAGACCCAACATAAAATAATCGGTGGAGCTCTTTTTTTCGAGGGTACTTTTTGTAATCTACCCAACAAATTTGGTTTACGGTATTTGGTTAAATAGACTTTGATACAGTGGTTACGAATCCAGTGCTCAAATTCCCTTCTACTGTAGAATTTTAAGTAAAATTGGGTACCTAATAGGGTCCAAAATCACGATTTTTTTTACTATTTTCATGACAAGGTAGCGGTAAATCTATCAGCGATATTGGAGTGAATGCGCGCCAAATAATTATTTAGTATACGACTTCAGCCCGAATGAAGCTGTTCAAGTACGAACTTAATCTCTCATGAGACTCGTTTTTCCTCATCCGCTATTGGCGGTGGGTTTTTTTTTAGACCAGTTTGAGTTGGAAGTATGACAGAATTATAACAGGTGAACAGCGTCAAATCTCTCTTCCTTTTCTTTAATTTTTTTTTCTATGAAGAGACACAAAACTGCCAAAATCTTTTTTGTATTTTTGACATTTATTTAGAACTGTTGTTCTATTTGTCTTGTGTGTTTTTATTGTCTTGTTGTAATGCTGCTATCACTTGTTATAATTCTGCCATAGCTGAAAGTTTCGTCTGG
Source organism: Toxonevra muliebris (assembly GCA_963691655.1). NCBI lineage: Eukaryota > Metazoa > Arthropoda > Insecta > Diptera > Pallopteridae > Toxonevra > Toxonevra muliebris. The sequence goes on from OY829326.1 coordinate 81,421,181, forward strand.
CAGATGACTGGAATTCAGCCGTCAGGTTCATAACAAGGCATTGCAGAATTTCACATGTTTGCAAGCTGCACTTATGAGCGACACTTAAGGGGTGATATAGGTTTGATAATTAAAAAAATTAAGTTTTTATCACAAGTAGGTAAGCCTGACTAAAATCATACCAAAAATTTTTGGGAATCGCCCAAAATCCAAATCCAGGCGGAAGAAATCCAAATCTCTGCGGAATGTTGTAGATTGTTACCAGTGAAGAAATCTATGTGCTATGGTGTTTATGGTGCACGTTGCTACATAGATTATAATTGATTATAATTATCGATGTTACCTCCAGTTGCAAGCAATCAGACTCACGTCATTAGGTGGGGTGAGAGTTTTTAACATGTAAAAATTAAAGAGAATCAGCGAAAGTTCTCTTCTCTGGAAAACTCCCTATTTCAATCTTTCGCGTTTTAGAAAGGTCTAAGGCAACCAGAACGAACCGACTAACCGGGTTCAGAAGCCGAACGATCCTTCTAGATTTCCAAATGTTGGGGATGATACGTGACTCGATAAATTTGCACTGCACTGCAGCGAAGTAAAAACGTTACTCCAATTTTTTTAAGTTCGGTTTAAAATGTTGGCATAATGCCAGGCAATCATAGTTAAAAAACAAATTCCATATATAAGAACCTTTCAATTAAATTTGGTCTAGCCGCACCGTGTATCCAGTACTTTTTCTATTTAAGTAATTAGTAAATCTTATTTCAATTTTATGGTTTCACTTTCAAGCTCTATGAATAATTGTTTCCTTCGTATACTTACAAACATCATGAATGTGCCTACCGGCAAAAAACATTTTTTCCCCTACATTTCATCGAAATTCTACCGCAATATTTAAATGAAATTTGTGCACTATTTGACCTTAAATTTAAATATTTTGTTATGAAAACTGTCAATTTTAATTAGTTTTTAAAATTTCAAAAATAAATCATTATTACGATTGATCAATTTATTCATATTTACTAGCTACCTATTAATTAAAACAGCAAAAACAATTTTCCATAAATACTGTGTACAAATGTGAATCAATCCATTCCCTCAAATGACATATCGCACACTAACTACAAAAGGCACAATTGAAAATTTAAAATTTTTCAGGAAAAAATTAAAAATATGTTTCACTTACATATGGATGCATATTTAATATAATTACATATTATTTTCCATAAAATACATTTTTGCATATATCCATAGGTAAACAAAACCTTTTTTTTTATCGGTTCCTGAAGCATTTTTAATTTTGAGTTTTGTCCATTTGGAGTTAGGTGGTGATATACAGTAGTTGGAAAAAATAAGTTGTCAAAATAAAAACAAAATTTTAGCACCAAATTTCTTCGCAATAATAGATAGCTTTAAATTTATTTTATAAAGCTTCATAAAGACCAATTAGCGAAAAAGGAGGCCATTTTGGATGTTGAAGCTTTTGACAACTTATTTTTGCACCATCGTTCTGTCACTTAGTAACTTAAACTTTAAAAATAAAATCAAAACTAAACTTCTTTCTTCATAATATTATTGATATTTCAACCACATTTCGCGTACCTTTCTAATGGATTAAAAATAAATTTAAAGCTATCTATTATTGCGATGATATTTGGTGCTAAGCTTTTGTTCTCATTTTGATAACATATTTTTTCCACCTACTGTACATCTATGTATGAACATTAAGGTGAATCACGAAAAAAAAGTTGTTGTTGTACCCTCCTAAAAATGAACCTCGTTTTATTTGATGATAATTCCCAAAATATTTCGACTGTAGCGATTGCCGTTTGTGAGCTGGATCATTTTGAAAAAACATCCAAAAATCGATTTTTGTATGAAGAAATATATCTATAGGCTACTTTTAATAAAATAAATAAATAATGAGTTTTTTGTTGTAAATTCAATGATTTTTACGATTTCTTCCATATTTTTTTGTTTATTTTTAGAAATATTTTGATGGAGAACCTAATCCTTTTTGATTATCTATTAATTATGAGCTTTTATTTGTTCAATAAGTAACGTATAGAAAAATTTTCCAGAAGTTGATTTTTAGAGATTTCTTAACTAACGACAATCGCTAGAGCCGAAATATTTTCGAAATCATAAAATAAACCGAGGTTAATTTTTTAGAGAGATACGACAAGACTTTTTTTTGTATGAAGCTCGATACACTTTAATGTAAAATACATAAATGTGTTCTCACGCTCTACCATCGATTTCTACTGTATTCAACATACTATATTTTGCTTCCTCATAGATTTTAATGGAAAATACGAATAATGATGGCACTGTGCGACGGTGCGTTATCATGGTGCAAAATCCAAGAGTTTTCTGCCCACAATTCTGGTCTCTTGCAGCGAATTGCTTCACGCAAACGTCTCATAACGCCCAAATAATACTCTCTGATGTTTAATTTGCGGTTATCGACCAAAATTTCTTTTACTTTATCAACGTTTTCGTCGGTTTTCGATGTCGATGGTATGCCACTGCGTTCATCATCTTCGATTGACTCACGACCACTTTTGAACTGCTCGTGCCACTAGTAAACGACCGTTTTCTTTAGAGAATCGTTGCCGAAACACTTTTCCAATATTTCCAACGTTTGCGCACCATTAAATCCGTTTTTTACGCAAAATTTAATACAATACAATTAAATAAAATTGTAAACAATCGCCAACACACACAGAGATTGATGTACTCTTGGCTACGTAACCTTTGGAAATATCATGCTATGACGCTAAGATTTAGAAGGAATATCAACAACAGATGTACAAAGTTAACAAAAAAAAAACAGAACTCAAATCGGAACGACGGGAGCGCCACACGGTGGTTATTCCGGGAACTTTTTGATCAAGGTGGTATTTCGATTCAAGTTATTTTTTTATTTACGTCATAGAAATAACGTAATTTTGTCTAGTGAATTTGACCAATTATATCGTTTCGATTTACGTCGTCGAAATTTTTTAAATTGGCTGAGTAATCTTTATAAAATTTTGAGCAAAGCATTCTAGGGTAAGGATTACTGACAAGCTAATGCATAAGATCGATGATTGAAACTTATCTTCCTATCTAAACTCTTTGATGAATGTACTAGTTTTTTGAAATTTTGTAGTTATAAGTAGTTTGTGAAAATCAGCTCGAACAAGAAAATTTTAGAATTCAGATTGTAATTATTGGAAATGGCCGCAAATTTTATCTAAATCGGTGAGGTCTTGTTAAACTACGACATGCAGTAAGCAGCTAAGCCTCTAAGCGGTGATCTTTGACCACAATCTATGATCTAATTGATGCAAATTTGGACCCTGATGAGACAAGCTTTTCATGGTAACGCTCGTCAGCACATCTCAATCATTCAGAGATTTTAAGCTTACAAACTATATAGAGTCAACTGTATCTATCTATGTTTAAGTAATATTCAACAATTTTTCCAATATTTTTTTTTATTTTCAACATAGCCAGAAATACGAAAATCTGGAATTTGAAATTTCAAAATCAATGCTAATTATACATAGGAAATTTTAGTTTGACTTTTTTCCGGTCCATAGTCATTAATAACTGTAAACATTATTTGCTCTGTTTCTCCAAGAAAAAAGTCCTGTTAACCCTAGTGAGTTATTTATAATATGTTCCCAATCGATTCTGTACCCTCAGCTTCCTTGACATCTGAAATTGATGAATGAATTTCAAGTGGAAAAATCATAAAATATAGATTGTTGAATTTACTTACATACGTCATACTATTTACCTGTTAAAGTTGTTTATTCTCAATTTGGTTGGCGAGTCATCCAGGCGACTAATGGAAAATGTAGGTATGTATAAAAAATATATGAAGTATATGGATTTTTGTGTTCTAAACAATAAAAATAATATTGTTTGAAAAGAAATACTCACTCTCTCCCGCTCTCTTTTTCTCTCTTACTGTAAAAAATTTATAAAATAAATTGAAAGATTTTTGTTTGTAATAATGTTTAAGGTAAAAATAATTTATTTTGATATAAATTTCTCTCTTACTCTTCGCATTTTACACATGTGATGATAGATTGAGTGTGCTCCTGGCACGCTGGCTGATAGCAAATCCATCATATTTTCCGCGAGATGCACAATTTCTTTTCCCCTCAAATAGGTATTTAAGACTTCTTCCACATAATATTGTTGCAGGTTCTATAATTTAATTTTATACTATTCGAATTCGTTTTCTCTGACCTCCATTTCTTGTTACAATTTTTCATCAAAACAGCAAATTCGCGCACCTGAAAGCCTGAAATTTTATAAGTCACCGCCGACCCTGTGGCTCTCAATGGAAAGTTTTTACGACGTTTTTGGGTGCATTTGTATTAGATATTTTTATAAAGATGGACAACGTTTTTCTCTATTAATTCTTCACTTAACCCTTTCTTGACCATAAGGTAACTAGAACCGATTCAGATTCGCATTCTTCGTCCGATTCAGATTCGCATTCTTCGTCCCTCATTTCATTGCAAAAAATTCTTAAAAAATTTTCATTGAAGAAAATGACACCTAGAATAATTTTTCTACAAGCAAACACACTCGGTTATGCTGACTAGTTACAAAGAGGAAACACAACAGCAAATAAGTATTTAAAACGGTTGTGGTAGTTTCTTTCAATATCTCTGTTCTCTGTGAAGGTATTTGGAATCAAATCTGTAATTCTGGGTTACGATTTCAAATATTAGTAACTTATATAGGAAATTGAAAGATTAAGAACATTCACTAAGATCACTGATGAGGAATCGTGGCGTATTCCGAAACGGCCGTCTGATTTGTCCGTCTCTATATACTCTGTTGTTGTGATGACTACATATGTATATACGTTCTTTAAGCCTGTTTTACACAACTTGAAATAAAACTTTTTTGGGTCATCGATGACCCAAAGCAAAACTTAGTTTAGTTTCCAAAAAAAGTAAACAAAAATTTAAAAAAATGGGGAATTGGTCGATTGGGCTGGCACCTCCCATATCATATCCTTTCACAAACGAATTTAACCACATTCTCATGTTTCCCTTTTGAAATTTTTATCCACAAAAGTGTAAAAATATAAAACACGAAGGCATAAATCAAATTCATTTTGAGTATTTGTGTAAAGTACAAAAATGCATTAATGTCAACTGCAATTGTGTAAAAAAACTCAACTGTGCAAAAACATAGAAAAACACATAGCAACAACAACAGCAAGAACAGTGTTAAGTTGCTCGTGAAACAATGCTATAATTGTGGTAAAAAGCACCACGTCATAAAAGAAATAACAAATAACAAAAATACAACTACATATACTACAATTGTATTGCACGGAAAAGAAAACATCAAACGAAGACGAACAATTTGTTGTTTTGTACTTGAGGCAACAACAACAAAAACAAACAATAAGTTTAAAACCTTAAGCAAATACAAGCACGACACTATGTGCATGAGTATGCACGCTACAGCAAAATCAATTGCTCTTCCAGTTTGCTGCGCATTTAAAGAGCATCTTTTAAAAGCAGTTTGAGTTGGGCATAAAAAAAATCAAAAATATTTTTGATTTTGAAAAAAATCGGCCAAATTTTTGATTTTTTTTTTTAAACTTTGAACGAAATTTTCTAAATGCAAGTTACATGGATCCGAAACAGAGGCTGATTGACCAAAATGTTAAAATTCTGGCCCCTCTAATTCGGCGAGTTTTCGACTACTACAACCAAATTAAACAAAACTTTGTGCATGTTTCAGCCCGATCGGTCTTGAGATATATGTATCTGAATATTATGTAGTGTCCAACAATAGAATTCTATATAATAATTAAATTTGCTAATTTGCTAAGAATGGAAAATGTCAGCGTTATTGTATTGGTGGGTGTGGCATATTTCATAGAAAAAAAATTGTAATCGAAATAAATTAAAAGTGCCATATATTGCCGAAGGCTCCTTTAATTTTAAGTTTAATTTTCAAAAAACCTTTGTGTATTTCACTTTCTGAAAAACTTGGCATGCTTCGAGAATTCGAAATCGAAATCAGCGCATCTAAATCTATGGAAAGTGACTGTCAAAACCCCGTTGAAAAAGGTTTTTTTTAATATTTTTAATTTGTAAAAAAAAATTTTTATCGGGCTGTGTAATTGAAATCCAACTTTTTAATTTTTGGTTTTCAACTTGATGTCTTTTAGTTTTGTGTTCGACTGTAAAAACAAGAACGATCGTAAAAATGCCTGCCACCCTTTCGCTCTTTTTTATATATGGTACACAATTCAATGCAATAAATTAAAGAAGAATAGAATATTTCAACTGCAACCAGGGCCGGATTTAGGGGTATTGACGCCCTAAACAGTTTTAGCTTTCGGTAGAATTTAGAATTCGGTAACCACCAGGCTTTCAAATCCAACTCAATCCTACCTCATGTTGAAATCAAACCTGCACCTGGTTTTTTGAAAAGCTCGGGATCAAATTTTTTCAGGAGCATTTAAACGACAGTGCTCCGGGGCATAATAGAAGAATTATTTTTACTAATTTGGTAGAGTTGCGAAAGAATAAAATATTTTTGAATGGTTAGATGATCACGAAATTGATTTATCTTTATTGTTTGAAGCATCACAAGTGATTTTAGCAATTTTAGCTACACAAATGAGTGTGGATTGAGCCTTTTCCGGATTAAAATTTATGTGGTCTCGCCCAGTGAAAACAGTGCGCATAATAAACGATGAAAAACTACAGGGACGATTCAGAGAAATGACACCAAAAACATTTTTCAATTTAATTTAAGACACACCCACTTTCATGTAGTTGCAATGAGAAACACAACGAAAATAAGTGTAAAGAATAACTGCGAAGGTTCATTTCATCATCTCTATTCAGTAAACAAATTTATCATTTATCCTGTAATTCTGAATTACGATTTAAAATTTAAGTAACTCATGACGTTTAAGTACAGTAGGACGTTAAAATAGCAAAAAGAACCATCATAAGATCACTGATGAGGAATCGTGGGCGGATTTCGAAACGCCGGTTTAGTTGACCTTTCCCATACCTTTGACAAAAACGTTCATTAAGCCTGACAAAATCAATCAGAAAAACTGTTCAATTTCATTGTGCAACAGTAATTATAATCCTTACGTTTTGGCAACGGTTACGTAAAATAGATAAAAAAAAAAGATGATATACGTGTCTCTGCGTTTCTGTGGGAGTGTACTTTTTTCCCTACAACCCACTACCATATAGTTTTCGTGTTATGGCATAGTTTTCGGGCTACGCCGCAAACAAATAATTGCAAATTTGAATCTCAAAACGGTGGATTTCGTTGTCATTGTCTAAAGATGAAAAGTACTGAAAGATATGGGAAATATTTCATCTTAAATAAGCGACCCCCAATATGCCATCAACCCCCCATTTCCCCAAAATGACGAAAAAGCCCATTTTTCTAACTTTTTTCATCACAACTCCCAAAATATTGACTTTTTCAAATAAACAAATAACACTATGCAACAAATTCAAAGTCATGGAATCCGGACAAAGATCCGTTTGCAAAAGTTGAAAGTATGCATATAGAGTAAAAATCCCTAGAGGGTATTGTAGTATTAGCTTGAGTTTTGGTTTTATGCGGGCCTAAAGATGGCCCATTTCCAACATATTAACTATAATAAACCATAACAGAATTTGTTAAGTTTGAATCTGAAAGTTTGAATTTTGTGTGTTCAGAAAATTATAGTAAAAATTTCCGTAGAACATGTTAACCCATTATCATCCTTTCTTATGGGTCTTTCCTGTTTTTTTTTTTTTTTTTTTTTTTGAAAAAGTCACTTTTTCACCCATTAAGAGGGTTGATAGAGGGTTAATATGTTGTTGAAATATGTTGCCCATAAAATTCTATTATAAGTCAATGAACAACAAAAATTGGTTAACTTGGTTTTAGAAAAAATAGTCACTAAAAAAAAAAAATTATTCTAAAACTAAATTTCTAGAATATATAGGTATATTTATCATAGAATATATAAAATCTTCCTCCCCAATATTTTTTCCGGCTACGACACTGTATAACGGTAATATTGTATATACGAAAAACAGAAATTAGTTTCCATACAAAAGTTGTTATAAAAATTAAACTAAAATTAAAGAAAACTCTTTTCCTCTAAAATATCTGTGGTAAAAATGGAAAACAGTCGAACTCGACATAATGTGGAAAATATTTTGTCATATATTTTTATTTATAAATATTAAACTAAAGTGAATTTTTAAATAATTTTTAGAATTTCGATTTGAGCTTACAATTTTTTGGGACAGTGCTATACTTAGTTTCTTCAATACTTCTATTTAAAGCTATTAACTCTTTCAGTAATTTGTTACCATACGGTAACACTCACTTTAGCTGACATAAAACAGATGCAATACAAATTTTTTGGTAGGTGTACTTCATGATTTTTGATTGCCAAATATTTGAAATTCAGTGCTTATGCTTTTTTTTAAAAGAGTTTTGTTTTTGAAGTCAAGTCAAAAATCTGTGTGCAAAAATTGATCATCAAGTATGTTTGCATTATTTTAATAAAAAAATCAATAATTTATTGCTAAGTGGGAATATTACTTTTCAAGTATGTTTGCAAAATATAGGAAAATATAAAAATCTAAAAATTGAGGAAAAAGCCTTAACCCATTTTTGTGTAGAACAAACATGGATATGCAGAGGTTTGAAACATTTTTTAATTTATTATAGAAGTTGTAGGTAATCATAAATTTAACACAAAAGTTATCTATCAAAAGCTCTATTAAAAATATATACTGAAAGGGTTAATGGGGAAGGCCAAATAAAGGAATATGGGGATCTTTTTATATTAATTTTTTTAAATGCCAACAATATTTCATTAATTTTTATTAAAAAATATTGAATGGTTTTGAAGATATGTTCACGTCGATTTTTCAAGAACGGATTTATGAGTATAATTCTCGTCGCACGTAGCGTTTTTTTATTTTTATTTTGCACAAAATGGCGACTGATTGAAAATTTTTTCATATTTTCGACCCTTTTATTTTGTTTCAAAACAGCTTAAAAAATTATAAAAATTAAAAAATTTGAAAATCAGCAACGCTCAACAATAGCCACTGCAAAGACGAACAAAACTTGAAAACTTCAGTCCATCTACTTCGGTCTACTTACTATCACTCAAATGGCTGTAACTCAGGCAATTTTTGGAATTTTGACTTGAATATTTTTATATATATAAACTTTTTTGAATATATAAACTTTAATTTACCGGCCACTGTGACCCGTCACAGTTTGGTTAACAACTAAATAAACTTAAGCTGTTATTCCTTTTTACCACAGATATATATTTAAAAATAGAAGATTGGAAAGGTAAAATTGATAATTTTTGTTACGTTTGTGGCCATTTTGAGCCAGCCACATTCAGTGCAGAATGCATTGAGATATCAGAAATGTACTTTAATCAAAAAGTGATTTTAAATGAAGCAAAGTGCTATTAACAGTGAGATTGACTTGAACACAAAAAAGGCAAAGGAAAAAATGTATATTTCTATTTCAAGTGTTCAGTTTCTATTACCACATTCCACCGTTATTCCTGTACCAACAAATCGAAGCCCTGATCTTCTATCAGCAATTAATGATTATATACAATACTATCAACGAACTTCCATCAAGTTCCATCTGTTACAAGTTAAACCGAATAACCCGGAAAAAATTATTCTTTTATAACATTTTAACTATAAGGGAGAAGCTATAGAGTTAATAAATCATTTAGGATGTGAGTGCTTAGTTTAATTAACATTATAATGTTTATTTTGTGATGTAAAATATATTTTTAATTTGGCAAATACTTTTAAAGACACATTTGTTCACTGAGTATCAGAGGTGGAAATTCATAATTAAACTGATGTAATTATAAAAAATGCTTTTTTTATACAAAAAACCCAAATTAAATCAATTCATTTGTATGCGGCATAACTAACGCTCGTATCTATACAGTTTTTCGCGGTAGTATACCGCTTTTTCAACTCCAAAACCGCATACCGCCTTTTTCCCCAAAATACCGCGTTTATACTAAGAAAAAAATATAAAATTTTTGAACACTACGAAATTCAAATTTATCAATCACAATGCAAAACGTGTCAGAGAACAAGGGCAACTCGTTGCAAGTATACCTTTGAAAGAAGTGGAAACATTGAAGGCGATGTAACTTGAAATATCCATGCGTTGATTTCTATACATATATACTTCATAGAAAAGCCGGAATCGCTTCGTCAAATTTCTTCAAAGAACAAATTCAACACAACTACAAAAGGAAATATGAAAATGGAGAACGAAGACGATTTAGATGATGGATAAATTGCTTTCCTGGTAAATTTTCAGTGAAAAAAATTGATACCGCGAAATATACAGTTTTTTTCAAATCGATTTACAGTTTTTTAAAAATTTTTGGTAGAAATATACAGTTTTTGGTAGGAAAAAAGATACGAGCGTTAGGCATAACCCGAAACTAGGTCATAACACGAAAACTTTATAATAGTGGATTGTATAGAAAAAGTGTACTCCCACAGAAACGCAGAGACACGTATATTATTTTTTGTCATAACCTAGAGATTATCAAATTTTTCTGATTCTGTTATACAGTGTTATTGGTGAAACAAAATTATTGCCTTTCTCAGTAAATTAACATTTGGTCCTATTTAATACATTTTCTTTTAGATGTTAAAAGAACGGGATTGGAGAACTCTACCTGAAATAAAGAAGATTGTATAATATCTCTGAGTTAAGTAATTCGGCCTTACCATACATATACCCAAAGTTATAATTTTAAGGATAGTAGAAGAGTGCTAAATTTAAATAAAACAGGCTGTGACATCTGTCCTAAAACGGCGAAGTTGCTTGGCCATTAAAAACTGCTTAATTTTTATGAAATTACTAGTGGATCTAAAAGGGAATCAATTTCAGTGCTGTTTATCCTTACAAACGTATCTTTCGCACTATCATTAATCAAATGCGGCTTGTAAAAATTTTTACGGAAAAAAGGGAACATTTGTATTTGTTCCATTTTTACTCCAAGACAATAGAATGCCAGTTTTACGTGCATATATTATTTGTGCTACATTAACTCCCAGCCTGACGAAGGAAAAAAAATAATTCTTAAGGTTATCAATGTTAAGCAATAATTATTACTGCTGCAAAATAACAAAAGAAGTGTCCTTTCTAATAAATAAAAAAAAAAATAATTTAATTTTGCACTGAAAATTTTGGATCTAGTGAAAATCGATGTTTTGAGATATCGCCTATTTTGTGTAAAATAATTTCTGTTTGATTTTGATGCAATGTTTTTAATCTCAGAGACAGTTAATACAGTACTTAAAACAAAGAAAGGCAAATTTTAAAAATATATCATTAGCAAACCTGTATTTTGATCGTTTTGTACTTAAGATTTTCTTCAAAAACTAACTTTGAGTATAACAGCATCTTAAGTAAAATAAAGGGTTTTCCATTAGGGACAATTTCGCGTTTGATATTGTCTTTGAGCTCGTCTAAAGTTGCTGGCATTGATCAGTGACTTGATATAGCCCTATAAAAAGAAATCCAATGGCGTTAGATCGCATGAACGAGGCGGCCATTCCACCCGACCATTTCTCGAGAAAACACGTTCACCAAATTTGCCTTTCAGTAAATCGATTGTGACACGTACTGTGTAGCTAGTGGCACTGTCTTGTTGAAACCGCATATCGTTGATGTCAAGTTTATCCAATTCTGGCCACAAATAATCTTCCAACATAACACGATAGCGCTCTCCATTGACGGTAACATGACGGTCGTTTTCGCTGTAAACGGGCTCGTGGTGGTCATATGACCGAAATTCATTCATAAAATGTAATGCTTGCACTACACCCACAATAAATTTGAACTGAATATCTCAAAAAATTCTGTGTTTTATTAATAGATAAAATTGTTATGTTCTTAATGGAAAACCCTTAAAAGTTTTTTACTCAAATGTAAATTTTAAATTTATTGAGATATCCAAAAATATCAGTTAAAATCTTTATGAAACATTGGAACATATAACTAACCAAAAAACATTTTCACTTAAGATATTTTGGCATGCATTTGCATCTGTTTGACAAAACATATGTTATAAAGTAAAGTAACATAACTTTGCTTAAATGCGGTATTTTTAGACGAAGGTTGAATAGAAATAAGCCTCTTGAAAAGGTGAATAACAATAGCTTAAATCGACTTAAGCTACTCTAATTTGTTGCCACAGCTACATATATAAAAAATAAGGGAAAGTAATGCATTTCAGTGTTTGAAAAGATGCACTTCAACGCTTCCACAAATGTGCATCACAATCACTCTGATGTGCATCTCTCTGCCGTTGGGTGGTTAAGTAGGAAAGAAAACGAACCAACAGTTTTTGAAAATAAGCACCACTTCTCTCATACACACACATATACTTATACAAATACATGCACAACCAATGTAGAAAATCATATACGGCAGTAATGCGTACACAATGAGCACTTAAACAAGAAACTGACGATGCCACCCACACGCCCCCAAGAGGGCGTAAGAGCATAAACACAATAAAGCGTTGTAACATCCACACACACACACACACACACACAGAGCCATACTGAGATTTTTACATATTTTTTGTGAATGTGTGTGTGTTCACCAAAATTCAACGATGCGGATGTGTGCCAAAAATGTTTTTTCCACGAATTTAACTTGTTATAAAAATATACATATCTTGTAAATACATATTGTTAGATATTTTTTCGTTTTTTTTTTATCTCAAATAAAAAAGGGTATAAAACGTTTCTACGAGATTATACCTACAAAAATAGATCACGCTAGGTAGTGGATGAAGAAGCGAAAGTTAAGTTTGAGGTAGCAATGAATTTAGCAAATCAGCGCAAAAGCAATTTATTTTTATATAAATTGTTACATATGCATATCTTCAAGATAAACACTCAAATGCTTTTACAACAAAAAACACTGAAATGGGGTGCATTCTAATTTACCTTTAGTTGCTATCGTTGTGATATGTTAACTTAACTATAAGTATAGCGCACAGTGGGATTAAATGTTATAAAATACACAAGCGCCTTAGGATCATTGTTCTACTTACTTAAATAATATAAGTGGTAGATTTTCAGGAAGTACTTTATGTAGTTTATGAGATATATGTAGTGATATTGTGCCATAACACTTAGTGGTAGTAGTATCATAGTGTTTCAAATGAAATTTCATATGTTGTAGGATATGTAGGCAAGAGTTATTACTCGCTTGATCTCTAGGCTAGGTTGAGACCAATTAAGTTTATAGCTGCCTTTTCCTTCTTGATGTGAGTAAATTAGATTATGAATATCTGATAATTTTCAATTTCAATTCAAATACCATTACTTTTCAAAAGAGGACGCAAATAAAGAAATCTGACAGTTTGTCTCATTAATCTGAGGAGAATCCCCATATTTTAGTTTAAGTCAAGGACATAACTATTATAAGAAATATTTGAAAAAAGTGCAGATACCCATTATTTTTAACCCTTATAAATATTTCTTAAAAATAAGGATTACCGCAACCAATATTTTATTCTGGTTACCCATAACCAATATCGCAACCACATATTTATATTTGGTTGCCCATACGTGGTTATGCGAAAATCAGTTTTATATATTTGGTCATATAAAAAGATTTTTTTTTGGTTTTTGACACAAGATGGTGTTAATCGCCATACATATGGCACCACTTATTTGTTAAACGAATACACGCGTTTGAAAGTTGACATTTCAGGCTACATTTTATGTGAAAACAGTTTAGTAGTTCGTGATGCTACGTACGCTACGTGATGCTTTTTACTATAAAAAAGGTAAAAACGCTGCAAAAACATTCCGAAAAATTTGTGCGGTTTACGGTGAGGATACTTTAACAGAACGTACCGTTCAACTATGGTTTGCTTGATTCCGTTCTGGAAATTTCGATGTCAAAGATGCACCTCGCTCTGGCCGGCCAACAACTGAAAAAGGCGATGAAATTTTGTAACTGGTGGAGCAAGACCCGCACACAAGCTGTCAGGAGATAGCGGAGGCACTAAGCATGAACCACATGATAGCTTGGAATCATTTAAAAAAGCAGGATATTCAAAGAAGCTCAATGTTTATGTGCCACATGAATTAACACAAAGAAATTTGATTGACCGAATCAGTGATACGCTGCGGAAACGCAAAGAAATCAAACCATTTTTTAAACAAACCATTACGGACGACAAAAAATGGATTAAATACGAGAATATTAAATGAAAAAAATCATGGTCAAAGGCCGGTGACCCTGCACAAACGATTGACGGCAAACAAGGTTATGTTGAGTGTTTGGTGAGATTGAAAGGTAATTGACTATTATGAGCTGCTACAACCTGGCCAAACAGTCGACTCTGATCTCTACCGCTCACAACTCGACCGTTTGAACGAAGTGATCAAGAAAGAGCGATCAGAAATAGCCAACAGAAAAGGTGTTGTATTCCACCATGATAGTGCCAGGCCACACACATCTTTGATGACCCGCCAAAAATTGACTGCGCTTGGCAGCCTTTTCAGACAGTATTGTGTCCTTTTCTAAAAAATGTTGCCCTCTGAGTGGAAAAAAATATAACACTTTTGCACTCAATTACATGACGGGTGAAAATGTTGACCTGGAAATTAGCTGATTCTAACAGAGTTGCATTTTTATATTCTTTTCTTGCACTAAAAAGGCAACATTTTGGCAGCGTTGAAGGCAACATTCAAAAATTGTTGCCACCGCACGAGGCAAAAAAAAATGCAACATTTCATCGAGAAAAGAAAACGCTATTAAGGTTCCGCGAATATTATGAACATATTTACCTGAGTTGGTTCTCGAAAAAAGTGGCCAAATTAAACGAAACGAATGAAAAACAAATTATCGAAGTATCACAGTGCGTAAAATTTTAAGAGCAAAATTTTTTAGAAGGTATTAATCCTCTGTGGACCTTCTTAATGGGGTAAAGGGTGAGGAGGCTCAACTCCGAAATCGAATTGTGTAAAATTGAATAAAATGCATTGACGAAAAGCTTCAATGAAGAGAAGTCCTACATTCTTTTTTTTTTTTTTGAGGAGCTGAGTGTTAACGAGTGTTTTATACAAGAACGCAATCTCTAATCGCTGCTCTCATTCCCAATTTTTTCTAGTACGGAAATGCTTTTCGGCTCAGCTGTATCTCGTTGTAGTGCGGGAATGCACCTAATAATAACATTTATTGAGTTCTTGGTAATATTTAAATTGTATAAATGCATATTAATGTTAAGCATGGAACTATAATATATTATTTTGTTATAGTTAAATCCTCTAGCCAGCCAATCTGTTATCAGAATAATCGGAATCAGAATAATGCTTAAACCTAAAGTAACATAAGAAACTTATAATCCCTTCACATATAATTTCTTACATAACAAAAAATAGTGTATAAATGTAAGTATATTTAAGGTGGTGCAAAAGTTATTTATTTCATATATTATTTGTGAAGTACAACAGAAGTATATATGTATATATGTACACAAACCATGGATCGCTTAACTCCTCAAGACCGCGGAATAATTAATCCAATCAAACCATTCCAGAATTATTTCTTTGCAAAATAAAAAAAAAAATTATTTAATATTCTGAAAGAAAAGATCATGAAATATTCGTGATTCTATTGCGAGAATTTTTTTCAGGCACTAAACACGCAAGAAGTAACCTTATAAATTTAAAGAATTGTGTAGGTTAGGAAAAGAATATAGGCTAATAATTGATAAGAGGTCATACCATTACCGGGAATCGAACTAGTGACCCCACAGATCATAATATGGCACTCTATCACCAAGGCTATATGCAGTTACGGTGACCATCCGTTCAGTATAATACAAAGCAGTACTATTTGTAAAGACTTCGCTCTGTACGATTTTTTTTTTAATACAAAAAATAAAAATTGTTTGTATATTAGCATGTGCCCTGTATTTGTACTGTAATGAGACAATTAACTCGGGAAGTACATGCATATTTTTTATACGTAAAGGTCATGCTTCGTCGAAACGACGACGGCATTATTCAAAGTGGTCATACACATGATCTATACACCTATAACTTTGAAAGTTGATTGGTTCTCATTATTTGGTTAATTTATCATATAGAAAAACAACAATTGACATTTTTTTAATAACATTTATTCACAAATTAAATATTTACCAACACTTACTTAGAAAGAAAAATTGTAAAATGTAAACATGCGTCGTCGAATTGACGAAGCATGTCCTTCCTACTTAGTTATTATCAAGAATAACATTTTTTATTAAACAAATTCATAAGTCTGAGATATATGTTGGAGCAAAATATAAACTTGTTCCTAGATTGTAAATTGTTTTAGCTTTGGCAAAACTTTCAATAACAATTTTTCGAGAATATGAAAAATTGATTGTCACTGTACGAATATCAAATATAGTTCTATATTTGTCTTATTCGTGAATCACTTCTCTTTTGAGGGAAAAGAGAGAAGGCAGATCTGCACACGAAATGTAATTTGAAAAGAGGAGAAATGAACTGGAATAAAATTTGCATTCGATACTCAGATCTGTTGGTGTGCAAAACTGAATTTTTCTTAAATAAAAAATTAAATAGAAATTATTTAATTTCTATCATATAAGAAAATCAATGAAGATTTATAGTTGATATTGTGTATAAATATTTTTTTATGTTATTTTATTTATTTTTTAAGCTTTTTGTTATTATGTTTTAATTGTCAGGAATAAATATACACTGACTGCTTTTAATTTTGAATTGAATTTTAAATAATTTATTTATTATATATTATTAATTTATAAGATTTATTTTTAACAAATAAGTAAAAATTGGTTACAATTGCTTTGGGTTTTTTTTTTTTGCTCTGTTTTGTATTTTGATGTCAAAAATATGGTCACTGTATATATACTTGTTCATTTATCATATATTTATTCAGACTTTTACAATAAATTCTAGAGCAACATAGAAAATTGAGATTAAGGATGGCAATAGAAAATTTTACTTCAATATATAGGATATCAATAATTTGTAATTCACATATCAATAGTACTCTAAATATGAAATTTTAAAACAGAGTTTTGTTTAGCTGAAAATTGGTATCAAATAAAGAATATATACTCTGTCCTTCTGCTCCTTCATCTTTACAGCTTCATAAGAAAATAACCATAGATTTTTATGAGTGTCTTAACAGAATAATTCAATAAATCCAGCGATGTTGATGAATATTATAAAGAATTAATTTAAAAAAAAATGGTGTACAGTGAGTAGGTTCCGAATTTTGTCGCTGTTTTCCATCGTTGCACCGCAGTGTACATTGTGTACCAACTACCACTTTTCTTAATTCCCAACAAGTAAGTAGTAAATAGAGATGCTCATTCAGCTACAGCAGCACCGCCAGCACCTGCAGTAGAAATGGTGACAGGAACGATAGCAGCAGCCCTGTGAATTACTTTATTAGTATCATGTTGCGAAGAAAAAGGTTCACGACGAACTTTATACACCGCAACCCAATTTGCATTTGTGGCCAGCAATTGAGTTTTTACTGTGCACACTCACAGTGTGCCCTCATTGCTGGTGTATTTCAACCCCACTGCAAACTACGAACTGGGTGACATACGTACATCTACTTTAAGGGCATTAAGTTAAAAAAAAAACATTTCTTCTTTTGCTTGCGTTTAGTTTTATTTGGTCTGCTCATAGAAATGAAAGAAGAAGCTGTGTTTTTTTTGTGGGTTTGCACTGTATGTGTTATTGTACTTCTCCTTCTACATATATAAATACATGCATGTATATACTTATTTGTATACATTTGTTTGTACATAGAAGAATGAAGCGCAATAGACTTTTATCTTGCAAGTTTACTTGAGCGTGTTTTTGCACTTGTAACCACTTTACCCACTTTGTGTAACGATCAGGGCATATCTTGTTCCAGTTTACATATTAAAGTATTTTTGCAAGTGTTGCTTTAAAGTGGATGTTTTATAATGTAAGAGCGTATGTGAATACACATGTACCTAGCTAAATATTAAGACATTTTCATCAACTTTATAACAATGCAATACATAGGTTATTAAATGAAAATGGTCAATTGTCAATTTGACACATCAATCTAAAAATAATCTTCAAAGTACTTAAATCATTCATTGTGAAAAATTTCTTGAAAGGCTAAAAGCCTTTGGTTAATTGATTAGTAGCCCCACTAGATTAGGGTTTCCAACTGGATTAAAAGAAAAAGATAACATTTAAAGTAAAAAAAATAGTACTATTAATAAAACACAAGTTTTGCACAATAAATGAATGTAAACGTAAATAATTGAATTTTATTCAAGCTTCCGATGATATCTAATAATACGTAGCCTACACCTTTAGTGTTCAGCTATAAAATAATATTAAAAAGAAACAAAAAAATATTCATATGAGGAAATATGTTTTGAGATCAGAAGATTGTTAATTTTTATTTGAAATTGTATTTTTCAACTGATTGCACTTTTTCAGTAAACTTGTTTTTACCAAAGCTGTTTTATAAAATTCATTGCATGGTTTTTCTTTGAAGTTAAATTTGGTTATCAATATATTCTTTATGGACTCAACAGAGAGACGATTTCTCTCGTCAGTCCACCTAGCATTCATCATGGTAAAGATTCGCTCCACATTGGCATTATGTGGCAATAAGTATTGGCATATGTCAAAAATTAAGAATTTTGTTCAGTATTTTTAATTAAAAAAAACTGCACCCACTTTTCATGCGACAGTTTTTCAGAAAAATAATATTATGATAAAACGTTTTTATTGCTTCAAATTGGTTAATGCATTTGGTATCATCAATTGATATTCCTTTCATTGATAAAAATTTCTATACACTTTTCTATGCTTGACCACTCTGGAAGGTGGTCAAGACACTTACAGTCAAACAAACTAAAATTCTGAAATTGTGTAGACCATTGGTCCAAATATTTTATAGCATTAGAGTAAGCCTCGAAAATTTTAGTTTTGAAACTATCATAATATTGAGACATTTCAGAATTCGCATTTAATATCGATTTTACTGACAGTGGCACAAAATTGTTGTGTAATCTACCTTCTAAAATGTTTTTAGCATTTCTTAAAATACTCATTGTTTCTAGTATTGAATTATTTTCTCTTTCCATTTTCATTATGCTTGTGTTGAAAACAAAAGCCAGTGAGTGTAAAAAGTTTAAGTACGCTTCAGATAAGAAGCTTTGAAAAAACATTTTAATTGCAGAAGGAGATTCTTCAAGCTACAAAAAGTATGCTTTAAGCGGTTTATAAATTTTTATAACTTTTTCAATTACTGGGAAAAGTGACAACTAGCGAGTTTTTGAATAACTTAAAATCTGTTTGTAGTCCACACTGACAAAATCGCAAAAATCTTTTAAGCACTCCGTCCGTACGGTGTAAGTAGAAAAGTACTGGTAAATTTTATTTAGAATATTTTCAATATCAATTTCCCAAAAATCAATAGCATACTGAAAGCAATTGGATAAAATATGGGCGGGACACCCAACACCGATTAAGTTTTCTATGATACACATTGTTCTTTCCTTTTCTATTTATACTGCCGTCGTGTGAATTTCGTGAATTGTCACCACAAAACGCTATACATTTCCCAAAAATGTTAAATTCTTTCAAACAATCTAAAATTATTTGGTTTATTGTTTCAGATTTCTCATTTGAAACAGACTTAAAATCTATCAGTTTATGGCAAATTCCAAATTCAACGTCAAAGTACTACAAAGTATTACAAAGCAAAACACTTTAATTGCATTATGGTTACTGCCATCAGAGCATACTCCAACAACATTAATTTCCCGATCTTTCAGACCATTTTTTAAATCTTCCAAGGATTGTAGTGCAAGCGCTCCATTTACAATTGCCTCTGTTTTCGTCCTATTAGACCGAATTAAATTTGCAATTGTAGAATCCGCAAACAGTAAATTATTCAGCTTATTTGTACAATCGGCTGACTTATAGCTTAGATGGTGTTTTACTGTGTGATAGGCGAGTGTAACCTCACTAACAGATATTTGGTTTTGTTTGGAAGATTCCGGCGCAAACTTATCCAACACAGATGCTAACGTTGAGATTGCCGCAATGTCTTTTTTATGAATTTTCGATTCAACGTGCTGGACAATGTTGTGCCTCCCTATTTGAAACAATGAGAATCAATAGATGCCTATGCCCAGACAAACTAAAAACTTACCCTTATTTTCTATACAAATGGTCTTATTGCACCTGGTGCATAGCACTTTGGTATCCACCTTTGTTTTTTGGAATGCTGGATATTCTTTTTCGAACTTAAACTTGTACAAAGTTTACCACACCAAATTTGAACGAGATCGGTCGAAAACTCGCCGAGTTGGAAAGGGAAGAATTTTAGTCCCTGCTTCGAATCCTACTAACTAATCCTGTAACTAATCACCTATTGCATTTAGAAAATTTTGTCCAATGCTTGACTTAGTAAACTTTGATTTTTTAATTTAAAATTTAAGTTTTATAATTTCAGTCCGTGTTTGCTATAAGAAAGAAAAAGAGAGAAACATCAAAATAAATCAATGCTAACTTCGGATAAAAAAGTATTTTCGTGTATATTTTGATTGCTCTGGTTATTAATAAAATGTTAACCAATAGAAATACCGATTACTGGAACTGGAACGATTACTCAGACATTCACTTTGCTTGTAACTACATTTTTTTCCAACATCAATACAAGGATACCATCATTTCTGGAGTTTGCATCATGGGTGTTTCGAGTTTTTTTTTTTAAGTGGTTGTCGAGGGACACACTCAAACAAGTCTCACTTTTAGACCTCAAAGCTCTCAAAGGAAAACCCGTTAGCTTTCTTTCGATCCAAAAAAAAGTTGCTTTTTAAAAAAAAACTATTTTTTATTTTGAATTATAAAATTTTTTCTTTTTTCAAAAGCATGAAGAAATATCTATTGAAAACGTTTCGGACACAGTTTTTAAACGCAATAGGTGATTAGTTACATGAGTCCAAAATAGATGCTGTTTGACCAAAATGTCAAAAATGTAATATTACGGAGTATGTAAAGACTCAACTGTAAACAGTTGATTTTAATAAAAAATCAACTACATAATTGAAATCTATTAAAAACTACTAAATTTGTGAATCTACTAAAAAAAACTATGAAACGCGACGTAAAACTTGCTAAAACTACTAATTTAGTAGTAATCTACTAAAAATGCTGATGTTTCTTCCATTTTTTCGTTTCAATTTTAGTTTCATAATTGCCCAACATTCTCAATGTGATTTGCATCTGAAGTGTTGTTATCCCATTTTTCTCTTTCCAGGTTCTGCCCAAGAGGCTTCGATGTTTTGGGTCGTTGTCTTCCTCCAGTACCTAATCTCGATTTCGTAATCCATACCACTTAGCAGTAGAAGTTAAGAGTACAAGTTTTTTATATTCGAGACATATATTGGACATCCAGATTTCTGAAAAAAATAATTATTCTACCAAATCCATGCTTTGAAAAACATCCCCAAACGTGAAACTTTTCTGGGTCTTTTACTTATCGCTGCACCAGTTTATTGTCTTTAGTAGACCAGGCACGTTTAAAGGTTTTAACCATCCAAAATGAAGACTCGTTAGTAAGCACCACATTGTTCCAATCGTCTTCTATATGCTCGGTCGCCCACTGCTGACGTTTTTTTATTTCATTATTTATCAGCAAAGGTCTTGATGAAGTAGCACAATAAGAGATTTGGAATTTCTTTAAACGGCTTCTAATTGTATTCAGTGATACGTTGGCATTCTTTTTAGTCAGTTTTTGTCGATTAGTTTCTATGATATTATTGGATCAGCCTCAAATATATTGTTTATCATTGAACCCTCCTGTTTCAAAGTTACTCGACAAACGCCCCGATTCGGCAAGTCACCCACATTTTTATGCTCAGAAAAATGTTTATTCCATTTTTCCATGAATTTAAATTATTTCATACAGTTAGGCCGTACACGCTCTTTTTAAAAACACTGTATATTATCAAGAAAATGCCCGAAATTGTTAGGATCTTAGATTCCATTGGGGGACACCAGGCAAACAAAAGTTGTCGATTTGTCTCGAAACGATCTCCTCCATCTAACGCAGGGTTTATATAAAAATTCCTGCAAGATGTATGTAAAAGTTAGAAATAAGACTCTGTGTTGTGGCAACGGTGGACGTTTGAAATCAATAAATTCTTGTTTATTGAATGTTTGGAAAATTAAAAACTACTGTAAATAAAGTGGTAAGTTATGCGTGACCGCCAGATTATAGTAACTATCGTTCCAAGTAGAAAGTATAATTATAAGTTCAAGATTTCTTTCTTACTTACGAACTTAGCTAGATTTTTTTTCGTGCATTGGAAGATGGATACCGTATAACTCTTGTCTTACGGTTATGTCAGACTCCTGCCGACTAAACCACCTACTTCATCTCCTTCCACTCTCACCGAGGGGTACCCGTAGATATTCACCCCTATTGTAGATCACGTTAGAGATTGAATCTCTATTTCTATTGCCGTCTCTATTCCTACAATAAATGGTATTACTAGTTCTGATAGAGATGATAAAAGACAAAAACGATTTCGAACAAATTTCGAAATAAACATAAACACCTCCTGTATAACTAACTTATTAAATACCGATTTTTATCATCTGAGTTGGTGGTAGATATTGGTAAGCAACATCTCATCTGTGTCTTCAACTGAGGCCTTATTTTCATGTTAACTGGCCTCTTCAACAGAGTTAGACTGGTTCACTGTAGGGTCTAGTTTTTTCATGGAACTTGAAGTATTCATCTACCATATGTATAATAAGAACAATGACCAAAATAGAAAAAGAAACAAATTTTACGAAATTGCTCTTTTTATGTGGAATAAATAACAAGCGTCCTATAATATTTTCAAGCGTTGTGAAATGGGAAATCATATAAAAACTATTTTACAAAAAGTACCTATAGAGAAAATTAAAGTTTCTCGCTTTACACACTAAAACAGTTTTATTTGTATTTAGACAATTTGAGCCTCATAAACATCAATGCATAAAAGAAGGCGCAGTGGGCCCAAGTAAATAAATTTAACAAAAAGGACCTGTGGACTTTGAATATGCATGCATGAATGTGTGGTGACATATTTACAAACATACGATATATAAATGTATTCTGAGTATTTTTCTTTTCTATTTTATTTGAATATTTAGCTTCTTTCAGTTCTGACCTACATATCAAAATGTGTACATTTTTTGAAAACTTTAATTGTCATTCCTTTAAATGTCGAATTGTTAAAATAATTGAAGAATTATCTTCCATTGATTGCCAATGCGACAATGTGCATGCGATTTTCTGTTTTCGTTTTGGCATTACATAATTTGAAGTGCAACACAAAGTGCAATTTAAATGCACTCCAGCTCATTATCCGCCATCTTTTGTTATGACACCAAAGTACAAAAGCAGCACACCACTCTTGTGTTTAATGCCATTTTGTGCTCAAACAGAGTGTGGGTACTACAGATGTGATATCATATATAGATTGTTCATGTACAGAAGAACATGTGGGCCATTCCACGTTTTTACATGGACTCATTTTAAAATTCTCTTACTTAAAAATCTCTAACGCTTGCATAAGTATTTATTTTATTGGATTTTAAAGCTTGTGACTACCAACTCTTATGTAACAAACTCTATGTGGTCATAATAATTATAAGTTTTTTAAGAAAATATACATAATTTAAACGCCAGTCTGGCCAGCCTGTCTCTGTATATCTACATTGTTGTTAGTTTGACAAAAAAACAAATGTTAGCGCCCTATTAAAAAATCACTTCGATTTTTCGTTGCTGATAACTTTTAATTATAAAAAATATATTCACTTGCATTTGAACCCGTTCTACCTGCTCCCCCCATTTTATTACTCTACGCTAGTGATACAAAGAATGTCTGCATTCTTTCCTACGTGGGAAACATTTGCTTAATTTTGGCACTCGCGTTCATGTTCACATTTTTTTTTTTTGCATATTTTTAACGCATGTTTAAATTGAAAAAACTGCGCTCACACAAATTTTTTCAGAAATGTTTACTTCCGACAAAACGTACCTAAAAACGGGTACATCTGCTTTAATGGTATGAAAACAGTATGTTTTTTATATCTCCTTTCAAACCAAGAAACGGATATTATCAGCTGGACGTATGGTATTTGCTGATATGAAACCGTCATGTTTCTGTAACTTCGAAAAGTGGACGCACAATCAATAATAAGGAGAATGAGAACCCGTAATTCGTACCTTAACTCTTTTCTTGTCCTCTTTTCTGAATAAAATTTATTTCTATTTGAACTAAGTATATAAATAAAAATTATATAATTCTTGAATTAAAACACTTTGTAAATGTTTTTGTATATGAAACAAATTTAATAAAAAATTTAAAAAAAAAATTAAGCACAACGTTATTTAAAACTGGGGACAACATTTTTTATATATCAAAAAAAGGTGCGTTTATCTAATGAGCATAATTTAGGTTTTTGTCGTCCAAGAGGTACTTTTCTGAACTTTTTTTCACACCCAGAAAAATACCCATCTCTAAAACAAAGAAAAAGTTTCCTCAATTTGAATCCACTAAAATTTTTCTCGTTTATGTAAATTTTCCTCAAAATGAAGAAAAATGTGTTCCTTTGAAGCAAACATGGTGTTCAATTTGAAGTAAGTTATTTCTTAATTTTTGGAAATTTGGTCGCGGTGCTGCCCACCAATTGCAATAAAATCCTTAATTTCAATGATATGATTAAAACTAAAATGAAAGGAAAGTGAGATAAAAAGTGAGTAAAATACAGGAAAATATGGGTGCATATGAGCATCTTCATATATAATTTTTTCTAAAACTTAGGCCTTACAACGCGTCGCTGCATAAAATTTTAACTCAATAGCTTTTACGAATTACTTTGTCTATTGTTAACATAAATGTGCATGGAACAAAATTCAAGCACCATTTGGCTACGAAATAAAAGTATCAAAATATCATAAAGGGACAAAATACCTTATTTAGAATAAAACAAGGTGGCATCAGTAAACTTACATATCCTTTTTGCATAGAAAATGTAAGAAAGAGACGAATATACCTTACAAAATTTTGGTATACACAAAAAACTAGCTTTACTCTTTCTGCAACAATTCGATATGTAGATAATAGTCCGAACAAACCTTTTTTTCTGCAGTTGCATTTGATTTTTATTTTGCAAATCATGTTGCCAATTGCCAAAAAATTAAAGAGAAAAATACAAAATTCTGTAAAATATGAAACAATTGGTGTATAAACAAAACGTTGGCTTTAAAAGTTTAGATTGATTGCAAAAGTTCTTGCTGGTGAAAATTATAATGCGTTACAATCCGATGTAAAATTAAGCTCCAGCGATATAAATTTATTAAAATAGATCGAGGTTTCTCGTTGTAAAAGAATGTTCGGGCTAAGGATCGGTTATCTTTTATATTTGAAAATTTATGATTGTATATAGTAATTTATTATAATGCAATGGAATAAAAATGATACATAAATATTTTTTAAAGTTATTATGATTTTTAATAATTTTTGAGGCCATTTTATTCGTGATTTTGTAAGTTTTTTAGGTCAATAATTCGAGGCTTGATAGCACCCTCTCCTTTCCCGGCTAAAATTTTAAAAAAGTTTTTTTTTTTACATTATAATAGTCCATTACTATGGAATAACCTCCATACAAAAGTACTGGCAATATTCATACAACGAAAGTATATTGTTGCACACATACATACAAGTATACATACATATATTTTCAAGCTCATTAATTGAAAGGTTAAAAAACAAAATTGGAAAGTATTTTTAGAATACTCAATAAATATATATTTTAAACGATTTGCATTTTAGTCAAGGACTCAATTGCGTTTTCCGAGCTAAGTATATATCCGCAGACGATTACAAATGAAATGATGGCAAATTTGGCAACATATTTGGTAGTTTCTATTTAAAAAAACTAAAAGCCCAATAACGTTTTAAGTGCACGCGAACTTCTACATAAACACAGAAAATATTTTTCCGAGCCAGTTAATCGCTTGTTAATGTGTTCACATTATCAAACAAAACTGTTAAGGCAAAACTGTGGCCAGCTTTGACTGTTTTTCTTCTTTTTTTTGTGTACACATTATCAATTTTGTGTGACTGTCAAAGTTTTGACCGCCGCGACGCGCCGGTAACAGAGAAACCGCCTCATGATTTCCAGCATCATATGCGCTCTCTCCTTTTTTTGTCTGATTAAATATTCAGAGCGTGTAATATCGCATAAAGGTCATTTAATTAATAGTATTCTATGAATTCTTTTAAGAAGAATTTAATTATCTTTAATTTTCTTTAACTTTATTTTAACTTAAACCAAAACAACCAAAAAGCAAACGCACAGAAAAGTAAGGCATATACATCTAGAAAAAAGTCTTTAGTTGGCATCTTTGCATATTTCATTGAGGGAAATTTAGGTTAAAGTGGGGTAATGAGTTACACGTTTTGATTTGGTCTCATAAATGTATGGAGAAATGCTAATTTTTGAACATGTAATGACTGTATTCTGTAGAGTTTTCAAAATCTGAAATTCCTATAATCGCGGATTTTTAATATTTTGATTTTTTTTTTATAAAACATTTTTACATTTGCCACCTTGGTAACTTTTGGACTTTTTCAGAATGGTGGGGAAATGTGTTGCACTTCTAAAAATTCGGCCATAAAAGGCATAAACATCAATTTAAACCGATTTTTATGTTCAATGAAGTCTTCTAAATTGCAAATAAATGTTAACTGAGCAATAAAATCTTTCTTTTTGGCATAAAAAGACCTCCAATTCATGAAATTTCTAATGAAAAAACAAAGGATTTTTTTATTCAATTGTAATTTTATTGATAACTTAAAAAATGAAGAATTTGTAAATGCGAAAGTTGTTGGATTAAATACTAATTTTGTTAAAAAAGCAAGTCTTTGCGCTCTTGCTTCAAATACATAAAGTTGTTAGGTACGATTTAACCCATAAAACAGTTAGGAAATACGGTAAAATAGCATCAGTTGAAGTTGAAACCCAAGAGACTTCATGTGACTCCAAGTGTAATCAGTCAAAAAATCTGTATTCTCATGACTGAAAAAGATTTCATTCCCTTATTTCCACAAGACACTTCCACAAGTCTCCAAACAAAAAATTCTAACTACATTTAGTATCCTGGATTCAAATTTGTTGTTCAATAACTGCAATCACAAATTAAACTCTGCGAATCACAAAAATCCCCTGAATACGAAAAACTTCAAGTGCTTATAAAAAAAAAACTAAATTGTGTATTAACGAACACAAGGCAGAAGTGAAACTTCTTGTGAACTAAACGAAACACAAGCAAATAACAAGCAAATGAAATTTTTCAATCGCTAAATTTTTTACTTCATTGGCTTGTGTTTTTTAATTTCATTTGCTTGTGTTGTGTTTAGTTCCAAAGAGGTTTCACTTCTGCCTTGTCTTCGTTAATACACAACCAATTTTTTTTTTTGGGATTAATGCTAGAACAAAAATTGCAACTCTGTACCGTTAATGTCGATGACAATTGTAGACGAACTCTTTTTGTGTGCGACATCTTCATGTAATTCCTTGGACATTTGCGCCATCTGTATGTGAAATGTATAACTGTCATAAACTTTAAGATGACGACGCTACACATTATTCTTTCTGCCATAGGCGTGTGTGTGTGTAATTAATATGTTATATTGAATTAAAACTATTTATGAATCGTTTATTATTTAGTTTGCTCGTGAATTCACTTACGGAATATTGATATTTAGCCCCTCATGCACATTGCTCGACAAAATTATGTCGCATTGCAAACTTACGCTTGACGTCACATCCGGTTGGTTTTACTCTAGGGCAAAAGAAAAGAAGTTTCACTTTAAAAAAATTTTAAACTGACTTTATGGCTTTTGATTACTTTGTACGTCTACTTTTATTTAGTGCTTGAATCATTCACGTCCGAAATGATGAACTGAAATTGGTCACATAGTGTTATTGTTCATTAAAGTGACTTCAATGGAATTAAATTTAATGCATTCTTTTACAGCTCTAGTAATCAACATGAATAAATTTTACACAAAAATTAGCGTGTAGTTGTGGAGATTTATCCCCTTTTCCCTCCTCTACCGACGTCACTGACAGTGAATTATATTCTTTACTATGAAACTTTATTATGAAACCTCTATTTAGAAATGAGACTTCCCTAGAATCAGCCAGTGTAATTTTAATTTAATAAAAATTATTTAACAGATATGATGAATGTTTTTTTTTTAAATTAAAAGTATTAAAGTAAAATTTATGAAACATATTGTGAAAAAATGCGCTGTGCAATGATGATACATCCGAAATAATTTTTATTGAATATTAAATACAAACAAATAGCAGCCCCAATTAAAATTTTATCTCTGGCACATTTTACTATAATTACACAGGCTTGCAAAATTTAATTTTTTTAAGATAATCTCAAGTAGAGCTTTCCGATATTTATTTATGCTCTGAATCAGAATCGAGATGTAGAATTTTTCTATTACATCAGGATTCAGAGAAATCTTTACCCAAAATTGCAGAAAATGCCGATTTTTGCCATTTTCTCAATATATATTATTTTTGATCCAATCATTAACCCTAGACTGCACTTCTTATTTTTTATACACTGAAGTCCATCTTCGTCGAATTGACAACGCCTTTTTTAACTCGATGCCAATTGCTCCCTAAATATTCTAGTTTTATTATTGTGTTCTGTTAAACACTTTATTATTTATTCAAAATTATTGTTTCATTTTTTTAGTGCTTTTTATTACAAAATTAATTAATTCATTGTTTTTTCTGTTAACTTACCAAGAAAATCCACGCCGTCAATTCGACGAAGAAGTTCCGTCTATGGTTAAAATCATCAGTTTTAAAAATTCTAATCAAAAAATCTTAAAATTGAATTTGCCATATCTCAGCGAAAAATTATCGAATCGAGGTTGTATCGAAATATTTTCCCGGTTTAGGGCTGAGGTAGTTTCAGCGACCTCCAGAAGGTCTTAGTGTTACAGAATTTGTAATTTGTACTTAGACACTGGTATCAATTCAATAAAAAATTTTAATGTTTAATTCATTGGAAAATGACGCAATTAAAGTTTTCACAATTTTGAATTATAATATTAATAATTTCAGTTATTTATTAATTAAAATTCACTCATCATTAATATGGCGGGTGTAACCCCGTAGGCGCGTAGACTGGGTGTGTAGAGCACGTATATTCTAATTCGCACAGTTGTGGAGTTTCTGGGTGTACTTGCGAGTAGTGTTCATTGACCAAGTCGGTATATTGGTTTCTCCGACGTTACGCGGCACACGCTTCATTGGATACAAGACTGGGAGTTTTCTTTCTCTATTGACCAAGGCGGCTTGTTAGCTTCTCCGACGATACGCGCTAAGCCGCACATCATGCAAGACTTGGAGTTTTCCACTGGCTTGTCCTTTATTTAATTTCGTTTCGTTGCGTTAGGTATTGCAATTTTTGTATTATATATCTTTTTGTTAGTCATGTCCATCGCGGTTATTGTACTTATTGTATTAGCAAAAGAGAGAGCGATCCTTGTTTTGTTTCCCCTTTTATACACAACAGCGAGCTTTTCCCCACTATTCCCATGGGTAGTAATATTGTTGTGTAGTGTGCTGGTGGCGTGATTTTCCGATCCTTTTCCCTTGTGCTGTGTATGCTGTACTTGTGCTAGATTGCTGTTGCTATGTGTGTTCTGTTGTTGTTACCTGTCACGCGATGGATGTCAGTAGTAGTTATTGTGCAAAATTTAGTATTTTTTGGAGAAGTGGGTGTGGCATCTCCCATACAAATATAATAGTTGAAGTGGCGTAGTTCAAATGATTTTTTATGAATATATCCGCAACTATTTACAGTGCAATACTGTAAACAGTTGCTGGTACAAGGATGTTAATTGCAATTGTCATTCCACGGGAAATGAGATGAAGATGGATGAGATTAGAGAAGGGCACCTCTCATATAATCTCAATTTTTATTTAGGAATATCTCAGGAATTATTTGTGGCACGGTTCAAAAATTTGGTACAGAAATATTGTTTGTCAATCGATTTCTGTGAGAAATATATAGATAGGCGTGGGTTAGTGGGCATGAACCTTCCCATACACCTTAAATACTTTTTCTGAATATAGAAACATTAACAGCACTGAAATTTAGTACAAGGACGTTAGTTGGCAAAACCATACTACGAAAAAAATGTGAGTGGGATTGAAAAAGACTGCGTGACACTTTTTATATACCCTGAATTTTTATTATTCGATATTTCAGGAACTATGTGTGGTGCGGTACTAAGATTTGCTATGAAAATGTGATTTGCCAACAAAGTTCTGTGGGTAAAAATGGGAAAGGGTTAGTGGCTGTGACACTTCTCATTTTAATACTGTGTCTTTCCAAAATTATTTATGGTACAGTATTGATATTTGACACAAGAATTTTGATTTTCCTTCTTTTGCTTTTATATTTCTGATATATTTTAGAAAAAGGGTCTCAAAAAGTCAAAATTTTGTGACTTTACATTTGGATATCTCGTAAACTATATAAAATACAGACCCTACTTTTCATAAGTTATTTAACCTGATTTACTGCAAGTTAGATAGCGTACATATTTTCCCCCAAAATTTTTAATGGATTTAAAAAAAAAAAAATATTTTAAGTAATCAGAACTTTCCACAATTTTCAATTGCAAATATCTCTGAAATCTGACCTGATAGAAAATGGACTGCAGATTTCTAAATTACCGCAAAAACATCCTTTGATTTCTCGGGTCCAAAACCATGTAAACCTGTGTAATTAGATTTAGATCGGAGGCTGTCACGCGCTTATAAATGAATAATTTTCCAGTACTTTGTAAACAGCTAATTTGGAATTTTTCAGTTTCAGTTTCACTTTTTGGCCCTCGAAACGTAGGCATTAGAGATGAGCGCATGACAAAGAATTTTACGTGACACGCGTGAGCACGCACTCACGTGGCATAATTTCTACATGAGCATGCGTGAGCGTCACATAATTTCGATGTGAAAAGGCGGAGTAAAAGGTACTTTTGGCCATGACGCACAGTGTAGCGTCTCCATACAACCGGTGGACAAAAATATAAGGAGTTGTAGTAGGCCAATGAAATTTTTCACAGATATTTTTTAGGTAAATATTAAGAAATATTGTGAATTTCAACTAAATCGGCTAACGGATACGCCCACTTCCCATATAAGCTGAACCAACAAATAACAATATCTCAAAAACTTTTGAAGTAATAAAGTTGAATTTTTGTGCAGTGGCTACTGATACTGTAAGAATTTCTTAAAGCAAAAATGGTCAAGATTGGAAATATGGGCGTGGCACGTCCTATACAAAGCAAGTGCCTAAATCAGTTTTTTGGCTCCAAATTGTCGTAGAACCCAATTTCATGCTTGAAAATTGGAGTGTTCACCTAAGAATCTTGTAAATAAGCCGTGATCATGAGTGAGTGTGAGTCAAAAAGTACTCACGAGTCCATCTCTACTAAGTAGGTATGGAGATTTATTTATAAATTTTAATTGACGATAATTAAATCGTATTGGAAATCAAAAACATTTCGAAACATAAATTTTAATCTTTAAAGACGAATAAAAAATGATTGGCTGCTAGTATTAATAAATCCTTCCTCAGTTATACTTATTTTGACTTAAAAATAAAAACAAAACCTTTTTTTGTTGCGCAGTGTAATAATAAATAACGTTTTTTTGTTGTCGCTGTAGAGTGTCAAATGAAATAAGCCTTTATAAATATGGATTTTTTTTATGAAATTAAATTTGGATTAAAGTTTTCAAAGAATCATAGTGTTAACATGAATGGCACGAAACGTCCACGTTGCTACTGTGTTTTGTTTTGGTTTAATGCAAAAAAAAAAATTTCATTGATTGATTTCGTTGTTTTTGTTATTGTTGCTGTTGTTTGTTCCAACCAGTGAAACAAAAGAGTCTTTAATTACTTAAATAATCGATGGATAAACGCCACGCAGCTCCGGCAAACGGCGTAAAAAATTCATAGCACGCAAATTGCTTCAATGCAAGTCATGAACGAAGGGGAGCGAAGGGGGCCAGTGTATGTTAAAAGTTTTTATCATAATTTATTTTTTCCTTGTTTCGGTTAGTTGTGGTTTTTTCTTTTATTGCAATGTGGTTTTTATTCTCTTGAGTGTAGGTATCCTCGCATGAATACATATAAATATATATATATATATATATATATATAAGTATGTATGTATATTTGTGCATGTGTTAGTATTGAATACTTTTCTCTCAGGTGTTTACAATATTCAAAAGGAGGCGTAATTCGATTAAGCTGTATCAAATAAATATATGTACATATATTTTTCTGAATAATGTATTTTTACACATGTCCATCAAAATAATTGAATGCAGGAATTTTGTTTTCATTATGAATAAAATTAATCGTTGGGTGATTATATTAACTTTATGTTGTTGTGTATGTGCAAAATCGGATGCATTCTGAAATTTCCAGATTTCACCAAATGTTTTTTTGATGGAGAACATTGAATTTCATTCTTCATCCTTAGTAATAACCAGAATCAAAGAATGCAATAATATTGAACTTTAGATTAGTATCCAACAAAATATATACATATCGGTGGAAGACTCGTTTGAGGATAAAGGTTTTTTTTACTGAAAGTCAAATGGCAGTCGCAATATATACTCTTCAAAACTTACTATTGCATATAGAGAGAAATTATCTTTAATTATGGGTATTCACGCGTTGATGCAAAATGCCCTCCCAACGTTGATAAACAGTGTGGATTGCGAGAGTTTGGCATTGCAAAAAAAACACACTAATCCGTAATTGCTGCAGAGTTTTATTGCCATGGGTGGGGTTGCTATCTGTCCCTTATAGAAACTAGGTGGCCTTGGATCGGGCGTGGTCACGTCTTTATATAACCTACGCACCCTCTAAATAATACATATTTGCATTTCATGATAGGTGAGCATGGTTATTACTAGGTTTTGATGGTATTTAGATGAAATATTTCATTTACTACCATAACTCTATGCCAAACCTAGATTTTATACCCTACCCATTCTGTGTACAGGGTATATTGGTTTCGATCGAGTAACGGCTGTTTGTAACTGTTCAAGTAAGACAAAGTGATATCAATGGAAGGACTGCGTCTATGGACACATCTATATATTTAAATATGACTTAAAACAACTTAAGAATGTAAAAGGTACAAGGTAAAGTTCTGAAATGAGAAAAATCGGTTAAGTGGGTGTGGTAGCTCCTATATAAGTGACATGAATTCGGTATACTTCATTAAAATATCTTCTAAAATAATTGTTGTATTTATATATTTATATCTACGACTCCTAATTATGGGCGCTACAAACAACCGTCACTCAATCAAAACCAATATTCCTTGTACACAGAGTGTATGTGGTATAACAAGATTAATGTTCAATAATAGTGTGTTCACATGGAAGTTGAAAATCGATTTTCGTTGCCCAAAATTCGATTTTCAGAAAAGTCGTTCAGACGGCATTTGATTTTTCAAATTGTCAATTTTTATTACCATTTTTTTTACATATAACTAGTGTCATCATGTTTGGCAGATGCCCAAAAAAAGTACTAAATATTGTAAAAGATGGAATATTGTAGTAGCATTCTCTCAATTCTCTCAGAAACACAGAGTTGCATAGCGAAAAATCGTACCCAAAAATCGTTTTTCGTTGAAAATCGGCTGAAAATCAGATTTTCATTTGACAATTGTTCTATGACGAAAATTAAATTTTCATGGGATTTTCAGCCAAAATCAATTTTGGGCATTAAAATCAAATTTTCAGCAGCAATGTGAACATACTATAAGATGGTACTACTTTGTTCGATAAATTATTCCCATCTCCAATATTTGCATTAAACGCTCACACGTTAGTGCAAAAAAAGTCGCACTTTCGCATCAACGCGTGAATACCCATATTACTTTTGCAACTTTCCTTGACTTGAATGTTCATACATATTTTCATATGTCAGTATGTCATATGCACAGCAAATAAATAGATAGATATTCTACTAACATTTGACATTTTGGCTCTATAAGCTGAAACTGCTTAAGCGTTTTTTATTTTATTTTTTTTTTTTTTGTGTTTGATGTGATGATTTATGACGACATGAATTACCATATCCGTATCAATAAAATCTTTTAACATATTGTTTTTGTAATTTATTAGCAACATAAATCATTAACAGTTTCATTTTTGTTACAATTTCTGTTAATAAAAGTTATATAATTCCCAAAAGAAATGCATTCAAACATTTTTGCATCAGATATCTATTTTAATTTAAAGTTTTTGTTTATGGCTACAATAGAAATATTTCAATAAGGGAGTCAATCTCAATTGAATTGTTTGGACATTAATTGACGTAGATGTTTGAAATTACATCTTTCAGCTTTTTATCGCGCTTCCATATCTTGTCCATATTGTTGGCATCCCCAAAAACTCATTAAAGGGGAAATGCCAAAACACATAATATCAATACCTTCCCGGCAAAATATCGAAGCAAACAAAAAGGTAATTTTACGGGAAACGCGAAAAACGTCTTACAGTCAAGTAGTTCGGTTTGTTTGGAATATTAAACCTGAAAAGACTTTAACCCTCACAGGGTTTTCGTACACATATGTATACCTGACTTGATTTAAATGCCAACCAAACTATTGTGACTTTAATGGGACAACCTCACTTTTTTTTGTTCTCTCTTGTTTTTTTTTTTTTGTGTGTCGTTAATTTAAAAAAATTATTAAAAATACTAAATGATAAAAATATGTGTAAAAAAAAAAAATGCTTATGAAGATAGAACCTTCCTCTGTCAATAGCAACACATTTTGAGTAAATCGGAGTATTTTACAGTTCCCTGAACGTTTTTTCGTGCATATATGTGTACAACGCGTACAGCTAAACCTGGACAGGTAAAAATTCGTGAATAGTCTGTTTTTTTGACTATTTGGGTACTCCTAAACACGAAAATCAACATTCCCATTTTTTCCTACTACAGGAAAGTAACATTCTCCTGAGAGGATTAAAAAATAAGATAGTGTGATGGATGTTACGTTTTATTTCATATTCGATTATTATTTCCAAAGAAATTGCAGTTGCTATATATTTGTCGGTAATGCTTGGTTTTCACTATGTCAAATTCAATAAGGCAATTCTCTCTCTTTAGCATGGAATATGACATAGTGAAAACCAGGCATAACTGTTATAATTTGTTTAAAGCTACACTTACGATAGTAAAAGAAAAATCTGTCTGAGGGTTTTTTTATCGAAAACGAAGCGCCAAAAATACTAAAAGAATTGATCTGTCAAATAATTTTCATAATTTTACAAAAGTGTTTTACTATAGCTGAAAATGTAGAATTTCGTGCCAACAAAACAACATTTACGGGAAGTTTTAATTTGCTTCTTCCATTTAAAGAAAAACGCAGCTGAAGCACATCGTTTACTCACTGAAGCTTATCCTGACTGTGCTATAGACGTTAGAATGTGTCAGGTGTGGTATGCCCGTTTCAAAAGTGGTGATTTTGATGTTGAAGACAGGGAACGTTCAGGCGGCCCGAAAAAGTTCGGAGATGAAGAATTGAAGGCATTACTCGAAGAAGATTCATGTCAAACGCAACAAGAACTTTCAGAATCTTTAGGAGTTGATCAATCAACAATTTCTAAACGATTAAAAGCATTGGGAATGATTCAAAAGCAAAGAAATTGGGTGCCGTACGAATTGAAGCCGAGAGACGTCGAACGACGATTTTTCACATGTGAACTGCTGATTGAGCGACAGAAAAGAAAGGGTTTTCACTCTCGGAAGCTTGTGGAATAATATCTTTGTTGCACAGTTTTATTAAATCATTAAACTTTTTTTACTTTTGAATTGCTAGCCAAGAGGTGGTACCATGTAGAACAATTTTTAATTTTGGGGCATGACGAGATTTGAACCCGAACACCTCTGGGTAGCAGTCTAACACACTAGTCACAAAGCTACGATGATTGTGATGGGACTATTTTTCAAAACTAAATTCTAGCCTCTGAAATCTGCATGATTCATTCTCTTAACATTATAGTTCGTAGAACTTTGACAGCTTATTGCTCTGACGTCTCCGGTGGTAGCACTACCATTCTACAACGTTCTGTCATAGTCATTATTTTGCCATCGAGCGCTACACCGTTCAACAATGGCTCGAAATTGTTAAAATTTATAATAAAAATTAGTGTTCTGTTCGCCAAATTTTTGGCGAGCTACAAAATATTAAAGGCGAATCGAGCGATCAAAACAGTTCGCTTACCGATCGATGAAAAATTTAAAAAAAATCGAAATTTATTGTAGAAATTTCTGAACTTTCGAGACCATTTTGGAACCTGACGATATTATCTGATTGTGTGCATCTATATGAGTAGAAAATTTTCTGTGCTGTTACTTTTTAATTTAACGCTATTCTTGCCTATTTATAGTGTCCCAAAAATGCTCCTCTATTCGATCGCTTTTGTGAGTCACTGTATACAAACTAACCATGAAATTACAGATTTATTTTAGTAGAAGTATATATGATAAACAGTTATGTTATGTAAGGATTTCAAAAAGTTATAGGCATTTGCATTTTTGGAGAGACTGCAGCCCATATAACTTTCTCCCCCGCCCCCTCCAGATCTGCCACTTCTACTGAACAAATATACATGAAATAATTAAACGGAAAACATGAGAGCGTAACACACATAAACAAATTCTGATATTTATACTTGTCTATAGTGTCCGACCGATTATTCGGCTTCGGTTCTTCGGCTATTCGGCCTAAAATTGCACCTTCGGCATCGGCTTCGGCTTCGGCAAAAAATGGCCGAAGTATTTGGCCGAAGCCGAAGATTATAATATACTTTTTTAAAATAAATAAATGTGAAGTGGTTTTATAAAGTATTTACATTACAACTTCTGTGTTATATTTTCTCCGTTTGCTTGGAAAATGGAATTTTTACTTTTGAAATAACCCACAGATTTACAACCGTACAAACAGTAATCAGTGCTTTTTTTTAACGAACTACCTGCTGGAGCTAATACAATTAGAGGCAGCAGAAGCGTGCAAAACTTTTTTACTTTTTAAGGAAGACTTGAAGCGTATTGAAAAGAACCGTAAATTGTTAGAGAATCCGACTGCTTCCATTACTGGCGCTTCACTTTTTTTTTGCTTTAAAGGACGTCAAAAAAATTGAAAATTGTTTTGGCTAAAATCGCTCTAGAATATATGTGTAAAGGGATTCTTTGAAATTCACAGTCGATTGAAAGTTACTGATGTTTATTTGCAGGCCCTGATACGGCTGTCATGCATATTTTAACTTTGAAACTAGTTTTTCTCAAAACAGCATTTTTCGAAATGGCTGCCATGATATCTCCAAAACTAATGAACTCATTGCCCTTAAATTTTCATCGTATCTTCAATGGATCTGTAGTTCTACTCCGTCCGAACCAGGATCATTGTGATATCTCTCAATGTGTTTTGTTTAAATTGAAATAGTTAAAAAAATGACAAAAATCAAATACTTATTTTCAAAACTAGATAGATAAAAATACAAACTTATAACAATAAAACTATCCCAAAAATTGAATTTTCAATAGTTTTTTGTTACTACATTTTATCACATAGTTTATGGAATTTCCCCAGCTTTTAAAAAAATGCATTAGTTATGTGTTATTATGATGTTTGTGACAGTTAAAGTCAAAATATGTCAAAAAAAAGCAAAATTAATTATTTTGTTTGAATTAGAATACATCCCTTCATACTTGCCAAATAAAAAAACTAGCTGTGAGCTAGGAATTTAAATTTTTAATACAAAATATTTAGTTCTTTAAAAAAAAATTGATAAAAAGTTTATTCAACAACAAATACTTTTAGGCATTCAACTTTTCCGGCTTCATAAAACCACACCCATTAAATTTTTTAGGGTTTTGAGATCAGATTTATGCTTTTTACATTAAAATTTATCAATCCCAAATTTTTTTAAATCAATCAAAAATTTGGGAACTAGAGCGTTCTGGTTCCAGCTATAGGTCAATCTTTGATTTTAGATAAGCAGAATCATGGCAGCCATTGGCCAACTTTTTTTTTGACACAGGTTTCGTTGAACGACAGTCGTTTTATAGATATATAGTCGATGTAACTATATATTTTGACGTAAACCAATTTTTAAATGATTCTTGAAATAAATAATATTTGTCAGCTCCTTTGACAGTGAACAGTTATTTAGTGTTACTGGTCAGTTTTTTATTTGGAGTATCTACTATTTATATTTTTCTGTATATGTTTCCAAATACATAGGCAAAAAATATTTACTTTCAGATTTTTATTTTTGATATTTTAAAAATCCTTCGGTCTTCGGCTTCGGCCGAATGTTAGATGAATGGCCGAAGTTCGGCTTCGGCATCGGCTTCGGCCAAAAAATCACCTTCGGTCGGACACTACTTGCCTATATGCGAATATACATATGTATATGCAACTATAAATAGATACATATATTATTAAAGATTCCCATACATTCAATTAAGTTTGTTTACTTTGTAAATGAACACTTACTAGAACTCAGTCATGCTGCCGGCATCAGTTTACAGATAATACCAACAATTGTTACAGTTCAAGTCCTTGCAATCAATTATAGTGCAGCTGTAAAAATAAATGTTTAACTTCGAGTACCTACTGACAGCACCCACACTGCATAACAACAATTTAAAATTCATTCTCAATTAGAATTTACTTCTACATATGTATAGTTTTTGCCATTTATTCGATGTCTAGAAAATGAAAAAAAGTGAAAAAATAGTCACCTTACGAAAAAAAGTTAAAGCTACCCCCGCCTAAAAATTAACATTTATTTATTTTATGTGGACTTCCAAAACATTTCGGCTCTAGCTGATGTAAATTGGATTTTTTTTAATTACCTCTAAAAATTGGGGGGATTCTACTTTTGCAGGAGAAAGTTTATCGTTGTGCCAAATGAAAGGCCACAAATAACTCTGGTTTGGCAATGCAAGTCGGAACCCCCAAAAAAATTGTTTTTCCCAATTTTTACTTTACATCCAAAGCACCCTATAATTAAAACAAAGACGCGTTTGTATGCAAGACTCGTATGTATATCCTTCGTAAATTTAAATTTTTTGACATTTACAATAAAATAATCGATTTGAATGATGTGGAAAAAGAAATAAAAGAATAAATAAATAAAATTTTCTTTCGATTCTATGATTGCAGAAGTCCGTCACTCTAGCGTTTATACAGGATGTAGTGATTTATGAAATGATAGTTCAATGCTAATTCTAGCAACAGTAATAATTCCAAGTTCTAACATAACTCAATCAAACAACTATCTAGTTCAATAGGAAAGTAAACCGAATTGATAACAGTTTGTCATTAAATGTGCTAGCTAACTATTTCTAGGTTGCAACAAAACTATAACTGCTATCTATTCGTAAACTTTTAAATTTTCCACATTAAACTTACGCAATAGACATTGCGGTTTAAAAATTCTTCTATTGATTTAATTTGACTCTCAAAAAAAAAAAAAAAAACTGTCGTCGACTTGTCAATCAATTTAAATTGATGCCAACAATTGCATGCATGAGAATTTTGCCAAATTCCATGTCCAGATCCATAAGTTTTACGAATATGAATGAATGAGTTGTGCAAGTATGAATGCAATCGATAAAATGATTCATTATGCATGGTGAGGACGATTTTAAGATGCATGCATTCATCTGTTCGTGCATTTCTAAATATGCGATTCAGTCAATTGGATATGAAGTGGATGTGGACTACCACATTCCATGCCAATAATGCCAAATACAAAAAGGAGGATGAGGGTTGTGAGTTTGTGGGGTGAGCGAGTAGCGGTGAAGTGGATCGACCCCAACAATATAATCGTATGGTTGCGGTTTTATAGTTGGTTGTTATTTGTGTGTGTGTGTGTGTGAGTGGGTATATGTGTATAGGTTTTTGTGGCATTATGTGAGCATAAAGATAATGATTTGCAATTCTGAAATTTAATTTTGTAATAATTTGCCTGATGAAGATAAATGCTCATTAACGTTTGATAACTTAAGTCATAAACTTTGAGCCAACCATATACACAAATTAGTACCTTCACTTACACATGTGCAAGTACTAGAGATGGCAATCCGAGATTTGGCTCAACACTATGTGTATATTAGGGTGGCCCTTAGCTATAGGTAATTTTTCAAAAGTAAAAATGTTGCTACTCTCTTGTACTAGTCTGGTTCCAATCAAAAAAAAACAGGGCTGTGCAAAACTTCAGCTCCATCGGACAACTTCTAGGCGACCCTCAAACGCCTTGAAGTTGAAACATAGTATACGCAACTATTAACTCCGTTCAAAAGCGATATAGTCTTCCCTATCTTAACTATTTTCTTGTTTCGTCTTAGAAAAATTTATTTGGACACATCCAGGAAATTGTGCAGAAACCTTATGAATCAAATTTTTTAAAAGTAAATCCGCACAATTCCTAAAACAACATGAAAAATATAATCGCCCACGATTCTATAGGAGAAACGTATTTTTTTTACAAGAATAATATCCATAGAATCAGTTGTGAATTTCACAAGAATTTCAACGAAATTCACCTGAAATCCAGAAAGTAACTCAGCAACCCTCAAACACATGGTTGTCTGTCTGTCAGGGCAAATATGTCATTTTGCATTTTGTTTTCATAACAGTTGCTCTTGCAATAAAAAATAAAAGTTGCTCTTGGTAAAAATTAAAAACAGCATGACTAGAGTTAAAATTTAAAATATTTTATCACATATTTTGGACTATAAATAATTAACTGATGCGAATTTTTAAATAGTTTTTAGATTTACTTATATATCATTTTAAGAATGATCTTTCGTTTGAAACAATAGCTGGGTTTTATTCGCCATTTGTTTCTAGTTATGTATAACTAACAGCGAAATATATATGAAAAACAACAACAAAACCGCAGAGATAATACGTATAATTATTGCACAAAAAATTCTTCTTCTTCTCCAAACTTTTAAAGTCAAAACCGAAATTCGATTCTAAATGAAGTTATTTTTTTGTCGTGTGTCCAACTAAATTTGAAAATACACTTTCGTGTATCCGCACTATAAGAAAGAAATAGTAGTAGTTGGGTATTTTTTTGGTCTTCGGCGACGATTTGTAAAACAAATTGTTTCTCAACTTCATTTTTTGTGAAAATGGTATTGTATTTCTAAATTTTTTTCAAATTTTTTTCTGCAAAGTCATTGACAATAACTTTCTTCCCAAGTTTTTCAATTCCATTTTTGTAACCTGGATTATCTTTCGATATAGTAAGTTCTTTGTTGAAGAAATCGGTGCTGATAGAAAACTTCGCGAAGAAAATTTTTGTACCAGGAGTTACAAAAAAACGTAAACTCGATGTTTATAAACAAAGAAAAATTATTTTTTTGTAGCCTTATTTGCCTTAACCGCTGTTGGAACATTTTCATCAAATAATGATAGAGCCACAGTTTAGGGAGCTAAGTACTCGAGGTGGGTGACAAATTTGTCCGCAGCACCTTTCTGATTTTCGATCAATATCCTGATAATTTATCAATGTACGCATAAGCAAAAAGTAATGATAAGGTGCTTTAATTCCATCTGGTTACAGGAACCAGGCTCGAGCAAGAAAAATGCAAATTCTTTTTAAGAATTCTTTTTTCCCCTTATGAGATAACTGAAACTGGTCTTGAGAAAGGTTTATCTTGAAAATACAAATCATTTTTAGCTCTAACAATTTTGGCTAATCATCTCAGTGTTGCTTGTTCATAGAAAGATGTTGTTCAAGAAATCCAAGAATTGATTTATCTGAAAAAATTACTTTCCGGGCGGCAATGTACAACTTCATGGTCGATGAGGGTCGCCTCGCAGTTGTCCGATTGAGCTCAAATTTTGCACAGATTGTTTCTTTATTGATTGAAACAAGATAGGGGTCTGGGAGCTCAGCTTTTAGAAAGTTGAAATATAAGGGCCACCCTAATGTATATGCTAACTAGATCTCAAAATTTATGCCTACATCAATATTTTTGTAGTGATTTTGAAGATCGTATGATTTTTCGTACAATAACAATTGCACATAAAAAGTTATTCCACAAATAATGACTGTTCATTTTTTTTCATATGCTGGCTTTAAAACTGAACTTCATTATTTAAAATTTTTTGGTTTTTCCTGTCTAAAAAGGAACACTTTTTGGGAGAAAAAAACTAAATACATATATTGGTTTTGCATTTGAAATGGTAAATTTAAATAGTTCAAATAGCAAACTTTTTTTTTTATTCATTATGATTATTATTATTATTTACTCATTATTCTACTTGACGTAAAAGTTATAACTAAACAGGTGACTCTAATCGACCGCTTTTTCATGGTGGATGTTCTTCGGAAATGAGCGATTTGATGCCACTAGTTCTAGTGTTCTCCAGAGCTACACGAACCGCAAGTAGAAGTCACGCATTCCACGTGGACACAGTATTCCAACGCACCATGCATTACAGAGATAGTTCTTTCCGATTATGGAACAGGCTCCCCGCAAATATTTTTCCTGATTGTTATGACCTTTTCAAATTTAAAACAAACGTTCACAGACACTTCGCCCTCTTTCCTCCATTAACCTATCTTCCTTTCCCAATCAATACAATGCTCTGCATTTATAGGTTTATAGGAGCAATATCCCTGTGTGTTGACTAATCAATAAAAAAAAAGGTATCATTTTTCAAAAACTACAGCGGACTAAACATAAAAAAACGTATAAAAAAATTGTCAAATTTCAGTAAAGCCGTACTGCTCTAAATTTTACTGTTTTTAACTCACAATAACTTCTAAAATAATGTTTTTATACACGCAGAAAGTTTATTGGTCAAGGTTTTGCATATGATTCTGCCTACTTTTCTGCACGGTTGGTCACTTCATATTTTCGGGATTCGACAATTACACAGTTGCATTTTACTACAAATTTCAAAAATAGATATTAATTCAAACTCAAAGAAAAATGAAAATTATAATAACTAATGCATATAAAACAAATCTTCAATATAGAAAAAGGATAGCTATGGGGACGATATTGACAGGAAAAATGTGAATTCCAACAAAACCTGGATGTACATGAATTAATTAAATTTTTGTTATATTTATTTTTTTAAATCATACATATTTCTGTTTGTATTTAGTTAATATTTTTCTACTATCGCAATTAATAAAGAAAAAATATAGATATTTCTTATTGCAATAATAATAACATGAAAATATATAAAATTTAAATATTTTTATTCTCAGAATCCACACAAATTATTTGTTTCAACTCGAAATGTTGA
Source organism: Toxonevra muliebris (assembly GCA_963691655.1). NCBI lineage: Eukaryota > Metazoa > Arthropoda > Insecta > Diptera > Pallopteridae > Toxonevra > Toxonevra muliebris. Next base: position 81,464,736 of record OY829326.1, read on the forward strand.
AATGTTCTCTGTCAAAATTTTATCTCCATTTCGCATAGCAAAATTACAATTTTTTTTCACCACTATTTCCATCGAGTAAAAAGTTACCGTTTCACACACACCCAAATTAAACTTTTATGCTTGTTTTTCTATTAATAAGGAGTTCGATTTTTGACTTGACTTTAAAGCCAAAAACCTTTAAAAAAGTACAAAATTTCAAATATTGGGCAATCCAAAACCACCTGTTTATGCCAGATTAAAGTGAATGATGCCATATAACATCAAAATAGATAAAGGGTTAATGGTAGTGAACAACATATTCCACTACCATTAAACGGTAGGTTTACGGGATTATATTTTAAAATACAAAAGAGACCAGTATTGGTGGGTGCCCAAAAATTTACATCACTAACATGTAATATGTACTTGTTAGTGATGTTGAAGTCATAATTCTTAATGACTTGAGTAGGAAGCTATTAATTGCAATAGATCGATTGCTGAATTTTAAACATCAAATGCACACTAGCGGATGAAGACATTTCCTAAATGTGGGCTGGTTAACTTTTTTGTCTCTTATAATGTTTTTTGTATTCATGACGAACGACCAGAACAGCTCGTCTAAAAATCATCTGAAACTAAAAATTTTGGTTGAATACAAATCTACACGTAGCTTCTAGCTTTACAAATGACAATGTGCAATGGCACCTTATAAAATAAAATAGCAAACTGATAACTTTTTAAGGTTAATTCGTAGTTGCTGATTTTGCTTCTGTATCCAGATTTTCTCTATCACGTCTTAGGTCCTTACTATGAAGCCCACTAAGCCTTAGCACATCGGTTCTAAATAATGAAGAAAAATATGTTTTCATCATCCTTTGATTAAAGAATAGACAAAACTATGAAGCCAGTAAATTAAGTCAAAATACGAATATAAATGCAAAGCCCAATTTGATTAGTTATGAATCCAGAAAATGCTTGTGGCCTAAAATTTTTATATGGAGTAGCTTTCAATGTTATTTGGCTTATTATTTTAAATAGTAATTATATCATTTGTGGATATTATTTGGCTCTCCCAAAAACTGGGTCACTGTTTTTCTTCTTCTTTTTTGTAGTGCTCTTTGTAAGGATTCCATCGTAGAAAGCCCTGTAATCTTCAGGCATGTAGTGGACTATTTCGTTATAATTGATGGGGATCTTGTACTGTGTGCATTAATGTGGACATTATCTTGTTTCTTTATATTAAAAAGTCCATAAGGCAGGACAAATCGGCACTGCATTCAAATACCTTAATATCGCTTTTCTTTGCCATTTAAATCAACGTCCGCGAGTTATATAGTTATAATATATAATGTTTTTATAGTAAAAATAATTGAAAGCCGAATTTTTTCATACGTTTTTTCATTGAGGTTTTTTAAAAACAGATATTATCCCCTAGTGAACCCAGCCACTAATTTTCAGTATTTGACCCATATTCTTAAGTCTACAAAATACTAATATTTAAAAATAAAAAAAGGTACTTCCAGAGATATCCACATATCTTTGAAGGATGTTATGTTCTTTGAAAATTATGTTCCTAATTAATTTTTTTTTTTATATTTTACTTAAACTCCTCTGTATCGAAAACTTTGGGTGACCACTGAAGGTAAACCATGAGAGATAAGAAACTTCATATTCTTAAATATTAAAAAAAAATCTAAAAATCATCATGTTTCAAGGAGTGTCGGATCTCATTTTCTTGTTTTTTAGTCGAAACTGGCTGGAATTACCTTTATTTAGAGTTTGAATAATTTTGAAAAGTTATGCATTTCATACTCATATTGATGTATTTTCTTTTTTTTTAACTATATAGTTACAACTTCACATTCCCCGCCCCTACCATATATGTTAATTTAGGTCTGAATACGACAACTAAAAATAACTTCTCGCTGAGAGTTAAGTTTCAATCAAGCAAATGTATAGTTATATATCCTAACGTTACCAACTATCACGTATATATAATATATAAGCAGTGCGTGCAAGTGATTACCGAAATCATGACACCACATAACGTTCTAACCTCTATACTTTTTTACTTCACGCTATGCTAATTTACAACACGTTTGCATAAATAAACTTTAAGAGCCCACAGTGCGCTTGAACTGGAATTAATTCAAGGGTTCTTGCCTACACAATTTTCTCCCTGATTTTGAATCAGTAGTGTTCCCTGAACATAAAAATCTAAAAACTAAAAAAATCCGAGGAGGGCTTTTTGAGAAAAATGATTTGAATATTTCCGTATTCTAAATGTATAAAGATTCTCAAGAAGATGATATTGATATGTCAAAATATGGAATAAATAGAGAACATTACTGATTCAAAATCATGAAGAAAACTCTGTGTGCAAGGACCTTTGAACTAATTGCAGTTCAGACGCACCGTGAGCCAATGTCAAGAGAAATAAATGAACGAAATTTGAAAGAGATGATCTGATTTCAGTGGGCACCTCTTCTTAACCAATCCAAGGTGATAAGATCACAACGAATGGGATTTCCTTTCTACACAAACGACATTCAATCATCTCCTCGAACAGACATGATTAATTTTAATAAAATTTATGATTATATTTTACTACGCTTGAAGTACACTCAAAATGAAAAGGATACACCTCCCACAACCACCAACAAATTACTTATTTTCAGAATCAATGAAGCAAAATGAGGAAGCCTTCTGATAACAGAAGTGTCCGAATAATGTTTGATCGCACTATCCCTCGTCATGTTACATTTGCCCTGCCATGTTCCGCATCAAAATGTCAATTTTAATTTTTTTTAACCATGCATCTTACTACCCCTTTAAAATGTTCATTATAAATTCAACAAAAATAAAAAGGAAAACTTTCAAAATGTTTCCGTTTCCGTTCCTCTGACCACACGACGGACTATCTTCCGCTACATCCGCCTTCAAGCTTCGAGTGCGAACGCGAACGAGCATTAACGTTAATGCGTTCCTACTGTTCTTACGTTTTCCATATTTTCATATCATTATCAACTTCATTCCCTTAACATTACATCTATCTATCTACGGATATGCATATGTATGTGTGCAAGTAGATGTTGATCTGATGCCTGACTGGCATCTCAATCTCATATTCCCAAAGCGGCGGTGATGGTGTTAGCTATGCTTGTTGTTTGTATTCATGTTGCTGTGTTTTGTTTTTTTTTTTTAATTTTGTTTCTGCTATAGCTGCGCAAAAGTTTTCATATTTCATTTTTTTCACCCTCAATTTGATGTTTTCACAAAGTTCGTCTTCATTTCACTTTCCTTTCCTGCTTGACATAATTTAATTTTGTTACAGAAGTTTCTCGTTTTTACTTTTTCTTTCACTCTCTCTATCTCTATCTCTCATATGAAAACATGCTCAGGATACTGTTCCATTATATGCCATTGTGTCTTTCAAAATAATTAGTATGGATTTTTTCCGTAGCTTTCGTTCATTTCGAATTCCCCAATTATGTTCATATAAAATGTATCCAACCCTTTCACATCAACCAGAAATATAAAAATGATTAATATATTGCACAATATCTTTTTTCAGAATTTTAAATACAATTAAATTTAATTAGACCTTAAATTAACTAAGATCAAAATTATAATTATTGGTTCAAAGTTCATTGTCTTAGAAGCTGATCTTAAAATTTGTGTCTCAATTAAAATTGGTTTTCTTTCATTACGAAATAAAGGATAATTTATATGCACAATACATAATTCGGATTTCTCAAAAGAAAGAGCTTAAGAACTTGCGAATAAAGTGAAACTTCTCACAGCCAATTTGATTTTTTCCGCAAAACGTAATTGATCAATTTACAAGCTGTCTTATTCGTTGTCGTATCCTCTCATTTGTCATATATTCTCTCATTTTTCATACAAAATTATACGACATTATAATTATACGACAGTGTATGACAGCTTGAGAATCAGCAAAATATTTGGAAACGTTACAGTGGTTTATGCTCAAACATCGTAATTATTGTGATTTATTTATTTTGTTTATCACATTCATTACTTGTGTACTTAAATCAATCTGTGCTTGACGTTTTCTATATTCCCTCATGTACAACGCCCTCTTATTTTGTTGTTCTTTTTCTATTTCTATTCAAACTACCATTTATGTAAAAATTCAAACAAAACACGATGGAAAAATCAACACGAATGAAAAAAAAAACACATAGCCCAACTATAGAGTTGACCAAATGTATTAAATTACAACGAAAAACTTGTGCAAACTTTTGGGATTGAATGAAATTACGTTCGTAACATTTCACTTAATTTTGAGAAGCTTCGCTTCAATAAATCAGCATTCGCTTTTCGAAGAAACTCAGGATAGTGATGCTTAACAAAGGTGTTATGAGTATTTTTAAAGTCATCATATCCCTGTATTTAATATTGTCGGGTCTATGGTACTGTGAAGTAAAAAAGCAAATACAAAAAAAAAATGGATGTGTGCAAGGCACTCAAGATATTTGATGTGTAAACAGTTAAGCCAACTGAATGCCATGTACATAAGCTCACATATGTATAGCCATATATAGGGATTTGATGTATAATCTAAATGCTAGGTAAATATTTAATTCGAATTAAAACAATTCTTTTATAAACTTAAAAATTTATTAGATATCATTATGTTTTATATATAATAGCCCAATTCACTATAAATTGCAAATGGTCTTGCATCATTGCAAATTTTTATTCCATATCGCATATATTTGTTGTTGTGAATGCAAAAATATTTTGCAATTGCACCAAATCGTAGCTGCATTATTTTTCTTTTACTCAATACATCGGACACGATATGTTTGCATATACGCAGCTGTAATTGCATCTATTTTTCCGCGCTTCAAGTTTTTCTTCCTTGAAATTTTATTAGATTTGCAAAATTTACATAACGTCGCCTGAGAATTGATCTGGCGTATAGGTATATGAATTTGTACACACATGCGCCAAATCAATCCTCAGGCGACGATAAGTGCTTTCCGCATTTAACCTTAGAAAGGCAATAGGGGTGATTAGTCAGCCCACTACTTTTTAAAGGCACCGCAAAGAGATTTGCCTTAACTGCATTTAATAAAAATAAGAAACAATGTATTTTTATTGAAGTAAATAAGTGATTTTATAATAAATAAGGTAAATGCACAAAGCAAAGTTTTTATAATGCCGTGGTTTGTATGTGAGTAAATTTATCGAAACATAAACAAACAAACTCCGCTCGTATTTTAATTTCTCGCTCTCTTCTTCTCTTCTCTTTGTTGTTTAGAGTAGCACAGTCATGCCGCGCAGTAGTGCGAGCGAGAGGGTAACTGGACGTTACAGTTATCTTACATCTTACGTTACAGTTATTCTTACATTTTACACATTTGAAATTTTGCCCATACCGTGAGCTAAAATGTTTACACATAAAAAATCGTTATGTAGAATATTGTTACAAAAAAGAATACTATGCAAAAATCGGTAAGGAAAATCACGCAAAAACTGTCGTGTCTAAAAGCGGACTAATGAATACAAAGAAATTCATATTATACATAAGAATTGCATTGAGCAATGAAATAGTTAACATTACGATCACAAAGCTGAAAGCATCTGGAAGAAAAGATAATCAATAGTAAAAATTTCTATTCAACCGTTTCTGTTCCTTCTCTTTATAAAAGATTTGACGTTTGCTATTCTCCACTCAAAAACTTTAATGTATGCAGAGGACGTCAAGCTGTTCCTTTCGCATAATTCATAATAAAAACCAGAAGTTACTACCATCCGATCTAAACAGCTTGGTACAATGGTGCAATATAAATTTAATGATCTTGAACATATCATTTTCGGACCAAAAATTTTTAAAAAACTGTAAATCGATTTAAAAAAAAACTGTATATTTCGCGGTATCAATTTTTTCAATGAATAGGGAAAGCTATTTATCCATCATCTAAATCGTCTTCGTTCTCCATTTTCATATCTCCTTCTGTAGTTGTATTTAATTTGTGCTTTGAAGAAATTTGGCGAAGCGATTCCGGCTTTGCTATGAGATATTTATAGAAATCAACGCATGGATATTACATTTGGCGACAAGAATCGCCACTTCTTTCAAAAGTATACTCACAACGAGTTGCCATTGTTCTTTCAGACATTTTGCATTGCGATTGATAAATTTGAATTTCATAGCGCTAAAATTTTTATATTTTTTTTCTTAGTATAAACGCGGTATTTTGGTAAAAAAAAAATAGTGGTATGCGGTTTTGGAGTTGAAAAAAAAGGTATAGTACCGCGAAAAACTTTGCCTTCTTACAGAATATTCAATTGGAAATACTGTCTAAACTCATTTGGATTCCTTGGTTGACTAGGGAGTTGGACTCCAAGGACTCCAAATTTCGTTTTCATTTGCATATAAATGTATGCTTAAATAAATAAAATTAAAAAAAAAAATTAATTGATTAAAAACAAATTTTTGTTGGCTTCACCTTGGCTCAAAATATTTTTCTGGAAAAGGTGTACCTCGTAGGTTATTCCGATGTTTTGGGGCCCCTTATAATTTTTAATAAGAAACATTTCATGATAGTTTTTTAGGAGACTATGAAAATTAAATCTAGAGGTTAATTTTCAAAGTCATGACTTAAGTTCATGTCAATGAACTGCCCGTCTCTATATACATTGTTGTTGTGATGACTACATTTGTTCATTAAGCCTGTTTATATATAACTTCAAATAACGAAATTGACATGAACTTAAGTCATGACTTTGAAAATTAACCTCTAGATTTAATTTTCATAGTCTCCTAAAAAACTATCATGAACTGATCGAATGGGGACCGTTCAGAAAAAATGACACCTAGAATCATTTTCTCACAAACACACACACTCTCCCATGTACTAGACTTTCAAATAACGAACTGTTATGCAGAATAGCTACAATGGGAAAAAAACAACAACATAAGTGTATAGAACGGTAGTGGTAGTTTCTTTCAATATCTCTATTCAGTGAAGATATTTGGAATCAAATCCGTAATTCTGAGTTATGATTTCAAATATTAGTAGCTTATATAGGATATTGAAAGATTAAGAACTATCACTAAGATCACTGATGAGGAATTGTGGCGGATTCCGAAACGGCCGTCTGATTTGCCCGTCTCTATATACATTGTTGTTGTGATGACTACATTTGTTCATTAAGCCTGTTTATATATAACTTCAAATAACGAAATTGACATGAACTTAAGTCATGACTTTGAAAATTAACCTCTAGATTTAATTTTCATAGTCTCCTAAAAAACTATCATGAACTGATCGAATGGGGACCGTTCAGAAAAAATGACACCTAGAATCATTTTCTCACAAACACACACACTCTCCCATGTACTAGACTTTCAAATAACGAACTGTTATGCAGAATAGCTACAATGGGAAAAAAACAACAACATAAGTGTATAGAACGGTAGTGGTAGTTTCTTTCAATATCTCTATTCAGTGAAGATATTTGGAATCAAATCCGTAATTCTGAGTTATGATTTCAAATATTAGTAGCTTATATAGGATATTGAAAGATTAAGAACTATCACTAAGATCACTGATGAGGAATTGTGGCGGATTCCGAAACGGCCGTCTGATTTGCCCGTCTCTATATACATTGTTGTTGTGATGACTACATTTGTTCATTAAGCCTGTTTATATATAACTTCAAGAAACATTTTTTCCAAAGACAGTTTAATAGTTTTCTCAACGGTTTTTGTTTTATCGGCCATTTTTTTTAAAAAGGGGGCCTAAAACCTCATTTTCAAAAGGAAGGGTAAGAGATGCTGGAAAAGTATGAAAACAAAAATTGTTTATCTTTTTGTGCTTAGCAACTTTGCTTCAGACATCAAATTCGTATCTGTTGAAGTAAAGAATTTTTTTTAATAGCCTGTGAAGACCCCATTTTTCCGACTTCAGGTCCATATTGTTGGAGAACTAGATGGAGAAAAACTGAGGACGCAGTCGTGATTAACGACCCTAAATTACTATAAAACCGTTGGAAAATCTTGCGTATAAAATTTTTGTTGCACTGTGTAATCTGTAGCTGAATTAAGACAACTATACATTTATGGTACCAGCAAAATTCGTTTTACTAAAAAAATAGAATTTGTAATGTGTGCTAGTAATTCCACTAGATTTCAAGAGGAATAACTAATAGTTCAGTCATTATAAAGATAAAAAAACCTTTTTTTTTACTAATAAATGGTTAATCGTTGGAGATATCAAAAAATTATCTAGGACACAAAAAAAGTATCCAGTAATTTTTTCGTATATATCAGAGCTGTAAAAGATTGCAGTCTTTTTCAGTTTGAAGTCAACAGTCTTTTTGTGAATGCGGAATTAAGACTTTGAAGTCACAAGTCATATTGAAGTCAATGACTTATCATTCATTTTTGAAATCATTTTTTTGAAGTCATGAATGATCAGTTTCTTATTTGCAGTCCTAATCTGAACAAAGTATTAATTGACTTGTAGTCATTCATTCTGAAGTCATTTAAAGTGAATTTAAGTCACTTGAAGTCAATTGCAGCCATTTTAAGTCAATTGACTTCAGTTTATTTCAATGAAGTCAATTGACTTCACCGAAATAAACTGAATTCATTGAAATAACTTGAAAGTCATTTGAGTTATTTTTCATAATTTTACACATTTTCATGTTCACACTTATTACGAATTATTTTTCTTGTTGCAAATATCCGCCCAAACCCAATAAGCTATATAACAAAGTGTAGTACACGTGAAACTAACATATGTAAACTAGTGTAATCAAAATGCAATGTTATTTGTGTTTTTAAAATTGTGCCGTTAAAACTTAATAAATACATTACACTATCGTCGGCAATTGAAATTTAGAAGAGAGTTTGGCACATGACGTATTTTTCGTGAGAAAGCGAGAATCGAAAATTCACCATGATGACCTTTTGTGAGTGTTAGTAAAAAATAAAGACACGCGAGTACATTCGTGAACGTGACATGATTTTCACGTGAGCAAGCTAGAGCGCGATTTAATTTTTATAATTCCCACATGAACATGTGTGAGTGCGATATAATTTTCACGTAAAAATACGTGAGCAATAATTTCTTTTGTTCATGATGCCATTTTATTTGTATATGTGTGTACCTAAATTTACATATTTTAGAATAAAAAGACAGCGTGCGTAAGCATGCGTGAAATATTTGGAAAATATCAACGTTCGTGAACATTCATGAATTTTTTAAAAATGTTAGCGTGCGTGAACATGCGTGAGCGTTAGTCAAAAAGTATTCACGCGCCCATCTCTAGTAAAAAATTTTGCACTACACTTTAAGATACAGCATTTTTGGTTGAGGCAGAGGTTTGTAAAAAAAAAATTATTGGCAGGTACATAGTCCTCAAAACCAGAGCTGGGAGGTAATGATTACTTTTGTAATATAATTACTCATGAAGTACCATTACTTAAAAGTACAATTTCTCCAATAGGCTTCAAAATTGTTTGAGCTATGCTCATTTCTTAATGCAGAGTATAATTAAGTCAACATGATGAACAACAAAGCTTTTATATATTTTCGGTTAAACACATGAAGAGCTTTTTTGTTTAATTAAATAATTATACTACTTATAAATACTGTATATTTTTTATCATTCAATAATAGACTTCACTCAGTGAAGGTGAAGTCTCAATTGACTGCAAGACTTCATGGCTGGGACTTCAAACCAATTTTAAGTCATGACTGTGACTTCAAACCAATTTGAAGTCATGACTGCGACTTCAAGTATAATGTGAACTCATGTGAGTGATTGTGACTTATTTGCATTGAAGTCTCAAATTGATTGCTATAATCAATGAGCAGTCATTGACTTCAAAAAGACTGGTGACTTAATTTTTTAAAGTCATAAGTCTCAAATGAAATCAAAGACTGTAAACAGAAAACGTAATTCATTTGCAGTGACTTCAATGAATGCAGCTCGAAATGACTGCAATCTTTTACAGCTCTGGTATATATCATAGTTTTCGAGATATTCAATATTTCTAAACTTTTTTTTAAAGAAATCACTTAAGCTTTTTTTGTGTGGTAGATAATTTTTTGGCTTCTCCAACGGTTAAGCAGTAATTATTAAAAAAGTTTTTTTTCACCAAAGAGGGGCAGAACTGATTTTTGTGGTTTTTCCATCATCATACCCCCACTAACAATTACAAAAAAAAAATCTCAGATAAAAATTATTAAGCACTTTTGGTGGATTTTTTACTCTACCGACTGGACTATAAGCGCAAACATAAAAAAAGGCAAAAACTTGACTGCACACACAGTGGCGGATACAAAGGTGGAGAGGGGGCATGGGGGAAATACCCTCACCCACAGTAATAACTTACTTATGTAAAATTTCTGCATATGTGCAGAATTATTTTTTGTTTCTGGTCTTCTCATCCCCCCTCCCCACTCCCCAAAAATACTTCCATAATCCGCCACTATCACATATGTGTACGTTTCAGCGAAGATGTTATAGACATTAAGGCTTTTTCATTAACGCCATCTGAAATTGGAATTCATTGCCTAATTATTTACGATGTATTGTTAACGCTAAGGAAAATAAAAAAACCAATTACCTAATATAATTTTTTATAAGGCATTCCATAGAGATTAAGCTACACTTTATTCAGAAATACGATTATTATACAAAAGAGATTTTCTCATATGTACATTTTTTACAAATAAAATAAAATAAATCGTGTATCATCAGGCTTCACATAAATAAATAAATAAATAAAAAATGCTTTGAACAGTATACCAGGAGGGAAGGGCAATCAGATTTGACATTGATTTCAATGCCTGATATGCACATACTTAGTGCATACTTTCTATTTCTACTATGCCTCGCTATGGCATATAATTTGAGTGTATGCCTAATATAAAAATTCGATTTGTAATTTATTACAATTGATATGAAATTTGATTACAAAGTGAAGTTTTTATTGAGTTTTATTTTTATGTGTTCACAAGAGCGAAATTGAGAAGTAAACGTGCCATTTTTATTCTTTATGTAATTGTAGATGTCATATCATGGGCTGTTTTTTCGAAACAGCTAAACAAGGAAATCAATGTGGCAACGTCAACAGCGTCATCACCAATAACAATAACGTCAAGAATTACGACAGCAGTCATCAAGAGCCAACAATAAAAGTAGCGTTTTGCCAAAACGAAGAGGAAAATATATTCTACACTAACAACAGCAACAACAAAACCGCCAAGGATATAAATCAGCAACAGCAAAATAGTAAAAAGTTTCAAACCACAATAGAAAACAGAATTGCAGCAAACTGTGAAGAAGCACACGAAAACAAAACAGAACAGCAAAAGCAACAAGGGCAACAACAACAAAACGAGCAATTATACGATTTTAAAGACTCGAACAACAACCACAACAACAACAAAAGCAAATCCATTACTAAACTAAAAACATTCACAGAAGACGACAGCAACAGCAACAGCAACACCTCCATCGATATAAACAATTTGCAAATATCCTGTAGACATTGCTATCCAATTGCCTGCCACTGCAACAACAACAACAACCACAACAACAGCAACGCCAACCAAAACAATAATACTATACCGAATACGAACAGTTGTTGTTGCAGCCACACATCTAATTCTACAAATACAAGAAGCAATAGTTGCTGCCGGCGTCAAACACAAACACTGCACCGTACAACGCAACAGTATGAGCAACAGCAACAGTCGCGCCAAAGTTATCGCAATGCAACAATGGCAGCACGCAATATGGCTGCCAATATGGCGGCCGCATGCAGCGGCAGCAGTAACAATATCCAAGAGATGTTGCTGTATGCGCGAAATACCTTAACGACACATTTGATCAGTGTCAGCAACAGTTTAATCGAAAATATAAACTATTATTCAGCAGCAGATACGGCTGTTGCGTTGCTCAAGCGTAAAAAGCAGCAACAGCAACATCATCATCAGCATCACCAGCAACAGCATCGGAATTATCAGCATCATCATCATTGCCATCATTATCATCAATATGCTCCGTATCATCATCATCATCATCATCATCATCACCTTCATAATCATCGACAACAGAAGCAAAAGCACAACGCAACAAGAAATTGCTGTCTTCAGCAGCAGCAGCATCAGCAGGGACATAAACAACAAGAAAATGCCGCCACCACCACAACCATCTCGACCACCAGCTACAGCTGCAATATTGCCTCGACCACCGCCGCCGCTGCTGCCGCTTACAATTACATTGGCCACAACTCGATTAGCTTCTATGCTGCCTCGAGCGTTATACTCGTACTCTGCTACTTGACTAGCACAACTTCAGCAGCTGCTGCCAACTCAGAGAATACTGCAGCACTCGACAAACACCCCATGTAAGTTGAATTGTTGAAAGTAGTCTTCGTACGTGCCGTGTACTCGTACATTGCTGTTGACTGAATACACTTAACTCGTAGTAGTAGTAGTACATTAGTACATACATAGATTGTGCGCCTAAAAGCATACATATCACATTAAACGTCTAACACAATTGTAGTACGTTTACGTTAACGTTTACGTTTCCGTTTACGTTTACGTTTCCGTTTCAACTTCTTGTCGCACACACACACACACACCCTTAATTTTTTATTCTTCTGTTCGTTAGTTTGTTCGTTCGTTCGTTTGTTCTTTTAGTTTGGTAAGGGTTTCCTTCCGTATTTCATCTGAAACTATTTTATTTCTTTTGATTTTCTTTCAGTCAAGGCATCGATTGGTCAAAGTAAGTGCACACCCAAAAAGTTTTTCGAAATTCAAAAAATATTTCACAAAAGTTGTTGCCTCAATTTAACAATTATATACATATCTATCTACCTAACTATTTACAATTACAGCGCCTAAAATTTTAACAATTTTAAATTTGCATGATTTACATTTTTGTTAAATTAACTTAAAAATAAAACAATACAAAGAAACTCAAACACAAATAAATCACACTCACGTGGTATACATAAATACATACATACAAATATATCATCATATTAATAAACGATAGAGGTTCATTTATCTAGAGTCCTTGATTTTCGAAAGTTCAAATTTATTCGTTGCCATATAAGCTATAAAATTTTATAAAGCTTTTTCTTTATTATTTTACTCTATTCGGAGTCAGGAAATTTATTGTTGTGGAGTTCCAGATTCCATCACCAATGAGAAAAAACATCAAATTGAAATCTCAAAGACGTCGCTTTCACTTCTTTACGTTTCTAATGGTAGTCTCTTGAATCCAGATGACATTAATCTACAACTAAAGATAAGAAAAGTTAAATCATACCTAGCCCAAATAGACGCTGGTCATTAACGACCTTCCGAGTTGAATTGTCAGTTGCCAGATGTTTTTGTTCAATACTAAAAATAGTATACTTGCATGGAAACTCTTTCCACTGAAGCTTTCATTTAGATCAAACTTGACCCTCGGTCAAACGCATGTTTCCATTGTCTCTTTAGTAAATCATGAAGCCTGGCCAGACCCACATGCATTTCAGTGCATTCGTATGGAAATATTGCGATTTTGGGCATGCATTCGGACACATTTTTTTGCATAGTAGGTGCAAATTTCTTGAGAAGGTATAAAAAAAAGATAAATGTGAAAAAAAGATTTTATTTTTTTTATTTTTGTGTATTATTTAAAAACAAAAAGTATTGTGGTTGTGAATAACATTTTATGGAAATTTTATGATGTAAATATATTAAGGAGCCCTCAGCAACGCAACTAAATCACACATAATTGACCTTCGGGTATTGTTGGCATACTGGGTGGACCAAATGGTCACTCACTTTACATTACTTGTAACTCACTTTACATTACATGTAACCCATTGAAAATCGCAGTGTAACAATCCAACGCCCAGTAAACAAATTTTCTAAATATGTCATATTTTTAAATGAACATTTGTATACAAAATATTGCAATTTCAAGAAAAAATGTTTATCAGGAGAACAGATTAGTAGGTCGGTAGCGTGGCTACTCCTTCACATAGGAAGCACAATTAGCGCTGGAACACCGTTTTGATACCAAACCTCATTAGTTAATGGGATTTTGTTCTTTGTTGTCTATATCCAGTTCGTGAGATTAAGAAAAGGTATATGGAATGATTTTAGTCTGGTTCTAGCAAGAGTCGGGCAATGACAGAAAAAGTGGGTGGGAAAAGTCTCTGTTTCTTTAAGATTATTGTAGCTTCTGCAATGCGTATTGTGTGGGATGCAGCGGTTGTGAGAGTCTGGCCGCATGGTCCTCCTCTATTGACCAGTGTCCCATCAGTACTGCAGACAATTGGCTACATTAAATTGAGTTTGACAAAAAAAGCCCTTGGTTCTGATGTTTTTGAATTTTGGTCATGTTTTCTTGGTTATGTTGCATGGGGAAAGACTTTTCCATCTGCCATCTGCAAGGGTAAGGAAATAAGAGAGTATATCAGCCTCGATTTTATTTAGGGGGGTTGCTACAGATTGCGCCTGAATTAAATCCAGAGCTGAACCTCGTCCCGATAATTCCTCCCTTTCATTACCTTCGACTTTCCTGTGACCAGGAACCCAGATACGGTCAATATGCAGACTTAAGTTGGCGAGTAACACCCCGCATTGGTTAACTAATCTAAAGGATATTATGTGTGAGCCTATAGCCTTAATTGCCGCTTGGCTGTATGAGAATACAGCTATTTTAGCCCTCCTTTGAAATTTGAAGAAGTTCAGCCTGGAAAACACTGGCTTCTTTCGGGAGTCTAATAGCGTTTTCTTTTCTTGACAAAATATTGCATTTTTTTGCCTCGTGCAACGGCAACAATTTTTTAATGTTGCCCACAACACTGCCAAAATATTGCCTTTTTATTGCAAGCAAAGAACATAAAAATGCTACTCTGTCAGAATCAGCTAATTTGCAGGGCAACATTCTCAGAGTGCAAAAGTGTTACATTTTTCCCCGCTCAGAAGGCAACATTTTTTAGAAAAGAACACAATACTCTTGGAAAGGGCTGCCTCTTTTTCAGAAAAGAACACGAAATTTGACAGCCCCCGCACTGTGCAGAAAAAATGCAACATTTTATAGAGAAAAGAAAACGCTATAAGAGACTCAGCAATATTGAGATTTTCTAAGTAGACTCCCGCACCGACCCCGTAGTCCATCTTTTACCCGTGTACCTAGTACCTATTTTTGCCAGAATCACTCTGGCTTTGAACATGGATATGATCCAGGTAATTAATGCCTCTTAGGTATCTTACCCGTAGCGGATTGGATAGCCTCTGTCTTAACGTTATTGAAAGCGCCTTCTATGCCAAGGAAGGAAGCTAATGAGAAAGGCTTGTGCTCTAGTAATTTTTCGATTGTTCCGATTACCTCATGTAGGGCAGTTTCGGTGGGCTTGCCCTGGAAGTAGTCGTGCTGGGATTTGAGAGCGCTTTACTTTCGATTGTCTTTCTAAGATAAATGTCTAGAACGCATTCTAGTGACTTGAGTACAAAGGTAGTTAAGCTGATGGATCTGAAGTCTTTAGCTCCTTCGTGCCTTCTTATGCCTACTTTTGGAATGAAAATGACCTTAACCCTTCTTCAGCTTTTAATGATATGGCCTAATTGCAAGCTTTTTTTTGAAGAGCATCACCATCCAGAGAACTATAAAGTCTTTTAAGTTCCATAGCATAATTGGGGCATTGTATGGGCTGAAACTCTTAATTGACCAAAGAATTTTTTAAGTAATCATGAATCAATAGAGGTTGGAGAGATGTTTATTGAGGGGATTGTATATTACGACTTCCTTGACGAAGTCTGTACTACCAGAAAAATGGGTGCTTACAAGTGAATCTAAAGATTCGGCCACGGATGTCGTCCAGGTACGGTCTTGATATAAGAGGGGCAAGAATGTTCTTTAGACAGCAACTTTCCTATGAGAGCTGAATCTTTTATTTCGTCTATGGAACTACAGAAATCCCTCCAGGCCTTATTTTTGGCTTCTCCGATGACAATCTTTGTAGGGTGGATAGAATTTATTACTGTGACAGATGTTGATGATCAACCTCATGAGTTTTCCCAGCTTGCATAGAACTTGATTGTACCATACCGGAAATGGTTTCTTAATATGGGTGATCAGGCAGAAGGCCGCTTGTCGTCCTAAAAGTTTTCTACCTTCTCATTCAAATTTTCTGTGGTAATAATATTTGTAATATGTTTAGGGCGTAGCTTCTTCTAAAAGAGTTCCAGTCAGTTCTATGTAGAGCAGGGTTTTTACGGAATGTAAGACAATTTCAAAAGCATATTTCAGAAAGTGTAACAACCCAATGTTGTTTAAAATTCAAATTTTCAACTTCTACAAAATATTTTGGAAAAATTTAAAGTAGTTTATCAAAGATCTCTTTTGGATATCTTTATATGGGCTGAAAATTAAAAATATATTACATTAGCGAAAAAAGTTATTGAAATAGATGTGTTAAAACAACTGAGAAAAAAAAAGTTAAGTAAGTTGCACCTGCAAGGCATAAAAATGTGTCCGAATGTATGCCCAAAATCGCAATATCTCCATACAAATGTAATGAAATGTATATGGGTCTGGCCAGGCCTCATGTGTTACGAACGTGATGTGTATTATATTAAAATATCCTTATAGTTAGGTTGAATCGATAGCCTCATAGACACGAATAAAACTATCGAATATGTACTTGTATCGAATACTCGTTTAACCCTTCCCTGCTCAACAACGCAAATTTTATTTAAAAAAATATTAAGGAATAGCATTCATCATTCTGAACAACTTTTGTTCTATGACTTTTTCAATACCTTAATTACAAGTGTTAACATCTGAAATTACCTTATGGGCCATATATGGTTCGTTGGACAGTACCAAGTAAAAGAGAAATCTGTAGCTTTTTTTTAATTGAGAAAAATAACCAAAAATTCAAATTTATACCAATTATTCTGTGTGAATTTTTGTAGAAAGTAGAGTACGTTTACCACAACCAGGAACTTTGCATTTGAATCGCCTCTAAAAGGCTGTCATCAAATGTTTATTCCAACTGTTGGAAACAAAAATTTGATAATACTTTGATTGCTTCGAAGAAAAACAAATACCAATCAGCACACCTTTAACAACACAACAATATTTTTTTTATGTTGAAATTCGTAAAATTTCTTGAAGTTTTTGCTGTTTGAGAATCAAAAATCTTATTTGTGTCCGAAAAACGTATATTTTCACATAAAAATGGCAATAACTTTCGACAGCTGCCATTTTCTAATACTGGTATATACGCGCATCGATAAAGAGAGCCAAAATCTACGAAACCCATATTGTGTTTTGGATGTTGGAGGTAAGATGGCGATACTATTACCGTCTAAAGTGGTGGGACCATATACGGCAGCATAAGCAAGGAAGGGTTAAAGAGACAGATTGCACTTTTTAAGTGATTGTCGAGGCCAGAACGGCTCATTGTGATACCACATAGTTGAATCTACAGTTTACACTATTCAAAACAAGTTTTTTGTCTATACATCATGGTTTTGACATATTTCCACTGGAAACGCGTGAATCATATAGAAATTACTTTAACTTGAGTATATGATATTTATTATGCTTAGATGCAAATCGGTAGAAAATTTCGAATAGAAGGAAAACTAATCAGCAGATTATAGCTTGTTAAAAATATTTTATTTTAATGAAGAGGCTTCAATAAACATTATGTTCTACATGCATGGCCGGCCATATTTTCTAGAACTTCAATACAGTACTGCAATATTTTCGTACATTACAATATTGCAATATGGACTGAAATATTTTGAATATGCATATTGAATAATTCTGCAGTGGCATTTTGAAATATATTATTGATTGCTGTAAAAGATTGTAAAACGATCCACAATTTGAAATAGGTATTGTCTAGCAACATTTCAGTTTTTTTAATAAATAGGATTGTACCTATTTGAGTTCCAAGAACTACGAGCACATACACAAGCCCTAACTACTCCTCATTACTTTTAAAACATTCAATGCAATACCACTACATATGTACAATACATACTTGCGTAAACTCATTCAACCATGTACATATATATGTATATAAATATAGATACTCCTCACCTTGTGTTACTATCATTTTGGCGCTTTTAATTAAAATCCGTTTCCTTTTGGTTTTTGTGTTAATAATTTTCCTTTTAACTACAACAATTAAAAAAAGCATTCAACGTGTTAACAAATAAAATAAAACTTAACATTTTCGCGCAATTTTTACTTACCACTTTTTGTTCTGGGAGGAGAATTTTTTTGTGCATAAAAATGTTTTCGCTTTTGTTCTTTCTCTACATTCACAGATTCGATGAATCGAGCTCGGACAAAGAAATTTTAGATTTGCTGCTGGAGAAGAAACGCTACGATAAAAGACTACTGCCGCCAGTGAATGGTAAGTGGGTGTCTCTAAAGGACTCACATATGTACATATTTATTTGTCTATGTATGTGTGAGAAGTGTTGGAGTGAAGTGTTGCCGTTGCTGCGGTTGCATTCGACAGCAGCCACCAAGGCCAACAGCAGCAACCGGCAACAAATATTTAATTTCGTGATTATCATTTTCTTAAGTGTTTTTTTTTCTCTCAAAGCATCTTCCAGTATCAATTAAGGAGCTTCTTTAATTTCACAAATGTATTCTTGGAAAATTTACACACACAAACACACATACTACATATAAATTTCAATTCACACATGTGTACACATATATTTATACATTTTACATGTGTTATTTTATACGAGAGTGTAAGAGTGCCCATTCACTCATGTACGAGTATTTTTTTAAAACGATTGTCATTCCATTAAAAGTAAATAGTCCGGATGCGTCAGAATGTGTATGGGACCGAGTGACTATCCGTCGGTCGTCGGTCGCATTTGAGGCACTACTTAAATGATTTCAGAACATTAAAGGAATTATATACACAATCAAATTTAATGAAGGCTTTGTTATGCAAAAGAAAAAATGTGCAAATGATTTTAAAATACTCTCATTAGTTGAAGTTGAAGAAAAAAGTTTCTAGCAAAGAAGCTTCCCGCAAAACTTGAAAGTTTCTTATCGTTCATAGTCATCAAAATAAATTATAAGATTATCGTTTAAGTTGTACGTTTCTTTCTTATTTCGTGAAAATTATTGGTTTCCTTAAAGTATAAAAAACGCAAAGTTTCATTGTTTTTATGCATACATACTTATATATTTTTGAACTTATTTTTTTCTATAAAATTTAGTAATTATAAATCCTTGAACTTTTTCTGTGTTTATTTACTCGACATTTGAAAGTTCTACGCAATTTACTTCTTTGACTTATTGCGAAATTGTTGGAAACTTTTATTTTGTTGCTTTTTACAATTAATTTCCTTCAATTTCAAAAATAGAAACTTACTATTTGTAGAAAGTTTATTTTATAGTGAAATTGTTTATTAACAATTTAATTACTGGCATTTCTTAGTTTGAGTATTTGAATGCACTAAAATAAAAAAATCCCTGATGATTGAAGGGATGAGTCTCGAATTTTTTTATAATTTCGGCCATGGATTGTGTTTGAGTATTTAAACTATTATGCTAAATATTAGTATAAAAAATTTAAGATTTTCACATAAACTATATACTTCCAATCAAAATTAAGTTAAGTCTCCGACACTTTTTGAGCGGGAAGCTTTTATGTTTTATGAAAAAATTTGAGAAATCTAAATTGTTGACTAGAGTTTAGATTTGTGGGTGGGCTGGACTTAACCATAGCACTCAGTCAACGAGGACCATTGTGCTATACCCAAGGATAGAACCAGTTGAAGAGAGTAGAGAGACAGGAAAGTTATGTGGGGATAAATGGGAAGAGGAAAGGTCTAGGGTCTCCCAACTTCTTTGTTTCACTGATGAGCCTTAGAAGCTCAGGAAGAGGGAGAGTATGGACATTATTCATACTCAATCATACTCATTATTCATCACTACCCAACAGCCTTAATCTGATTCTCGCGAACACCGGACAGCTACAAAGATAATGTTCCGTAGTATCGTCGTCCTCAAGACACGATTGGCAAATTGGATCGGTGATGACGCCCATGTTAGTCATATGCTGACCGCATGTGTTGTGACCTGTGATGACACCCACCAGTAATCTCAGGTCCTTTCTTCTCAATTTGAGAAGAAATTGCGCTGATTTCCTGTTAGGTTGTCTCACTAAGCACTTTGCGGTTCTACAGGAGTCAAGCTGGGACCATCTTTCTCTATGGATAAAACCCACGAAATCGTTGATCCAATGCATGATCTCCCCAGAACTTACTCCAAGAAATAGTTCCGGACCCCATGGTGTAATTGCAGAGCTTTCATTAGCTAGTTTATCAGCTAGTTCATTCCCTGCAATACCACAGTGTCCTGGAACCCATATAAGGCATAACTTGTTGTGTTTTGCAACACTATTTAGTTTTGCCTTACACTCGCTGACCAATTTTGAGGAGCTGACAGGGTTAGCAGGAGCCTTCAGTGCTGCTTGGCTATCACTACACATACCTATGCACTTCCCATTAGGAACGGTGTGTTAAAAATACCCCTTCCTTGCCGAGCCAAGGCTGGACATTAACACAGAACATGAGATGTCGTTTCATCATCCTCCATACGGATATAACATTCTGTCTCATGTGACAGACCTAATTTACTTAGGGGCCAGATAGAAATCTACTATCCGTAATCTGAGATCCGTTTTATTTAAGTTCAGGGATTTGGTGAGAGTGAGAGAAGAAACAAGCTTCTTTGCCTGACTAAGGCCTTGAACGGAATGCCAATAAGCCATTCTTCTCTCGCCCACGGCTCTATGAATGATTTGGAACTAGTGCAGCCGATTCCACAAAATAGATCGGTGCCTGAGCCTACAACGCGTGACTTTGTTATGAGTAGACAACTGCTGCAGACTGTCAAAACACTCCTTCACTAGCTTCGAAGTGAAGCACCATGATGAATATGCCTTGAGAGCCGCTTGGCTGTCAGAGACGATTATGATGTTAGCACCTTTTAGACCTTTATTAAGGTTATTTCTGGCGTTAAGTTGGAGCAAACTTGCAGCCTCAAGGCAGTAATCTTCTTTATGAAGATGTGCAGAGGTGTAAGTCCCATCAACAGCTCAATCGCAGGAGTGGGTCAAGTTCGTATAGACCAACTAAATCTTTTATCGAGTATGACATCCAAGTATTTGATTTCGTCAGAACCAGTTTGTATCTTCTAGAGAAGGGAACAAAAATAGCTTTATTGGGGTTTATTGATATGTCCCCTTTGACGCAACAATCAGAAACCAGTTTGAGAGCTGATTTTATTACTTCTGTAATGGTTGAATCAAAGTTTCCGGAGGCAATGATAGCTAAATCATCTACATAGCCGATTGATTCGTAACCATGATCACCTAGTTTAACCCTTGCGGTATTTTGATACCATATAGCATCGTTGAATCCGAATCCGAGGTCCGAAAAATACCAGCACGTCAAAAAACCTCATAAAATTTTTTTCGAGCCCGGGAGTCAGATCAAGTTTATAATATGTTTTTGTGGTCGCTGAATCCGAAGTCCATGTCAGGTTTTTCAAATTTGTTTGTGGTTTTTATCCTCCCTTTATCAACAATCCATTTTATTTTAAAAATATTTTTTTTTTACTCCATTTTGCTTTTCTAGTATTTAAAAATTAAAAAATAGTAAATTTTGTTTTTTTTTTTTTCAATAAAACTTAATAAAATAGACCTAATATGAAAATTTTTTCTTGCAAAGTAGTGTATTCTTCTACGGATTGAAACTTTGTATTAGATTGACTGAAAACTTATAGGAATGTTTGACATATACAATAAATAATGCAAAGTTGGGTTTTTTTTTAATTTACTAATAGCTATAGTTTGTAGAATTTGAAACTTACCCATAAGTGGCTGCTCACTAAACAACTATGCTATAGCGTCATGAATTTTGGCAGCCACTATTTTGGAGTTTCGTTTTTCTAAGCGATGCAATTGAAGCATATAAAACACACACTTATAATCTCATACATACTATGAAACCTAACACGGCACCGAAGTGACATTTCATTTTAATTTTTTTATCAGTTCACTTCACTGTAAATAAAGATGTTATCACATCAAAAACAAAAATATTACTCTATAAAATACCAATTGTTAAAAGAAAAGCACACTTAGTTTTTTTGACTAATACTTTTGATCCCGATTGTATATATGCCAAAAGAAGCTAATTTTGCTTACTTTCATTTGTTGTGTTTCTAAAAATCGTTTAATTTTTTTAGTGTCGTTTTTAGAAAAAAAAATCTTTAAGCTTACCAAAGTTACAAATTTTACAAATCATTAAGACCGAGCGTTGCATTGTCGCAACGTACCTTATTGGTCCAGGGGGTTGGATAAGGGATTATTTTCTTACTTTCTTTTTTCTTGATATGACCAAATGATAAGTCTGTGAGAAATTTTATCGATTTTGCTTCAGCCATTCTAGAGTGTCAAGGATTTAATGGGTTAAATGGTTCCAAGGAAGAACAAAGGGCCGTATCATTTTTATTAAATTTGTTTAATATATTTATTTCTGAATTTCTGAATTTCCAGTCAGTTTTTAATAAATTCAAACTTGAAATGAGATCTTATGCATAGTTATTTATCACGGTGTGATTTAAGATTGTTATTTTTACAGATGAAGACTTTTGCTGTGGATTGTCTTCACCAGATACAGTTATAAATACAAACATAAGGAGACCGCATAATCGGGGTAAAAATCTTATATAGATTCTTAAGTTCTTTCGTTTTTGTAACTACTTCATTTTTATCAGATTTATTTCTTATAAAGCTTATATAAATTAGTTTGTTTTCGTGTAGCATCTTCTGGTCTCTATTTTTTTAGTTATACTTACGTACTGAAATGTAATTTAATATTATACATACACCATTTTAATTTCTTGATTTATAATTTTAATTCATGTGGTTTTACAAATATAGATGAAACTTGATTTAATGGAAACTTCTGAATTTTCAATTTAGGAACGCTGACGGTGAATGTGAACGTATTACTTCTCAGTTTAGCATCGCCCGATGAAAGTAGTTTGGTAATTAGTTCGTTCTTATCGCTATACATTTCTCCTCTTATACAAATATATCACAAATTTCTTTCACAGAAATACGAAGTTGAATTCCTACTCAATCAGCAATGGAACGATCCCCGTTTACAGTATGGCAATAAATCGCATTATGATTTCTTGAATGCATTGCATCATCACGACAGCATCTGGACACCGGATACGTATTTCATTATGCATGGCGATTTTAAGGATCCCATCATACCAATGCATTTCGCTTTAAGAATTTACCGGAACGGGACCATTACGTACGCAATGAGGTGTGTATAAGTATCAATGTCCCTTTTTTAATATTGAATATGTAAATTTCTGATACAGCGCACATTTCATTGGAATTGTGTATTTAAATTTGCCGCAATGGAAAAATGTGTTGAAAACTGCGCACAAAAATGAATGGAACAATAAAAAATATGTAAATTTCTCTGCAAGTAAATGAAGTTGACAAAACTCAAATGTATCATACACACACACACACACACACATACTTGCATATACTATACACATACTTTCACACAGAGAAATATGATGCTCTATGAATATTTTACTTGAATTTTTGCTTCTGCTGAAGCAGTAAGAAAATGAATTTTATTTATAATAAAAATTTTAAATATGACGTTCATTGTGACGTGGAACTTCCAGCTTTACATGTCGGTATGTGTGTGCCTTAGAGGTTGAAAATTACGTTTGTAGGAGGGAGAGGAGTATTTAATTTAAACTTTCAAAATATTCTCGAAACCATATTTTTTTTTCTGATCACTTTCCAGGGAATTTTTGTTCTGGTGAAGTACATAAATCGACATTATCAGTTTTGTTGCTGACTTTTGTTGTCATGTTTAATCCTTTCTATTGATCCTAAATTCTTACGGTCAAGAAATGGTTAAGTGAAAAATTAATACTAAAAGACCTTGTCCATCTATGAAAAATATCTAACAGAAATGTACTAAAAAAGTTCGTAAAAAATTCTCATTGACGGCCACAAGGTCGTTAAAAACTTTAGGGGTGTAAAACTTCTGTTTGGATGAAAAATTGTAATAAAAAATTGGAGTCAAAGAATACAAATCCGTGTAGATTTTGCGCTACTTCCTCTGATTTTCTTATGGTCCCGAAAGGGTTAATCTATCGGCTGATCTATCGGTTAAACCTTTCGGGTCCATGGAGAAATAACATGGACTACTGTTTGATTTTCGGATCATTCCAATAGAAGCAATCTTCATCCCCTGCTATGATTTTATTAAACGAGCTTCTAAATTTTGTAAGAAAATATTGGAAAGTGTCATTTTTTGACCGTCATTCCTATCCACTTACCTATGCACTAAGCCACCGAAGTAGCTTTCTTACTATATCGTTTCGATATTTTTTATAGTAATTACCCACTATTTGGGAATCGAACCTAAGGCATCTGGGAATCCAGTCTAACACTCTAACCACAATCATTCAAAATTCGTTTAACCCATCAAACAAATGTCTTCGTATATTCCAGAGAATTTTGTAATATTCGTCACACTACCATGGCATTCAAACCCAGTTCATCAGCTTTTATTTCTTTGGTTAATCTTGGATCTTTGTCAATTTTAAAATCCATGAAGATTACATTTTCACCGAGGGTTGATGATTTCGAGTGGTCTTAGCCAGGGACGTCGCACAGTGTCGCGTCTCCACATAACCTGTGGCCAAAAATAGAGAACGTTGTTCAATCTCTATGAAACTTTTCAAAAGTAAAGTTCAAAACAAAAAATCGTAAAAATTTGCCCACTGCCACGCCCACCTCCCATACGAATGAAACACTCATTTTGAAAAAACATACTAAATATAAACACCAGAATGCTCAAATTAAGTTTGTAAAATTATAGATGTAATAATATTTTTTATACGGAAAATGGGCGGGCTGCCACTCCTACTTTAAAAAATACCTCTAACTTCCACATAAATGACGCCAAAAGTATAAAACATGGCACAAGATGTTATAAAACAACTTTTTAATCTTATACTAAGCGTAAACAGGCGACCACGCCCACTTTATAAAATAGCTATTGTTTATAAAATAATGATACATCATTATAATAACTATTAACCGCTCCATTACAGCTTTAAATATCAGTTTTTTCTCTTATATACCGAAGTTTATTAATTTGCATTTACATAAATGCAGATATAAAATATAAGCTACTCGTTTTCGCTTTCTCAACCATAACTAAATGATAAATCGTTTAAAATTAAATTTCCAAAATCTATTCCCGGAATAAAAAAAAAGTGTAGAAAACACTTTCTTATTATGTTTCTTCAATTAAAATATAATTTAAAATATCTTCGGTAATTGTATGTTTCGTAGAATGAATTTTTCTATGAGCAGAAGTAAATGGCTCCGAAGAAAGTACATAGTTACTAATATATTCCTATTTGAGGATTCCCGAGAAGTTTTTCGTGTGTTATTTAAGCGAAACTTTCGAATTTCCTTAAGTCTTCCTTCAAGTCCATCTTCTGAAAGCATTCCAATTGGAATGCTAAAATATTTATAAAATAATCAATTTGGATTCTATGTTGGCCGTGGAATTTCTTACTTTATTCCTTGGGACCTTACATCAGCAATTTTATTTTTCTCTTTTTAATTTTTAGCTATTTGCTTGAAATTTAAAATCAAATATCGTAATATTATACCATTTCGTCTACCAACTTTGAATTTTTCAAAAACTAATAAAATGCCACCAACTTAGCGATCTTTTGTTAGTCCCCTCGAATATTATCGTATTAATCTCTAAAAATATGTCTATAAATTTTCTCTTTTTCCAGGCGACACTTGATATTATCCTGTCAGGGAAGTCTACATATATTTCCTTTTGATGATCCAAAGTGCTCCTTTTCAATGGAAAGTAGTAAGTAAAACAATACCACCAACTAAAACTATTTGGCTGTATGTATCTAGTCGAATACAATTCTCAAAAGTTTCAATATAAAAAATTAGTAATCAGTAGAAGTCCGAGTCGCAAAAAACCTGTAATATTTTCCATTATAAATATATATTATTTTGGTAAATATATTTTGTTTGGTTGAATTTTGGTCCTGGCTACCCTTATACTTGTAGCAACACAAAATCTGGTAGATTCCCTTAAAGAATTTTTTTAGGAGTCCGTCTTTGATATTTGTTTTAACTCTTAAACGCCTAGTACGTCCGACTTAAAAACATACCTAGAGGCAGTAGTTGTGATTTCGAACAACGTTTGTTCTACGTGTTTTCAAATAAATTAGTTAAAGGTGCCGTAATTTCGATTTACATGGTTGACCTCTGTAGTAACCTTAAATATTATCTGAAGAATAAATTAAAATACAGTCGCAATAATTTTTTAAAATAATTATTTGCCGTTTGGCACAAATTTTTAAACACGACAATATATTTATTGTACAAAAATTCGAAAATAATTGGTTCAAAATTTTTGCAAAACATGCTTTTCGAGCTAAAAATAACTGTAACAGTACGACAGCTGTCATTTTTCCATTCTTATTTATACGTATTGATAAAGAAAACGTGAGACAGTTAGATCAGATGTTTATTTTAAATGGCGAACGTAAAATGGTGGCACAGGCAGCCGCGGAAGCCTCGCAAAAAAAACTAAGTAAAAAATGTTTTCGAAATACAGTATATAAAAAATTTTCAAAGCAAAAACGGAATCAGAATAACAATGGTGCTTCATTTCATTAACCCATTAAGGACGAGCCGGAACCAAAATAGATAGGTCAAGAAAGTAACTTGAGAAAAAAATTGTTTTTGAACCTGGCTCAGGATTGGCTCAGCTACAAGGTGTCATATGGCTAGGCATTGCTGGATTAAGTTCACCGTTTCTTTGCGTCTCGAAATGTTGGTCTTTAATTAATTCACTATCTTAAAGCATTTTCGTCACCGCAATTAACCGAGAGCCAGTGGCGTAGGTAGGAGAGAGTGGCCAAAATAATTCAACTAACTGAGAATACAAAAATGTACATAAGATGAGAAGATGTTGGAAAAATTCCAGAAATTAGTCCGCAATTTTTTTGGGCAATTTTTGGAAGGTATGGGATTAAAAATTTTATGGCTTTCTAAATCATCAATGCATTGAAGCAACTTGAAGGCAATATTATTAATATTCGGTGAATAAATACGTGAAACTAAAAAAATTTCATTAGTGCAATCCTGCAAGTGAACAGTTTTAAGGCAGTTTTTACTCTTGGGGGTTTGTCACTGTCAACCAAAAGTTGATGCAGTGTAGAACCGTGCCGAGCATCGCAGTCAGGCTCTCTGCGTAGGAGCTCACTAACCGCGGCGCTACGGCAACCACTTCGTATATTTAAACAAGTAAAATCCCTACCTACGTCACTGCCGAGATCTCATGGGAAAAGCAAAGAAATTGTGAAAACAAAAACGCTAAGTTAAATTTATAGTTAATTTAGAGAATGGATTTTTTAATTTAAAATGATCAAATTCAGCAGGAGAGGAAATTACTTTCATTATTGCTAAATCTCTTTTCTTTTCTTGTTACAATATTTTACAATTTTCATTTTTTCCAATTACAGTCAGAAATCAAACAAAACAACAATAGAACAAAAAATATTTGCGTCAAATGACGTAGTTGATGTTGATAATTTTGTTGTTGCCGCTTGCTGACACTATTTTTCACAATTTGACGTTTGTTATTGTCATTATTGTCGCCATTGTTACCAAAAGCACTTGTTGTTTGTCATTGTTTGTCATTATAAAATCAATTGTTGTTGTTGTTATTGGCGTCAAGTCATTATCTCTCGAAATACATATTCACACTATACAATATTAATGAAGAAGATTCATATACATACTTAAATATTCCCATGTACTATGTATTTTTATTGCGGAATATTTTAAAGAAGCAAGTGAATAGATTTAAATGCAAACATCAGAAGGCAGCGTTTGATTTTCTGTGTTGTCTGAACTTTGAAAGTTGATGTAGACAAAGCTGCAAGAATTTCTTAAATTTAGAAGATGATAACCTTTAAATTAAAGCTTACGAGCATCTATTGCATCAATATGTCTGAATATAAACGTTTGAGTTTTTTAATTAATTATTTAAATTATCTACAAGTTGGAATGTTATTTGATATTCTATCTTCGTAAATATGAACACTTGATAAAATAGCGATACTTTTATAGCTTTTTATGTTTTTGTTTATTTTTAAAGACATACATATATGCAGGTATGTATATGCCAAAGTCTTATAGCAATAATATTTTAATTACCGATAACTTCATTACTAAAGTAATTAAAAAAAAAACCCTGAGATTCGTTGCAGTTCTACGCGTTTGTATTTGTTTGAGAGTTTGTTGTGAACTCAAAAGCTAATATTTTTTGTAAAACCTCTTGAAAACCTTAAAAACGCAATTTCAAAAAAAAAAAATAAATTTTTTTGCAAATTTTTTCTATTCCCGACAGAACAAAATGTAAATATTATAACAACTGAACATGGTGATAATTCATGCAGTAGATAATTCTCAAAATCCACCTGTGATAGAAAAATTCTGCACTGGAATTCGGATTCAACACACAAATATACATTCGAAACCTTCCTGTTTTCAATATTATCGGAAAAATGTTAATTTCACAAGCCTTTGTTAGTTTAAGATCCAAAACTAATTTGTTCTAGACGTGCCCGACTATCTGTCATCATTCCTTGTAAAGAATGTAATGCATTTTGAGCAAGTTATCCTATCAGGAATATCATCGAAATGTGCTTAGAGACCAAGTTAACACACTAACACTCAAAAAAAATTACACGGAACCAATATGAAAATCGTACTATTTCAATAGGATTTGGTCAATGGTATTTTTCCATAATTTTAATAGTTTTTAGGCTATCATTTTTGATATAATTTAGCTATATTATGGTGTATCTAATTGTTTTCATGGTACAGTCCTATTGATTTCATGCTGTAACACTATTAATTTCAACATTATATCATTGAATCTGATTTCAGAAAACAGGTTTTCATCAACTAACGTTATATAGAAGGCACAACGCTCAATCGACAAATTCCGTCCTTTTTCCGTGAGGAAATTGAGAGGTTATTCCATGTCAAATCGACCAATCCCACTCTCATATTCCCTACTTAATAAAAAATTTCTCTCATTGTGTTCGGGTCATTTTTTCTGCTCTCTGTCTTACATTATATATAAACAAGAAAATAATAAACATTTAAAAAACTTTTTATTTTGGCATATTCGCCATTATGATTTGCATAAAATGTAACTTGCACTGCTTAGCAGATGAAAACATTACATGTGGTGTCTGCTATCTCAAAGTTCATATTAAGTGCTCTAAGCTAAACTCTAATATTTTAAATATAATAAAGATCAATAAAAATATTGTCTATAGATGCGATGGTTGTACCAATCGCCCCGCTCCATTTTCGCAATCCAAAATAAATGAAGTCCGGAATAACTTGAATGTGCTAAGTGAATTTCTAAATTCTTTCAACAACACGCAGTCATCTATCCCAGCTGATTTGGGTAACACCTCAAATAATTATAATACAACAACTAATAATACACCAACTACTATAAACAAAATTTACACGCGCTCTAAAGCTAAGGTCATTGAACCTAATCGAATGCAATTGCTATCCAATGCTGGTCGCAAGAGCATAACATCTAACTCGCCTGCACTCGTTCACTCGTCAAATAAAAACGGTAATAATAATGCCAGTGCTCTATCTATTGCTCGCTCTTCTCAACCGCTCTCGCGCAATTTAACGAAAGCTCCTGTCATTAAATCATGTTCGCAGCCTAATTCTACGCAGCCAAAAATAACTAACTCTGGCTCTTCAGCTACTATAGATAATGCTATGGATAATGATAGCGTTGACGCTGATATTGTCGTCATTAATGATGACAGCGAAATTGGTGCTTGTATTGCTCTCTCACATGCCGAATCTGTTGCTATTGAATCTACCGTTGCTGATGCTAACGTTAGTTTACCTCTCTCTTATGCTGCTGCTGGTGCCTCTGCTGTTAAACATTCTTCTGATCTTGCTGTTGCTTCTCCGATCACTAATGGTGTAATAAGAAAACGAAACAAAAACAATGCGATTGTTGTTGGGAGTAGTTCGAACAGTGAGCTTGGTGTTGCTGTTCGTTGGAAATGGCTCCATTTATCGTTTTTTAAGCCCTCCGTTTCTGAAGAAAACATAATTGATTATGTCTCGAAACATGCAGACATTGATGCTTCTCTAATTTTTTGCCGTACACTAATAAAGAGAGGTGTTGCTGCTGATTCTTTAAAAAGAGTAAGCTTTAAATTTGGCATCTCTTCGTCACATTACAACAAACTGCTGAACCCAGCACTATGGCCTGCTAATGTTAAGGTGTGCCCGTTTCTTTTTTTTTCAAAAGAAAGGTATTCCTTTATTGGATCCATAACGAATACAGCAATTAATACAATTGCTCAACCTTACTGTCAGTCTAATGGCCCGAGTAATAATAATTCGGGTAATCATAAACAAATAAACAACCTAAAACTATACTATCACAACGTATCTGGAATGAGGACAAAACTGAAGACCATATACGCAGCTATTTCTCAGGCCGACTATGATATAATAATTCTCGTTGAAACATGGTTAAATATGGATTTTTTTGATGGTGAAATTTGTGATCTTAATTTATATCACGTCTATCGTAAGGATCGTGATGCTGTAACGACTGGCTGTAATAGAGGTGGTGGTGTTCTCATAGCTATCAATCGTGTGTTACAATCTTCGTTAATATCCCTGCATAACTCTGATACTCTTTTGGACCAGCTTAGTGTATCAGTTTCAAGTCCACTAGGTATGCTAAAAATATGTGCTTCGTACATCCCGCCTAACAGCTCTGATGCCGTTTATGCTGCTCATGTTGAAAATATAACCCACATTTCGGCTGATAGTGGTGAGAACTGTCATCTTGTTATACTTGGGGATTACAATTTAAATATGGTTAAGTGGTCGTACTTATCTAATGCTACAGTATTAACACCCAGTAATATAAATCATGCACATGAAATAAATTTTATTGACAGTTTGTTTTCTGCAGATTTAGTTCAAATTAATTCGTTTCACAATAAGCTAAATAGATTACTTGACCTAATTTTCATTAATGATAATGTTAAGTATGAACTAAATAAATGTAGTTTTCCAATTTCATCCTCTGATATGCATCATGTCCCTTTAGTCTTAGAAATTGAATTTTATATTTATCCCAAACTTCCTCAAGATAATATCAGTTGTAATTTTAATTTCAATTTATGTAATTTTGATGATATTAATTACTTGTTAAACAGTATTCAATGGGAGTACATGTTTTATCAAAACAATGTCTCTCACTGCTTTGAACTATTTCTTAAAAATGTTTTTCAGATTTTTACTAAAAATGTTCCCTTTAAGAAACAAAAAGTTTATAAATTGCCCTGGTATACTGTTGGCCTAAAAAAACTTAAGAACCGTCGAAATAAATTTTATAAATTATATACAGCAACTAATAATGCCACTCATAAATCAAAATATGAATATTATTCACGTGAATTTAATTGTTTAGATAAATTTTTATACAATCAATATATCATGCAATTTGAAAAATCAATTAAATTGGATCCAAAAACATTCTGGAATTTTGTGCAGAGCAAAAAAACCTGCTCCAGTATGCCTAGTTCTATGTTCTTGAATGATAAAGTATCATACTCTATCCATGATACTGTTAATCTTTTCTCTGATTATTTCCTGGCTAATTTTGATCCTCAAGTCGAAGTGGATGATTCTAATTTGTTGAATATTGTATCATCTGTTGATTTCGGTTCGTTAATACTAACAGATGCAGATGTTATAAATGGGATCATAAATCTTAAAAATTCCTCTAAATTAGATATTGATGGTGTATCGCCATTGTTAATAAAAAAGTGTGCTGACTCTCTTGTTACGCCATTGAAACTTATCTTTAACAAATCACTCAGCACTGGTATTTTTATTGACAAATGGAAAGTTGCTTTAGTTTCGCCTGTATTAAAAAAAGGTAATAAGTGTAATATTTCTAATTATAGACCCATCTCTAAGCTCTCAACTATATCAAAACTTTTTGAAAGCATTGTCAAAGACAAAGTATTTTTTGCAGTAAAAAGATTGATCTCTCCGAATCAACATGGTTTCGTGTTAGGTCGCTCAACTGTAACCAATCTTGCAGTTTTCACAAAATATTGTATCACTTCATTTGAATCAGGCTGCCAAGTTGACACTATATACACTGACTTCTCGAAAGCCTTTGACAAAGTTTCGCATAGTATTCTGATTTCTAAGCTGTTAAAAATGGGTTTCCATTCTGCAATGGATCAAATCATACCTTCATCAAAGATGCTGCTATGTATTGATTGATGGAGTAAGGTCAAAGTCTTTCATAGCAACATCTGGTGTCCCCCAGGGTAGTATACTTGGTCCCTTACTATTCATATTATTTATTAATGACGTGGGGGGTTGTTTCTCTAGAGTAAATTATCTTTTATATGCTGACGACTTGAAATTATATCTTGCCATTAGAAATTTATCGGACATTAACATCTTACAATCTGAACTCAATAATTTTGTTAATTGGTGTACAGCCAATCATTTACATCTTAATTATACTAAATGTTCGCATATTACTTTCTCTAGACTGCGCAACCCAATCTCATCCTCATTTAGTATTGCTAATAACTGTCTCAATTCGCTAAAGGAAATATTGGATCTTGGAGTTATTTTTGACTCTTGCCTTTCATTTGTGCAGCATCTCAATTACATTATTCCAAAAGCTTACTCCGTTATGGCATTTGTTCGTCGAAATAGTTCTGAGTTCAAGGACCCATATACACATAAGTTGTTATATAGTTCTTTTGTCCGCTCAAAGCTAGAATATGCAGCATTTATTTGGAACCCGTTCTATGCTGTACATTCCAACCGTCTCGAGCGTATTCAAAAAATTTTCATTAAATACGCTTTGCGATCCCTAAACTTTGTGGAACCACTTCCATCCTATAATGCGCGATGCTTGCTTTTGAGCTTAAAATCGCTTGAAACTAGAAGAGCAACTCTCTCATTAATGTTTGTATATGACATTATCTGTGGCAATATTGACTGCTCGTATTTATTAGAATTGATTACTTTTAAAGTACCTGCGCGGAATTTGCGTCTATGTCATACATTTAACGTAAATCTCCACAAAGCTAATTATGCCTCAAATGAACCCATTACCAGGGCTTTAACGATATATAATAGAATCGCTGAAGA
This sequence comes from Toxonevra muliebris, assembly GCA_963691655.1. Classification (NCBI taxonomy): domain Eukaryota; kingdom Metazoa; phylum Arthropoda; class Insecta; order Diptera; family Pallopteridae; genus Toxonevra; species Toxonevra muliebris. The sequence continues at coordinate 81,498,139 of OY829326.1, forward strand.
ACATTTTTTAGATTTTTCAATTGCAAAAAAAAGTTTTAAAATGCTTCTCATAGAAACTATCTAGCATTAAGTCTGTATTATTGTATAAATTTGCACTTCAATTTATTATTATTAGTTGAATTGTTATACCTAGTCTGTAAGGATGTAAATTCCATAGACTAAATAAATAAATAAATAATGCCCAGGTATCATAAATCAAACAAGAAAGGACAACCCAACACCAATGGTGATGCGTGCTTTTGGTCCACAAAATTCCTCTGTTGAACCGTTTTTAGCCAAAAGGTCAGCAGTTTCAATTTGCTCTATGCCTGAATGTTTTCTCGCCCACAAAAAAATAAATAAAATTACCCATGACCAACCTGAAGGTTATATCTGCCCGCTACACTCACTTAATCACTGACTAATTGTCAAAGGCAATAACATTTCCCTTGCTATTATCCTTACTCTCCAGCATCTTTGCCTGGTTGACGGAAACATATTTTTCCAATCGTAGAGCACAGGACAGGTTTAACTCATCTGGGAAAATACCTGCCCGGGCTCTACCTTCAAGTACAGAATCATCAGAAAAGATACTGATATCGAAGATACTATCTGCAACTTCCACATCGATAGTTCCATGTGTCCATGTAGAGCCGTCGATTTGTACCATGTCGCATTACTCAACAACGGAAGGGCTGTAATTGCCGACATTTTGTTTATTGCTAAATCCAAAGCAACAAACCTAACAGAACCTTTATCGCGCTTACTGGTGTGGTGCGTATTGCACCGGTTATACCGATACTAGCCAACCGTTGGACTCTATCGAACATTCTTTTAATTGTTTCCTGGTTTATTTTCGACCTAGGTGATACACACGTGATGATAGGTCTAACCATTATAGTGTAGATCCATTTTAAGCCTGATAGAATATACCCCATTTTAGACTACAAACTCCAGGTTAATTTGATATCTAAGATTACCCCAAGATAATCTTACTTAATAAGCTTCAAATTAAAAAATTTTCAAAACACTGTCCATAAAACTAATTATTGAATAGGTAATTCATTTAATTAGTGGTTCTTATGACTAAATTTAGGGGTGATTCGTTAGTCATGACTAAGATTTTAGTTGCCTACTTAGTTGATCAAAGAAATTTGTTTATTACGGCGTCCTCTGAAGCATACATACAACCGTTCATAAATATATATAAATAATAATTGGCATTGTAATTTCCATAAATTTCATCTCTACAGTTTCATACGAAGAAGCGCAAATCAAATACGTTTGGAAGAATGATGAAGATACGCTCCGGAAGAGTCCGTCGCTGACTACATTGAATGCGTACTTGATCAAAAATCAAACGACGGCCTGTGACCAAAACAGCTGGCGAGGTGAGTGTGCAATGTAGCAGTTTTCACCGTATTTTTTTATGTGCTTTTAGTTCCTAGTATTTTTTGTTTGTTGTTACTGAGATTTTACGTTTACAACGATATTTAACCGAAAATTCTATTGTTTATCTTAAAATTAGTTCAGAGCTAGGCGTCTTAATTAAAATTACATTTTAATTGTTGTTAGTTCAATTGGGATTACTTTTTTCAGTTTATTTATTTTTTTATTAAGCATAATTGAGTCATTAAAATAGTAATGAAAATTAGCAAACAAACAATTTAAAATTTAAACAAATAAAAATATTCATTTTAATTTTTATTATGAAATTTGTTTGTATTGTAAAAGTTTATAGTAAAATTTGTTTGATTATATTTGCAGTTTTTAAGTTATAACTAACAGTTAGAAAATATTTTTAATAATATTTCAATTTATAATGCATAATGTATTCGTTTTTATTATTTAGTTTTTGAGTGGGAAATATTTTCTATTAGAGATTTGAGTAGAAAATAATTGTTTGACATATCTACATTTTATATCTTTAATTGAAAACTTAATGAGTATTTTTAAATGTATGTATATAAGTATCCTGGAAATATGTATATTGATCCTAACCACCAAATTGTTATAAGAGAAGAGAGCAGAAACCCGAAATCATTTATATCAATTTGATGGATATGGCTCGATATTTCATGAATCGCGGGCATATTTACTACTATGCAAATAGTTTTTTCTATTGTATATATCAACTAAATCTTTCTTCTGTACTTCAAGATTTCAAATTCCTATTTTCTGTGATCATTTTCTCTGTTCATTTTCGTTCTGTGAAGAATTGAGCATCAAAGTTTAAAACAGAGTTATTATAAATTTTCCAAAAAATCTTTAATTTTAAATAAATTCTTCGTCAGATAAAATAAAAAAGTTTGTTGTATTTAAAAAAATGTCTGCATTTTTTTATGAAAGTACCACTTGATAAATGTCAGTTTAACCCTAGGATGCATACCATGAGTCTCCGAGACTCACAAGCATATTCATTTTGTAATATCTACAAATCTAGACAAAATACACTGTGTGGCAGTGAAAATATACTTTCCTTGAGACATAGCTCAAATTGTAGGTATAGTCAAGAAGATAAAAACTGCATACTCAGAATTTTGAATTGACCCTCAAAATCTGGACTTAGGGTAGTGTTGATTCGATACCCACATAATATCGATACTTTTACTCATTGCTTGTATCGAATAAAAGTATAAATGCCACCGAAAATATCGGAAAAAAATATCGAGTATGTACTTGTATCGAATACTCGTTTACTCAAAACGAAATTGGCGTCAGGCACCTTATACTTCATTTCTCTGATCACTATGCCGTACTCAGTTTTTCGCCTTTACGTCATGCTTTTAAGATATTTTAACTTGAAACATGTTAATAATATAGAACTGCCTGTCGTAAAAGAAAAGTTGGAATTTGTTGAGTAGTGTTAACTTATGTATATAATATTTATTATGTTTAGATGCAAATCGCTAGAAAATTTATTGTAAATATTTTATTTTAATGAAAAGATTTCAATATACATACATTATATTCTCCATGGGCGGCAATATTTTCTAGGACTTCAATAATGTACTGCAATATTTTCCTACATTGGAATATTACAATATGAACTGAAATATTTTGAATATGCAGTAGCATTTGAAATACATTAACTGTGTTTTACTCGCCACTTGCTTCTAGTTATGTATAACTATCAGCGATAATTTTATGGGAAAACAACAAAAAAGCCACAGAGATAACTCGCATAATTATGGCTGTTATGTATACTTAAAAAGTAGTTTAGCTACATCAAATTCTATTGTGAATTGCCAATAGTGAAAGGAGAAGCATGACAGTTTGCAAAAAAAAAAAACAAAAAAAGAAAAGTTTCGAAATGGCTGCCGGCGAAAATAAGTTAAAATCATCATTAAATATTATTATAAAGGGTAAAAACTAAAAATAATGCCCGCGATTAATCGCAATGACTGGGATAAAAAGGTTTCACCTCTAGCTGCTGAGCAGTTCCATTGTAAATAACAATATTATGAAGAAGAGACTTAACAACTTGCAATACGACTCACAATCTTAATATTGTACAGCAATATTTCAGTTTTATAAATCAAAGTTTTCCCAAAATATGGAGTATCCGACACTGGCCTTTTTTTTCGATACCAAGTAAAATACTTATGGCATGGCATCGAGTAAAAAAAGTACTTGAATCGAATCACCACTAACTTAGGAATCGAAAACCCATTACTGATAGTTTAAAGCATAGTATTTGAATTGAATGAACAGTATCGAGTATTAATTGTATTTACTTGTATCGAATCATCACTAACTTAAGGCCGAAAACCCATTATTGATGATTTAAAGCATAGTACTTGAATCGAATGGAAAGTATCGAGTATTTACTCGTATTTACTTGTATCGAATCATCACTAACTTAAGGCCGAAAACCCATTTTTGATAGTTTAAAGCATATACTTGCCCATACCATTATTTTTATTTATCCGATGTGTAAGTTTCTATAAGTCATTCCAGCTGTTTATAACGATGTATAAATTGCTAATATATCTTAAAGAATACCTGAGTTAGAATGCAAAAGGAAATTTGAAAATTTGTTTACATTTTATTGACGTTTTAAACGACTATTTTGCTTACCAGTGTATATATAAAAGTATATAAAAATAAACTACATTCAATTCTGTTTCCAACGAGCTATACTTTTTTTAAATTCATTCAGGCTTGACTAAGATATTCAACTTCAAGCACCATATACTGTACGTATAACTGTAGATTTGTTTCGTATGCATCCTAGGGATTATAGTTTAAATAACCAAAGAACCTTGAACCCAAATCGAAACCAAGGCAACGGCCGGGAGGACACTATTAAAGTTGTTTTCGATTCCCCAGTTTTCCAGCTCGTTTTTTTCCTTCAATTTATATGAAACACAAAAACAAACTATACGAGCTCAGTATTTTTGAAAAGTAAACGGCTTTGTGAACTTGTGAATCGAACGCAGTATGTCTCTCTTACTATGTCACATTTTTTTTATTTTAAATTTATATAAAAAAGTTTATACATACATATATATTTTGAGTAAGATTCAAAAATGCAAATACAATTGAACATGTTTGTATGTACATATATACTTTAATTTTTAAAAGCACATATATACAGCAAACTGGATACTGGGATATGAACTACAACATGGCAGATAGTTTATTTTCATGAACACTTTATTCGAGGCCAAACTTTCTATAGAAGTTAGTCAATCTCCATTATCTTTCTTTGTGACAGGCCTTCAAAGTACGAAGTATCAATCGAACCCAAACGTTGGGCTTTTTTTAAGGTTCTACCGAAACCCCGAACTTTTCCATGTTTTCTTACCAGTTAAAAATATGAGTTAAAAATATTTAATTTGATGTAGAACTAAAAAATATAAAGTTTTGTACCGATTGGTGTAATTTTAGAACACAGTTGGAAAACACATGAGCTCTAAAGTTGGAAAAAATATTTTCTCATAATTTTTCATGGATTTCAACCAAATAATTACTTTAAACAACTCTTCAAATCAAAAATAGTAGTTTAGGAATCAAATAAACATATTTTTACCAATTTTACCTTTCCAAAACGTTTTTGTACCGAATCCTGAACCATACACGAACGCGTGATTTTTGGCCGAACCGAACCTATCCCGAACCCAAATCCGAACGTTCGGTCGAGTACTGCTGACCACACATATGTTTTGATTACCTTTTCCCCTATTTAAATGATAAAAACTTTTAATTCAATTTGCATACAAAAATATTGCAGAATTCTCTTCACACTTGTGAAGCAAACAGAGTTTTATCAATATCTCGCGAAATATTTCGCAGTTTTTTCCCGACCTATTTTTTATATGAAGTTTGACGTAGAGTAGAGTACCAGTCTTTATCTTTCAACCCATATTTGAATAAAGTGCCATAAAACAGTTATGTGTATCTGCATTTTTGAATAAAAAGACTGAAAAATATAACAGTTATAATCGTCTTCTTATTACGGCAATAGCTTAAGCCATCAAAAAGATAATGCATCCAAATTTTTAGCCATTTTTATGACTTTTTTGGCGGTCCAAGACAAAATATAAGTTGTATAGTTAAGTCATTTATTTAAAATATAAAATGAGTTCAGGCAAAAATAAATTTTTAAAGAATATGTAACAGACAGAGCAAAACAATTCTATTGGTTTTGTGGGATTGGCGTGTGGGATTTTTCTGCCAAAACAGCAGTGCTATAAAGATTTTTCCTTACACCTCGAAAATGGTCAAGTGATTCAAGAAAACGCTTTGAAAATAACAGATGAACTCATAGCAATCTCGGGTAGAACCAAATTCCCTATTTGAGCTCTGTTTAATATTTGTAACATGACAAGACCTGACCGTGAAGGACAAAAAACACATATCTTTTGTTGTTGTCTATATGATTTGTTTGATACTTATCTCACGTTTAAATGAAGCAACAGCTCTTTTTTTTACAATTCTCAGAAGAACAATACAAGAGTTTGTCGACAGTCAAATCACTTGATGGATATAAACGTGAATAAAAGCCGCAAGAGACAAACTGTAAATGATGACATCTGTACTGGGAGCAAAATCGTGCCGAAGGCCGAAAAGCACTTCATCTATTGGCATCTGTCATCAAATCTCAGATGGATGAGAACGAAAATATGTTATCTCGCTCGATGTTTCTTCGGATTCTTCGTTGCTTTCGGATTAAATCACGACAGATGGAAGTTGAAATCATACGAACAACTTCAAGCCTGAAACTCTTCTAATGTTTCATTGGGATAGGAAATCTGTCAAGACAAAACCAAACGGATGCTGTTTACAAATCTTTAGTGGAGTGAAATCTGGTGGATAAAATAAAGACAATGTGTTTCAATACGGTCCCCAGTAATTCTGAAGATAGATTGATATTTAACTTTGTTTGTCAGCATCATATTCTAGAGCTTATAATTGCTGCAGTTTGTGATAGCTTATTCGGAGTATCTTCGGGCCCTGAGATAAAAATGTTCCAGCGTTTCCAGAAATCCTGGGCGTCGCGGAATATTACAGAGATTTAATTGAAGATCATGAAGTTGTTCCAGAATTCATTCCGCTGATACTCAACACTACTGAAATGATAAAACCTCAACTTACTCATTCCCTTGGTTTTCCTTGCAGCTGAAGTTATCCAAAATATTTCAATCCGCTTTCCTGCTGCCACAGGGCACCAGAGATGGCTAAGCCACAGAAATCTCCAATTTCTTCAATCATCCAGGAAGTTTAAAACTTCAAAATGGCCGGTTTTCTAATTCATCTTTAGAAGCAAGGACAACTAAAGACCAACATCATGCTCCCTGCTGAAAAATACAAGGAAGTAAATATTATGCCTATTTTTTTAAATTATCGGGCCCCTAAATACAAAGATAACTTGAAAAATTGCCTCCTGGTTTTTGAAATTTTTCTCTAAGAGGGGGCATTATTTTGCAAAACAAAGAATGGGATCTATGGAATAGGGAAAAATTCATGGAAAATCATAATGTCGTTATAATTTTTGTCCCTTATCATGCTAGTACGGGGAGTCAGATTGAAAAAACTTAAGTAAAAGTGCAAAATGACTTAAGGCATAAAAATGGTTAAAAATTTGAATGCAGTATATTTTTCATGGCTTAAAACTATTGCCGAGACGTGTGGAACTGTTGTGGTTTTTTTTTTTGGACAACCCTAATATAAATATCTCGATTTTAGTGTGTCTCAAATACTAGACTTTAGAGTTGCTTTTCTTAAGATATGATTGCTGCTTTCGATTCGCATAAAGATTTTTTATATTTTTAATTTTTAACATCGTTAATTTGTGAATCCAGCACAGTCAATACGTATTTTATTTAATAGAAATTATTGTTAGATAATTAATTTGAAAGCATCGCTTAAAATCTGATAATATGTATGTTAACTTTATTTAAACTAGGTACAAACGCAACAATCTCGTTTTTGTTACATTTTTTTTCTTTGACATAGTTTAGTTGATTGTAACCTTTACTGCTACATTCAAAAACATGCATATAAGTCTTTAAGCCTTAATCGTTTTATGTAGTATATAGCATCTATTTAATGCCCAATTATATGTACATACTCATATATATTGTATATAGGGAACTACAGCTGTCTTAGGGTCGATTTAATATTTACCAGAGATCGAGCATTCTATTTCACCACCGTTTTTATACCTGGCATAATATTGGTGACGTCATCTTTTATAACATTCTGGCTAGAATGGAATGCAGTTCCGGCTAGATCAATGATAGGTAACAACAACAAATATACTGCAACAACTACAATCACAAAAATAAAAAAACAGCAAAATAAAACCATTTTTTAAATGAATTTATATCTTAAATAATTTTTCGCTCGACACATTATCTCAAACAAATCACCATAATTGAATTACAATTTTTAGACATACATACGTATTTTTTTCACAATTTACTTTGCCTTATTATAAATAAAAAACAACCCAACCTTTTTGCAATCAGTTGCCTGGTAGTTTTTAACCTTGCCTTAATTATAAACAATTTTTACAATTTTTTACAAAGACCCATTTTCAATTATTTCGTAGTTTAGTTGTGCTTTTGAAAAGATTTTCAGTTCCATTTTTCTTTTTCTTGGCTTTTGCATTAAGCCAATATTTTTCGATTAATATCTTATTTATTCTTACATAAATCCATCACCCAATCACAAAGAGCAAAGTTGTTGATATTTTACCGGTTGCTGCATGAGATCCACCTCCGCATCCGCATCCGCATCCGCATACATATCCAACGACCTTCTCTTCCTTCTCCACATTTCAATTATTTTGCCATTTGCCAAACTTTTTCGTAGCTTATACTCAAACTTGTTTATACTTACATACATACTTACTACATATTCAACGATTATTAAGATGCTACATATAGTCCTTTACAGATATAGAGCAGAGAAATATATAGCTTAAAAAATCATGCTTTTTATTATTATTATTACTAGAGATGCAAGCTTTCCTTATTCTACATATACATACTTATACAAACTTTTATGTATTTACTAGGAAACTAAAAGGTTCCCGAAAATAGATAGCAACATTTTAATGTGGGTGTATTTGGATAATTTATGATATTTCTAAGTGTATGTGAAATGAAGTGAAGTTTTGATGTCTCGTCCTAAATATCATGAATATAGATATATACTATTTATGTGTGTGTGTGTAATTAATGTTAATAAATATTCTCTGATTGATGTATGCCAACATCTGGCATTTGTATGTATATATATTTTAAGGTAATTACAGTTGCCTACAAGTCGAGTTGACTTTTACCAGAGATCGTGCTTATTATTTCACAACTGTATTTATTCCTGGAATAATATTGGTGACATCATCATTTATCACATTTTGGCTGGAGTGGAATGCTGTCCCAGCCAGAGTTATGATTGGTATGTAAAATTCTTCTAAGCAATAGCATTTCTCCTTAGTTTTTAGATAGATAGTCAGACAAATAGACAAAGAAACATATATCTATGTATAGGAGAGATAGTTAGATAGATATGTAAAAAGACATTGTAAATATACATGAACCCAAATTATAAAGAACGAAACAAGAAAAAATTGGCAACTTTAGAGTGACATAAATAAAATATAAATCCATTTAAGGTGTCTTCCTAATTTTTAAGGCTGAAAATCGATTAATTTTTATATATTGTTTTTTTTTTCCCGCTTATTTTATAAAATATTAAATTGAAACTTTTTATGTCCAAATTTTATCATAATTTTTTTTTCTGCGCTCCATTTTTTTTGGCAGAGAGCGTCAGAGTCGGCATCTAAAAAACAAAGGTGCCCCTCCGGCTACAACCACACCTCCATTTTGGTCAATTTAAAATAAAAAAACAAAACGGAATTTTAAAATTAATACTTTTATCGAGTTAGATGGAAGCGTTTTTTCTAAAAAAAAAAAATTTAAATTTTTGAGTTAATAAAAACCGGCATTTTTCTTTGTCTATTTTTTTTTTTTTAAATGCGTGGAATTTTTTTAAAACTTTTTTTAACTTGGTTAAAGTTTCAGTTTTAAAATGCCGTTTTGTTGTCTATTTTAGATGGGGTGAAATAGAACTGTGGTTGCAACCACAAGAGCACTTTTTTAGAAACCGACTTTGACGCCCTCTGCCGGTAAAACGTAGCACATAAAAATTTATAATGAAGTTAAGACATAATATATTAATATGTAAAAAGTTGCAATTTAATATCTTATAAAATAAACGAGAACAAAAATAAATAAAAATTATGAATTTTCAGTCTCAAAAATTAGGAAGATTCCTTAAACGCTCCCGTGTTGAATCACTTCTTTTAACATTGATCACGTTTGTGATCGCTTGATATATAAATAACATTTTAAAAATTTAATACTTATGTAGTAAAAAAAATGGGAGTAGCATCCAAATAACATGGTAACTGTAGAACTATTCAGAGCTATATAACATAGTCCAACACAAAAAAAAAAAATACTAGGCTCAGTATCAAACCGAAACCGATCAATTTCAAAGAAAACAAGAGGCTCAGAAAATAATTTATTTATTCGTTTTTGAAAGTGGATTCTGAGAGAGCATAAAAAATTCATTACATGTGCCCCTCCGTTTTAAAAGCTAGCATCTGATTTTTGTTTTAAAGTTCTCATTTTTTGGCTTTTTTGGTACAATAAAACCAAAAAAAATATACTTCTTTCTTTTGCATAAAGACATAAACTATACGCTGAACTACAAAGAAGTCAAATTTTCCCCTTCTTTCTTCTTTATTTTCCAAAAAAAGAAAAAACACATATTTGATGTATTTCGGTTTTTCCAAATCAGTACAGTAGAAATCAAATCCTCCTAGTTCAAAAAATATTGTTTGGAAAAAAACGCGTTTTAAGTTAAATTATTTTTTATCCAAATTACTTTTAGTCAACCATCCCTGGTGCATACTGAAGGTCTTCAAGTTCTGTCAATTTCTTTTGATGCTCTGACTCTGATTTTCAAAGCCTTTGATCTGTATAGAAAAAGTATACTGATTATCAATCGGATGTCAGTTTTTTAAAATTCAAAATGGCGGATCCAATATGGCAAACGATTTTTTAAAAATTGATCTGATGAACTTGAAACCCTTTACTCCAGGTTTGCGGGGTCGTTAATTACGAATCTGGCATCAGATTTTAAAAATGCAAAATGGCGGATCCAATATGGCTGAAGAATTAAAAAATCGATCGGATCACTTGAAACTCTTTACTAGGGGATTTTTGGGGGCACTAATTACGAAATGTCAGATTTGTAATTAGAGACCACGTTGAGTTTCGAAAATCCGATGTTAGATTCTTAATCAACTCTCCCAGAATTCCCCTATATTCGTCCGCCATATTTGATCAGCCATTTTGAATTTTTAAAATCTGTCTGCAGATTTTGAACCACTGACGCCTAAAACATTTCAGACCATTGCACTGTTCATTATGTCTGGGCGTAGGTGTAACTATGATATAATCGGTTCTGTGTATATTTTTTCCTCATTTGAAAGGGCATGGTCCATAGTTTAATTGCTGGCATTAGCAAATTTTGTACGACGTCAGGGTTCAGCTCTACAATTTTCCAAAAATGGCTAAAACGCTATTTTTGGATGTTTCAACCTCTTTTTCTACGAAACCGTGACGTGGTGGGAAGATTTTGTCCCCAGATTGGTTTTCATCATGAAAAATTATTATTATTCAGAAACAATAGGAACCATCTTATTCGCAAAACCCATGTAGGGCAGTGATATTCTCCAGAAAATTATGTTGCTGAACATTTAAATCATCTCAGACCCAAAACTAATCCTGATATCTTTATTCTCCCCAATCATTCAAAAAACTGCAGGTTTTAATCCCACGTAAAATATAAATCAGATAGATTCTGGTACATGTATAATTCATTTTTTTGAGCTCTTCCAGAATCCACTTTCAGAATCTTGTTATTTTTGAAAAATTAATATTGTTGAACAATTTTATTGGCATATCCAGCCATTTCTGAATATTCTAGAAAAAATCTGGCAGATTGATATTATGTATTATATTGTATTCTCATAAAAGTTCAGGTAACTTGAATGCCCAGTGTTTCTGAGAAGTAATCGCATCTCTTATAGCACAGGCTTCCGAAATTAAGGTTCTTGTGGAGTCAGACTACGTCTGGAGAAATAAAAACTAGAGGAACTTCTTAATCAATTGTGATTTCTAGTGGTATATAGTAATATACACAAAACAAAGCATTTTAAGCTAATTGAAATACTAAAGTAGAATAATTGAACGCATGTTTAGATTTTGAGCATTTACTATATTTTAGATATAGAATATTTTACATATGTTTGTAAGTAGTGATTTTTGTTTTAATTATTATTATTTTTAATTTACTGCTAATTCTCATTATCGCACCAAACAACCTGTAAATTTAGCATGATGAAGTATAATTATTTTTTAAGCCTCAATTAAAAAGCAACTAAAGTTATCACATTTTCACGCAAACACAAAAAAAAACCAAATCCCGCCATGAAGATGCATACAAAATTCATTCACTAATCTCCATCAAATAAAAGTTTATATCAAACACAAACAAAACCGAAATTTTGTGAATTGCAACTTTGATCGAAAATAGTAGCTACAAAATAGTAGTAAGAAAAACAAAGTATAAGTACCCACCCTGCATTCGTTGTATGTAGTGACATAGTCTCAAGCACTGACAGGAAACGGAAGACAATGTTACTTATCCAACTTTTCAATGTAAACTAAGGAAACAATTGAAACGCTGACAAAAGATAACAAGAAAATATTGTGATGTAATTACAAAACTAGAGAATAAAGTACAGAAACAAAACAAAAAGAAGACAATATTTATGTGAAATGAAAATTAGATGAATCATTGTTGTTTGTGTTAGTTATGCCGTCCGTGGAGATATAAAAGTATGAGGATAATTAGAGATTGAAAAAAGTGGAAGGTACTACAGCACCAAGAAAAAAGCATAAAATTTTTGTTTCACTAAACACTTGGCAAAACTAGCACGTTGTCCCAATTAGATGCTGATGGCGTTTGTCACATTTTTACAATCTGAATTAAGCAACTACATACACGCTCAGCACATGGCAGATAAGCAAGACCAAAAAGGTGGTGGTTAATAATAGATATATTACACATAAGTAGAGCAGAAAATGCCACCAACGATATTTCTATTCTCTCAAAATTTCTAAAATTTGTGGATGTATAATTTTTTTTTTTTATATTTTAAGCGAATCATAATAAGAGAGAATCAGCATGTTTGAATTATAATGCTCTGACCTTTCTAAAGCTAGCTTAACTGTTGCTTAAGCTTTTCACACATAATGTAGTCACAAAAAATAGCAGTAGCTTCAAATGGAATACAAATCAAAAATATTCTTTAAAATTTGATGAATTCCATCACGTAAAATTTTGCAGACATAACTTCTTGGTTAATATTGTAATATGAACAGTGGCGATTAATTTCATTCTTAGTGGAAAATAAAATAGAGCAAATTCAAATGCTGCTTTAAATTTTAAATTAAACTTAAATTAAAATTAATAAATTAGAAAAATTTCAAGTTTAAAGCTAAAAAAAAAAGCTATGGTACATGTTATGCAGATATAAGCAATTTGGCACAATTAGTTTGTATTTTTTATTCAGAAATATAGCACATAAGGCGAACCTCAAAAAGATAGCGCTGTGTGTTCTTTATGCACCAAAAGTTCAAAAATTATCCGTTGTCAATGAAAATCGCAGAGGATGTTGTACTTTACCCCTTCAAAACCCTTTTTGATTTTTCTTCCTAGCTTGTTTTGTTTTTGAGTTATTCTATTTTTCCTATAGGCTCCGCACGCAAAAATTCAAATAAACAAAGATGCGCGCGCATCCACAGTACATCCAAAGTACTAAATTAGCAATTTCTTAAATATTGAAAATCTTAAAACTATGACATATACAAAAAAATTTTTTTTTAGGAAATCACTTAAGCTTTTTTTTTTTTGTTGTACGTAATTTTTTGATATCTCTAACGGTTAAAAAGTTATTAGTAAAAAAAGGCGTTTTTCACCAAAGGGGGAATTTTTTTGTGGGGTCGCTCTGCAACCCCAGGACTGATTTTTGTGGTTTTTGAATCTATCATACCCCCACTAACAATTACTGAAGAAAAATCTCAGTTTAGAATTTTTATGATGTAAATCTTTATAATGGCTTGACTAGTAAGGCGAATCAAAGCTTTAAGGTAGAACTACAATTTTTAAAAATTTTTTTTGAAGGTATTTTATTATGTATTAAAGTCGGGATTTACTTGTAAAGTTATTTACGCTTTCAAGAATACAAAACAAATGGTTTTTTCAATTTTAATTTTACATTTAAATTATACGCGTTTTCCCCAAAACTCACTTTTCTGAATGGCCGATAGTTATTCTCCGGATAGACTGGGCTAATTTTTATATTTTATACAACAATCATGTATTATGTATTCCGAAAAATCCCAAAAAAAAAATTCCAAAGGAAAAATTATTCGAAAAAAAAGACTGTAAATTTTTTTTCACAATTTTTTAAAAAAAAAAAGTGGTTTATTCCTTTGCACTTTGGGGAAATCTAGTACTTTTTCTGGCCAAAACCTCAAAATTTAAATCTTCAAGAGGGCAATGCTTTTAACTTTTTTGTAAAGTAGACACCCCAAATCCAGCGGACTTGTACTTGTTTTATTTCTAAAATATTACTACGCTAAATGGCAGGCATATGAAATTAAGATTTTAATTGGATATAAATTTTTTAAAAACAAATAAATAAGTATGTCTGAAATAAAAAGGTTAATATTTCCTTATATTTTTTTTACACCAGTATAAAGTCAAATTTATTTCTTTCTCATATACATTCTGTAAAATAAATACCGGAAATTCTTCATTTGAAAATTCTTGTTGGAACTAATATGCCTAACTAACTGTTGTAAAGAATCGAATAAGCTGTTGATTAGCTTAGTCGACCTCAAGCAACACACTTGAGTGTGGCTCGTTATGGTTTGTTTCATGAATGCTGGGTCTGAATTTACTCGTTCAAGTGTATTTGATGCGATGCTTATTTTTGAAGAAAGTTTAATTCCTTAGGAAGAAGCCGAGATGTGACGCGTGACATGCCTACCAATCCATCAACTGAAATGGCCCGAACGGAAACGTGAAACACGCCCGTTCCTGAGCCATCCGTTTTAAACTTAAATTCCTGAGTCAGTCGAGGGTATTGAAGATCAACCGAAGAGAGATAAGTTTCTACCCAACACTTGCCCTTCCTTGAATGCTTTGTACTAATTATAACTATGCTCGTGTTTCCGACACAGCCGATGGACTTTTTTCAGCAAGTTCAACAATTCAGCACAATAAATTTTGTTGGCAACAACTAAATTTGAGGCACACATTTTGCTCGATATTCTGATCCATTTTAAAAATTACAAAGCACGCTTGAGGGCGACTAATCTAATCAATATGGTTGACCATGTAGAATATACAATAATATTCTCCAAACTCTGGGGAATGTTATTAAAAAATATTGAACATTTTGTTTAAAAATAACACAAGTTGCTGCAAATTAAATTTACCACGCAAATGCAATTTCCTTCAGAAGCCACTGTTCGAATATTCGTGCGTAGTGGGAAGCATAAACTCGAACCGGATATTCCGCTTTCACACATCATAACAAAGTAACTAAATTATTATCCACTGCATCAGCATCAGTAGTACGCAGGATGCTCGTAGTTTGATGATAGTAAAAGAGAGTGAGAATGCAACGAATGAACGACATGCGGATGTCGTCGGTAATAATAAAAGCAACAGTAGCTGCAACAACAATAACTACTATTTCAACGTCATACAAAGTCCCTCAGATACTTTATGCATATGTGTGTGTCTGTGTGTCTATGTATACGTGAGTGCTGTATATGTGTAAGTCCATGTTTGTTGAAAGCCAGTTGTTCTTGTAGCTGTTGCTGCTGCATTCTTCATATTTTATTCAAACGTTGGATGTCACAGCAAATTTGGTTCACTTTCATTTAGGTTTCAGTCAGTTCTCGAATGCTGGCTGCCAAACCACACCAAACCCAACCAAACCCAACCAAACCAGTAAAAGTATAAATATCAGAATATGCGTGTGCTAGTATTTTAATGGGTTTCGCTGTAGCACTGCAAGTAAATCATCGTAATGTTTTATAAAATACAACCTTACAAATTATACAAGTGCTCGCCTCATATGGAAGTATATACATATATATACTCATCTATCTAAATACATAGGTACACTCAAAAAAACCTTATCTCAAAGTCAAGTAAATATACCCTTTATTTTTAAGATGACAAACCATCCTTAATATTGAGTGAAATATGTGCACGAAAGAAACTGATCGTAAGAAAATTAATTTTGTTCAAAAAACTTGAAAATCCAGGCATATCTCATAACGACATCACCAAAAATGGGCAAATCCTCAAATATTTAATTCGTTATATATAAAAAAAAAACCGCCAGTGATAGAAAACAAAGATTTAATCACAGATTAAAGCAAAAAAAAAAGTGTTAACCTATTTGAAACGAAATCCTGCACTTTCATCTCTTACCGACAAAAAAGTAGAAATGTTACCTTCGTATAAATAAAAAGTACGCAAGAATGTTGGATTACGTTCATGTAGGGTTGCCAGATGCAAATGAAGCTTCATCTGGACATTGAGGTAAAATATCGGCATTTTTCAACTTTCATCTGGATATTGAAAAAAGATTTTTCCACACAACAAAAAACAATAAACAGAAAAAATTATTTATTTCTGTATGTAATTATATATGTATATATGTATGTACATTAAGTGTTTTGAGTCCCATACACAAAAAAACTCGGTTTTTTTTATGATGATTCCCAAAAAATTTCAGCTCTAGCAATTGCCGTTAGTAAGCTGAGCCATCTTGAAAAACCTCTTCTTTCAATTTTGCTTTTTTTGTTATTGAGTGAACAGCTGCTAACACTGTTCAACAAAATTTAAACTTTTGTCATATGGGCCAGATTTATCTTTGGGAATTCTTTATCTCTTAATGTTTAACAACTTTGCATTAGAGATCAAATTCGTATCAGTTAAAATAAACAAATTTTTTAATAGCCCCTGAAGACCCAATTTTTCCGACTTCAGGTCCATATTGTGGAAAAACTAGGTATAATGGAGAAAAACTGATTACACAGTAGTGATTTACTATAAAACTGTTGCACTGTGTAATTAGTGTAGCGCGCCATTTAAACTTTAAATTACGGAGCCGATGCATAAATATTTTTAGCGCCTGAGACTTCTGGTATATTTTTAAATTGTTTAATTTATTTGCTCAAAATTTTATCTCTACAAATTTGAAAATTTTATCTTGACAAGCTTCTGAAAATCGGGAGTGTGGACACGAGACTAAATATCTGGACAATCAAGACGAATCAAGACCGTCTGGCAACCCTACGTTCATGTAAACCAAACCGCAATGACAACCAAAATTTTTTGGCAAAACAACGTGCTCAAAAATCATGCGACAAGTTCATGCATAATTCAAACTGTGTTGCAATGAACGACGATTTCTACGTGAAAGCGGACTTTCAACAAATTTGCGAGCGCCAATTTGACACTGAAAACAAATTTTAAAAATAAAAATCTCGGCAAATTTTCAAAAAAGGCAGGTCATATGCCAGTGTGGTTTTAATCGTGAAATATTTGTTGGCACTGGTACAATAAACCAAGATATTTATGTTACTGATTGATTACAGAAACGGCTTCTACCTTTAATTAAGCTTCACAAGGACCCAGTTCTCTTTTGAACTGATCTTGCGATATGCCACTACGGAAAAGTGGCTTTATGTAAAGTGGGTTTTGAGAAAAAATATGAAAACAATCTTTAATATGACGAATATTTTCCTGAGTTCAAGTAAAACTCTATCAAAAATTGAGAAATATATCTTTACATTTAAGTAAGTATTTTTTGAAGTATAAGTAAATTTTAAGAGAACGTGTGAGAAATATTTACATATATTGAGAAAAAGTTTCTATCACATTCAAATAAATTAACAAAAAATTGGGAAACGATTTACTTAAATGGAGAAAAATTCAGGGACCCAAAATAATTGTTTTTTGTTGTTATCGTAAATTGGTTGTGGCAAAAATAATTGCTTTTAAAAAAATTACTTCTATATCATTATAATGCCACCAATTTATTTTTTGGTCTTCCATAACTAATTAAAATAAGAAAATTTTGTTTTGGTTATTCATAACCAATTAAAAAAAAAAACAATATTCCTTTTGGTCTTTCATAACCATTATAAATATTTTTTTTATGTTTCGGTTTAGCATATAAATACAATTTTCGCTTAGCTTCCATTTCACATATTGAACGTTATTCTATGAATGATTTGTGCATAAGCACTTACATTGGCTATGAATAACCAAAAAAAAAATTCTTATTATTATTGGTTATTAAAATTTTCTTATCTTTATTATTCTTTATTAATGGTTAGGAAAGACCAAAAAAATATTTTCTTTTTTATAACAATTATGAATAACCAAAAAAATACTTTTTTTTATAATGGTTATGAAGTATTGGTCATTTAAAACCATTGTTCGCAAAAAATTTAAAAAAAAAATATAATTTGATAATTATTTAGCGATTTTTTCCAATATTGGTTATAACTCTTATCTGAATTTTAATGATTGAAAGCTTTTGGCTCAATTTCAATACAAATTTTCCAAAGATTTCAGATATTTTTCTTCAAAAATTTTTTTTTTTTTTGAGTGTACAAATATATATAAAACTAAGTAGAGATGTAAGCAGTTAAAAGCATTTACAGGTTGCTGTTAAGCAAATAATAATAAAATATGCGTAACGCACAATTATCCTTATACTAAGTATAAAATATGTATGTATTTAACCAAGAATTTCAAGTTGTGTAATTGTAAAAGTACGGATATCTTTTCAAATAATTGAGCTACAGTCTTCACTTTCATTAAGCTGGCGGGTAGAGGAGATTTCTGGAATATTTTTATGAGTATTTTTTAAATTGTTGTGTAAAATTCTTTTGAAATGTGCAGAACAATGTGGCCAGGTTAGTTTTGAAGAAGTGCATATTCTGTAAAAATGTATTGCCCAAAAGCGCCTAATTTACACTTTATATTTATAATTAAAATCTTAAATAATCTATTTTTCAAAATGTATTTTATTTTAAAACATTCAATGCATACGAAGACAAACGGATCGCGATAAATAACTTTGTGGCGTAAGCACAATGTGTAAAGTAAAGCGAATCGATTTCTATAAGCTTCAATCGCGCGTGTTACTCGTGCGTTGGAATCTTCAAGAATTATTTGTTTGATTGCTCTAATAGAATAAGTACATACAGGGTTTTAGAGTTGATCTACCACGGTTGTATTAGGTATACGCCACATCCTACCCCCTATGCGGGAAAGCGAAAGCATACTCAACATCCGGACGTGTGCTGCGTTTTCACCATCGGCGCAGTTGGATTTTTTTTGGATGTGTATGCTGTCTTTAGTCGGTCGACGGATATGTTGACTTCTTTTCCTCGAATTTTTAATTCATTAAGCTGGCGGGTGAATAATAATGGTTTTTAATATGAAGAATTTATCATTTCTTTCCATGATCCGTATAGATGCCTTCATGGTGGTATAGTGTTCAGTATAGTGTATGTATACTCTGCTTAGAATGGTTTGATGTAGGCGACAGCCTCAAACCAAAGAATATATAATACATAGAAGGCGCATCTCTCAAAATTTTTCCAAAATATGTTGCCTTCGTTTCGGGGGCGGGCAGTCGCAGTAAAGAGGATGAACAAAACCACTCATTTATTTTGCTTTTACTCTCTCCCATGCACTCTCATGATGTTTTTTTTCTTAGGCTCTCTCACATCGTTACAGAGTGCTGCCAAGTGAGACTGCGTATAGTTTCATATGAATGGGTTTTTTGAGGAGAATATGTAGGTACATGTGGTTGTTTTTTTTTGCGTTGTTGCCGTATATCAATATTGCTTTCCAACCTAACTGATGTTTTTTCAATTTGGGACCCAAGATTATGGTCGTCGCAAAATTTCTTTTTTGTAATCACGATTTTGATTAATCCAAATTGAAATTATTCGATTAATCGAGATTTTGATTAGTTGGAGAAAAATTATTCAAACAATTTCTTTTTATTTCCAATTTTATGTATTTTTTTCAATATTTTTCTTTGCGCTTTCTTTTGCACAACCAATTTCTGCAACGGTGAAACTATGTCCCACCTCGCAAAAAAGATAAGTATTGAAAAAAAATCCAAAAAATTAAAAATAAAAACAAATTTTTTGAATATGTTCAAATAATTTTATTCCAAATAATCAGAATCTTGATTAATCGAATAATTTTAATTTGAATTAATCAAAATCCTGTTTAAGCGAATAGTTTGCATTTTGATTAATCAAAATCCTAATTAATCGAACAATTGTATAGTCAAGCATTTTGATTGATCAGAATTCTTACTTAAACGATTAATCGCAAAGCCCTAGTTGCAATCAATCGATTTATAAAGTTCTTAAGGGGGCACCTCTAGTAGTAACCTTTAAAAATCGACTTGTTTTTGGATTTTCTTAAAGTATATGTTTTCAAAAATATGTCTAAAAATTTTGAAGTTGATCCGAAAAAAATTTATTCTTTGTTATTTCCAGAAAAAATTTTTCTTCCCGACATTAAAGTGAATTGAAACTTTAAACGCGTTTTTCTCAAAACGTCGTTATTGAAGTCGGTGACCACGATTATTCAACAACTTCGAAACCGATTGTTTTAAAATTTATATGCTTTTTCAATACATAACAATCTAGAGATTGATCAAAGGATTTTTTTTTATGCAAAACTTTTTTTTTACAGCTGAAAAAAAAGTGTTTTTAGTGAAAATTAAACTGTTACTTTGACAGTTGGCCATTTTATTAAATGTGCATATTTTTTCAAATCCTTCGGTTTATCACAAGATAATCTAAGAATAAAAGTAAATCTATTTCATTTTTGGATTTCAAATGATCTAGATTTGCAAGATATTGGCCACCGCAAAACATGTTTTTCAGAAAGGTGTCGATGGGAACGCTCATTACTCATAAAGTTTTAAATATTTTTGAATAGAAATTAGTTAATACATGTACCTTTAAATACTAAATATGTATATAGTTTTTATAAAAATTAGTTTACCTGAAAAAAATTCTTGAGAAATACCTATTTTTTCGCGTCACATGTAATGAAAATACCAGCACGAAAACCAAAAAAGAAAAGAAACATGAAAAAAAAAAGAGAACACAAAACTTCTGCCTCTCATTAAACAAAGACAACAGCAAAGAGAAACAAATAATTTTAACCACTCATTGCTTTTATGAGAACCACTTAATTTTGAGCGTAAAGTGGAGCCAGTTATGGCTCCATAGAACAAAATGTTTGTGCAAATAAATTTGTTCGTGATGCGCCTTCTATGTATTATATATTCTTTGCTCAAACGTTTCCTTTTCCTGATCGCCCATGAATTGTCCTGGTATACGTAGTGTATCGCCATATACCATTTCTACCGCTGTTGCTTTTAAATCTCCCTCAAAGATCTTCAAAGATCTGTGCCAAATGTTTGATGCCTAGTACTCTGTTTTATTCGCGAAAGAACGTTGATTCAAATCGCTACTTTGGTCGGACGTCTCTTTACCAGGAACTCCAAATCTAGCAATCCAATTATTAAAAATGTAAATGCAATTGTTTCTGTTGTAATATCCTCAAGAGAGTACGCCTCTAGCCAACGGAAATAACGATATGCTATCGTGAGGCAGTAACGATAACCTCTGCAAGGAGGTAGCGATCCCACCAAGTCTATATTTACATGTTCGGATCTGTATTCTGTTAGTTGAAAAATACCCAGCGGTGCTTAATTGTGGCGCTTCACCTTTGGCTTTTGGCACAGGATGCATTGCCTAGGCCATGCCCTACAGTCTTTTCGAATTTCACGCCATTCAAACTTTTCGGATACCAGCTTCGTCGTTTTGGTTCTGCATTGTCACGCTGACTTTCTGAGAGTTTCACGAAGTCCATTGTGAGCGTCGTGTGGATGGCGTCTATATATGACAGCGCATCCAAAATCACGTTGTCTTTTCCAGGTATAAAACGAATTTCCGTGGTGAACTTCACATTGAACTCGGAGTGGCGAGTTAAGCGGGGAGATGCCTTTTCCATCTTTTGCTAAAAAATATATTGTAGCGGATTATGATCTGTTAGAATAAAAAACTCTTTCTTTTCTAACATGTGTTGAAAATATTTAACTGCTTCATTCGAGGCGAGCAGCTCGCGGTCAGACGTACTGTATCTCGTTTGTGCTGCGGTCAGCCGTTCTGAATAGTAACCAATGCTCGTTGAATTTTGGAAAAGAAAGCAGTGTAGCTATGAGTAAGTCATTTTTGCAAAACTGAAAAGCGCGCCTTGCGTCATCAGTCCAACCGATTCTTGTTTTGTCGTAACCCTTTATGAGCTTTGACAATGCTAACTGCCGTTCTGCAGCATTAGGTAGAAATCTTCGGAAAAAGCTTACCATACCGAGAAATCATCTTAAGTTGCAAGCCCGTTCGAGCAACTTGTAATCTCTTCTGATGGAGTGATACCGTTTTTACTAATTGTAAATCCCAAAAATTTTACCTGTGGCTGACCCAATGTGCGTTTGGAAGAATTTATAACTAATGCTTGGTTTTCACTATGTCATATTTCCTGTCAAAGAGAGAGAAAAAGAGAATTTCCCATATAAAATTGTCAACATGTTGGCAAATTTGACATAGTAAAAACTAAGCATAAGCCATACTCTCGGAATTTTGTAAGCACCATACGCAAATGCCAGCGGCCCGAAGTCAAATTTTTGAAGTATGTGGTTCATAAAACTTTATCACGCTTGGCTAGGATAGCCAGACTTTTGAACCGCAAAATTGTACTGATTTAGAAGTTAGAAAACAGTGAAAATAAGGACAAACCAGTACAGCTTTTAATGCTTTTATTATCTAGTAATTTCAATGTAATATAGTGATATAAACGTCCTGTTCTCTTTCCCCGATTTTGTGTGTACATTTTATATTTTTTTTCTTCGTCAATAGACAATGTTGTTTACCTATCAGTTTCTATATTTAAAGAACTGTGAGAACTGAGGACAATAATCAAGCAAGAATTGCTTTTTTCCCCCGGATAGCAGCAACGCGTATGTATTTTACTTTTTGAACAATCAGAATAAGGAGCAAACAGGGTGAGACTGTCTGCAAAAACGATTTTAAGGCCATTAAGGTTAAGCACTTAAGATATTAATTTGAAAAAAAAAACAGTACAAAATACAAAAATCAGTACATTTTCGTACTAATTTCGAGATTTCAAAAAATCAGTATTTAAGAAAATAATCAGGACATGTACTGATCAAATCAGTACGTCGGGCTACCCTTCGCTTGGCCGGCGTTTCGTAAACCAAAGCATATGTATGAAAACTCTTACATGCCAAACGGCGTGGTGATTGCCGTCTTCGGTATATCGGACGGCTTTACGGGCACCTGATGGTATGCTCAGGTTTTTTGGCTATAATATTTTTTAAGGTTAAAATTTTGTTTTTCAAAATTTTACCCCACCTTGTCAAGTTCCACTTGATAATACCAGCTTTAAAAGTTGCCCGAATCTAAAAAAAAAATTGCCTACTTACTACTAACATCAAATGCTAATTTTGTGGGTGGAGATTTTTCTGGCTTCATATAGCTTCACTGAAAAAAATGTGCTCCGTAGTTCGGGAGATTGAGTTTTTTTAGTCTTTTTAGTTTTTATGCGGTTTTCATTAAATCGGTCAAAATTAAAAGTAGGTGATTTGCAATCACATAAAGCTTTTCATTTGCCCAGATGGCCTAGTAAATGAGTGCTAGATTGGTCCCAGCTTCCTCAGATTTGATGCACAGACGCGGATTAATTACTCCAAACAAAATTCGTACGGATTGTTCTAATAAAAGGAGTCGCATAGATTGCTTAGATCTTACATTCTTGACTGCAGTACGGGGTTCAACTCTCAAGTACAGAATTGAATCCATTTAAGAACAAAATATTTTTTTTGTTAAAGAATCTTTTATGTCACTCTATATTATTTATTGCTTATGGGCACACAACGCTGCGGGTACTGCCTAATGTATTTATTTATGATTTGATTATTATTTGAAGGAAGTACGACTCGAAAGTCAGGCACAGTGACCCGTAAGATCTATTGTACCAAAGTCCCAAGTTATGGAAGAAAGAGAGCAAGAGGGAAATAAAGATGGATAAGAAACATACCCAAGCCCAGAATCGAACTCGGGTCTCGGACAAGAGTCTAATACTCTGCCACTAGACCACAGTGACGATGGTTGGACCTACAGTTTAACGCCGATTCCGAACAGCTGTGTGGCAATTTTTTATCAGCTCGGTAGTTTCCCCATTACCAAGCAAGGTAATTTCTTATAATTCTCATTTACTTCATATCGATGGTGAATATAAGAAGTTTATGAGAATTAACCAAGGGAATCGATCCCGCAACCTAATGGGTGAAAATCTGGTACACTATCCACTAGAGTCCAATGTATTGTTGCCATATGATTGTTTGACTAAATCTGGTCACACTGTTCGATATCTTTTCAGAAGAAAATATAATCTGAAATATTTTTTTGTAAGTTTTCAAAGTTATAACCAGGGAGCGGAATTTTTCTTGCCCCCAACATAAGAAGTTATCATTTGCGTTTGAAAAATCGATTTTCATAATGGGTAAAAAACCTCAATAAGACATTTATTATTTAAAAAAAGCAATAATTAGAAAATAGGTGGTAACTAGCGAAAAATATAAAATTTTTGAAAAGTGGCAAATTAAAATATATATTAGGAATCAGGAGGGCTTGAAATGGATATATATTTTATCGGTCATCATGTAAAATTAGGCAGAAAAAAAGGAGAATTCTTCATAATCTGCTCCCTGGTTAATTTAGGGATAATGACGCGGTGTAAGACCTGGAAATGATGTGATAGAAGTACTACTATAGCTGAGTAAAATGCTTGCTGTGTAATGTAAAGTTGGCGATGCAGCGAATTTTATTCCTAATTGTAATTCAGTGAATATTTCTAATATTGCTCTTATCAGTTTTTGGTCATTAACTGCGACACTATTGGTGATAGCGTCTTGCTGTCTATAATATTGTAGCTGCATAGGAGTTCAGTAAATAAATTTCAAGAACAAAGTACAATATAAGAAAAGAAATAACTTCTGGTCAGTGTTTTAAACCAAGCCACCAAAAAAAAAAACTTACGAAATTGAGTTTTATGAGCTGTATAGTTGAAAACAAAAATCGATTTTTTTCGAGTTTGCTCCAAAACACTGACCAGAAGTGAACTTTATTAATTGAGCTCTTAGCTACAATATTGGGATTGACCGCCAACTTTGCAAAAACTAGCAAAGGGTTTTACTCTGCTAGGACAATACTTTCACCCATCATAGTCAAGTCTTACACCGGCAACCACTGTTGTACTATGTAATCACATAGTTCTGATCTTATGAGATCGAGCATCATTCGATTTCTTTCATTAGAGTATAAATAATTTAAAATTATGAGTATAAATATTTTCAACGCCTGAGGCTTAGTTTGTTATATTTTCTGGTTTATTTTCATTTTGTTTAATGTGTTTGCTCAAACTTAACAATAGAAATTCTATGTGAACTAATTTCTGAAAGTCGAGACTCTGGACACGATACTAAAAATTGTCTGAGAACCTTAAATCTTAAACTTTCAAAAAGCGCTATCAAAAAAGCAGAAATCCTACAAATTCAAATTTAGCTTATTAAAATTCCAATTTTGTTTACAATTATACAAAAATTCAAACCCTCATGTTAGAACCCTAGTTCCGTCATTGCCCTTATCCATAAAAGTTGGCATAAGATGAGAGCCGTTTTCCTTGGGTATGGTTGAATCACATTACGGTATAGTACAAAACAAAAGGGAATCCTTCAGAATGTAAAAAAATACAAAATTATTTTAAATCCTTTGATAAAAATTGTAGTCTTCACTTAATTTGTTGCAATTATCACTCGCGTGCAGCTTGTAATAGCATAATGTAGAAAAAGCATCCAAACAACAATTGCAACAAACTGAAAATGAGCACCGGCAATAACATTTAACACTATCGCTACGACAATAAAGGGAATCTGCCTTTTGCAGCAGCAACAACAACAACAACAGCACTATGCAATACAAACTTGTGCATGTGAAACTTATGCTGTATGCTCTTTGCTCCCAGACGAAATATTCTACGCCAATTATGTAACGAATTTTAAATGGAGGAGCGTTCGAGTGCACACTTGCACAGGCACACATACACACACTCACACACTCTTAACAAAATATGCATAAAATGCAACACAAACACTTTGTATACAAGTGCATGGATGAGTTGTAAATGTGTGTGTGTATGTGCAATGCAATGTATTTCTTGTTGTTGTAAGGATATGCTCATATAAATAAATAAATAAAAAATCACTGTGCAAAGAAGATAAATAAATAAACACATGCGCCTGCGGAAGGAAATGGAAATGTTTTTTTTTTAAGCTTTCATCATCCAAAGCAGCACAGTAAAATACAAAATATCTAAAGGAACACAACAAAACGTTGCTTAATTTTAAAGTATTGCTCGAAGCGATTGCAAAGGGTTCCCTCTCTACTGTCTCTGCATACCATGTCAAATACTCACTACATACATTTTGCCGGAAACTTAAATAGGTTTTCGTCTTCTGTTTGTACTGCAAAAGGTCGTAAAATGATAAAAAAAAAAACAATTTTTACTTTCAAAAAGCAACAACGTATTTATTCTTAAGTTCAAGGTTTGTAAAATTAGCCAAGGATTATGAGATCCGAGTAATAATGTACTATACTAAAGTATAAAATATTTATCTACATAATATATTTCATATTTATTTCAATTTATTGTCAAACTTATTTAGAATGCCACACAAAAATCGCTGTGATAACAATTCATGCAATAGAGAGTTAATATATTTTCACAAAATAAGTAAATTTATGAAATATTCAAATATTACACTAAAATTAAAAATAAAAAAGCCCTAGATAGTGGAATATCACCCCAATTCACGTCAAAATTTCTTGCTTTCCATAAATTTATTTTGCCCCCAAAATGGACGGCTGAACTACCCTTAATCCTCACCCGGGCAGGTGGGTCCTTTCCGGTTTGAGGCGATGGTTTTTTTGAAAAACGTTGTTAAAATTTAATTTCCAATGTTTGAGAGTTTGCTCTCTTATAAAAAAGAGTTTTTGGGATCAACCATTAGATGGCGCTCCGTGGAGCTTTGTTTTAAAGCTGACCACAAACGGGCAAATGGGTTCTCCGTGGTACTATACATAAAACATGTATGTAACTGCATGGCACACATATTCCGTACAGCGGAAAACAAACCGGCGATCATTTGCCTATTTTATGAATTTCATTAATGTGGCGGGAGTGGCGGCATTTATTATCTAGAGAGATGTGCACAATAAATTGGGCGAACCTACACAACAAGAACAAAAGCATTTTCTAACACGATTATCATCAGAATTGGCCTACGAACAAATCAAACGACGTAAACTAATTGGTGTCAGCGAGTTACAACAACAAATGATTAGAAATGTCATTGGGGATGATCGAAATGAGGCCAATACATCATCCGAACCACCAGCAAAAAAACCAAGACGACGATGTTACCTCTGCCCAGCGAAACCAAATCGGAAAGCAAGGCTCATATGCGATATTTGTAAAAGAAATGTTCGCAAAGTATACTCGTTAGCGATTTTACGTTGTCGCAAATGTGCAAAAATTCCCATTGTCAGTTCATCAGACTCTGAAAAAGTTTTCTTTTTTTTTTTTTGAATTTACGGGACCTTTTTTTATTGGGAAAAAGTGTGGTATTTTTATGTATTAATCAACAATAAATGAAAATACGTAAAAAACACGCGGTTTCCTATATTTTTATATATGTGCCCACAAAGGACCCATTTGCACGATAATTGAACTGAGTGAACTTGACCGTCTGAGGGTTAAAACCGTTCTTTAGCTGACAAAATAAAAATACGTGTCTCTTTTTGTTTTCCGCCCCCTAAAACAGCGACCCTTAAAAAAAATTTTGCTGCAAAATGTAATAAATATTCCCATTTTTGGCAAATTCCGCCGAACAAAATAATGTTTCGCAGGTTGCTATAACGAGCCAAAAAGATTTAAGCAGCGCTCTCGAATAAGAGAAACATTTGTAAGTATCTAACCCAAAATCTCGGCAAAATGATTAAAACTTTTTTTACTCGAGATTATGTATAACTTTGGTTTTTTATAGGCAGATAATTTCGATCAAAGTGCAAAATTCTTATACACAAATATTATTTAAATCCTTCTTCCATAATTTTTCTGTTTTTTTATCATTATTACTAAATACTGAATGAATGCCTTTTTAATTTTACATTTCCACCCAATTTATATTTTTGCAAAAACTTCAAAAAAAATTTAGAATTTTGTAATTACATTCATTATATTTTTGCTACTCTTTTCATCATACATACTAATTACATCAATAGAAAAATAAATATCATTTAAACAAATACACAATAAATGAAAAATCAAAATTGTGAAAAGTAATTTTTAATAATTCCAAATCTGTTGTTAACATTTTTTGCAAACATTTCCCAACAGGTGTAACGACAATGCTGAATTTCTTCACAACATCCAATGGTTTCCGCAGCACTCTGCCGGTCGTGTCGAACCTGACGGCCATGAATGTATGGGATGGCGTCTGCATGTGTTTTATCTACGCATCACTCCTGGAGTTTGTCTGCGTCAATTATGTGGGCCGAAAGCGACCACTGCACAATGTTGTCTATCGTCCTGGTGAAAATCCCGTAACACAGGTAAAAATTATCGCATTTATATTTCCCTTTTGTAGAGATTAACTAACCAAAGAAAATAATAAAGCTACAACAAACAAAAAAAACTATTCAAAATATTAAATCATAAAAATAAAAAAGTTTTATTTGAAAAATATATCGGAATTCCTTAGAGGAGCGCAAAAAAAACGATAACTACAAGAATCATGTCAAAAACAATTTCATTTCAATAACTCCTAACTCAACTCTACTACTATTTCTACTACTAATTACAATTTTAAAAAATACTTACTTTTTATACTTTTTCGAATCTTGACTCATTTGTTTTTTTCATTCATTTTGCCGTGCCGAAATTCTCTCTTCCATATCGTTCACTCTTATTTCTTCCCCGATAACGTTAACATTATTTAACACATCAAAAATTTTTTTATTTTTTATTGGGTTTTGTCCTTTTTTCAATTTTTGGGATACATATTTGTATGTGTATTTTTTATGTGATGCCGATTCAAATTTTTACCTAACTCTGTCTAAGTAAAATATATTATAATTCATGTTTGCATTTTTATAATTAATTTTCGAAATTAAATTTTGGTGTACGAGTATTGTTCATTTTTGGTTATTTTCCTTTTATTTTTTGTATGTTTTTTTGGTTTTTTCTTTCGTGTTGTATTTTATTCAATAGTCAATGAGTTACGTAGGCTCAAGTAGTACTGAAGTTTTTAGGTAGGTATTTTTCAAACGAGTTTACCAATTACTTGTTATTACTATTATTTAAATACAAACCAAAGAAAATTTTCTTAAAAATTTAAACATATATTAATGGTATGTTAACAAAAATAATATAATTTTTTTGGAGAAACTAATTTCGTAATTTCACCTGTACGCAGTCCTTTTTTTTACCGTGCTACAAAGTTTCAAACCCAAGGTGCTATGGTCTTAATAAGAAACTATTTTCTATTAAGATATTGGAGTTTTCATATTGAGTTTGTATTAGGTCATAAGGAATACGGAGAGGCTAATAAAAGTTCGCTAAATTAGTGTTTGGGGGAAAAACAAGCAAAAGAAAAAATGTAACTAATTTCCATCATTTTTTGTTTTCTCTTCATAGTTGAAATACATTTCTTAAGGGGGTCTTCTTCTGTGCGGCTTTTAAAAAATCGATTTATTAAAAATGGAAAAATAGTATAGTTTCCGAGTTTTCGCTCTTCGCAGTGAACTGTGCCACGCCGAGTGCCGGCCGGGGCACATAGAACTTCAAACGCACTTTTTCTCAATATCACATTTTTAAAAACAGTGACCACGTTTTCTTACAAATTGTTGTAGAGATTTAGTCACTAACAGCTGAACTAGAATTGTGAACCCATTGTTTATAGAAAATAGCAAAGTGCAATGGTAAATTTCAAATGTCGAATGTATACTTTTTAAGGGTAATTCGGGATGGGTGATTTCGACCCTGTACTCAGATTTTTTCCTCCGCTATGAGGATCCGAAACGTGATAGAGAAAATCTGAGTACGAATTAATGATTAAAAAGCTATCCATTTAACATTTGATTTTGTAAAGCGACAAATTGTTGCATAGTGTAATTATTCATTTTTTTAAATATTAATATTATCACAAACAAAAACATTTCAAAGTTCAATTTTTAAATTGTTAAGTTAAAAATCCCATTTTAGTGCACCGGATAACCAGAGTCATACAAATTAATAAAAGCAAGCATTTTTCTGTTTCTGATGACTCCTGTTTTTTAGAAGGCATATTTTTACCTAGGTGCAATGGGCACAATCTTAGAATATTTCTTCATATAATAGTTAACAATTGAAATGTGAAAAATGCTTTGAAAAATGGTCGTCACAGTAGAAGACCCCCTTAACCCTCTAACTCGTAAGGCCGCCCTGAGGCAGCCTTCACTCTATTTTAATTAATGGACAATTGCAAATTTATTTATTTTTTTAATTAATTGGCAGACCTGAAGAAAGAATAATCACACAATTTTTGGTCAGTTTGCACTTTCTGCAATTTCACGATTGTTGTTTATAGTTATTTTTATGTGTACAATGTGTTGTTTTGTGACGAAAAATTATAGCGCATATAAGTTTTTTATAAAAATCTAAAAAAATCTAAAAAAAAATATTTCTAAGTCTCCTCATATACTGTCATATACTGTCGTATAATCATAATTTCGTATAATTTTGTATTAAAAACGAGAATTTATGACAAATGAGAGGATACAACACTAAATAAGGCACCTTGTGAATTGCCCACATATATCTTTATTTTTTGGCTTAAATTCGCAAGGCCGCATCAGCGTAGCCTTTCGGTTTTCTCACTTAACTGCTAAACTCAAAAACTAATCAAAAAATGGACTTCATATTAATTTTTCTTAAATCAATGTGAACTGGAAACAAAAATTCTGGTCTTTGTTTTATTATTATTTCAGCCTTGCGGGTTAAAGGGTTAAGTCATTAGATCAACCTGTTAATAATTACATTAATTATTTCTGCATTACTACTGAAAACTCTTTCCCTAATTTTTTATTTTTTTTATTTTTGGAAACAACCAAACTTCATACGGCGAAAGTCCAATAAAGTTGTTCGTTTCTTCAGCAGTGTCAGTTTTATAGTTTTCACCCTGGTGAAGTAAATCGAGATCATCACTTTTGTAACCTGACTTTTGTAGTCTTGAATTAATGGTAGGATTTGTGCTTTTTACCTGATCGTACTTATAGACCCATCAACTACTTGAGTCAATCAGGGCCAGATTTGCATCGTTTGTCGAAGATTTCGTGCGCTCTGCACGAAGATCACGTTTGAAAATGTCCGGAGCTGTAATCTTTGAAACCACTTGGAAACAGTCACCGTGCAAAATTTGTACTTTCTTAACTTGAAATATAATCCTAGTAAATCTTTCTCAGTAAAAAAAAAGCTAAGCACTCTTTAAAAAAGCTAAAAAAGAAGTAAATAGGAGCTAAATGATAAGCTAAATTTATAAACTGACCACACTTTTAGTCGTACGTCACCTTTTCTCCAGTAAAGCACCAAGTCTGTTCGGCGTACTAGTCACCATTGTTTAATGTAGTTCCGCGAAATTTTAGACAAGGCGGATTTAACTGCTGTTCTTAACTTAGTCCCATGGCTATTGCCTGTTATGGTTTAGACCTTTCCTTGTGTGAATGGTAAATTCTGCCTTCGGTCTCGATTTATTTCCAGAAACGGATGAAGGATATACTTGAGCACTTGCAAAATACCTCCACCAATTTCTGGAACGAAATCGGGACGATTGAGGAGGGTGTTCTACAGAACAATACTCTAAACAAAAACAGAAATTAAATTCGCCTTGACTGTAATTTCACAGAACGCCAATAGAAAAATGTGAATAAAATTCCGAACTGTCTTACCGCTTGACTGGAAAAATAAGGAGGTTCAACTTTCAATGTTTTTAATCTTTTGAAAAAGAAATGGTAGTAGTACAGCTATGAAACGCATTTACTTTAGATATGCTAGTAAATAGAAAAACTTTGTTGCTAACTCATAACACTGTACAACAAAATGGGCCTGAAAAAAGATTCCTCAGTTCTCTAATGGTTTTTCTGGAGTTGTTTTCGATGCTGAACACGAACCCACAAACATTTTTTTTTTCGAACTTTTGTGATATCGATGATTTAAAAAAAAAAATTGTCCAATTTTTTTTGTGTTTTCTACACTTTTTATGAGTTTTTACAACGTTTTCAACAAAAAAAAAAAAAAAAAAAAAATAAAAAATTAAAAAAAAAAAAACTTTTTCTCGACCTAAATTTTTCAAAAAATTCATAAAAAATTCATTCATTCATTTGATGTTTTCTACACTTTTTCAACAAAAAAAATTCATAACAATTTTTTGAAAAAAGAATCTTATTTTATTTATTCTTTAATTTTTTATTTGTATAATAAATTAATTGGAATTAATATTTTTTTAAATCATAGAATTTTTTCCTGGTAACCTTGGTGTAGTTTCCAACGAACATGGTGAAATATTTTACCAGGAAAATTCTGGAACAACGGTACAAACGGAAAACATGGAACAATGGTACAAACGAAAGAGTATCATTAATATGTTAGTTGCATATTGCTGGACTCTCATTCGAGAGACTTCTGATGAGCTACATTCATGTCAAGCAAAAAACCAAAAATAAAATAAAAAAAAATAATTTAAAAATAATATTAGAATCTATGATTTCGAAAATACTCTATTCAATTACAAAAATTTTTTTTTTTTTGAAAAATTGTTTTAAAAATTTTGTTGTTTGTTGGAAATGTTGTAAATTCTTGTTTAAAAAAAAAAATTGTTTTTCGTATAAAAACTCATCAAACGTGTAGAAAATACAAAAAATCGAAAATATTACCCCACCATTTAAAAAAAAAATCATAGATTCGTGAACAGCATCAAAAACAGCTTTAGAAAAACTTTATGAGAACTCAGAATTTTTTTTGTGTTGCATAGTGTAATTTAATAAACATATTATAAGAAAAACAAATAAAGTTTTATAACAACACATTTTATACATAGGCCTGTGCCCACATAATTATTAGACCTGCTATAGCTCCCAAGATGTCTTTTCTTTACATTTTGTTAACATACCAAAATATAAAAATTTGAACGATTTTTTACTTTTGTTTTTTTTTTTTTTTACAAAATTATTTTCCATTGGATAACATAAGAAAATCGGTTGGGTATGAAAAAGAAATATTAACTTAAAAACAGAAAACATAAATTTTGAATGAAGTAAATTTAACATTATTCCCAATTTTTGTGATTAATCGCAACACATGAAACTCAAATTTTATTCCTATTCTAATAAATATTTTCATGTAATAGTTTTTTTTCACAATTTAACCTTGTAATAATATTTGCAATTGTGCTATAATTTCATTTAATATTGCTATGTTTTTTTTTACATTAAGAAAATTTAAATTAAAATATCGTAAATTATAAGAAGAATATTTCCCCATTTGATTTTTTGTTTAATCACAAAAAAAAAAAAAAAACAAACTTAAAGTGTGTTTTAGTATGAACATTATTTTGTGTATCTACATTTTTCCAGCGTCTTCCAGCGGTTCTAAGCAGGATCGGAGTTATTCTTGCAAGTCCTTTGGTAAGCTATCAATTCATGCACAACCTTTTTGTTTCAACAAAAAAAAAAAAAATTAAAATAGTAAAAATTGTAAATTTCGAAGTTAAATACAGTTCAGCTAAAAATCAAAATCAATCAAACGCCTCCCAGCCGCTCATATTATCTCACGCTCACTTTCAATCGCTTTCAAAACAATAACAACAAAAACATATAGATAAATAAATTCGATAACGCTTGAGCCAAAAAATTAATTAAAAAATCAGTTCACTTAATTATTCTACAACTCTTAAACTGTTACATAATTCGAGATACAAAATCACCGCCTTGGCATGTGAATTTCGCTTCTGATGCTTTCTAATTTTCAAAGTATTACTTTATTTTCAAGCAATTTTTCATTTGAAGCTGCTTCTTCCTGTTTGTATTTCGTACTCGTAGTTGCACGCTTTTCTCTCAGTGTACTTTTATTTTATTGAAATTATTTTAGTTTTTCGCCTGTGTTTAATTTTCTTTTTTTTAATTTTTCTTTCGAAACACTTAACAAATAATGCTGACATAAGAAACATAAGAAAATGTTAATGTTAAAAACAAAAAAATCTTTTAATTTATTTTTTACCTTAAATTAAAAATAATTAAATAACAATAATAAAAACACACTTTAAGGTCACTTATAATTGGGAAAAATGTTATGTATTTTTATTGATTGAAACAACAAAAAATTGAAGAACAAAAAAATAACAAAACAAAACTTACTCGTAAGTTGACACGCCTATTTTGTACAGCTTTATGAATTTTAACAGAGCTTTAGAATCTATGTTATGCATATTTATTATGTAAGTACTTGAATACTTATATGTAATTTATCGTATTTAATTAAAAAATAACTTAGTTTAACGGCTTTTAGAAAGTTTATTCTTAATTTTTTTCAAATTGATTATTTTTAATATTAAGTATTGAAATAGCGCTTAAGTTAACTCACTATTAGGTTTGCTGGTTGTACATTAAGTGTAAACTACAGTTGATTAGAAAATTTTGCATCTGCATGAAAACTTTAAATATCATTGAA
Source organism: Toxonevra muliebris (assembly GCA_963691655.1). NCBI lineage: Eukaryota > Metazoa > Arthropoda > Insecta > Diptera > Pallopteridae > Toxonevra > Toxonevra muliebris. The sequence continues at coordinate 81,532,747 of OY829326.1, forward strand.
CTCCCTTAAGAAAATTATTGATAATTTATCGATAGAGTGGCCATCCGCAAACCTGTTTTGGTGAATATTTCCTGCTCTACTGCTCAACGCCTAAAATTCTTGCATTTCAAATCTAATATTGAATGTGTATGTGCTAAGAGCCCCGAATCGTCGCTACAGATATCTTAGCTGCGTTTTATTTGCCACTCGCTTCTAGTTTTCTATTATAAGCAGCGATAATTGTATGTAAAAAAAGCAATAACTTATCGATAATTTTTCATTAAGAATAAAAACAATTTATTTATAGCCAAGTTTTGCTTTTTATTCCTTTATAAAAATTCCTGCTTTCAACACAAAATTCCTGCTCTCCAACTGGAATATTCCTGCTTCGAACGAATTTTCTGATGTTAGCTTATTTATTGAGCATAATATTGCTTAAAAAAAAACGCAACGTAGCAATACTTGCAATAGTTTAAATATTTTCTACGGTCATAAAAATTTCCCCACTGCCTAATTCCAGCTCAGAGATCGATTGGTAGCAAACAAAAAGTTAAAATTTTAGGGCAAAAACACATTTTTATGAGTGGAAATTTTATCAACTCGTAAATACCCATATTTTTTCAACTTGATGTCTTGATGTGAGCGTTCAGTAAACTTTGTTTTTGTATTAAAAACTAGGTATTTTATTGGTTGAAGACTTGGGACAAGCTATTTCTCCCTGGATCACTCGCATCTGTCTGCACAGGAATTAAAGGTCAATGAATGTGTATTGTCGATGAACCCTTATTAACTGGTGGTTCATCCGTGGTCTCATTTCCTGTGATGTTATAGTCCCTCCATGATTAAAGTGCCTTGAGATATGCCTGACTTTCAGCGAAACCAATGATTTTTATGATTTTAGGTATTTTAGATAGAACTTACTTAAAAAATAAATTCGGCAAGGCAATTCTATAAATGGTATTCAGGTTTGAACAAAATAAAATAAGATCAAAAATCGTAATTTTTCAAGATTTTAAACGCTTTGAGGCACCTCTAAATTTCTTTTGTTTGACTCAAAACTTTATATTTCCTAGTTTTTGGCTATTTGCCTATTTCTAGGGGTTGAGGCCGAGGGTTTGAAAACATTTTTTTCAATTTTCACCACAATAAAAAATTTGAAAACAATAGCTCTGATCTCAAATATTTATATTGGATAATGGACGCCTTTATCTAAGTCTTAAGGACATGGACATGGGCAGAAATCAAAAATAAAAATTCACTCTGCTCCACTTCTTGATTATGAAGTACATAATAGACAAATCATGGATGGATGCAAAGCTTCGACGTATTACACTTTAAATTACTTGCAATACCATTATTTTTGTCACCTATCGGAATCAACTTTCTACCTCTTACTCTGATAGCTCACATTTGTAATTTTATCCACTCCAATCCACTTATGTAATTTGCATACAAACAGTCCATTTCACAACTATATCGCCACCCTTCTAATTGGATGTTTTATAGAAAAACGATTCTTTTTTTCAAATTCTCAAAAACACAACTTTCAATTTTATAAATTTTAAGCCTAGTCTCATCGTGGGGGTTAACGATTCCTATGTTGTAAAATAAGATTTTAATCTTGAAATTGAAAAAACTTGGTACTTAATAGTAGATGAAGGTGGAGTTGATGTAATGTTAGAGCAATTGTTCTCATACGAGAACTATCACATCATAAGACTTCTTTGGTCGTAATTTCGCAATTCATTATATTTTATATATTTTAAATATGGGACATTCTTCGTCAACAAGAGCAGGCTCTTAAACAAAAATTGGTTTGACCGATTTAAGCGTGGTAGTGGCCAATATGGCTTCCAAAAATTAAAAGTTAAAAAGTATTTGAATAATTCCGAAACTCGGTGTCTAACAGTTTTTGGCGCCGCTGATTACGAATCTGAAGTTATTTTTAAAAAATTCAAAATGGCGGATCCAAAATGGCTGGCAAATTTTTTAAAATCTATCGTTTTTGCTTAAAACCTCTCACTTTTAGGTTTTTAACTACTCAGAATTTCTTATCACGTCTAACATCTCCGGTATGGAGACCGAAACCCATAATTTTGGTATGCGCGGGACCAATATAATTTTTTTTTATTTTACCTTGTACATTTTTCATAGCTAAGAGAAAGTTGTTTATCATGGAAGGAAGGAAAAAAATTACTTAGCAACACTCCGCCAACCCCCCTTACCCACCCTTACCCACCCTTTTGAGTGTTATATGAAGCCTTTATTCGATATTTGACTATACCGGGCGTGAAACCTATAATTCGGTTTTGGTAAAATATATATATTTGGGGTCAGGGAAGGTCAAAATTACCTAGGTCCAATTTTTTTTAAGAAATTAACCTTGGAAAAACTATTTTGTTTTTTCCCCGCCTTTTAGAAAAAATTTCTCTATCAAAAAATAGTTGAAGTCATTGAAGGTCAAAATCACCTTAGTCTAACTTTTTCCCAGAAAATAATCTCCGACAGACTAAAATCATTTTTTTTTTGTTGCTATAATGCCTTTATATAGGATTTACCAGAAACACAAGATAATTAATAGATAAATTCTTATTTGTGATATTGTGAATTGTAGTATTTATAAATTTTTCCATAAAAATTCAAATAAAGGGGCCATGATATAATTATGAAATGGACTGTATTTGTATCCCAGTTTCGAATGCCGTAAGTTTAGCATTCTTTAACTTAATACTTAAAAATTTAATCAAAACAGTATTTTAAAAAATTTTGAAATCAGATCATTTTAATGTAAAAACTATAAATTAAGGTATAATTCGAAATAAACAATTAAATCAATTGTCTATTCACTTATATCATTTATTTTTAAGATCTGTAAGCTAAGCCAGATTTGTATAATGCATTAGTTATGTATTTATACATATATGTTTTTGTATTTTAAAATTGGCTTTTAAATTTTTTTAATTTTGTTCAGTGCCATAATTGAAAAGCTTTAATTACAATAACTAATAATTTACAACCACATCACATTTAAATACCACAAATATCTTAGATTTTTCTATTTGCAAAAACGCTTCGAATACGAGTAGTGATGTATTTAGATTTTACTAAAATTTTATTATTTTACTAACTTCACTGAAATAAAAAATGTTTATTCGATAAATTATCATGCGTAAGAAAAAGTTGGGTCTCTCGAAAATTAAATTTAAAATTATTTAGGTTTGTGGTAGAATAAATTTATTTTTATTTCGAAATTTATTTTTAGCTCGGAAATTCTCGGCATTATTGGAGACCTGATTACAATCAAAATGAAAATCAATCAGAGTTTTAACCTTGAAAAAATGTTTCTTAATACACTCCGGTAATACACTCGTGTAATATAGCAAAACATTTTCCGAGAAGAGCGAAGTGTACTGAACTCGGGCAGTTTATATAGTAGTCCGTCACCACTTCTTCAAATATGATTTTTCGTTATTTTTTATGATCTTTGATATATTTTAATCAAATATTTTGAGTCAAAATTAGATCCATTGTATTGAGTTTTGCTTGGTATCCAAATATGTTTTCTCCTTGACAAAAAAGTGCGAGTGGGTTCCTAAAATGACTAGATTAACGGACACCCTAATGTTCTCATATGTAGAAAATATATTTCAATTTTTCAATAAGTAAAATTACTGTGGAATAGCCTAAAATAATACTGGGGAGTCTTAAGTTATCGTGCTTCGGAAATTAGAATCAGAGTGGCTAAGTATAGTAGGTATTCCTTCCCTTTCTATTGGAATAATTCTGCTATATATACTTGAGATAGAAATGAAATCGAAAATAACCAAAGTATAGAAGAACCTAATCTTAGAATTGGGATTATGTATGGAAGATTCAATGAGTTTTTATTACAATATTAAACTGAAAAATCATGTTGCCGTTTTTGTGTTAAGCTTCTGAATAAATATTCAAAATTAGCTTTCTCATTTCTACTGCACATACACATATGTAAGAAAACTTTATGTAACTAATTAATTAACCTGAAGCCTGCACTAGTAACATGTACACATTGCCTGAGTGAGAGAATTTCTTAATGATCAATTCTGATGACGATGCTTGCTTCTACTAATCGTCCCTATCATATTTTTAACAAAATCCCATTAAAAAAAACTTCAATGAAATCATTAATCGACTTCAATTCAGAATGCAAAACTTCATGCAATTCCAAAATCAACAATTTCAAATTCAATCAATTCAATACCCGAAACCATCTCAATATTGTGTTACGTGTACCAAGTAACTGTACAAAAATGTAGGAAATAATTGAACGAGAATTTCATGCTGCTTTGTCGTCCGAAAAGGCAGCAGCTGGCATTTCTAGTACTGGAACCAGCATAGCAATCACGCCTGGCATCTCTACGCCACCATCAATGCAAGCAACAACAACAGCGGCAACAACACTGACAGCGGCCTCAGCAACACGAATACGATGGGAAGAACAACATGGCGGCATTATAGGAGCCGCAGTACAAAACTTGCGTGCTCGTTCAATTAAACGCAAGAACAACAGTGATGCCGCCCGTACAGCATCGCAATCACAAGCTCAAACACAAACACAAAGCATCTCAAGTGAGCCCATCTACACCGAACCGATTTTCGTGGAGACAATGACAGGAGGGCTGACCACCACAACGATGACCACCACCCCCACCACCAGCACCACGGTCGCTGTTGAAGTTGATCCAACAACAGCAATGGAAGATGGAACACCATCTACAAGCAGCGGTGGTCTTCAATTGCGTCGCTCACATTCGATGTCAACGAATACACCACCACTTATTGTGGTACGTGGTGAAAATACACGTGTCGATGTGCACCAACACCCATTGGCGGTGGCAAACAGTGGCGACGTGGTGGCAAATGGCAATCATCGAAAACTGTCCACTGACATTGAAATGACCGAACGTCAATTGCCTTTGAAACCTCCACGCAAGAAAACATCGCGTTCTACATCCCCATCGGCAGTTTATGAGGCGATGCAGCAGCAGGAAGGAATGATGGGACTTACAGCTGCTACTGGTAATGGCATTGGTATTGGTGCTCCAAGTACAGAAATTGTAAGTGTTTAAAGCTTCAAACAGGAGTGTTAATCTGTTCATTGTTAGCTGCTTAACTAACCAAATAACAAACAAAAAACAGGCTGTGAAGAGATTTCAATGGATTTTCAAAGCTGTTAAAATTGCCGATTTGATTCCAACTAGGAACTATATTTTATGAAAAGGTTTTTAATCCACATACTAAGGCTTCAACCCTTTTCCTGACGCAGCTATATTGTTCCAGCTTAATAATGTAGAAAGTGAATGTGAACTATAACTATTGAACAGTGCTACTACAATATCACCGCACCTTCACACTAAAATTAGCTCTGAAATTAGTCAATTCGTTTAATTACAAACCATGTCAATGGTATCCATATTTCATTAGCTTCTCTGGCAATCATGCAACTACATCTTTTCTAAATTTCAGATTTTCTCCATTGCTCGGGGGTTCTTGCATTACACTCCGACGTACAGTGACGGTTTAGTAATCAATTTGTGATATGTGCGTTAGATGCGACATAAACAGTATGGAGGAATTTCAAATCAAGATTTTTTTAACGTTGCCGGTAGGAAAATCCTTCCTTTTGCTCTAATAGTGCGAAAACACGAGAGGGAATTTAAGCCAAATTTAGCATTTCTCTGAAATTCGTCTGAAATGCGGAATATCGCATTTAATAAAAAAAATCTTTAAAAGTAGCGTCACATCTAATGTACATACATATGTATAAATTTAACCACAGTTTATTGTAAGACTTTCACACATCGGAATCGCAACTTCACATTGAGGTCTATAAGAATAAAATTAATGTAGATATCTCCTATTAATTAAAACCGTTAGACTTTATGACCGAAGTTTTAAAAACCTGAATTTTAGCTCCAAGAATAACCGTAGAACCGTAGAACTTAAGCTTTCAACGTAATAACCGTAGAACTTAAGCTTTCAAATGCGATGAAATGCATCTTCAAAATAAACCAATAAGTCTTCAAAATAGGAAAATTATTTTGTGAAAATCAAAAGTTTGTACATTTTAAGTAAACTTCAATGAAAATCCTTTTCTATTAAACAACTTACTGGCAAAGTTTTCGTCAAAAGTTACAGTTGAGATCTCTCGCTTTTGTTTCCGTTTTCTTTTTTCGCTCGAAGCAAATTCGTTACACTAACATTTTCATATTTTCTTTGTATTCCAAATGAATTAGAAATGTAAGATACAAATATGTAACAAATATAAGTATAAGATACCTTCAAGTATTTAACTCGATGTCTGCAACAATAAAAACATTTACGCTTCAAAGAAGTTGAATGTTCCAGAGCAATGGACCAATTGGTTTTTGTTTGTTCTTTTATTTATTTTGTGATCTGCTAATAAAGAAAATAAAAGCAGCAGCTTGTAAAAAGATAACAATCTAAAACAACAGCGCGAGTTAATAAATGGTAAGAAAGTAAACTAAGTAAAACAAAACATATAATGGAAACACACTCAGCAAAAACAGTTTAACTTTTTATTAACAGCACAAAAACGCCCAAGGGAGTGAGTGAAAAGAGGAGAACGTCGAGTTCAAGTGGCCACAATTGAACTGGAATTAAATACAGTTCAATTTTCTGTCATGAAAGTAAATTAAATCAGTGAACATTTTTTAATGAAATTTTTCTTTTGTAAAATTTTGTTGAAAATATTTCGCAATAATGCAATACAATTTCAGTAGAGAAACTATATTTACTCTAGAAATATGCTGGTAGTTGGTTCATCGTTATCAGAAAGAAGTGCAAACTAATGTACATAAATGATGTGTTCTCTTAAAGTTATACCGATTTAAATGGAACTCATATATGTATGTTATAAGATATGTGGATATATTGTTCAAAATTATTCCTTTATATCCTATATTTTTCAAAACTTCCAGATTTTTTCTAATTCAATTTTCAAAAATGTGATGTTGAAAAAGTTTGAATAACTAGGATGTTCTGGATTCCGTATTTTTACCACGTTTATATCAACTCGCTTTCAATGGTTTCTGTCTGTCTGTTCGGTTGGAAATTTGCAATCGATTTTAAACTAACTTCGCGGTGAGCTAGAAATATGAAACTTTAAACATAGTTCAGAACTGCATGTCAATGCAATCTAAAATATATAAATATAATATAATATAAAATATTAGCGGAAATTTATTTACAGCATACTTTCAGGCTGGTGTATAAATATTATTATTATACAATAATTATAGTACAGCATACTTTCATACCTAAATAAAGACTACGGTATTAAAAATTTTCAGGACAATCTGTATGGGCTATGAATCTGTATGAGGCTGGAAGTCTCTATGCTTTTTAGTCCGTTTTAAAAACGTGGTATATTAAATTTTTTTTTTTTAATTAAAACTACTTTTAATTCTGTAAACAAAAAAAATTTATGGACAAATACTCTCAATACTATAAATAGTTGGTTAAACTACAGATTTTGATATCGTCATAAGCGTCTATATCTCGTCTTTCAAACGGCATTTAAAACTTACAGATCGAGTAAAAATAAATGGAGTTATGGCGTAGTATATACTTGGACCTCCTAAAACTGAACTTTTTGGCTCTAAATTTTGAGTATGCAGTTTTTAAGATCTGACTAGACCTGCAACTTGCACTATGTTTCGGGTAACAAAGTAACTCAAGGCTCAACTATGCATAAGTAACGGTGCACAGACACTGTCACGTTTCGATTCTCTGATATAGGCAGTGCGTGTAAGTAACGCAACGTTTTTATTGTCAGTAACAATAGAAAATATTTGTTCAGCATCGCTTTTGGAATAGCGAAATTACAATTAAATAAAAAGTTTAGTTAATTTTGGAAAAAGCTGTGGTAGCAGCCAGGGCCGTTGCCAGGATTTTTTTCGGGGGGGGCGAAGCCTTTTCAGTCGACGAAAATATTCATATAAAATTTGTATGAAACTGATGTTTAAAAACAATAAATTAAATACGATGATGCATTTGATGGACCTAGTCTGACTAGAGAGAAAAGTGGATAAATGTCTTAAAGCTTTAGGAAAAATTTTTGTTTCCGAATTTTCTAAATCTTAACCTAAAAAAATAACCGAAAATAACAAAAAAAAATTCACAGAATAATCAGTTTAGATTTGTTCAAATAAATATTATTCAATGTGGATTCCAATACATTTTTTATAGTGAAAGACATAATTTCGATAACTCGTGGACTTGCAGACAAATTTTTTTTCAAATTATTATCAGTGGGAATTTGGGCCATTATCAATGATGAGGAGCCCGGATGAGGTTGGCATATATTCCCTAAATTCGTGCAGTCACAGCATCTTCCGAGTCGGGTGGTCTGAGCAATAATGGGTTAATGGATTAATTATATTTTAAGATTATGAGCTTTGAAGCTGATTCAATAACACTGCCCTGCATGGGTTTTTCATGCTGAACACGAATCTGAGGTCAAAAACTTCCCATTACGTCACTTTTTAGAAAAATGGGGTTGAAACCCCTAAGGATTTATTTTTAAATTTTTTCTTTTATTTGACTTTTTAGAAAGAAACCGATTAAAAAATATTTAAAGATCGTTCAATAGATTTTATTTTGACTTTTTTCCATCCACTGGCAATCAATATCAAAAACTGGGAAAAAGTTTTCACATTTCGGGGGGGAGGGAGGGGGTCAGAACCTCCAACACCTCCCCCCTAAATACGGCCTTGGTAGCAGCTAAAACTTTCCAGAAGCCAGAAAGTAATTTACCAGACCCGTTACTTCGTTAGACGTTACTTGTTAATTTTTTACGTTTTTGACTTAAAACATGGGTAAGGTTAGGTTAGGTTGGAATGGCTGTCGAGAGACACACTTAGGCCTGAATGGCCCATTGTGATACCACATAGTTGGACCTACAATTTAACGCCGATTCCGAACGGCGGTGTAGCAATTTTTTATTGACTTGGTGATTTTGCCATTACCAAACAAGGTGTGTACTTGTACACTACACTATAATTCTCATACACTCCATATTGATAGTGAATACAAGAAAGTTATGAAAATTAACCACCAGACGAAGACGGGAATCGAACCCGAACCTCCGAGTTGAAAGTCTAGTGCACTACCCACTAGACTATCGAGGTCTAAAACATGGCAAGCTTAGCATAAAAATCCGTCAAAACAAATAATTACATTTCCATAACCACTAAAATTGAAGTCGCCCAGAATGAAATCACTCATTTCTGATTTAACTATTCAAGATTTAACCATAAACTGAGTTGAATACGCTCTGAAAAAACTGGTCCTCAAAGAGCTCAGATTTTAAAATCTTTGTAGATCATGTATATTGAAGCCAATCAAGCCACATAAAAAAATAAAGGCTGTAACTGCCCATCTAAAAATTAACCTTTTTTTGTTTTATGATGATTCCCAAAATATTTCTGTAGACAAATAAAAACTTACAAATATTAGAGTAACTCCAAAAGTACGTTTTTGTATCAAAAGATTTTGTATTATTTTTTACTTCAAAAAAATCATTCGAAAAAATCAATTACTTGAGTTTGTTAGCAGATTTTAAAATTTTCATGCAGGCCCCAAGCATTTTTGAGTATCTATTATTTGTGAGCTTTTGTTTGGCCAAAAGTATTCTACAAAAAAATGTTCCCATGTTCGTGAAGCACCTTAACCCTAAAAGGCACTTAGTTTTTATACACTAAGGTCCATCTTCGTCGAATCGACGACGCTATTTTTAGCTCGATGCCAATTGCTCCCTATATAAAAAAAATTCTAGTTTTATTATTGTGTTTTATTAAACACTTCATTACTGATTCAAAATTATTAATTGTTTCAGTTTTTCAGTGCTTTTTATTACTTGAAAACAAAATTAATTGTTTTTTTTTATTCTAAAAACTTAACAAGAAAATTCGTGTCGGCGAATTGACGAAGGAGTGCCGTCTAGGGTTAATGTATATGCGTCCAAGTTAGTTATCTTTTGCGGCATTTACCTTAAATAAATATAAATAAACAGAGCCGCTTTAGTACTTCAGCATCTTTTTTTTTGGCGGGCGGTAACTCAGTAACTAACCAAAACAAACGACCACAATCAAATAAGATGCCACCAAAAACTTATACGCTTATTCGAAAACTATTTCAAGAAAGCAACACGATAGCAATAACAAAACTGCGCGCAACAATGCGACAACATCCCACACAAAAAACAAAAAAAAACACGTCACTTGAAAAAGTTTCAAGCCATAAGCATGAAAATTAAACAAGGCGGCAACGAGAACAGCAGCAGCATCATTTATGTATATATGTTTATTGCTTTGGTTTAAGGGCGTGAGTTATTGTTGTTTTTATTTTCTCAACATTATTACGCGAAAGCGCGCACAAAATTTTAAACATAAATAATTAATAATAAGCGTCAAAGTGAAAAATGCTCCACTCCAAATGAGCCGCCGAGCTTCTGTAAAAAAAAACGCTGAAACGACACGCCACTCAGCAGGAAACCAGCGCGTCGCCATTGAAAAAGCGGAAATACTTTAAGTACCGAGTAGTTGAAAAGCATACGAAATTATTATCATCAACGTTGTTAGAAAATTTTCATAATTTTCTGAGGATATTATGTGTTTATGAAGTGTTCTATAAGAAGATTAAGAAATTTTCTTTTTCTGACAACTTAAGGAAGAAGAAAACATTTCTGAAGAAAGGTTAATTTACTAATGGAAGTGAGTTTAGGAATATGTACAAAAGCAAATACTTAGGTAATTTTATTTAATTTAGTAAAGGAAGAGCAAATAAATAAAATATTTACAATTTACCTCTATTCATATGTATGGTGCAGCCAACAGCTAATTATGAAACGCAGATCGCTATTTTGTGAAATTCTTTTGAGTTTCCTGTAGAAAGTTGCGTGACAAAAAAGCTGGCTTCAGGATTCCATTGTGGCTTTTTGGCTTTTGTAAGAAAAATGCAAAAAATTAGTGTTTTGGCTCCTCTTTTGAAATAAAAATTATTATATATTACATTGTTATATGTATATTACATATAGAGATAAAGAATTTGATTCTAAAAATTTTCAGATAAACTTTTCAAAATGGTGAATCAATTGAATAGAATATTTATAGTTTTTTAGCCGAATTTTGTAATCTTTTCTTTAATATCCTAGCAACGACACAAGAAAAAATATATATCATCTGTAATTACGCTTCTGTTAGATCGATTGTGGAAGAATACTGGCTTGAAAACTAATTGCTAAGTCGACGACAATTAAGATTAGATTTTTTAAAATTATTAACCCTGATTTTTCGGCTAGATCACGTTTGATCTTGACTTGGATGAAAACTGAGAAAGCTGCAATCGTGCTCAGTATGGTCAAAAACATAAGTAAAACATAAATTCATTTGTGAAGAAAATCGCTGCACTCAGTATTCATTAGGGTGTCCCTTAACTGGCAAAAACTGAAAAATCTCTAGATAGAATTCGGGCATTGTTTTTATTATTTTGCTAGTGAGTAAGTTTGTAAGTGTGTTTTTTTTTAATGTGATAACTTCTTTACTCGTGGCAAATTTACAGTGGAGTGAATTGATAGAAATTAAGATCAAATGTCACGTCGATGTCGTGCAGCGCTGCTAACTTGCAGGGAATTCCCCGAATTGCGGAGAATTTTACTGGGTGTGGGGAATCGGGAATGTGCTGTTTTTTGAGGGGAATTTGAAGTCGTGCAGCTTTTAGTCATAAAAATCTGTAGAATATTTTTTGTCAAATTTTATGTAATGTTAAACGTTTAACTTACGCAATATTTCATATTTGGGTCTTAAAATCTTCGTCTTTTCTTAAGTGGGTCCTGCGATTTAGTGGTTTAGGGTAATCGATTTTTAATAAAGAGTGCTATTTGAAAGTATTATATTCCAAAAGTATTGTGTGAAAATTTCAGAGAGAGACGCGAAGTGCTTTCGTAGATATAGTCGATTATAGCGCCGAGTGTCAGTCAGGCCAAATTCGTTTTTCTCAAAACAAGGTTTTTACCAATTTTTATTTGAGTCAAAAGAGAGCCCATGTCTTCTCTTTTAAAAACTTTGATATCCAAAAGTAGGCTGAACGTCTAGTAACTCGAAACACCCCATCTCGTTCAAATTTGGTGTGGCAACTACTACGCCATTAACACCAAAAATGGTTGGAAGGTATTTTCTCGACGATCTGCTTGACTGACAACTCTTGAGGGCAACTCCCCTTTCAGCAACATCAGCAAAAACATTAAAGCCTTAAAAATAATTACGAACCTTAAAAAATCACACATGTTTCTTAATAGCCAATCACTCTGACTCCTAGGTTTTGGGATCAGTCGCAAAAGATTAATGCGCTTTGGGTTGGACGATCCTGACTCAACACTAGTTTCATTTGCCTAGAATCGCTTTACACATTTTTGTTGTAACGGAATGTCAACAATTTTTCCAGCAACGCCTGCCCCAATAATTCGACAGTAAGATACTACAGATGTCCTCTAAATATATATATTTTTAACGGTGATATCTGCCACGAATTTTGAATTTTTTGGTAACTATCCAAATCCTTTATAAACTGGCGACTGTTTTTCGGTTCACTAATAGCTTAACCAGTTGTAAATTAATACTTCACGTGAAGTACCACAGACATGGATACTGCCACCAAACCGCTTTACTCCAAAGTCGTGAGTTTTAATCATGCTCATCACGTCGACGGAAGCGATGTCAAATAAATCTTCGAAGAGTTTCTTAAAAGCATTTTCTCTGAAAATCTCAACGATTTTTTCTGAAATAATCTCCACTCTTTATATAGCTTTTTTATTTGTGTCACGATATACTTTCTGTCTCTAGTGGGAATAGGTGCCATTTCCCAAAAACGCAGTAACTCTAAAAAAGTCTTGGAGTAAGCTGTAACTTGCGACGTTTTACTAGGACAAATCCTTAAGTTATGAATCAAATACCGCAGTACTTGTATATTTGAAGGCAACCTAGCTCTTATTATAGACCGATGTATTAGATTAGCGATGTGCACTTCGACACATATGGGCAATAAACACATATGAGCTAATGCTATACTCATAAGGGCTAGACGAGGGGTAACGCTGTGTTAAGGGGAAGAGTAACTAGTATGAGAGAACAAATGTGATTTCTTTTGTGTATGTATATGTATATGAATTTATTGATTTCGTCCCTGTAGAGAGTATGAACGTGAATGCATAAAAAAACTTCGTACTTAGCTATACTTTACTCATGCTTTTTGGATTGATTTCATAAACCTAGTAATTGCGTTACCAGGAAAAGAAATAATTTTTCAATTACCTTTGTATTGTGGAACTTTTTAATTATATTATTGAATACATATGTAATTTTCCTACTTGGTTGTTACTTTGAGAGATCGAAAAAAGAGAAGCAGCAAACGCACTGCTGCGTGCTGATCAGGGATGCCAACTCTATATTTTAGATCAAATTAATAATTAGCACAAAAAGTAAATAATATTTTTGTTTACGATTACAACTTTTATGCATGTATGTAATGTATGCAAATACTTTTAACAAAAATTAAAGAATAATAAAAATAAAAAATTAATAAAAGGTCTTACACAAAAAATAAGTATATATTTTTCATATCTACAAATTGACAAAAAATTAAAATTTTCAGTCGCCCACTAAAACGATCTCACTCCCCAATTCCCTACAACTAACTAAAATTGAAGTCGATTCCCAACAATTCGAGGAATTCCTTATAAGTTGGCATTCCTACTGCCAATTCTCACATTTCTTCGGCGTTCTGGCAGTAGCCAGGGCGCTCTAAGTTATATTCACTCACTCTCCACATTAGTGTGGCCAAGTTAACAATTTATGGTTATTCGAGCTATTTTTGTTTTTTTAATTGTTTTTTTTTTCTATCTCACAAGATATGTTTTATAAATTGAAAGCTGATTTACTTTTGGTAATGGTAATATAAATGTGTAAATCGGACATATTTTGGTCGCTAAATTTAAAAGAAGAATGAGGGTTATTTTAATATAACCTGGTCACTCTGCTTCAAAATTGGTTAGGTTAGTGGCAGTTGCAAGGGGACAATGGGGCTATTTCCCATTCCCTCCGCCCCTCTCCCGAAACATTTTCAAATACATAAAATAGTAATATCTGATATAAAAATTCTAAATATATGGAAAATTTTTAATATTTATGATCCCCCAGAAAATTTTTTTTGTATCCGCCACTGGTGTACTCTCTTTCTTATGTTAGTTTTTTGCACATATACATGCACATTTATGTGTGCTTTTGGCAAAACAACAACAATAATGTGTATGTGTACACACAACAAAACCACCACCACTCGTCTTTAAATTTACACCCCGCTTCTAGCACCTTCTTATACACAACGTCGGCAGAGGGCAACTGAAGTGCACATCCCTATATTAGATAAACAGTTTTCCGAAAATTCTTTTCACAAAAACATGCATCAGTTTTCGAAAAAAAAAGTCATTCATTTTATCAATTTTCAAAACCTACGTGAGTATCTCGACCATTTAACAGCAAATAACGAGATTTTTTTCTTCTGTGTTTTAGACAACTGATTCGATTGGAATCATGCTTACAATTTCATCATCACTTTTTGAGCAGGCTACTTACAACGCCCTGAGTAAATATCAGGCTTCAAATTACACTTTAGAAAAAATTAAACAGTAAAATCGAAAAAGAAACCTTCACAATAACGCAGAATTCGTTGAAAAGTTTTAAGTAGTTCTCCCGAAAAAAATTTCTAAAAAAGCGCTCGAAGTATCTCCGGACATGGGTGGACCCCCTAGATGAATATAGTGTTCTGAAAATATTTCAATGACAATGTAGATAAAATCATAAACATTGAAAAATGGAGAATAGAGTTTTAAGTAATTTTATAAATTTTGCAATTTCTCACTCCAATGTAAAATAATTTTCAGTTTCATGTTCACTTTTTAGAGGAAGGAAAGAAATAGGCTTGTCTTCGGAAGGTAGACCTTTAACAAGGTCCTTTTTGTTCATATAAAAGGCCTTGTAGCAGAAAAGGGGAAAATAATAATAAATCGGATCGTAGTCCAATTTTAAGTTAATTTTTAAGAGACACCCTAGTGTTCAACCTAGTATAAAGTTATCAATTTTACAGGAATTTCCGGGGGCACGTCTATAGTACCTAGTTATAGGCTTGTAAGGCTTCTTCGCATTGTTTTCACTTTCATCTAGGATTTTTAATCACCCCTAATGAAAGTTGCATACTAGTCACCGTAGCCTAGTGGTTAGTGTGCTGTACTGCTACTTGTACAAATTCGGACTAGACTCCGGCAATTGGAGAGAAATTCGGTGACAGAAATCTTGTTCCAGTGTGAATTTCCATTGAAATTGATAACTAAACGTAATTCTGAAGACTATGGAAATAAGTTCTAAATTGAAATTCTACTTCCATATTGCGAATTAAAATCAATTAATCCTGAAGACTCGAATTAATAAAACAAAATCGAGAAAATTAAATGATGAATTAAATTGAAGAACTAAATTCACATTCACACAGCTACGAGTACCACAAGGAAAATTCCAATTGGAAAACAAACCTCAGAGGAGAGGAGTTGATGTAAATGTGTAAAATCATTGAATATTTGAGTGTAAAGAGGGAAGTGGTAAAAAACAAGAAAAAAAACCAGCGACCACTGCATTTTTACAATCGAAGTTGGTTGATTTCAAAATGATGAATGAATAAGGTTGATTGGTGATGCACTTGTACCCAAGCAATGTCCAAGTGTCCACCAGGATCAACGATTCGTAGTTGTAACCACAACTTCCGCAGGGAAATTGCACTTTTTCTTTTACAATACGAAAAGTAAATAAACGTAGCAAGAATCGCTCGTCATTGTGGATACGAATAAAATGCAAGCGAAAATGTTTTGAACTGTATCCATCAAAGATGCATGGAAATGCTATTGTTGCTGGTGAACACGAAATGGGTTAGTGGTTTGTTACTGGTGGCATTGAAGAACGACAATTGACGTACTGGTGCTGCTGCTGGTACTGCGAAAGTTGTATGCATTTCTTTACTCCATCTTATTGTGATAAATCACATTTTCCAACTCAACTATTTTAATTTTATTCTCTTCTGCATTTCACTGTGGTACGATGCATTTACTTTATTTACTAAATTGAAGTAAAAAAGTGTACCAGTTACATTAAACGAAAGGAGTTAATAAATCTGCGTTTATACTTGAGTTGTAATTTCACATTTACCACACAATTTTCTTTTTAATAAAAATAAAATATTTCGCTTTAAGTGAAAACATGCGAAATGAAACACCGTTCTTTAAAAACCAAAACAGGTATGCACTTAAATTTATAAATGAGTTTCATCGCTGAAATTTGGTGTGTTGTTTTTTTACACACCATTACACAACGCATAATTTTGTTTCTTTTTTACATCCAATTATGTAAATTAGCACTTTTGCATTTGTTTGTTTTTCAAATGAATACTCAGAAAATCTGACAGTTCATTCATGTGTGTTTGTCAAACCACACGGATATGAAAAATTATAGGAATTTTGTTAGCTTTCAAAGGGATTCCAAATTTAAAAAGTTCAAAAACAAAACGAAAATCTCTGAGCCTGGCAGTGTTTTCAAACAGAGAAATATCGATGATTAAT
Organism: Toxonevra muliebris; assembly: GCA_963691655.1. Classification (NCBI taxonomy): domain Eukaryota; kingdom Metazoa; phylum Arthropoda; class Insecta; order Diptera; family Pallopteridae; genus Toxonevra; species Toxonevra muliebris. The sequence continues at coordinate 81,549,446 of OY829326.1, forward strand.
GTTTTCGAATTCGATGTTTATGTTTCTCACATAATTTTTTAGATATTTCTTTAGTATTTTTGACATATTTACATAACTTTTCAATTGATCTTTGAAAATACAACGCTGTGTTTTTTTTCTCTTTCGAATTTCTTCTTATTATAACGAAACACATTTATCTCCCTTGTTTTAAATTATTTGTATTCAAAAATTAATATTATTAAATTAATGTATAGCTACAGTGACCTTATTTTTGAGATTAAAAGAAGAAAACCAAAATCAATTTCACCCAATTTTCAATTTAACAACTCATGAAGATTTTGTACTTGCAACAGTGTAACCGTGGTGTAATACTGAACATTTTTGGTGAAAAAGTTTTACTTTATCACGTCATGGATTTATACTACCTTCGTTTTAAAATCAGAGAATCCATGTCATTTTAATCATTGGATAAGTGTAACATATCAAGAGCTATAGGTTTCTTGTTTGAGAAAAAGTTATTCCTGTTGAAATGGTAAACAGGATTTGTTTCCACATTAACTCCCCACCTCTTCTCCTTATCTTCTTTTCTGAAAATTTACATCGATCGACTGATATTTTCGTCCTCAACTTTTATGTTAGGAATATCGTAGTTTTTTGGAACGATGTTGTATCCATACCTGAGACTTCACACTAGTGCCGAAGCTGAAGCCGAACTTCAGCACATTCTCTTACCTTCTTCGGTCCAATCCGAAAACCGAAAAACAAAGAAAAGAAACATGAGTTATTCGTAGCACACTTTTAGGCATAGGTTTTAATAAGACAGTAAAAAGATAATTCTATATTCTATAACCCTCCCGGTAATTCATTGAAAACTCTCCTTGGCTCGCCGCTGGAGATTCTTTCCGCGAATCACTAGAATGACACAGTTTCTCCGCGATCAGACAGCGACATCGCCAACGAATAAATAGCGTTTTTCGGCCAATCATGGAAAGATCGTCCGGGATCGTAAATACTAGCTGGGATTTCAGTCCGACCGAGACTAGTCTAGTGTATTCCCAGTTCATTTCATACAAAAGAGTTCAACCTGGAACCGGTTTCTAATTTTAAAGAACCAGTAACGTGATAGGTTCCAGAACCGCTTCCATTTTCCATATTCGTCTGTAACACTGATATTATCGAAATCGGACCTTTTTCATATGAAAAAACTTTTCGTATGAGAATCAGACAAATATAATTAGAAAGGAAAAAAATTAATGAGCTTTCAGAGTGTTGCGTATTTAGAAGCACCGTCAAAGCACTTTCCATTAGCCATGTATAGTTTTGAGAATGTAAAAACTAAATGTAAACATTTATTTTAAAAATGTCCTTTAAGGAATCATTTATGTATTTTGTTTCTCAATTTTTTTCAACAAATATAATATTCAGCAAATTAAATTTATTGTTTTGAAACTAAAGCCTCCCAAAAGCTTCGTTAAAATTTTACATTCGTATATTCATGCTATTTTTTAAAATTACAAAGACACTTCAGTGTATGATAAGATACGATTTAATGCATCCAAAAATGTACATCTGAAGTGTTTCTGACGTGCATCTCTGGGTTGCTGGGTATACTACAACCTACATGCTTGCGATTTCTTCATTTTACTTATTATAGAAGTTTTAAAAATTGAAATTTATAAATTTTCGCAAAAGTAAGAAGATGTGAAGAATTTTATAACATTACATTGAAATTATGTAAATGTGTGCACACACACGTGCATTATATATTCATATGTAGTACATATTATATGATGTGTAAATATAAATAAATCTGCGTGTACTTGCCAATATTTGCAAGTATGCAAATATTCAAATATGTATTTATATACACGCATCCATCCGCGAATTATGATGTTAGTAAAATAATTTATTATTAATTGCAAAAAATTTTAGAATTTATTGTTTTTGATTTAAGCACTTTTAAATGTGTTAGTGACTTCTATTTCTTTATTATATGCAAAATTGCTTTTGTAGAAATATAAAAAGTTTTTTGTTTTTAAACTTTTTGGTTCTCTACATTCAAACTCTTTATACGATATTTATTTTACTACTTTTTTCAATAAATTTTATTGCGTTAATTACTTCTTAATAAAACATACTTCATACAAATGCAGTCATACACATTATACAGATAAGATTATGGAATTAATTGATAATAAATTTCAGTTGACATCCTCAACTTTCCTCTAATGTCACAAATGTTGGAAATTGATTCAAAGTCTAAAGTGAAAAATGCAATTCCTCTAACTGAAAATATTTGATTTGTGAGATTTATGAAGACGCTGATTAAACGAGTGCAAAATTGAACAGCACGGAGTTAACAATCTTACTTACAAATTTCATCAGCATGGCCGTCATCTTTTATTAAACGTCATGAGAAAAGGCGAAAATGAACCACAATTGTCTAATATTTTTTGTTTAAACGGAACGAAACTTTCAACGTTGCTCCAAGTTTTATATTTGGAATTGGTCCGGCGCATATTTTCTTTCTTCTTCTAATACCACGTTTTCTACCGCTCTGTTTTACTCAACCTTTTAACTTTACACTCATGTAACCAGCGCCAAAAGAAGGCAAAATGATATTTGGCTAATGTCTTCGCAAACTAACATTGTCCGACAAAAATCAATTTTTTATAAATAAAGTGGATTCTGATACAAGTTGCCTTGGCGGTTCAAAATTTTGGATTTACGCAGTCCTAAACTTAGCCCATTTTCAACAAATTAAATATAATAAAACATAAAGCAATTTGTTAAGTTTCCTGCTGAGATTTGTGCGTATAGCAATTTATAGTAGAAATACCTCGAATGTATTAACCCATTATCTACCTCTCTCGTGGATCTTTTTGCCATTTTCCAAAGAAACCAGCTTTTTTTGACCCATTACGAGGGTTAATAGAGAGTTAATAAGTTCTAGAAATATGTTATTCATAAAATTTTACCTTAGGTAATTGAACAACAGAAATCTCAACAAATTTCAAACATGAATATTTTTTTAAAAATAAATTTTAGCTCCAGACTCGACAAAAGTTTGTTCAGTGGCACAGTAGAGACATTCTGCATTTATGGACTTTGAACTTTGAACTTTAGAAAATGCATTTTCTAAATACTTTTTTGCCATTTTCTTTTAATTATGCAATTTTACAATTGACTTCATAATTTTATGCGAAAGAATCCAAACAAAAAACCAAAACCTGGAAAATCATCCATATCAAAATAAGAAAAGCTTTGCATACATTTTAGCTAAATTCTCTTGCCAAAACCGAAAAAACATTAACAAAAGATAAATTACTTTTAAAGTTAAATTAATGAATGAAAAAGAAAGAAACATCAGTTTCATTAGTTCTCATTTTTGTCAAAACTTTTAATTTTTCTGTTCTGAATTTCAATGCTGCCATGTCAATGTAATTTTCACAGCCGGTAAGTACGGAATTTTAGTTATATAACGGTGAAAAAGTATTTTGAGATTTACCACAATTTTTTATTTTGTCACTTAAGTGTAAATTTTTTAAATGTTTTGATATTGTAGCCGATATTTTTAATATTTTATTATATTGTACTAATCCTATACGTAATAATATTTCTTTACTTTTTCTATTTTTACGCTTTTTTGCTGTGTGTTTTTTGTAATGACAATTTAAACAAATTTTTACCATAACAAAATAATTGTCAATTTTACAATAAAACCAAACTATGCCAAATTTTGTTAATTTCTTCGTTCGTTCGTTTTTCGCCTGGTTTTTCTATATGTGTGTTCGTTTTTTTGTAATCTAATGTACATTTTTTGTGATAACACAAAATGAATTGAAAACATGAAATTGTAATAAAAAAGTTTTTTAAATTTACCACCGTCTATCAGGGTGAGAAAAGGCGTGACGCCGGCGCCCCAAACGAGATTGTGGCATGTACCACATGTGGCGGAAGCAGCAGTCCCTGCACTCATTCGGCAAATAATGGATGCGCAACAGAGGTAAACTTTAAAACAATAAATCCAATAGATTAACGGTAGTGTAAGTACATATATACATATTTATTTGAAAAATGGGTGATAAACCGAAAGAATGTAAAACAGTGAGTTCATCAAGCTACACTCTATGTTTATGTCAATGGTCAAGTGGCAGCGTGCTAGACCCTTGTCTCTGGGATCACGGATTTGATTCTCAACTAGGGTATGGTTTCTTATCTATCTTTTTCCCTTTCTTTCTTTCATAATTAGCACAATGCTTTGTATTACGGGCCGCTTTCTCAATGTCCAGTTAAGCACTAATCATAACTTACTACTACTAACCGTCGGTTAAAATTCGGATTAGTGCTTAACCGGACATTGAGAAAACGGCCCTAAGCAGATCATTCTCTGTGTGTTGATTGGCCACAAAAAAAAATTAAAATGCAGAAGGGATTTCCCTTCTGCACTCGTCAGATGATGTAATAACATACTTTACGTATTGTTGCTTACCTTATAAAAGTTTTCGTTTTTAAATTCCAAAAAAAGTGCAAAGTACATATGTTTTTTTTTAATTTTTAATTTTTTTCAATTCTATTTAGGATAGAATAAACTATACAATAAAAACTATACAATAAATAAAAAAAATTTTTATATACCTGGAACCCACACCAGCTTGCAATCTAAGGTTACCCCTAAATACACTTAATTTCAGAAGACAACTGCAATGTTACTCCCTTCATCGTTGGTAGCAACAGGCCATCCTTCTAGGGTTTTCTTTTATTAGGATTCACTGAAAGACCCTGCAGATTGCACCAAACTTTGATCTTGTCCTAGACTTCTTCCATTTTAATGCACACCGTCTGTAAGGACCGTCCCGAGATTAAGTAATACACACACATCGTCAGCATACGCTTGGATGTGAACACCAAGATTCTGCAAATCATTAAAAAGGGAGTCCACCACGAAGCACCATAGAAGAAGAGAGAGTCGACCCCTTGGGGCATCCTTCCACAATCTCGAGCGTGACACTGTTTTCGTTTCCTCTCCACATGATAAGCAGCCATTTCGATTTCTTCAACACCATATAGTCTGGCCGAAAGCAGAAGAGCACATCGCCCCTGCAATATTGACAAGCACTCCCAGGGTTTAGTTCCCTGCTTCCAGCCCTTGTTCAACTGTACTAACACAATCGTGAAGAGCTGATTCACAAGATTTTCCACTCTGATAAGCATGTTGTCGAGAATTGAGAGGGTTTTGGCTTAGAACCTTCAGCCTGATGTGCTTCTCGACCATGCGCTCCAGACTTTTAAGTAAAAATGATGCCAAGATTATCGGTCGGAAACTTTTCGGTAGAGCGTAGTAAGCCCTTCTCGGTTTATGAATAAATACAACTTTAACCGACCGCCTAAGAAGTGGAATATATCCGTGAGCGAAACAAGCCATGATTATCCTTTCCTGAGCCTTCATAAGATTTGTCCCTCCCCGGTTCAGCATGGTTAGGTAAATGCCGTCGGGTCCAGAGCACTTAAAGTCATCAAATGAAAAAAAGGAAAAACTTAATGCATCTGCAGTGACTATCCTAGAGGCTATAAACCAGTCGAGTTTTCTTGTACTAGAGCCAACATGACCAGGAGTATTGACAACGCCCTGAGGAACAGCCATAGGGCTTCAGAAGTGAGTCCTGCTTAGCCGACCGTTGAATTAGATTAGAATTATGTGAGTGTGGTGGAGTTGTAATTAATTTGTTTTTTTTTTAATCAAATATATCACACCCACTTATCCACTACCATTCCTTTTGTATGTATTATTTGTTTTAATTTTTAGTGGTGGAATTCCAGAAATCAAGTGTCAGAAATTCTTGTTGTTCGCTGTAGTTTTCTTCTCTCTTTTTCCTTTCATCACCTACAAACTCAAAACAAGTGGTGGCCATAATTTTCTAATCTATAGGAGGACCTAGTGAGTCTAAGAAATAAAAAACTATTAAAACCTGATTTTTTATATAGGGGCACAGGGCACAGGGCATGGGGCAAGGATAAATTGTGAAGTATAACTCTAAAAATTTGAAAGGAGAAGTAGATTGGTATTAATCAAACATCCGATTGGGGAAAATATGATATTACTCCCTTTCGCAATTAAAATACCGATTTGTAGATATAACATACTTTTGTTGGATTTTACCACAATGAGGAATTTATGATCTGCCCGTTCCCCACATAAATAAGGGGAAAATATTTAAATTTATGCTTTTAATTAATATTATGGATTTATTTTATATCTCTTTCTAATACGTTGCAAATACAATCGACGTGTAAAATAGTTTGAAATTATTTGCTTTCCGCATCTACATTGTCTACGTTTTCCTGTTAAATACTAACGAGAATAAACAAGTATAAATAATATTGTACAATATGTATGTATTGTATCTATGTATGCATGTACATACATACACATCTATGAATGTAAAAATCCATATTTTCTCCCCCCACTAATACTTGTTGACCCAGAAAGTTTGTATTTAATTAGAGGTTTTTTATAAATCACATGAAAAATATTTATAACTTAGCAAAAATATAGGATATTTGCATATCCAGAGTTGTGGTCTGAAAAAGTAAATGGGGAAATCAATTGCAACACTGCAAAGACAGTAAAAATAAAAAATATATGTGTAGCAAATATTATTGAAATGAAATTTTAGAAAATTAGTTTTGATACATTTATTGAAAATGTTCTATATTAGCTGCGTTTCTTTTGTAGCGCATACTCGTTTTAAAAATTGTTTTTATGGGGAATTAATCCTGTATAGGATTAGACCGCAGGACTATCTATCCTTGCGAAAAAATTAAACAGTGATAAAATGTGTAGCTGAGTCGAAGTTTTTGTTTTGAAAATCAGTGGTGTATTTATTTGCACTAAATAGTAATATTTAATTTATGATGAATGTTAAAGTAGGCAAATAAGAAACAAAATTATAGTAGCAAAGACGGGATGAGCATTTTTATTTTTTTGTCACTGCGATGATTATCTTATATTAGTTTTTAATAAATGTGTGAAAAAGATGAAAAGAAAGAAAAAAGAATATTCTTCTCCTTAACACCTAATATTAGTAGAATATGCAACAGCGGTCTCAATGCAGCAACACACTTACACATTCTCTTCGTCCTCATTTCCCAGCAGCAACTCCTTTGTACAAAGAACATGAAATTGTGCACGTATATTGGCAAAAATGATACACCCAAATATCACCAGACACGTGCCTACTGTAAATACGAAAACATTTTCTTTATATTAAACGAATTCGACGACCTAAATATCTACAAGTTAAAAATAGCACCTAGTATGAATTTAATATTTAACTGGCAAAACTTTTGCAAAGAAATTTCACGTCCTCTGTTGTAAAGATGTTGACTAGTTGCATTGAAAATTAAGTTAAAGTTGATTCTCCCTATGAATAATTATACGGATTATGATAAGCATAACCTCAAGTTTATGTGCCATTTTGGAATTATATAACAAAAGCACTTTTAGCTCTATTTTATTTCGTAATTACAAAACTCAAATTCATTGTTGTTTGTGGCCAGCACACTTAGGCCAAAAAGGTTCATTATGATGTCATGTGAAAGGAGCTAAATCCCTATCCATTGACTTCAGTTCATTTGAATCATTGAGTGCTCTATATGAAGCTAAGTAAGTGTCTAACCAAAATGCTAGATTTTTCTTCCGTAAGTTAATCAGAACTGGGCATTCGCAAAGAAGATAAGTTACACTTTGCCGTTCGTCCTCGGTCTTGTCCTGTTTTTTGGTAACAGTTCTTTCGTAGTGGTTTCTAACGGCCATCAGAAGTTAAACATTTTACTCTTAGCTTACTTAATCTTTCTAGCCGAAGACAGAGTTAAAAAAAGTTGAATAGTTCGCGAGATATTGTCAAAAAACAACAAGCACTGGTAAATTAAAAAATTATGTGTTTGCAGGCACACACAGGAGAAGTGAAACTTTGTTATTTGAAAATTATTAGAAAACATTTATAACAAATTCTGTTGAAGTTTTTGCAGTCTTCTTCTCTCTATTTTGTTGTTGATTTTTTTTGTTGATACTCTCTACAGTTATCAGCACAAACATTACGTAGTATACGTATATAACACAAGAGAGGAAAGTTCCGCGGTATGCAATCAAGCAGAGGCCACTTGGTCGGCTCTCTCAATAAAGCGCATGAGATAAAACTGCAAGAAGTAGACTCTCTGGTTGATTATATGTAGCCGAATAACAACTGCATAACTTCGTTTCTTACTGGTTTCGTATGAGTGCAAAAAAAAACGCGATTTTTAACGTGACAGTTGTTGTTGAAGTTTTTGCACTCATCCTCTCTATTTTCTGTTGATACTCTCTACACTTAACGGCACAAACACGACTTAATCAAGCTCTCTCACTAAAGGACATGAGATAAACTGCGAGAAGTCGACTCTGTGCATGATTCTATGACCAGCATAACTTCGTTTGTCATTAGTTTCGTATAAGTGCAATAACAACGCGATTTCCGTTGCAAAATTTTCTATTTACCCTCGCTAAAAATTTTCTATTTACCTCGCTCAAAAAAAATCCTGGGTAGCAAAACGGAGCTATGATTTTTCTTAACTCGACGAAAGCTTTTGAATGATATAGGGTGAATTGCATACATTTTTCATCACCCTGAATTTGTTGCACTGTGTTATGGGCCAAAAGTAAAAGCTAATTAAATTACGGTCCTTATTCGTATTCAGTGATCAAAAATCAACCAAAAGCTTTTCCAAGGTACACACTAATTTTATTGCACTTATTTATATGTTGGAACTAGAAATGGACGAAGGACATGAATTTTACGTAACACGCGTGAGCACGCATGCACGTGACATAATTTCCATGTGAGCATGCGTGAGCGTAATTTGGTTTCCATAATTTCTACGTGAACATACGTGGGCGTGACATAATTTTGATGTGAAAATGCGTGAGTATAAGTTATTTTAGACCTTGAGGTCGTTATAATTCACAATTTCTTAAATACTGTGACGACATAAAATTATTATAATTTTAATCGCACAAACCTAGTCCACCAATACATATATACACTTATACAGTGATAATACAAATTTTGATATTTATGTAAGTAATAGTAACAACAATTATGTAATTAATTTATATATTCTACGGTAAAATATTACCAACAATTCACGTCTACAGAACAGAAACTAAACGAACAACAAGAGAAAAATTAGTATAAAAGGGCATACATCAAACTGAACAAGACACTCACACTCAGATTTAGATCCATGGTCACAGGCTGGACATTGGCCTCATTTGGGTTCCTGGTCACAGGAACATCGAAGGCAATGTAAGGGCCGATGAATTAGCGAGACGAGGTTCAGCTCTGTATTTAACTCAGGCGCAATCTATAGCAATACCCCTGAATAAAATCAAGGCTGATATACTCTCTCACTTCCTTACCCTTGCAGATAGCAGATGGACAAATCTTTTCACCTGCGCCGTAGCCAAAAAAACATTGCCAAAATTCAACCATAGCAGAACCAGGGACCTTCTTTGCCACACTCCATCTGATGCAGCCAGACTGACTGCAGTACTGACGGGTCATTGGGCAATAGGAGACCATGCGGCCAGACTCCGCATCCCACACAACACGCACTGTAGAAGCTGCAACAACCTTGATGAGAGACTCTAACCCACTTTCTCTGTCATTCCCCGGCTCTTGCTAGGACCAGACTAAAACTATTCCACGAACCAGAAAAGGTCTAGAAAAAGACGACATAACCAAGATCTCCAAGCTCGAAACTGGAAAACTCCTCCAATTTCTTAATCTTACGAACTGGCTCTAGTTAAAGAGCAAACACCCGTTAACAAATGAGGTTGTGGTATCAAAACGGCACTCTAGCGCTAATTGTGCTCCCCCTGAAGGGAGTAGCCACTCTATCTACCTACCTATATCCAGGGTTGCCGTTTTGCTTATTTGTAAGCAAATTTTGCTTACTTTTTTTAAGGTTATGCACACGTGTACTTTTTTCTCATTTTGTTTATTTTTTTTTAAATTTAATTTGAACTAAAATTTGCAAGAAAATTTTGATATATTGGCATATTTTTTTTATTACTCCCTTTATTTCGTTTTTTTTTCATTCGATAAGAAAGGGTAGCACTACTTATGTTCATGCTTACTTGTTGTCATCCAAGTTATCGAATGAAAAATATAAGTAGTACCAAAATTATATAGGACCACAAATTTTCAACCAAATTTTCGAGTGATTTTCCAACGGTTTTATAGTAATTAGGGATCGCTGATCACGACTGCGTACACAGTTTTTCTCCATTACGTCTAGTTCTCTTTTTCCATAAATGGCAGATAAAAAAACACCGTTGAGAAAACTATTATACTGTTTTTGGAGAAAATGTGTCTTGTTAAAAATTATGAAGGGTCATAGAACATTAGAATGACATATTTTCCAGAATAATACCAATACAGAATTTTTGCATTAGAACAAGCCATTGGCACTACATAAGTTAATAATGGAATCGTTTGTTGTTGTAATTACATTAGGCTTCCATGTGGAGTCAAGAAAGTTTAAAGAAAAATATTTAACTGGTTAAAAAAAAAAAAATTTTTGTTGGCTCCGCATGGGAATGAACCACGGGTCAAATTTTTTTTTTTTTAAATTACCCCTATATAAGCATTCCCTGTCTTATTACTACCATATATGTTTGTTTACTTTTTTTCAAATAGTTAACATTTTTTGAATAATTTGATTACAAAATTTTTTATGGCGTGGTAACTCTGCTTAGATCGTTATCCAAGGCAGTGGCTTGGCGGTTACATTGTTCTCTATCGTTAGATTATATGAAATAAACCTTACCGATGCGTCCGCACTGAAGGATAGTATAAAGAGTCGTTAGTTTATATCAGCAGAGCGTCCGCAACCTATGTTCTTCATAATACATTTTTCATTCGTTGATGTATTCATTGGATCTTGGTGTGAGTCTTTACGAAAGATCTAGACTGTTACCAAAGTTTATAGCACGTCAGGGCTCAGCTCTATAATTTTTGAAAAATGGCTAAATACACTATTTTTAGGGGTTTCAAATCCGTTTTTTCTTCGAAAGCGTGACTGGATGGGAAGTTTTTGACCCCAGATTTTTATTCAGCATGAAAAACTCATTTGGAATCACTAGAAGCCATCTTATTCGAACAAGAAAAATTAAAATTTGCAGGGCAGTGGAATTAATTAATTAATTAGTTTTATTCCGTAATTAAACACATAAAAAAATGCAATTTTAATTTACGCTAATTTCTTTTTTCAGACTTGTTTCGTTCAGGTGCGTAAAAAGGAACCGCCTCATCCAATACGTGTGGCAAAAACGATTGATGTTATCGCTAGAATCACATTTCCAACAGCATACGCCATTTTCCTAATTTTTTTTTTTGTTCACTATAAAGGATTTTCGTAAAATTAATTAATGCAAATGAAGACATTACAAGTTTATAAAATTAGATTTAAAAACAAAATATATTGCTAAGAAACAACACTGCAAATGAAATTAAACGCAACTTTAACAGCAAAAGAAAAGTGATGACACTGTGTAACAAATTTTTTAAAAGTTTTTACACTTACTAATTATAAGTTTCTTAAATGAGTTTGGAAGACCAATTAAATTTCTGAATAATTAGCAAAAAAAAAAACGATTTGAGTATTTTATTTATATAGCTTTTCAAATAATAATATCTGTGCAAAAAAAATATTTTTAAAAATATCTGGTCTGAGAAATTAAACTGAGCCAAAGTTTCTTTTGGTTTCTTTCACACTTTACTTAGTTTTTTCACTAGTCCCCCCAGTTCATAACAATAAATTTACTATGTAGTTTTAAGCTGGCAACCCACGCTTAAAGGACAGCTAGAGATCAATCCTGCCAAACCTAAGATATATTAAAGCTCTGGTGGAGGTTTCTAAAAGGTCAATTGTTTTCTGGCAATATCTCAATAAAATATACATGTAAGCTCTGCAATAAGTCCGTAGAGTCTCTGGAGTTACAAGCAAATGTAAGCTGTTGACGCACAGAAAAATACATGGTACATACTCATTGTAGGTTCACCTTAAATACACCTAAAACTCAACTTTTTTATATAAACTGCTCGCAACTCCTTCAAACTAGGCACTCCTATTTTATTCTCACCAGTATTCTAAATAAATACAATGTTACACAGTGTACAGCTAAACCATGATAATTCAATACACATAACAAATTTCAGTTCGAATTGAATTATATATATGTAGCTAAAATTACAAAAAAAAAAAAATAATTAAAACAATTTTAGTTGTGCTCAAATTGAAATCATTTTTCATTACAAAATTATGAAAAACAAACGAAAAATATAAAATGAAAGTTCGTAAATACTTTTAGTGAAACAAAGGGAAACACATAAAGTGATAAAAATTAATTAAAGAAAAACATAAACAAAAACCAAAACCAAATAGACGAAATTTAAGCAAATCGTTTAAAAAATAAGTTAATATTATATAAAATTTACGAAATACTTAAATTTAATTAATTATATATGTATATTAAAGTTTTGACTGCCTTTTTTAAAAATAGAAAATTGAAAGAAAATATTAATATTAAATAATGTGTTTAATAAACATTAAAAAAAAAACTACAAAAATGTATATTTAAGAAAATTAGACAATTATCTAAAACGATCGACAAAATAAAAATAATATATATAAAAATATGTACCAAATAAATTCGAAGGAAATATAAAAACATTTAAAGCTTTATTGCTTAAAATTTGCATTAAAAATTAATGATTAATGAAAAATGCAAAATACATAAAACGAAATTCAGGATAAAACCAAATTTATTACACTTAACTTACTCGAATAGAAAATATGAGAATAATAACTTAAAGGGTGTCCACGAAAATACTTATCACTGAATTACACCTATATATTTGTAGACTTTTGAAATAACAACTTATCTCTGCAGGCAAAGTTTTCATTTTTTCTTTTAATTTTGACTCGTTTTTGGTGCTATAACTCTTGAACATGAATTTAAAAGGAAATTGAAACTTCGTATATAGAGATAAGTTGTTTTGTCAAAAGTTCACAGATATACAAGCATACATTTGTATATTTCCGGCAATCGCTTTTGAAATATCTGCGTTGGATACGGTATTCAACAAAATTTAAATTCTTGCAATTTTACCTCCGGTTGCTAAAATTTTTGAAACTTAGAAAGATTTATTTTTTACCCCAGTTTTCTCTTGTTAAAAATATTTCGTGGACACCCTTTATTTTTAAATTTCATGCTGAACAAAAACAAATTTACATACATGCATACATAGATACCTACTTTGCTTAATTTTAACCTTAAGGTATATAAAAAAAGAAAAATGTATGTAACAGAAATACAAATAGAAAATGGAAACTTTTTTAAGCTACACATTTCTGACTGATGATAACAAATTTTCTGTACTAATTTAATTTATCATTTAATTTAGCATTATTGAATTAAATCAAATTAAATCGAATCATGAATAATATCCTTGGAATGAACCCATGCATGCATATTTTACTTGAATTACGACATTGATTAGATTGAGATGAAGTGCAACTCACCTGCTCTGAAAAGTGTGATAGCAAATTTTTGAGCCATCTCTTTTAAGGAATTGTAGTTTTAAAAGTTTAATAAAATTGCAATCTGGTCCATGTTTCTTTATGCGCTTCGGAGTATATAAATATGATTGGTCGCTTTAGAAGACAGTGAACAGCAACTGCTGCTCTGATTCTTCTTGAATTTCTTTACGTGCCATCTTATTTTACCATATCAGTAAGGCAACCGACTAAACTTATTGTTTTTTTAAGTTTAAACAGTGAGAAACTTGAGTATTGAAATTTACATTTTCAAAACTGATCTGATAATATGTATCTAAAATGTAACCGATTCAATAAATTGCAAGGCAAATATTTTTCAAACCGTCATATTGAATTCTTCATTATAAACTTGCCAATGTTGACAGCTGATAATTGGCATTTAACTGTAAATACTGATTAAAACCCCACTACTCCAACCAGTGACAAAATGAGAAGTTCATCTTCCATAACTGGGGAATATACATAGCATAAAGAATTAGGAAAAATTTTTCAAACATGTTAGTTTACAATATTTCACTAATTTCATATTATATTACTTACTTCGTTTTACATTATCGATGGTCATGAATCAACCAAAAAATCGAAACTCCCCTTTGGAAATTTTAAATAATATCCCAGAGATTCTCAATCGAATTAAAATCCGGACTAAAAGTTGGCCGTTTCAATAAAATCAGTAAATAAAGTACCCCGAAATACTAAGCCCATATAAGCTCAAAAAGAAAACGCGAATTGAAAACAATAAAATTTCGCCATCTATAGATATCAAAAGAGGCTTTTGCGAAATGCTTATTTTAACGAAATCACAGGAGGGATTCGCGTTTCGTAAAAATATCGTCATTTAATGGTTAAAGAGTGGAAATAAGTTTTATTTTCAGATGAAACGAAGCAATACCTAAATGTCACAAAAATTATGTTGTTATGCATCAGTATATATGTATAACTACATTCTTTTGCTAAATATCTAAAAGCCTTTTTCCGAAATCGAGTTTCTCATGCATTAGGATTAAACGTTTCCACCTGCACCTCGACCAAACATTTTTTTAAGGCATTCAACCCAAACGTATGTCTCTCTTCTTTTAGTTAAAATAAGAGATTTCGAATAAAGTTTGGAAATGTTTTCTGCTCCAACAAAATTTTAATAATGTGTGTTAGGGCCTTAACAAATTAAGATAGCAATATAATTTCATACATGTGGTGGTGCACAGCCAAAAACGTATCTCAAAAAAAGATGTATTTTCGTGTCATAATTTCGAAATTGTATCCCAGAAGGTACAATTGTACCTTTATTATTTTTACATTCCTTTCACTTTCCCCAGCGCCATCTATATGTCATTATCGCATCAGCTGCGATTCCACTAAAGTGTTGCCAACACTTGACATTAACTACCAAATTATCCCTTTATAAGCTGACATCAACGACTCTGCTCATTTATGTGAGCCCGATCTCCATACTATCAAGGTGATTTTATGTAAAAGGTGATAGCAGTAGTATAATTTACTACGGGAACAGCTTTATTGCGTCATACCTAGACCTTCTTCAAAAAAAGAAGAAGAAGAGTTTCAAGTTAAGTATGCAAAAATAACTGTTATTTAATCCGTTATCTTTTGTAAACAAATCATCTTATCTTACAAACTCTCCTGGTAAGAAGAGTTTTTGTCGTTTTTGCATTCTGACTTGTAGTAGTTAACAAAAATCAGCAGTTGTTTTTAAACTGTTGCTTCTGTCCAATTTTTGGGAAACAACATGTAGGCATGAAAAAGCTGAGCAAAAACACACAACTACGCATTCATAGTGATGATTCGATACAAGTAAATACAAGTAAATACTCGATACTTTTCATTCGATTCAAGTACAAAAGGATCAGTATCGGATACTCGATACTTTTGGAAAATATTTATTCAAAAAACTGAAATATGGCTATACAATATTTAAAATTGTGGATCGTATTAAAATAATTTACAACAATCAATAATATATTTCAAAATGCTACTGCAGAATTATTCAATATAAATATTCAAAATCTTTCAGTCCCTATTGCAATATTCCAATGTACGAAAATATTGCAGTACTGTATTGAAGTTCTAGAAAATATGGCCGGCCATGCATGTAGAACATAATGTTTATTGAAACCGTTGCATTGAAATAAAATATATTTAACAAGCTATAATCTGTTGATTAGTTTTCCTTCTATTATAAATTTTGTAGCGATTTGCATCTAAACATAATAAATATCATATACTTAAGTTAACGTAATTTCTATATGATTCACGTGTTTCCAGGAGAAATATCTCAAAACCACAATGTATAGGCGAAAAACTCGTGCTGAATAGTGTAAACTGTATGTTAACCATGTGGTATCACAATGGCCAGCTCTGGCCTGAATGTGTTCCTCGACAGCCACTTAAAAATAAGTATAATTTGACTCTTTAAACGAGTATTCGATACAAGTACATATTCGATACTTTTTTCCGATATTTTCGGTAGCATCGATACTTTTATTCGATACAAGTAATGAGTAAAAGTATCGATACTATGTGGGTATCGAATCAACACTACGCGTTCAGAAGACACGCTCTCCTGTGTTAGGAAACAGTTGCGCCTTCTGAACGTAACCATTGTTACTTTATTGGATATATTTCATTTTAAAAGAACTAAGCACTTTCCTCAGAGGTCCAGCGAGCTTGATTCCAAGCAACTTTTTTATCGAAACTTTCATTCTTTTATAGTTTTATCAGTTTGTAAACCAATTTTCTATGAAAAGACCAGAGAGTATTCTTTTCAAAATAGGCACAATGAGCGTTAGATTTCTTCTTCTGAAAGTTTTGTTCATAGATTCGAGTTATGCACTATTTCCAGAAGGAATTCCTCACTCAGTTTTAAATTTAAACTTATTTTGTGATTGCAATGTGCCTATGTACATAGAAAAAAATATAATATCATTACCTAAACTCAGTATGTAAAACCTAAAATAAACTATTGATTTAGTTCAATAATGCTATGTAAATATGAGTTAATAACTAAATACAATACTTATTAAGGCAGAAATAGAATCCAACAAAAAGTCACAAAATGCAATTAAAAAATTTAAAAAGAAAAAATTAAAAAATACATATCAATGCCTCATAACTAATTCTACACTTTACCTAAAACTAAAATATGCTGCAAATGCTAACAAGAAGAAGGCAGACAGTATTCTAAATATTTTGATTTTTGTTTTATATTTATCGTAAAATTTTAATTATATATTCATATATTTTTCATTAAAAATGTACATAGTTTTCAACAGTTTCTAAGCATTAAAAAAGCCAGACACTCTATGCTCCAGTCCATCACATACCACTTACGCCACTAAGGGGAGATTTAAAATTCTTGGCCCAAAACAAACATATTTTTTGTAAACTTTTCGTCTTTATAAAAAAATTTATTTCATAATATAAAATGGAGTAGCACATGTTTCGGGTTTCGGGTTGGACAATATGGGTCATCCTCATGTCCGATTCTGTGCTGGTACTCCTTAAAGCACCTATGACCGCTTAGCAGTTGCGTGATGTAGAAGTCCACGTCGCCGTGCCTCCGTTGACACCAATTCGCAATGTCAGTAATCAGCGCAAACGTCCAACACCATTTTCTGGAGCACTTCCAGCGCTGTTACCACTCTGATATAGATCTTTGTCGTCCATTTTCAATGTGCCCGTGGGCCTTTCTCCTGATTTATTCTGAAGCCTCTTGAGCTCTGTCGTGTGGATGTCTATGAGCAGCTTTCCCGCGATGACAAATATCGCGTCTTGCGATAACATTTGGAAAGCACTGGTCACCCTCCTTAATGTGCGACTTTTTTGCAGCTCCTCAAATCAGTGTTGCATATAATACCACGGAGTTCATAACCGTGGACGAAAGCTACCTTCTAGACCTCCATCATCTGACATTATGCGCATTAATGCGCCGTATATTTTCATCGCTTTGCTACTGACCGCTGCAAGATGGTCCTTGAACGGCATTCTGATATCCTTGAACGGCATTCTGACTCTTAGGTAGCGGATGCGCGGTTGCGATAATATGGTGTGCTCTCCCATTCTCACCACCAGCTGTTCTCTCTTCTTCCTTGTACTCAGGAGCACGGCTTTCGTCTTTTGTGCGCTCAGCCCTCGGTGCACTCTGGAAATGGCATCATTGCAGACTAGCTGTAAGTCCTCTACCCGCTTTGCCACTGCCATTAAAGCATTGTCGTCTGCGTATCCCACCAACGTTTTGCCTGCCGGAAGATCCAGTTTAACAACACTATCGTACATCAAGTTCCAAAGTGTTGGTCCCAGTACTGAGCCCTGAGGTACGCCGCCGGTTATTTTGTACACCTTGACCCCCCCCCCCATCGTCCGTATCATATAAGAGCAGCCTAGTTAGGGTAGCCAGACATACTGACTTTATTTTAAATACTGATTTTTTGAAATCTCGAAGTCAGTACGAAAATGTACTGATTTCTGTATTTTGTACTGATTTTTTCAAAATCGTCTCCCCCTGTTTGTTTCTTTTTCTGATTGTTCACAAAACAAAATGCCTACGCGTTGCTGCTATCGAGAGAAGAAAAGCAATATTTGTATGAAGAAAAGTCGGTTATTGAATGTTTTTAAATGAGCGAAAGGAATTTGTTATTAATTGAATTTGATTATTGTCCTGACCTCTTACAATCCTCTAAATATGGAAACTGATACGTAATCATGTATGTTTTTTATCACACTAGGCCACTTTCTTCATTCTAGGTCACGTATAGTGCGCGTACAACTTAAGGCTTAAGGGACTCAGGCATCTATGTCGAAATTTTTCGGCTGAAAATGTTTATATTTTAAATAATGTGTAACAGGCTTAAAGTACGTGTATGTGTATACAGAGACGGGTAAATCAGACGGCCGTTTCGGAATCCGCCACGATTCCTCATCAGTGATCTTAGTGATAGTTCTTAATCTTTCAATATCATATATAAGCTACTAATATTTGAAATCATAACCAAGAATTGCAGATTTGATTCCAAATAGCTTCACAGAGAACAGAGATATTGAAAGAAAACTACCACTACCTTTCTGTATACTTATTTGTTCTTGTGATTGTCTTCTTACTACTAGTCCGCACAACAGTTCGTTATTTCAAAGTCTAGTACATGAGAAAGAGTGTGTGTGTGTCACACATTATTTAACATAACAAATTAATTGTTTATATTTTACTCTGAATTTAGCTCAATAAGTATGACTCCAAAATCATATGTGCAATAAAAGCAAATAGAAGCTTAATAATACAGATCATCCTTTCATGCCAGGCCCTATGAAATGCTTGTGCGACATCGAGCAAGATTACTGAACAGTATTGATTGTTCTGAAAACCTCGAACTGCTGCTGTATTTTAGCGAGTAATAATCTTTTAAATAGTTCTAATCGGATGGCCACAAGACTACTAAGTCTATACAAAGAGATTTGAGTTGGGTCTTTTCCAGGCTTACGAATCATTGTTATCTGTGAGGGTTTCCAGGAGGCAACTTTTTAATCATTATTCCACTGATTAGGTCGATGCTTAGAGATTTCTTTGGATTTACATAAATCACTATAAGTAAGCTTCATACTTCTTGCGTATTACTTACATCATTAGAAAATGAAGCTCATTTTTTATTATCTCTGCTACATAATTTAATTGAATGAAAATTGAAATCAATGCCGTAAGCTGTTGAAATCTCCGTACATTTTGGAATATGGTATAGATACTTATTTAACTACTTGTAACGCCTCATTTAAGATTCAAAACAAACAAACAAAATGCATTATTCAAAATTTTTAGAAAAATATTTTACTTATGAATAAAAAAACAATGTAGATTTAAGCTTGTGATAAATTGAACACAACTAATAATTGAGCAGGTTAAAAAGGGCCACCGTATTTTCGTTTGAACAAAAACAAATTGTAAGCTTTTTGAAACAATAACGAAAACAAAAACACAAAAACAAAAAATATGAAATTAATTTAAAATATATTTACGAATTATATTCTTTAGCGAAAGTAAATTGTTTTGTTGACTTTTCAGCTTTTTAAATTATTACTCGTACAATTTAAAATGCTCTGCGTGCGTGCAGATTTTTGCTCTATTGCGATACTAAAAACCAAAAAGGACAATCTTTTTACAATTTATTGCAAATAATTCTTGGAAAATATCAACAGAAAAAAGGAGTATAAACTCATTAATATCTCAGCATCATAGCAACAGTAGTGAACGAACATTTTTTTTTTGTTGGGGGCGCAGGAGTCGACACTTGAAGACCTATTGAAAAATTTAGACCCCCCATGAACACTTTAATACTTAGATTACTTCTGATACGAAGAGAAACTAATGAGATTTGCACCAATATTTCAATATGAAACCAAAATTAGATAAAATAGAAATACTTCAGTTTTCCCGTCCAGAAGTTCGTTCTTAAGCTTCCATTAGCACATATTATTTTCATGTAAAAATTTAAGTACCTATTAGATTTTTTATTTTCTTTTGTTTTTAATAGAGAAAATATATTTCTAAAATTATCCGAATGTTGCCAACTGAAATGCTTTAAAACAACAAAATTAAAACCAATAAAAAATATTCATTCAGCCTTGAGAATCTAAACTATGTAACTATTGTTAAAAACTGAACAACAAAAAAAACAAAACACTAGAAAATTATAAAGATTGTTAAAATGCACTGCAAATATTATTGAGACGCTAGAAAATTAAATTAGTTATATATTATTAACAAAGTAAGGTATGTTCCTTCATACTACGTGACATGTATGTATGTAGGAATATCGTAGAGGTACAGGAAAATGATTTTGTTGAAAATAATTTTACACTTTTGTCTTTTTTATTTGTAGGTACTCGCTGAGAATCTAATATTCCCATTATATTTTAGAAACTGTTTAAACAAATTAACATATTTTTAGTTATACTTCTATTAATAAATTTAAACTAGAATTTCATTTCCAGTTACTCTTCAGTTTTACCATCGAAAGTTAATAGTGATAATCCGTGCACATTAACGACAGTAGCTACACGACTACGAAATTCCATCGGCTTCAACTGTCGCCGTGTAGTCAACTACTAAAAACAAAACGAAAGCGGCAGCACTAGAAGCAACCACTGCTAAAATAACAAAACTAAACTCTTCTTCTTTCTTTGTTGCTTGAAAAATTAGTAATTGATTTAAATTGGCGACCGCCACAATTGTGTTTAGTGGTCATGTTGTCCTACCGTCGTTTCCAAAAGAACGTGTGTTTTTTTTTTATAATTTGGGAGATGTAGTCGTGTAGCTGTCGTCGTCAATGTGTATAGTGCATGAAGTGCGGATTGTATTTTGTTGAAGAGAATTGCTGATTAGCATTACAAGTTCTGCGTATAATCTGCTCATATAATCGTTCGATCGAACATCTTTTGTTCAAGAGGATCAGATTTTGGTACCGATAAGAACGACTTTTTGAAAATTCCCTTCTGTGCCGAGCCGAGTCATGCCATTATACACCAGACACATACGAAATACTGTCTCGTATGTGTCCAAATTTATTTAGGTAATATCTGAGCACATAGTGTCTAGATATGTAGCCCACTAGTAGTCTAAGGCCCTCTTTGGTGTAACCGATAAATCGATGCGCAAGGGGAAGGATGATCCCTTGGCTTGCCTAAGACCTGGAATAAGGTTCCAACTATTTCTCAACTGTTGATTTCGAAGAAGACCGTCGAGGCCGCAAAATGAATTGCTCTGAGCCAATAAACCTTTCAAAACCTGACCGTTAGAAATAATAATGATAAATACTTATTTTTAACGCCTTTTGAAGATTTATATTTGCGAAGGTCTCAATTGCGTATATTACGGCCTAACAAACGCCGGGCCAAATACACAGTGGTATTTGGGACGGCGTTGTGTTTAGCAACGACAGCGCCTGAATCAAAATCCGTCTGTATACCAATTAGGACATTAGCCATTCCAGTCGGGCCAGGAAAGAATTACAATATTTAATTCCTACCAAAACATAGATCATATAATCCGGTAAAAACCAGATGAAAATAAGGCATGGTTCTAATTCTGAAAAAGTGTACCTCCTAGGTCATTCCGATGTTCTGGGACCCCCTATAATTTTTAACAAGAAATATTTTCTCCAAAAGTAGTATAAAGTTTTCTCAACGGTTTTATTTATAGGCCATTTATCATTGGGTTTAAAACCACATTTTTAAGAGGAAGGGTAGGAGATGGAGGAAAAGTGTGAATGCAAAAATTTTTATCTCTTTATGCTTAACAACATCATATCTGTTGAAATAAAGAAAATTTCTTAATAGCCCCTGAAGACCCCATTTTTACAACTTCAGATCCATATTATGGGAAAACTAGATGTGATAGATGAGTACGCAGTCGTGATCACTGACTCTAAATTACTATGAAACCGTAGGAAAACCTCATGCATAAAATTTTTGTTGCACTGTGTTATCAAAAAGACTCTATTGTATCGTAATTTTGTTTTGCTATTTTTATTCCTTGCGTCAATACGCTGGTTCAGAAATTGTCAGACAAATTTCTCAATGAGAATGCGGAAATCTTTTCAAGCTTACAGAGACTTCTTCCTTGATTTGGATCATCTTACTCCATACTTTTATGACCGAGTCTCAGAATTTGCAGTGAGAACTGAGCATAAATTGTTGTGTGAAAAATTATGAGGACTCGAAAAAGATGCCGGAATTTTATGACACGAGCAGATTTCCAACCATCAATTAACTTTTAAAAGTTTTGGGGACTGTGAAGAAAATTAAAACTTGCATACTAAACTCAACGGGCAGCGAAAAAATCAATGCACTTGGCGTACTATCAATCCATGGTGACTTAGGTGTTGAGCGGAATGAAGTTCTCGAGAAAATTTTGAATTAACACTTGAAAATATGCGGAGGATATCAGTGGCAATAAAAAGCTGAGTTTAGCTGTAATTTTTCCTATATCAATAATAGAAATTATATCTATAAAATTTTTCTACTTTATTTTTAAAAATTAATTTTCGAAAATTACCAGCTAACGCCATTGATCAGACGGTTTTTTTTTTACATATAAACTAAAGTTATAGCCAGATCAATTCACTCTTCATCAAACAACCTTCAGCACCAAACGGCTGAGTTTATTTGTATTTTGAATAAATTTTAAAGAATTTTTTTTTTTAATTTTGTTACTTCACAAAAACAAATATTTTCTTACCAAATACCCTGCAGGTAAACTAAAAAATGAGGTACCTAGACTGGTAAGTCGAAAAAAACTATAATTTTATTTTTTTAATGTATCCTCAATTTTTATAATTGAAAAATTCAAAATAAATTAGAAACTTGTTATAAAAAACGATTTCGTCGAAATTATAAATAAATTTCAATAGCGTAAAAGACAAAAAAGAAACGAAAAAATATCTAAGATATTATATATAAAAAGAAAATATATACAAATAGATGCCGAAAGAAGTACATAATAAAAAGTTTATTTAAAGCACGGAGCTTAAGAGAATTATATAAATTGTTGTTCATATAAACTTTGTAGTTTAAATTAAAAAAAAATGAAGAAAATTAAGTAATTAATTGTTTTTTACTACTTTGAATTAAAAACAAATACAAAATACAAAAAAAATAATGCTTTACATAATTAGATAATTACTGTAAATATTTATGAATTTATGATTGTTACTTTCACTTTATATATAAAACATACGTAAAATTAATTCATGAACGAAATTATAAAATTTACAAAAAAAAATTAATTAATAAAAATTATTAATAATTTACGAAAATCTATTTCATTAAATTGAGAAAAAAATTATATTGTTTATTGTTAGCAGTTAAACATTATTAATTATGTATTTTTATATAATTACTCGTAAATGAAATAATCAAAAACATAAACATTTATTTATATTCATCATTATTAAAATGTTCCCGATTTGTGCTTTGTTCGGCTTCATTAAGTTTAATAAATATTTCTGTAATTGGTTTTTGTTTTTGTAGAGTTTTAAAATTTTGTTGTTATACAAATATTTTTAAAATTTTTGTATACATATATTTATGTATGTTATGATTCTAAGATTAAACATAAACAGAAAAAGGAACAAATTCTAAATAAAAATAGAATTGTTATAAAAATGATTAGCATAATTTCTAATTAAAAAAACAAAATAAATCGCAATCGTATACAAAATCTTTCGTTGTAGAAATTAAGCAAACAAATAAAAAAAAAAACAAACTAAATGATAAAACTCGATTAAAGATTTTTCATCGATTTAATTATCGTCATCTTAATAAATATTGTAAATACACTCGAAATAAAGCTTGGCATAATAAATAAAGGTCTCAGTCAGAAAAAATACTACGAATAAATGGAGTTGTTTTAATTTTTATAATTGTTTTAACAAAAACTCGGAAGCATGAAATTGAAGTTTATCTCAAACCAAAATATGATTATCATATACCAATGTTGGTATGAGGTTCAACATCGTATGATCAATAATCCAGCGAACCAGCTGTCTAAAGTCAGTTTATTTCTTTACTAATTAGTGGAAGATTATTACACGGATGATTAAATGGATTTGGTATTTTGGGTGGAGGTGTAGATGGATTTGCCCTGTCTAACTTTATTATAAATTTTGTTTTGAAATATATACACTGAGGGAAAAAATGCTGTTATATCAAGCGGAAAGGATATTAAACCAACAAATTTGGCTGTTAAATCCCATACAAAAGTGAACTCTGTTATATTAGCAGACAATGTGCTGTTGCTGTTGCATCGCTTTGAAAAACAAAACTATAAAATAGTAACTGACAAAATTCTTCACGCTATAGCCTAGTTGTCTAGTGCGAAAGCAAGCACTCAGCTTTAGCTCAAATCCCACCAATTTCTTTTTACATTTTTTTTTTAACCCTCTCAAGAGAAAGTGTACTTCCCGTGATGGGAAAAAATTGGGAAGTTGATTTTCGCGTTCAGCGGTCTCCAAATAGTCAAAAAATATTTTTTCCTGATTTTTACTTGTCCAGGTTTAGCCGTACCCGATGTACACATATGTGTACAAAAAAAAATTTCAGGGAACTTTTTTCACCCAGGTGAAAGCCAGCGTTTCCCGTCTTCATATAGCTAAATTAGATATTTTTTTCAAAGAAATTGAATTTTATGTTCATTTTTGATATTTTATTATGAATTCTCTCAAAAACAAATTATATGCAATGTATGGAAATATGGAATATTTTATATAACTAGAAAATGTCTTTATTCGAGTGTGTGGAATCGCTGGAAGCACTTAGGACAGAGCGACACATTACAACCGTTCCATTTGTATCGAGTTCTATGATCACAGCCGTTACGGCGGCATCTGCTTGCAAACTTCTTGTTGCTCCCCTACGGAGTATCTAACACTGTCATCAACCACTCGCTTCTTCGGTGCCGGCTCTGCGGAGTCTCTTTTGCTCGGTCGACCTCTTTTGATTCTTTTAATGTCGGTTCCAGTTTAAATTAAAACATTGGTGACCGCACTTTTAAACTCCAACAGATTCTTTTTGTCTTCAGGATTCTTCTCTTTCCATAGAATCCAAGCGTTCACTATAGAAACATTCAACTTATGGTAAAAGATACACATGTACCATCTGCGGTTCGTTGGATAATTTCGGTAAAGCGCCACCAGAAAGTCCATGAGATCTACGCCGCCCATCGATTGGTTGTATTCTTTAACAATTTCCGGCCTGTCGACTTTAATGAAGCACTTCGTTTTACGGCAATAGCGGTCTATTTTTTCTGCTTTCCCGATTCC
This sequence comes from Toxonevra muliebris, assembly GCA_963691655.1. Taxonomy (NCBI): domain Eukaryota; kingdom Metazoa; phylum Arthropoda; class Insecta; order Diptera; family Pallopteridae; genus Toxonevra; species Toxonevra muliebris. Next base: position 81,574,888 of record OY829326.1, read on the forward strand.
AACATATGTGGAAAGCAAGTGAACTCATTTGTTGTACCAACAAACTAAGGACACGTTGTTGTTCGAAGTGACAATGGACGTCGTCGCTTTCATCGTCAGATTGTTCAACCAGCTCTCGCATCTCTACTAACGACAGCCTTTTCTGGCTCATATCGAATCTATTTGCGAAAATTTTTTGATAGTAATGGATTATTACGAGCAGAATGTTGAAGAAAAGAGCCAGAAAAAGCATGGAAATGGATGGAAAATGCTCATAAAGTGGCCATGTACACATACGTGTACATTCGCAAATTTTTCCCCGTTCTTCCGATTGTACACATATGTGCACAATAATCAACCACACGCCAGAAACACAAGAACACTCCGATTCGTACAAAATGTATTTGTATCGACATAAGAAGGTTCCATTTATATCACAAAATTTTTTTTACTCACCTTTTTATTATTTAGTATTTTTAATGATTTTTTGAAATCGACGATTTTCGAAGACGAATAAAAAACACGAGGCTGCCGCACAAAAATCATAATACTTTCGACAGTTATACTTCGATTGTAATAAAACTAAAGTCAAAATAGAGACGATAGAACAAGAAAATCGGTAATACCAGAGGTGTGTAGCTAAAGTTTAAATCGAAGTTGAGAAAAATGTTGAAATTAACGTACACATATGTGTACGAAAATCCTGAGATGGTTAAATAAATTTCAAAATCAAAAAAAAATTTTTTTTTTTTTTTAAATTATTTTTTTCTTTTCAATTCAATTTATTTTCTTTTATTTACTGCTATCGTTTTAAATTATTTATTCTTGAATTGCTTTTTCTCAGGCTCGAACCTGTGGCCGAAAAAAATTCGTATGATGACTATCGAACTGTGCCACATAACCAAATTTATCTCCAATGAATTTTGTTTGTTTCGAGCACTAATTACTGTTTTTTATCTCTTTGAGGCACACGATTTTAAAGAAAATAAAAACTCCAGTTGCACAGAATTTTTTTTTTGGTTTATAACATTGACAACTGAATGAGAAATTGTAAATAAAATGTTAAACTATATGACTATAAGTAATTTCAACTTTTCGAGGTGAGTTAAAATATATCCCACCATGCATAAAAAACTAAGCAAAAGTTGGGACAATTTTTACCCTACCTAACCTTAAAGAGTTAAATATGCAAGAAAGAGTAAGATATACAAATTTGAAAAACTCAATCAGGCCGAAAGCTATTATTATGAATGTTGTAAGTAGGGGGTCGAAACACTATTAAATAAATTTAGAATTTTTCACAATTATTATTATAAGAAGAATACGATATTTATTTAAATTTTTATACATTCCAGTAAAAATTTCGTAGAACAAAGAAAATAAATTTATCACAAAATACGCTGTCACAAGATACCTGGACGACATCGACGGCTGAATCTTTAGACACACTTGCCAGCACCCATTTTCCTGGTAGTACAGACTTTGCCGAAGAAGTCGTAATACGCAATCCCCCAATAAATATATCTCAAACTTCTATTAATTTAGTAAACATTAGAGAAAAGATTCTCTAGTCATTCAAGAGTTTCAGCCCATACAAAGCACCCCACCCAGATAGCATAAATCTAATTATGCTATGGAACTTAAAAGATTTCTAAATCTAGTGGTTCTCCGGATAGAGGCGCTCTTCAAAAAAAGATTGCAATTAGGCCATATCCCTAAAAGCTGGAGAAGAGTTAAGGTCATTTTCATTCCAAAAGTAGGCAGAAGGGTGTGCGAAGGAGCTAAAGACTAAAGATTAGAAGGCTAAAAATCGGTTTTTTTTATTGCCTATATAGTTAAATATACAATTCAAGAATATATTTAAATATTTTCAAAAATATGAAGCACTAACTGTTAGGTTTGCTCATATTCTTGGTGCAATTGAAAACTTGGAAGTGCGTTTTCTCCACTTTTTTTGCGAATTTTCTAAAATGGCGGGTGTGATAGCTAAAAACCCATATGACCTATTGAATCGAACCAAAGTTTTTTTTCTTCAGTATTAAATTCTCTTCTAAGTGACTTGGTCACGAGTTTTTTTGTTTAGTTCACTGAGAAGAAAAATATACAACAATTAAACATTTTTTCGCTTTTTGTTTCAGTCAAGATTTACGAGCTGGGACTTTCCCGCCGATTGAAGACTACTTCGACAAAATGATCTTGAAATAGACTAAGTCTGTTGTAATTTATTATTTTACTGTCAAAGAGTACTTTGAATATATAAATACAAAACTATACCTAGAAGTTCAATGGGTTCATTTTTTTCCCCATTCTAAAACAATCACAAAAAACCTTTTTAACCTTCTAATTTAGGGCCGTTACTACGAAACAGAGGTAACAAATTTAGCATTCGCTATTAGTACCTCGCAGCATGACAACGAAAAAACCTTCTCTTACAAAATTTACCTTTGGCAGTACTGTGCAAATTAGGAAAGTCAATCTCGGGACCCTGAAATCCTGGGAACGGCGGTATGATTTGCCTGCTCTTTATACACTGTTGCGATTTCACTTTGTCACTTCCTCACAAAATAAAACGTTTAATTAAGCCTGTTAAACAAAGCTCGAACTGAGTAGCAATAAAGTAAAAGCCGAACTGTGAAATATGAACAATTAGATTTCAGTTTCATAGTCTCTAATAATAATGTAAAACAAAAATTTTATAATCCATATTATCTATTGTGCCCACTGTAAATTAGCAGAGTGCTATCAACACCAACCTTCACAGGTCAATGCACACAAATAAATACGTACATATGTTTGTGTATATATGTGCTTGGCTCTTTTATTTAAAATACATTTCTTTTTAAATTAAAAAAAAAAAAAAATGCCCTCCACCTGTAACGGTTTTAGAAATTCCCCTATTCGTAGCCTTGCAAGATCAGTGACGCGCAGGCAAAAGAAATAAACAACAGGTTCTTTGAGCCGCTAACACACTGCAGCTACCTTTTCATGCTTTTGTTGCCGGTGCATGCATCGGACGGAGACGGAACAAGTGTTTATCCTGCTGCACCATTCATTCCAATTACTATTCACTTGATCGTATTTATTGTAACTTCGCTGCACACCATTACTCAAGTGTCCATGGAAAACATAGACATGCACCTGTTTGCTGCTGTCCGTTAAAGGCACGCGGTTATTTTGACATTGCAGCGTCGTTTAATTGAGAAAAAATGCAGGTCACATGATTTTTTCTCGTTTTCTTGAATTTAAGTTTATTTTTAACGCATTCCTTTACAAAAAAAAATACGTTATGTTACTAGAGTAATTAAGAAACTCGGTAATTAAATGTAAATAATGTAATTCCAACGCTATATGAATAAGTATATCGATCGCTTTCTGCAAGACTGTCATAATCCCAAAAAAAAAAACAAAATTATAATGGTATCTTATGAGCTTTTCTTGTAAGAACAATATGGGTAGTCGTGTAAAGTTTATAAGCTCGCAAGAGAACTGTCAATTTTGTATGAAAATTCATTTGCACAATTCTTATATGTTTGCCCAAATGACCCCGCAAACATATGCGTTTGTAAATACAACCCTAAACGCCCGGTTATATTGGTGTTCGGTGTTCGACGAACACAAATCATTTTGCTCGGTCAAGGTGGTTACATTAAGCTCGTTGCAGAGTTGTTTTTTGTCAAAATATACTAGTTTGTTTAATACTGTTTTAAATGTAGTGATACTGTTTTGTAAAATAACTCATTGCCACCCTGAATACTAGGCGTGCTCGGTGTACAATACACCGAGCATATCGTGTTCAGTGTGAGAGTTTTTATGCAGTTGTTGTTGATCTAAAAAATCGTCATTTTTCAACAAAAATCGTCAAATCGTCATTGGGTCAAAAAATCGTCAAAATGACGTTAAAATCGTCGTTCTGGCAACGCTGACCATGGCCTAGCACGGGGGAAAATGTTTTGTGTTCGTCGAACACGAATATATCCAGGCACTAACAGAAAATCAAATGAAAAATGGAAAAAGTAAGCAAAAATATTTTAATTATATGAGTGAAAAACTAAGTCACAAAGTTTAATAAATTTTAGCTTTTCGCTTGTTATTGGCATTTTTAAAATAAGGTTTTTTTTTTGACAATTTACTCAAAACTGATTTATACGAAATGTGCACAAATAACTTGCGAGGTGCATGAATACCCTTAATATTTCTCGGTATTGCGTTCTACCTAGTGGTAGTTCACTGATATTTAATCTTTTAGCTTGTGTAAAAAAGTCAGAAGGTGTTATATACCCTTTCTCCTCGTTAGAAGAGTTTTTGTCGTTTTAGCGTTCTACCTAGTGGTAGATCACCGCAATCTTTAAATGCGATTTTCTCGAAAATTTAATTTTTAGACTTACGGCAGTCTGGCACAAAGCGAGTGATATGTACTTTAAAGTGCATCAATAATTGTGTGCTCAAAATCATATCCATTATTTATTGATTTTTTGATCTTTTTTGAAATTTTTCGGGAGTGGACCACTAAAGGTTAAAAATTTTGCTTGGAAAAAAATTTGCAATTTTTGTCAGGTCAGAAATCTTTTTTTTTTTGATTTTTCAAAGATCTGTTACCATAAAAAGTTATCTAGGGGCATAAACTAAACAATGTCATATAAAAACCACGAGAAATCTTCCACAAAAAATTTTCAGGCCGCCCTTAGGCGGTCAACTCAGACGACCTCGATAGTATAGTGCAGCAGTTCTAAACTATTTTCATCTTACGGCCCCTTTTCGAATTCGTGCCAAGCCAGCGCCTCCCCACTTTGATTTTCATTTTTATTAATTTAATTTATTATTTTTGATAAGATTAAATTCTTTGTTTAATTTAATTTGATTTCTTTAATGTAATTTCAAATTTTTATACAAAGTTTTTTAATTTAACTTTTTTTTAGAATTAAATTTTTTGTTTTATTTCATTTTTCTACATATTTTTTTATTTATTTTGTGTAATTTTTCTTTTGATTATTTTTATTGTACTAAACTAATTTGCAATACCTGCAGATAATTTTGGTACCGAAATCTAACTGTTTTTTCATATTTATTTTTAAAATCCATTAATTCCATAGAGAAACTTCATTTTAGTTTTCAATAATTTATATTTTTATAGCTTCATATGATTTTTGCTATTGTAATGATATTAATTTTGAAATTTCCTGTGAATCCAACTGTAAGTCACAGCTCATGCTTTACATTATTAAAGACTTTCTATATGGTTCTTTTTTTTATTTCATGGAGAATTTTATGAAATTGGAATTAAAAAAAAAATAGAATCGAAATAAACATTAGAAATAAAAAATGGATTACGAAATCAGTCCAATGTATTTATACATATTTGTATCTTCAAGTGATACTTCTGAAATAAAATTGCATAGGTGAGAACTATTTTAGTAACTATGACGAAAAATTGTATCCATAGTACACTAAGCATACCTACACATACAGTATTGAAATTTTAATGTCTGGCCATAAAACAGTAAAAAAAAACGGAAAATTGAGCGAGTTGCAACACAACAAAAGTTTTGATTGAAAAGCAAAAGGACCTCCCATATAATTATGAAATTTCCATACTCGTAGTCGTATTTGTAATTGTAATTTGCATGTATTTGTGTAATTTCTACACAAGCTGACACAATACAAACACCGTCACCAGGGTTTCAGGGCAATTGCTGCTAGGATGAAGGGGAGGGGGTATGGTACGTTAAGGGGAACGGGAAAAAGGTGTTCAAGGAAAGCGTCACATCGACCCTCTTTCGACGCTGCAATAATATAGCTGGCAACAGTTTTCGTGTTTGTATTAAAGTAATTATTTACTATGTGCACACTTAGTTAATTATTCAGGGCCCCATAACTGTGGGCGCCAATAACCACAAACAAATCTTAAATTAATACTTATTCACTTCACTAATGCTTCACAGAGAAATTAAAAAAAAAATGCACACACATATTTAAATAGGTATATTAGGAATGGCAAATCCGACATCATGGGATCACGTGATTGAAAAAATGTTTAAGAATACTCAAGATATTACTTATACACATGAATATCAACTTTTGTAAGCAAAAGAATAAAGCATAAATCAAAGTTATTTAAATCAATCCGTATAACTGGAGTATGAACGAATTAACGATGGTATTTTTTAAAGTGCGTAGGTACTAGGGAATTTAATACCGGGATCTCGGTATTTACTTTAAAATTAGGCCCGAGATTGCAAATAAAAAATCCCTGGATATTCGAAATTCAGATGTAACTACATAAACTTATTGGACCTTTTTTTTCTACCTATTTTTCACTTCGTATATTAAATAATTCGCAAAATTCTAATCGATCCTCAAAAATTATAAGGCTAAAAAAGGGGAAATAAATATATATTTAAAATAATTAAGCTCACATTTTCTTTAAATTTGTACTTAATTTGGAAATCTTCAATATTTGTCTAATAGATTTAGAAAGCTCTATGGTTTTATGTAACTGAAAACGTCAGGCGAACATGGCATCATGACCAAGCAATATTAGATCCCAGGAAAACAATGATCGCCAAACATACTTTAGAAAGTGGTTTCAGACAACAGAAGCAATTTTTTCATTATCAAATATTTCAATATTAAGGAGATAATTACAAAAACTAAATCGCTTTGATATCAAAGATGTGGCACCTAAAGTTGAATTTAGCTTATCTTCTAAGATGGTGAATCCGACTCCAATTTGACAATGAAGCAAAAGTTGCTTAAAGCTGTGATGATATTTGATCACAAACATTTCCCATTTCGGGGCGTCAACTGGAGTTGATTTTAAAAAAGAAATTAGATTTGCATGCAAATTGTGAAAGTTTAGAAGTAGGAAGCAGAATCCGAGCGATGTTTCGCAGATTTCCAGGATAGGTAATCAAACTGTTAATGATAAAGTCTCACTTTCACTAAGACTAAACACAATTTACTGGAAAACACAGACAACAAAAATTCATATTTCATATCTTTATTTTCATTAATTTCAGTTAATTTCAATACATTTCAAAATAATTCTCAAAATCGTATTTTTATAGGGTGTATTTAAACTTTCTGGGCTCCATACAAGACACTGCTGTTTGGTTTCCGGTTCGTATTTATGGGACTATAACTTCACCACCTATTACGATTTCATTTAATTTGCTAGACCCTCCATCATCAAATTTTGTTTCAAAGTATTGGGTAAAACAGAATACGTGTCTTTTGTTGATCGTCATTCAAACCATCGAGAAGATATTTTCGTGTATCTCAGATGATTTGAACGCAGTTCACCAACTATTTTCTTTATTGAGCTAGTCTTTGATCTTCGTCAATTTTAGAATTACATTTGTAACGTTGATTGAAGATTTCTGGCGGCTTTCACGAAGGTCATCCTACATAGAAAAATGCCCAGTCTGAGATCGTTGAAACCACTTGAAAACAATTGTAAGGGATTTGCATTCATTCCATAAGAATTTGGGCATTCATGGGAAACTTGCATTGGCTTGAGTTGTAGACGAAATCCGTAGAGAATGGCAAATCGAATTTCTTGCTGTGTTGGCGGAGGGGTTTCTGTCGACCTTACATCAGTAATTTTACTTTTTCTCGATTTCATTCCATCCAATCCTTCTGAAATTTTGTAGAAATCGCTATCTCTATTCTTCAACCACGTGTCTCTATTTTAGACGAAATTGAGTTTTTTTGCTTACATTGTATAAAGTATAAAGATATGTATACTATAAACTCACCTAATTGTAGAAATAGAATCCATACAAAATTGCACAAAACCAAACGTTTCGGAATGTCATTTTGTGTCATAACGTTTTTACTTCATTCATTCATTTATAAATGAGCAGAAATTTTAACTCTAATAAAGGGTACGGTCCAGTCAGAGGCGTGAAAAAATGATTACTATTTAAAACACTAATTTTTCACGTCTCTAACTGGACCTAGCCCCTTAATGAAAATATAAGCAGTTTTTGTGATTTCTATCAACAAATATAAATAAATAAATGTAACGTATCCTGATATTTAAGCTAGTCATCGGTAAATTTCTTCGAAGAAGGAAAATTGGAGAGCAGGAGTTTTGTGTTGAAAGCGGGAATATGTATAAAGGAATAAATTATCGCTGCTGTATACATAACTAAAAGAGAGTGGCGAATAAAACGCAACTAAAATATCTGCAGCCACAATTCTCTAGTTCTTAATACATACTACATATTCAAATCTTGATTTGGAAAGCAGAAACTTGAGGCATTGAGCTATACACAACTTTTAACTTTTTTTTGGCAAATTTCTCATTTGGACAGAAATGAATTCAATATGAATTAAAAAACATAAGCGCCTAGTATATTTTCCCGAAAATATAATTGCTGAACGACTAATAATATTCAAATGAGATAATGGCCGAGATGGTATTGGCCGGAATAGTATTAGTATTAGCAGTGGTTTTGACCGAGTTGGTACTGGTTTACTATACTAAAACATTTCACAATTACTTAGCTTTTTTTTATTTCGTACCACTTTGTTTAATTTTGTACTATATTAGAAACACAAACATACTAAAGTGCCATTCGCCGTTAGCAATAAGCATTTCTGGGGGCTTTTGACATTTTGGCACTTATCCTAACATACGAACTTTCTTTCTTTTTTTTCATTTCGACTCGCTTTTTCTGTTCGCTATCGCTATATTTCAAGTGTTGTTAGTTCAAGTTATATGTTTTGAGCTCATAAGAGCAGCAAAAGCGAATTGAAATTGAAAAATTATCTTGAGATAAGTGGTTTTGTCCAAAGCCCACAGATTTGTATTTACACTCGGCAAGATTGCTTACTTTTTTGGCATTTGGAACGAATTTCGAGATTAACATCCCTAATGTTTATATACCAACATACAAATAAAGGATAGTACTTTTCACTTGATTGTGTCCCGCTTAATCGATTTGCCCACTTGAGCTAAAACTTGCGCTATGAAAAATTCTTATATAAAAATGCAAAGAATATTCAAGCAAAGTATACAAGTTTTTTCAAACCATATATCAAAAATTTGAAAACTTTTTTTTTAAATAAGAAAACATTTTTTCAACGTTTTTTTCAATGAATTGCAGTCCAAAATAATTAGTTTTTTCGATACTATAATAATTTCGTTGTTCATTGTAATTTACTTATTTGTAATTTTTTTTAGTAAGCTTTATTAAGCGTTTAAGGGTTTTCTTTTTTTTAATTTCGCCAGTTGATCATCGGGTAAATGCTATCTCTAGTTAATTGTGCCAAGAATCGTGCGTTTTTGAAGGCTCAATTAACCGAAGATTACTATACATGTGCATGAGCAAATTATATATATATATATAATATATATATATTATAATTCTAATAAAAACTATGTATTAGAATTAAGAAGAAATAATTTGCTCATGCACATGTATAGTAATCTTCGGTTAATTGAGGCTCAACATTTACCTCAAAACAAAATTTTTTTTGTTATATATGGTAAATAAATATAGTTGAGAAATTAAGTTGAAACGATATTATCCCATAAAGTTCCCTTGTTACCCCAATGTGAAAAGTAATATATAAAATTCTCACACTTTTTATTACGCACCTTGCCACGCAATCACTGAAGCGTATAGTTTGACAGGTTGTGCCCGTGAAACGAAACCAACTCAATTCTCTATTCTCTATTACGCGTCATCTTTTCATCCCCTTTTCACTGGAATGAAATCAATCATTAACATAATTACGAGCCTGTGCGGCAAAAGTTCATAATAGACACCAAATGTTTTATTCAATAGAAAAACGGAGAAGATTGGTGCAAACTTAAATTAACATTAGCTGTTGTTTTTGTATCATTAAAACTTAATTATTTATGTCATTCATTACGAACATTATCATAACCTTTTGAGAACAACCTATAAATACATATGGTCGAAGTTCTGTAAAACGAAACCACACGAAAAAATTAATTTTTTTTTCGAATCTCACTAATTTACTCATGGTTCATAAGTATATTCCCCATAGCATCGGGGAATATAAACGCGAAATTTTAAAACTCATTACTAGTTGGATATTTCACTACATTCTCACTTGTTGCTTTCCATATGAAAAAATTGTAAAAACTATGGAGTCGAACAAAGAGGTAAGAATACATGATTTATTTCACATTTTTTGATGCGATCGTGTGCATGTTTGATGGCAATGAAAAGTGCCGCTTTTTTTATGTAACGTTACTAACGAAATTGGGCAAAACGTTTTTTTAACCAAGACCAACAAGTTAACCAATTGGATAAGCTAACTTTTTTTCGAGTACTTTTAGTGTACTTTTTGAATAAATATAAAAATTAATTAAATGCAGCTTCTATCATGGCATACTCAGAGAATCAAACATGTGTAACGTTACTAACGATTTTCAGTAAAAAAAAACCTTGTGTTCAATTGAGCTTTTGACTTTTCCTTAAATTTTTGAATTTTTATCTACTCTAATCTTTTGCTTATGTACTTTAAAAGTAATATTTTCACTTCCCAGGGCCCAGCTTCATTGTACGGCCCTGGCGAAGTTTGGGTAATACAAAAATTACAACAACAAAAGCCTTTTTAAATTAAATTTCTATATAAACGAGCCAACCTCTCATCATTTCATTTCATTCACATGGATTGTCCCATTTCGACTTATTCAAAAGTTCTGAATCTCTACTCAGTTGCTGAAATCTACTTCCTGTTGAAAATGCTACTCATCTTTTTTGATTTCAAAAGAAGCGTCCACAAGGCCTTTCGGAGTGTTGACAAGCATGCTATAGGAGCTGACTCTTCGTATGACACACCAAGGCACTCCTTTTTACGATCCTTTGTGAGTGCTTCGAAAGATCGAAAAAACATCATTGAATTTTTTATTGAAAATCATCTTTTTTACCACTTTTTAGTGAAGAATTTTTGTGGCTTGTCGTATTGTGTCGACTAAAATAAAGTCTTACTTTGTTGTTGTTTTGTTATTGTACATCGTAAAATCAACTAAATTTGACCTATTTTTTTTTAGATATTTTTGAAAAACTTTGATGCTCTATTGAAAAGTAAAATTTCGCAAATATTACTGTTTAAATGGGTTTTTGAGCTCTATTGATGTCCTCTTGAGGTTATGGTGTGGGAGAGCATTGAATTAGCAAGAAGTCCAAATTAGCAAGAAGTCCAATTCTATTGTATATTTATGTGAAATAAGATGAATTTTATAAAAATTATGTTTGAAAAATATTCAAAACTTAAAAAGACTCATCATCTTTAGTCTATATGCGATATTCTTTAATTCAAAGAAATGTACTGTTCTTCATACTTAACCCTCTAGTTCCCAAGCCCGCTTCCAGGTGGCCTTCACCAAAAGGGATGGAATTGCCACCATAACAGTTTTCTGTTGCTACTTTATCATATCGTTTAGGGAATTTCCCAAGCTTTTAAAAAAATGCATCAGTAATGAGCTATGACACTGTGCAACAATTTTAGGGTCATGGAATCTAACTGAGACGCGACGAGCACAGGTCAATAGTACTGGTTTAGAGGAACAAAATCCTAAGAGGGTTTTAAAAACTTTTTTAAAAAATATAGCCTCTCAAAGTTGAGCTATTTTAGTATATTTTTCAATTCTATTTTTTGTTTATAACTGGAAAGATATTGTTGTTTTTTTTTTCTATATAAATAGAGATATAACGTGCTTCCAAAGTGCTGATAGTTATACATATTAGAAATTACAATAGAAGTGTGATCCGAGTTGAAATATTACAATAAGTTTGCAGAAATGGAGTGCAAAGGAAATATCGACAATTTTTGTTATGTTTGTGTTTTTTTTACGCCCGTAAAAAAGTATAATAACATCAGATCATTTTCTAAAGATTTCAAAAAGCATATGAGTCATATTTTAACCAAATTGTTCCCAAAAATGTGTGCAACACATGCTATGCTAACGTTTTGTATTGTAAAGCAAAAAAAGTTGCTTCTTTACGTTTGATATGATACCCGTGATATGGTACGAACCGGGAATTCACGATCCAAGAAATTGTTATGCTTGCGTAAATTGTGCAAATGGTATGAATAAAAAGAAAAGCAAAAAAAAAGTTTATGTGGGAGTTCCTAGTGTACAGTTAGCAATACCACATTCTAACAGCATCCTGATGTTGAGTCGAGATTTGCTGTCACCTATACGAATCCAACATCTGAATACGTCTCTACTCCATTAACATTGGGCGATCCGATACTAGTTACGCAAGAAAAATTGGACCAAATTGTGGCTAAGTTACACTGAGGGAAAAAATGCTGTTATATCAAACGGAAAGGATATCTGTTATATTAACAGACAATGTGCTGTTGCAACGCTTTGAAAAACAAAACTATAAAATGACAGCCTTAGAAGAAAAAAATAACCTGTAAAACATTTTAAAAAAACACATTCAAAAATGTGATGTGCGCAAGCAAGCATGCAGCCATTTGTGGCTAAAGTTCAAATCCCACAAACTTCTTTTTACATTTTTTTAAAATAAATTTCAAAATCCAAAAAAAAATTTGTTTGCGAAAACTAAAAAATTACAAATTTTTTATATCATTTTTATCCTTGAGTTAAAAGGAGAAAGTAATATTCTATCCGATTTTTTGGCGATTCTTTGAAATTTTCAGTTTTGAAAATACCATAGCTTTTACGTACTTGAACACAACCTTCATTTATATTGGTGGAAATAAAAAAAATGGAAACAACACTACTTTTTGCAGCTTTTAGGCAGAAAAACTAAATAATAAACTTGTGTTATCATATTCTACTTCATTTTAACCCTTTTTTGCTTGTCGTATCACTCGTGGCAGGTATTTTGTATTTGATGATTACTTTTGGATGAAACGATAAATTACAAATTGTTTTGGTTTTGTAAATTTTTAAATCGAACAAGATATGAATTTCTGAAAAAACTTGACGACCTAGATGAAAACCAATTTAATTTTTAAGCTCACTGAACAAAACTTACTGTAGGTGTAGGTTTTTATTAAAATGCAGCAACTCTTTCTATTTTTGTCCATCATTTGTATGGCATCTTTAAAAATACAGATTTCCCTTTTATTTTTGTCCAAAGTTTGTATGGGAACAGAGCACTGTTCGGCTGTTTAGGGACACAGAAAATAGTATTAGAAGATTGTTAATCCTTTTTATCTTCAGAAGCTATTGTAATTTATTTTTGTACCTTCTCGTGCATAGATTTGGTGGATTTTCTTGTAAAAATAAACCACTGATTTATCCAAATCACTTGTCATAATATTTCTTATTACTACGAGTGGGAAACAGACCTAATATTTTATCTAATATGACCAAATAGTCTGAAAATTGCTTAACATAAACAGAATATATAGAAGCCACTGCAGGTACGATGCTACTTCATTCGGGGATAATCACTTTTTCCATTACTCAAGTCTACCTCAATCTTGGAATATATCAGCAGATCGGTTTTTACATATCACGTCGGTGAAAGAATATACAATAGCAGCAAATGCAAAATATATTTACCCTGTTACACTCATGTCATATCGAGTCGGCTAAGAGCACCTCAATTTTCACTTCGTAAGTATTGACTATATGTAGATTATTATCGTCTTACGGAAATCATCATACAAATGGGCCAAAAATACCCAATTAAAAAAGGTTGACAAAATTTTAAAAATTTACAATATACGTAGGTACCTTTAATCAAGAACCTGTAATTTTTAATTTTTAGATTCATTTTCATCCTACAGACTACAACTGAAAGAGAAATATTTGCCTGGAACATATAAGCCCACTATGTTTTTATACACGTGCATATGTATTTATATAAACACCAATAAACAAAATTTCAATATTTCTTTTCATCACAAACTCACAATCCAAATGTTCTTTTGACCGCACGAGCCCTCTTTAATTTTTTAGTTTTACTTAACACCTGCTGCCAATGTTAGCGAGCAGTCATGCCAAGCGATCCATTTAACATTTGCACATACGAAAGCAAAAGGGCAAGTAGGGCAGTTGGTATATATGTATATAATGTTTTAAAAAAAACACAATGTATTATTGTAACTCAGGTAACGAGCATTGGTGTATGTATGTGTATACATAAATGTATGGGTATTAGGGTGTAACATTTTTCGTGAAAGACATACGCTATGGACATATCCTTTGTAGAATGATCCCGAATTAACTAATGAAACGGTTTTTAAATGACGGTAACCACTGCCAAGTATAAATAAATTCGATTTGAATGAAATTTCCAAATATATTCCGACAACGATTGAAAAAAATTTGGCAGCAATCAACCATTCCCATCATCAGCTTCAAAAATATTGTTAGCAAAATTTTAAATTTCACAATGAGTACAGGAAGTCAACCTTATTTTGTTGATAACAGAGAAAAATTTAAATTCAAAAATTGAAAAAAGTTTGAATGGGTATTGCGACAGAACTACTTCACTAATTTAGATCAAATATGGCTCAAAATTTACAGAATTTTATTTACTTTTGAATTCTTTTAGGGTACTTGTTATGTTTTCCCTAACAAATATCATAAAATCGACGATTTATTCATACTTGTCACCAAAAAGCCTTTCTTGTCATACTGGCAGTGGTTACTGTCATTTAAAACCCGTTTCTTTAGTTATTTCGTGATTACGGGATCATTCTGCAAAGGTTATAGCCATAGTAATATTTTCATATTTTTCCTACACCCTAATGTGAATACATATAAACATTGCATATGTTCCCACTACTCTGCACATTAATTTCTGGCAGATTGCTCTTGACGGATCGATCATTCTAAAGTTATTGGTAGACGTTTTAATACACATATGTATATATAGCGAACGTACATAGGCAAAAATAAAAGGTTTATTTAAGAGACAAACAGCTGGATTAGGCATTTATGACCCTAACATTGGCGGTAAACTTAGGAACTTGTATAAATTATAATTTTGTTTGTTTTTGCAATCCCAAGTTAATAGATCTTACGTGAACTGTTCTTATTAGATCCACTTACATATGAAGAGCAAACATTCAAAAGCCGATAAATCCATACAGGCCGCCCGCAGGATTCACAGGGTGGTCCGGTTTAAGTCTACATAACTTTAGGACGGAATTTTTTGGTAAGTTCTGAAATAAAAATTGGTCAACATCTACTGAGACACAGTGCCTAAGAAAATTCCTTAGGAAAAATGATTATTACCAGCAAGGCCGTATTTAGGGGGAGGTTTTGGGGGTTCTAACCCCCCTCCCCCCCCCCCCCAAATGTGGAAACTTTATTCTAATTTTTGAGATTAATTGCCAATTGATGGAAAAAGTCAAAATAAAATCTATTTAACGATATTTTTTTTTACTTCTATCGGTTTTTTTTTTCGAAAAAGTCAAATATAAAAAATAAATTTGAAATCTTAGTTACACCAAGCGATCAAATCCGATTTTCTTTCTTCGACATGAGGTTTGACTACGGATTCAAAAAGAGAAGGTGATACTGAGCACTCCTGCATTCATAGTTTTTCTAGGTCAGTAACTGTTTTTGATTTAAGGTTTCGTCCTGAATCAGTTTGAAAAGTTTAAAAATTAATAAAAATACAAAAAATTATCGGTTCCATGTAAAATAAGACCGGTTTGAACTCCATTTTTTTCCTAAAACGTGATATGATGGGAAGTTTTTGACCTCAGATTCGTGTTCGACGTGAAAAATTCTTTCGCAAAAACTCCATCTTATTAGCAAAACCCATCTTTAAATTAATTTTTTAACGCATTACTGCTCAATTCCGGGATTCCGGGATTTTCATAAAAATTAGGCTCAAAAATCCTGGGATTGAAAAGAAACAAATTCCGAGATTTGCGGGAATAGTATGTAACTACACAAACTTATTGGAATTCAAAATTTTTCTTTGTTTCATTTTATTTTCCTTCTGAGTGTTATTTTCGAGTAAAGAGAAAATTGTTTTCTACAAAAAAATAAATTTTCAAGGGAGGGAAAATGTTTTCCAATTTTTTAATACTAGAGCATTTGAAAAACCAACTAATTTTGGGATACATTTATTTCAACAGTGTAAACTGAACAATATTACAAAATCTTTATCTGTTATGGGATCTAAAAAACACAGCAAAAGGAAATTTGTTTTTGCGCTCGGCATGAATTCTCCTCCAAAAATATGTTAAGTAGTTAGTTCTTCAGTAGACCATTAAACATTTCATATCTTAAATTACTTATATTTCTAGTCACTAATACTTCCGGAACAATGGTAGTAACATTTCAATTACATTATTATATTACATTATTATATTGTTTTAACAATATTCAGACGCACTCCAAACGAATATCAACTCCATCTATGACAATTTTTATTAAAGGTACTATATAAAACTTTTTATTTTTTTTTCGGAAATAATTGTAATGAAGCCAGATACATCTCTGCATAAATTAAAAGATTGGATGACCGGTATTTAAATTTTTCATTACCAGATTTAGTCATAAATGTACCAGTATTTTTCCTCGATCAGCTTGATTCATTACCTCGTGTGTTAAAAAATCCCCTTTTTTCCAGTCCTTTCGGCGGGAACTAAAAGACATAGCCTTATCAAAAATTATTTTGTATTTAACATTGAATTATAAATATATGGTATAGGGCAAACATAAAATAAAATTAATTTTTATACATAGCCTTCAGCAAATTATCCCAGTAGGCATATTGAAATATTTTTGGGATGCATTGTTCCATACGGTCAAAAGCATTAAAAGGGCTGCCAACATGACGAAATTTAAAATTTGCAATTTTTCACTCTTTTATTTGAGTTTTTTTGAGTTTTCCAATACGGGTCCGTGCTTTGTTAACGACACTACTATGAGAATACCTGAGAATCGAACCCATTGAGCTGCTTCTCCAGTCAAGCCTTTATGTACTAAGTCACCGCAGTAACTTCACTATTTTGTAAAGAATCCATACAACTTGTGAATTTCTTTATAAAATAGTGTGTAAAAACATCGTCAAAATTGAGAAAAGGCGAAAAAAGTGAAACAAAATATTGTTTGCTGGACATACACCCAAGTTTCTCAAGTTTTCTTAAATAGAATATATATCATTCGAAAGGTCTAAGTTTCTTTTTTCTACAATAACACTGGTAAGAAACTGAAAATCTGTTGATAATCCACTAAGTTACAAGTGCGCAAAGGCACGCAAAACCGGTTTTTTAACGGTAAATCAAGATTTTGGGGGTGTTTGGAAAATTTCTCACACAGATTCTTGTTTTACTCGACAAGACATACAAGAAAAATAGTATCACTTCCCAGGTATTTCTACTTCACTAAATTTTGTAACACTGTGTAATCGATATCAACTGATGTATAGTAACAATTATGCACAAACAAAAACAAAAAATGTATTTTTGGGTATGTGACAAAAACTAAAATTTAGTTCATAATTGTTATTTGTTTATTTATTAATAAGAATCGAACTAGGTACTAATTTTAAAAATCCAAGATCTTGTGTGATAAAGAGTTAATCAGGCATGTTCCAGAATCCGAGTGAAAGTGAATTCGAAAGTGAATTTGAAATCGAGTGAAATTGTTTTTGGTGTTCTCGAAACCGAGTGAATTCATGTTCACTATTTTGTTTTAACTCGTTGTAATGTTTGCAACTCGCTGTAATTTTCAGTTGATTGTTGGCGCAAGGAAAAAAACAAAAGTTTTGAAAATTTAAAAATATTAATGCTTTAATTGTATATGCGCTAAATATTAAAGCCAAAAACCAATATGCTAGCCTAAAAATTAAAAGGCGAACATTAACAGCGGCAGCGTTGGCAGCCGTGGAAGTGCCGGCAGTGGAAGAGGCGGCGGTACTAAGGGTAGCGAAAGAAGCAGCAACGACCACAGCACCTATCGAGGTGGACGGTATTTCCTCATTGGAGCTTGTGCTGTCTACATTTTCAAAAGTGGAAGGGGGAACAAACTGTGTAGTTCCGGTTACACCTTCAATTACCGTGTAAACTCCACATATTTGGGCAATTGACTCTTCTGTGGAAGACAAAACGAACTTATAGGCCGTAGCGGGTCGCTCTTGCGTTGGAGTTCTACGCTATTTTCCTCCCAATATTTGTCTTCTAATCCATCCAAACCTCTTTATGTGTTTAACTAGAAAAATGCATACAAATATATATGTATGAAATTACCTTTTTCCAATCAGATACAGGTCCGGACTGGACTCTTACTACCCAGCTGGGCTCTTACCCACCCCGTGGAGTTTAAGTAATCTAGCAGATTCTTTGAACTGATTGCCGAGCAATCGGACAGGTTGTCGTGGAAATACTTTCTCAAAAAGATGTTTGATGCTTC
The DNA here is from genome assembly GCA_963691655.1 of Toxonevra muliebris. Classification (NCBI taxonomy): domain Eukaryota; kingdom Metazoa; phylum Arthropoda; class Insecta; order Diptera; family Pallopteridae; genus Toxonevra; species Toxonevra muliebris. Next base: position 81,593,213 of record OY829326.1, read on the forward strand.
TTCATAAACTTGAGGAATAAAGCATCTTGGAAGGAGTTTTTATGCTTTCGCCTTGAAATTTTTATCTTCATTCATATTTTTTATACTTGATTAATTTTTTATTAAATTTACTTATATTTTTGCTCCTACTGGTTTATTTGCTTGTTGCTGCTAATGTGAATTCAAATCACTTCTTTTTTTTGATGAATTCAGTTTTTTTAGAACATGCAAATTCATTCGAAATTAATTTAACAACGAGTAAGAAAAGTGAAAGTGAATTCTAAAACACCAAACAGTGAAATTGGTGTGATTTTAATTCACTTTCACTCGAAAGTGAATTCTGGAACATGCCTGAATATATTAGAAAAATCCATTCGAATATTTTTTAAAGCAATTATTTATCGTCTGGGAATCGAACCTGCGGGCAGCTGAGACTGCAGTCCAGCACTCATTTACTAGGCCACCGAGGTGACCACAATTAGACCTCACAGAAGTGTGACCCATTCTGATATTTATCTTTTTAGGTCCTCAATGGACTATATTAAAATGTGAATTTTTAAGCATTGTTAAGATCATACTAAAATACAGAAAACGCGGGGTGCCGGCTTAAGCCACAGTGCCAACTTAGGACCACGTTCCCCTATAAGCTGGAACTATTGTAACGTTTCACAGCACTTAGTTCCGAATAACTTATCGAATTATCTTTGTTAATGATTTTATAAATTCTATGGTGAGTCTAAGATTTAAACAATTGAATAATATAAAAAATTCTTTAAGTAGGATTTTAGATTTGGTTTTTGCAGAAGTTGATTTAAATGCAACTCTTGATGAAATTAATTCATCTTTGCTTAATAATAGTTGTCATCATAAGACTTTATTAATTCACTTGGAATTATCGACTTCTATGATTACTAACACGGTAGTTGACAATTACGAATTTGATTTTGTAAAGGCCAATTATTATAGGTCTGTTCATGTACAAAAAATTGTTAACAATTGTTAATAGTTTTCACTGAAAAAGTGTTCACGTACTCGAAAAACTTTCAACGGGAGAGAAAAACGAGAGCGTAAGAATGTGTGAGAGAAAAAAGTAGTTGAAAGTTTCTGAAAGTAAAAATTTTACTTTAACAAATTTTCAGCTGCCGAAAAAAAATCAACTGTCAAATATAAAAATGTCAAAAATAATTTGATTGTGTTAAATTTGTTAAAGTGAATTTGTAGTTTTGAAAATATAAATATTTCAGGATGCGAGTGTGCCACACGAAATGATTTCAACAAATTACTCTTTAAATTAATTAAATTAAAAACTACACAATATTTTTTCGCGCTAAAAATTAACTGTCAAAATACGAATCAGCTGTTTAGTTGAAAATTTGTATTAGTTTTCTGTTCACGTACTTTTTCTGACAGTTTGTCTTTGTGAGCATTTTTTTCTGAATCTTTTTTTACTCTCTCCCTGAAAGTTTTTGATGGAAAAGTATGTGAACAAAGCTATTGCAAGTAATGAGTTCTTATCTGTAGTTGAGTTGAGATTGACTGTTAACTCCCCAGATAAACTCAAAAACGAATGATACAATTGAGCTGAAACTTACACAATGTATTTGATGTGAGACCTGAAGTGCACGTTAACATTCATAACGAGGAATGGAGAAGTGGGCGTGGTACCTCACATACAAACCTGAATTTTCGTCTGATTAACTGTTTACAGAACGATACTAAGATTTGGTACCAAAGTAATATTTGTGTCGTTCATTATAATAGTGGTGTAACTCCATTTCTCTGCTTTTTGTACTATCAAGTGTTTTGCAAAATGGTCTATAGAAAACAGAGCAAACATTTTTTACGAATCTCGTAGGGATTGGAAAAGGAAAGCTAGCTGAAATTTAAAAAGTTTTAACCAAAAAGGAGAGTGGTTTCTATTTAAATACATATATACGATCAGTGGAGCTTGTCCCACATCTCGCTCTCACCCAATCTTAAACAAAACGGATCTCAGACTGCTAGTGGGCTTTCTCCCTGGTGCGGTCAGATATCACCTAAGTAAACTAGATCTGTCAAACAATACAAAGTGTCGCCTATGTAAGGAAGAGAGAATGGTTAGCCTGGCAAAGAAGGCTTGGTAAAGAAGGGGTATTTTTACCAAACCCTTTCAAAAAGATAACTCTCCCACAAAAGATGTTCTAGCCTTCATTAGGATAGCAGATCGCCTTTTGTCTTGCAGTGCCTGACCTTCGAGTTGTCCCAACTGTATCAACAATAATAATAATACGAACAATGGGTCCTCAACACCAATAATACATAATTTCATTATGAGGTTAATGTTCACCAACGTAAGATGCACTTAAACGGGTTGAAATATCCACTGAAAGATTTTTATAGTAATTGTGATAAATTGATACAATAAATGATATATGTAAGATTAAATAAATTGTTTTCTTTGTACTAGTAATAGTGCTTCTCAATGGATAGAGAGGGCCCTATTGAATGTAAGTTGCAAGTACTGACCTAGAATCACTGCAATCTTCCGTATCCATCATAAAATATAAAACCTCGTATGAAGCTTAAGTATAGAGAGTAACTAAAACAAATCGACAAGTCCCTTGAATAGTAATCATTGCTAGACAAAATTTATTCAGTTGGGGTTTCACTCCCTTGCAAGTACTTTTTATCAAAGTACATTATACATTCTACACTATTAATATTTCATTAAAATAGGCTACTAAACCCTTTATTTACTTTACTTTTACGCTGACTTTGGACTTACTTCACTATTATTGTGAAATATTTTGTTTTTTAAGTTCCCTTAGAGGACAAGTAACACCATATCTCAAGAATGAAAAGCAAATTTGAGTCAGTTCACCTTTATAACGAAAGATATAATAAGACCTGATAATTTTACACAAAAAACTGTATATTACACCATTATTATAATGAACGACACATTTGTTGATAGTCCAGTCGGCAGAGTAAAAAATGGACCAAAAGTGCAAATAAATTTTATCTGAGATTTTTCTTCAGTTATTGTTGTGGGGGTATGATAGATGGAAAAACCACAAAAATCAATTCCGGGGTTACAGACCGAACTCCCGAAAAAACCCCCCCTTTGGTGAAAAAGCCGTTTTTTACTAATAACTGGTTAACCGTTGGGGATATCAAAAAATTACAAGCAGCAAAAAAAGCTTGAGTGATTTCCTAAACAAAAGGTATTATGTAATTTTTTCGTATATGTCATAGTTTTCGAGATATTCAATATTTAAAACATTGCAAACTTTTTACTTTGGATTTAGTTTGGATGCGCGCGGATCTTTATTTATTTGAAGTTTTGCGCGCGGAGCCTATATGAAAATTGAATTACTCGAAAACCAAACATACCAAAGGATAATTTTTAGTATATAAACATAATAATATAGTATAGCCTTTTGGTTTTTGCTACTTTAACTACTTGCAGGCCTAATAAAAATAACTGATTTCATTATATGTTATAAATTTATTATCTTTTAGTTTAAGGCATTACTTCTGAAAATGCTGAAAAGTTAGAAATAAAAACATTCACATTTTGCAATTTTATCAGCATATTAAAATCAGCCAAATTTTGTCTAATTTTTTATTGTTTATTGTAATTTTTTGATATCTCCAACGGTTAATCAGTTATTATTAAGAAACGACTTTTTCACTTGCTCTGCAACCCCAGAACTGATTTTTGTGGTTTTTCTATTTATCATACCCCTCTAACAATTAGTGAAGAAAAATCTCAGATAAGAATTATTATGATGAAAATGGTTATAATGACTGAACTATGACAGTAGTCTGTGGGAAAAATCAGAGTGGGCTTGGGAAAGTGAGCTGTGGTACCTCCCATACATATCATATGTTTATTTGACTATGTCTCTGGAGCCATGCACAATTTAGTACTAAAATTTCGTACAACGAAGTTGTTTGACAATGCCATACTACAAAAAAGATTTGAATGTGGTTGGAAAGGGGGTGTGGTACCTCCCATATGGCTTCAATATTTATTATGAGATATCTCAGGAAGCATTTGTAGTACGGTACTAAGATTTTGTATGTAAGTATTATTTATCAATACCGAGGTTATAGTGGAATGTGAGTGCTTCAAGTGAGAGTGGCACTTCCCATACAACCTGAATATACATGACGAGATATGTCAGGAACTATTTGGTGTACGGTTTATCTCTGGAACCATATGTGTACAGGACAGTACTGAAATTTTGTCCAACGACATTTTTAATACTTTTCTTAATACTATTTTTTGACCACTTTTATTTTTTACTGCTATTTTCTATTTATTTGTTATGAAGTAAGAAATACACGTAAATTAAAAGTTTTCAAGTTATCCTTTAGAATCTAAAGTTTAGATGGCATTGAACACCTAAATTCCAAAATTTTACTACAGCAGTCCACGCTGACCGCTAAATAATAACAATTTTAGAAATATTTTTGAAAAAAGATAATTTAAAATCAACATTACCTTGTCAGGATCAATGGTTGAATTTAAACTTTCCAATTGTAAATGGATGACTCAAAGTTGCATTACCAAAACTTTGTCAGCGGAGCGGACAGCGAATATAACACTGTGCTTGTCATAATATGTAGCAGACGGGAGACAGTGGTGATAACCGTTTCTTCCCCTATCAGCAGCGTTTCATACAAATTTTTTTTAAAAGTTTTGGTTTCTTATTGCGGTGAAAATTGGTATCGAGGAATCTGATATTTATTTGCAGAAAAAAATCATTTTGACATACCTCCCATAAAAAAAAACCGTAAAAAACCCCAAAAAAAGTGGAATGTACCCTTATTTTACATCGGAATAAATTTTTGCACACATAATATTTTCGTTAAGAAATTAGTTTCTGAAAGTTTCAGAACATTCGGCTAAAAAATAAGCATCCAGTTCTCATAAAAGCTGAAAACCTTGTTATTTTTGGAAAAATTTATTTTTGTCGGATAGTGTAACTTATTTTAGTAACATTTGATCGCTCATGATGAGAGCTGGATGCTTATTTTTTATTGGATTGTTCTAAAACTTTCAGAATCTCATTTTTTAACGAAAAAAATTATGTGTGCAAAAATTTAATTTATTTCGATGTAAAATAACGGTACCTCCCATACAAATATTCCACTTTTTGGGCATTTTTGACGGTTTTTTGTATGGGAGGTATGTCTAAAATTATTTTTTTCTGAAAATAAATATCAGATTCAGTTTTTTCATGCCAAAAAAACCCCTCGATACCAATTTTCACCGCAATAAGAAGAGGAACATGTAATTTCGTAGTATACCCCCAAACCAAAACTTCAAAAAAAAATGTGTATGAAACGCTGTTGATAGGGAAAAAAAACGGTTATCACCACTGAATTCCTTGACCTCGAATTAGTTAGAAACGATATGTCTCCCGTTTGCTACAAAACATTTTTTTTTAATTCGGGCTCAGTGTAATCAACCAAACCTTTGTGGATTTTGTACCAATAAAAAGAGTTAAAGCAAAAAGTGGCAACCCAATGTGGTTCAATAACCATCTGACGAACATTAAGAAAGTGCTGAATAAAAAATTAGAAAAATGTAAGACTAATCCGATGCTTCGTGAGGAGTATATACAAGTAAGAGGTGAATATGAGTCCTTAAAAGAATCTCTCTACAGGCAATATTTACACTCTATGGATGCAATAATCCCAAAGCTTTCTGGATTTTCTTAAATCATGAAGGAAAATCAATTGAGATTCCGAAAATAATGACACATATGGGTGTTAGCTCTGACAATGTTGATCATATTTGTAATATGTTTGTAACCTACTTCCATTTATATATAGGCAATCCAAAACCAATAACGTACTTGAGCTATTTGATTCTTTCTGAGGATGAAGTTAAGGCCGAACTTTTGAGTTTGGGCACTAAGAAAAACTGTGGCCCAAACCACATTCCACCACTTTTCTAAAAATGTCTGCAATGAATCTCGTAAAGCCATTGACAAACATTTTCAGTATTTCACTAGCTGCAGGAGAGTTTCTTGTTACATAACTCCAACACATAATCCCGGATGAAAGTCTAGTACGCTACCCATTAGACTATTGAGGTCGTCAAAGAGAACCATATACTACTCAACTTTCCCCACTAAAGTCATAATCTAAAGGATCTACGAAATTTTTTGGAGGAGCTACCTTGGCCAGGAGGACAGTTTAAAACATCATAATTTATGCTTGTTGGAGAGGTCTCGATGTACTTGTCGAAAATATACTCAAACAGATGTTCCGTTCCAAAATTATGATCATTATAATCATATGGTCTCTAAGCCTAATGTTATGCTTGGATTTCTTATTTGTAACTTTAGGGACTTTTCTGATGAGCTCGCTCTAAAGTATATCGTTTTCTCCTTAGTAAGATCAGTTTTGGAGTATAGTTGTATTATTAGGGATCCCCTTTATTCAAGCCATTGTAGTGGAACAGAAAATGTTCAGAAAAGGTTTTCCCGATACGTGATTCGGAAGTTAAATTAGCAATTTAAGCCTTCTTAAATTATTTGTTGTGGTCTTCTTGGTATAAATACATACATTATAATCAAGAAAAATATGTTATCTTGTTATTTTTGTTCGTGATGTTCTCGCTCTTGTCTCACAGTGGTTGCATCCCGCTTGTTGGTCTTTATGGAACGCTCTTATGCTCCTGAGAGACACATAAGAAAAATAAATTTTTTAATTACTACTCACCACAGAACAAAGCGGGAGTGATGTTATAAATAATTCAAGCCACGCTTTCAACTCCATTTCCAATGTAATCGACTCGTCAAAGTAAAGAGATTTTCAAAAACACTGTATTAAGTTTTACGAAAAGCTCCTACGTGGGCTGTCGTGCCATAATAGTAGTAGTAGTAGTATTAAGTTTTGCGCAATTAATGTTTAATTTATATATTATTGTACCTGCTAATGTAATCTGATAGACATATTCGATAGATAGTAATTTGTTATAAAGTAACTATTTATACTTTAGTTTAGTTTAAGTTTTATTCTATAATCTGATAGACATTGTTCGACAGATGAAACAAATTATTATAATAATTTGTTCAAAAAAAATAGGATCGAAGTGTCGCTATATTTTTCACAAAAAAAAAAAAAAAATCAGTATCGAAAACATTTCGAAATTGCATCGTTAATTTATTCTATCAGGAAATCGTTTATGGGGTTGTTCAGCAAATACACTCGTTAGAGTATTGAATTATGAAATAATGAACATATTTATTCCTCTATTTCTGCGGAATTATTGATTTCTTTTCAAGTGTGAAAAATGATGTCGTAAGATGTTGTCATTATAGTCACTTGTGCGTCAAAGGTTAAAACAACTAGTTTATGAGCATTAATGTACTATGTATGTCATATGGTTTATGTATTAAACCTGAACATACTTACACACATATATACATATGTATATCAGCTATTAAGGGAATTATATAACTGTTTATCAACTATTATTTATTTATAATCGCATTCCAATATAGCGCAAAAAAATAAATAATTAGGCACAGGCAGAGCGATGCAGATCATTGAAAAGGAATGAATACTTTCAATCTAGTATATAAGTATTTGATATTTGTTTGCGTGGAAAAAGAGGCATTTGAATTCCTTTGATTTTTTATATTCATATTTGACTACTGCTACTACATATGTACATGGAAACTCACCAATACACATACCCACACAAAAGCATATACTTACTTATATATTTACCTAATATATACACTAAATGTCAGATTGATCCTTTGTATGTTGTACGAATCGTACAACAAAAGAATGTAACCAACGTCGCTGAATCAGCCATCAACATTAAAATATCCACCGGCAGACAAGTTTTATTTTTACTTTAGTGTGAGTGTGAGCATTTTTTTTTTTATCAACAATCTAAAACATTAGGAACTAACAACAACAACAATTGCTTCAAATAATGGAAAGAAGAAGTAGAGGAAGTAACGGAAAAGGGCGGAGGGGAGGTTCAACAAAAAATAAAATTGGTAACACTCCGCTGATTCAGTGGCGATTGTGATTGTGGCATTGGTGGTGCGGTAGCTACAGTGGTGGTGGTACTAGTAGTAGTAGTAGTGATGGTAGTGGTGGTGGTGGTGGTGGTGGTAGTGGTGGTGGTGGTGGTAGTGGTGGTGGTGGTGGTAGTGGTGGTGGTGGTGGTAATAATACCTTCGCACTACTATCTCCTCTCTCTTTTTGAAGGCTTGGTTGTGGCGAATTTGAGCGTTGCACAGAATGTCGAAATGTAAATCTAAATGGCAAAAGTAGCTGGCCAAAATGGGTTAATTGCACTGAAAACGAATATGGTTGAATAATTTCTCTTTCAAATCAGTTTGTTTTAAATTTTTTCCTTTTTTTTATATCAACAATTATGCTGATTACAGGAAAACAAACTTCTAATCGATTTAACAGATATAACCGTGAGAAAAATTACATTTTCTTTGAAAAAAGTGCTCAAAATCAAGTTTCAGGCAAAATAGGCATGATACGATAAAATCCGAATCCGAGCTAAACCAGAAAAACGCAATTGCGATTTTCATAATTTCGATAAGTACTTTCAGAAACTTATGTCAAAACTGAGTGCATATTTTATGTGTTGCACTGTGCTTTTCATAATTTAATAACTCCAATTATTTTTTGTAAGCAACTCTGGCTCTTTGATTGATTTTTTGTTGAAAACGCAACGTTTCGCTGATTCATTTTTAGCTTCTTCAGGGAGATATTTTATTTTTGAACCTACTTATGTGTAAAATAATAAATAAATACATCTTTTGAAAACAGATTTCAACATAGAAACAATGGGTTCAAAATTTCTTACTCAAGTATCGATACCAAGTACTCGTCTGGTATCGAGGTTATGGTGTCGATACTCTAAGGGTATCGAGGAAAAAGTATCGAAACTACTCAGTATCGAGCATACGAAAAATAAATTTTTGCTAAGAAATTAAAATTGCTTTACATCCGCATCTTGAGTTTCTCCTCCAATATAAACAATAACAAATTAAATACTTAAATTTTTTTATTCAATAAAATATAAAAAATTCATTGTGTAAAAATAAAGTTTTTACACTAAACAAATCCATTCAATTGAAAAAGGTTCATTTCTAACTTACTTATATATTGCATAGACACAGATAAAAGAATGGCTTAATTCCTAAATGAATTAATGCAAAACATCAGTGTGTTAGGAAAAGCAATAAGTACTCGATACAGCTAAGTATTTTGGAAAGTATCGGGTTAAGTATCAAAATAAGGTATCGAGTACTAAAGTACTCAAGGTATTGGCGCAAAGTATCGATACAGTATTATTTGAGCCCTATGGAAACAATGATTTGAAGTCACACAAACTTGGGTCCTTTATTAACCCAGTAATGTCTGGCGGTGCCATATGGCTTGTTAATTAGAAAAAAAGAGATACAGTTTTTTGGAAGCCCAAAGTTGCTTGTAGGAAGAACATACGCGCTTTAAATTTTGTAAACAGCTTATTTAGGCTTAAAAAAGTATAATCGGTAGATTTGTTTATTTTTAGCCCAACCGGGTGAAGCTGAATTTATGCACCCTCATATATCAAAATGAGCTTTGAACTTTTTTGTTTTTTTTTTATCTACAATAAATACTATTTATCTATTTATGTCAAGTTATCTTTGAACGTAAGCTCATATATATTTTTCTTTTTTATAATAAAATAATTGCGTTTTGTAAAGTTTACAGCCTTTCGCAGACTGAAATCGGCAATTACGCGTAATTCCAGGAGCGATACAAAATGATACAAAATGAACACGTTGAAGTTGGGGAAAATGGTAAAATTTTAAGTTTGAAGTTTATTCTTAATATTTTCTTTGTTTCCATCCTTTTTCTGCTTTTGTTTCAGCTTCGTTTTTTGGCATACGACATTTTCAATGTTTCTTGCTGTTCTGTGGTGTCTCGGTGATCTTTGCGCTACGTGTAAATCTTTCAGTGGCAATTGTGGTAATGACAGATCGTGGTGATGGAACTACAGTACCAGTGAAGTTTTAAAAATGCATTATCTAATTTCAAAGTAGTTTATCCATACAGGAATTTATTTAATTTATTGCAGGAATTCTCTTGGAATGAAAAGATTATGTCGGTTATTCTCAGCAGCTTCTTTTGGGGTTACACAATTACACAAGTGCCTGCAGGGTATTTATCACGCAAATATGGGGCAAAAATTATGATATTTTATTGTTTACTAATTAATGGTTTCGCTGCGATCATTACGCCATTTTGTACACGGATTGGTAATTGGCCATTACTAACTGCACTACGTGTACTACAGGGTCTCACGCAAGGTTTTATTTATCCGGCAATGCACACTTTACTCGCAAATTGGGCGCCTGTCGAGGAGCGTGACACGCTCGTTCTATTAACTTATTCAGGCGGCCTATTTGGCACCGTGATAATGTTAGCATGCAGTGGTTTTTTAGCATCTGCTTTTGGCTGGCCAAGTATATTTTACATATCAGGTGGCATCACACTACTCTGGTGCGCTGCATGGGTCTTGTGGGGCAAAAATTCACCTGGCGAGCATAAAACCATATCGGTTAAAGAACGTTTAATGATTGAGACATCATTGAACAAGAAGGCGATGACAACTGATGATGGCAAGCAACATAAAGTACCTTGGGTGGAAATCTTTACATCCGGGCCTGTTTTAGCTATACTTGTTGCACATGCCTCATTCTCGATGGAATTCTATACGCTGCTAACGCAAATACCAATTTATATTCGGAATATACTTGGGAAGGATATTAAAAGTAATGCTTTACTTTCAGCGCTACCATATTTGACAAGCATGCTTTTCGGCTATATCTTTTGTGCTATTGGCAGTTGCTTGCGTCCATATATACGTCTGGTGACAAGTCGAAAATTATTCAATACTATTGGCATGTGGGCATCAGCCGCCACACTAATTTCACTCGGCTACGTTACGAAGGAACATAGCAATTTGGTTGTGGTATTGCTAACAAGTACGCTAGCTCTTAATTCGGCCGTCTTTTTGGGTTTCATTGTGAATCATATTGATTTGTCTCCGAATTTTGCGGGAATTCTCATGGGCATCACGACGACGGCAGGAAATATTATGAGCATTTGTGGGCCGCTAATCGTGGGTTTTATTGTAACTGATGCGGTATATATTTCATATTATATTCTATATATGTTTTTTATTTTAGTTCACATACATTTTATTTTATTTCAGCGAAATATTCATCAGTGGCGTATAATATTCTACATTTTGGCTGGATATGCCTTTTTTGGAAATTTGATGTTCATAATCTTCGGCAAAGCTGAAGTTCAGTCTTGGAACTGACCAGAAGAAACAACTTCCTCACCTCATGAGCAAAAACCACTCCAAAAATGCAGTTTTTATAGTGGAAGTTCGTGTAAGTTGATCATAGCTTTATCAGACCTCAAGAAATCAATCAATCGTTTTGATATACATATGTAGGCTAGAAACAATAATCTAGGATATTATATATGAATGCATTACCAAGAGGGCCATTATCGGATTGAGTGGTTACTGAAAGAAGTCGTGGGAGATGGGATAGGTTCTTCGACCCACAAAAAGATTTTAATTTAGGAGCAACAGCGTGTAAGCTCATATTGGTAGACAACAGACGGTGGCCTATGCTCTTTACCATACTAGATTTCCTGGGGTGAGATTAATTGGTAATGGCTTAGCTTCAATCAAAATATGCCAAAACCGAGAATAAAGGTTTAGTAACACACATTCATAGATTCAAATAGCAATCTGTGAGAAAATGAAAATCAAACTATTAACTTTGGCAGGTCACCATTTTGTTAAACATGTATGTTTTTCCAAATTCTTCGATTAATCGCTAGATATTCTTATAATAAAAAAACGTTATTCTGAATTCGAAAAGTTGTAAAGAATCCGTTTGGCTTCATAACATCTCAGCGTACTCATGTAAACTGCACCTCCTACCTCCCACGGAAATATTAAGATCACTTTCAGTTTAATATCTTCTCTTTTTCTACGGTTACTCCATAATTCGGTAACGAAAGGGTTAATTTAAATACATATTTCTACTTAAAAGATTATTTACTAAATGGCAAATTGATGTTATCAGAAATGAAGCAATGATGAAGCATTTTATAACTTACCAAAACTGAAGAAAAAACACAAAAGATTCGTAAAAACATCAAACTAGAAACAAAGGAAATGAGACACACGACGGGACAAAATTAGAAGAAGCGCTCTAATATTTTAATGTTAGAACAAAAGTGAATGCAACTTCTGAATTTTTACACTCTTAGTAATTTTTCAGCATGATTTAGGGTTAACAACAAAAGTTATATTCCAATTTTTGTTCAAACAAATCATATTCAGATATATTTTTAAATTGAATTATTTCCCAAAAGCGGAGGATTTTTTTGCATATTCCGATAAAGAAAGGTGGCTTCTAAAATTGAGAAAAATGCAGGAACATATTTTCACATATTTTATAGATTTTCTCTGCCGAAACTCGTCAATTTTCAGTTTTCGAATTTTCAAAAATTCTTAACTTTTGAAACAATGCAGAATTTGTAGCTCTTCAAATATTGGTTAAAAATTAACAACAAAAATTTCCTTGATAAATTGAGAATACAAAACTGGAACTTTCCGCATGATATCATTAAAAACTTATTTTTCAGATGTATTTACTCAACGGATTAATAAAAAACTAAAATCGAACGATCCCACATTTTTGAGAAAAATTTGTCGGCTTTGAGCTGCTCTTGCACCAACATTTATTATTTTTTCGGCCTTCTTAGTTGGAGTATTATCTCTAAAACTATTTTTTTTTTTTTTAATAATTTGTTTAATTAAAATATTCGGCTAAATGAGCGATCCCATAATTTTAGACCGATACTGGCCAATCGGTAGGATTTTATAGTTCACTGAGTGCAGTTACAGTCTTTTCAACAAGAGCGTGTACGGCTTAACAACTTTAAGTATCAAGTTGAACTTTATTTTCAACATTCAATTTTTCATTGCGAATGACGCTGTATAACATTTCAAACAATCGCAATTATTATTTCGTTGTTTAAGCAATTTTTGAAATCGTACTCAGTGTATGCAAAACGTTTTTAAGCTGCCATTCTTTGCTCACATCCAAAGAAATCCAAAATGTCCTAGGAAGGTGCTGCAAATATCTTGAGAAGTTGAAGGCATTCATAAAGAAATGGAACCAACTTTTTTAAGACAACAAAATGTTTACGACTTACCAAATCATTGTGCTTCAAGAGGAACATCACAGCAGCAGGATTCGGTGATAGCATGCGTTTTTGAAGCCAATTCTACCATTACACTTGAAGCAGCACAGGAAAAACTGGTACAGTAGGTAACTAATATACCCATTAGTGTAATCCAAAGTCGTTTAAATGAATACCAAATTTAATTCTGAGCTGCCATAATCAAAGTCTTACTGACGGCAAAACAAGCAAAAAATGGTAGGAGTGGGCTTTCGATCAAATGGATAATGATTGGAGAGATGTGGTCTTTACAGACGAATCTTTTTATGGACAGTACCTGCCGTCGTGTATTGTCCATTAAGGGCAGTAAGAGATTATCATCATCCAGGAAAAGCTCATGTTTTGGGATGCTTTTGAAATCAGAGTTTCGACTGGATAATCATGTTTACGAGTAATTTGGATACCCAGTACATAATCCATTTATACCAGCATAGACTCTTATCTTCTGCCAATAACTGGTTTGGGAAAACAAATCGAAATTGTGTGCTTTAAGAGGGCAGAACCCTAAACATCAAAGTCGCTTGTGCAGTAAGTAAGGATAAGAATTTTGGACTGCGCTTCTCAATCTTCAGATGCTAATCACATTGAAAAATTTTGAGCAATTATTAAGCTTATGATGAGCAGAAAAAATGCTAGGAGCCTTGCCCAATTGAAACGATAGATTAAGTCAAAATGGCGGTGTTTGCCGCAATTGTACGTCGAAAAGCTAGACATAATATGACTTCGCGTTACCACGAAATTACTCAAAATTTTGGTAACTGGACAGCGCATTGGACAAAGAAATGTTTAAAAATAGTGTGTGTTTTTTATTTGATTGGGGCATTTATTGAAGGACTTAGGCCGTGCACGCTCTTGTTGAAAAGACTGTATATTGAAAATTTGCTCGGCGAACACCATGAAGGACAGAGTTTTTATTTGTTCGCACGCTGAGTTTATAGGGTGACAATGAACTATTTTACAAAACAGCACATTACATACAACATACAGTATACCGCCAAACCATTAGAAACTCCACAAATTTCCTTTAATTTTGTTTATAAATGCAATGAGTTTTAACAGTTTTAAAAAGATGTTGCCAAACTTTTTTTCAGGAACTGTTTTTTTGTGACAATTTGGGACCGATTAGTCAAGTAATAATGGAGAAGTTTAACTTTAACCCTCTTCTTTGTACCAAAAACCAAAAACTATGCCTTTTCAAGTATTATGGTGTAAATCAGTGCTAATCTTGGCTATCTCTCATTTTTTATGCTTGTACCATAAGTGCATAAATATCCCTCGAATATTCTATACCTGTCAGTTGACTGCAGTAGCTCTACAAGGGTCGGAGTCACCCTAAAAAGAAGACTCAAAAAATGTAATTTTCTCTATTTTTTTCTTACCATGAGCCTGTCTTTTCAGAAGATGCTATTGTTTGAAAACTTTGCTGGTTTTAATTCTTTAAAGATAATAGATTACAATGACAAAAGTTTCTGCGCCAATAACACATTGTGAAAAGATGCAATGGTACGAATAAAATAAGGGAGAAATTACGTTTTTTTAGTCTCCTCTTTGTGACTACACAGATCCTTGCAGGCATACATATGAAGTCAGCTAAAGATGCAATTGTGTAGAAACATCTATGCACTTATGGTGTTGGAAGTCGGTCCCAAATTGTCACCAAAAAACTGTTTCCGAAAAAAAATTTTGATAAAATCTTCTTAAAACTGTTAAAACTCACTGCATTTACGAATAAAACCAGAGGAATTTTTAGTGTTTCTCATGGTTTGGCGGTATACTGTAGTATTAAACAGAGTACTACACACCAACAAAAAGCAATTCTGCAACGAGCTTAATGTAAACACCTCGACCGAGTATAAGAGAAAATGTGATGTGTGCGTCGAACAGCGAAAACCAATATAACCACAGCCTTAAGATAATTCAAATAAAGGTTGAATTGATTAAAACTTCTAACTCTAGTGTTTTCATTTGGGGAAACGGAACAGACGCTTATTAACCGTTTCGGTACAAATGAGACGGTTTTCCCCATGTGACCTTAAAAAACACATGTAAATTGGCTCACTTACCGATTCGAGTAATCAAAAGAAAAAAGAAAGTCGTTACAGCTGGGACTTTTTTATCCCTTCTACTTATATAAAAATATAAATTTTTGGGAAGGACGGGAAATTTTTTTCAAAGGATCATCTAAAAAGGCATTTTCTTAGAAAATTGGATAGATTACAATTAAGTTCAAATTTGGGACGTAACTCCGCTCCGAAGACTGTGAAGATCCAACTAGAAGACCAAGCTAGAAAACCTAGGTTGCAAATTTTTCTGAAATTTTGAATTTGATCACTTTTTTGATTATTTGGACATATCGTCTGGTTTACTTTGCTCCTTGTTGTATGTAGGTATAACGGCATGGAAAGAACAAAAACCAACAACAACAATTCGAACAACACACAACTCAAATTGGTAGTATATGTTGTGGCAGTTGGTAGTACCGAGTTGAACCGAATTGAGCGCGCGTTTATTGCAATTGCCAACAACAACGAGCAGTTGTTAATGTTGTCTACTACTACTACCACTATTTCAGTTCATGTCGTCTTGTATGTATGTATGTATGTATGTATATTTCTTACCTGAAACGAAATGTTTTTTGTTGTTGTTGTGCCGGTGATGACGGCAATTCCATGCATACTACAAACAACTACAACTACCACTGCTACTGACTTGACTCTCTATCGCATGTCACTCATGCCACATGCCACGCCATGCCGCCATATGAATTTACCCCTCATTTACAACTTTAAAAGTGTATGAGTGTGTGTGTGTGTGTGTGTACGTCAATTCAAGGGTCCAGAGAGCGCGGCTGGTTCTATAGTGGGGAGTAGTAGTTTTTCTTTCGCTTTTTTAACATTTGTGGTAGCAAATAAAATTTTAGTTAGTCACTCGTCGTCAAGGATACTGTGCGTTTCATTCGTTTGATATTCATTCCTGCACCGTAGTTACCAAACATTCAAAATTTAAGTACAAAAAAAAAAAAATACTATAATACCAGAAAAAAATACAACACGGAAAATTGATTGTGAAATATTTTTGTTTGGAATTAAATAGAAACTACAACACACCAACTCCAAATAGACTAGCGAACCGGCAGGCAGCGGCTCCTTAACAACGCCACAAACAAACATTCTGCTTTGCCATTGCTATTGCTATCGTGCTGAACGAACTTTCAGAGAAACGAAAAATATATATTCAAATATTTGTCCTGAAAAGGCCTTCAGCGGCGCAGCAGCAACGCGGTGTGGTGAGGTCAGGTGCGACGGTACGACCGACCGAACAAGTGCACTGCACTTTTGCCAAACAAGGATAGCAATATTTCCTTTTTCCCCGCTTGCCACCACCAACATCATTGAGGATACCTTCATATGTACATAGCTAGTTTGTTTTTTCATACGTGCATTGTTGTTGTTTATTTTGTTTTAGCAGCGGAAATTCACTAGCGCCTAGCATCTAGAAAATATTGCCAGTTTCCGGCTAGCACACAAATATCGCATAGAGCAAGAACTAACTACAAAAAAGCAAAGCACGATTCAGCCTTTGCCCTCAGTTGTTGTGTAAAGTGAATATCGCAGCAGAAATTCAAATTTCAGTTTTAGTTAACTGTTAAGGCTCAAAGGATTAACATGTCCTTGTGAAAGGATCAACAATAAAATATTACATAAAGTGCACACAATACATGAGCGAAAACAAAATCGTTGCCAAATTTTTTATTTTTTTCGTTTGTGAATTTTTATTTTTGCGCCATTCTGAAGAAGAGGATTGAAAACGATCACGCTGAGTTTAAGGTGAGTTTATACTCCGCATTAACTGATATTTCCATTTATTGTGCGAGATATTTCCATCGGTTTTGCGATCTTGCGTTAAATCTTGGCACTGGGAGAATTCACAGTTTGTTTTTTTATTAGAGTTCTGTGGTTCTTTGGGTGCCAAAGCTTAACGTTGAGAAATTACATCAAACTAAACAAAAAAAATTTCGGAAAATTAAAAGTTAATGTCTTATTTTCGAAACCTGACATGAATTTCGAGATTTTTTTATATATTTAAGATAAAGAATTTATGGATCAATATTTCGATTGATTGTAAAGGCGGCCTCACGTTCTCTCATTTTCTTCGAAAGCTTTTTTGTACTATCTTTTGAATAATAACTCTTATTTTAAACCCTATGTCAAATTATTTATATAGCTTAATAATTTTAAATAAATTTTAAAACTTTTGACATATATGTACACTCCAAAACTGATTAATTGTTCCCAAATTTCAAACAAATCAGTGGTTTTTTTTTTTTTTTTTTTGATCAGCAAACGAAGTATGGCAGAATGAAAAATTCCGACTTGATTACGACTCTTGTACTACGTCCTAGTTCCGTTGAAGAACGAAGTTATTCACCTCCCAAACGCTCCAGTGCCAAATGTACTAACTGTGCATTCTTTTCTAAATGCCTCTCATTTGCGATTATGAATCGGTGGTCTTGATGGTTGTCGACAAAGAAAATACGGGTTCCGGGCAAAAAACCAGTTTCTGAAACCGGGAAGTCAGTAGATTAATTCCTTCGACTTCATTCAACGCGAGTTGGCGTGTTGCCAACTTGATTATCACAAAGATAGAAAACTAACTCGAGTTAGTGAGTTACCAATTCGACGATCACAGCGAATAAGAATGTGTCGTGTAACTAAAATCGAATCTATTAATATCAAAATGGATTTAAATATAACTATATTTACATTTTATGCTATTTTTCAAATTCTCAATATCAAAATAAGTGTGAGAGACCAAGTGGATGAGATATTCACAACTAGAACTAAATCTATTGTAACTATTTTCGTTATTAACTATTTTCATTTCTTACCAATCGCATTCGCGTCAATGCTGGTAAAAACTCGACACCGTCAATTTAAATTAAGACAACGCGACCAGCGGCCAGCGACTCTAGTTCCAACAACTCAAGTTAAAATAAAGTGATACTTAAGTTGACTCGGTTATTTTTTTATTCGAGTTAGCAAGTAAAAAATACTCAACTCGTCACATCACTAATCATACAATACCTATTTCCTTTTAAAATATTTCGAGTTTTCAAAACTATTGTCACATATGAGACTTTAATAAAAATAAAGTCAGCAAAATGCCAAAAGAAAATTCTGTAGGTTTGATTTTTGAATATATATAAAATGGTAAACCCTGGTACCATGAAACTTTTTTTGATTTTAGAGAGTCAGTTGGTTTGAAATATGCTCCCGCAACAACCGTCACAAATTATATAACACTTTATGACGGATGTAGACTATCTTTTATTAACTTTTTGAACTCTTCTGATTTTTTCGATTACATTATGCATTTTTCTTTTTTAACTCAGAGCACGGAGTAGAGTAGAGCACGAGCACACCGAGCACGCTCTGACAACTCTGATTTAATTTTAAAACGCATAGATCACGAACTGTTAGATAGCAACTATTTATAACTAAGTTTATTTTTCAACAAAGTTTTTTTCAACCGTTTTGATTTTTTTTTTTTTTTTTTGTAAAATGGATAAATTAATTATTCTGAACCCTGAGTCAATTTCTTCTGACCACGTAGAGCACGCTTTGAGCGCGCTCTGATACCAAAAAGAAACACAATTGCGTTTACTCAGAGCTAAAAAGAAACACAATTACGTTTTTTGACAACTCGTGCTCTGCTCAGAGCTAATAAAGAAAAATGCCTATTGTAATTCTAACAAAAGGTCACATGAAAATTTAGAAAAACTGTGGAATGACCCATATGTTAATCTCTTCCATTGTTCCAAAAGGCGTTCGAACACTCACCATCTATTTCTAATTATATTCCTACGATGACGAAAGAAGAAAAAGTTTTACTGAATGTGTTAGTTTATTCATATTATAAATGAATTAAAAAGCTTATTTCCGATAAAGTAAAATACTTTTGCCATTTCTCTTTTTACCTAACCTAACTTAACCTAAAACTTTATGCATACAATGTGGCAACCCTAATAAACGTTGCTAGCATAAAATTATTATAATTATTATATAACACGCAACGGGAGTTGAGCAATTGCAGAAAACTCTTGATGACATTGAACATAGAGTTTGAAACTTAAAATGATTATTATGGAACAAATAACTAGCAGACTTATAACTTTGTGTTTTCGAGTTATTCGTAATCATACTTGCGGATTGTTTAATTGATTGGCAGTTTATTTTATTTTTAGCAATAATGTTTCATAAAAGATAAAGCTCAATAATCTTGGCAACGAGATAGCCCTAGTTAGTAATCACAAGACCAGTAACTGGCAAAACTGTGCACAAGCTTTAAGCTTATTCCTCTTTTGCTCGCGGACATAACTTTTACGTCGCCTTGAGGCCAATAAGCTCCACATGAAACATAATATTTCCAAAAGGTCACCCTATGTAACCCTAAATAAAGAATTTCCCAATATTATCAGACATGAATATTGGTCTGTCCTATGAAGAATAAATTGAAATTTTGACATTTTTTTTTCTATGCTCGTGAAGACAGGTTCTTTCTTTTTCTCGCAAAAAAGAGAAAATAAATATCAATTATGTTTTCCTAAAATTAAAAAAAAATCAAAACTACAGTCTCTAAAGAGAATAAAATAAGTTTGTTAAAAAATAGCGATAAAATGAAGATAATGTTTCTCGTAGAGACGCATTATTTATTTGTGTTCATGTTTCCTATTCAACTTTTATAAAGTTATGAGCGAAATTGCCAAAATTGGAACAATATGAACATGGAACATTCTTCAATGTGCCGATTTTTATTTTTGGATTTTCGATTTCCTTTCCCTCTCTTTCTTACTGCCTAATTTTCTCATGGTCATGTAAACACGACAGCAATAAGTACATGAGGCGAAACTGAGAGGGCTTTTTAAAACCAGCTGATAATTCTGCCCCACAGCTAATACTAGGTCTGTTCACGTACTTTCCCAGTAAAAACTTGCAGCGAGAGAGTAAAAGAAAGATTGAGAAAAATATTCTCTGAACAGAAAACTAGTAGAAATTTGATCGTTTGTTTTGGCAGCTAATTTTTAACGAAAAAAAATATTTTGCGGTTGTGGTTTTTGTCCAGCTCAACCTCATATGGAAGTCATGCCAAATTACCACCAGCACTAAACTACGCTTCTTCAACTCAAGCGTAAAGTCTGTCCTTTTCTACAGATGCGAAACGTGGAAAGAAACCTCTGCCATAATTTCTCGATTTCAAGTTTTTACAAACCGCTGTTTAAGAAGAATTTTGCGTATTTGGTGGCCACAGCCTATCTCGAATACCGAACTCTGGCATCGTACTGGGCAAGTGCAAGTAAGAAGTGAGGTACGACGTCGTAAATGGAGCTGGATCGGTCATATGCTAAGACGACCTGGCAGTAATATCGCCCGACAAGCGCTTCAGTGGAATCCACAAGGTTGCAGACGTCGAGGGGCACCAGCTATGACTTGAAGGCAAACCATCGAGAAAGAGCTCCGTACTGCCAATTATTCATGGAATGACATCATCCTAAATGTTCACAATAAAGTTAGATTTAAGTTGATTGTTGAGGCTCTATGCTCTACTTAGGAGAAAAGAATTCAAGTAGTAGTAGTAGTGATTTTTGTAAATTAAATAAAAAAATCCAAATGGAACCATTTCAAATTGAAGTAAAGTGCTCTCCAAAGACCTTCAAGCAAGTGAAAAGTGGAATGTATAGAAAATAGCATTAAATGTGCAATTAATGAATTACTTTATATTCAGATGCCGTTTTTTTGCATGCTTCTGCTCTTGCTGCTGTAATTAGAGTTTATAATTTGTTGAAATCATTCCTTGTGTGCACACCAGTATTCACAAACACTACTTGCATCTTCCATAATATTACAAATATTTCTTTTCCTCCTCAGTTTTATTAAAAACCACAACAAAGAGCATAGCCGGGTTTCCATGTCAGAAATGCCCCCAAACCGAATAAAGTTTCGCATGAAGCACTTGATTTAAGAATGATTTGGCTAAATTTTCAGACCATTACCTGCAATTTTTAATGAGTAATGGCGGATTTTGTAAATTTCGTTTTTCGCGTTTTTCAGCCTAACTAGTCATGGGACAAATCTGAAAAAATCACAGTGATTTTTTGATTTTGGAGATATATTTGGAATTTTTTAACGAGAAATTCGCGATGAAAAAAATCGCGAAACTTTTTACATGCGATTTTTTCATACTAAAAACAGGTTTACTACTCTGATTTTTCTTATGTTAATAAGTCTCTTCCGAATACTCATATTCCAATTTTTTCAGATTTTGCAATGTGTGGACGGGGGTCAAAAAAATGAAAAACCGAAATTGGTATTTTATATCTGTCACTTTCGCAGAATTTTTTTGAAAATTTTTTTTTGCGACCATTTTTTTTATGAAACCTCAAACATTTTTTATACCACCCTAGCTGAGCTATGGTATATCACATTCATTACGCAGTGGAACAAATTTTCAACTTTTGTCTTAAGTGCGAGATTTTTCAACGGCTGATTGCGTAAACAATTCCATTATTTACTTACGTAATGTGAGTGGTTTGGTTCTAATGTAAAATATTCGGTTTCTCCATTATTCTGAAAAAAGTGTACCTCGTAGGTTATTTCTATGTTTTGGGACCCCCTATAATTTTTATAAATATAATAATTTTCTCAACGATTTTGGTTTTATTGGCTATTAATTGAAAAAGGGGGTTTTGTATTGTATTATAGAGGTTTCTGTCGTTGTACCGCGACCTATAAGATCTATTGTACATCCCTCTTTTCTTTCTAGTCTAATCTGCCTAGAGTACCTCATCCAGTCCAGTCTCCCTCAAGAATTTGAGTATTGCGCCCGGATCTATGGATGCCAGTTCGGTACTGGGCACTTGGTGCATGCCCAGACATTTCCTTCTTTTGTGGATCAGTGCTCCACATTGAGCTAAAATATGTTCTGATGATTCGTCTTCCTCATTACAAAACCTACAAATTGAGCTTTGCTCAACCCCTATCTTACAAAGGTGTTCTCTGAGCCCGCAATGCCCAGTCAGAATACCAGCTAATATGCGCAAACTGTTTTTGTTGAGACCAATGCAGAATGCGTATCTACTCTTATTATAATTACCTAAAAGCGCTTTGGATTGCCTCAGTCCCGTAAGATTGGTAAAGAGTTCTTGCCTCTTGTTCCTCTCTTCTTGCCTGAGTAATTCCCTGATTACGCTATCTCCTATTCCACAGAAGGGTTCAGGTCCCACGAAAGTGGTTGCTGCCCCCTTTCTTGCAAGCTCGTCTGCCTGCTCATTACCCTCAATTCCTGCGTGTCCAGGGACCCAACATAGAGCGACTTTGTTGTTATTGCCCAGTTGATTGAGCTTGCTCAAACAGTCCCACACCAACTTAGAGGTGATCTCAAAGGAGCATAATGCTCGAATGGCTGCTTGGCTGTCCGACATGATAGCGATATCTTGCCGTTTGTACTGTCTATCCAGGTTGAATTGCACACATGTGCTAATTGCATGAATTTCAGCTTGGAAGATGCTAGGATACTTCCCCATCGGCTCAGAGTGTTTGATTCTTGGCCCAAATACTCCTGCCCCAGTTCCATCCTCGGTACGTGACCCATCTGTATACCACTTAATCGTGTGTTCTTTGAGTGTGTAGTTATACTCTACACCCTCCCATTCGTTCTTGCTACTAAGTTTTGCAACGAAGTGTTTCTCAAAACTATACTGTTTGTCCATTCTGTCCTGGGGACAGTCCAAGAGAGGGGGTTTAAAACCCCATTTTCAAGAGGAAGGGTAAAAGATGAAAGAAAAGTGTGTACTCAAAAATTTTTTATCTCTTTGTGCTTAACAACTTTACTTTAGACATCAAATTCGTATCTGTTGCAATAAAGAATTTTCTTAATAGCCCCTGAAGACCCCATTTTTTCAGCTTCAGGGTCCATATTATGGGTGAACTAGATGTGATGGAGAAAAACTGAGTACGCAGTCGTGATAAGAGACCCTAAATTACTCTAAAACCGTTGGAAAATCTCGCACATAAGACAAAAGTTGAAAATTCGTTGCACTGCGTAACCTTGGGTGACAAAAAAAAAATTTTAAAGAAATTCTGCGAAAATAGCAGATAGTTGATAGTTAATAGCTGTAATTAATTTTTTCATGGCCTTATGGTATCACAAGTAAATACCTTTTAATTTCGGTTTTTAATTTTTTTGACCCCCGTCCGGACCTTGCAAAAATCTGAAAAAATTGGAGTATGAGTATTCAAAAATTACTTATTTATATAAGAAAAATCAGAATAGTAAACTTATTTTTAGGATGAAAAATTCGCGAAAAAATTTCAAATATGTCTCCTAAATCAAAGAATCACTGTAAATTTTTTCAGATTTTTCCTATGACTAGTTGGGCTAAAAAATGCGAAAAACCAAATTTACAATATCCGCCATTACTCATTAAAAACTGCTGAAAATTTAGCCAAATCATTCTTAAATCAAGTACTTCAAAATCCATGCGAAACTTAATTCGGTTTGGGGACGTTTTTGACATGGAAACCCGGCTATGCCCATAAGACACTGAAGTTTTTACTGAAATTAACAAAACACACGCTGTCTTTTACGCTCTCGTTTTTCTCTTTCGTTGCAAGTTTTTCGAGTACGTGAACACTTTACTAGTAGAAACTTGCAACAATTTGTAACAATTTCTTGT
This sequence comes from Toxonevra muliebris, assembly GCA_963691655.1. NCBI lineage: Eukaryota > Metazoa > Arthropoda > Insecta > Diptera > Pallopteridae > Toxonevra > Toxonevra muliebris. The sequence goes on from OY829326.1 coordinate 81,617,226, forward strand.
ACGTGAACAGAGCTATTATTGCCTTACTCTAATGAAACTTACTCTAATGAAACTACCTTTAATCAACTGCATAGCGGATATCAAGTAAATGATAATTCCAAAATCAATAAAAAAAAAGTTCTTAAATTTCAAATAATATTTTGAGCTTAAACAAATTTTTTTTTAACTTTGTACTGATTCTTTTCTCGATGAGAAAAAAAAAACTGGTAACCCCCTAACTTCGAGCCACAAAGGGCAAACGTCAATGTGTGGCTTGTATGCCAATCAAAAGTACATCACTAAAATAAATTTCTGTCAAGCAGGTAATTTATTTGACAGTCACATCGTGTGCAATATGTAAGGCATGAAAACTTTTGAGAAACAATTTTTAACTCAACAGAAATGTGAATTTCACAAAGTTAACATTAACTATCCATAAGAGTAATGATTATTTTATGAATTACTTTATTTTTATGTTACATCACAGGTTGTGACTATGGATTTAACATTTGTATAATACAGGACTTTAATGGAAAATACCAGTTAGGTTAGGGTAGGTTGGGGTGGCAGTCTTTTGTTTGAAAGCACCCTTAATGGCTCATTGTGATACTACAGAAGAGCAGCGCTGTATTAGGGAACCACGAGGATTTTATTATGAATCTAGCTATACCCTTAATATTTAAGGATGGTAACTCGGTTAGACTAGTGAAGAGACTAGCCAGGGACACACTCCTCTTCAGAGCCATAACCTTGACAAAAATGTTTGCTGCTTATCTGTCAGTGTAGATACAAATATTTATACCGAATAAATCGTTAAAAATAAGTCACTCAGACTGTTGATATATTTCCATTACTTCCGTCTACAAAAGTTCGAGACCCGCAACCGAATTTCATTAACCACCTTGTCTTTGATCCATTCTTCTCTACTGAGGATGTGGGTGGAAAACTTGTGGTTTAAATTAGGGATAGAACAAATATAGTCTACGTTCATCAATATAAACGTACTTTGGTGTCTTGACATGCAGGGCCGGCTCAAGATATTTTGCCGCATGGTACAGCAGGTATTCATGCTTAAATTTTGAAAAGCGTTTTTCTCAAAAACCCTTTTTTTGAAACTGGCGTTCACCAAAACTCAAAAAATTGTTGCTACATTTTTTATGCAATTGCATTAAAAAATTAATTTGAACTCTTGAATATGTTAACAATAAACACTGTAAATTGCAAAAATAAATATTTAATAGTTTTGAAATCAAAAAAATCTACAAAAATTTCTTATTTTTGGTGTTTTATCCAAGGCGACCCACAGTGTTGCGAGTTCATACATTTTTCGGACAAAAATAGAAGGAGGCTTCTTAGAGTACTGAAATTAAGGAAAGAACGAAGTTTTGTCAAAATTGGGTTCGCCCAGCACCCACCGACCATACAACCCAAAAGGAATTTTGCATACAATTTTTTTTTTATTTAACGAAAAGTCTTGTTATTCGGCACAAAGAATACAAATAATAAAATATAGATATCTGTAAAGTTTTGCAAAATCCATCGGTCTTACAAAACAAAAAGAATTTTGCATAAAAAAAGGATTTTTTTTTATTTTACAATTTTTTTCCTAAATATAATTTTTACATATTTAAATTTATTAGTGTAATCAAATTGAAAATGTTTTTTTTTTTAAATCATTTTTCAAAAAATAAAAAAAATCACTCATATGGTACAGTGCACCAAAAAGTAGTGCCAAAAAAGTGATCAAAACGACTGTTCGCACAACTTCTCGCGTATTGTATAAAGTTTTAAAGTTGAGCCTAAAAACCAATGTTGCCATAAAAAAGTAAACCCAAAACTATCGACTTTGAATATGCCCACAAGCCATAAAAATATTTTTCTCATGCTACAATTTTTTATCATATTTTGTAGTTTTGTCCATCTTCGTGATACTGTGCGAGGCGTCCTCAATTATTCTATGTTTTTGTTTTTCATTTTAAGGGGGTCGCACAGTGGTTGAAAAGTGGACAAAAATAATTTATTTCATTAGCTCCAATCTTTGTTTTTTTTTTCATTTTTCACTAATATATAATGTCATGTTTTAAAAATATTAGGGTGGTATCTGTTTAAGTTTTTTATGTGGGACCCTTTAAAGTCGATCAATGTTAGAACGCTTGGCAAGAGAGAGCAATCTAAGCTATATTTGAGAGCTATTTACTCCAAAATTACTAATAGCATGCCAAATTTGGAGAGGGGGCGGGGGGGGCGGAATGGTGGTGGAAATTTGGAGCGGAGGGAAAAGGGCTTTCACAATACATTAATATAAAGTTTTATAGTGATTTTCAGCGATGAAAATGAAAATATTAATTTTTTTTACAATCAAGTTGTATGGGAGGTGGGCGTGGTCCCGGGAGGTTTTTTTTTTATTTTTGCACTCTGGCATTGTATTGGCATAAGCAACTCCTGTATTAAAATTTGTAACTCTACGACAACTCCTTCTATGGTTGTATGAGAGGTGGGCGTGGCAGTGGGCATATTATTTTAATTTTTGCACCCTGGCGATGTATTGACATAAGCAACTCTTCCATTTTTGTCATCTTGTTGTATGAAGTTCAACCCCTGTGCGTCGTCTAAATTTGTGTCGCCAGAAATTAATGTAGTTTTCGCTGTTCAACTTGCCTTCACCAACGGGAATTTCTACGATCATAATCTCCCCACGCAAATTATGTGACCAAATAGTTTTCGAAATTGTGATCATTTCAATCTATACAAAAAAAAATATTTTATTCACTAGAAATTACGGCGGGATTATGGATGAAATGTGTAGAAAAAATAACCGGTCAGAATTTATTTATAGAATTAAACTGAATATATCTCCAGTTTACTAGTTTACTGTAATTAAAAGGTTCTGTATAAGTTGTGACTGTTTGAATTTGGGCACTATTTCGAATATAAAAGAACCGTCGATTCACATTTAACCAACTATGTTAACTGTTAGTAGTTGTGAAAAAGAACTTCCAAGCTACATACATTGATAATGGCCCTTATTATGAACTGCGTTCGATCTTCGACTGTAGTCGAATGCCTTGATCGAACGAATTTGAGTTTGGTATTATGACATGCTTTCAAAAGAGAATAGCGTTATTGTGAATTTCGCTCATTTTGGGTTGTTCACCGTAGTATGTTTCTATCAGCTGATCGTCATTTTGAAAAACAAATACGATTTGTTTAAAAATGATGTAGAAAAAATAAGGACAAAATAATTATGACTACAACGAAATAATGGTTCAACGATTCATCGGAAGAGGATGAGAGCTTGATTGAACTGGCCAGAAGTAGAAAACGATTAAGTGCAGCCTTTCGAAAAAGCTTTGGCATCTACAAAATTCGTGTACAGATTTCTACAGAACTTTCGACTGACCAAGGAGGCGTTTGTGGACTTGATCACTACTATAGATGAACTGCTCAAGCAATGCAGATGAGAAAAATCAATTCCAAAAATATTAAAATTGACAGCAGTTCTGCAATTTTGTTGCTGCAACTAAGATTTGGAAATGAGAATACTCTTGGACTTGGAAAATTGTATTTGCCAAAGATGAATAAAATTCAATTATACAAGCAAAAGTATATTTTGCTAATAAAAGCGGAATGCCGGAAATTATTAGTTGGTCCTAAACTATTTAGTTTCTTCGTCGCCAGAACTTTTGGGGGAATACCCTTTGCAATTAGAGGATTTGCTTTCCAACAATGACACAAGTTTATATAACTGCAATGTGTTGCTCATCACTTCAAATCTGCAAAAAATTTACAAAAACTGTTTAAAATTAGTTTTTAGTCTACAAAAAGCAAAAAGAAATAGCAAAATACTTAAATTTTTAACAATTATTACTCAGCATGCACCGTATCGAAAGCAAAATTGCGTTCGACAGAAAAGTCGATGCGCAACGAAAATTTCGACAGGGTTGCACTGCTCATATAACGAATTTCACATTCGATATGCGATCTTCGATAACCAGCGAAGATCGAACGTCGAACGCAGCTCATAACAAGGGCCATTATCTTGTGGTATGCCAATAAATAAAAGCTTGAAGAATATCTGCACCCAAATCCAAAAATTGGAAAGTACTCAGGTAAATACCGGAAGGAGGAGGATTAAATTTCATTCGAATCACCAGGCAATTGTGCATTCATTACGGAATATTCCCGCATGCCAGTTCCCGCAATTGTATTTGCAATGCAATGAACTCTGAAATTTCTTGGAAAATTCATGTGAGTTATCTTGATTGAATATTATTGTATGTACTACAAATATATATTGTATATATATATATCTATGTATCTGTTATATACATATTCGTTTGTATGTTTGTGTGTATTTGCGTTAGTGTATGTAAGAATATGTGCACATCAATGTGATTGCTCACACAATGGCCGTTGCTGCCACTGCATTTGCGTATGAAATCAGCTCAAATGTAATTACGCGACTATAACTCATTTAAATAATGGCCTGAGACATATACACTTATGTATGCATATACAAGCGCATACATAGCCGTAAATTTTCATATTTATGTATACATGTATGGGTGTGCGCTATACATGCATGCATATATATTGATGAAACATTTTATTGCACCTGCATGTAAAGGTGCCTTTAAACGAGCAACCGGTGAAAAAAATGTTAATAATATTTTTTATTTATTTTCTGATGGAGTGGGGAGAGAATACAGAAATTGCTATTATATTTTACTCGAAATCAATTAGTTGTTTTTTCAAAACAAATATTAATATTACTTATGTATAAAAACCACTGTCAAATAACAGAGTAATTGTGCAGTATAGGGAATTTTTATAGTTGTGGGCAGTGTTGCCATTTTAACGATTTTGTAGCTAGATTTAGCTTCTTTTTTGCCATTTTCTTACCTTTTTCTTATTGGGTTTAGCTTTTCTGCAGCTACAAATTATGTACTAGGATCATATTGCTCAAATTTTTTTTACATAAGCGTACATGTTGTCGCGCTTCGCTCGACAACCAATATCAAAAAGTTATGATTACACGGCTAATATGTTGGTCCAATGCTTGCATGATCGATGTTGGCGAGCTGAGTTTTAAACCATCATTTTCATCTTTTGAAGTAGAAGCATGTGAAACGATAATTTTGATGTTAAAACAAAACAAAGAAATAAAATAAATTTGTTTATGTTGAATTCAAAGTTAGGAATTACTATCAGTTATTTGATAAAATTTTTTTATTTTTTGTTATTGTATATAGATAGAAATTGTCAAAAAGAATTGCCAAATGTTAAAAAAATCGGCTAAATCTTGCCGTTAATGGATGGCTTAATTGAAATCCCCATGGGGGTTTTAAATAAAAAATATATGAGATACATATATACGTAGTATGCCCAAAATTAGTTCACCCCCAACGAATTTTTAAGCCAAAGCTGTATACGATTTTCTAAAATACAAAAACACAACATTAAGTCCAAAAAACTTGTGATGCCATAGCAAAATTCGAAACCTATACAAAATTTTAAATGATTGGAAATAAAGTGGTATAAAATTGGAAATTTGCCACAGGACTTATCGGTAGGTTTTAAGAGAATAATGGTCCGGTTTCGTAATTCAAACTAACAGCAGATATTATTATAAATATCTGCAGGGGTTGTGTGTGACTTATCCAATTTAATAGTATTTTTGTTTGTCCGGTCTTTCTTAATCGTGGATTTTATGATTCGAAAAAAACCATTCATTGCAGATAACTACGTTCACTTTTTTTATGGAATTTTTTGTGTTTTTTATGGTTGACAAGATATGCGAGAAGTCTTAAACTACAAAACCGTTGTGAATCCCAATAATGTTCGAAAAATTAAGAGAAATGTGAGATTCTGTTTCCATTTTGTTCTAGTTTTCTTTAAAATACGGATGCTGGCTGTCAATGAGTGTATTGTATCCATGCAGTGTCATCGCCGTAAAGTGACATTGCTATAATTCGTAGTTACAAAGGTTATAGCAAACATTACCCTATGCCCCATTGGAAAACATAAGGAAAACTGTAAGAATTAAGACTCCTGGACATATTATTTTTTTAAATTAATTTTAATATTTGCATATAGTATTGAAGCAACTCAACTGCTGGTCCCTAGCGATTACGAATTACCGGGATTCTGCTGTATTAAAAAGAAAATTAATTAAATACATGTATTTTTAAAGTTTTTAATTCACAGCATTTCTAAATTATACAATCACAAGAAAAACTAAAACAATATAATGGAAAAAGAGTATTTTATACACTTTGATCACAAAAAAGTATACAGAGTAACAATTTATAACTATCACATATCGATGTCGAAGTCTATATTCTCTTCATTACTATCAGCTTCTTCTAGCCATAGCACACTCTTTAGTCTGAATTCAGAAGTATTATAAACACGTCATCAGGTATTTTGTTGTTTTCAAAAAATGAATTTTCGTGTTTTAATCCATTTTTTATATGAAGTAAAGAATCTATAGAATTGAGTGACTTACGGTTACGAACTTTGGTTTTAAATAAGTTCATTGCTCATTGTTTCGATAAAAAATGTTTTTAGGATTATTCAGGAAATGGATTACTTAGCGGAGCATTTAGTGTCTTTTAAATTAAAAAAACGCATTAAAAACCCCGCTGACCGCTAAATCACTTTTTACCGCGTTTTCATTTTCAAAAAGCACTAAACTTAGCGGGAAAAGCGCTGAGTTGGCCGCACTGTCTTTTACATTTATTTTAGACATTTTGGATTTTGTTTTCATAACAGCTGCTCTTGTAATCCATACATTTATTAGTGTAACTACAATTTTATTGCAGAAGATCAAAGAGTGCTACACTATCATATTATATATCAATTTGAAGCCCTTGGTGAGTAGGTTAGCCAAAAATCAGATTTAAAATCGGTTAAGCCAATTCAAAAATATTAGCGTCGGAAGTTTTTTAAAATTCGCTCATTGAACAAAGCATTGCATTCATCGTTGTAAAAATCATTGCTTAAGCGGGAGTAAATAATAAATAAGAGAGAGAGAGAGAATACATGAGTAACGACATCTCTCAAAATTATCTAACGAATTATCTGCATCAGCGATGCCAATTTGTTATATTCCTAAATAAAATTCTGTCATATTTGCAACCAACATCATAAAAACATTGCTTTATGCAACACTGTTTACGTTTAATATTCAGACAGTTAAACGCTATCGCGCAGTGCTTCGGCTTCTCTTTCAGCCATCCAGAAAGGCTTAGCTGTGCTTTTGTTCAGCACCTTCTAATTAATAAATAACTGTTAGTTCTTGTTGAATGTAACCTATAAACTTGCAAATTATGGTCAGCTATTATAAAGAAGAGGAAGTACACCTATTTTATAGGTTTAAAACCAATAGTCAAAACTTTAAACCAAATTTTCAAAAAACAAGGTTTTTACCATTGGCGTGCACGATAACTGAAATTTAAATATGTTCTTCTACACAATAATTGGCACAGAATGTAAGTTTGGTTAATTCTTTCCTCAATTTGGAACTTTGTTTTTACGAAAAATGTCCAAATTTTGAGAAAACTAATTTTTGCGGTCTGCTATTTTGTGAATTGTTAGTCAAACAAAATAATCTTAGTATGTCCTGAGAGTATAGTTATAATTTTTCCAATGGTATATTTTTAGATGTTGCGTTTGGCGATTGTCAAAACGTCTCCCATGAAGCTGCAAAAAAACCCTTTATTTTTTTTTTAATTATTACACAATTTATTCTTGTACTTGAAGTCTATAAATAGATGTCAGATAAATTTTTTTTATCAATTTATCAATCCAAAAAAATTGATAAAAAAATTTTAGCCAAGTGCAGGGTCCCTTAAAATAACTCTAAGCCTACGTAAAGGGTATTTTTCGTTTATATAAAATGTTTATATGAAGAGTGCATATCGTACTGTTATAATATGAAATTATACCGGTTCGGGAAATTTTGTCGAAAATCGGGGAATTTTGGGGAAAATAGCCGCAGTTACTGTGTCCTTACCGACTAGTATTTATTAATCGAAAAAATAAAATAATGGAATCGGAGAGTAACTCATTGCCATTTTTCCAATTATCCATAATTGCTATATAAATTCTTGTTATTCAAATCCAATTGAACGGCCACATTTTTATTTATTTTTATTTGCACAAAACACACAGAAAAATTCTTCTTCTTCTAAACTTATTATCTATCAAAAAACGAATTTGAAATTCGTTTTTTGCCGTGTGTCCACCTTAATTTGAAATACAGAATTTTAACGAAATGCATGTGTGTCCGCCCCGCCCTATAAGGGGATGTGTGTTCGGAAGAAGGTTTTGTGATGAATCCCATGGAAAATTTTTTATCGCAAACAAAAGAAACTGTTTTTGAAGAGATTTCAATCCCTGTTATATTGAGGGCTCTAAACTATACCTCGGTTATTTGCAATTTCAGATTTTGAACCACTCTTATGCAAATGAATAATAAATAAAAGTAATGAGAAAAAGCTTAAGTACCTATATAAAGTATGTGCACATAACCTCTGGCGGATCCAGAGATTTCCTAAGGCTCCGAAATTGGTATATGAGAACTAAATACTGCAAATCAGATGTCGACCGACTATACTTAAAAGTGTCATTACCATTAGAGGCCCATAAAATCATTAAGCAAAATATTTGTATAATTTTTGGCGGTAATTACGTTAGAGTATACTGTAATACTTATACAATTCGTATAATTTTTTTAGTTTTCGCTTCTCCCTCATCCAAAGGTTATTAGAGATACCATTTATAACTAATATCCTTGTAGATCCTTGAAAACTTTTCAACTTCGTATTTTTCTATAAGAAGCTACAATAACTACGATTTTATCGAAAAAAGTAAATTATTCATCATCTTCGGGTGTTGGACCCTAAAAGATTAATCAAAAACATTTTTAAGAACAATAAAAGCATTAAAAACAATCGACAAATAATTTAAAACTAGTCGCTAAGGCCCCAGTAACTGGGGCTATTTTTTTCTCAAGAAATCTCTATGAAAAAACAAATATCAAAAGAGAACCAAACTACTCGTTGGTGTTTGTTTTGTTATTTGTGTATGCAGATAATTCGTTAGATAATTCTGAGAAATGCCGTTACTCATGTCTTCTCTCTCTCTCTCTCATTTGTTATACATAAACTCCCGCTTAGACAATGATTTTTACAACGATGAGTGCAATGATTTGTTCAATGAGCGAATTTTAAAAAACTTCCGACGCTAATATTTTGGAATTGGCTTAAATCCAGGGTTCAGAAAAATACACACACTGAATAAAAATCCCGTACATAAATGTAAACAAAGACAGTTTAGAGCAACCAACACATATTTTTATTTTCATATCAATTTTGTGTGTATCCAAATTTTGTTCGGTGTCATACACGATCGTGTATGTGTATCGTTTTAATATTTGGTTTCGTTCGCATACATCGGTAGTTCACGTATGGTGCGATCGAACATACACAAACCACACACAGGTCGGTGAACAACAATACTTTACACTCGTGAGCAGTGTTGCCAGAAAGACGATTTTATCTCTTCTGTTATTTTTATACATACACACCAAAAAAACTTTAACCCCAAAAATCTTCTCAATAATAAATCTATACTACTAAAAAACTACATAGAAAGTTGTTGAAATAGCAACTATACTATGAAGAAAAAACGGGATTCTGATTTTTTTGAACTTAATATCATTAAGTGATAGTATGATGTGACAAAAGTATGTTTTTAAGTACTTTAATATTCAAAATGGCGCCATTTTACTCAATACTGAAAAGAATATTTCTACACCGACCTTCCCCAAAATATTTTTTACCAATTTTCTTCATCCTCGACACTGTGGGTAGTACGCCCCAAAACAATCAATCTCAATCTGCTCTTGCATTACCATTTAATGACAAGTCAGGGCTTAGAGTTTGGAGTTGAAGGTGGGCTGGACTAAACCAAAGCACTTTGTCTCAAAAACCATTGTACTATATCCAAGATAGAGCCATTAGAAGAAAGTAGAAAGTCAGAAAATATATGTGAAGGGATAAATGGGAAGAAGAAAAGTCTCTCAATCTCGAACTTCTTTGTTTCGCTGAAGAATCTTAGAAGCTCAGGAAGAAGGAGAGTGTGGACTTAATTCATACTCAAGACATCACTACGCAACAGCTCTAATCTGATTCTAGCAAACGCCGGACAACTACAAAGATAATGCTCCGTAGTATCGTTGTCCTCAAGCCTCTACTACTGCCAGCTTTTCTCTTCAGAAACTAGAACGCCTCTAAAAGGAATAAAGACTAGGTATATCCGTGTTGAACTTGATTTCCAGTGATACAATTTTATTATGCTTTCCATGCATAAATATTTTAAGACCAGAGTATTTAATTCTTGGTATTAATAACATTGATTTCAAAGAAAAAACAATATTTTTGTAAAGTAAAGACATTTACCTTGGCATTAACGCCAAAGAAAAATTAAAAATCCTTGTAAGCATCATAAACCGCATAACATTTGTAAACTTGTCAAAATTTATATAAAATTTGTTTACATTTTTGCACAATTTTTGAATTTTTGTGGTGAATGAAATTGCAGCTGAAGAAAGCTTTAGAAAGCTATAAGCCAACATAAAACATGATGCTTCATCAAAAGCATTTCCATTGTCCAATTTTGCTTTAAAATTGATGTATTTACTCAACTTGTCCTCAAATGTTGAAAGAATATTTAAGCAATAAGACTCTTGAAGGGATATTTGAGTTTTTCTCTCATGACAATTTTTTTGTGAAAACGACGATTTTTTCCAACAATTGTGACGATTTTTGAAGTGAAGTTTCTGGCAACACTGCTCGTGAATGACTAAAAATGAATACGTTATTCGTTTGCGAACCGAAAAATCTGATTGCTTTTTGTTGGCATAGTTTTATTGAGTTAGTTTTGCATTCATTTACGTATCAATGCACTGAATAACAACAAACGAACGCAATGAAAAATGAATTCTTTTTTCTAGGCGTAAATTCATCGCGTTGAAACAATTCTAGTCATTTTTTTTTGAGTGTCTCAGATTTTTCCGTTCGCGAACGAAGAACGTATTAATTTTTAGTCACTCACGAGTGTAAAGTATTGTTGTTCACCGACCTGTGTGTGGTTTGTGTGTGTTCGATCGAACCATACGTGAACTACCGATGTATGCGAACGAAACCAAATATTAAACCGATACACATACACGATCGTGTATGACACCGAACAAAATTTGGATACACACAAAATTGATATGAAAATAAAAATATGTGTTGGTTATTTTTCAACAATACATTGTGTGTATGGTGTGTGTACTTTCTGAACGCTGCTTAAATCTGATAATTTTTGGCTAACCTACTCGTCAAGCTCTTTAAATTGGTATATAATATGAAATCGTAGATCTTCTGGAATAAAATTGTAGTTACACTAATAAATGTATAGATACATTCTGGAACGTTATTCGAAGAATTTCTCCCAATAAATGCAACTTGCATCGAAAATAGAGCAATTTTTTACAATTGTTGCATCAAAACAAGTTCTTTTATCTCCCGTTCACACTCTTGCCATATCATTTCTTCCTGGAGAATCAGGCGGAATTTTATTAACTTTCTATAAAGATTAGAAAAAACTGTTAAGAAACCAACTTCCGAAACGATAAAAATTAAAAATAATTCAACAAAAATCATCATAAACGATTAAATGACAAACTTAGGAAACAGACAGAACAGAAAATTTTTATTTTTAATGCTAGTTCCAAAAGTATAAAAAATACATTACACTATCCAACACTTTTTTACCCATCTCCAAAGTGAATGGTTTTTAATGTTTTTGGACCGCTGAATCCGAATCTGAAATCAGTTTTGTCGCAGTTCGAGATATAGCTAATTTTTCGGACATGGGTCGCCATTTTTATCAAAATTTCCATTTTTTCGAAATGAAAAGTAGAGCATCTATATCTTTATCGTTTCTCTATTCCTTATCTGTCAAAAGTAATAGAGATTCGAAGTTTAAATTTTGTTTGCGAATTATCTATTTTTTGCCATTATTAATAAATAGCCCATCGCTGAATTTTTTATGAATCGATAGCGTAAATTCTTGCGACATCTTTGAAATCGTTAAGTAATCTCTTCAAAATGCTCTCAAAGTTATTGGCTCAAGGATATTGGTGCTAATATGTCGTTGAAGATGCATTTCCTTCATTCTCATCTAAACTTTTTCCACCAAAATTCATCGATGGGCTATTTCGTTTTCAGCACTTAATAATGGCAAAAAAAATAGATTCGCAAAAAAGCGTTTTTTTTTTGTCAGAATTTCAACTTCGAATCTCCATTACTTTTGACAGATAAGGAATAGAGAAATGATGAAGTACTTAAATTAAAGACAATTTTTCATTTCGAAAAATGGAAATTTTGATAAAAATGGCGATCCATGTCCGAAAAATCAAAAAACTAGCTATATCTCTAAAACCTGAGTTGCTGCGACAACACTGATTTCAGAATCGGATTCAGCGGTACAAAAAACCCTAAGAACCATCCACTTTGGAGATGGGTATTGCAATTTAATTCATTTTGTTGTATAGTGTTATCGCAGTCTTAAAAGTGTAAAATACTTTTTTCGACTCTTAAAACTTTAAATAAGTTTTTCAAAGCGATGTGCATAGTAACTCATACAATTTTAATCCGATTGTTACAAGATTTTTATGGGCTTTTAATAAATATATTCTTCATTGGGTGTTGTGGTGGTTTATGAAAACATCAAATATATTTTTATACATAAATGTACAAATTAAATTAAAACATGGGAAAAAACAAATTTTTTCAAAAATATGTACCTTTTAACAACAAATCAAAATTTTGAAAAACCGTTAAGTCACCTGATAGTCATTGTTGCAATAGGATCAAAATTATGGCAGTTACAATGTACACCGTTTGTACTTGGCATAGAAGAAAGACGTGGAACACAAAACAAGGACATCGATATTATGCATGATTGTGGTTAACTGCAAGTAGTTCTATTTCACCCAAGCTAAATTTTATAACAAAAAATTAAATATGATAAAGTTAAAATTATTCAACAACTACAAGTTTTCAAGCTATAATTGTTAGTAAATATAAAACCATCTATCGAACAAAAAAAACTATATTAATTTCATTATGCCAATACATTTTTAGCAGCCACATTAGCGCATTCTTTGAACTAGTTTTTTGGTCACATTACTTCGTATGCAGTGGCGTGCCTAGCATTTACTGATGAGGCAAGCCCAGTGAATTTTTTTTACCAAACCAAAAAGGCTAAAATTGGCAATAAGGATGGAATGTTCTAGATCCCGATTGAAGCATTGAAGAAGGAAAATGGAAGCTCTGTCTGTGCTTTACCAACATTTTTCGACGTGCTAAAATATTAACATTAAAAATACAAAATGAGCATATAAATTCAGGAGGTGAACGTAGAAAGGAAATTTTTGGACTAAAATCGTTGAGAGATATACTATTTTTTAAACTAAACGATAATTTCTCTTAATATAAACCGTATTAATAAAAATGCAAATTGTCAAATATAAGAAAAATGTCAACGGAATGAAAAAATGCAAATTGCAAAATAACTAAATGTATTGATGTATGTAAATAAGTAAAACTATTATTTGAAAAACCTTGTTTTGCTTCATTTTTATTTGAGCCTGAACCGGAACACACTGTTATTTTTTGCTTGAACCTGAACCTAAACACGAACCCAAATTTAACCGGTTCGAAACTCTGATAAAATCTAATGGCGCAAGAATATAGGAGAAAAGTAAAAGAAAGGGGAGCAAATACTTTCCAAATGGCAAACAAAAACTGAAAGCCAGCTTTTAAGTTCTCTATGGAATAATACATAGTAGTAGAAAATTGGTATGCTTCTACTTTTTTTAGAACTGCAAATACTACAATTAGAATAAGCGAGATAGCATGTTATGAAAAAATACATTTTCAAATTTTAAAAGCCTCGTAAAAGCCAACTTGATGAACTGCGATAGCGTGAATGCTTGTGTGTATTTTATATAATCCAGATTTAATTTTTTATTAGTACATATACGAGCTATTGAAAAACAGGGTAATACAAATAAAAAATTTTAAAAGAAAATTATTCTTTCAGTTAAAACAAAAGTAGTAATTTTGTAGGTACATATACAAATTTTCACTAACCAATTCTTAGGAAAGCCCGGCTTTTGGGCTTATATGGACGTACCGCCACTGTTCGTATGTATCTATTTTCTAATATTATACAAACAATGAAGTACACAAAATTTTAAAAAATCACGTTAGTAAGCGTTTCTATCGAAATATATTTTATTGACTTTTGGATTATATTTCCTCCATACAAAAATAACATTACGATTGCTCAACGCTAATTACACTGTCCGAAAAAAATCAAATTTTTCAAAAATAACAAGGTTCTGAAAGTGGATTCTGATAGAACTCCAAAAAATGCTATACGGGTCTCAGCGTTTTAAAAGTTTACATCTAATTTTAGTTATACGCGGGCCCAAATTTTTAATATTTGTAACAAATTAAATATAATAAACCATAAGACAACTTGTTAGGTTTGCACCTGAGATTGTTTGGGTGTTCAGCAAGTGTTAACCCATTAGCTCACTCCCTTATAGGTATTTTTTGCCATTTTCTAAAGAATCCTCCGCTTTGACCCATTACGAGAATTAATACTCCTAGAGGGATAATAAGTTTTAGAAATATGTTGAAAAGAGCGGAGGGCTTTGCGTCTCCGTGCAAGGGGGGATTTTGAGGGAATTTGAAATGTGTAAAAGGAAAACAGCAGTTAGTTCAAATAATCAAATGTAATTTATTAGTAAGTATAAAAAAATTTACCTATAGCAATTCGATTTTAGCTTAGCTGCTACGACCTGTTCGTGGCGTCTTCAGGATATAGAATGATATCCTGGCATTCGGTAAAATTGTCTATAGATGACAAATTCAACCCGCTGAATCATAAATATATCGATGAAAAAATCGAATTGGTAAGGGTTGCCAGGAGTACAAAAAACACTTAAATCTAATAACTAAAGCAAATAAGGCATCTGGCCTGAACATATGTTAAACAGCAAAAATCTGTACACTTGATTTTAATAAAAATAATTCCAAATTTCAAAAATTTATGGCCCCAATTATGAGTCAAACTAGTTTCGACATTATTCTATTATGCAACTCTCAATTGTACGCGTTACGAAAATCAATGTTCGCTAAACACAGAGTATTGAAGTAAAAAATTGTTCTACGAAAATTTGAAAAGGAGTAATTCTTGAAAACATGCACATACGTTCCATTGCAGTGCATAATTTAACGTTAGCGCATTTCCGATACGATGTACGGTCGTTTGTACCAGTGGAAAAGACCCACCATTATCGAACACGATAAATAACACTGCACAGTGTACCATGTGTGTGTATGAAAAAAAATGTTGGAGCCAGTTCTTCAACCTCGCATCTCCACTGGAACACTAAAGTTTATTTTTAAACCTTAAGTTTTTTTCGTTTTCTGCAAAATGGTACTTTTAGAGATACTTGGTTGAAGAATAGAGGTAACGATATAATTCAAGGGTGAATACGTCCAAAAGTTCAACGAGTGCAAGGGTTCGAATACTATAGGTTTAATTCTTTTCAATATGAAAATTAGGCTGCAAAGCAATATGTTTTATACGAAAGACAGAGCTGTCTTTTGTTGAATTAGAATTCATTTATGTACTTATTGAATGATTTTTAACAATTTAATGAATGATCTCAGGCGACCTTTTATTTATATTAAGTTAACTTATTATGGTATATTCGATTCTGCGATGGACAAAGGGTTGTTTAGTTTTACTACTTTATTGCGCGGTTTGTCGTACTGTGCATGGTTGAAAATAATGTGCAAAGGTAATTTATTTTATCGCTTGCAACAAATCTAAATTGATCGTTAGACCCAAAACAGTAGCGACATGGTGGCGACTTTCTATGCAATGCATGCATGCAGGAGGCGATTGGATGGAAAATTCACCATTACCACCAAAAGTTTCTCTTTTCAAACGTTTCTACATATAATTCTAGTGAAAATCACTTTCAACTCCATCGTCATAAGGTGCAAAACAAAAGTTTACATGAAAAATGGGATTGGAGGTCGAATAATAGATACAGTTAGAACAACATTTTTGCGTGACTTTATTTAGAACGAAAAAACACAATTACTTGCCTAAACTAAACTAAATTATTTGGCTCGCAAAGAGAACAAATACAAGGAAAAACGTCATTGTTTATAAATAAAAACGAAGAGAAACATTTTTGCAACAATTTGAAAATGTTTTGTGAAAATTTATACTTACATTTACTCCACCCAAACAATTCTTGACAATAATTTTACTTCTTTTTGTTTTTTGCAGTCTTCCCCATCATTAACCCTTTACTCAAACATATTTCGAAGCGAACTTATTACTATAACTATCGGAAGTTTTGTTACAACGTGAAAATGGCGCCACGGCAAAATTCTACACTAATTGATGATAATCTCGATAGTTGTCCATCATTATTGAATTTACCTGAGGAATTAAATCATTATAGTCCAATTTTACCACCAAAAAATCAAGACAACAAAGCTAACCAAAACAACCGCAATAATAACAAGAACAACAATGAAGAAAATAAATGTAATGACAACCAAAATTTAATCCTTTACAAACCACAAACACATCGTCAACACCATAAATATAAGCACCAACAACAACAACAGGAACTCCACCACCACCCCCATTATCATCGCAGCGGAAGTAGCCATGTTGGGCACAATCGCCGCAGCCGCACCATTTCATTGTACGGCGTAAATAGTACAGTGGTAATTTACTTACTTTATGATTAGGTAACTTTATATAAATAACCGGGAGGTACTTTTGAGAGATGCTTATTTCCATTTTCTCGAAGACATCCCAAAGGCTGCAAACCGGTCAAAAGGAACAAACTCGCTATAATTTTGAAGCGAACAATCCATGTATGAAAAAAATAATATTCGTGCGTGTCGAAAACTGTCATATGTAACTTTAAGGTCACTATCTTAACCCATTGTGAACCAAGACCCAAATCGTAGTTATTATCTTGGCAGAAGAATTAAGAAGGTTGATACATTTTGACAAGTAAAAGGAACTTTGACAATTGGGAAAACATTTGTTTTGATACTATTCTTCTTTTCGCAACAGAGTTGTATTTTCATAGTGAAATTTTTAAGTGAGATTTTATAAGAAATTAATTTGCATAGTATTGCATGTACATAGGGAGAATTAGTTGCTGCTTTTTATATTATTTTTTTAACACTTAACATGTTCAAGGTATTTGCTAATAAAGAAAACAAATTTAAATAACATTTATACTTTTTTTATTATAAATAAAATTTATAATTTAGTACTAAGTAATAAAAGTAGTATTAATAATCTATTACTAACTCACTCTTTTGTTCCCATTCCAAAATGTTCCTTTTACTTGTCAAAAATTCAAAATGACACTTTTTGAAAAATGTATCTACCTCTAAATACTTCTATCATGGTTATTATGGTTTCTAACGTCACTAGGGCCAAAAATCGCAAATATTTTTAGAGGTCAGAAGAGTAATACCCAGTTATACATTATTAAAATTTAATAGAATGTTTATTTTGGGGTCTTTTCATTCAAATTGGTTAAAAAAAAGATGGTTAAACTGTGTAACGAACGATTTTCCAGCGGTGTTTCAAGAATTTGGCAGAACAACTAAAGGTTTCCCAACAATACTTACGAAATTTTATTCATTTATTATATAATATTTTACATAATATGTACATTTATTAGTGTAACTACATTTTTATTCCAGAAGATCCAGAAGTGCTACACTATTATATTATATATAAAGAGCTTGGCGAGTAGGTTAGCCAAAAACTATCAGATTTAAAATCGGTTAAGCCAATTCCAAAATATTAGCGTCGGAAGTTTTTTAAAATTCGCTCATTGAGCAAATCATTGCACTCATCGTTGTAAAAATCATTGCGTAAGCGGGAGTTTATGTATAACAAATGAGAGAGAGAAGACATGAGTAACGGCATTTCTCAGAATTATCTAACGAATTATCTGCATACACAAATAACAAAACTAACACCAACGAGTAGTTTAGTTCTCTTTTGATATTTGTTTTTTCATGAAGAGATTTCTTGAGCAAAAAAAAAAAAAATAGCCCCAGTTACTGGGGCCTTACCGACTAGTTTTTTTAATAGCGCAATCAAATTGATTTGTCTCTGATAGGGACTGAAACGGGACCTGCCCAAAATGTCAAGGCCAAACGATGTGCAAGATACAGCACGCATCAACTAAAGAGTTTTTTTTTGGAAAATTACCAAAATGGCGGACTTTGAAAAAAAGCAATTTTTTTTGACACTATAAGGTGTAAAAAATAAAAAACAACAAAATTGCAAAAATTGGTACCATCAGCTCACAAAAAAATTTAACCTGGTTTTCTTGAATACATTTTGTGCAATTCTGCACACCAACTTGAAAAAAATGGTGCAAAGAAAAACACGTTTAGACTTAGATTCAATCTACAATTCTGGGGTCTGTCTTTCGTGACATCATCAGAAATATGCAAAAAAAAACGATTGTTTTGAATATGTTACACAGGTGAACCCCCTTAAAATGGAATTTGCAAAACAGTAACCGGATCTATAGCCTAGTGCTGATCAGGGTGTCCTGCTAATTTTAAATTTTAAATTTGTCACCGATTTAAATTCCAGCTTGATATGGTATGGCCCTGCGGAAGCGATGCAACGGCCTTTAAAAGATTTTGAAGTGGACTACTGCATTACCAGCTGAATCACTTTTATGCTAAGGGCTGGGATCATCACCGCGAACTTCGGAAACACCAATATTATCAAATACGTTAGTAGAAAAACTCTGCCTTTAGCACGATCAAAGGGATTCTGCTAAAGGCAATTACTAATCTCGACTCCTAAGCCACACGGTGTGGGCTTGGACTGAATGCAAGTAAATAAAACTGATGCTGTTTACCAACAGAACCAAAATACCCAGGTTTAACCTTCCACAATTTAATAAACAGGTCCTGTCTCTCTTAACCAGATCCAGATAATTTGGTAATACTGGACTCTAAGTCGAACAGGAGACAGAACACTCCGGGTGAAGAAAGCTCTTATGAATTCTACACCTGCAAAAATATGACTAGGTGGAAATGAGGCGTTCAACTAAAATTAACTTTATGTATGTACAAAGCGGTTGTAAGCCCAATTTTAACTTACTAAGCCCTGGTATGGTGGGAAGCCCTCAGTAAGAACAGCAACGTAGCAAAATTAGGAACAATTCAACAGTCAGCGTATGTTGGCGCAGCAGGAGCCATTCGCTCCTACCCTGTAGAGGCTCTCAATGTTCTAATGCATCTGATTCTGATTGTCATCTTCATGGAACAAACTGGTTGCTGGAAAAGAAAAACTTACGGGCATAGAAGTTTGCTAATGTCGCTTAGGCGGGGAATACTCAACAAAACGGATAAATCATACCTACTGTGTCTTTTAATGAGAATTTCACTGTACTCTTACCCTCTCGGACGGAATGGAGCAATGGTATGATACTTGAAAACTTCAGTACTACAGTTTTTACGGATGGTTCCAAGATCGGCTATGGGGTAGGACCAGGTGTCTTCTCAGAGAAGTTGAATATTCGCCTTCCCAATTCAGCTAGCGTGTTCCTTGCGGAAGTGTTAGGTACAAGACGAAGCGGATTATACTTCCAAAATAAGTATAGCTATCCTGTCGGATAGTCAGGTCGCAATCGTGACACTCAATTCGGCCATCACGACCTCAAATCTAGTAAACCAGTACAGAGAGAGTCTAATAACAATAGCACGGCAACATAGCATTAGCTTGATCTGGGTCCTGGCACGCCGAAACACCAAGGTCAATGTTGTGGCTGATGAGCTAGCGTGAAAAGGATCTTCACTGAGCTAATCCCTGGCTGAGGTAGTACACATTGGAGTGCAAGCAGCCAGAATGGGCATCTCTCACAATACCTTCTGCCACAACTGCAAAAAACCAGAGGAAAAAGAAACGGTAACTCACTTCCTCTACGAATGTCCAGCCTTATGGAAGGAAAGGCTAAACATCCTGGGCAAACCACTTTTCTACAACCTTAGTGAGCTATCCAAAACCAACATCAACGACCTTCTTAAATTCCTAAACCAAACGAAATGGTTGTAACAAAATAACTGAGAATGTGGCAAAAAAAACGGACGTCAGCACTAATTGGGTTCGTGGACCGAACCTTCTACTTTATTTCCTTTTGTAAGAAATTGATATGATATATAAAAAATGTTCTTTAAAATGTATAATAAAATCTTGAGAGAGACACGTAAGTTGAATCTTCTCTTTTCCTCTCGAGCACGTATTTTCTCTCCTCGGCCCTGTATATTAGGCCAGAAAATCCGAAACCCGTAATTGTGTCATGTAAAGATTACTATGAATCATCAAAAATACTCATTTAAAAAAAGTGTACCTATGTAATGGATAGTTTAATTCTAAATGTTGCTCTGTTTTTTCTAACCACAAAATAATAGGAACAAGGCAACAAAGAAATTCCCATTTGGATTGGCGATGATGAGCCGCGTTATGTTTCTGGTGTTACGAGAAAGACCACATGCAATGACATTATCAAAGCTTTGATTGATGACGAAATCCATAATGGCAATTATGCATATTGCGACGGGCGGCACACAAGAAACGCTGGTGAGTTAGGTGGTGAAGGAAGTGGAGTGTAGGGTATATTATATGTACATATGTGATTCAAAATAAGGGCGGTACACATAGCAAATTTGTTACTTTTGTTTAGAAAAATCGTAAATGTTTTTCTTGTTTCGTTGAAATTAAATCATGATATTACAAAATATTTGCACATACATAGATACTTACATACATATGTATGTATGTCTGTGCGTATGTTATATTTCTATGCAAAGGTAGCTACTAATTTCTCTTTTATAATTATTTTGTGTGTGTTTCTACTTTCATATTTTTTGCATCGTGTTGTGTATTATACATCGACTGCGCTTCCGGTACTTTCCACTAACTATGGCGCCACATCCGTTTTGCCGATATACGAACCTATGTATGTATGTACATAAAACGCTACCGTTATATTACGTGCACACATACATATATACGCATACTATTTGATAAATGTACATATACAGGTGTAGATGGCGCAGCATCGCGTGACTACAGCGATTACGTTATAACAGAAAGTTGGCGCGGTATCGAGCGGAGCTACAACGGCAACATGGCGATTTTGCCAGTTTTTAAAGCCTGGAGTCATGTGCACAATGAGGTAATATTATTATTTACTGCCAACATACCATAAATGAAACACGCTTTCTTTTTTGTTTTTTCTTGCGCCTTGCTAGCTTCTTTGTTTCTGTGCTTCCTACCTTTCGTTCGTTCGTTCTTTCTTTGAGCTGTGATTACATAATAAACGTGTATATGTATATGTTCTTGTGGTGATTGTTGTTGTATGTGTTTTTGAAAATAGCAAAAATGGCGCCACACGCAAATACGTACGAACCCTGATAAAAACCTGAGCGCTACGCCAACGATAATTTGACTATTACTGTTGTTATTGTTAATCAAAACTATTATTATTGTTTTTGTTGTTGTTCATTATGCATACATACATATGTAAAAAACGTACACATATTTCTTCCACAACACGATAAATTTCTTCTTTTTAATAACGCATTTTCCACAATAAAAATAAAGCCAACATCACTTATTTCACCCTCAACACTCTTCACGTCCCCATTCCTCAAAAAAGTTACTGAGCTAAAAAAAAATCAGAGACCAATATTTGGTCGTTTTTCATTTACTCAAACGCATGCACATAAGGGACAATAACCACAGGTACAACAAAAACACCCAAATATCGATTTATGCAATAAAACCTGTAGTCGAAATATTCATAACGCGATAATTATGTCATTTTCGGTGTTGTTCTTCTAACTTCTCGCTTAATTATGTTGCTTTCTTCTTCTACTACATACTTCTTATTCATACATGCATTTATTATTTTCGAAACAATCATTTTTTATTTTAATAATTATTATTTTTACTGTGGCCTAATCGCATTTTAATGACACCAAGTTGTGATACAATCGAGTCCTGTCTCAAAATTAATCGACAATTTTCCGAAACAACCTTTACTTCCTATTCTACCAAAATTAACAACACTTGCTACATCCATACATATGTACATGAAGTCGCTCTCACTGAAATATGCAGGGAAGTAATATTGATTGAATATTGTAAATAAAATCTTAAATTGATATTTTCGTAAGGTATTAACAAAAATTGCACAATTATCGATCATTAAAAAAACTATTATCCTCTGATGTACATGTATATTTATTTATTCCAATAAAATCAGCACGATGGCGGCGGAAAGGTGATAACCATGGGATTATCGTTAGACAAAAATTGTCGCAAGCAGAAATTTCCACCTAATTAAACCTTGTACCTAGAATGAACTCAGACTTGAAACCTTGCTTAATTTAACCTTTAATTTAGCTTAACCTAAGCTAAGCCTTTTAATTATAGGCATGATAAATTTTCCATTATCATACGAAGCGCTATGCGGAAGAAGGTATTCATTTTGATAAAATAGACACAATATGCATTCATGGATTCTGGTTTCCGAACATATGAAATTTCTTGTTTATTCCATTTTTTTAAATTTTTTATCTTTGAAGTCATGTCAAAAGCCAATGGTTGCTTACTGTTTCATTGCTATGTCTTTTAACCTTTAATAAAGAACAGCAAATCAGTATAAAGGGAAGTCCTAAATGACCATAACTTCAATACAAAAGGTTTCTATCAAGCCTCAAAAAAATTCGGGCATGAAAGTGTTAATTGAAAGGTCTTTTCACATGGGATTTTTGTTTTATTACTGTAGTCTGACAACGTACGAACAGTTTTAGAGAAAAAACAAAAAATCGTCGAGGCCATTTTTTTTAAACTCGTTCAAAAACCGTGGGCACCCGAGTTCGACCTTTCTTTGACCTGTAGCTCAGACCCTAGGTGAGATAGAATTTTTTGATTTTCAGCAATCAAGCAGACAAGTAATTGACGTTTTTCTACTACTTTTGACTACTTTTTCACTCGTCGATCTTGCGATCGGGTCGAAATACGCATCTCCACGCACCATTCTGAGCTGTATTTAATAATATTAAACGCTCGAACAATATTTAAACGCTTGCTTAAATTCTTAGTGAAGTGATAGGAATTGAGCCGAATTCGAAAGAACAGCTGTCGATGGGTATTCAACGTTTGGATTCATTTTTTGAAATCAAAAATACACTGAACACTCGGAATTCTTAAGTTCGGAAATCTTAATTGTCCAGAAAACTTAAGCAATTTTTGACTTGTATGTAACTCCCTGAAATCTTAAGAATTGACTTAAGTTTTCTGAGTAAGTTTTGAATTAATTTTTGTTCGATTGTTCTTCTCGCTTTTAGTGCTTTTTACCTAATAAAATATTACTGTGTACAATGTACATATGTGGTTCTAAAATATTTCCAAGCCCAATATCAAACTATTTAAGATTTCCGAGCGTCCACTATATCGATATTGTAAAGGTCAAAGGCGAAAAAATCGCTGACGCTAAAGAATATGCTGTATATTGCAAAAATTTGGATGGTTGATTGATTTCGTTAAGGAATTCAATACAATGTAACGGAATTGAGTCATCTTTGGAGAAATACGAAAAAGGTGTATCCCTAAAAAGATTTCTGAGGCGAAACTGTTCATTCTTGGTATAGCTCAGATAACCGAAAATGTCTCACAGCTATGGTCTGCAACATATCCAACTTTGAAGGCACAATTGCCACTGATTTGAAACTTGCAAATATCTTGGCTGGTATAATGCCTCACATAAGCTCATTTCTCTGCACATAGTGTATTAGAAATAAGAAGAAACTGAACGAGCGTTTTAAATGCAAAACCATTGGCAACATGTTAAAAAGTTATACGAATTAGAGGAATTCAGGTAGAGCAAAAAAAAAATGCCAAGAACTACTTCAACTGCGTGAACGAACCAGTGTTAATAGGCGACCTGAGGAGTTTGTTTTGGATATAATTCCACCAGCTGAGCTGCATTTAATATTGGCAGTAGTGAATAATATTTTCGATTATATGATTGTGGAATTTAGTGATGAGACTTTAGCATAGGCATAGGTGCCATATCGATAGGGAGATTACTCATAGTGGCACTGGTTCCAATGGAAATTCCTGTAAAATTTTATTGGAAAAACTTGATGTTTTACTCGCAACTTGTGCTTGAAGTTCATCAAAGCTCTTGACGACTATAGCTTAATCATAAAAATTTGTTTCGGTACAGTTCTACATGAAGGTTTTGAAAAGGCAATCGCTTACTTCAAACTAAGTTACTGTGACTTTGTTAAATTTATGTGCCAAGAATCAAAAAGGACTGGGGTTGAGGCTGTTCATTTCGATTTTAATACTGTTTGAAAAAAATATAATTTAAAAACAACTCACCCGGAATATCCTCAACACTTATTAAAAGCCGTGCGTGAATTTAACCCTTTCAGTAATTTGTTACCATATGGTAACACTCACTTTAATCTGCCATAAAACAGATGCAATACAAATTTTACTAATAACATTATATACATTCGATTCTTTTAGGTGTACTTTATGATTTTTTATTGCCAAATATTTGAAATTTACTGCTTAAACATTCTTTTAAAAGAGTTTTGTCTTTGAAGTCAAGTCAAAAATCTGTGTGCAAAAATTTATCATCAAATCTGTTTCCATTATTTTAATAAAAAAATCTATAATGTATTGCTAAGTAGAAATATTACTTTTCAAGTATGTTTGCAAAAGATAGGAGAATAAAATAATTGAAAAATTGAGGAAAAAGTTTTAACCCCTTTTCGTCTATAGATTCAGAAGTTTAAAGTTTAAACCTTCAATAACGAACAAACAAGGATATGCAGAGGTGTGAAACATTTTTTAATTTATTGTAGAAGTTGTAGGTAATCATAAATTTAACACAAAAGTTATCTTTCAAGCTCTATTAAAAATATGTACTGAAAGTGTTAAATAAATAGTATGTTACCAAAATCCAATAAATAAAAAAAATTTTGCTGCAAAAGTTACTTGTTTTTATTGTTTCAACGAATACATATATGGATCAAAAAGTAGTAAAATTAACGTTTTCAGTTTCTTGTTTTTTCAACTTTTCCTAAATATCAAAAGAAGTACAGCATATAGGAAACAATTTGTAATAAGCATTTCTGTAGAGAGTTTTTCGCTTACTGAAAATCAAAAAATTCTATCTAACCTACATAGGGTCTGAGCTACAGATCAAAGAAAGTTTGTACACGAATGCCCACGGTTTTTGAGCGAATTTTTTTTAAAAATGGCCCAGCCATTTTTTGTTTTTTGTCAAAAACTGTTGGTACGGTGTCAGACTACAATAATAAAAACAAAAACCTTTTCAATTAAAACTTGTTCAAACGTACCGTGAGACATGATTATGGAAATGCCAAAATGGTAATGTTAGTTTAGACTCCAG
This sequence comes from Toxonevra muliebris, assembly GCA_963691655.1. Lineage (NCBI taxonomy): Eukaryota > Metazoa > Arthropoda > Insecta > Diptera > Pallopteridae > Toxonevra > Toxonevra muliebris. The sequence goes on from OY829326.1 coordinate 81,642,859, forward strand.
TTCTTACTCATGAAATACCATTGCTCCAGGCCATTCCTTTTTCCCTTTTACATAAAAGATAACATAATAAACCAACTGAATGAAAACTGAAAATTAAATAAAATTTAAATTAAACAATGCACTATGGGGCAAATATTTAGCTGGCCAAAATTCTGAAATTCGGCTCATTTGCTAATGGGGTCATTCTTACACGTTTCATGCCACAGGAAAACGTCCTTACCATGGAAAACAAATACAATTTAAGTTCTATCACACAAATTTGTAAAAATTTTGAATTTGTTTGGGAGCAGTGTTTAGTGTGTTTTTGAGTCTACATCTGACAGCATTGAAACTAGAAAAGAGACAAATATGCTGTCAGCTGTGACCTGAAAATGATTTATCCTTGGCCGAGACTATCTTACAAAAGCTCTTCCCTTTCAAAATTTATAATTATGTAAAAAGAGCATTTTATGAACCTCGTATCACATTAGTACCAGAAACAGGAGAGCTATAATAGTTCGATCTAATATAGCTAATATATCTATTCATAAAATAAAGAAAAATCAAATGTATCTTCAATTGATATGCAAATAGAAAGATATATTTATGTTGGAGGGAGGCGTTGCAATTGCCCGGTTAAAAATTTTTTCATACAGAGTCAATAAGGCCTAAAACTGATTCCCTATACCAATTTTTGACTGATTACCATTTAAAATGGATTAAATATAACACCTTAAATAACTACCTATGATTAATTAATAGCTATGTGATGTCATATTTTTGCTTGTTATTAAAGCTATGACACTCATACCTTGATTTAAAGTAAATGCTTTATAGAGTATGATGGTGCTTATTTCCCCTCGGAGCAAATCGGAACTTTTTTTTCTCATCTAATTAAAAAAATCAAATGCTAAAAAAAGGTTGTTATAAGTATTTTCATTACATTTTTAGGTATAAGAAAATGGTAAATTAATTTTTTATCATATCTATTAATAGTATATATAGCTTTTTCTTCGATATGAGATCAAAAATTAATGTCTCGCTTTAGTATTCGCTAAGTTATTAGACTTTGTATATAACACATTCTCAACAACATTAAAGCAATGTTATTTTCTTAATTGTCGCAGTGGCGTAGTAGTTATATACTGGACTGCTATGTAGGATGATCCGACATAAAACTGTAGGTCACTTCCTTAGTTCTCACAACATGAATGGGCTCGAAAACCTTGGCTGTTGTACCATAGTAATAGTAGCACTGGTTCATATCTTAAAACAGATTTCGTAGATCTTAACATATTGTTATACTACAAATATGCGTAGAGTTAGAGGAAAGAGGTCAGGCTAAAATTATAAGGTAAAATATTTTAAGTTTTGTTTAACGGATGGATATTAAGAACTCTCACCGTACCATAAATTGTACAGCAACTTTTCTCTAGACCAGCTCACTTACTAAACAATTTTTTTTTTGAAAATTCGAAAGATATATTAATGAAAACTCATTTAGATGCAATTGAGCGAATTATTCTTCATGTACTTGAGATGTTCCCCGTTATTTACCATTTACCATGCATATTTCCCTATTTTCTTTATTGTTTATTTTCAATGACTACGTCAGGAATTCAATAAATCCTTTTGATACAGACTAGCCATTTGAAACTTGGCCAACAAACACTTCGTATAGAAAACTAGTTTTTATGATTTAATTTCAGTTTATGTGTTTTTAAAACCAATACCAATAAAGCATTTAATATATAACCGCATGTTTCACACTTACAGATTCGATTATCTTTAAAACACTATGCAGATATCGATGATCCCCCCAAAAAACGAAAGAAAAAGAAGAATCTCTCATCATTGCGAAAATATCTCAATAAACTACTCCATTTTGCCAAAAACAAAAAAGAACCAAAAACTGTGAAAAAGGATCTTCATTCGGATGAGGATAATAAAATTCCCGATGAAATTCTCTTTGTCTTATTGCCCGATAATATATACGAGAAGCACAAGAATGAAATCAATGTCTATGAAGGTCATACGAATAGAATTGCAAATTTTAAAATATGTAGTGAGGAGTCAGAAAAGGAGGCTGAAAATAAATTGCTCAAAGAAAGACTATACAGACTTTCTGAAACACGTGCTTCTATTCGTAAACGTCAACGGTCTACGAGTAGTTTAAGGCGCAAAAATAAAAAAGATTTGGAAAAACAGCGACGCAGAAGTCTTGACAAAAATAATTGCATTCGCAGACGGCAAGATGTGCCAATACGAAGTTCTATTCGTCATAAACTCGCGAAGAAAACTTCCGAAATGGACGGTCTCTATGATCGCGAGTACGCGTTAACGAAAAAGCTCACAACCAAATGTAAAATGTACAAAGAGCAAAATGAATTGTATACGACATCTGACAAACATTTGGAAATTTCCATTGGTCAAATTCAACGAAATGTGGAAGAATATGCAAAGGAGATTATACAAACAGAACATGAATTGCTGGAACTAAAGAATGAAATCAAACAAGATATATCAATTATTAACAACTTGAAACGTATGACACTCGGAGCGGACGGAAACAAATGTAGCGCCCCAGAAGTCCAACCTGACGCACATCACAAACGAACTACACAAGTAGTGAAACAAAATGCTCCAGATGTAAAAACGGATGAATTAATGCAATTCGTCGACAATATTTATGAATTTTGCGACAATAATGCCAGCATGTTGGTTTAGATTTCAATTAAAAAATTTAGTTAAGTTATCGTGAGAATGAATATACATATTTATATTCCCATAAATAAATGTTACCAAAATGTTTTGTTAAGTTTAGATTTAATACTTTTTGTAAGCGCATTATGGTAAGAGTAAGAACTGATATATTTTAAATAAAATTTTTTACGTCGGGTTGAAATCCTGCAAACTTTTTCACTAATACTAATTGAAGTTGAATAAATTGTGGTGAAACAAGACGAGCGTTCATAGTGCTGCGCGTACTCTTAGATAATCTCTGTGTTAAAACAACCAAATAAAGCAAAAAATTGGTGCAACAGTGAGAGTAGGACTCCTAGTATGTGCTCGTACTTAATTTTGTGAGAATCAATGAATGTTCTTCAAAATATCTAAAAATTAATTTCATATCTGCGAAAAACAATAACAAAAACAATTAAAAACTTTTACGCGCAATTTTCTTCCGAATCTGCTATCAGCAATCAGCTGTTTTGTTATCAGCTCAGCAAAACAGTGATCAGCTGAGTGTAACTAATCACACAAGCGCCATCTTTGTGTGGGACTTGAGCCGATACAGTGGTGGCAAAATAAAAGTTATAAGTAACTACAACAAACAATTAAATGGATGCAAGTAATTCGCCACCACCCGGTGGCGGACAACCATCGACAATTACAACAACAACTACATCATCACTTGCAACACTTACAACAATAACAAGCTCCTTGCTTACAATCCCTACTGCTGCGACTATTGCGCAAAAATAAGCAAATTTTATTTCAAAGGGTAAGATTGAACTCATTTAGCGAATACTCACAAATATAAATATCCCTTAAGAATACCCATAAACATGATCCAAAAATCAACAGCAAACATGTTTTAGCAAAAAAAAAAAAAATTGCTAACAAACTCTGAACTAGCCACAGGGGAAGCAAACCAAAAACGTTCTAGATCCAGTCCTGATCGTTCCGCTCCGGTACTTCACAGGGCAAAACGGGCTACGTTGGATCACTACTGGCTTGGCCCGCCATCACTGAATACAAACAGATACGCTATTCTTTCTCAAGATGAAAATACGCTAATACCAATTAGTGAGGTCAAAATTCCCAAGCCCCCACCCATTTTCATATCTAACGTTAGTAATATCCAACCACTCCTCGAACTGATAAACAGTATGGTAAACAATGAATATGAAATGAAAATTCTAAAAGGAGATGAAGTTAAGATTCAGCTGAATAATGAGGATAAATACTCTACAGTCACTAAAGTCTTATCAGAAAGAAATACTGAGTTTCACACATACAAATCGAAACAAGACAAGAGCTTCAATGTAGTTCTAAGAGGTATGCTTAACGCTCGTATTCATACAGTTTTTCGCGGTATTATACTGTTTTTTAGACTCAAAAACCGCATACCGCCTTTTTTACAAAAATACCGCCTTTATACTAAGAAAAAAATATATAATTTTTGAATGCTACGAAATTCAAATTTTTCGATCGCAATGCAAAACGTCTGAGAGAACAATGTCAACTCGTTGCGAATATACTTTTGATAGAAGTGGAAACATTAAATGCGATTCTTGAAATATCCATGCGTTGATTTCCTCATAGCAAATCCTTGAAATATCCATGCGTTGATTACCTTATGGCAAATCCGGAATCGCTTCGTAAAACTTCTTCAAAGCACAAATTCAATACAACTACAGAAGGAGATATTAAAATGGAGAACGAAGACGATTCAGATTGTCGATTTTCATTGAAAAAAATGATACCGCGAAATATACAGTTTTTTCAATTCAATTTACAGTTTTTTTAAATTTTTTGGTAGAAATATACAGTTTTTGGTCCGAAAAATATACGAGCGTTAGGTTTGCATAACGCTCATATCTATACAGTTTTTCGTGGTGGTATACTGTGTTTTAGGCTCTAAAACCGCATACCGCTTTTTTCATCAAAATACCGCGCTTATACTATTAAATATCATTTTTCTTCAAAGGACAAATGCAATACAACAATTACAGAAGGATATATTGAAATGGAGAACTAAGACGATAAAGATGAGGTATAACACTATGCGACAGCCATTTTGTGAAGCTGTTATTTTCTTATGTACTTTAATTTTGGCAAAATTTTTAAATTTTTAGCCTTAATTAGGTAATCGGTCCATTCGCATTTTCCAAAACATTTAAAACTGCCGGGTATACTGTGGTACAATTTCCACACGACGCACAGTGGTTTAAATTTCAAATTTTTTGAGTTGTTTTTTTTTCAAAAACGTAATGATGTAGTTTTTTAGCTAAGGATTAAGAATATCAATTTTTTATTAAAATTGTTGTATTTTTGTTGTTGTAAAAGCAGTTTAAATATGCGCGACTTTTACGTTAAAAAAATTTACTAAAAATATCATAAAACGAAATTATCTTCCACAAAACATTTTACACTATTCAGTCTCAGGATTTTTAAAATTTTGCTAAGATTGTTATTCCTATATATATCCGGAGCATACATATGTTTAACAGTAAGGGCCAGTTTTTCAGTGCGAGTTTAAACTCGGTTTAAACTAAGTTTGCTTAAACGACGCTTAACTCTGATCTTCGTTTTACTATAGAAGCAGTTTTTCAGTGTGAGTTTAACTTCAACCCAGCAATTGCTTTTTGTGTATTGCAAGAGAAGTCGAAAGCATGGCACACTTTTTAGCACATGCAATGTCTCACCAATTTGTTCAATTCCCTATATGCGTGCCAATAAGCTCCAGAACGATCGGCGCAGAAGACTTTGTAAGACGAAATCGTTCATAAAAACCTTTCTCTCCAAATATATGAAAATAGTTCGGCCGCGATCTTATTGTTCGAAGTCTTCTTAAAACTGTAATGTTAAAGATTTCGTACATTTCAGCATCACTCACGTCCTCTTCAGCAGAAAAATTTATCTTGCTTTCCTTTTTAGATTCACGTACACTTTTATTTTATTTTATAGAAGCAGCTGTCAAAATCATATGGCAATTTAAACGAAGTTTAAAGGTCCAATATTGGGCGTTTAAACTTCAATCAAAATTGACTGAAAAACTAGATGATGAGTTTAAACTTAGTTTAAACTAGAAACTGAGTTAAGCTCGCACTGAAAAACTGGCCCATTTATTATTGTTTGCTTCATTAATACGTAAAAGAATTACACAGGAAATACCACTCCCACTGTGCCGATCAGTATCAGGGCAAAAACTTGAATTTGAATTTACTCGTTTCCCGTTAAATTTAATCTTTAAATTTTGATTTATATCGAAATCATAGCACACGAACCAGCACTGTGACAAGACCTTTGACCCGATCACTCCCATTTTTGGAGCACATAGTGGTGTTCATTGTGTAAACCTCTTCTTCAGATTTCATTTTTATATAATGTTTCGTGTTGAAGTTAGAAACATTATTAAAACGAATATATTGGGATATGCCACGCTCTCAAGTTGAACATTTTTTGACCACTGTGCGAAGTCCACCGAAATAGCGTACCTTTCCTTTTACCTTTCATGGCGGCTTTTTGTATCATAAGCTTCAACAGCAATTAAACCCAGAAAATAATTTTGAACCGTAAAATTTTAATAAACTCTAACAGCGAAACTAATAATACAGACAAACGAGAGTGAATTTCAGGAAAATTAGCATTTCGTTGAAATGCGTCTGAAACGCGGAATTTCGCCATACAAAAACTGTCAAATGAAATTTTGAATTTCAAAAGATTTTCAACGAAATTCAATTGAAATGCCGAAAGTAACATAGCAATCCTCAAACACATGGTTGTAAAAAAACGGAAAATAAGATCTATTACTTTACTTTACATATTTTGTATTTTGTTTTCATAACAGTTGCTATTGTAATATTTATTAACAAAAGCAAGAGCAAAAAAATAAAATAATGAAGCCAGAGAGCCATCCTTAATTTCTATGGAAGTGAAAAAATAGTTATTTATCCATTTTTTCTAGTTTGTGCAATCTTTTTGTTATTAAACTTTTCAAAACGTCATTTATGCCATTAAAATCGCCAACCGTCACATGAATCAAAAAACGTTCAAATGGCGACATCTGGCAACGCTGCACCATCTCAGACCAAAATATATGCATATACTTGTCTCATTTTAACACTATGATTTAACGCATGTGCTTGCAAACATACGCCAGAATAAAATCTTTATTTGATAGCCAAATAAGCAAACAGCAGCAGCGGAGAGTACGCCAAAAATCCACGAATTAATTTTTTTTTAATTAAAGAAAGCAAAGCGTAAAATAGTGAATCGAATTGTTTTCTTTTTAAATTTGTTGCAATAATTTCGGATACAATAAAAATACATTTTGCATTGCAGTAAAATATTTACAACAAAAATTAGGTAAGGTTCCTTACACCTTCGTCGGTAATAGAGTGAATGAGAAAACATTTGAACAAAAAAAAATTAAATTAGCATGAAATCTATTCAGTGCAGAGATACAGCTTTTTGATAATATCGACCAAATTAAAGTATCAGTGTAATTCAACAAAATCTGGTTTCTCCGTGTTGTGGAGCAGAGAAATTGATATACAAAAAAAAAGTTAATACTATCTCCATTTCTCTGTTTTGTGCATTTGAATAGCAAGTTCCCCTTTGTTGGCAAGAAATGGCTGCATCATCAGCCACGACTTTATACATATGTAGATGCGTAAATCCACAAGTGGATATATTTTAAGTGAAAGTTGTTTTGAGATGCAATACATGTCCCATGAACGCACAAAAACAAATTTAACTCTTAAATTGTACTAATTTACACATAATTCCTTTGCGAAAGTATTTTAAGTGTTAATAATTTATTGTCTTTCGCGTAAAACTTTAGTGATTGCTTTAAAACAAAAATATTTTCTACAACCAGCCATAATTCATAGCATTGTACATGTGTCTTGGCAACAAAATGTCTAGTGGACATTTGGGCATGTTAATAAAACCGCAATAAAACCTGCTATGAATTTGACGTTTTTAAAATGGGAAAGTTAACGGTGGTAGAATGTGGTGTACAATTTTGTCCGTGTATTGAGAAATATCTCAATTTTTTCTGTACCAAACGGTATCAAAGTACTCTAGTAAATTTTGACACCAATGTCGCGCACAACAACGGAAAATTACAAATAAAATTTACTAAATAAAAAATTAATTAAAAAAAAAATAAATATTATGTGTGCAAACACTCTTAATAAAAGTGAAACTATGTTGTTTATTAGACAATTGTTGGAAAACATTTATACCTAAAATACAATTAAGCTTTGCGGCTGCTTTGCTTTGACGTTTAAAGTAGAACCGTATGCATTAATTCCTAGCAAAACACAATTTGGCTTCAGGCTTTAAATCGTAAATACGATAAACGCAGCTGAAACGTTGCGAGTAAAGCTACTCTCTACTTTAAACGCTTTTTAGCAGTTGTGGTTGTTCAATGTTATTGTTGTTTTCAAAGTACGAATCAGGGAGAAAAGAAAATACGGGTGTTAAAAATTATACATTAAACATGTATAATTGAATGTGATTCGTTATGAATAAAATGAAATCTTTTGAGGGACATTTAACTTCTTTTGTGCGTGAGCATGTTTTTTTGTATGAGTTCTCGGAGCCATTGTCTTTATTGCGCAGACTTTTGTTGTTGTTTGTGGATTGAGTAACCACCATATGCCATGAGAGCAAATAACTTGAAATCAATTAAATCATCATCATCCGAATCCATAATTTTGTAAGTTTACTTCTTTAATAATTGGCAAAAAACAAAAACTCAATGTACGCAATATTATGTTTTGAGAAAAACTAATATCGATCTTTTTGACAGAAAAAAAAAACAAAAACGTTATAAAGCGAATAAATGTCATACCAAAGGACGCAGCCGCAAAGCTTGATTGTGTTTTAGGCATTATAAAACATTCTGTTGAAGTTTTTGCAATTCTCTTCTCTTTATTTTGCTGTTGCTTTTCCTCTGTTGATACTCTCTACACTTATCGGCACAAACACGAATTAGTACACGTATATAACATATGAAAGGAAAGTTCAGTTATATGCAATCAAGCCGAAACTGCTAAATCGAATCTCTCACTAAAGCACATGCGATAAAACTGCGAAAAGTCATCTCTCTGTTTGATTGCATAGGCGATGTTACACGATCAATGTTTTGCTGTCAAACAATGCAATTGTTGTTGCTTTGAAAAATGAACACTGAGCAAAAGAGAGGATGAACACATTTCACTTCAAATTTTTTTACTGTCGAAAAAACCCTGCATCACTTCAAATAAAATGGGGTCGCTGAAGATGCACTGTTGCATTTTATTGGAAAATACTAATATTTTATGAAAAATACTAGACTTTTTACTAACTTATAAATACATTTTTTTTTCTTTGCCACCCTTTGCTTTGTTTGGCTTTTGTTTGTTTGTAAAAATGAGTATTGTTTAAAAAATTACATAATAATTTATATAAAAACATGATAATTCAATGGCCAAGTAACAAAGTGGAGGAGCTTATTTTAATAGTTCGCAAATTTGAAAGATTATTTTTCTGCGTTTTTCATATATAAGTGCAACATTTTTTGTATAATTTGTTGCTATATCCAAAAACATTATCTCATATTGTCATTATAATTATTTTCCAACCAATTCCATTCCAATTGTTGAATTTGCATCCACTCCAAAATACAATTAAATACTTTTTAGTTGGAAAAACATAGTTGCAGGTAAAAGTATTGAAAAATAACATTCAGCAAAAAACTGATAGTGTAACAGGGCATCAAACAAAACGATGAAAAGAGAGTAAAAACAGAAAACATTGACAGCAAAACATTGACCGTGTAACATCAGCCTTAGAGTGCAACAAAAAGGCGATTTTTCACACGACCATTGTTGAAGCTTTTGCACTCTTCCTCTTTCTATTTTCTAAAGCTTTTTTTATGTTGATACTCTACATTTACTTGCACAATCATGACGTAGCACACGTATATAACACATGAAAGGAAAATTCAGTTATATGGAATCAAGCTCTCCCACTAAAGCACATTGAGATAAAACTGCACGAAGTCGACTCTCTGCATGGTTGTATGCAGCCGATTTCCATATGACTTCATTCGCTAAACACTAAAAACAACATAAGTTCGTTTCTTATTAGTTTCGTATGAGAGCAACATTTCGCTAAAGAAGTTTCACTTCAAAAAATATGAACGCAATATTTCAGAATTTTCTATTCTAACACACTCTGAAATAAGCTTTTCTGCCATTCCAATGTTGTCTATCTTTTGCGCTCGTTTTGCGTTTGCATATATCATCTGTTAAATATTCATGCAGCTCTTTTGGGCTGTACAAAGTTTTGATAGTCATATTCACTTCAAGTGTCAAAAATGTATTCGCTCGAGTACTTTGATACCATCTGCCACAGGCTCAATAAACGAAACGATTTTTATGGTGGAAGACATTTTGAAAAATATAAACAAATTAAACTTAGAGTTTCTTAAACACTCAAGTAAGGACGTAAATAAGGGCGATGTTATGCTGTCGGACACTGGCTGGCTATGGGTCCGAGCTGTTCCAATATAAAATAAAAAATTGGCAGTAAGAAGGAGAGAGTAAAATTTGACCAACAAGGTCACCAAATGATTGGGCCTTCGTTACCAAATCCTAAGATAAAACCAATGTTACATTGTGAAATCATTCACAATTATCTATTTTTACGAGCAAAATAATACACTTGCAAAAAATTATGCTTGCGGTTTTGTTCCCAAAATAATTGGATAAAAATATATGAAATAAATATAAAAAACTGGAATGAAGGTACAAATAAAAAAGTACTAAAAGTGGGCAGAAAGTGTACTAGTGATCGGGGATCCACCAGCATAACATACCATACCAGCACACAAAGTGACGTGATCAGCAGTGTGGCCAACTTTTGTTTTTCAACATCTGCTAAAATGAAGAATAAAATGCGTATTTTCTTTTAAAAAAGCTCTAAATTTGATCCTTATAAAAGTGTTAAACACAAATTTTTTATATATTAAAAAGAATGTATATAATTACATGTTAATGTTGTTAATTCACAGCATTTCTAAACTATACAATCACAAGAAAAACTAAAAAAAGATAATGGAAAAATAGTATTTTATACAATTTGATCACAAAAAAATATACAGAGTAATAATTTATAATTATAAGCACATATTTATACATAAATATTTTTAAATCACATATCGATGAGGAAGTCTATATTCTCTTCATTACTATTAGCTTATAGCCATAACACACTCTTTAGTCTGAATTAAGAAGCATTATTAACACTAGCCATAACACACTCTTTAGTCTGAATTAAGAAGCATTATTAACACTAGTGCTGTTTATTTACGTCATCAGGTATTTTGTAGTTTTCACAAAATGAATTTGTATGAATTTTTTATGTAAAGTAAAGAATTCATTGAATTGAGTGGCTGACGGTTATGAACTTTGGTTTTAAATAAGTTCATTGCTCATTGTTTCGATAAAAAAATTTGTTAGTATTATTCATGAAATGAATAATTTAGCGGAGCATTTAGTGTCTTTTAAATTAAAAAAAAAACGCGCTAAGCGTTAAATAACCTTCTTCCGCGTTTTAATGTTTAAAAAGCATTAAATTTAGCGGGAAAAGCGCTGATTTGGCTACATTGGTTATCAGGGTAAGCTGTTGATAAACCTGCAAACCTTAGTGGTTGTTCACACTGGCGCAAGCATGAACGGTCGTCTGAAAGAGAGAGGTAGAAAAAATTTTGAATTTTTCTAACTATCTATTTTTTCTACCTGTCCCTTTCAGACAGGCGTGCATGCTTGCGCAAGTGTGAACAGCTCGACTAGCTAGAATTCTTGTACTCTAATATTCCTGTCTTACCATCAAAATGTCTAGTCGAGCACCTTATGTTAACGTCATACCAAAATCCAACATTTTGCTATTATCAACTTTGGCACGAATTTAAAATTTCACTAGATTTTGACGTTTGTCAATTTAAAAATGGTACGAGTTAAACTTTATAGAAGCCAAATAATTAATTTTATAAATATATATGTATGTTTAGAGAATATGAGGGTTTCTGAAATTATGAAAGTGAAAAATGTAAGGCATAACTGCTATGAATTATAGCTAGTCGAGCGCGTGAGTTTACAATGTAGTGGTAACGTTCTATTAGAGGCACTTCGACATTAGTTCTTCAAAAATATGGCAACCATCTCATACCCACAAATATGTATATATTTATCTCTTTTTAACACAAGCACACTACGTATTTAATACTTCCATACATATGCTAGAAAGAAATATTAGATTGTCAAAGTAATCAAAAACCAGCAGCAGAGAGCACGATTCCAAAAATCCACGAATTCAATTTTTTAAAATTAAAGCAAGCAAAGCGCAGAAAGGCAATAAAATTGCTTCCTTTTTAAATTTGTTGCAATAATTTCGGATACAATAAAAACACTTCGGCATAAATTTTGTTATTTTCTGAATTGCAGTAAAATAAACTGGAGATAATAAATTAGGTAAGGTATAAAAATGTGATGTTTCGTGCTACGCCGACATCCGCAAAAAATAAAGAAAATTTGTAATAAAATTATATTATTTTTAATGCGTTACCTGCATTTTTAACGGGAAAACTTTATTTAATGCAGGGACGTAACCTTTTTTTTTTTTTTTTGAATATGGGATTATTACTGTAATAAAAAATGTGATTTGTGAAATTCAGCAAAACGTGGTTTTCCCCCCATGTTGCATACAATAGAGAGCCTGGGCAACAGCGAAGGTATTAAACAGCAAACAACTCCAATGAAACAAAAACCTGCCATTTGAGTAAATATGTGATTAAAATAGTTTACATTTCTCTGTTTTGTGTTATGAAACTGCGAGTTCTTCTTTGATGGTAGCAAGAAATGACTGCATCAGCAACCATTATTGTTGTACACAATAAACAGATACGTAAATCTACAAGTGGATTGATCTTCCATTTTAAGTGAAAGTTGTTTGAGACACACTAAATGCATGTTATGTAAATCCATAAAGTATAAAAATAAACATAGAAATCTGTTGCTGTTAATGAAAAAATAGTTTTACACGAATTTGAAGTTTTGTGGCAGATACCAACGGATTTTCATTGCAATTTAAAGTATAAGAATAGTGCCAGTCGCTTTCCATTTACCTTATCCGTTATAAAACAATTCTTATATGACAAAGCGAGAAAATACATGACTAAATTCTATGTATTTTCACTTTACAAACAAACAATTTACTTTTTATTGCTTATTTTTCAAGTTATTAACAAAATAAAATAGTTGGAAATTGTAGGTATTATTGTTGGTTTTTTGGTTTTTCTTGATTGGAGAGAAGTAGGTATTTCCTAGAGTTTGAAAAATTCGCTTAAATTTTTATTTTACTATTATTCTTTCAAACTCTAAAAAAAAGCCAAGATTGTAGACAACGAAAATATCTGCTTTCAAGCAAAATCACGTGTCTGGAAAAATTAAAAAGTGCATTAGAAAAAATTTAATGCAAAATCAAAAGTTCTTACACACGCAATGATTAAATCAAAAACGATAATGAAAGTTTCATTCGTTTAGAAGATATTAAATAAAAGAAATGTTTATGGCAAATGTAAAATACGAAATTGGGAACATTATGTCGACATTGGGCTTTTATTGTAAAGAAATGTTAAGTCGTTATATTTAATTTATTTAAATAAATTTATATGGAAATATTTTCTTAAGTATATTTTGGCGCTTATTGTAAACTTCATTACGACTTAAATCAATATGTTTTTTTATTAATATCTTTTTAAAAAACATTGTTAGTAGAATATGATAACATAAGTTCATACTTCAATTTTTTCTTAAGTTAACATAAGCTGTTATTGTTGTGACCACAGATATATAGAATTTAGTTATGTATTTGCTCGCTTTTTCATTTTACAGAAAAGCCTTAAAGCTAACATTTACCGGATAGACTGTCACTTTGATAATTTCTATATTTTTACAAGTTTCATTCCATTGAGCTGGGTAGATTAACTTTTACTCCCTTACTTGGTAGGCGTTGTACACAATATACTTTGAATAAATTTAAATAAAAACAATAATTCTGTAGTAAAAAGGAATAACAGCTTAAGTTTATTTCCTTGTCAGCCGTGTTTAATACCTTTGAATATAAATATTAAAGAAACTATAGCACTGTTTCAAAAGTAAATACAGTCTACGCTCGAAACCATGAACTAATAAAAACCTAGAGTGTTCACGTTTAAAAGATTGTTTGCTATTGTTGAAATTTTATGTTCTTACCACAGAAGAATATTCACCTTAAATATAACCTTTTCTCTTAAGGGGACCTTCTGGTCTTGCGCCGTTGAATTTGACGAGTTTTTAGGATTATCTTTTTTAAATGAAATAATGAGCAATAGTATTTAAACTTTGTAAATATATTTTATTACTTTACCAATATACAAAAATAATAATAAACAAAAAAAAATATAATTTTAAGTAAACTAAAATTGGTGTTACAGGTGCCCTCTTCAAAAAAAAACGGATATTACTGGTGGGACATGTTTTGAATTTTCCACTGATCTAAAACAAAGAAAAAAAGAAGTTACAATCAGTATGCGTGTAGCTATCGCAGAAACTAAAATTGAAAAAAAATTGACAAAATGGCGCGTTGTTGAAATTTACTTTACGAAAACAGACCGTTTTTTCATTGCATTTTGTATGTAAAAAGTAAGAAGTATTCAACGTAGAAAGTTTTTAGTTCCTGCGATAAGCACTGGTTTACTGAATAATATAGTAAAATTTGGGACGAATCGGTCGAGTAGTTTTTGTTTTTTGTCGAGATAAATAAGTTTAAACTTCAGTCGGCCCATTTACCTGCTTCTGCGCTCATCTGCTAAATAGGCTGCAACCCCGGAACTGATTTTTGTGTTTTTTTCCATCTATCAGACTCCCTCCTTTTTGGTGTATTTTTTACTCTACCGACTGGAATATTAGTGGATGTTCACATTATCGAACGTTGACTATATACTCAAATCAAAAACCACGAAACGATATATAATTTTAAAAATTATTTAACTATTCTAGCTCTTTTAAAATTTATAATCAAAAACAAGTTAGGCTATTTTTCATTTCTACTGCTAAATTGTATTGTAATTTTCTTCTTTTTTTTTGTGAATATGTAACTCCAAAAGGGACAAGTCTTATAGTTTATAACTAACAAACACTTTTTCTTAAAAAAAAAAGTTTACGTTCACAAATACTTTTGGCCAAATTTAAATCCAATTGGAATACAAAAGTAATTAAAAACTCTCTGTAAGTTTCTTTATTTTTTTCGGGGTTCTTTGGATCAGCCACCTGATTTGGTAGTGGATCATTTAATTTAATCACTGCTATTGCTTATAAGGCTAGAATTTCTTTATGTTTTGTGCAGAAACAGTAAACTCAAATTCCTTATCAATTAAATACTACATTCAAATGTATGAGTGTGATTTTCTACTATATATAGTCTCATACACTCGTTAATTATATTTTGTCTTATTGCATTTATTTTTCAAAGGTTTCATATTATCTTTTCAGTGATTCTTATCAATTGTTCTTAATGTTTTTATTTGTTTAATTGATTATAATATAATCAATAAAAAGCAAATAGCTAAATACATCCTTTTGTTTATAATTTTCCGCCATGGTTATGTTTGAAAAAAAGTATACTCTCATAATACTCCCGTTTTTATATAAATTCGTAGAAATATCTAATTTCTATAAATAAATACATGTTTTAATATTTCAGATAGTAAATACTAGAAAGCATAAACTATGGCACGCGGACATCAAAAAATTCAGTCGCAAGTCAAGGCGCAGGAAAAACAAGCTAAAATGAAGAAGCAACAAGGACACAATGCCACCGATCAGAAGAAGGCAGCTCAAAAAGCACTTGTGCATGTGTGTGCCGTATGTAAGGTTTGTACATATATTATTTGATTACAAAAAGAGCCCTCGGTTCTTCGTTCTGAATTATAGAGAAAAAAAATCAGTTCACTCGTACTAATAATGAATATTTTTCTTTTCACATTCCACAATAGTCGCAAATGCCAGATCCAAAAACGTACAAACAACACTTCGAAAACAAACATCCCAAAAACGATATGCCGCCAGAACTCAAGGATGTCATCTAATCGGCACTGTACAATGAAATAGGACGAGGAGGATTGAAGAATATGTGTGACGATTTGGACTCGATATACTGAAATGTTATTGTGATGCACGCTTGCAGTTTTTACTCTTGTAATAAAGCTGAATTTTTATTTATTTTACATTTTTAAACACAAAAACAAAATACTTGAAACCCTTATGCAAATTCATATATAAATAAATCCATAAAAAATGTAAAGAAATTTGTTTTAGAATTGGAAATTAGATGAATATTGGCTTCTAGAAACATAAATGCATATATCTATATATAAATAATTAAAAATCGAGCAGCATCATATATATATATATATATATATATACATATGTATATATTAATGTAATACAAAACCAATTAGTTGCACATAATGAATCGTGTCTAGAATTGTAGATTTACTTTTATACTGTATAACTTTCATATTTCACTTTTTATATTATCAACTCTCTTTTGTCTAGTTTGCTTAATCTTTTATTTTAGAAAAATGTATGAAAGGAAATTTTAATAAACAAAAAGTATAGAAAAATATAAAAAATCTGTAGTGTGCGTAAATATTTTTGAAAAATTAGACGCAATGGGGGCTTCAAGTGTATATTTGTGCAGAATATAAATCAGATTTATCCGTATTCCCGAATTTGGCTATTTCAGTTAAAATCCAAAATACATGGCAAAATTAAACATGATCAGTACAGGACTTGTAAACTATTCGCCTGTACTGCTGAATCCGTTCTAATAGTTACAAATTCAAACCTACATATTTACAAATCGGGAAGAAATGTATCTTGGAATCAAAAATTGAAAATTGCGATAACGATCCTCAAACTACAAGTAATGAAATTCACAGTATGCCAGATAGCAGAAAGTAATCTGAAATATTCTCAGGTCTTCTGAGATTTGACAATTATGACATGTATTCGCTCAATAAATTTTGACAAATAATTTTGTTTATGAGAGAAAACTCTCTTAACCCATTTTCATCAGCTGTACCCAAATAAATAAATGAAATAAAAGTATCAAAAAACAATAAACCTTTCGTTTGTTGTTTTTTTTTTCTGAAATAAAAGCTCTCAAAATATTTGGTTGAGTGTGGTTCTATAAAATATTTAAATAAGCAAAATACAATACTTTTACAATTATCTTCTTCAAAAATGTCCTCTTTATATTCTAAATAGTTTTATCAATTTCAAAAGAATTTTATTTAAACTTCGGAGAGGTAGATTTCTTACTTGAATGGCATACATAACAAGAAAACTTTAAGGTTTGGGTTAAATCCTTGGTTCACATTATGCACATGGTTGTTACAAATGCCTTCGAAGATCTCGTTTATCAATGTCTAAAAAATGTTCTGGCTTTTTAAAATTTTCTATTTTATTTATATATTGTGCTGGTACCAATAGGTTAATATTTTTTTTATATTTACTTCTGAAATCTCAAATGTTTTGGGAGAAGTCAGAGAATAATTTTCAAATTTGGCAGACGTCAGTGAACGGAAAAGAGGGCGTCAATTCTATTTATTTCACTTTATTTATTTCACTATGATGA
Organism: Toxonevra muliebris; assembly: GCA_963691655.1. Lineage (NCBI taxonomy): Eukaryota > Metazoa > Arthropoda > Insecta > Diptera > Pallopteridae > Toxonevra > Toxonevra muliebris. The sequence continues at coordinate 81,660,301 of OY829326.1, forward strand.
AATTATTCTGTCATGACGAATCGATACCCAAAAGTGCTTGCTCAATCCCCAGACCTGCATGTGCCTGTACACATTATGGAGGGCCTAAAATGTTGGTTATGTGTAAGCTCATCAGAATATCTCCCTGAACTTAAATAAAATATAAACCTGCGCTAACCAGTGGAGAATCAAAGCAAACTAAACTAAATCCGTATAAATTATATACCGTCGCTCCGTATTCAAAGTATGCGTATGACCCATCTACTCACTAATAGTGCGGTCACACGAGAGAGCATTTCAGGCAAGTTTAACATTTCGTTGAAATTCGTCTGAAATACAGATTTCCGCCAGACAAGAAGTGTCAAATAAAATTCTGCATGAAAGTAACTAGCAACCCTCTAACACAAAGTTGTAAAAAACAGGAAAAATTTAAGATCTATTACATTTTTTTAGACATTTTGCATTTTGTTTTCATAACAGCTGCTCTTGTAATATTATTTAAGTGAAAAAATAAAATAATGCAGTCGGAGAGTAACTCATTGCCAAAAATAAATTCTAATCCAAGTCCAAATCCAATTGAAATGCAACATTTTTACTTATTTTTATGTACACAAAACACATACAAAAATTTTGCTCCACACTTATAATCTGTCAAAAAACGAATTTGAAATTCCTTTTTTGTCGTGTGTCCACCTAAATTTGAAATACAAAATTTCAAACAAATGCACTCTCGTGTGTTCGCACTATAAACCGTTTTTGGCTATATATTGGTTCAGAAGTTGGCAAAACCAGCTATGTGAAAGCAAATTACTCTTTCTAAAACAGTTATGTGTTGGAAATCACATAGCATACTTTTATAAAAACTCTACAACTTTTCTACATTATGTGTAAAGAAATTCAACTACGTGCCTTGCTTCTATTAGCTTAATTTATTACATTGTAAAACATTAATCGCTAAAAATGTGATACTTAGCTATTCTATTTCTACAGTTAAATTTTATTTCCTATTCTAAAGTAAAATATTGCTTTCGCACTACTTACATATACTTATGTATTTCCAAAACGTTTCTTAATATTTAATATGTGGATTTTGGTTTCAACATATTCACTTTTTATCTGGGACAGATTTATATCGTCGTCGTTCAACCAGATTTCACTAAGACCAAATTCAGTTGAAACGTATACTAATGTGTACATATATCAATCTCATTACTTTGTAAGTTTTGCCAGCGTTCGTAGCGCACCATGCACTGCATACACTAACTTCATCTAAGAAATTAAAAAAGTGGAAAAATGGGAATGGAATACACTGATGATTGGAAAGCTTTGCCACAGAGAAGTGTTGGCGTAAAAGGGTAAGGTATATTTTTTGAAGAAACTATAAACAATAATCTGCAAACACAAAATCATTCAAAAAGATTTTTCCCAGATGGATCTATTATTCGTGAAATTATTTATAAACTAAAAGCTAACACAGAGCCAGTTGACAATATCTCGTTCAACTGTAATGCTAAAAAACTGGTCAATGAATTAAACTTTGTGAGATTACTGTATCAAAATGTTAGAGGATTGAACTCGAAACTTAAAGATATTTAAATAATGTATAACTGGCTTAAAGAACGTATATATGTAGTCATCACAATAACAGTGTATACAGAGACGGGCAAATCAGACCGTTTAGGCCTGATTCAGGAAAATTACATCTAGAATCATTTCCTAAAACACACACACTCTCTCATGTACTAGACTTTGAAAAACGAACTGTTATGCAGACTAGTAGTAATGAGAAAAACACAACAGCAAATAAGTATACAGAACGGTAGTGGTAGTTTTCTTTCAATATCTCTATTTAGTAAAGATCTGCAATTCTGGTTTACGATTTCAAATATTAGTAGCTTATATAGGATATTGAAAGATTAAGAACTATCACTAAGATCACTGATGAGGAATCGTGGTAGATTCCGAAACGGTCATCTAATTTGCCCGTCTCCGTATACACTGTTGTTTTGATGACTACATATATACGTCCTTTAAGCCTGTTATACATTATTTAAATGAAACAAAAACATGGACTTTGAAAATTAACAACTAGATTTAATTTTCATAGTCTACAAAAAACATATTAAAGATATTTATTTGAAAAGTTTTGATTGTAATTATCATATTCTTGTATTTACTGAATCGTGGTTGAAACCTAGTACCCTGGTTCAAAATACAAAAAAAAAATGGTTCTTATGGTTCCGGAGATAATTTGTTGCAAACAAATGCATCAACGATTTTATATATATTGTGGTAACATATTAAAGGAGCTTAAGTCGAGATAATCTAAATTTTCAATTTTTTTTTTATATTCCAATTTTTTTCCAGTTTTAACTCTCTACTTATATCGAAATTATATTTAATGAACATATATATTATATAACATTTATCTATTTTACTATTTGTTAATAAAACTTTTTTCAAATTGTGCATTTTTAGATAAATTAGAGACTATTTTTAGAGTAAAATTTTAGACATAAGCTACTGTAATATGTTGTTACAGATATAAAGTTTCTAACCTTTCGATGCAAAATGAAGCATTGACTTTTTTTTCATTTTAATACCGTTCATATGCCCCTAAAATTTTCTATATTTCATTGCTTTGCATTTCTCTTTTTATACACACGTATTTAAAATAAGTTTTTTTTATATTTTTTTAAATATTTAACCAATTCAATTATATAATTTTGTATCATTAAATTACTTGTAATTGAAAAATGGTTTACCCAGAAATTCTATTGGAACCCCCAAAATGTTCGGTTGAAGCACTGGAAGACACACAGCTTCAGCTGGAAGAAGATAGTGAGTGCGGCATTATGAAAATGGCAGAATCACCACCAACGACCGAGCCGTTGAAACTAAAGTTATTACCACCAGGGCACCCTCTATTGCAAATGTTCCAAGATAAGCTAAAGAAACATTTGTTACATACAAAGGAACAATGGCTTAATGATATATCCGAAGTGAAATACGAAATAAAATGCAAGTTACAGAAGCGTGAGGAGAAAGGTGCGAATTTATATGATATGCAACAAGATATTCAGCGTCAAAACGATCAACTTGAAGAGTACGCTCGAAGCATTCAGGAACAGATAGAGCAGCGTCGAAAGAAAGAAGAGAAGGTAGCTCTACTCAAAACCGAATACGTGAACAAAGTGAATATTTGCAAAGAAGAAAAGACACTACATAATAAACGTTTGGTGGAGTTGGAGGACCTAAATACACTGGAAGGGAATATTCGTCGTTGGGCCAATGAAATTGAAGATGAAGTGAAAAACACGAAACGTGTTATAAACAAAGAGGGGCAATTACAGCGGCAATTATCCGAAGAAAAAAAAAGATTGGATATGCTTTACTATCATCTTGACATGGAGCTGAGAAAAAGAGAAACAGAATTGCAAGGACTGCGTGAAGAACTGAAGGACTCGCACGAAGTGTTGGATATCCTGCGTATGAGTATCCACTCGGCCACTACCGATTTGGAAACTCTACGAAAAGAGCATAGATCTCTTTCACAAGCTTGGTACGAGGTGATTGTAGCCATTAGCCATCGTGATAAGGTTTTATATCAAGTTTCTGACGCAAATACGTAAGTTTAACATCATAATAGAATCATATCACTATGTTCCCAGCAAAAAATTACATAATTTTTGATAAAGAGATCTTTTTTTCACGTATTTTAAAATAGTTCCCACAAGTTCAATGTCCTCGTAGATAGTGTTCGTTTCAACCGAATTCCATTATATTTACCTATATCTATGTATATTCTTTTTCATAGAAAAGAAAATGAGTTAATAAAACTGAAAGTTTGGAGCATTGAAGCTTCCAAGAAACAGATCACTAAGGAAATGGCTCAAAACGACAAATTGGAAAGTTTTAGGACAAGCTTACTAAACGATTTTATGAATCTTCAACGACAATGTGAGTTAGTTTCATTGTTATCCTTCATCCTTTATTTGAAAGCACAAACGTACTCATGTATCAACGATTTCCACTTCAACTATATATTTCAAGGTCAGCAGGAATCCGATTCACTGGCAACACTTGAAGAACAACTTGAAGAATTACCACGATTGATGGAACAAACCGAAAAGGATTTACAAGAGGCCAACAAAGAGGGCGGTCAGTTGGAAATTGAAATACGTCGAATCCAATGGAAAATTGATAAGCAAAATAGCAAAATATTTAATATCGAAGAAAGCATCTTAAAGCTCGCTCAAGATGAATTGATTACCGATAAAGCAAGTCAACACCATCTTAAGCTTTTGCATCAATCGCAACAAATACGTCGAAGCATGGAATGCACTCTAGAACAGTCTAAAAATCAACTATCTGAAGTGTTACTAGAATCAGAAAAATGCAAAGGCATATTAAAAAGATTTCAGAATGAAAATGAAAGCCTCAGAAATAAATTGTTTACAGTAGAATCAAAATCAGATCATTTAAATAGCGAAGCAAAATCCATGGATGTCCAAATAGATATTAAAGCACAGCGAATCGAAAGATTATCAAATCAGTTGGTAGATGACCTTGAAAGTATGCAGATTGACACACATGGTTCCGTAAAAAGAAAGGTACGATCTTTACAAATTTTTTAAAAGAAAAAGCAGCATAAACGTGATTTTATGCAGAAATTCATGTCAGTCGTATGTGCCTACGATACGGGTCAAAGGTAGTTACTACCATTACTATAATTGCATAACAACCCATGTAGGGTCAATGTCGAGGTTTTTGCATCCATTCATATTGTGAGAGTTATATTTGTTGACGAATGAAGTGGCGGTTTTGAGCTGAATCTGAACGGCAAAGTGAACAACTTTTCTTGTGCAGTTTTTACTCTAAGAAATTTGCCATCTACTTACTATAAAAAATTGAATGCAACAAGTTTGTTTGTTTATCCTTTATACATTTCCAGAATTTTAATCCGTTCTTAGCCCGAGGATGCATATCCGGTGGTCTCAGGGAGATGTCACAAGCTAAATATGAGAGTTTTGGGTAAGAGCTTCTGACACCTCCCAAAAAACTGTAATGCATTTTTCAGTTTATCTGCGCAATAATTTACAGTGCAAAACATATTTTAGAGTGATGGGCGACCAAATATGTTCGGATTGCAAAGTTACGCATAATTCATTTGATAAATTAAACAGAACAAAACACTCAAATTTCATTTGAAAACATTTATTGTGTTTTTGGTTTTTAGATTGGTTTTTTTTATCTTTTGAAGATTTGTTCAAAAAGCATTTGAGAAGTGTTTTTCATCGACCAAAAATCTATATTTTTTGAACTACTATAGATTTTTTTGAAAACTTCTTTTTTGTTGAATATAAAATTCTTCAATTTTTTTTTCAGTATGAAATCATTTAAACCTGCTATTTAGCTTCTGGGATTTTGTTCGTCAAACATGGACATTTTATTTTTTGGGTTTTACATAAATAACTCAGTGCAACATTAAATTTCAAATAAGGAATTAATACCCTTTCAAGTATAATTCAAGGTGATTTCCTTTATAACGTCCCCAAATTTTAATTTTAGTGTATGTGTGTCGCGGCCTAATGTCACGCGGTCAAATGTCCATCCCCCAGCTAACATAAGTGCTCTTAAGGAGGGAACGGTTCAAAAAATCGATTTTTTATTTCATAAATTTTTAGTAAAACTATTGAAAAATATGTTCCCAAAATTTTAAATGAAAATTCCGACCCGTTCTATTGTTATAAGCCATTGAAGTGAATAGCTCTCCTTCAGGCCCCGAGCGCGCCACTTTTTTCAAACGTGTTTTTTTTAAAACGACTTTGAAAAGTTTTCAACTAATCGTTTTGAAAATTGGCAGTTATTTTCTTCATAGTATTGCGCTCTATATGAACCTAAAGAAGAGAGATATATAATAAAAGTAAATTCCTACCTCGTGTGATTTCAGATGAAAATTGCGGCTTCCAGAATGTTAGCAAAATGCTGAGTCTGATTGTGACCTGCAATATGGGGTCGCTAATATCTTCGGTGTTTTTCAAAGAAATTCTATAGTATATACTTAAATATATGTATAAAATATTCTCAAAGTTTCAATAAATTATATTCATTTTTTATACTATAAAAAAATTCATGAAAATCATTGAGAAACACTGTCCTAACCCTATTTCCCCCCTTAACATAAAGCGAAACCGAATGTAATATTTAAACTGCAAGTAAAAACTGGGGAGAATATAAAAAAAACGATTTTTTTTATAAAAAACTAACTGAGCTTCGCCCAACTTCCCTGAACTGTCCGATATCAATCTAATTGGTATTTCTAATCCACTTGTTCAATAGTGTCTATATTCCTCTTAATATACAAATCTTTATAATTTTTTCGGCCGCATTAATACACACTTTTATTAGGCATTTGTATTCGAATGAAGGTTTTACAATTTATAAATTTTTATATCAAAAAATTTACAAATATTCGCACTGAAAATTTTATAATTTAAAAATTTGAATATCAAGAAAATGCACAAATATTACTAAAATTAAAATGCAAAAAAAAATTACATATAGGTTTTTAAAAATAACGGAAAATAACGCCATCTGTTTCTCAGATTTTGCATTTGAAATATAGAAGGCACACTCTCCCATATAACCTCTTTATGCCTAGAGCGATTCGCACTGAAATTTGCAAATTTTTTTTTCGTTTCCTACTAAAACAATCTAAATATATCATTTCAAAGGAAAAAGAGTTGGACAAATATTTTGTTTGCTAGTTATAAATGGTACATATATGTGCACTTTGGCTGTTAGCGCTGTAAAAAGTTACGGTTTTTTACTGAATTAAGTTAAATAAAAACATTTCAAACGATAAAAACGAAATAACTTTTACTTAACCCTTATCTTCGATCATCTAATGAGTAATTGAATCGTATAGTTTAGAGGAGGAAAACTATCGATGGGAATATCGATAGTATCGATAGTCCATGACTATCGTGGGCCATCGATAGTTTTCGAAACTATCGAATACTATCAAATGGTCATGCATCAATGCAAATGCAAAACAATTCTGCTATCACAACAACAAATATGTGCGGTATGCAATAAAAATTTGCATTTCCAATGATGCAACTTTCTGTTAAGTAGAAAAGTGAAATTTTTTTCTTACCGCCAATTGACAATGCGTTTTTTTTAATTCGCTAATTTAAGCAAATTCATTTTTATTAGTAGATTTTTGCATTTAAAGAATAGAATAGCAATTTTTTTTAATAAGAAATAAAGGAAAAGGTAAGTTATTATCTGCAGTCTTTGTAAGTAAATATTAGTATTTACAAATTTTGCACATAAAACCACGTCTTGTTTAGAAGGTGTTTGAGTTTTCGTATTTTTTATGAATATCGGCTGTGAAAACAATTGTATTATCTTTTTATAAACACAGATTACAGTAGAAGGTTTCAAACCTATTACAAGAGAAGGTTTCAAACCCATTATGGAATGCATGACGAAACACTTTTGTTTACCAGCAACTAGTGGTAAACGAAAAGCGAACTCGTCTTATAAATGGCAAAACACATTAATAGTAAACTGGTCATATCATTTGCAACTAAAATCAATTGTACTTGAAATGACTTCTTAAGCTCACTAAAATAATTTTTATCAAAAATATTTTTTAATCAAAAAATATTTGTCGCATATCCATAATTAACGATCACTGTCGCATGTCTACGTGGCATTGGCTCTATTAAATGGTTCGTCTGATCGATTCGAACTGGATTCCATTTGTTTTGAACATCTTCATACTGATTCTCCAGTTTTTTAATCGTTTTCGTGCCAATTTTTCGCTTCACGAGCATCTAATGTCTCTCAATTGAGCTTAGATCGGGTGACTGTACAGGGCAAATGAGAATTTGTGCTTTTTTTACGACAAGGAAAGCTTTTAGAAATTTAGACGTTCGCTTTGGATGATGATCCTGTGGGAACGTCCAATCAGGCGGGATTTCCAAGCTAGCCTAGGGAAGTATAATGTCTCTTAAAATGTTTTTATAATCGCTGTATTTTATAATTCTCCGAATGTGATGCGTTGGACTCATACTACTAGCTGAAAAGCAGACCCAGACCACAACACAACTTTCTTGGTGCTTTATCGTACCCGGTGTATGTCTAGGGTCGACTCTTTTACCGTGCCTTCTAAAAACTGGTTTTCCGTCAGAACCGTACCTCTTAATTTTGCTCTCATCTAACAACAAAACGTTTTTTAATTTTTTTTAATAAATGGCAATATATAAACTATGTTTTGAATAAAAATATTTTTGAAGATATATATAAACAGGCTTAATGAATAAATGTAGTCATCACAACAACAATGTATATGGAGACGGGCAAATCAAACGGCCGTTTCGGAATCCGTTCTTAATCTTTCAATATCCTATATAAGCTACTAATATTTGAAATCATAACTTAGAATTACAGATTTGACTCCAAATATCTTCACTGAATAGAGATATTGAAAGAAACTACCACTACCGTTCAATATACTTCTGTTGTTGTTGTTTTTTCCCATTGTAGCTAGTCTGCATAATAGTTCGTTATTTGAAAGTCTAATACATGAGAGAGTGTGTGTGTGTTTGTGAGAAAATGATTCCAGGTGTAATTTTTTCTGAACGGCCCCATTCGATCAGTTCATGATAGTTTTTAGGAGACTATGAAAATTAAATCTAGAGGTTAATTTTCAAAGTCGTGACTTAAGTTCATGTTAATTTCTTTATTTGAAGTTATATATAAACAGGCCTAATGAAAAAATGTAGTCATCACAACAACAATGTATATGGAGATGGGCAAATCCGACGGCCCTTTCGGAATCTGCCACAATTCCTCATCAGTGATCTTAGTGATAGTTCTTAATCTTTCAATATCCTATATAAGCTACTAATATTTGCGATCATAACCCAGAATAACAGATTTGACTCCAAATATCTTCACAAATAATATCTGAAAGTCATGACTTTGAAAATTAACCTCTAGATTTAATTTTCATAGTGTCCTAAAAACTATCATGAAAAAAGATTTTTGATAAAAATTATTTTAGTGAACTTAAGAAGTCATTTAAAGTTCAAGTGATTTTAGTTGCAAATGATATGACAGGCACTGTATATCGTTTATGTACTTTTAATTTTCTTGTACTAGTTGCTGTATTAATTACCAATAAAAGTTCTGTATAGTTGGAAAACCACTGAGGTTATTAATGTAAAAATGCCACACAAATTATGCAAAGGATTTATTTTCGAAAAAACTCAAAATTATAATTTTTTTGCAAGTTCGATACTATCAATAGTACCCCTTAATAGTATCGCAAACTATCAATAGTCGAATCTATCGATAGTTTCCCACCTCTAGTATTATTCAGCTTCTTCTCCTAACAACTTAAGAAATAGCTAATTTCTTATAATTGAGTTTTTCTCTTTTTTCTGCAAAATTGGATACTAATAACTGTACTGAATTTAAACTCTTTCTTACAACAAATACATAGGGACTTAATAGCAATATGGTAAACACAAAATGTTGTGCGGTGAAGTGAATCAAGGACTAATTTTTCATTCGTTGAATGGTTTCCTTTATTCTAAGTTTTTGGCAAACGTAATTAAGGATGGCACTACATTATTCGAAATAATCCATGTAAACAATTTCTTTGTTCATCGTAAAACACAAAATAAATATATATTTTCTCAACAACAGAACTTTTACAGTCAATTTATTATGAATCAGCATATACACCGCAAGTGGAAATTGCTTTCGCTTTGTTTTGACAGATATAGAAAATACTATGTTTACTTTGCTCTAACTTTGAAAAATATTCACCGATCTTTTCGAAATTCATCTTTTATTAAGTTAGAAATACTAACTAGCCAAAATACACATAACATATGTGTACTTACTGTTTCACTGATGCATAAATTTCTTCACACCCTAATTAAACTATATTTGCACTTTATGTTTTTATAAAATTTGATAATATTTATTTTATAAACAGTTGCCAACAAAATAATAATTTTTCGCAATATTGCTTTACTTTCGACTAAAAAAAATGCGCCAAGTAACGGTAAACCATATTTTTTAAAAAAATTGGAGAATATGGAATGTGTGCTCTCAATTCCACTAAATTTTAAGTGGAATAAATAAATACAGCAGAATCCCGATAATTCGTAATCGCAAGGGAACAGCAATATTTTACAAGGGGACCAAAATGTGTAGGATTTTTGCGAATTAAAGCGATTTTTTCAAGGGACCAGCAGTTTGTTACTAATTATTAAGATTTTCGAATTAACGGGGCACGAATTACCGCTATTCTACTGTACTAATATTAAAAAATTTATAAAAACTTGAGTCCACATATATGTACTTTTTCAGCGAAGAAGATAAAGTACATGGTTCTTTCTCCTTTTACTTCTCTTTCACATTCGCAATTAGATATTATTTATAATTGAATTACAACAGAAAGCCATGGTCAAATAATACTTCCGTACTAAATTTTAGTATCGTAGTTCAAATAATAATAATATGAATGTATTATGATAATATGGGAGATACCAGACCCCCTTTTTTAATCCCCACCCACATTTATCCTGTAGCATGGTATTGTCAATCGACGTCATTGTGCGAAATTTCAGTACTATTCCGTAAATAATTCCAGATATTTACCCAAAAAAGGATAGGGAGATGCCACACCTACTTGTAATTTTGAACTCAGACTATGCCTATCTTAGAACAAGTGACATATCTTTTCATTTTTATATATCGTCGTCGTTCAAAAAAAATAACTGAGTCCAAATTAATTTTTTTAGTTTAATCCGTATTAAATAGCTTCTATAATTCGAATGACATAATAAATTCAATTTTTGATGATGCAGTTAAAACGTATACTAATGTGTAAATCAATCTGTTAGCTTTTTAATTTTTGCCATTATTCGTAGAGCACCATGCACTCCATAAACTAACTTCATCTCAGAGATAAAAAAAATTGACTTAGGGAATCCTGCCAGAACGACGACGATATATGGAGAAGAGATGAAGATATTATAGGTTTTATAGCCTCCCAAAGCGACATTTATTAATGTATTGAGCTGATTTCAATGTACCACTATAAAATGTGATAACAAAAAATAAAATCAGTGAACACGAAAGTTTGGACTTTTGGCCGATGGATTTAAAAATTTCCTAAAGTGTAGAACATTCAATTATACTAGCCGAAAGAGCCAAATAGCCTACATGTGTCTAAGCATAAAATAATACTTCGATTGCCATCAAATAAATTACCGAAAGTTGGGGTTTTAAGCGTCTGCTTTATTAATGGTTGAATATCGAATGACAAATTACAATTATGATGGTTGATCTTAAGTACTAGTTAGAGTAATGCAAAGAAGTAGAAAGTGATAAATCTAGATAACCATTAAATGAGTAAATTATCAAATTACATTAGTTTATAAAAAAATTATTTTTTTTCTTGGCAAAGAACACCACTATCCAATTCATTTGTAATTCTATGGTGTGGTTTTGGAGATATCGCCAGTTGAATTTTTTTATCAGAGGGAAAAAGGTTTGTCCACATAATTATAAATATCCAGCAAACTATAATAGTAACTCGATTTGAACAAGCAGTATATGAAATTAAAGATATTAAAATTTCTCATCTTACGCTTATTTGATTATTTTGATTCGATTGGATAAGTAGTCTTGTCACAATTAAGTAAACTGTCAAGAAATTTGGGTTTTTTTTTAATATTTTTAAAAAAAATTTTGGATAACAAATAAAATTATGAAAACGCAATACCTGCTCTGTTTTAAATTTTTTACTTAAAGCTTGTACTTTTACAAACAATATAATTTTTATTTTTCTGAGCTTTGTTGCTCAGCGTTTGCTATAAATATATTGCGAATTCAGACAACAGAAATTACATGTTTTTTTTTACTGAAAAAAGGCTGGAGCGTTGTGTACTTGGTACCTCGTATGACCATTACAAACAAAATTTAAAGTTTTACATTTCTCCATAAAATATATTTGGGAATAAAACAAACTTTTTGGAAATTCAGACTGGAACGCCTTAAAAAATTCTGAAATCAAAAATGCTGAAATTTCCCCTATTTGGTCGCCCCCTTTGTATCCGTCACTGAATAGGTAATAAACTGATTGTCGTCGTACGCCATAATTTTGTTTACACCTTTAGTCGATAAATTACGACCGACAGCAAGCAACTGGCAGCTGCGCAAATATAACTGTGAGCCGCACGGCGCAGGTTTCTAGCTTATAGTTAATGCCTGGAACGGAATGTGAAGCATAAAGTACGCATCTGAAGCACAGAGTGTAGCGTAACAAACAATGAAGCGCCACAAAGTAAAATGTGAACAGAATATGCACCTCTGATGCACATCAGGTTTATTGTAATTGGAAACACACACAATCATATTTTTCTCCACATTTTTGCAACCCAAGTGCTTTAAATTGTAAACCAATTAATTTTTTTACAAGTTCTATAAATAATTCACTGCATTCTTCCACTACTTTTTTGTTTTGACAATCAGTTGATATGCTTGAAGCGCGACAAAGTTGAAAAGTTTCAATTTTTCGCTTCATCTTCAGCGGCAGAAAAATTAGGTCGCCCCCGGATATAGAATGGACATTAGGGTGGCCCTTATATTTCAACTTTCAAAAAGTTTAGCTCCCAGACCCCTATCTTGTTCCAATTAATAAATAAACAATTTACTTTGCGAAATTTTCTATCAGCAACGATTTCTTCAATAAAGAACTTTCAACATAAAAAGATGATCCAGGTTACAAAAATTGAATTGAAAAACTTGAGAAGAAAGAGTTGTCGATGACGTTGCAGAAAAAATGTGAAACTCATTCTGGAATACAATAACAATTCCACAACGAAATTAAGCTGAGAAATAATTTGTTTCACAAATCGTTGCCGAAGACCGAAAAAATACCCAACTGCGAATACATGGGAGTGAATTTCGTTGAAATTTTGAATTTCAAATTTAGGTGGACACACGACAAAAGAGGATTTTCATTGAGAATCGAATTTCGTTTTTGACTGATTATAAGTTTGGAGAAGAAAAAGAACATTTGTGTACTATAATTATACGTGTTATCTCTGCGGCTTTGTGGTTGTTTTCCCATACAGTTATCGCTGCTAGTTATACATAACTAGAAGCAAGTGGCGAATAAAACGCAGCTATTGTTTCAAACGACTTCATCTTCAAATTAAAGATCTTCTTGAAACGAAATATTGTTCCAAAAATTATTTAAAACTTCAGTTTATTATTTATAGCCAAAAGTATGTGATAAAATATTTTTCATCTTAACTCCACCTATGCTGTTTTTCATTTTTACCACAGAAATATTGCAAGAGCAGCTGTTATGAAAACAAAATGCAAAATGTTAAAAATATATATGGGTAATTCCAGCAAGCTTTGACTAAAATTGTTTTAGACACAGCTTCGATTTCGATAATTTTTTGTAAGCCGGCAGAGAAAATTTTGCTACTTAAGAATATGAACTTTTTTTTATCATCTCTTATGGTTTACGTGCAGTGGTCACTCAAAATTTTCGAATATGCGCAAAAGAGTCATTTTCAAGGACTCATAACTTCCGTTGTATGAATGGCAATTTAACTATATGTAGCTCGTTGAAATTGTAGTGCAAAAGAGTTTAAGAAAACAAATAAAAAAAAATGTATTTCAGGAACAACATTTTTCAAGGGCATAAAATCCTTCAAAGATATGTGAATATATCTGGAAGTACCGTTTTCCCCTTTTTCTTTATTCTTTCTTTTTTTTTTCTTTTTTTTTCTTTTTCTTTATTTTAACTTTTTCTCATTAAACCTCAATAAAAACGTATGAAAAATTCAAAAACGTTAGGACTTTTTAATAATTTACCATTTTTCTTATAGTAAAACCATTATAAATATATCATATTTATATAACTCGTGGACGCTGAAGTCAATGGTGATGACTGTTTTTCATTTTATGGTGCTTGTGATATGTGCAATCAAATTAATAACACAGTCCAACAAATTTAGACTTTTTGGCTGCAAGAGAATAGCCACGCTATAATCTTGAAAGGACATAATGTATAGTCCATTTTTGTAAAATAAACTTATAGTCCAGTACGTCTCAGTTTTTTTTTACAGTGGGTCAAAATTTCGATTTTTTTGTAGAAAGGAGCTGAATACTATGTGCAAAAAGTCTTATAAATTGATGTCTGAGAAAAATCTTATTAGGGAAGTATTATAGTAGAATTTTAAAAGGGTCATTTGTGTAGAACATGTTAACCCTTTAGTTCCTCTTTTTATCGAACAACTTGACCCCGTTTTTGATGAAAACCTGCAAAGTCCTTTCAAAGGGACATTTAAGGATTAAAATATTCCACAAAAATATTTGGCAGAAAATTTCACTAGGGGTCACCAAAGACATAAAAGTCATATATATAGTGACTGCAATTTTGAATCGATAGTTTATCGTTCTCTTTCAGGTTTTGCCATTTTCTCTCGTATTTGTCTTCCATAGTCTTCTTAATCCTTTTGTCCTTTCAAGCGGGTGCAAATTGCCTTTCTGGATCAGTCTAACAGCAGTCGAATGTAGGCATCGGATTTCTTCAAGTATTTAACTTTATGACACTCCTTGATACCTAAGAACAACAATTGTTTATACTTTGCAGTTGTTTTTGGCACTTTTTCAAAAATTCTTCTTTTCGCCAAACAAGTGCAATAAAAAATAGTACATTCCGCTTAAATATATTCTTAAAGTATAAACAAGGGAATCTCCTTTACAAGGGAAGGGAAATTTGGGCAAAGTTAGGAAATATTACCGAAATTGCAGCAGTATTGCAAGTGGTGCGGTTTTTGTGACCGTGGCTGCTGTGGAGTAGTGGTTAGTGTGCTGGGTGCCCGGGAAAACAAAAAAAATTTCTACACGACACCACTTCTTGGCTGGCTCCTCCAAAAGTGAAGATTGCATAAGAAAAGTAGTAACTAAAAGTTTATTACTTTTTCACATTTTTCATATGTTTCTATTTTTGTTGCAAATATTAAACAAAAATTAACAATTGAAAATTCAATTATTTCGTGTAATCGACTTTTCCGAACACCAAATTATTGGCTACGAAAATCGGTTCAAGTTCACTTAACATAACATTGCTATTACATAACAAGTTATTAACAACTATCTAATGATTTGTATATTATATTAAATTACATAATATGGTTGCTAATGGCGTTCGAAATAATACCAGATCAAAATGATTGAAAAGCTTATACAAACTGAAGAGGTTGAAATGAAAAAATATCAACAATTTTGGCTAGTGCTGCAGAATCATTATGTCAATCTCACACAGAAGCGAAATGACCAGCTGAACGAAATACAAGTCACTCAAAAACGTATGTATAATTATAGCGTTTTCTATTCTCGAAAAAATCTATATCAAAAGAATATACAGGTTTTGAGATTCTGAGGTAACTATATTCGCAAAATGTTTCCTTCATTTGAGCGAAAAATGGTTAGTCGATATTTAAGCTCACAGATGTTTTAAGTTCCTAACATAGAAACTTGCAAGAAAGCAAATTTGTATTTAACGCTACTATTAATTACAAAAACTATACTACTCAAGCAATATGTTAAAAGCTTGGAAAATGCAGCTAACTTCTCTATGAGCTTGACCATCGATAAAAATAATAAAGGCAATATTTTGAAATTTGTAGGCACAGTATGTAACAAAATTGGGCAAATAAAGGGGCATTTTTGGGACATAAAAAACAGCCAAAAATAGCGTCAAATTTAAAAGTATCCTCATAGTTAAATTTCTACATATCCGGATGAACAAAAGTGGAACCAATTTTTAAAATCAGATAATATCTTCGGGTTCAAAAAGAGTCTTGAAAGTACCGAAGTTTCGAAAATTAATTATTATTTTTCAAAATTTTTTGGCTTAAAATATTTTCGAATTCCAGAGCTCAGTTATTGCTCCTTGTAAGTACAAACATAATGCAAAAAGAATTTTTGAAATCGGATAACGTTTATTAGTTTTCAGAAATTCAGCATAAATTGTATGAAAAGAATAAATTATGGTCGAAACTTCCAAAAATTTTTGGTTTAAGTCCTGCAGGTATCTTCATACCTTCTGAAATTCACAATTACAAATTTTCAGCACAATCTGTATGGGGTTAGAAATCCGTATGAGGTTATAAATCTCTATGGGACAGGGAAAAATTATTTTATACTTTTTAGTCCGTTTTAAAAACATGGTATAAGTTGAAGCCACATTTCATATTTATACACCTACTATGTAATTAGAATGGCTGTCAAACTATAAATATTTTAAATAGAGTGATATAGTGCCTGTCAAACTTTCATATCAGTCTGAAAGTATGCTGTACTATAATTATGTATTTATATGTAAATAAATAAACGATAATATTTTATATTTTATTTATATATATTTTAGATATTTCATATTGCATTGTCATCCAGTTCTGAACAATGTTTAAAGTTGCAAGTCTCTAGCTCATTGGGAAGTTAGTTTAAAATCGATTTTAAAATACCACCGAACCTACTGGCAGACAGACAGACAGACACCTTTGAAAGCGAGTTGGTGTAAACGTAGTAATAAAATGGCGTCCGCTTTGCTAATCAGAAGCAATCAGCGACGCGTTTCCAATACACTTTGATTCACTCAATATTTCGTAAAGGATTGTCATAAAATTTTGTATTTAATTGCCGTGAGTTATCAAGCTTTTCTTGTTGACTGTGTGTTCGACTTAGAAAATTTAAGAAAAACACGGTTTTAATATTCAATAAATTTATAATTAATAATAAGCAAGTAGTTTGATCGCAATGACAGTCGAAATGCAACAGAACAGAATTGATTTATAAAAAATGTAAGATCATTGCAAATTTCATTAACATTACAAAAACCGAAGGAAACAATAACAAATATGATGATCAATTATGTACATGTATCAAATTATAGCACGCTAGTGTATATGTAAGCGAGTGAGGGCTTCTTCACACTTTACATTTATGGGTGCTATTGATGCTGCTCCAAACAATTGCTTTGGACATTTGCCGAGCTTAGTTGAAGTTTATTTTAAGTTAATTTCAATAAGTTTCTACAATACATACCAGTTTTTGAACTAAGTCAACTTTTCTATAAAATTTAACTACTTACTTTAACTGCAAAACGCATTTTTGTAGTAAAAATTTCATTAATTTTTGTTTGCCTTCCCTTCACTTTTTTTTGTAAAAATTAAGTCTGTTCACGTACAAAAAATTGTTAATAATTTTTACTGATAAAGTGTTCACGTTGTTGTTGTTGTTGAAGTGGTGGTTCGGTTCATGAACCCAATTAGCGCTGACGCACCATTTGGTTGCCTAATCCTAAGTTATTTTACTATGTGTTTAAACGACTTAGTTATATACCGGTTACAACCATTTAATTTGGTTTGGGAATTTGAGTATATCGTTGATTTTGGTTTTGGATAGCTCACTAGGGTTGTTAAAGAGTAGTGTTCACGTACTCGAAAAACATGCTAAGAGAGAGGAGAGAAAAAAATTAATTGAAAGTTCTTGCGAGTACAATTTTTACTTGCAAATATTTTCAGCTACCGAGAAAAAAACAATCTATCAAGGAATTTTTCCGTTCGGGGGCCGTTTACATATTACGTAATGCGATTTTTGGCCAAGTTTGATACCTTTTTGGCCAAGTTTGATAGATATCGAAGAAAATAAGCCAGATTTAAAAAAATCTAATTTTACTGATTCTGTGGCCACGGAAAAAGAAATCGATGAAAAACATCTGGTTTTTTTTCATGTATGTAAAGCTGTAACTTTTTTAGCAATCAGAAGAAAATCGACCGAAAAATAACAAAGTTATGAGAGGTTGATTGATTTTAATCGCTTGCTTTGTAAGAGATCTTGAGCTGTCAACAGAAAAGCAGAGTGATCATCATTATAGAAGAAAAAACTGGCCAGAAAGAAACATTAAATACGTGCCCTTTTCTCAAGAAATAAAATATAATTCTTCCAGCATGGTACATTACACCTCGACTCCAAGAGCAATAATTCATTGTATGAAATTAAAAATTTGTTGTTGTTTTCCATATAAAATGAAAAAACAACAAACAATATTTTTGTATACGGGAAACAACAAAAAATTTTTAATTTCATGCAATGAATTATTGCTCTTGTGGACGGGGGGTTAAACTTGGTATCATTGAAAATTTTGTGAAGGCCTTAAACAAGGCATGCCAAGTATTCTCCTATTTGAGAACCCTTTCCTTGCAGCTTTCTACAGTAAAAATCAAGGAAGGCGTCTTCGATGGTCTACACATAAAAAAATAACGGTTTTATTAACGAAATCCAAAGTGCCGTAACTACAAGTACATGAAATTGATAAGCAAATAGACGTATTTACACACTTAAATGAAAAAAAAACAAGATATTTGAGTCTTTTTAAGTAACTAAGTGATGCTAAAGATACTAAACCTTCGCAATTACATTCTTCTTAAATCTATAATATTTTCATTACAAAATGTTTTTTGCTCCTCCTATAAAAAATAAAATGTGTAGTCACCGCTTTTTGGGATTTTAGAATTTTAGATGACGATTTGCAAGTATGGTTGACTCTTTCAGGCGAATGTAATTAAATCTGTCGTAAAAAGAAAAGAAGCCTAACTCGACTTAAAAGTCGGCTGACAAGAAAATAAACTCGACCTGTCCTTTTTAATAGAGGGAAAATAAAGATAACATTAGGTTTTGTTTGCCATGTCGAATGGAATATTGAGTCGCATTTATTCCTAACATATTCTAATAGTTAATATGAAAACACCACAAAAAATGTAGAGAATGTATTGCAAGAGATTAAACTGAATAAATTGTCGAAAAAATTAATATAGTCAAAAACTCACATGCGCAACTTAGTGCACTCAATGCAAGTGAAACTTCTTCTGTAGGTTTGTGACTGGGAATATGTAAGTGCAATGACAGCAGACTGGGACAGATAATTGTATGTATGCACATGGCATTTAAAAATAAATTGTTTAAACAAAAGAAATGAGCCTAATTAATGTTAATTAAATTAGAAAACCTAAGTCCCATCGTAAGTGTAAATCAGTGGTCGGCATTTCCTTACTCAAACGAGCAGTACGCTCATCACACGCATTCTTACGCTCTTGCAATTAGTCGTTGTTCAGACAGCAACGAAGCAATAAGAGCAGTGGCTGTGCTGCTTTTTTTTCTTATGTTCACGGCGAGAAATTATATGTATGACTAAAAACTAACGCTAAAAAATAAGTTATGATTTCAAATGCCTTTGGTAACATGCAATGAATAGATTTAAATAAATGCATTGAAAGCATACCTTTTATTTAAGTTTTTTAAGTCTTTTATAAGTCATGTGACGGCTTTTAGGTTTATTTTTATACAGTGTATGACAATTACTCTGCGCTCACCAACACAATCTCACTTTCAATTTTGCCGACCACTGGAGTAAATCAAAATTTCTTAAGTCTCTTTCAGCCAATCGCATTCTTTTCTTGTTCTGCTACTGCATTGTGATAAATTTAAATTTTTGGCTTTGCACATGGCCGCATTCATAAAGATGCGTTATGTTTTCTTTTATATATATATTTCTTACATAAATTTTAGATATCGTCTAACTTTGATTTTTTTAAAGAAATTTTCAATAATTTCAATGTAATAAAAAAGGAGTATGTAAAATTTAAAACTTGCATTTTATTTATATAGTATAATGTTCTCAGAGCCCCTATATAATCGTTTGGGAAACAAGGCCTTGTCAAGTCCGCTTCCTTTCAGCTCCACCTGTGTTTTTCATTACTGCTTAAGTCAAGATGATTTTTTTCAAAGTTAATGGACCTAATTGGTCCATATGGTATTTATCAAAAGTGCTTAAGTCCAACGTAAAACTGGGTTATTTTGAATTTGGCTTACTTTATCATTGTTTTTTCTTCGCAAAATGTCTTCAAAACCTCTTTTCTATATACTTTTACTCATGGTAGAAGTATTTAGAGGTAGATGCATTTTTTCAAAAAATAGCTATTTTGAATTTTTGACAAGTAAGAGGAATATTTAGAGGTGCATTTTTTTAAATGGGTAGAAAAGAGTGAGTTAATAGTAGATTATTAATACTACTTTTATTACTTAGTACTAAATTATAAATTTTATTTATAATAAAAAGCGTGTAATGTTATTAAAATTAGTTTTCTTTATTAGGAAATACCTTGAACATGTTAAGAGTTAAAAAATAATATAAAAAGCAACAACTAATTCTCTTGTAAAAAAAGAATTTTTAAAACATAAAAAATCCACAACCAACATATCGAGCCCTAATCTTCAAACTAACGTAAGTGACATTTTTTCGAAAATCGTTTTTTTTTTTTTTCAAAAACAAAACTTTAGCACTAGCAGCATCATTTCACAAATTTATGAAGGCCTATTGCCGCTTACGTTAAATTGGCGATCTAGTACCTACCAGCATACAAAATAGTAGTAATTGCATACAATACATTAAGTAAATAATTTAATATTTCTAATTTTGTTCTCCTTCTTCACGTCTTCGACAATTATGCCAAACTAAAAAATCAAATTGGTTTATTAGAAATAATTTATTTAATTGTCTTACGTCAAACTTTTTTAGGAAAAGCATCTCCTTTTCGTTGAAATGCCCACAAATCGCTTTCACAATAGCCAAATCATCACAATTTTGATAAACGTTAACAAAGCTCTTTATTTTGTTTTTAGAAGCGCTCTAATTCATCTTAAACGACCCAACATGAAGTTCCATCAACTTCTGAAAATGATATTTGTAGAATATCATCCAATTTTATATTTTCATCTGGGTTGTCTGACTTTGACTATTGCTACTTGCAAACTGATGTATGGGCGATGATTGCGACAGTATAAAGCAGTTTTGAGGAACATCGTCGTCCGCATCAATTGAAGAAGCATCACCTGAGAATGCAGTGGTATCTAAACTTTCTGACGAAGGCTGCTCAACTGTTTTAACTGGAGTGGCAGTTACATCATATTCCAAGACAAGTTTGTTTCCAAACAGGCAATAGTCCATTGGTAAAATAATAGTTACTTTTCAGTAAAAATTACAATGATTCACAAGTATTTGCGAAGTTATTTACCTCAGCATTGTAAGCAATATTTGACGACTCGTTGTTTGCACACACAAAAGCCGCTTGTTCTGTAATACTTGGATTTTCAAAATTTGCACAAATTTGTTTTAGCGAAATGCAGCTGTGTTCTGATTGTGCTTCCGAAAAAAATGTGATCGAAAAGAAGACTGGCTAATGAAAGATTTTGAGCAAGTATGCATTGGAGAATGAACTTTTTCATTATGAATAAAGTGTTATGCGCGTATATTTCTTTGGAGCTATTTCCAATAAATTTACATTCACTCACTGAACAATCGTATTTTACACACGGACGCAAATTGTACAACTTTTCCTTTTTGATTCGATGGCGCCAAGAAAAATGCATTTCAAAAGAATTATAATTTGAAATTTTTTTTTGCATTTGGAATACAAGCACTGAAATTTAATTATTTGCGCATATAAATGCAAATGATAATTTTTCAATATCACAAATATTTTTTCACAAATACACTTATACATTTTGTCCAAATTAATAATAAATTATTTAATTTAAATGAATAAATACAAAAACGCACGCGTGGAAAAAGACGCGTGCAAAAAAATTCGTCCACACGAAGAGAGCACAGTTAAAAACTGAGCGTGGCACGCTCAGTATTTAGGAAATTAAACCTTTTCTGACGTATTTGAGTTGAAAATTCAATTAGTATATTTCAATTTTGCACCACTTTTCGTCTTTAATTAGTTAATGTCTGCTTTTTTGTATAAAATAAGCGAAAAATATTAATTTTTAGGCAACAACTGAAAATTCAGCAAAAATTTACTATAATTTTGACAGTAATTCTCAACAAATAATTTAGAGTGTACATATTTAATCTAGAATTTTTAAGCACAACACCCGTATTTTCTTTTTTCCTGATTCGCACTTTGAAAAAAATAATAACATCGAACAACCACAAGTGCTAAAAAGCGTTAAAAGTAGAGAGTAGCTCTACTCGCAGTGTTTCAGCTGCGTTGATCGTATTTAAGATCTAAAGCCTGAGGCCAAATTGTGTTTTGCTACGAATGAATACATGCGATTCTACTTTAAACGTCAAAGCAAAGCAGCCGCAAAGCTTAATTGCTTTTAGGTAAAATGTTTTGCCAATTGTCAAAGTTCCTCTTACTTGTCAAAATGCATCTACCTTCTTAATTCACGCAGCTTTATTGCTACCGAAATTTTGTTGAGATTGATTTTGCACTGTTTTCTTTTTAATGTAAACGAAATTACGTTTCTTTATGTCGCACTAAGTACTTGCAAACACGATTTGTTTTTTACGTTCTTTTAATTATAGTAGTAGATTGGAATATATTTATATTGTTTATGTTTTGCATTGGTTATTATTGTATCTAGTCATCTCTTTCTCACTCATTGCAGATCTGTCATTTATATTCTATTGTGAAAACAAATGTTCTTCTTTGTGCAGAAATGACACACACACGTATTCTAATAAGTAAAAATTGTTTTCAGTAAATTAATGTTAAATATACCAAACCAATTTGAGGGATTTTCAACATTTTTCATTTCTACATATCTCTTTTGTTTTTCACTTCGATATGTAATAACCCCAAATGGAAACATTGTGGTTGTGGAATTGGATTTTCTTTTAGTTTCCGTCCCTGTTCTTCTTATTTTAATGGCTTCCGTCTCATATTTTCTTCTTTTTTCTAATACCTTCCGTCCCCACTTTCTGTTTCCTGCTCAGTTAAACCCTCAACTGCCGCCAAAGAAGTTTCACTTCAAAAACGTGCGTTTATCGCTTATAACTTTGTTATTTTTCGGCCTCTTTTTCCCTGGTTGGTCTTATTTTTTTCCATAAAAATTTCAGCTTTACATAGATAAAGAGAAATCAAACGTTTGTCATAGTGTTTAATTATTTTTGCGTGACCACAGAATCAGCCGTAATTGAAATTTGATTTTTTTTAAATCTTTTTTAAATCATCAATACCAATTAAATCTGATTAGAAATATTTGTTTATCACTTCAGTACCTTTCACCAAGAAGTGTAAAGAGTGGCATATGAGTGACATCTTCAACGAATAATAATAAAAGAAATATTGGTATATAAATCGGCTCTGCGAAATAAGCCCCCAAAACAAATAATGAAATAAAGCCTAAGTTTTAAAAATGAGAGAAAACCCCACCGAAATATGAAAATAAAACCCCAAAAATAAATGAGGCCCCAGAAATGGGACTTTATTTCATAACGAAATAAAACCCCATTTTTGCAAATAAAGTCCCAACGGAAGGAAATAAATCCCCAAAAATAAATGAGTTTAACGCATAAGAAAATATTTGAACAGTTTTTATTGTTTTAAATATACACCGATGAGTGTCCTGCACAATACATCTGCAATAAGAACATTTAGGGGATTTCTGCAAACGCGCAAACACCTAGAAAACTGTGCAAATTAGTCAAGTTCATATCATTTGCGCAATTTGCAGTTTGCGTGGTGTTTGCACGTTTACAGGAATTCCCTAAATTATAATTTTGTAATCCCTTATCAATGGCATATGCCTGCAATTTTAAATTGCGCTCGTCACATATTTTTAAGTGTTTACAAGGTGGGTGTTGAAAGAACTCTAGGCAGATATTAGGGATTTTAAAATTTGAGAGAATAATAGTAAAAATTCGAAAATAGGATTTTTTCAGATGGTGTGTGGGCTATACAAAATTCGGACCCGTCCGAACTTTACATTTCCACTCGGACAGCGTAGATGTGGTGTTTCACATTAGTTAATTTCAGCACAAAACAAACGTTACACTTTTTACTGGAACTTTGCTTTGGTGCTGGTATGGACTGATATGAAACGTCCCATCTAAAAAAGTACTATATAACTGCATAGAAATTATTATTTACAGAATTGTCCATTATTAAGCAAAAATCCATGAAAATCGATACTGATCTTCAAAAGTCTGAGATCGTTACCAGGGAGATGGATAATGATATAAAAATATATTTGAAGAAGGTAGCAAGATTAAACGAGAAGACTTTTAAAAAGCACGTTAAGCACGAAACTGAAGAAAGTGAGTGCGAGGAGGAGCACTCTCAGTTACTGGTAATGTTGAAGGTAACCTTTTTAATTCTTATAACATTTTTTTTAAAATTACAATGAGACAAAATTATTAGGAAAACGAAATGGGAGTACTTAATCTTGAGGGGGACATTAATGATCTTCAAATTGAAATCGAGAATTACAAAGATCTGGTATTAGACAAACACAGAGAATCGCTTACATGGGAAACGAAATGTAAACTTGTTATTGAAACATTACGCTGGCGTAAGAAAGAGCAAGCGTTGAATAGCGAAATCGGCATTATGAAAAATGATATACAACGCTTGAGATTGCGTTATACTCAATTAACTCGGCACCAAGAGAAATTGAGTAAAGATATGGTACACTGTATAATGCATCGTGAAACAATGCTTTCCGTGGCAGCTTTTAAATCGCGGGCCGAAACGTTGAGTTCAAAAGTCGCCATATCTACGCATCAAAAGGTTAAAGAAATACGCAATAAATTAAAGCAAATCCAAAACGAAATTAGTTCTCTAACGGATGAGCAGTTGGTTGATGCAATACGTGAAAACGACCGTTTACAAAACGACATCGAAAAGATTTGTAGCGAAACCAGTCGGGAAAATTCAAACGATAAACTCATACGCGATAAAATTGATGAGGGCATCATAATGAAACATTTCAATCTAGAAAATATTGTACGCAAGCAAAATCGTGCGAAATCATATCGTAAGCTATGTAACAGTGCATTTCCGGTCAAGACACCCCGATCTGCCATCACTTTACAATCACTTATGCAAAAACAAACCGATATCAATGAACAATTATCCACTATTATTCTAACGTTGACCACCGATTGGCCGGAAAAGAAAATTTGTTTCATAAAAATTTCACAAATTTTGAATTCGTAACTGAGATTGTGTATCACTGGCATACATATAATTTTTGCCCAATGTATATATAAAATATATATGAATATGAATGTATCTTTCTATTAAAACAGAGATATGGCCTCCAAGATACCCAAGTATTACCAAGTGTTACGTTCGCTTTCGATAGCGACTTGCTAGTTTACGACCTTTAGCTCCTAAGGGACTAGGACTTTTTCTTCTATATGACATAAAACTTCTATCTTTCACTTCGATCAATGTCAGTTGTATATATTCCATCAGTGGTTGTGAACCCTGTGAAGGAACCCCTCCATTGAGTTCGATTAGTGTTCCCTGCACTAATCATCTCCACCACCATCTGCTCCGTCGTCTCGCGACCATCCTAAATATAATTAAAAATTAATTACTGAATTGTTGAATTTCCCTAAAATACCAATCTGGTATTATTTGAATTGTAAATTTCCTTTGAAATACCACTCTAGTATTTATCTATTACAATGTAATATCTATGTATATATTCCCTTTATATACAAATATATTGTAATAGATTCTTTCAATCCATGGGATTATACCAGTTGCCAGACTGTAAAAAATCCCATTGCTTGGGAAAATCTACATTAGCCTTTGAGTAACATCTGCTCACTAGTGTTGTTTCGATACTCACATAGTATCGATACTTTTGCTCATTAAATGTATCAAATAAAAGTATCGATGCTACCGAAAATATCCAAAAAAAAGTATCGAATATGTACTTGCATTGAATACTCGTTTAAAGAGACAAATTACTCTTTTTTAAGTGGTTGTCAAGGAAAACATTCAGGCCAGAACGGCCCATTGTGATACAACATGGTTGAGCCTGCAGTTTACACTACACAACACGAGTTTTTCGCCAATAAATCATGGTTTTGAGATATTTCCACTGGAAGCACGTGAATCATATAGAAATGACGTTAATTTAATTTAGCAAATCACTAGAAAATTTATAATAGAAGGAAAACTAATCAACAGATTAAGGCTTGTTAAAAATATTTTATTTTACTGAAAAGGTTTCAATAAATATTATGTTCTACATGCATGGCCGGAAATATCTTCCAGAACTTCAAAACTGTACTGCAATATGGTCATACATTGAAATATTGCAATATGGACTGAAATATTTTGAATAATTCTGCAGTAGCATTTTGAAATATAATATAAATTGCTGTAAAATATTGTAAAATTATCTACAATTTTAAATATTGTATAGCAATATTTCAGTTTTTTAAATAAATATTTTCCAAAAGTATCGAGTATACTATACTGACCCTTTTTTCCGATACCAAGTAAAATACTTAAGTTATAGCATCCAGTAAAAAAAGTACTTGAATCGAATGAAAAGTATCGAGTTTTTACTTGTATCGAATCATCGCTACTGCTCACAACCAATCACAATTCTCAATAAAATCACGCTCCGTGAAATGTTATAAAATTTTAACCTGAAAAAATCCTCGTGCGTTATTATTTAAAATACTACTTTTCAGCCCGAACATTTTCAAATCACGATGATTTGAACAAGTGGTTTTTTGGGCCCTAAGCCTCTCTTACAAAAAGTGGTCGTTAAATAATTTTAATAGAGATAAGAGCCGTTGAGAACATTGGTTTTATAGAAGTTCTGTACAAAATAGAGTACTTAAGACATTTATTTTCCACTGGACAAGCAGCATTATAAGAAAAAGTTGTTCTTAGGCTTACACCATTTTTGCAAGAAACTGAATAAGGTTAAAGAAAAGGGCAAATACAGAGGTGGGTTCTACCCAAAATTCAAATTTTATTTTTTACTCAGTTCATTCATAAATATTACATTTTATTTGATTTAACAAAGAAAATAGAATTTATTTTTTAGAAAATCATGATGAATTTTAGTGGTTTACTGATATAAATATTTTCCCTATTCCTTTTCTGTTAGATACCCTAAGTTCAAATATCGGTATATGGTATACCTATTTTTACGAACATCCGTCAATATGAAGTGTTTCAGTAAAACTAAGTTTGTAATTTTGTCCGTAAATCTAGTTTTGAAAAGGAAAAATTACTCCTGGTTACTTATTAATAAGAAATATTCATATTTTATAAATTTAAATGGAAACTGTCTCGTTGTGCTTTTACACTAGACGAACGAAAGAGCGACAAAAATCGTAAATAGTTTATATACAATGCAGTCAAGGTAAATTTATATAAAGTTTAGCGACAGATATACGCTTATTTCTGCCAAAACAGCTGATTATGAAAATTGGTTTTTTAGTTAGCAGCGCCGCACAAAAAAATTTAATTTTTCGAGTTGTTTTTTTTTCAAAAATGTAACGATGTAGTTTTTAGGTTAAATATCTAATAATTAAGAATATACATTTTTTTTATTAACATAGTTGTTGTAAAAGCAGTTTAAATATGCGTGACTCTGATGTTACAAAAATTGACTAAAAATACCCTAAAATGAAATTATCTCCCACAAAACATTTTACATTTTTTCAGTCTGGATTTTTAAACATTTGGTAAGATTGTTATTCCTATATTTATCCGAAGTAAACTTATTTCTAATTGTAACACTAATTATAAAAATACAATTTACAGGCCTGTTCTAACATCCGAAGCGGAATTGCTTCGGAAAAGGAATCGAAATCCGATTCGGATTCAAGAAGGTGTTCTGCACTCAGAAGGGAATTGAACATTTCGAACTGAAATCGAATCCGATTTGAACTTATGTTCAAGGGGTATGTTTAGTGATTTTTGACATTACAATTGTTTTGAAGTTTAATTAAATAAAAAATTTAGCAAGAATATAAAATAAAACCAATAAAAAAAAGTTGCTTTTAAAAATGTAAGTAAACAAAATTTATTTTGTAAAATATTTGTAAATTTTGAAATATAAATAATTAGGGGAAAACATAAAAATGTAGCTCAAAATACAATATTGTTGGAGTTTATGGAGCGACACACAGACGAGGTAAAAGGTTTCACCAAGGAAGATCGTGTGAAGATTGAGAGTGAGTGGAAGCAGCTGGCTCAATCGTTAAACAGCGAGGGACCCCCAACCAAAGACGTCAATGGATGGAAAAAGGTAGTTCACATGGGATTGTAAAACATTTTTTTATAGACCTGGGCCGACTGGAAATGTGAGGTACAGAAGAAACTGGCCCACAACAAAAATTGAAGCCACAGCTACAGGTGGTGGAGCATTCACCAAATATAATTTGTCGAATGCGGAGGAAACCCTCGCCAGAATTTCTGAGTTGTACAGTGTTGTGCAGGGGATAGCGAACACAACATCTTTCGGACTAGGTAAGGAAGTGAGTGAAGACATTACAACTGCCATGAGCAAGGACGATGATGATATCTCAAGCACGTCATCAAGACGTGTACGGGAAAGCAGTGTCCTATTGACCCCTAGAAAGCAGGAAAAGAGAACCTTCACTGCAGGCAAGAGTTTATAATTTTTTATTTATTTTGTTTGCAGACTCTACTTTTCGTGAAAATCTTTCTGAAAAGTTGACGGAGCCGGTGGAATCCGAAAAGGAAAATCAGAGCAGTCTGAAGCGGGTGTATCGTTCAATTCAGAAAGTGAAGTATACTAAAATTAGTGTTACAGTTGCCCTCTTCAAAAAAACGGAGCTGGTGGGACAGATTTTAGATTTTCCACTGATCCGAAACAAAAAAAAAGGGGTTACAATTGGTAGGAATGTAGTTATCGCAGGAACTAAAACGAAAAAAAAAAAAAAATTGGACAAAATGGCGCATTGCTGGAATTTACTTTACGAAAACAGACCGTTTTTTCACTACTTTTTGTATGTAAAAAGTAAGAAGTATTCAACATATTTCAACATATTCAAAGTATTTTTTTGTTCCTGCGATAAGCACTGGTTTTCTAAATAATATGGTAAAATTTGAGACGAATCGGTCCAGTAGTTTTTGTTTTTTGTATCCCACCGTGCAGAAAAATATAGTTTCGAGATAAATGAGTTTAAACTTCAGTCGGCCCTTTTACCTGCTTCTGCGCTCATCTGCTAAATAGGCTGTAGAAGTCGAAATACTGGAAATATTGATAAGAAAACTTTTAAAAGCCAATACTTTTGAAATATAAAAAAATCAGTTTTTTTGAAAAATCTAGACCAGAAGGTGGCCTTAAGCGAGCATCATCGACAAATGTTGAAAACTCTTGTTGAAAAAAATCAACTGAAGGCACGACAGCTGGAAATCGAGGAGATACATACGTTTAAAAATTTACCAAAAAAAATCTTAATTTCCGCCTCGTCTTCATTCATGGTAGTTGTAACTTCTACATTGACTTCATCAATCAATCAAAGTCCAAAAGATGTTGTATTGCTATCCTCCTAAATTTACTTGTGCATTATTTTTTGTTATATATTGAATTGTTTTTGTAATTAATAGATCCTAGTTCTTTAATGTTAGTAAATGAAACCAACAAATATTTAATTGAAAAACGCAATTTTATTTTTTTTACTGATGCTTAAATAGAAGCAGCAATTTCATTTCTTATTCTCTATCCTTCATTTTGCAAGGACGTTGTATCAGAAGATGTGAGATTTTCGTCATTAGGTAGGTCGTCGACTTTAGTATTTGCGAAATCATCTAATGTAGCGATGTGCACTTCGACACATATGAGTAACAAACACACATGTGTCGATGCTGTGCCCGTAAGGGCTAGACGCTGTAAGGGTAACGCTGTGTTGAGGGGAAGATAAACTACCCTGCAGTGAAAAGTTCTAGTTCCGAACTAGCGAATTCAATAGTTCTTAAGGGACAGTGACTGGTTCCACATCTATCTACTTTGCTTTGCTACAACTGGCGAATTTAACATGGCGTTGTCATAGGAGGTATCGATTGGTTACCTTATGCATTACCTGAGGACTAGTGATTTCGCTTGTCCTTCAATAACTAGTTCTTGCACTTAATATCTGTTTTTTTCACTAGTTCCTGAATAACTAGTTTCAGCACTTGTTCATAAATATCTTAACCCCTACATTTTACACATATAGATAATAAATAAAATGCGAATTTATTGTATGGCGATTTTTTTTTAATAAAAATTAACAAAAAATCCCTGGCATTACTGAAGTTCTATACGAAAGAGTCATGACTTGAACCAGGGTGGCACGCATCGATGGCTTGAATCGCCATATTGTAATCGCAAAGCTGTAAAATTATAATATAATATTGGAGTAAAAGGTAAAAACATAACTTAGTAATCATAGCATTAAAGCTGAAATACCATTTTCGATTAAAAAATGAAAAACCATCTTCTTTTGGCTTAATGACCTTCACATGTGTGCCGTCAATGCACCCAATGATGCCGAGAATACGGAATTTTTCATAAAAGTACCTATTCGATTTTCGGCGCTCTTCATCTGGCATTTGGGCACGTTCCAACGTGTTTAATATTTATGCTATCACTTTTGAAACAGTGCTCCTGCCTAAAGCTACGTTTTAATCTTTTCCCACCGAACGCTGGTAGCCTCATTCTGCAAGAAATCGTAATGTTGCTGCCAGTTGAAGAGTCGGTGGGATTGAAGAACCTGTCATAAAGGACACCTCATTTTTCAACTCATTGAACACGAGATTGAACGCTGGTTTACTAAGCCGATACTGTGCAACAAAACTTTGGAAACATTTTTTAATCACTGATTAAACTTAAAAATACCTCTTACGCTAAATTTGGCATTTCCAAAGGATTGCTGTAATTTCGCAGAATCCTCCGCTCAATTTTTTCTTCTCCATTCTTCCGTTTCCAAACAGAAACGGATTTCAGAACAGGGCTGTTAGTCTAGCTTTGAAAGCTTATATCCTGTCGATTTCCGCGTTCTAACTAGTTTTATAATAAAGACTGGGATTTCTTCTTTCCATTGATAGAAAAAATGCTGCCCCTACCTGCCACCCCGATAATTACAGACACTTTTGTGAACTAAATTATTAAAAAAAAGTTATTTTTTATTGGCAACAAGAAGTTATAGTATACTTTTAAGACGAATTTTCTGTTATGATTAAAAATTAATTAATTGTTATTAAAAATTATTATTACAACAATAAATCAAAACAAAACAACGGATACTACCGTTTTGAAGATGTGAGAAGTGGAGAAAGATATTGAAATTGGTTGTGGTTTTTACATTTGTTGTATGTTAGATTTTCGATGTTTATGTTGCTTTTTAAACAAAAAAATCGTTTTATGCAAACACGTACATTAAATTCCAACCATGGAACTAAAATCTGAAAATTTTACTGTTTTTATTTCTTAATTATGAAAGGTTATGTTGAATTTTCTTTGAAACTGGTTTCATGAACTAAGAACATATTCACCCCTATTGCAGATCACGATAGAGATTGAATTTCTATTTCTATTGCCGTCTCTATTCCTACAATAAATGGTATTGCTAGTTCTGATAGAGATAATCCAGGACAAAAACCATTTCGAACGAATTTCGAAGTTAATACATAATAGCTGATGCCAGTAAATGACAAAAATATTTGTAAACAGAAATAAATAAAATAAAATAAAATAAAAGAGTTAAATTCAAAATATATAAAAAAAAAATTAAATAAAGTGGAATCTGTTGGTGGTGCAATTTTAGCAATTGAAAAGAAGCATCTGAAGTACTGAAGTGCTTTCACTTAAAGTGGAACGAAAATTTTTGAGGGGCTTCAGTAATCCTATGGAAATGGATGATAGTGAAATTTCATTAATATTTAAATTAGTGTTATCAAAAATTTAAGACTGAGTAGGCCCGCTTTCAATGGACATTTATTTTAATTTCAGCAAATTATAAATTTTATATTTTAAAAATGCAATATTTTTTATTTAAATTAATGTAATACTCACATTTTTAATTCTTTTAACCATTAAAACCCATTGACGGAAAAAGTTAATTTCTTTAATTCCGACAAGCAAAAAACTATAGAAAAATTGCCAGATTTTCTATTTCCGAACATAAAAAAATCACGTAAAGAACCTGCAATGACAACTATAGAGATTTCTCTATAGTTGCTATCTCTATCGTGATCTGCAGTAGGAGTAATTTATTAGTATTTGCTTCATTAACTACAAAAGAAATGACACGCCCACTGCTCCGATCATCATCAGAGCAAACATTTAAATTTACTAATTAAAGTTTCTCGTTATTTAATCTTTAAATATTGATTTATATCGAAATTATAGCATTTATACGAACCATCACTGTATGGAAGGTGCCCCGCCCCTTGATCCGATCACTCCTATTTTTGGAGCACATATTGGTGTTCATTGTGTAAACTTCTTTCTCAGATTTCATCTTTATATAATGTTTCGTGTTGAAGTTATAGTCTTTATTAAAACTAAAATAGTGGGATATGCCGCGCCCTCAAATTGAAAATTTTTTATGACTAATATATTTTTTACGTTTATTCAAATAAGAGCAACATTAGTTTAGTTTAAATTTTCAAAATTTTTTGAAGCATTAATCCGTTCTTTAAGAAATATCAATATTTAGCATTTTCTAAGTTTTAATAATATATTAAATTAAAAAAAATTAAATTTTGTTTTAATTTGTATTGCCTTGATATTCAATAAGATTAAAAAAAAAGGAATTATCTCCACTAAATCAAAGTTATAGAATTTTTTCAAAAATACCCACTTTTTGACTACTGTGCGCCGTGCGAAATTAAAAAGTGACCGTTACACTTCTTACAGCGCACGAAGACATCTGTTAAATGTTATTCAACAAAAGGGAACTCTTGCTCCCATTGGGTGCTGAAACAGCTTTTTGGCGGCATTTCAACTTCGCATCAAACTGCAATTGAAATTTTTCTTAATTTTCGTGGATAAACTAAACTTTCGAGAAACTCATTAGAGGATTTAACTTTGCAGCGGAATTCCAATGTAATTGAAATATTCAAAAACTAATTATTAAGAAAATGAAACTTCACAGGGCGAGTCCGATTGCACTTCTTTGGTTTTAAATTTTACCTTTGTGAAGTGTTGCCAGCTACTTCTATTTTAGAATCTATTTTAATCTATTTTAGAATAAAGTTTGTCCCCTTTTCCACACAGCAAGTTTTCTTGTCGGCAAGCCGAGTTTGTAGGCAAGAGAGGAAAAACGAGAGGAGACGAGTATAGACTTGCTCGTACCGGCAAGTTGTCTTTTGTGCTCTTCGTTCTTTGATATTTCTCTTTATTCTTATTTGTCATTTTAAGTTGGATGCGCATTGATTTTAATTTCTTATTGGAAAAAATAAACAGTTTTCATTTAAAATTTCACTTTTAATTTCATTTATTTTTATTCAGTAAGCTGATTTCGCTTTTCATTTATTTATTTTTATTTAATAAAATGTAAATAAAATGTTTTTCATAACACGAATGAAAGACAAAGTAAAAGCAGAATTGCCCAAGATATCTTGCTGTGTGGAAAAACGAGTAGCAAGTTCAGAAGAGAATGGAAAACTTGCCGTCTGGAAAAGTTGACTTTACATCGTACGATTTTTGATGGGGAACTGTTGATTTCCTGTCACAAGGTGACAAAAAAAAAACTAGACCAATGTAAACATTAACTTAATAAAAATTTTAAAGGACAAAAAATGCGAAATTTTTTCAGATCAGAATACAATTTATTATATGTATAATTTGTTTGATTATTATTAAATATATATTAGTAGCCGTAGCCTATTGGTTAGTGTATTAGACTGCTATGCAGAGGTGCCCCGGGTTCATATCTCGGTACGCTCAGAAAACAAAAATAGAAAATACAAATTTTTCTGTAGTGATCACCTCTTAGCTGGCAATGACAAACCTCCAAGAGTAAAAAATGCATATGAAAAGCTTTTCACTTCACCGTTCGGATTCGGGTCTTGGCCCTCCATTTGCTGTTGTGCCATTAAAGTAGTAGTAGTATAAAGAAGACAAATGTTCTCCAGTAGTAATGGTCGTTATTTCGTCATTGATGATTTAATCACTATGGCCAGGAAATCACTCATCACTACTGTGGCTAAAGAATTCCAAAAACGGCTCCCAGTGATTTCAGTTTTTATCAAGTTAGCAATTATCTTCATTTCGTTCCATTTCATATTAGATCTATAGTGAAGTTGTATTTTCTATCTCTACTGAAGTACTAGTTGGTGAGAAAGCGATGTAAAGAAGCAGTGACACAGTCACTATTTAAAATCACAGTAATTCAGGAATCACAATCACTTCTGTCACCGTTTTTGACAAATCACTGTTTTGCTCATCACTATTCTCCAGTTCTAAAAGATGATTTCCTTAATTGAAGGAAACTCTGATGTGGCCAAAAGGATGGGGGGTTTTGGGTCCAGTAAAAGTACCCAAAGAGAAACCTGGACTCAATTTGGTGTGGACCTGAATTCCCTAGGACCACCAACACAAGATGTAAAGAGTGGCACAAAGTAAACATATCTCTATTTGTTCCGCCGTAATGACTAATTTACTAATCACTATCCAGTTATTGTGATGTCTAAATATATACGATTTTAACATTGATGGTAATTTCTGTCTTTCAAACAATATATCCAGGTTTAGTTGGACTACAAACAGAAATTTAAAAAGAACATTTCGGCGAATAGAATACGACCTTTTACTTTATACAAAAGCAACGAAAAGGCATCTTTGCTGAGTTGAAAATATCCTATGAATCTAAAAACAAAAATTTATAAGTTTGCTCTAGCACTTTTATGCAAATAGAACTACTCACAAATTGTTGAGAAATTCTAATATTGCCTTTTGCAATATTATGGCCCTCCTCAAAAAACAAATCCACATTACTGATCATTATTTATTCGAATCGACACATTTTGGTTGAGTCTGCTGTTAAATTTTTGTACAGAATGCAGGGTAATATTATTTTTCCGTTTGAGGTAAAATATTTATCGCCTATTCATTTAAATACATTAAGCAGCAACAACATCCTATACACTGATACTAAGTTAATATATTATCACAGGCGTTACAATAGTGTACAACACTAATCAGTATATGCAAACAAACTAATGTGATATTTACACTACTTCTCATATCCCATGTACATAAGTAGTTCCCCATTTAGTTTGTAAGTCATATTGATAAGTTAGTGATAAGTTTTCGTATATAAGTTTTAGCCATACATGAGGTAATTTCCTTTTTCATCTATTTTGGGGAAAAACTATTTAAATGCTATCATAAATATGAATGTATAACTCTTAATTATTTATATAAATTGATTTTTTAACTCATCATTGTCCTAGATGAATACAAAAAATATGTATTTTAGGAAAACCTAAATTTTTTAAAAATCTTTATAACCAAGTCAAAAAAAAAAACAATTTTTTTACTTTACCTTATATGTAAAATGTAGTAAATGTTTTAATCATATTAATGTCTTATTCATCAATATCGCTCACTTTTATTGATTTACTCTAATATTTTCATTGTACGATTTTTCGTACATGACGTAACTTTTAAAGGGGTAGATAGAAATACACTTTAGAGGTAAGGAGACTCAATTTGTCAACCGCTCCAATAAATGTTAAAAAATTGCAAGCTGATCTAACACTTTTCAAAATGTGTTAAACAAGTTTTTGTTCACAAACATATTTTTAATTTATTATTTTCTTGTCATCTGTTTCACCCTGTGTTTTGAGCAGCTGATTAAAGCGTCGTTGTTTCTTCACGCTTGTAAAGTTGAAAGCGGTCTGGAAAAGATTCGGTTTGTTTACATCTGTTTTTATCAAAATTGAAATAATAAAACTAAACAAAAAGTAAAACTTAATTTACTAAATTTAAAAGAAAATGAGCGATGTTGCAGATAAAAGTAACGATACTAGTGTCGCAGCGACAGTGACCAAAGCAAAAAAGAAAATTCTGAGTCGCACTGAATATGAAACAATTTGCTGTTTTATCCATGATTATTCTGGTTTGGCTATTGACTGTGAAATTGAGATGGTGGAGCGACAATTCGTAAACATCGATCGTCTTACACTAAAAAGCATTTTACAAACAGAAAGAGGATTTCATTTACGTACTCAATTTTGGCGTTATGAAGGGAAAGGAAAGAAATACTTAAAAAGGTAAACAATCGAATATTTCAGAGGAAATGAGTCGTTGACAATGTTATTTGTATGGAATCTTGTATTTTTATAGCTTCGTGGAAGAATCAGCTGCAAGTAATGATCCAACTATTATTCTTAGAACTGCCGATGCAGAACGCATGAATCCCGTTGTATTGTGCCGCACAATTCTGCAAGAGGAATATCGTTATGAAAATAAATCACAATTGGCTCGTCTCATGAAATATCCCCATCTTATTGCCAATCCAAAACTGGCAGCAAATGTTACGCAATGTCTATGCAGTGACTCACAGGATGGACCATTAGTTGATTTACGACGACGTGTAGTGGGAGAGGAATATGAATTTAAGGTATTGTACATTATGAAAGATTACGCCCCATTACAAACTTGCAATATTTATAATTCCAAAATTTTATAAAATGATACACATATTTGAACAGTGTTATGTAATAATGGATGAAACCGCACGAAACTAATTTTGAGATATAATCGCTATTATTTGCGTACCTTCAAAGAAATGCCACATAACATTTTTAAAACGAAAAATACTTCAATCTTAAAAAAAAGAAACATTCGATTTATAATTTACAATCGAACTGCATTCGTAACTCAAAAATGTTTTTGGGGATTGATACATTAATTTAAAAACAATAACACCGTTCATTCTTAGCTCATACTCGTTCCTTTACTTATTTATATATATATATATTTTTTTTTTTTTTTGTAATCCAATAGTTAAAAGAAATGGCAAAAGCTTGTGGAATGTATTACTACGATGAGAATGATTTAAGACGTATGGGATACGATAAAACACCGGACATCAAAATGATTTTGCCTTTTTTATATAAAGGTGAAGTAGTCAATTGGATAGAAAGTAAAGCTACCTTTGGCGATGTTAGAACACATAAAGGGTATATTCAACAGCAACTGAATAGCTATAGTAATCGGTAACTTTTACTTTTAAATACAAACAAATTAGAGTGGTTCTTATTTAGAATTCAATCGATATTTTCGACCGGATGCCGAATGAATTGAATTTGATGGCGGTAATCTCACTCATTGAACAATTTTAGAACTTTGAGGAAAAAATAACATCTAATTTTTATTCTCTTTTTTGAGTTTTTTAAAACATATTTTCTATACAGTACCTTCGACTTCCTTAATAGTTGTGTACATACTTGACAATAAGGACAACTCTAAAAATTAAATGCTAATTAAATAAAATTAAAAATTTATTAATCCTTTTTAGTTTTGGTGCCGGCATTGTAATTTATTGGTTCGGCTACCACGAAGAAACTCCGCGCTTAACAGAAAATAACGTCGGTATTATCGTGCTCGATGATTTTCCTGATACTAAACATATGAAATTTATCAACTTAACGGACAGTGATGAGATGAAGTCGCCCAATGATGATATTAATTTTGATGAACCTTGCATGGCAGAAACATCATGATAAGAACACATAATAGCTACTAGTATCTAAATTTAAAACCAGTTGTCTCTGAAGTTATTTTTTTTAAACGAATTTAAATGTTAATTTATTTGATTTAGTTTATCGTGTTTTATTATACGGAAAAATCAGATTTAACTAATTTTTGATGTTGAGTTTCGTCACTAAAATCATTGTACCGAAAACTAATATATTGGAGAAAGCTGCTTAACCTGAAAACTTCAACCGAATCGAACTTGGTCCTCCGCCAAATGTATAGGGCTTAAATATCAATATCGCAGGCAAAAAAACTAGAGGGTACTTTTTTTTATGTGATAATGATTATCACTGTGCTTTTATGCGTTGAAACCAAATCTGGCTACATAATTTCATAGCATACTCAGTTTTCGAGATAATCGGGAGGAAATACCGTTTTTGGAAATCTATATATTAACATAGTGCATTATTAATTCTCGCATTTAAAAATTGGTAACTATTTCTTTCATATTTTTCACTTTACATCAATCCGAACTTTAACAATTAGACATTTTTTATTTAATACCAACAATCAAAAAGTTTAATTGAAAGTGATATTGAAACATTATTTGTTCCCGCTTATTTATATGGTCAGTCTTGGGTTAAGCGCATAAAATTG
Organism: Toxonevra muliebris; assembly: GCA_963691655.1. Classification (NCBI taxonomy): domain Eukaryota; kingdom Metazoa; phylum Arthropoda; class Insecta; order Diptera; family Pallopteridae; genus Toxonevra; species Toxonevra muliebris. The sequence continues at coordinate 81,698,551 of OY829326.1, forward strand.
CATAGTAGGTCAATCCCATGTTTCATGAAAAATAAATACACCCTCGATTTGGTTTTTGCTTACGATGTTGGTATTTAAGCGACGTCCAATCGGTTCTTTTCGTTCCACAACAATAAGCATGGTTTCTGTCAAGAAATATTCGCTGAGAAATGGTGGAACATATTGAACAAGATCTGTTACTAATTTTACCTTCATTTGTAATGAGTTCTTTTGAGTTCTATGAATCAGTTATTACAATAGCAAATTTTATCAATGTTAGCAAAAAGTGGCATCATTCCCCACTGTAATGGAAAATGGTGTGGCAGAGCATGGTTGTGATTTATAGGTCTTAACGAACTCTCCAGTACAACTGACACCCGAAAGGGAGTAAAAAGCCTTTCATTCAATGTCATCGTTCTCGGTATTTAAAAAATTAACTTTTGGTGAGTTTTCGACGGTTTTAATTAGGGATATCGATCGTGAAACACTTCAGTATTTCCGAGATTCAAATGTTAATCCTGGGGATGTGGCCGTGTTTTTTTATGTACTATTTACTTTGTTTTGCAAATTTTCACTTTTTTTTCTTATATTTATAATAAATATATTTTACGCGCTCTGCATACAAACCCTTTAAAATTTTTTGGGTGCTTTCGGATTGATGTAAAGTGAAAAATATGAAAGAAATAGTTACCAAGTTGGAAAAAATATATAAAATTTTTGGAAGTTCTGGTATTCTTGGCAATTAAATGTTCGAATAGTTTACCGAAGAACTTACTACTGCACATATTTCATACCGACTGCAAAAATTTTTCTTTCCCGATGCCGAAAAACCTTATAAATACAGATTTTTTCATATTTTTCACTTTACATCAATCCGAAAGCACCCAAAAAATTTTAAAGGGTTTGTATGCACCCTAAAATACTTAAATTAAAAAAAAAATATTTGTTTAAAATTTATCTACTCTATTTGAATATGATATCCATTTAAATTCTTGGGCATTTTGAGTTGAAATTTCGTAAAACAAAGGAAATAATATATGTATCACAAAATATACCATAAACTTAGTTGATTTTTGAAAGGCCGCACCATGAACGAAATGAGTCAAACATAACAAAATAGAACACAAAATAGAAATGTGAATTCCAATAAGTTTGTGTGATTACATACGAATCCCGAAATCCCGGTATTTTTTATTTCCAAACTCGAGATTTTTGAGCCAAATTTTAGAGCAAACCGCGGTATCCCGAGATTGACATACCTTGTTTTCATGTATTCTACAAGTTATTCTCAAAATTAAATGTTCCTAGGGGTGTACACTAGAGTGAGCCACTTTTCAGGGAAATTTTTAGCCATCCTTTATACATGGATTTTTGATTTCAAGTTTTATTTAAATTACCAAAATTATTATACTGAAAAAATATAGCCAAATATTTTCCGAAAATGCGTGCTCGAATTTTGTATCAAATTTCTATATTATTTTAGGTTAATAATGTTTTTAACTAAGTGAATGAATATGAATGTTTACGTTTTTTGAAAGTTTAAAAATTTATCGGGTGAGTTAAATATACTTATTCATTTAATTTATTTACTAAGTTACATAAAAAAAAATTGTATTTGATTTTAACCCTCTTTTCACATATTTCTATTTTTTGTTATTTTTTCGAGACTTAAACTTTAGTAGCATATCCTGACCAAAAACTACCGTTGTTGGTCAGGATATGCTACTCTGCAAAAAGTAGCAGTTCATAAAGCTGGTAAAAATCAATGCATATATTTTAAGTTGATTTTCAAAAATTTTAACTATTAACTATTAAATATAAATCAGAAGTCAATTTTGGCTGCAAATTAACTATATTTTAAGATTGATATGAAATATTACTAAATATATTTATATATTACTAAATATACCATATTCACAACAACCCAAATTGAAATTAATGCGAAAACCTAAACTAGTGATTTTGTCAATAAACTTCAATGGTACCGATCCAATATATAGATGTAGAATGTCAGAAGAGAATATTTTGTCTTTTGAAACAGGCAGTACGAAAGATTTCTCAGCATTTAATGTTAATCCATTGTCACGAGCCCATTTATTAATAGACACTGCAAGTCATCATTTAGCCTAGAACTTGGAGCATCCACGAGACATAAGCGAAAGGACAAATATAGCTGAATATCATCAGCATACGAGTGGATATGAGCTTGCTAACCATAAAGACATCTATTAAACAATAGAGCTCCAAGAATTGATCTTGCGGAACACCAGACGATACAGATTTGTATTGGGAATACACATTACCTACTCTTACTCGTTGAAGATTACCTTCAAGGTAGCTCCTCATTAACTTTAATGAACTTGGACAGAAGCCGAAGTAATATTTTACTTTCCCACATAACAAGTAGTGTTTTAAGAGTCGAATGCCTTAGAAAACTCTAAGAGCCAGAGAAGAGTGTGATTACCTTTGTCAAAAGGCACGCGAATATCATCCATGATTCTCATCATGGCAGTATGATGAATTTTGCGGAACCCTGATTGGAGTGGTGATAACAGGTTGTTTTCTAATAAATGATTAGAAATTTTCAGCCATGAGTGCTTAACGAATTTTTGATAAAGAGGCCAAAATACGGATGGGTCGGAAATCATTGGCTGCCTGTGCAGACGGGGTCTTAGCAACTGGTAAAACCGTTGCTATTTTCCACATGTTTGAAAATGACGAACTGGTGAATCTGTGATTCATTATATGTGTCAGTGGATTTACAATAAGTCCGTTCCCGTAATTTACCGTGGGTTCACGAATTTACCCAAAACAGCCCAAAAGCAAAAAATTAGGTTCGTTCCCGTACTTTTTGGCTAAAGTCTGGTAAACTGAGAGTAAACGAAAAATGCTCTCTCTGATACACAAAAATGCACAAAAGTACAGGAACGCACAAAACCATTTTTCTTGCACGAAACAAAACGTCAAATTTTAACGACAGTTAAATTAAAAAAACAAAGTTTCTGTAATATTTAATAAAATAAAAATTATTAAATCTTACAAGAAAATAAATAAATAATGAAAAAGGTAAACATAAATTGTTCGCCTGTCTACTTTTGTAGAATCTTCTGGTTCACAATCACCATTTGCATTATTCAGAAATGGCAGAAGCTTCTACAGCCTCAGAAGTTGAACAAACAATTGCGTCATTAACTTGTGGAGAATGTACAATAGTTAAAAACTAACTAATATACTATTAATTAATTTTCAAATGTCTTTTAAACATTTTCCATTTTAAATAAAATCTTTATTTATTTATTAATTTCAAATTTTCAATATATTTTTACAAAAGCAAAACAGCTGATAAATACAAAACAGCTAGACGACCTCGATAGCCTATTGGATAGTGCACTAGACTTTCATCTGGGAGGTTCGGGTTCGATTCCCGTCTTCGTCTGGTGGTTAATTTTCATAACTTTCTTATATTCACTATCAATATGAAGTGTATGAGAATTATAAGACAGTGTACAAGTACACACATTGGTTGGTAATGGCAAAACCACCAAGCCGATAAGAAATTGCCACACCGCCGTTCGGAATCGGCGTTAAACTGTAGGTCCAACTATGTGGTATCACAATGGGCCGTTCAGGCCTAAGTGTGTCTCTCGACAGCCACTCCAACCTAACCAACCTAACCTACAAAACAGCTGATTGTTTGACACTTTTAACATTTTTACCCGAAGAAAAAGTGCTGGCTATTTCGTGCAAGAAGACATTTACTCTCTCATCTCTGCTCTCATTTGCAAGTTTTTTGAGTACGGGAACGCTTTCTAGGCTGTAAACGAAACACAAGCAAATGAGATTAAAAAACAAAAGCCAATGAAGTAAACAATTTAAAATTTAATTTGCTTGTGTTTCGTTTAGTTCACAAGAAGTTTCACTTCTGCCTTGTGTTCGTTAATACACAACCAATTTTTTTTTTTAAATTTGGGATGGTTTCATTTTGATATTTTTATTTAATTCATAAAAATCACAACCGTACAATATTTTTCCGCTAAAAACTAGTTGTCAAGTTTCTACTAGTTTTCTGTTCACGTACTTTTTCTGCTATTTATCTCTTTGCGAGAATATTTTTCTCAATCTTTCTTTTACTCTCTCGCTTCAAGTGTTTACTGGGAAAGTACGTGAACAGACCTAATATATTGAAAATTTTAAATTTATAAATAAATAAAGAACTTTTGAAAAAATAAGTCTTATTTAAAATGGAAAATGTTCAAAAAACATTTGAAAATGTATTAATTGTATTTTTGTTAATTTTTAACTACATTCTCTCTCCACAGAATACTTGTCAGCACTCCCGGAGCGTTGACAAGTCAGCTGTAGGCGCTTCCTCTCCGTATGACACACCATTACGTTTTTAACATTGCATGTCATTGGAAAAAAGCACTCCGTTTACGCTCCCTTTGGAGTGCTTCGAAAGTCCTTTCGCGAGATCTTTGCGTCAGCAGTTCGTTCGCTTTTTTCTTCTGCTGTGCTCTACAATATTTTTCTTCTTCTTTCGAAATGCTTCAAAAGACCTCTCACGAAATCTTTGCGTCAGCAGTTTTGCTATTTTAAATTACGATGATCTTGTCATACGGAGAGGAAGCGCCTACAGCTGACCAGCGTGGCCGTTATGAGACTAAAGTTGCATTTTGCAACCTTTTTGACTGCCTGGAGACTTTAACACGACTTTTCGAAAATACCCAAAATTTGAGACTTTTTTTAAAATCCTTGCAAATTTTGAGACTTTTTTGCAAAAAGTGTGATATTCACATGAAATTATACGAAAAATCCATTGCCTTTAACTTGAAAGCTCGCAACATTAATTACATACATACTTTTTAGTCGTTTTATAAGATTTTTTACAAACTTATTGCCATTTGCAAATTTGCCTCATTGACTTAGGGAAAACTGTTTGGCCAATTAAAAGTTCACAAATAATAGATACTGAAAAATGCTAGGGTTCAAATTTTTTTAAATCTGCTAGCAGACTCGAGAAATGCGATTTTTTAGAGTTTTTTTTTTCAAAATGGAACGGTAAGTGGTAGGGCTGAAATATTTTGGGAATCATCATAAAATAAACCGAGGTAAATTTTTGGAGGTGTACAACAACTTTTTTTCTTGAAGCACCTTAATGTATTAATTACTTGGGATAATTGATTTTTTTTTTACTTTCAATACATTTTTTTTATATGCAAACTGCTGTGAAATGAAATAAATGTTCCTTGGATGAGATGAGACTTTGTTACACTCAGTGACACTTTTTTAGCAACTTTTTGAAATTTATCAACGGCCACTCAACTGACTTATCAACACTCCGAAAGGCCTTTTGAAGTGTTTTTTCCCCCCGTTGGGAAATAACAAACTGTTATACAGACTAGTAACAATAAGAAAAACACAACAACAAATAAGTATATAGAACGGTAGTGGTAGTTTCTTTCAATAGGTCCGTTCCCGTAGTACAACGCGGGTGAACGCGTTCTCCCAGGCCAGAAAGCGTTCCCGTACTCAAAAACTTGCAAATGGGAACAGAGATGAGAGAGTAATTGTCTTCTTTTTCTTGCACGAAATAGCTGATTTTCTTTTGTGAAAATATATTGAAAATTTGAAATTAATAAATAAATAAAGAATTTTTAGAAAAGTAAGTGTTATTTAAAATGGAAAGTGTTTAAAAGACATTGGAAAATTAATTAATAGTATATTAGTTTAACTATATTCTCCACAAAATAAAGACGCAATTGTCTGTCCAATTTCTGACGCTGTAGAAGCTGCTGCTATTTATGCTTAATTTTTTCATTATTTTCTTGTAAGATTCAACAATTTTTATTTTATTGAATATCACAGAAACTTTGTTTTTTGAATTTACCTGTCGTTAAAATTTGACGTTTTGTTTCGTGCAAGAAAAGTGGCTTTGTGCGTTTCAGTACATTTTTGGTAAAAAAAAAAACAAAAATATTGCATTAATTTAACGACTAAAACAATTAATTTTAAAATATAAAATAAATTTATAAAAAGCAACAAAAATATAAAATGAATAAAAAGTTTAACTCAAATCGCAGTTAAGTAAATATGTAAATGATCATGAGATCAATCATTATTAATTGTTTTATTGGCGTAAACAATAAAATTTGTCTGACGTTTTTAAAGACAAAACCGAACGGGTCTTAAAAATATTTCTATAAAGAAAATGATCGCTCTACATCAACAGTCGGACGATAGGAGTAATTTTGAAGGCACAAAATTCATTTATAGAACAATTTTCTTCATTAAATTCCAAATTTACATATCTTATCGGGATATCTATGAAAACACATAATAAATTGTTTTTAAGGCGAACTTGATTCCTTTTAATAAACGAATATATATTTGGTCGACACAAGTTTTGCGCAGTGACGTTTCATGAGGAATGATTTCATTAATATATGTTCAAACAAAATATTTTAAGTCCTGCCACAGCAGCGGTAGTAATCAAAGGCCGTATTGTTTTTTCTGAGCGCCGAACATTCAATTCTTTATGTTTCTGGCTTTTGAAATGCTGGTCACCTTGAAATTTAATTTCGCAGCTCACCAAAAAGTTATCAAAATTATTAAAAAATTAAAAATATGTATGTAAATAAAAAAAATAAATTTTTAAATATATTTGAAAAGATGCATTTATTGTAAAATATGCACAGTTTCCCAAAAATATGCATTTATTGTAAAATATACAAAAATATGCACTAACGATTGAATGCCTTTTTAAAGGAAATTTCATGATTCGTAAAGATAACTTGACCATTTCACTTTTGAGATGCGCAGTAAAAACACGCATTTGTATGGAATTCCTTGCCCTAGATATAAGTTTTACTAATAGATTTGTCACTGTTATCACTTTCTGCATCATTAGTTTGATCAACGCCGTCATATCACTCATTTCATTGAATAAAACATCAGTATGTGAAGCTTTTTCAAGTGAATTAGGCTGGTTGGTAGTATTATTTCCATTTCTAATTATATTGGCATATGTTTCGATTGGAGGAGGGCAATGAAAATGTCGTTATTGTTGGCTTTCGTTTTCAATTCAATTGCAAACATTGGGAGAGGTGTTTTATCAACTCTTCTTTTCATGTTCCATATGTTAACAACTACATGGTCATAATCAGAGAGACCTTTTTGATGTCATCAAGTTCAATCGAATAGTGCATATTACTGCGAATAACTTTGAAGCCTCGCTCATTCTTAGTTTTAAAGCGTTGTTCCAAAACGCTGCTAGGGTTATCACTGCAAATATTTAAAATGCCAGAACCCTCCCAAAAAAAACTTTATTCTTGATGCGTAAACATTTAAACTCACGGTATGGGCAAAATTTCAAATGTGTAAAATGTAAGAATAACTGTAACATAAGATGTAAGATAACAGTAACGTCCAGTTCCCGTCTCGCTCACACTACTGCGCGACATGACTGTGCTACTCTGAACAACAAAGAGAAGAGAAGAAGAAAGGGAGAAATTAAAATACGAGCGGAGTTTGTTTGTTTATGTTTCGATCAATTTACTCACACATATATGTACATACGAAAACAAAATTTGTGTGTACATTTATTCGTGGCAGAATTATTTGTTGGTGTTAAACGTGTGGAGATCGACTATATCATACAAGCAGAGAAGTCGCCGTAGCAAACACAAGCGTTTGGTAGGTTTTTGATTGGATTAAAATTAAATATTTTTTAAAATATAAAAACAATACAAAATGATAATAATAAATAATCTAGGTTTCAATAAATGTATAAACAAAATGTAGTGATGATGATAGCAAACCACGGCACTATACAAATTTTGCTTTGGACATTAACCTTAGAAAGGCAACGCTTTTTTTATCTATGTAAATAGCAAAAATGTTAAACAGAAAAAATCAAACTTATATATTATAAAATCACTTATTCAATAAAAATACATTGTTTCTTATTTTTATTAAATGTAGTTAAGGCAACTCTCTGCGCGGTGCTTTTAAAAAGTAGTGGGGTGACTGGTAACCCCTGTTGCCTTTCTAAGATTAAATGCGGAAAGCGCTTATCGTCGCCTGAGGATTGATTTGGCGTATGTGTGTACAAATTCATATACTTATACGCCAAATCAATTCTCAGGCGACGTTATGTAAAATTTTCACAAGAAAGAAAACTTAAAGCGCAGAAAAAAGATGCAAATACAGCTGCGTATATGCGAACATATCGTGCCCGATGCATTGAGTTAAAGAAAAATAATGCAACTACGATTTAGAGCAATTGAAAATATTTTTGCTATCACAACAACAAATATATGCGATATGGAATAAAAATTTGCATTTGCAATGATGCAAGACAATTTGCAATTTATGGTGAATTGGGCTATCATATATATAAAAGATAATGATATCTAATAAATTTTTAAGTTTATAAAAGAATTGTTTTAATTTGAATTATTTACCTAAGCATATAGATTATACATCAAATCCCTATATATGGCTATACATACATATATTATGTATGTATTATGTATATGGCATTCAGTTGGCTTAACTGTTTACACATCAAATATCTTGCGTGCCTTGCACGCATCCATTGTTTTTTGACTTATGGACAGCTTTTTAGGATTGCAGACCACTGTGCAACGGTTGGATGAAAATCAAAATATTTTAATTTTTGGTGTGCGGAGTTAACGATTTTACAACGAGTTGTATCGTTTGTACCGAAGTTGTACAACTTCAATTGTTCTCGTTTATTGTTTAATCAATTTCTATTGTTTTGAATCAAAGAGTGACAAAATGTCATTAATGGAAAATGATGAAACAACGTATAGGAGAGAATTAGACATAAAAAATGATGAGAGCAAAAGAAAAATAGTGCTGGGCGGATGAAATTTGTGAGCCCAGCTTATGGTATTTCGACTCTTTAGAATTTCTCCATGATATTTAGTTGCCTTCTAATCTCATTCAATTCATACATTTTCCACTAGGTTGTTTGCAACACGAAGAATGTAGGATTAATGAAATTGTAGGATAATGGAAAGTGTATGAATTGAATGAGATAAGAAGGCAATTAAATCGATCGTACAACCATACTACACACTATACAACGCACTGTACAACAGGGCCATGTTGTACAACACGTTGTATCGTGTGTAGCCTGCATAACCACAGCCTTACATCTTACATTTTATAGTGCGGAAATGCGTCTGAAATGCAGAATTCCCCCATACAAAAAGTGTCAAATGAAATTCTGCATTTCAGATTCTTTTCCAGCGTGGCCAACTTAGTGCTTTTTGAAAATTAAAAAGCGGAAAAAAGAGATTTAGCGCTCAGAGCGTTTTTTCAATTCAAAAGACACAAAATGATCCGCTAAATAATCTTTTTATTGAATAATCCTAACAAAATTATTTATCGAAACATCTGGGTTGTTCACAAGCTGTTGTATACTGTCGTATAGTTGTAAAGTCGTATAATTTTGTATGAAAAATGAGAGAATTTATGACAAATGAAAGTATACGACACCAAATAACACACCTTGTGAGTATACGATCGATTTTGTAATATTTCAATTAAGGGTACCCTTAAGGTGAGTTGCATCACAAAACTTTAAACGCATTTTTCTCGAAACAGTGTTTTTACGATTGGCGGACTTTGTAACTCAAAAACTATTCAACCAATCGCTTTGAAATTTTGCAAAATATTTCGAAAAAATACATTCAAAGATCCGCCATTTTGTGAATTTTTGTCCGAAATGAATGATAATAGTCTATGTTATAGACTATATAGAACAACATGTACTTTATCTAATTCTGTTTGATTTTTTGATTTCAGACATTCCAGTGATTTGCAATCATTCCCGCCATCAAAAAACAGGCTTTTTATTGACGACGAAAATGTTTGTAAAACAACAATGTAAGAATTTTCTCTTGTTTTTAAAGTTTCGAAATACATATGCACAGATATCCAAACCTCAAAAACTGATTTTTGTTTATTTACCAGCCTATTGAATATCGCGGAAATTCTAAATCGAGAATGGGGGGGGGGGGGGGGTACCCTTAACTTTCTATTTTGATATGAATTGGATTGAATTCCTCGCATTTTTCAAGAATGAAGCCGATCTCTTAAAAAAAAAAATTCATTCATGTGAAAAATATAGTAATTATGGATTTATTTTTGTAGAGTTAGAGTTGGCTAAAAAACAATTTTTAAAGCTTCTGTAGATGGTCTCCGGGGAGTCCTCTAAAAAAAGGCGTATTGCGATGAGCACGATATCTCTGGATTGGATCGTCCAAAATAAAAAAACAAAACGATTTATTTAATGCAAAATATTATCTTGTTATCAAACGAAGGAATAATCAAAATATCCATTTTTAATTTAATGGCGACTTTATAAAGACTAAATTTTGATTTTTGATGAAATTGTTTTTTGTAGCCTAAAATTGTTATAAAATAATAAATATTTATCGGAAAAATAAATCCTTCGATCAATGACAAAAAATATATTTTAACGCTTGTAAAAAATTTGATATCAACAGATTTGAGAAAAAACGCGTTCAAAGTTTTAAAAGCTCTTTATACATAGTGATTTTGTTCTTCAAGTAACTTCAAGAATATTCATATCAGCGAATATACTTAAATTTATGTAGGTACACTACGAAAATCGAAAAGAAATAATTTTTTAAAAGTTCTAACTGGTTTAAGCACAATATTCTGTCCAGAATAACTGTTTTTTTTTTTAAATACGTGTGTTTAAATTTAAATATTAAATTTAAATTAAATTCATACATAAGTATGTACTTATCTACCCTGCAGTGAAACAGCGAACTAGATACAAAAAGATCTAGTTCTGTGGTTGGAATAAATTCACTAGTTCGACAGTTAGTTCCTTATTGAATGCAAAGATTCACCAGTTGAAACAAAACGATTTTCTTTTTTTCTTAAGCTAGTGCATATTATGGTGACAAGTACATCTGTAGATTCGCCAGTACGAAGTCTTAAATGATCGGTATGCTGTGTCGTTTTACAAAAACAAAAAAACTTTGCTTCGTAATTGTTCTTCGTCATTTACTGCTATTTTAACAGCTATTGAATTTGTTTTCAACTAATTTTGCTTGTAATTGTGTAATTTTTGAGCAAGTCGGGCGCAAGAGGTTAAGTGAATTTGTGATAAAAGTGTTGTTGAATTAAAAAAGATTTTGTAATTTACTGAAGGTGCAATTATTAATAAAATGTTGAACAAAAAGTCCGTAGATAAAAACAATCGTAAAGTACAGCGTATGAACGTAACCCATGGCGCAAATTTGCAGTCTCAATGTAAATATTTATTTATTTATTTGTCATTTATTTAATAATTTATTTATTAATTTACTTTTTGATTTATAAATTTAATCAAATTTCTTACATGTATTCGTAACTTATTCAAATTCAAGTAATAATATTATTATTATTATGTATCCATCATCTTTTTATAAATGGATCTATTGTATTCTTTTTCTGAGTTGTTATTTTTTTATTAAAAAAAATTGCCATATAATAAATTCGCATTTTATTTTTAGAGGTTAAGGTATTTAAGAACTAGTGCTGAAACTAGTTATTCAAGAACTAGTGCAAAAACCAAAAAAGTTTGAAGTGATTTGTGTTCATTCTCTCTTTTGCTCAGTGTTCATTTTTCAAAACAACAACAATGTCATTGTTTGACAGCAAAACATTGATCGAGTAAGGCTGATGTTACACGGTCAATGTTTTGCTGTCAATGTTTTCTGTTTTTACTCTCTTTTCATCGTTTTGTTTGATGCCCTGTTACACTATCAGTTTTTTGCTGAATGTTATTTTTTAATACTTTTATCTGCAACTATGTTTTTCCATCTAAAAAGTATTTAATTGTATAATGTCGGTGGAAATAGAAACAAATTATACAAAAAATCTTGAATTTATATATGAAAAACACAGAAAAATAATCTTTAAAATTTGCGAACTATTAAAATAAGCTCCGCCACTTTGTTGCTTGGCCATTGAATTACCATGTTTTTATAAAAACTATTATCTTAATATTTCTCGTTTTTTACAACCTTGCATTTGAGGGTTGCTAAGAATTTCATTTGAAACTTTTTGTATGGCGAAATTCTGCATTTCAGACTCATTTCAACGAAATGTTAAATTTGCCAGAAATGCACTCTCGTGTGTCCGCACTATAACAGGGCATCAAACAAAATGATGAAAAGAGAGTAAAAACAGAAAACATTGACAGCAAAACATTGACCGCGTAACATAAGCCTAAGAAACACTTAATATTGTTGTATCCATTTTTATTTAAAAATATTAATTTTGATTGAATTTTTTATTTCTTATATTTTATTCTTATTTGTCGCGCCTTGCTTTTGCTTTCTTATTGGAAAAAATAAACAGTTTTCATTTAAAATTTAACTTTTCTTTTTTTAATCTATTTATTTTTATTCAATAAGCTGATTTCACTTTTCTTTTGTTTATTTTTATTTAATAAAATGTTAAAATGTTCTTCGCAGCACAAAGTATTTTTCGAATGACAAAGTAAAAGCAGAATTGCCTAAGAAACCTAGAAATCTTGCTGTGTGGAAAAGCAAGTGACAGTCCTAAAGAGAATTGGAAACTTGCCGTGTGGAGAAGGAGACTAAGCAATAGAAAAGTAGTTAGTATTCTAATTTTTGTAAAGTGGTAAAATGTTCTGTCGTTGCCGCGTTCATTGTGTTCAAGTCGCAGTCAAGACGACATTCGCTGCAGACGTCATTTTGTCGTCGTGTTGTAGTGTTGCTGTCGCATCCGTTATGTTCTGAGCATAACTGTTTACTTATTTCTTTATTTTTTTACGAAGAGTGCGAGTAAACGAGTGACACGTCAGAATTTTCTTGAAAAATCCCTCAGTTTCTGTAAAATTATTTGCACAATTGTTATTAAATTTTTTTATTATCATTTCATAACATTTCACAGTTGATTAAATAAGACATACGTATCTTGGCGATAGGCGATTTCCATCACAATACGAAATGGCTTCTAGAAAACAATTGACGTTTTTGGCTTTGATGCTAGTATTCGCATTGGCAACAGCATTGCCTGTGACCAAAACTAAAAAGGATCCAAAGGAAGAGAACAGTACGCCAGCTACGCCTGATGTAGAGACATCGCTGGAATATGAACGTTATTTGAAAGAGGTCGTAGAGGCGCTCGAAAGTGACCCTGAATTCCGTAAAAAGCTTGACAAGGCACCAGAGGCTGATATACGGGTAAGTTGCTGGCACTGCTTTAAATGTGTCCCGCGTGCATTCCACTACTTTTGCTCTTTTTATGCAGAGTGGTAAGATCGCACAAGAATTGGACTACGTCAATCACCACGTACGCACCAAGTTGGATGAAATTAAACGACGGGAAATCGATAGACTGCGTGAACTTGCTAACCAAGAATATGAACTATCCAATCATATCGATCGAAAACATTTGAAAATTTCGCAACATCTTGATCATGACAACGAGCATACCTTTGAAATTGAAGATCTACGTAAGTTGATCAAGAAAACTTCCGATGATTTAGCAGAATCGGATCGCAAACGTCGCTCTGAGTTCAAAGAATATGAAATGCAAAAAGAATTCGAAAAAGAAGCCAAACTGAAGGAAATGGACGAAGAGCATCGAAAGAAATTTGAAGAAGAGCAAAAGGAGCAGGAGACGAAGCACAAGAAACACGAAAAAGTGCATCATCCAGGCAATAAGGCACAACTGGAGGACGTGTGGGAAAAACAGGATCACATGGATAAGCAAGACTTTGATCCACATACGTTCTTTATGATGCATGGTAAGTGTTGAGATCATTTTGTAATTAATTTAAAAAGTGGTATCGTAATAAAAATTTCGGAAATAGATGTGGATGGCAACGGTTTTTGGGATGAAACCGAGGTAAAAGCTCTCTTCATTAAAGAACTTGATAAAGTGTATCAATCGGGTCTCCCTGAGGATGATATGCGTGAACGAGCCGAGGAAATGGAACGAATGCGTGAACATGTTTTTGAAGAGACAGACACCAATCATGACGGTCTTATAAGTTTCCAAGAGTTCTTGGAGCAAACCAAGCGTGAAGACTTTACAAAAGATCCTGATTGGGAAACTGTCGACGAGCAACCACAATACACTCATGAAGAATATTTGGAGTTTGAACGACGAAGGCAGGAGGAAATTCAGCGTATGGTTGCACAAGGATTGGTAAATGAAATTTATACATATTTGTGAAATGTGAAACTATTTTTAATAATTTCTTTTCAAATTGTAGTTGCCACCTCATCCCAATATGCCACAGGGCTATTATCCGAATGGAGTACATGATGCTTATCAAACTGGTGAGCAACAGCATCATCCGTCGGGTTATCCTCAGCAGCAACAACCACAGATGCATTATCAAAACCCACAACAACAACATCAACAGCAACAACAGCAATATCATCAGCAACAACAACAGTACCAGCAACAACAAAACCAACAGCAATATCAAGGTCAACAAGTCCATTTAAATCAAAAACAGGTGTATGAAACTGTACAGGGTCAAGCGCCGCAACAGCAATATCAACAACCTTCACAACAGCAGCAGCAACAATATCAACAACCTTCACAACAACAATATCAACAACCTCCTCAACAACAGCAGCAACCTATTCAACAAGCTCCCCAACAACAACAGCAACCCATACAACAAGCTGCCCAGCAACCTCAAGTACAACAACAAGTCCCACAACAGCCAATCCAGAAACAACAGCAGCAAGTTCCACTACAACCAATCCAGAAACAACAACAAATTCCGCAACAGCAACAGTACCAGCAAGTTCCACAGCAGCAGCAGCAAGTTCCACAGCAGCAGCAGCAAGTTCCACAACAGCAGCAGCAAGTTCCACAACAGCAGCAGCAAGTTCCACAACAGCAGCAGCAAGTTCCACAACAGCAGCAACAAGTACCGCAGCAGCAACTGCCTGTTCAACAGCAACAACAATTCCCTCAAGCTGCTCCTGTTCAACAACAACAAAAATTTCCACAACAACAACAAAACATTCCACCTAAACATTAAATCAACATCTTTTCAAACTTCCATGTTTTTTATATTCATGCAATTATTTTTAAAAAAATCTTTCTTTCCGAAAGAGACTCATGACAATTGTCCCCGCATACTTCATGAAAACTCTAAATGACACTGACTGGCACAAACATGGATGGGACTTTAAATTCTATTGACTTCACTCTAATGTAAATTAATATTGTAAATTAATATCAAATACATTCGCATTATCTTTAATTATTAAATTATTCTCTACAAATATATAATTGAGGCATTTGAATGCTTTTAGCATTTTCATATTGTATTCTGATTGATTTGATCGTTATGTCTGTTTTCTTTTTCTATGTAAACGAAACTTTTTTGTATATTTATGTATTTTTATATGTAATTTATATATTGTACGATCTTAAAAACACAAAAAATAAAAACAAAAGTTCTGGTGCAATCGAATTGAAATTGTAGTTTGCTGGTGCCTTAGATAGTTAGCTCGAAAAAAGAGAACATGCTTTTAAATCAGGTTAGGTTAGAGTGGCTGTCTATAGTAGAACATATTTAGGCTAATGAGGCCCATTATAATATCACGTGGGCTGTTTCATAGTTACCCTAATCTTCATTAAGCATTTGTGGTTGACTAAACTTCAGGATCCCTGTTGTCATCAGATTCAAGGTAAGTAAAATAGATAAAGATGAGTTTAACCGATTTGTAGTTTTGATAAACTTATCAAAATCCCCTCTCCACCTATTCCTGTCTGGTAGGAATGATAAACTTCTTATTAAAAGGGGTTTGCTATAGTGTAGTCGATATTATTGGAAATTCAGCTGCTAGTATCTAGTAGTATGCTAGAATGCCAATAACTAAAGTGAGCCCATAGAGAGACTGTCCTGAGTGCCCATGTTATCAGTAGACACGCCATTATCTGCACCTTAGCCAATTGCTTGCAGTGGACATTCATTTCAAGAGATGTTCACCGAATCATTACACCATAAAGCAGTATAGGTCTGAGTACAGCTCTATAAAATCAGAGGACTGCTTTAGGTTGCAAACCCCATCTACTTCCTATGGCTCCGTTGGAGGAACAGAGCGTGACTGAGAATTTCCGCACCCCGTCTAGAATGCATTGTTTCCTGTTTAGTTTCTCGTCTAGTATGAGGTCTAAGTATTTGGCTTACTCTACAGGTAACAATGGGACACCCTATTGTTTTAGCATCTGAACCGAAGCGTTTTTGTATTGTATTAGAGAGGGTTATGAATTTGTACCGCGACCTATAAGATCTATTCTATCTAGTCTGATTTGCCTAGAGTGCCTCATCTAGTCCGGTCTCTCTCAAGAATTTTAGTAATGCGCCCGGACCTATGGATGCTAGTTCTGTGCTGGGCACTTGGTACATACCCAAATATTTCATTCTTTTGTGGATCAGTGTTCCACACTGAGCTAAAATGTGTTCTGATGATTCATCTTCCTCATTACAAAACCTACACATTGAGCTTTCCTCAACTCCTATTTTGCAAAGGTGTTCTCTGAGCCCGCAGTGCCGTCAGAATACCAGCTAATATACGCAGACTGTTTTTGTTGAGACTAATGCAAAATGCGTATCTATTCTTGTTATAGTTACCTAGAAGCGTTTTGGATTGCGTTAGTCCCGGTAGATTATTAAAGAGTTCTTGCCTCTTGTTCTTCTCTTCCAGCCTGAGTACTTCCCTGATTACGCTATCTCCTATTTCGCAGAAGAGTTCAGGTCCCACGAAAGTGGTCGCTGCTCCCTTTCTAGCAAGCTCGTCTGCCTGCTCATTGCCCTCTACAATACAATACCGAAGCGTTGGCCAAAGTAAATTCTTTGTGGTGCATCAACTTTTAAATCTGATGGACTGATTGTACCTTGTCGGTACCATTGTCACCTTTTCGGTACCAGTTACACCGGGTCACAAGATTAATTTTTGAGATTTTTTAAAAACTATCCAATCAATTTTTTTTTGGAAAAAGAATTGATGGTTCTTTAATTTCAATTAAAAGAATTTATAAATATTTTTTTTTTATAACGGTACTGTTACGGATCAAAGTGAAAAAATTGTTTTTTTTTTTGCTACTTTTCAATCGTCACCGGTGACCCTAAGATCGAAAAGGTTAAGTGAAAAATTAATACTAAGTTACTTTATCTTTAAAGAAATATCTAGTAAAAATACACCAAAAAAAGTTCGAAAAAATCCCATTGAAAGCCATAGGGTCACCGGTGACCCATGAAACTTCTGGCCTTCAGAGGAGCAAAATGTGTGTTTTGGTCAAAAATTGTAATAAGAAATTAGGGTCAGAGAATACAAATTCGGATTCGGTTTTGCGCTATCTCCTCTGGTTTCCCTACGGCCCCGAAAGGGTTACGAATGAAGACGACCCTTACCTCTCACCATTTGAGTGGAATGTATGAGAGGCTTAAACAGGCTTTGAAAATAATTTCTCGCCAAGGTAGTTTTATGTCAAAAGCTATTTGGAGCTCAGCTGGAATTATATTGCATGGTCCCGTCGACTTAAATGATTTAAAACTTTGAATAGCCCGCTTTATTCTATCGTCAGTAATTAAAAGGTTGTCTAAGTTAGTGGAGGTTGAGAAATGGGTATTCACCAATACCTCCAAAGTTTCTGAACAAGATTGCCCATTGACCATTTGGTTTTTGTAGCTATACGTAGCTGAGTGTGGTAGAGGCAGATTTTAAAAATATTGCTAGTGAAGTTCCTTCAAGACTGCCTATGGGATTTTCTAACTTCTCATTTGGAGGGTCTGTGCATATGTATAGTGTAACATCACCATACAATCGGTGGCCACAACTAGAAAAAACTGTTATAGAGTAATAAAATTTTGCACATAAGGCTATATTGCCTTTAAAAACATATAGTCAAAAAATTAACCCAATCCGACCACGGCCACGCCCACCTCCTATATAAATAGAATAATTAAAAAGCCGCATCTTCGAACATATGTGAAATATATCGCTGAGATTTCGCATATATGAATTTTTTGCCTATAAAAACATGTGGTGCAAAAATAAACCTAATCCCGCCACTGCCATGCCAACCTCCCGTATAATCTTATAAATTAAAAGGCTATAATTTAAACATTATGTGAGATATGACTATAAAAATCTGTTGTTATTTGGATATTTTTTTTTATTTTATACTTATAAACATTGCAAAAAGTAGGTATAATCCGATTGCTGCCATTCCCATTTTCCAAGCAAATATGTAAAAAAAAATGGATGTGTGCAAGGCACGCAAGATATTTGATGTGTAAACAGTTAAGCCAACTGAATGCCATATACATAAGCCATATCGCCATATATAGGGATTTGATGTATAATCTATATGCTTAGGTAAATAATTCAAATAAAAACAATTCTTTTATAAACTTAAAAATTTATTAGATATCATTATCTTTTCTATATAATAGCCTAATTCACTATAAATTGCAAATGGTCTTGCATCGTTGCAAATGCAAATTTTTTTCCATATCGCATATATTTGTTGTTGTGATAGCAAAAATATTTTGCAATTGCACCAAATCGTAGTTGCATTATTTTTCTTTTACTCAATGCATCGGGCACGATATGTTCGCATATACACAGCTGTAATTGCATCTTTTTTTCCGCGCTTTAAGTTTTTCTTCCTGTCGATTTGAAATTTTATTAGATGTGAAAATTTTACATAACGTCGCCTGAGAATTGATTTGGCGTATATGTATATGAATTTGTACACACATACGCTAAATCAATTCTCAGGCGACGATAAGTGCTTTCCTCATTTAACCTTAGAAAGGCAACAGGAGTGACCAGTCACCCCACTACTTTTTAAAAGCACCGCAAAGAGATTTGCCTTAACTGCATTTACTAAAAATAAGAAACAATGTATTTTTATTGAAGTAAATTAGTGATTTTATAAGAAATAAATTTGATTTTTTCTGTTTAACATATTTGCTATTTACATAGATAAAAAAGTGTTGCCTTTCTAAGGTTAATGCACAAAGCAAAATTTGTATAATGCCGTGGTTTGCTATCGTCATCACTGCATTTTGTTTATACATTTATTAAAACCTAGATTCCTTATTACTTATCATTTTGTATTGTTTTTATATTTTAAAAAATATTTCATTTTAATGCATGTGTTTGCTACGTCGACTTCTCTGCTTGTTTGGTATAGTCGATCTCTATACGTTTAACACCAACAAATAATTCTGCCACAAATAAATGATCACATGCATTTTGTTTTCGTATGTGCATATATGTGTGAGTAAATTGATCGAAACATAAACAAACAAACTCCGCTCGTATTTTAATTTCTCCCTCTCTTCTTCTCTTCTCTTTGTTGTTTAGAGTAGCACAGTCATGCCGCGCAGTAGTGTGAGCGAGAGGGGAACTGGACGTTACAGTTATCTTACATCTTACGATACAGTTATTCTTACATTTTACACATTTTAAATTTTGCCCATACCGTGAGCTAAAATGTTTACACATCAAAAAAGGAGTCGATGGAAGCAACTAAAATTTTTAACAATTATTCTACATACTTGCGTCAATATTTTCGTTTGAATAACAAAAAGGAGTTTTTTGGTTTTTTTTTTACTCTACCAAACTTTTTAGTTACAATTTATTTTTATATTATTTACCATGGTAGAAATATTTAGAGGTAGATGCATTTTTTCAAAAAGTAGCCATTTTGTATTTTTGACAAGTAAGAGGAACATTTTAGAGGAGCATATTTTTAAATGGATAGAAAAGAGTGAGTTAATAGTAGATTATTAATACTACTTTTATTACTTAGTACTAAATTATAAATTTTATTTATAATAAAAAACGTATAAATAATGTTATTAAAATTAGTTTTCTTTATTAGGAAATACCTTGAAAATGTTAAGAGTTAAAATAGTATAAAAAGCAACAACTAATTCTCCCTAAATTCATGCAATACTATGCAAATTATTTTCTTATAAATTCTCACCTAAAAATTTAACTATGAAAATACAACTCTGTTGCAAAAAGAAGAATGAAGAAGAACAAATGTTTTCCCAATTGTCAAAGTTCCTCTTATTTGCCAAAGTGCATCTACCTTCTTAATTCTTCTGCCATGCTATTTACCAACTCACTTTCAAAGTAACGGTATTCATCATGTGTTTCTGACACATGAACAAAAAAATTAATCCTAGATCCATGAAATCTTAGGCTTTCAGTAAATGCCAAAGTTGCGTTATTTTCATAATATAAGAATTAAGCAAAGCTTAACTAACCTAGCAAATAAAAATTAAAAAATAGCATTTTAGAAATTTTTCGCAAATAAAGTTCCGAGTTTAAAAGCGTCGCGTGGCCGCATTAATCAAATTTTTAAAAATTTGTTGTATTATCTTAGTCAACAATTTTACTTTAAAATTGCATTATTACTTTTTTAAAATTATGATTTAATTTTTTATCGATTTTGGATGCACTCGACACCCTGTGCAACGTGATGACACTAGCTCTTGTGTTTATTATTTTTTTATACTAATTACAAAAATGGAAGACAACGAAAATAGCGTGACATCATCGAGGAGTAAAGAAATATGTCTGAATTGTGGGGCACGAAAAGTGGGGTCTACAAAAATAATTCGTCCATCCATTTTGCTGTTTACTTTGTGAATAGCAAGAGCAAACTGAAGTTGGTTGACTAATCGGCTGACAAATCGCGACGTGTGTGGGCGCTTTAGGCATACGAACCAACCAATTCCAACCGCGCTTAACAATCCTTTTGCCGTGCAGATTTTATTAAGGGGGTCTATACGTCTCTCGATTTGAAAAATTCGATTTTTTTTGTATATTTGTAATCTTATAGAGGATGTTGGGAAACGCTGTTTAAACGATTTGTTCGAAAACATCCTAGTTTGAAGGTCAGAGCGTTAAGCATGCGCCCCTTTTATCAACATTCTATTACGTTATAATCTCTATTTTTCTTGTTATTAACCCATAAATTGCTGTTCATTTTTGTCGCATTTCAGCATTTTTTGGCAATCTGTTAAAATACTTATTTATATTGGAATCGAAGTTTATTAACTTAATTTAATTTTTTAGCAAGAAACAGCTAAGGACCACTTTTTATCTTTTTATCACCAATCACAGAACGAAAAAATTAACCCATTAAGTCCGAGAGCAAACCGGTTAAAAACCAAAAAATCTTCAATCACACGTCTTTATCGTCAAAAACTCAAACAGCAAATGGTATAATCGATTTTTTTTATTTTTTTTTTAAGTTTCTCTCTTCGCGTTAGAATAACTGTGAAAACGATTACGTCCTCCAGTACTTTTTTTATCTTCAAAAAATGTACTTCTTTGTTGTGCGTATAAGCATCATTACGACTTAAAGAGTTAATTGATTTATTTGGCACCGCTCCCGAATTTTATACTTTTGAAAAGCCATTTCATTAGATACAAGTTTTTTGCCACTTTTTATTTAATTTATTTTTTGCATTCATTATTAGCATCAAAAATTGGGAGAATTTTTTTTTCAAAAGCCCGCAATTTTGAGAAATTTTAATATCTTTCAAAAAGCTTGTGTTTACTTATGACCAAGGTAATGGCAATATTTTTAATTTTTTACTTTCGGACAGGTCAAGCAGACGTCGTATCGAAGAAAAATCGTGTTCAAAGAGGAAGAAGGAACTATTAAATAAAAAAGCGTTCACAAATCTTTTGTGGTTCTTTTTTAATAAACTGCTAAAGTTAGGGTTCGAAAATGGAGTTAGACACCCCTAAAGTGGCAAAACTCATATGGCCAATTTTTTCTGTAGAATAAAGCGCGAAAAAAAAATTCTTTGAATTTCGCACTATGTCGACTAAATTCTATTCATATATATCCCATAGCATCGGGAAACACAAATGTTAAAACAATCGGTTGCGTTCGCCCTTCACTGTGCACGTTCCTTTCACTTGTGTAGCGCATCTGATCGAAATGGGCCAAAGTTCAAATCGAAACAAAAACGTAAAAAAAATGCAATCAGCTTTGTGTAATAGAAAAGGACTTAAACTTATGAAACAATTCACAATACCGTTTAATTAATTTTTTCTGTTGATTGATGGCTTTGAAATGTATCGCAAATTTCATGTAACGTTAGACTTAATTTTACAAAAAGTTTTTTCTGAAAAATCTAGCAAAACGAAAATTGGAAATGATCTCCTTTTTTTCGAGAACTTTTGACCTAGGTTCTAGATACAAATGCATTTTTTAAAAATTATTCAATTTCCTCGCTGTATTGGCCAACAAACTTGTGGAACGTTAAAGGCCAATTTCGCTGAAAAATTGTACTTTGTGATTCGACATAAAAACATAATTTACTGTTTACAGAAACCACTGAGCCGGGCATAGAGTAGCCAGAAGTACTGATTTAGTCAGTACATTTAATGATTTTAAAATTTAAAACCTAGCTATTTTTGGATTTTCCATTATTTTAGTATTCAGTTTTCTAATCTTAATAACACTTTTAGTCTTTTTATTTCATTTTTATCTATTTTGAATTCTTTTAATGAAAACTAGACAGAAATATGGATTTTGTAAAATTCCCAACTGTAGAAAAAATGTAAATTATTTTCCTTGAAAAAAGTTAATTTTAAAAACCGTCCAAAAATCCCAAGAACAAACTACTATACTTAAGAATTCTGAGCGTCCACTGTATACCATTTAAAATTTAAATATTTGCTTTTCGCCTTTGTCGATAAACAAAATGAAGTTAACAGAAAACAACCCTGCATAAACGGAAAAAAATACCTTCGAAATAAATACCTTCGAAGTGGAATAAATAAAGAAATCCACTTTTGAGGGTTTTAAATAGTTCATTTATTATTTATAATTATGCACATATCAACACATGTATGTATTTTCATTTTCCTTAGTTCGTTCAAATCATCAATAAATACATAATTTATATTATTTTAGAAAATCCTTACAATAAGTAAAACATTCAACATTTCAAATCATGTGCTTTTCCACTGTAAAATATCATAAACTAAAAGTAAAAGTTAATAATTGGGATAACCAATAGAAGATTAACTAAAGTATAGCATTTTGTTAAGCAGTGAGTAAAAATGTTTCGTTATTTTTAAATTATATAGAATTTTAACATTCATGATATTTATTATATATATTAATTTACGTGGGCATAAAAAACTATAATTATGTTTTAATTAATTTGCTTGCAAGGCAGAATTAGTTTGCAAATTAAATAAGATATGCTTATGAATTTAAAATATTAACGAATAAAAAAAATAATTTTAGAAATAGAAAATTCGAAATTAAATTGCGTTAAGACCGTGTGCATGTGTGGTTTTAGTATTGATGTGATTTACACTTGAGATTAGCAACTGGATTTTTATAAGGCAAGTGTTTTTGAAGTATTCTAAAATAACTCTTATCGAATTGACGTAACCTACGCACAGTTATGCAGCCACTGATAAGTGTGAAAAGTATGAAAGTAGATAATTGTCAAAAATTTCCGTCAATGTTAAACTAATCTCAAATGCACTCGTATATCGATGTACGACGTAATTCTGAAGGATGAAACAAAAATGTCATTTATTAGGAAAGTTAGTTTGATTGTATCATGATAATTAATCAATCGTTACACTTTATGCACGAGTACACAATTGGACCTCAATTTTCCTTATATAAAGAAGACTGGTGGTGTCATTTATCGATTTAACCATTTGTAATCTAGTATTAGAAAGAAAGAATTTGAAACCGATATATCGATGGCCCAGTGCAAGAACATCCTATGGCGATTTTCTCACTTTTTCAGGAGAAGCGTTTAAAGTCATGCTTAATCAACTATAGATTTCAATCGACATGGAATACTATTGCACGGACCCATCTATATATGAAATATAAGGCCAAACAATATAAGGTAAACAAAAAAAAATATATATATTTTAGTTTTCATCTTATTTGAATAGTTGGTTGAACATATTACAACATAGAAGAAATAAAAATGAAATAAATGAGTTTGTTGAAATCTCTTTTGATTTTCTAATTTACGTAATGTTTTGATTTTTTTTTCTCATGGATGTTACCAACTCCAACTGAGCAATGGATTATATTGTATTCAGTTATCATTATGTTTATCTATTCGCGGTTAATTATGAGTTGTGAATCGCGTATCGTATCTATCGTAATAGTATCTCTAGTAGGTAGTAGTATCTGTTACATTTCGCAATTAGCAGGAAATGTTAACAATTTCTTAACAACAACAACCTAAAATCTAAATTGTTGATCAGTTCACATTCCATTTTGCAAATAAGGCATTTTTATATTATTCATTCTGGGTTTAGTTTTCTTTTAGAATTTAATACGGGTTACAGTATAAATGCACAAAAATAAACACATTCTTAGCAACTAACTTGCTTTTTTCTGTTATTTTTGTTTTTGGACTTTTTTTTTTTGGATTTCTACTTGTCGATTTGATCGCATAAACTTGCATTAATATTGCCCTCTTGCTTAAATGTTTAATTTACACATACACGTAAGTAATAATAGTAATAAAATCATCTTGGAGCCATTTTTTTAATACATATAATTTCCATTTGCAGCTTCATCTACGATCAGTTATTAATATGAAAATAAATGTATATTTCTCACGTAACTCAATGTTAAACTTGTATGTATATTGTACAATTTAAAATTTTGTTTTTATGACAATAAGAAAATCATAAAGAACCATAATCATAATAATGTAAACTTCTATAGAAAGAGATAGAATGTGATAGAGAGCAACATAGTTTAATAAATGAAAGTCATTGTTAGGTAAATATAATCAGTTTCGTTTTTATCGTTTAGCATTGCTTGCTGGTTTTGGAAGACCGCTACGCTTGACATTTAGTGGTGGCCTGATTCCAGAAGGCTTCGGTATACCTGTCGATCCAGTTGTGATTTTTGTTAATGATTGTGGTAGAGTTAGTTTTGATGTTGTTGAACCATTAGCAACAGGAGCAGATGTAGGAGCAATAGTTGATTTCAAACCAGATCCGCTTTGGACACTACCGCGTGAAGAAGCTGAGGACATGCTCTGAAACATTAGATATTAAGAAAAAACATGATGTTGATTAAACAAAATTTGTAAGCCCAATGCTCATGAGAAATCAAAGAGAGTAATCTGCCAGGATAGGAATTAGAAGCAAGATCAAAGGATGTTGTCATTGACTTTCACGACTGAAATGGAGGTACATGATCAAAAAATTAAATACTACTTACATCGGTTGGTGAATGTCTGCCTGCATCTACATCGATATCGTTCGCTTGCGGTAATCCCTTTGCGGCGACATTTAGGCTATAGTATCCGGAGGAAGGGCGCACAAGACTAACACGTTTCAAGCCAGTCGTACCAGGGGCTCGTATTCCTGATACAAGCTTTGGAACTTTGAACACTGAATCACCAGCTGCCTGCAGATAAAAACGAAACAAAATGTTCATATAAACCGACACAAAATACTAATATAATGACTTATTATTTACTTCTTGTTGATGTTGCGTTGATGATATCCCCGTTGAATTTGCTCGTGGGGAGTTCATTTTTATCTGCAAAAAAACAAAAAAGTATTTTGTGTAATTTGTCAGTTATGATTGCAATGTGAATACAATTACCTCTTTCTTCAATCCTAGAGCACTTCCTCTGGGTGCTGGCAATCCACTCGATGATGCGGTAGCGGTATAACCAAAGTTGCTGGATAAATTGTGAAAAGATTTTGATTTGGTACCCATGGGACTTTTCAAAACTCCAGACACTTTCTCCGAAGAGCCAACATTGGGTTGCGTGCGATTAAATTTAGTGGATGGCGTAGCACCAATATTCGATGCGAAATTATTGCCCTTATAACTAAATTGCTTAAGTTGCGTTGTCGTTGTTTTCTCCAAATCGCTGGCGGAAGTTGCCTTTACCACATTCAGTTTTTGCAAGCCCGAAATGTAGCGAGGGCGAGAAAGTGAGCGTGGTTCTAAGCGTGATTTTGCTGTTGTTTTTGCTACAGCTGCCATTGGAGCTTCAACTTCGGGTAAATTACATTTGAGTGATAGCTGTGTTTTATCCTTTGGTTTCTTATAAGTTAGATAGTTCATATTAATTTTAGAGGACGATATCGACTTTGATGGCTTCTCCTCCACCTCCGATTTGTTGTTGTTGAAAATATTAGACGACGATTGATCGCGCCGGGAAATTCTTTGTGTGATGCTGCCATATACGGTCCCATTTTGTGCATCTAATTCCATATTTTCCAGGTCGCCATCGTCATCTATACAAGGCACATTCAATTCAGTTTCAGCTACACCTTTTTCACCATTCATACTGCGGTCCTTAACGATTTTTATTGTCTTAAAACGATCACGATCACGTTCACGCTTCTCAGCGAGCTTATACGCTGCTGCACTCGTTTCTCGTTGAGCATTTGTTGATCCCTCCAAATATGTCGTAGCTGCCGCTACCGATTCGCCACCCTCAGTCTTTTGTGCAATATTCTCTTGAGTATTCACCATCATCTCCATTTCAGTCTCTTTCTTATTCGCGATCTCCGATTCTCCCTCTCCATTTTCGTGCTTATGCACTATAAACGACATGGCTGGCGATTTGCACTGCGTTGAGAGGGACGAAATATTTATATCATCATAGAGACGGCTTCGCCGGCTGAGCAGTCGTTCTCCACTGCTACTTGCAGAGCTCAATGTGGAAGAAGAAAATCCATTCGTTGGCGAATCATGAAGTTCTTTCATCATTTCTTTGGAATTCAGTAGCGTAGAATTTCTCAATTCGCTAGTATTAATCATGGAGTCTTTGACAATGCTCGTATTCAGCTTTCGCGATTCACGAGAAGACTCTTGTATTCTTCCTGCGACCGAATTTTTCAAATCAATCGTAGTATTGAGTTGCGACCGTGAAGATTGTCCAGTTTCTCCCTCCTCTACGCTGACCACGTCCTCTGATGTGCGCATTATTTGACGTGAATCTTTGACCTCGCGCGATATCTCTTGTTCGCCGAGCTGACTATGCGCGTTGAAACGCTTCTTTATCGTCTCCAGAGATCTTTTCATTTTCAGCTGTTCCGCATTCAATTCCACTTTGCTAAATTCTTCCAGCATATGCTCGAACTCCTCCTCATCATCATTGCTTGCAAGAAGCTCCGCCTCCGCCTGTGCCAGATCCATAACATTCTGCATCTCAATGTCGGCCGCAGCCTGCTGCTGTGTACTGCGCTGATAGCTCTGGCTGAATGTCTCACTCGGATTTTCGATATTCTCCAGCAGTTCCATTGTTTCAAAGTTTGGTAAGGCACCCGAGAATGTTTCCGAGTTGACTTTCTTATTACTACTGTTATTCAGCTGCATATCGTAATGGTTTTGCTCGAACGTCTCATTAAGAACTCGTGACGATGCGACTATTGGTGAGAGGTTAACATCATCGCCTATTTTAATTTTCGGAGTATACTGCTGCTTGTTGTAGCGTATGCTTGTTGTGTGTGGAGTGGACTCGTACAATTTCATCACCTCTAGGTTCTTCTGAATGTTCTCGGGAGTCTGACAACGTGCATCTGGCGTCAGCTGCTGACAATCGTATGTAGAATTGCCTTCGGTCGCTGTCGTCAGACATATAGTTTCATTCATTTTTATTTGTTTATTGAATGTTTCATTCGCCGCCAACTCAACATTGCCGCACAAATTGCGTGTCGCATTTAACACCGGCTCTGCTGGATTTTCCCTGTATTTACCAATGACACACTCTTCTGCTTTTTCTCTTTCGACACAAATGCTATTTTCCACCAAATTAAAGGTGGTATCACCAATCATCTCATCGCTAAGCAGCATAGTGCGGTGTACAATACTCCCTCCATTTACCCCTTTCTCGTCACTAGCATCCTTATTCACGAATGCCACTGTGCGATTATTTTCATCTACTACGCTTTCAGTTGAATTATCCATGGTACTACAACCTGATGCCGTTTTGCTCAGCGCCAACGAAATATCGTCGATTTGCGCTATGTGCGAATCTTTAATGAGCGTTCCATCACCCGACATGGTTAACGATTCAAGCGCCTTCCGATCGCGAATCATATCGCTAAGCGTATATCCATCGCCAGTCGATTTATCCGTTAAATTGAAGATTCTATCATCTCCCAAGCCGTTCACATCATTGTTGAAATCCAAGCTTTGCGTAGATTGTAGGAAATTTATATTCGAGAAATCTGCTGAAGTGATGAGAGAATTATTCATACGTTCCAACGACACACTCATGGACGAGCAAATGGAAGGCGGCGGTGATGTGTCTTGTAAAAAGGATTTATGCATTGTTGTAACTAATCCTCCAATTTCTAAGTTAAGCATTGGTGTATTCGTTTGTTGTTGGTGCAGCTGTTGCGGCTGATGAAGCTGTTGGCCATTAGTGTATAATGCATTTGGCTGTAATAAAATAAAATACAATCAGATAGTCCCCGATACATTTTTTTTGTTATTTCTTAAAGTTATTGGTATAAGATTGCTTTCTTAAAAATAAGTTTAAAAATTCAATTTACCGTTGTTTAAAATCCTTCTGAAAGGCGTACGGGCTTATCTGGGTCTAAGGATAGAACCATATTTTTTTATTTTGAAGCTTAGGTTAGGTTAGGTTAGGTTGGAGTGGCTGTCGATTCCGAACGGCGGTGTGACAATTTTTTATCGGCTTGGTGGTTTGCCATTACCAACCAAGGTGTGTACTTGTACACTACACTATAATTCTCATACACTTCATATTGATAGTGAATATAAGAAAGTTATGAAAATTAACCAACAGACGAAGACGGGAACCGGACCCAAACCTCCCAGATGAAAGTTTAGTGCACTGCCCACTAGACTATCGAGGTCGTCTTTTGAAACTTGATAATTCACATTTATCTTCTGAATAAAACATCATTCAAGTGATCACTTCGGCTTTGTTTACAAGACCGAATTCGATGAACCTAATTTTCGAAGACTCTGTGCAATAAATCTGGTCTAATATAACGAATAGAGCATTAAATTATATGTGTGAAACTCATTTGCATCTTCTGCAACTCTGACTCTTGTTGGTGTTTTTGTATCGTGTAGAGTAAAATTTCTTTCCAACTATTCAATGATTCGACGGATAGTAAGCACAGTTGGTCGTTTATGTGGACCATAAAATTCGCGCAGTGCACGTTGAGTATTTAAAAAAGGACGATTATTTTCATAAAATTTTTAGATAATAACCAAGCGTTGTTGAAGCTGAGGGTGATGAATTACCAGACTATACCAAATATAAATGGTAGCCATTAACATTTTTACCATGTTAAATATGGCTGTCCTGACCTTTCCATATTCGAAAACGGAGGGAACCAACCAGTCAAAAAGTTTTGAAAAAAGTTCATATTGCTTTTGATGCAGTAATTCTTCCAAGAAGTGATTTTTATACGTGAGGATTGTGCCTAATAAAATTGACCCCTACAAAAATTTTGAAATCTTTTGAACCAGTAGTCCGATTTTTA
Organism: Toxonevra muliebris; assembly: GCA_963691655.1. Lineage (NCBI taxonomy): Eukaryota > Metazoa > Arthropoda > Insecta > Diptera > Pallopteridae > Toxonevra > Toxonevra muliebris. The sequence goes on from OY829326.1 coordinate 81,728,115, forward strand.
TAAACTAAAGTATTTTATTTTGTAAATTATTTTTAGATTTGAAAAAAAAAAAAAATTAAAAACCACGAACTATTATTTTTTAATAAAAAGTTTTAATTTTTCAGGACACCCTCACTGCTGCTGAAGATCACTTTATTTTAAAGTCTTGAAGGTCTTTGGCCACTTTTTTGTTAACTTCATCTCCCTTTTTACTAAAGTCCAGTATCTCTCAATTGATATTAGTTTGGTGGATTGGCTTCTCTAGGCACTAAAATCACTTCATTCCGTTGCAACTTGCAACCACTCTAAAGTCGCTTTGCCGTAGTGACATGAAACGAGGTCAGATATTCTTTGGGAATTTTTTCATCTTTTTGAGAATCTTCCTCGAGAATCGGCTGTATAAAATTCCTGCCTACGAAGCTGGGAAAAAGTCAGCTAAAAGTAAGTAAGTAAGTTTCATGTTCCATTATGCAGCATTCCAATTTCTTAACAAAAACTTGTTTCAGCTTTTCAGCTCGTTATTTCGGAACTTTTTACATCTTACATGTATTCAGCCCAGCTTCCTTCTTAGTCCTGCGCACGAATTTTTCTTCAGAATGGGCACAGCTTTCTTTGCCTTCTCACAATCATGTGTCCCTTGCTTTTTACCAGAACCTTTCTTCCGAGCAATACACAATTATTTCTTAAAAAGCGTTTAATAGCGCGAGAAATAGTTTTAGGGTTAGTCTCTACATCCATGCCTACTCTACAATAACAAAATTTTTTGTTTTTAATTCTAATTAAATAAAAGGTATATGCTAGTAAGTCATTTATTCCTAAACTTTAGAAACTATAATTCATATTCAAAAGTAAAGTGCTTTAACTAAACTATATTTTAATGCCGTAAGAAATAAGTGTGGCATTAAAGCCCAATTTATTCATCCTCAATTAAATTTAAAGACGCTTTTAAAATTGGGAAATTTATAGATTTTGAAAAATTTGATTTATTCAGCCTCTACTAGCGATTTTAATGGAGGTTGCCAACATCAATTAATCGCGCATTAAATTTAAAACCGGTTTTAGCTAAAAGGACAAAATCGACCCTATTATCACTAATAGACGTTTAATTGAGGGTTCCGTTTTTTTCACTCTGTATTAGCGTTAACACTTATTAGTCGGTGCTGTCACATTTTTGTAATAATTTGTAAAATAGTGCGATATGGAGATTTTAGTTTCAAAAAAAATTTGAGTACATTTAAAACTAAATCGAATCAAAACTATACAAAAATTTAAAGAACTGATTTTATTTCCGTAGTTAGCGCCATCGAGTTAACAGTTATGTACAATTTCGAACAACTCCTTCCACTTTTTGCCAAATTTTACTGCAATCTAAATGAGATAGAAAACGTTGAGCATTTTATTGGGAAATGCCCCATTTTAACAACATTCCGTGTTGCAAATTTCCAAAAAACAACTTTGACACATTCTGATATAGTGAATGTATTGAATGGGAAAAATGATGAGTCTTGGAAAAAACTGGTTTCTTACATAACTGGTGCGCTGAAGTTCAGAGAATTAATTGAAAATGAATTTACGTGATATGTTAAAAGTAGATCGCATATTCCGGCAGACGACCTTTAAGGCCATTGCCGTATATTCTTTATTTAGTTATTTAAAAATATTGTTAGTCTGTAAGCATACATTGTGAACTTTATACTATATAAAAATAAAGAACTTTTCTATTCTATTCTACCACGTAAACCTCGTAAGTTTGTATTGTGTATATCAGCTGTTTTTATTCTTCATAGAAAAAGTTTACGAGGTGTTCGCAAACTTATGAGTCAATTTCAGTGTGTCAACCTCGTATATAGTGAAGAAAAATTAAAAAAAATCTTTAGTCAGCAGTCCAGGTAATGTCTTTATTGAACCATTTGGTTCTCCGGATGAAGGTAAGAAGATCCGATAGTTCCGCGTTCGTTATCTCTGTTAGACTAGACTATTGAAAAACCGCGACCCCAAACATTGGGAATTGAAGAATCGATTCTGTCTCTTCTTCATCATGACAACTTCTGCACAGTCCGCTCGTTGGAATACGCCACCATTGAAGCATTGGTGCAATAGCACAAAGTCCAGTTATGACTCCTGTGAGCAGACGTACTGCAGATTTGTTGTGCTCTAAGAGGACATTTGTCCACTTCCTATCTAACCTTGGCCACAAGGCCCGTGAAACTATACAGTCATCTAGGTTAGTCCAAGCGTCATTTGACACCGCTATGGTGTACTTGTCTATTATCCTAAATAGTTCACACATCGGAGATTGTGTAGAGGTATCCGCCTCGTTAATAGCCATTTCAGAGCCTCTTCTGGCCATTTCATCTGCTATTTCGTTCCCTTCAATATTGCTATGTCCAGGAACCCAACAGAGAGTGACTTTGTGGTGCTCCATGGCCATCAGTGAAGCACGACATTTCTTTACAATCTCTGATTTAACTATTTTGGGTTCTATTGCCTTCATTGCAGCCTGACTGTCAGCAAAGATAGTGATATTCGAAATCAGAATCGTACTGTCTTGTAGAAGTCGAGCTGCTCTCTCAATAGCAAAAATCTTTGACTGAAAAACGCTGCAGCTGTCAGGAAGACGATACGACCGCCTTAGCTGCAGGTCTTCGGGCTAGAGACCAGCTCCAGTTCCATTCTCCATCTTTGAGCCATCCGTAAAGATGGTATTACCTGCATTACCTGTTGCCGAACCCGACTCCCAGTCTCCCCTGGTTGGATATAGAGTTGGAATTCTAGTAATAAAATCTAAATTTGAAGTCATATAATTCGTGGCCACATCTAAGTCAGCTTTCCTCCTAAAGCAAGGAGGAACATCAAACTATCTGATAGCCAAGCCGCAACCATAGCTTTAAATTCACCTATTACCAAATCCAAACTAATATTGCAGAGCAAGAAGCACCTCATATGGGTTCCTGGTCATAGGAACATTGTTAGAGCCGATGCACTTGCTAAGCAAGGCTCCTCCCAGTAACCTCCTCTATTGAAATAGGCTTTCATTCCGCTAAAAGAGGCTCAGAGAAAAATACGAGAACATTTCCTACACCAAGCCAACCTCAGATGGGAGCGCATACAGACATGCACCAGCACCCGAATTGATGTAGTAAGATTAACTGCTGTCAGTACGAGCCACTGGCCAATAGCCGTTCATGCATCCAAAATGGGGATCGCATTCAACGACCATTGGCGTAACTGTAACGAAAGCAATGAGAAAGAGACGGCAAAAACCAGACTGTGGGTAAACCTTTTCGACAACCTGAAAGATTTTTCCACAGTAGACTTTAACAAGCTCATTATGTTTCTAAACCAGACCAAATGGATTTAACCCCGGTGGCAAATCCTCACCCGAAATAAAACATTCGATATACTAGGGTTTTGTGGTATCAAAATGGCGCAAGTGTTTAGCACTCGATCACCACCTTAACCAACCAACCTAATTTTGAATTTTCAACATTTTTATTCAACATGTGATTATACTCTCATAACCTACAGTGTTCGTGAAACGAACTTCATGAGGACAACTATTATAAATAATATTATACTGTCAAAAGAGCTTTTACCGAAGAATCGAGACTCTCCATGTTTTATCTGTTTCCATTTTTCACCGCTGCTTCCAGACCTCGCTCGTTGCGTAGTTTAGGGGGTAGAACACAGCTAAATGAAGCCAGTTCTACTCTAAACTTTGCCCAATCCGCCTTTTTCGGATTTCTTATGAGCGTTAAAGGCTTAACTTCAACACCATACTGAAACTCGATATATCTGTGATCTGAAAGAGAGTCATCTCTAAGGACCTTCCAGTTTGCAACTGACTGCACTAACCTTTCATTGGAAAGAGTTAGGTCAATAACCTCCTGTCTAGTAGGTATCACAAAAGTGGGTTGATTCCCAACGTTTCGTATGTTCAACCCAGAAGACAGTATGTAGTTGAGAAGATGAGCCTCTCTTACGTTGCACTTGCTGCTGCCCCAGATAACATTCTGTGCATTAGCGTCACAACATAATATGAGCCCCAAATTCATCCTCTCACAATACTCCACAAATTCAACAACCATCGCTGACGGTGGTGGTTTTATGTGTTAATTGATTTCTAAAATATCCTATATTGGTATAGGTACATGCATATGTATATACTTATATATATATTGGCGATTTTTATTTTATATTATGTCTACAAAAAAAATGTTGTCCCGGCAAAGCGCTTGGGCTTAACCGTTATGTGGTTGATAAAAAAACACCTTCTGTAGGCTGACAAGGTACCCGGGTACCTAATATACAATATCCACCTACAAATCGGTCTAATTTTACTTTGAGGAGTTAAGGAAACCTTTATATCAAAATTAAACGTTTTTCAAAAACTATCCGTTGTCAATGAAAATCGCAGAGGATGGTGTACTTTACATCCCCTCTTTACATCAAAACCCTTTCTGATTTTTCTACCTAGCTTGTTTGGTTTTTGAGTTATTAAATTTTTCCTATAGGCTCCGCACGCAAAAATTCAAATAAACAAAGATGCTCGCGCATCCACAGTACATCCAAAGTACTAAATTTTCAATTTTTAAATATTAAATATCTCGAAAAATATGACATATTCAAAAAAATTACTTAAGACCTTTTTTTTAGGAAATCATTTTTTTTTTGTAGCATGTAATTTTTTGATATCTCCAATGGTTAACCAGTTATAAGTAAAAAAAAGGCTTTTTTACCAAAGGGGGAATTTTTTGGTGGGTCGCTCTGCAACCCCAGGACTGATTTTTGAATCTATCATACCCCCACTAACAATTACTGAAGAAAAATCTCAGTTTAGAATTTTTATAATATAAATCTTTATAATGACTGGACTAATAGTCCGTTTCATAGCAATTTTCTAAATTAAAACCCCTTATCAGCCCGTTGAGGGTTAAAATTGTAAAATAGAGAATATTCCATGGTAGTCAATATTACAAAAAAATTAATAATAACATTATGGCACAAAGCCATGTTGAGGAACTAGGGTGAGCTTTTCACATCCACTAATATTGTATGTTAAGTAAGGTCAATAGCAATCACCACGTCAAAAATTATTGTCATAGAACTATTTCCACGTCTATCTTGCATACAAATGAAACTGCGAAACGATATTTTTTCTCTAATGTACAAGATGGATATTAAAATTCCGGTGATTTTCTATCAGCTATAGAAAGTTTTTTAAAATACAAAAGATTTTGATTTTGCATGCAAAAAGGCATAAAATTTTCGAAACTTCGGAATTTTGCAACAATTTCAGAAGCTACAGAGGATAGAGAAAAACAATTCCTTAAAGTTATATCGCGCCAAAATTTTTGTTTAAAACTGTCAGTCTACATTTTTCCACTAATGATTTAAGACTGCCCAAGAAAATCATGTGACCCACTGTATTACAAAACTTATGCTGCACATAACATCATGAGCAACAACTTTCGCCCTGAGTCAATAAAAAGTATAAAACATTATTTTTAATATGCTATACCCACACATATTTTTCCCCTAGAATGAGACTGACAAATAAAATTTCCATACTAAATCTCAGAATCGTTCCTGAGATATCCAGTCTCGCGCCCTCTTTTCCAATCTCATAGGCCATTTTTCCCACGTCAAGGCATTGTCAACCAACGTATTGTGCCAAATTTAAGCACTTCACCATAAAAGGTTTCGCAAATATACCCAAAAAAAAACAATAGAATTGTATGGAGGGTGCCACGCCTACTTGTCAAAAATTTTCCACTTCTAGCTTGGAACCAACGAATATGCCTATGCGCAAACTTAGGTATAAAGGACAAGCATGTTAAATTAAATTTTATAAAGTTAAAGATATGATCTTGTTATTTTGGCATTCTTACAATAAAGTTAATTTGTATTAAAATTTTCGATGAATACTTTGAAAATTAATCTGAATCACTTTAGGTTATCTTTTACGTTGGTATTTGACTTTCTTTTGGCTAGTACAATCGTGAAATTTCTGCTGACAACAAAATCCTAACATTGTTTTATTTTGAAATATGCTTCTCAATATTTTTATTCTGGTTCATTCCAAAATCGTTTCCATAGGTTTTCCGGTAGCTGTTAATTGGGATTGTAAATTGTCTGCTTGAATATTTCGCAGGTCTGAGCACCGCAGAAATTAAGTATTTTCAGATTTTGATTTATTAGTAAAAAAAGAAAATCAAACAATAATTCACTGGAAGTTATCTTAAGAAATAATTGTTTTCAGTATTTTGAAAGCCAAGCTTATTCCATTTTTATCTTATTTTTTTATTTTTTATTCTAAGAATTTTGATTGTGTAGATACTCTAACAAAGATTACAGTTTCGCATACATCCCGAAGATAACAAACACACCAAACAATAGAAAAACAAAACACTGCGCTCATTCATAAATCTAACTCGACTTTTTTTCTAACTAATTAACAAAAATGAGAATCAGCAATAGATAAACAACAAAGTGCTACGTCACACGGGGCACTGCGGGACAAAAAAAAGACAAGTGCGACTTCGTACAATAAATGTGTGTAAGGTTGACAAAGCATCATGCTGAGATAAAGCGCAGAAAAAATTTGCAGAAAACAACATAAATTAACAAAAACAATGAATGCCAAAGAAGATAAAGACAGAACCAATATGACGTAAACAGCTATGGCCAGAGAAATAGCACACTTTTAAATTTCATATAAAAGTGTAGTTTATTTAATATTTTGCAATAAAAAAATGTTGTTTAATTAAATTAATTAAATTAATATTTGGACTTCAAAGTTTAAAAAAGTTTTTTTTAATTTCTTCTGTTTAGCCTGTTTTGGCTTAGGATGGTCCATATTGAGCTGGACATAGAAATAGCATACTTACGGATCACTGTAAAAATTAAATATAATTTATAGAAAAACATACTAAATTGTTTCATGAAATTAATTACCAAGTTAGTATTTTGTAGCTTTACCACAATTTCTTATGACAGCTTGACATCTATGAGGCATACGCTCTACTAACTTTTGTCATCTGTTCTGGGGGATGGAGGACCTAGCATCTTGAATACCCGCCCAAAGTTCGCCTTCATTCCTGAATTTTTTTTTGCGCGATGTGAACTTTAACGTCATTCCAAAGATGTCCAAGAGGGTAATAATCAAACAAATAATGGTACATTTTTTACAGTTATTTGTTTCAGCAGTGGAAGTAGCAAGTATACTGCAAAAGCATATTACTACGCTATTTCAAATTAATAAGAAATTCTGATACTATTTTGCTATTCTTTAAGTGTGCTATTTCTCTGACCATAGCTGTATGTAAAGCAGTACTGTAATACAGAAAACAAGATAGCTAAGGTTCATTTACTTACCTTAGTTTAAACAACGTATATGTTAAGCATTGTTTAAAATTATATAACTATAGGCGATTCAGTACATGTATATGAAAATACTGACAACCAAATGTAGGGTGCAATTATGCAACTAATAAGCCTAGTTTACAAAACCCACATACGATTTTATCTATTTGAGCAAAAATATTTATTAATAGGGTATTACTGTTTCGACTATGCTGAAGAAAAGTTTCATAGCTTAAAATTTTTATCTTTACTTCCATGTATAATTTTGCACTATTTGCTGTGGTTATGATTGGGGTGTGTGAGTCATCACCGTCATTATCATAACAAGCGTCATCGTCATAAGTACAAGCAATCCACAAATTTAAAATAGATTTATGCAATAACAAAACAAAAACGGCCAACAGCAAAAAACACATACGATTTTGTTTCATTTATAATCTTTCAGCACATTTGTTTAGGGTTTAATGTTCAATATAACTTAATAGTGGAACAAGTTATTTTTTTTTTAATAAGTAATTGGATTTTATAAGTTTATATTTAAGACTGACATGAAATTTTCTTTGTTTGTATATTTCAAACGAGTTTAGAAGATAAAGCATTCAAATGTTTTCCTTTCGATCTATTATTTTTTAAAAGCGATTTATATTCACATCTCTTACGAATTGAACGAAAATATGCCTTGTTTTTGGTTAATATCGAAGCAAGAAGGAAGCAATTCTGACATTTTCGACATTGACATTGTTTTGATATAGTAATGTTTTACAAGCATTTTATTTATTTTACGACAATGAGGTGGAAGCTCATAACAGAATAATAAGAGACTTTGTTTGGCCAACGAGTTTTGAATAGACATATTCCAGAAATACAATTTTGATATTTATAATAAAAAATAATGCTTTCTAAGTTGTCTTTTAAACAGATATCACTATCATATCTGCCAGTCTGAGAATTGATTTGGTATACGAATTTGTATACCTACACGCCAAACCAATACTTAGGCGACGATATACAAACAGGGTGCGGGACCCTGAGTTATGGACTTATACGACTAATTATCGAGAGAAAGATGCGTATAAACTAAGCCTTCTAATAAGAAAATGACCCGTAGCATACATACAATAGTAGTAAAATTATTGTTTAATTAGGTTAAAGGGAAGTTCTCAAAAAATCTGAGCACCTGCGGGGGTCAGAAATCGGTCCCTATATGTGGTATAGTGAAAACTTTTTAATTCTTATACAGGGTACCCATATAAAGTGGAAGCATTTGGTAACCCTGTAACTTTTGACAACGCTGTCAGATCGACTAATGACATACCGCGTTGAAGAGTCAGTCGAAGGAAATTTATACCATGGAACAGTACACTCCGAAAGAACGCGCTGAAATTGTTGAGTTGTATATTCAAAATAACTTTTTAATTTTTCCTTAGAGAAGTTATTTTGATATTTTGAAGCCGACTGTTCATGAAAATGGTATGGAGCACTTCTGTTTTCAACAAGACGGAGCACCATTTCACACAGCGGTCAGTTGATATAAAAAAATTGTGGTTTTGACTTTTCTCCGCGTTCGCCAGATTTTGCACCGCCGGACTTTTTCCTCTGGGGATACTTGAAATCAAAAGTTTATATCAACAAGCCAGGGACCCTAGACGAACTTATGGCCAATATATCGGCTGAATCATTTGCCAAAACGATCGAAAATGCCGAAAAAGAGCGCATTTGGCCGTCAAGGCCAAAGGTAGCCATTTGCGAGATATCATAAATGATTATCCAAATGAACAACAAAAAAAATGATTTTTTTTTCAGAAATGCATCCATTTTAAATGACTTACCCTGTATCTATACACCGAATCTTCTAGTGCTCATTGTAAACCTTATTAGGTCTGTTAGCTAGGTCTGCTTTTAGACTGTGAGACTAGTCACATGAGACTGAAGTTTCATGTTGCTCTTAGACAGTGAGACTAATTGGATGAAACTCTCGCCATTTTATTTTTCGTCGCTATGGAGAAACATTAAACTACGAAAATGTAAAAAAACGTCAAAAAGTTTCATTAAAATGTTGACCCGAGAGATTTTGTCCATCCCCTCCTCGTCCCTACACTTTTACGAGTTGCATGATACTAGTCTCACTGTCTAAGAGCTAACTCAAGCCCCCGAACAATCTGACTCATAAGAAGCGGGGCCGACAAATCTGAAGATTGGAGCATTCACAGAGTAGATGGTTATGGTTATCAAATTACGGTTATGAATTGGCCACAAAGCAATATTCTATAGAGGATATTTGGAAAACAACTAACCGAAGAATTAGAAGAGATAATGTCTGAAATTCTAATAATTTTATTGAAAATATGTTTGACATTGAAAAACGAATTCAACATGCGAAAACCATCGTACTTTATACGACGTCTCTAAAAGATTAGTTGATTTCATGGACACGTATCTTTTTTCTGTTTAAGTACATACTTTCAATCTAATTTAAAATATATTACTCATTGTTGGCAAATTCATCTTTTACAGCAAGAAAGATACTTGCAGTTCCGAAATTTATAACTTCAAAAACGATGCGAATTTGCATTCAAACATTTTGTATGCGTGGGAGCGTCTTTATTATTGTTTCGTCCTAAATTAATTACTGCTTTGTGCTAAAGCCCGCATGTATAAAATCGCTTATACATTCGAACAACGCCATGCAATGCCTAAAACTCCCGTCACTTACGATACATTTTTTTTTTGCTCTTTCAGATAATGTTTTAATAGCGGGTGACCACCAAATACCAGATGCTGATTTCAACTCCATAGAAGTAGGATCAGTACTAAAATTCCTATTGTAAGCTGGGCTTATGGAAATACACTTAGTGCACTACCCCAGCAATAATAATAATAGTGCTTATTTTACACATTTTATACTTACATTGTGTGATTCGTTATTTTGTGTTGACTTCCTTTTGGGCCGTGTAAATGTTCTTGAATTCAATTTGTATGCTGCTCAACGTATGTAGAAATGGAATTTATTTTAATTATTTGATTGATCATATGCAGATTTATTTTGTATTTGAATGGGTGGGAATGCGAACAAATCCATTCATTACATGTGTATGTATATATAGTTGCGGTTGATGGAGTAAGTAAACGTCAACGGCGACAACAAGCAAAAAGACATGAAACGAAAATAAAAAATATAAAAATTGAAAGCAAAGAAGAAATTAAGTTACACCTAAGCATGTAACATAGCTATAATACGATTTATGATAATCTACATTATATAAGAAAATAAATAAAATGTTTTAAGTTCTGTAATGATCGAATAAGAAATACCCTACAATCATATGTTTCATTTACTACAATTTATTCTGCATTAAAATCTCTTCATTATCTTTCGAATTACCGCCGTTTTTATGTGAACACATGTATTGAAAGTGCCCAGAAAAACGATTTTTGAGAGTAATTCTACAAGTAACTCTTTATTAAAAATTTGTATTAATACAGAGCCAGTGACTTTGACAACCACCGAAGGTTTCATTATAACTTTGTTCTGTTGCTTATTATTTTTAGAAAATTGTCTGCATAAGACACAAATTTGATTAAATTATTTGAGTAGTTAATAGTGTATATTTAATAAACCCTTTAATTCTCGTATTTGAATAGGGCTCGATAGAAAACCGTTGTTCTGACAATAACTTAAATTTTCACCTGAGTTTTTTCTCGACTTCAAAGCCATTAATTAATAGCATAATCACGAAATTGTATACGTTCGGCAATTGGCAAATTACGAATTTTTAATAAACTGAATGCATACAAAATGAATGTTGCTCATACGCAAAGTTTGAAAGGCTTATACGGGCAATACATAGGTCGACATGACATTTCGAAGGAGGGTTTTATTTTCATGATGTATGAATAACTATTAAAATGTATGAGAATTTCCCATTTTATCTCTAAATGCAGACTAGGAATATAAATATGCTTATATTTATGTCACTCCTTTTTATGAAAGAATATTTGGGAAATCCTAGAATAAAATATACTACCAATATGTCGCATTTCAATTATAATTTCGATTAAGTAAATGAAAAATGTAAAATAAAAATGTCTAGTATTAATTTATTCCACTCGCAATTTAGCTTACCTTCGAAAGAAAGAACAAACAGGCTTTCTAAATCTAAATTGAATAGTAAGTGAATTTCTTGTTTTAATTAAAAAACCCACTAACCACATATTACTCTATAATGGAAGCATGCATTGCTACTTTCAAATATTTGTACCACATATGGACAAAGCAACTGTAAACCTGCTCATTTGGCCCACTTACAAGCGCGGGGGGGCATGAAAAATGGAAAGCGCAGTAATACAACAACTTTGTGTGCACTTTAGGTAAAGATCAATCCCCTGCTACCCTTCCTATCGCTTACCTTGTTCCTGTTGAGTTTGAGACGACTGCGCTTGCAGGCAATTATTACTTTTCCATTGCTGCAATATATTTGAGACATCATCGTGTGTTTTATCTTCCAGAAAACTGAAAAAAAAAATAACAATAGAAGCAATGGCCAAAACTAAAGAAAAATAATTACGAACATGAATGAATCATCTTTTAGAGCTTCATCAATGTCCAATATATCCATGGCGATAGTTTCGTTGAAAATGTCGATAGTTATCTCTACTATTTTTAATTATGTATTTATGTTTTTTCTTCGGCTTGGAGCTGCTCTTCCTCCTCTACTATTTTTAATAGGCGAATGCAGAAACTTGTTTTCTATGTTGTCTTGTGACGGAATTTTTACTTTTTTACATAAATTTTTGCAAACATAAAAGAAAAAAAAATTATATTTTAGAAAAAACACTCGCGCACTCTTTTATTTTATTGAATCACTTATTTTATATTCAATTACATCCGATTATTCCAAATTCTTTTTCTTATATTTTCTTTACGTCAGTTTTTTTTTTTTATTTTTATTTTTACCACTCAATTCGTTACGCGTTTGTTTACATTTAACTGAAATTTCCACATGTTTAGATCAATTATGCAATTCGTTAATTTTCTAAATTGTTAAATTCGATTTGTTTGCACCAATATTATTCATCTTTTTATAAATAAAAAAAAAAAAACAAAAATATGCTCACAACTCATACTCTTCGTTTTCTTTTTTCGCATAACGGCGACAAAGAACTGAAGAAAAGAAAGCATTGTTGCTCCAGTGCGTAGTAAAAATTATAAAATCTTGAACACTTTTAGATTTGCATTAATACGTGCTTCTAGATAATAGTACTAAGTCATGATTACACGATACTTTGCCACGAGTCATAGATAATTTTGTTTTGTACGCCGCACAGTGGTACAATAATAAACCCAAAAATTTCATGTTGCGAATTGCAATGACCAGTAAAATTTCTTATTTCAAAATAGTTGAGTCCCCTATTTTCAACTATTGTTCATCAAATAAGATCATGACTCGTTGACACGGCAAAGGTAAAGTTGTTTTTTATTAGGGCTGAATAGAAAGATGGCACGAGGACGTATATGGGTTTTTTGTTAAATCTTCAGAACTCCGTTGTGAAAAGTGGTCCTATCGTTTTTGGTAAATATTAGTACATTTTTAGTGTTTTGTTGTGCTTTTGTATTAATTCAATATATGGTAAGTATGATGCAGCTTGTTAAAACTTTTAAAAAATGAAGCAATTTTTAAATAAGCTTTTAAAAAGTGTTTTACGAGATTTTAAATTCTAGTATTGATTAACTTATTCCTTTTAACATAATCAAAGAGGTAAATTAGTTTTCATATCCATCGGTGTCTGTCCGTGAAATTTACAGCCCAGTTACTGTTGCCAAGTAAGGTAAATTTTAATATAGCGGCATTTAAAATATAAAACAGTCAAAATGAGGAAATAGCACTACGATTTACGCCAGAAAAACTCAAACAAAGCGCGATGCTTTAGTCACTTCTTGCCTTATTCGAGGTAAAAAACTTTCGTTGATAAAGGAGTGTATTGGGATGTTCTAATTACCAAACAATCGGAGGATTGTTTGATAAATGATAAAAAGAATGTTTGCTTTAAAAAAAAAAAGGTAAAAAATTCTTCTCTAAAGCAAACATTCCGCTTTTTTAGGAGACTTGGAAAATTTTCGTCCGCTTTTATTTTCGGAAATTAGTTTAGTTCGAATAAGGCAAGAAGTGACTAGGGCGCAACTTTACACAAAATGTAACATGCACTTCCGTCAATTTCTTTTACTATTCCCCCCGCATTTAATGCTGAATTTTTTAAAATGAACAAGTATGAAATTCTTCATTGGAAATTAATCATAGTCCTCTTTTAGATTAGACATTTATTGCCAGAAATTGTTATCGTTCGTAGTACCTTTCCTCTTTTGTCTTAGCCCTCTCCTCATAGCACGCGTTTTGCATATTCAAAGTTGAGAATCTTAAATTTTTCTACGCATTTGTGAATCCTGAATGCTCAGAAAGCGTGAAAGTATGTTTTGGAATTTGGACTTAAACTTAAAGTGAATGTTCACACGGGCGCAAGCATGAACGCCTGTCTGAAAGAAAGAGGTAGAAAAAATAGGCAGTTAGAAAAAGATAGGTAAGTTTCTACCTATTTCTTCGTACCCATATTTTCTCTCTTTCAGAGAGGCGTTCATGCTTGCGCCTGTGTGAACAGCCACAAAGGGCTCATAACAATATTTTACTTTTTATCTTCGGAACACATGATGAAAAATATGGTCACAGCATTTTTCAACCAGAAAGTGTGAACATAGTATGTCAACATTTACACGATGAGACTAGTTTTATGAAATTTTTAACATTTCCTTTTGAAGTTTCATGAATTGATGCCCGCGATATTTTGCATCCCCTGTCGTTTCTTTCCTCTTCTCATCACTGAATGCCACAATGGAGAAAAAAAAAGTAAACAATGATTTTGGCAGCCTATGGTATTTACCACAAAGAAAGAAGAAGAATAAGTTGCTAGTAACTTCACCTTGTATAAATTCACCTGGGTGTAAACCCTAGGCTTTTTTCTTTTTTAACTCAGAACACGGAGTAGAGTAGAGCACGAACACACCGAGCACGCTTTGATCAGAGCACGCTCTACTCAGAGCTAATGAAATGTCGCATGGCAGAAGTATTTAGACGTAGGTGTATTTTTTCAAATAGTAGCCATTTAAAACTTTCTACAAGTAAGACGAACATTTAAAAGATGCATTTTATGAATTGGGTGAAAAAGTGAAAATTAGTAGTAGATGATTAATTGTACTTTTATTACTTAGTTTCAAATTATAAATTTTATTTGAAATAAACAAAGTACAAACAATGTTATACAAATGTGTTTTCTTTATTAGCAAATATTATTAAAAATATTAGTAATTTGAACGTGTTAAGAGTTAATAAATACTATAAAAATAAATTCCATGGTTTATTAACCATGGAAAAACAACACCGTAGCAAAAAGAAAAATAGTACGAAAACAAATTTTTTCCCAATTGCTAAAGTTCGTCGTACTTGTCAAAATGCATCTACCTTCTTAATTCTTCTAGCATTTTTATTATTTTTTTTTTATGGCGCCATTAGGCGTTTTTCTTCTTAACTCTGAGCAGAGCACGAGTTGTCAAAAAACGTAATCGTGTTCTTTTTAGCTCTGCGTACTCAGAGCAAACGTAGTTGTGTTTCTTTTTGTGATTCGAGCGCGCTCAGAGCGTGCTCTACGTGCTCAGTAGAAATTGACTGAGCAGGCAGAGCACGATTGAAAATTATATTTGGACAGAATACACAAAAATTTAAAATAGCGGACAAAAAAATCAAAACGATTGAAAAACTTTGTTGAAAAGTAAACTTAATTATAAATAGCTGTTATCTGACAGTTCGTGCTCTATGCGTTTTAAAATTAAATCAGACTTGCTCAGTGTGCTCGTGCTCTCCTCTACTCCGTACTCTGAGTTAAAAAAGAAAAACGCCTATTGTTTTTCGTTGTGAGGAACGGTGGTTGTCAAAAAGTTTTTAAGTTTGATAATTTACTTGTTTTTCGTTGGCCATAATGACAGCAACAACAATGATGTATTGTCATTGCCGTGTTAAGCCTGGAACAGAATGTGAAACGTGAAGTAAGCAGCTGAAGGATAAAATGAAGCGTAGCACACAATGAAGAGCGAAAAAGAAAAATGTGAACAGAATGTGCACCTCTGAAGCTCATGTTTATTGTAATTGGAAATACACATAATTATATTTTTCTCCACATTTTTGCAATCAAAGTGCTTTAAATTGTAAATCAATTAAATTTGTTTACAAGTCCTATAAATAATTCAGTGGAATTAGTAGTAGATTATTAATACTATTTTTATACTTAGTACTATATTATAAATTTTATCTATAATAAAAATGTATAAAAAATGTTATTTAAATTCTTTTTCTTTATTAGCAAATCCCTTGAACATGCTAAGAGTTAATAAATCATATAAAAACAGCAACTACTTCTCCCCATGCACATGCAAATTATTTTCTTATAAATTCTTACTTTAACCATGAAAATACAACGTTATTGCAAAAAGAAGAATAGTATCAAAACAAATGTTTTCCCAATTGTCAAAGTTCCTCTTAGGCTGTGGTTATATTGCGAGTATAATGGCGAACACCATGAAAGTGTTGTTGCACCGAACACAAAGAGAGAGTCTGTACTCACTCTCGCACCGAACACGATATGCTCGGTGTATTGTACTCCAAGCACGCCGAGTATTCAGGGTGGCAATGAGTTATTTTACAAAACAGTATCATTACATATAAAATAGTATTAAACAAACGAGTATATTTTAACAAAAAACAACTCTGCAACGAGCTGAATATAACCACCTTGAGCGAGCACGGGAGAAAATGTTTTGTGTTCGTCGAACACCAATATAACCAGGCCAAGGTGAATTTATATAAGGTGGGAGCAGCAATACAACAAGTTTACCACGGCAACAACAACAGGGCGTTGTTATTGCGGCGATAATGGCGGAGCAGTCTGAATGTCAAAATCAGCTGACAAAAGCAGTAGTACAACACAAAAATGACAATGCATCTTTGTTGTTGCGGCCCATATGGCGGTCGAAAAAAAGTAAACAAACAATCAAAACGTAAACAAACTTCCTCACCACGAAAAAAAAATGGCGCCATAAAAAGGAAGAAGAAGAATGAGTTGCTGGTAACTCCACCTTATATAAATTCACCTTGAACCAGGCGCTTACTTGTCAAAATGCATCTACCTTCTTAATTCTTCTGCCATGTTCTGTTCCTCACTTTAAACTACTGTTGCTGTTCTGTTGTTGTTGAGCTGTAAACTTATTTTCAAAATATTTTTTGCTAAAAATGGTAAAATTTAAATATATATAACATACAATGCTATGAAAAGAATTGTGTGTCGGAGATTAAAATTCCCATTATATCTAGTCGGCCAAAGACTATTTTTAAAATACCAAATATATTTCAATTAATGTGTTACTTTTCATTAAGGATGTAGTCTGGTGTTCTGGCCTAATATTTAAAGTTATTTCGAGAATTTTTTATTATAACAAAATAAAATACGATCATTTAATTTTTTCTATATGTTATTATTGACATATTTAACTGTACAAACAAATGTTTTTGGAGTATATTTTACGATATTTTTTTAGTGTTTTTACGTTGAAAGTGGGCTCCTAAAAAATGTGTGGGGCTGGCCCGGGTGATTATGGTACTTGAAGTCATCTTAAATAAAAAATTTAAATAGATTATTGCTCTGTAGGCTTGTCATTCTAGCAGGTAGTAGATTTTGATTAAAAAATAACAAAATGGCCTACTTCCAAATTTTTTTTTTTTTAAATTGTGTTGTTTTTTGTTGAAAATCGTTGTAAAAAATAGGAAATAATGATTAAAAATTAACAGTTTCACTACCTGCGAGAGCCATTGACGTGTAAAATATCGCATTAAAAGTTCAGCCCAGTCGGTGCAATAGAATGCTCTCAGACCGCTGAGCCGGTCAACGGTAAGTTTTAATGACAGATAAAGTTTTCACAGCAGACGCTCTCGACTATCAGCTATAACTTTGCTAATAATTTGAATTTTGGTCTGAAATTTTTACAGTCTACTTTCAATATATTGTACTTTCGAAATACATTAAAAAAAAAAACAAAAATCCGTTTTTTGACACTCGAACACCAGACTACATCTTTAATAAATAGCATTTAATGTTACTTATTATATTGGTTCATTTTTCCCCCATTTGGTACATTTTTTGTAAATATTGGTACAAAATAAAATGAGTAAGTGGCAACCGTGCGCATCTCGACGAAAACATGTGTATTTGATGACGTAGATGTTGATGTTTACAGTGGAAAAAACGCTTTGTGTGTGTGTTTATGAAATTAAGAAAAGTGATAAAAACGCCGTTCGAACTGTAAAGTGTTTTTTGTGAAACGGTGCTGTTTTTAATTGTAAAAACAAAAATGGAAAGTGGGGTTTCTTCAGACTTACTAAAACCAATGCCGCACAAAAGAAATTTATAGATTTTTGTAGGCGCGTTAGTGAAGTAAAAGTAAAAACTTCATGCATTTGTAGTGCACATTTGTACTTCCGAGGATTTTGAAGCAAATATGCAGTCTGAAATGGGTAAATTTGAATATTTATTTTATGCTTACTATCTTATCTTTATTTCTCGAAATTATTTACAGAGGGTTTTCTAAAAAAGGCTAAACTACTTTATGGCACTATTCCGACTGTTTACCGAATCACACTGTTGGCGAAGAAAACATACAAATGGAGAATTACGTATTTGCCTCTCTTGACGTTACTGCCGATCTACTTCTTCAGCTTGCCGGAAGCAGTTAAAGAAGTCGCATTCAATGGAAGCGATGAATGCTTCACTTTTTGAGAGCTAGAAATGACGGCAAATATTCCTCTTGTTAGTGATGAGGAACCACCATCTACTTCCACGACGGAGACAATGCTTGACATGTGAGTTAAATGCAATTACATAAATACAAATTGTTCAATTTGCAAAATTATTTCAGCGAAAATTTAAGGTTTAAAGTAAATGGGCTGAAGAAGGCTGAGGAAAAAAATATATAAAAGAACTCGACAAATTAACAATTTCTATTCAGAAGACCGAATTCGAAAGAAACAATATGGCTGACAAAATTGAAATGCATTTTTGCAGAAGTGCAGGTAAATTTTTGTCTTATAAAAACGTTATAAATTTTTTACATTGTACATTTAATTATAGGTTGCTAAGTTGAAGAATGGTTTTAAGCGCAAAATGTGGAAAGAAGCAAATATTGTAAAGTCGATTACTTTATACTCTACGAGCGCGAAAGCAAAATGCATCGAAAAAATAAAAAAAATATCTTTTCCTGCCACCAGTAACGCAAAACGACAAAAATCAAATGATATACATATTACTGCTCAAGCTTTTTATTTCATTTAATAATAATTTTTTGTAAGTATTACAGGCCTAGAGGAAAATCATATGAGAGCAAAAGTGACATAATTTATTATCTCAGTGTAAGTACGGCACAGGTAATACGGCTTAGAGTGAAAATGAAACAACTTAAAAGTAAGAGCAAAAATTATATAACAATTATTTCAGCTCAAAAACAGCATAGTGATTTATTCCGGTTTTGTTCTGAGCATATTTCGTTTCACTTTTACTCTGAACATATTTTGATTCGCTTTTGCACTGAACAATATTGGTGTCGCTTTTGGTGTTAAGTAAAATTGTTCCATTTTTTGTGAACTGAGAAGTTCTACCACTTTTCCTCTCATCCTCTTTTATATGGTTTAGTAATAGCGCAGAAAGAAAATGCAAAGGGAAGAAATGGAAATTAATCACACATTCTTAATAATACCTCACTCCATACATTTATTTGCCCGCATAAAAATTTATGATAATACAGAAAGAGAAAAATGTTCATTTCATTTTAAATTATAGTTAGTTCATATTCATGAAAACTTTCTAGACATATGTTTTCATGTCTGCAAAATCTATAAACTCATATTCTGATGTATTACAATACATACACAAAGATAAACAAATAAAACTATTTCAAGATTCGAAATCTATTTTTTATTATACAGTGTGAATATGACCGAAAAAGATTACCGGTAATTTTTAGTAAAATACCATAGTGACCGATAACTTTCGGTCTTTTAACATCTGTAGTAATATTTGACTATAATATTTTTATATTTCTTAGTATTTTCGTACGAAATTAAGTTAAAGTAAACACCCCTAAATATGTGTATTATCGGAACCAATTTTTGATGAAATAGTAAAGCCAATTTATTTAGTTTTGAATACTGTGTTACTCAAACAATTTTTATTGGTAAAAATCCAAAGAAGAACTGAAAGATTAAATTTTACTCCGAATTAAAATTAAGGGGTTCTATACGTTTTGGTACGGGAGACTTAGGGCATATTTGTGATTTTTTGGACTATTTGAAATAATTTATTTGAAACTAGCATAACAGGTATACATAGTACATATTCTTACGAAAAAAAAGAGTGGTCGGAAATGAAAAAATATTGAAAATTGTAGAAGTTGTAGCTCTTGTCCTGATGCGCGTTTTTTCTGCAAAGTCTGGCGGTGACCACGATTGAATGCCAACAACTCAACTGTAATCAAAAAGACAAAAAATTTACAGTTGTGTACTACAGCGCCGAGTACTTGAACGAAAAAGTTAAAAAAATAAACACCTTTTTCTCAAACCATGATCCCAAAAATGTATTTAAAAAAAATTATTAGTTAAGACAAATACTGCACATGAAAAAATGATCGTTCAAGTACTTCGTATTGAACTAGGAAAAAAATTTAAAAAAAATTAGATGAATTGGTCAAGTAGTTTTTGAGATCTCGCGGTCACCGCAAAGGCATTTTTCAAAAAACATCATTCGGAGAAAATCACGTTTAAAGTTTTGAGTGCACTTTATTAATGAACAGTAGCACGCTACAAATCGGTTTTGACTCATGAAAACGTATATAACCCCTTAAGTTGATGATCTCGAGATCTAAATTGTTTCTCTGAAGTTATATATAAACAGGTTAATGAACAAATGTAGTCATCACAACAACAATGTATATAGAGACGGGCAAATCAGACGGCACTTTCGGAACCCGCCACAATTCCTCATCAGTGATCTTAGCGATAGTTCTTAATCTTTCAATATCCTATATAAGCTACTAATATTTGAAATCATAACTCAGAATTACAGATTTGATTCCAAATATCTTCGCTGAATAGGCATATTGAAAGAAACTACCACTACCGTTCTATACACTTATGTTGTTGTTTTTTTTTTCTCCCATTGTAGCTAGTCTGCATAACAGTTCGTTATTTGAAAGTCTAGTACATGAGAGTGTGTGTGTATTTGTGAGAAAATGATTCTAGGTGTCATTTTTTCTGAAAGGTCCCCATTCCATCAGTTCAAGATAGTTTTTTAGGAGACTATGAAAATTAAATCTAGAGGTTAATTTTCAAAGTCATGACTTAAGTTCATGTCAATTTCGTTATTTGAAGTTATATATAAACATTGTTTCTCATTTTCCGTACTTTGATTGATTTGTTTGTTCTACAACGTAGTACAATGTAGTTATATTATATTAGTTATATTATTAACGCGTAAACTCGTAAACCGTGTTAAATTTGTAAGTTTACATGGTTGTTGTCGAAAACGCATATTTCGATAAACGTGTAAATCAGCGCGTAAATCAACTATGTGACAGTTTGATCAAAGTTCCATTTTTGTATTTGGTATTAGAGTTTATTTTTGAGTATTTTTTGTTTTTCAACCATGCATTGATACACAGCAGCTGTTAATAAATTTGATAAATATAAAAAATCAAAAATGATGGCAAGAAATGAGAAAGCAGCATTACTTCAATTTATTGGCGAAACTGCAATAAATGATTTGCTTATGCTGGAAATGTTTGGATCAGAGAATACAGAGAACAGAAAATAAATAAAACAATAAATTTGGTGAATAAAGTCAGCCATTTTAATTTGTTGCTTTTTATATATATGGTAGAAAGAGATGCAAAGTATATTTGGTTGAGTTAAAAGACAAATTTTGAAACAATAGATGAATATGAATCTCAAATTCAGTTTTACATTCTCAATAAAAAAATAGTACTCTGTATACAAATTGCTTTTAGAATTTATTTGATAAAAGTTAAATTTTGATAGTTTTCTAAAAAAATGTTTGAAAAATGTATAACAAAAAATTTTAATAAAAGATTAATCAGGTCAAATAATATATTACATAGTATTGAAAAAAAAATTAACTAAAATCATTTTGTATACAATTTCGCATTTACTCATTCATTTGTAATAAGAAATCAAATAGATTAAATAATATAATTCATAATATTAAAAGAAAGAAATTTTCTGCAGAACATTTGACAGGTTGAAAGAAAATACGGGGTAAAAAATAGTAGCAAGCAAAAGTGCATTAAAAATGTTGGAGTACAAAAATGAAACAAAAATTTTCATCCAGAAACTTTTTTTTTTATTCAAAAAACTAGAAACGTTTTTTTTTTATTTTTTATTAAAAAACAGATGCTAGACTTCGAGACTTCGAAAAAATTTCAGAAAAAACATTTTGTGAATACAAAATACCATGAAGGCTAGATAAAAATATTAGTTGGTTTTCACTTATACAAAGACTTAAAATATTTGGCAGAATTCTGTAATATCTAAATCCTTTTCTCGACTTTTTTCAATATATTTGGGTTGGCTTAGCTTTTACCGTAAGATTTATAACATTCAAAACATTTTAAATATGTTATGAGTAAATTATAATAATTGGAACAACCGTAATGACTTATGTAGGAGCTTAAAAATGCAATAACCGTGAATAATCTTAATTTATTTACATTTTATCTGTTCTTTAAGTTATCAATAATAATAACTAAACTACAAAATACCTGATGACGTAAATAAACAGCACTAGTGTTTATAATGCTTCTGAAGAAGAAGCTGATAGTAATGAAGAGGATATAGACTTCGACATCGATATGTGATAAATTATTACTCTGTATATTTTTTGTGATCAAAGTGTATAAAATACTCTTTTTCCATTATCTTATTTTAGTTTTTCTTGTGATTGTATAATTGAGAAATGCTGTGAATTAAAAACTTTAAAAATACATGTATTTAATTAATTTTTTTTAATGCATATATAAAAAAAATTTGTGTTTAACACTTTTTCTTCATTTTAGCGGATTTTGAAAAACAAAAGTTGGCCACACTGGGTATAAAGTACTGTTCAAAATTATAGCGCACTTAGTATTCACTGTGCTCAAAGCTGAATAACTTCGACATGAATCTAGAGAAAACCAGCGGGTCTTTTTTTTTGTGAAACTCTATTTTATTCTATATTAGTTAGAGAAATAAAAATGAGGAATATTTCATTAGGAGCATAAAATTTAGATTTTAGTATGAAGAAGTGTAACCTCTGTATTTCTTAACAAATATCTGATTTTGGGGATCCCTAATAATATTATCTTAAATTGAAGGATATGTCTAGGAAGTTTTAATTCTAACTTTAAGAACATCAATACAATTGTACTGTGTTCTATAGTTATTTCCTTCACGCTGAAGCCACCCCTAAATGTTTCCCGTATTGCTTGATTCGTACAACTATAGAAGCCAAGACAAAATTTGAAAATTTGGCTTACAATGGTTCGGAGGGTTATCATACTGAGGTGAGTTGTAAGCAAATGTTAATACATTTTTAGAAAGGTTTCAACACCTTGGATCGGCACCATCAAAGGCAATCGGATCCATTGGGTTATTTCCCAAATGATCTCGATGCAACTTCATCTTAACCGAAGACAACTATACGTTGGACAACATGTTCAAGTACCATGAAATACACATCTCAAATATAGGCGGACTTCTCCTAATCTTTGCCTTTGTGATCAATTCGTTTGTTGCATCGTGGCATTTTGGTGCATAGTAAGACGTGCGAAATTATGCTTGGATTTTAGTTGCACATTCCATTGTCTGCATCTATTAATCTGTTGGTGGTATAATTCATCATTGCCATTCAATGAATCTTATTGGCTTCTTAACCCTGGAAATACATACATATTTTTTATACGTAAAGGTCATGCTTCGTCGAAATGACGACGGCAATATTCAAAGAGGTCATATACGTGATCTATACACTTTTAACTTTGAAAGCTGATTGTTTCCCATTATTTGGTTAATTTATCATATAGAAAAACAACAATGTACATTTTTTTTAATAACATTTACTCATAAATTAAATTATTACCAATTACTTAGAAAGAAAAATTGTAAGCGTGTCGTCGATTCAACGAAGCATGTCCTTCCAGAGTTAATGCAATTACAACCACAGTTATGTATATAGGAGCCGAATTTCAGTGCCTTAAACAAGTGATTAATTGGAACCGTGTCAGATAACTTATTTTTACATCAACCTCCTTTTCTTACCCTTACTTTGGGTATTTTTAGAAATCAAGTTTCCAAACTACGTTTCGGTATCAGCCGTAAAAGTTAATTTCGCTAGTTGTTAGTAATCAAAATTGACGATAGCTCAAATGTGAAGTATCATTCATAATACCGATTTTAGTTTTCAGGGCAAAACAATAAAAAAACAGTGCAGTTTATTGGATTTTAGTCTTTCTCCAGTAAAAAGTTACAATATAGTCAAAATAGCAACAATGATTACAATTCTAAAATTGCCACTAAATTTAAAAAAAAAAAAATTAATTTGGAAAATGCAAAAGAAACAGTAAAAAATAACTGGTTGGAACCTTTATCTCATATTTACAAATACATATTATGTGTTTTGTGGAAACAATTTAATAAAAATCTTAAGACGAATTAAAAACACTTTCACATTAACATTAAAACAGATACATAAATTCCAGAAGAGGTTATATAATTAAAACATTAAAATATAAATAAAAAACAAATTTAGGTGCAGTTAGTGCCAGATAATTTAAATTTCAGAAAATCAAATTTGAAAAATTAATTTTAGAAATTATGTTGAATATTGTTAAAGAGTGTTGATGCCCGTGTGTTGCCGAACTGCATTCTCAATTTTATTTGAAGCATGTGGGATTAAGCTGTTTGGCCGATCATAATGTGTTCTTTAGGAATATTAATAAAATAACATTTCACCAGCGCAAACTATCGCTTTCAATATTTGCCGGATATCATCGCAGTTTGTAATACCCAAATTTCTTAAGTCACAATAAGTTAAAGAACGAAAGACATCCATGTCAATTTCTTCTTGCTGAAAGAGGCATTTATATTTTGACATGCCCACTCTAGACAAAAACGCAGCTACACGCGGGCATAAAGGCCTTACGGCAACTGGTGACGCCTTACGATAATTCTGGATTTTTTGTGGTTGCGCGTATATGTTTTTATGGGGCTGTGGTTGCCGATGTTTAAGTGCCATATTACATTGAGGCACATCCAAATGTCTTTGGCGTGGAGAGCAATATGCCACTTGCTTTTTCACTTCACATGGCGACAAATACTTCGGGGATTTTGGTTTTGGGCCAACGCCACCAATTTTAAAGGTAAAAACGTTGTTACTTGAAAGTGGTGTCAGCGGCGTAAGTGGTGATCTTGGATCTGTAAAATATACGGAATGAAGACGAAACATTTTCCTGAATTTAAAAATGTTGCAAACCTCTATAAGCTCGACTATAACCTTCCATTTCTCTAGGACTTTTTATTATTACCGAATAAATTAAATTAAATACTCAAAAATAAAAGCGACGGCAACATTTTCTTGATTAACAGTAAATTTTTTATATGACAATTTTAGATTACAACAATACTGACGTAATTGTTGCTATTGAAGTTAAAAGTAATAGATTCATCCTAAAGGAAACAGCTTTAAAAGAACTAATCAGAGTTGGAAGTTACATATACGTACCTTCAAAAATGTAGGGGTGTGTACCCGGGTATGAGACAGTCGACTTTTTATATCATGCAATTTCAATATTGCCGATCTGACTACTGTCAAACTTTTGTTTTGACATGACCCAGTTTTTGTGATAACACCGGAGTGAATAGATGTATTGCTTATATCAGCTTACATCGTATGTGAAAATTTATCCCGAAAACTTTTTTTGATTTTTTTCAAAGTGATATATTTTCTAGTGAATGAATTGAAAAACGTGATTGTAATGCAATTAACATTTAGTGTTTTTCGTATATTTTTCGATCCAATTTTGGATTATGCCAATATATGGTTGGAAACATTTTTTTTTTTTTTGTTATTCCCGAAATGGCATTGTTTTCCGGGTATGAGACACCACTTAACTAGTGTTTTGATCCAATTTTTTTGTATTTTTAGCCATGTCAACCCCAAAAAATAAAATCGTCCATGAAATGAATTACATGCAAGCAGCCTGTTCATTTAAAGTGTGCAAACATTGCGATAGCGATTTGGATGGAGAAGACGATGACTAAGATGGAGATGATGAATAAAAACTACCATTTCTTTTTACCTTAGCCACTGAAGGCTCACAAAATAAATAAATTTATATTTATAGTTATGGGGTTTTTACTTCATATTTTCCAATTTTTAGTGGATTTTTGTAGGTGTCTCATCCCCGGGTAGAAATTTTTTTTTGGCAAAAATACACATCGTCAGAAAATTGGTTACAATATTTTGCGTGCCAATGGAATCACTATACTTTTTCGGATAAAAAGTGCATATTTTTCTTTCCGACAGTATATAAAGCATCCGATTTGGTTTAACCAGTGAAAATTTATGGCTCAAAAACAAAACCCGTCTCATACCCGGGAACACTCCCTTACATATTTTTTTTAAGGTTTGAAGTATTATTACTAACGATGGAGGGATCACTGAGGATTTTCTAAACATATCATCAAGAATATTCACTGAGAACTAACAATAGCGGGAAGATTGTTTGATCACAACGTCTAGGATGTACTGCAAACACTATAGTCTAACTACTGTATCATCTGGAATAAGGAATTCATCTGAAACAAGGATGAGGACGGTAAATCTAAAGTTAAATGAATAAAATAAGTGATGGACTTAAAAAAGACTTATTTCATCCAATTTTTATAAGTAAACATCTGTAATCTATATAGCGGCGGTATAAACAAATTTTACATAGGAGTGAAATGGCAAATTATTTCATCCCATTCCTAAAAGATCGCTTTTTTACCTTATGCCCAATAAACGTCATTGCAGCCAGTGCTGTAGTCAGAAAAAAAATTTGGGGGATCCTTTAAAAAAAAAAGAAAAAAGTTATTTTATTTAGTCGAATCGAAAAAAAGTATTATAAGCTGAGAAGGAACATTCCCAATGGCATGGCATAATTAGACACACGCGTGGATCTTGTTTGCCAAAGAGTTGCATAAGAAGCTGAGCGCAGTTTGTTTAAGTTAAATATTCGTTATATATTTGGAAAAAAAATTTGCGAATTTGGATGCGAATATGAATGTTAAGTAGTTACGACACTTCTCACCATGAGATGAAAAGTGTCGTAACTTTCAAAACATAGTTTTGAGATAATCGCATTTCTTTTCTAAGAGACTGCATGTTTCAGGGGGTGGAAAACTGTTGTCGGCTAAAAAGCGCTTAAATGATATGCGATTGAAGTGCCGGCAGTTTTTCATTGAAAAGAACGGTTAAAAATGAAATTCAATCATAACCAGAAATTGTCATTTTGGAAGTTATGACACTTCTCATCTCATGGTGCGATATGTGATTTCATGACTATATCTGCTATGGGTTCCAAGTGTATTCAAGCGCATGAGAGACAGCCATGGTAATAATCTTATCAATCTTATTTTTGGCCTGATATTTACTAATAATAATGTTTATGAGTATATAAAATTATGATCATATATGTAATATATACCAAGTTATACCCTTTTCGATGTATCATTTTTATGGAAGGTGGGCGTGGTAAAATTCCGCTCGTTATAGTTTTTAATGTTGATAAGGGTCCCAAAAGGTGACCTTTCTGTATGCAGCAACTGGCGAGGCATTACGTTACTAAACGTCGCAGTAAAAATTCTAGCCTGCATTATTCTCGATCGCATTGCTCCCGTCATCGAGCCTACTTTGCGCCGCGATCAAAACGGTTTTAGACGAAGCCGGTCATACGTTGATCACATAAATACATTAAGAATCATCATTGAGCAGTCCGTCGAGTGGCGGGCACCCTTGTACTTGCTCTTCATTAATTTTAAACGCGCATTCGATACCATCAAAAGGAGCGCGATTTGGCATGCCGTCATACGACGTGGCATACCGGAGAAAATAATCGAATTAATCAAAGAACTATACAATAATGCTTTATGCAGCGTTCGATATAAAGGAGAAAATAGTCAGCGATTCCCTATTAGTAGAGGTGTACGGCAAGGTTGTATCTTATCGCCGTTACTTTTCGTAGCTGTTTTGGATGATATATTAGCCACCACAAACAATGAATTTCGTGACGGCATTATATGGAGACCTTACCAACTGCTCTTCGACCTTGATTGTGCCCACGACATCAGCTTTCTGTCACACACGCTGAATGGGATTAAAATGAAGCTGGAACACCTCGCGCAACACCACGACGCAATTGCCGGACTGGAAAGTCACTGAAAGGATTAGACACAAAGCGCAAGTTTTCGTCAACAAATGTTTACGGCGCATATGCAAGATTTTCTGGGCTCGACAAACACTGACCTCCTGGCTACTGCTAGCGAGCCAATAGAAGCAGAAATCAAGAAAAGGAAATGACGGTGGATTGGTCACACGCGATCTCGCAGACCCGGTCGTCCGCGGATGACGTGGATAAGATCGATGCATGCGGTACATCAACAATTTGGTTCATGGCGCGAGATCAGAAGAATGGCCCAATACAGACTGCAATGGAGAGACCTTGTTTCCGCCCTATGCTCTTCTTAAGAGCGACAAGTGAATTGCGTATATTAGTTAATTTATTTAATTTGTATTTTGATTCAGTATGTCATGGAAGTAATAATAATGGTCTCATGTAAAAATATGCCAAGTTTCTAAATTTTAACTAAATAAAGAAATTCTACTAAACTTGAGTAGATTAAGCAAAAATTACATCAAACATTAAATTAAAAATACTTTGCCTAAGTTTAAATTTTAGTTATTGAAACCTGATTCAGAAACTTATAATAAAAATTAAAAATATGTTTTTAATATTTTGTTTGTTGGATTTATATATTACTGAATATTGTGAAGCAAAGTGATCAGTTCGATTTTAATGGAGACCTAGAACAAGTAATATTTAATTTTATGTTTGTATTTGTATTTACATAGTTACTTCAAAAAACTTACAGATATCAATAATTTGAACATTTTATGTATGCAGTCTCCATCGCTCTCACTTTAAAAATATTACTTGTGACTACATGTTCTGTGAGAGAAAATTTCAGTTAACTTATTGGCGCAATCTTGTATTCTCTCATTCTTGAATTTACTTGAAATTTTTTGAAAATTTTATACCAAAGAAAAACGTGTGCTAACTCGAATTAATCTGTAATCATATTTCTTCGGAGAAATATTTTTTTTTTGCAAGTTAATAAAATTACAACATATGATACTTGATTTTATTTTTAGATTGCATAAACCCGCACGTAATCTACAAGAAGTTCTGGGTTGTTCCATGTCGATTTCCAATTTTCTCTGTCTCGCCAAAACATAATAGTTGCTTTGGGAGATGTATTAAGCCAAGGTTTCGATAACGTATCATCCGGAAAATCACCATGACCACCAGCTGATACTCCAAGAGTTACAAAAAACTAGAAAGAAAAATTGTTATTTAAAAGAAAAAAATACTATATGCATGCCATGTAACAACAATCATAAACGAACCTCTTCATCAAATGGTGCCATATATCCCCCAGCTTTCCAAGCATCGGAGCGTATCGAATCCGCAGAGTAAACACTAGAAAAACCACCATCAACATGTCCATATTCCAGCCCATCAACTTTCAGTGTCAATTTACGATTATCCCAAATCAGAGAGTAAACGTGAAATTCATTACCATAGTGATCATTCTGGCGTATGTTTACCATAGATTTATCACGAAATTCTGATTCTGGCGTTAACACAGCGCCGCCATAAAGTGTATGTCCATCAATACGGATTCCGTTTTGTGTAGTAAGATTCGAATTACCACGAGCAAATGCAATTCTCATTTGGCCTGATGTGTATGAATTTTGCCCATACTGGTTGGTTAGAGGTTCTAAGAGCAATACTATAAGCAATATATGTAGATCCAGAATGTTAATTTGCAATAATGTAATTATGTACTTACATGGAAATAGCCAATCTCCTTTTGGCAATTTAGCTCGTATTTCTACACGTCCATATTTGAAACTGAATGAATATTTGGTGTTTATTCGTGCTGACACCACTGGAGGCAACACATTAGAAACCTGGCCCTGTGAAAGCCTTTCACACTCTAACTCACGATTCTGAATACCTGTACATCTGAAAACAATCCATAATCAAGAATATAAATATTTTTCGGAAATAAAGCATTCAAACTTACCTTGCTCCTAAATCCAATTGCCCATACTTTATATCCGTACCAGGTCGATCTTCATTCCAAAGTATTGGTTTTATTTTCAACAAACCAGTATCTATTTTAGCAATTGTTTCGTACAATACAAATTCAGTATCCCCAGCATCGAGTGGCAAACGTACTTCCTGTTTCCAAATGCTTGCATTTATTTCAGTATCGAAATTATCCTCGAATATCAATTGTCCCTTACAAGTATTACGATTTTGAACTATTGTTATGGAGGGTGTACAAACTACCTTCATAGCATTTGATGTGTTTACCTTATCGATATCAGATGTTATGGTGTACGGATTGTTTATGTCGCACATTTGTCCACATGAAAAAAATATCATCATTCTTAAGCATATGTTTGATCTCGTAAACGCAGTGATTGTTGGAAGGCTCTCGTACTTGTTATCGGAATTCACCAGCTTCGAAGGATTTGAAAGGATGATTTCTATTTACATTGAAAACAGCATATTTGTTATAAGGTGCATCTACATATTTTTGCAGTGTTATTAAGGGGACGTTCATTTAGAAAGTTTTAACAAAAATTTTTGGTTTTTACCATATCCTTAAAGAATTCCAAATTTGTTTAAGTTATAAGACCGGAAGTTTATTACATATGATTGCAAAATTTATACAAAAATTTATTGCGTTTGAAACTTTAAACTCATTTTTCTCAAAACAACGTTTTCGAAGTCGGAGATCACTTATTTTATATTGATTTTTTCCCGATGATTATATCTATTAAAAAATACAATTTAAATTTAGTTTTTTAGGAAAAATCATGTTTTTAAGTTCCAACAGACGCCATTTTGCATAAATTGGCAAAATTTTCCAAATCACCTAGTTCAGCTGCCAGGTTAACTTAACTAATTACACTGACAAAATTGATGTTTACAACACAAATGAGAATGGGATGAAACCAAAAACAAATGAAAGTTAACATCTTGTTTTTCTAGTTTAGTTAGTACTTTTTTTTTTATTCAAAGTTAAAGTTGATGAATTTGGAACGCTGCCTAATGAGAAGAAATAAGTAAAAATTGGATAAAATAATGCTGATTTCTTTTAATTGTACGGTTTTTAGGGTTAGGGAATTAATTTTTGATGTTTTTTTTTTACATAGGACCTACGCTAGAAAGCGCTGTCATACAATTTTTCTAATTTTTATATATTTTCATGGGAAAGGTGGTATTTTTACTGTGCTTAAGGCTCAGAAATTTATTTTTGATATCCGTTTTATTCTAAAATGTATACCTTATGGGGTTACATAGCATATTTTTTTATTTTAAGTACATTACTACTGCAAAAATAGTATTTTTTTAAGAAAAATGTGTTAATTATTTAAGTTATTTTATTTATATATAAAAAAAGTAACTTTTAGAAAAAATGGTGTTCTTTTTAACTAAAATGTACTTTTACTTATGCGTTAAAAAATGCGTTAAGGATGACATATTTACGTTTGTTGCAAAGAAAAAAGAAAAAAAAAATAATGATGAAATCGTTTCAACGGTCTAAACGGACCAAATTGACAGTGGTACTGATGACGATAGCATTAATAATAGTGATGATGGGGAAATACCGGATTGAGAAAACCCAAAATGTAGTATTTAAAATTCATAAATTCATAATAACAAACAATAGTTGGTGCTTATTAATTTAAGAGAGAAATTTTCGTGAAATTTTGTTTGGTGAGAAAAACTCATACTTCTAACTTAACCACTAATTAAAGCCTTTTTCATTAATTGAATTGAATTTCTGACAAGCTTTTAAAATGATGGTTGCATTTGGCCGTGTTTAGATTACCAGCAACGTATATGTAAAGTGCAGAATTTTGATTTTATTTCATAAATTTCATGTATAAATACCATTTTACCTGCTTACAATATAGTGGCTTGCGAAAATTTGATTTGATGGACAAAACAAAACGGAGAGAATGCTGCTGTTTACTATTTTCTCATTGATCAAATTGAATGCGGTAATGTTATAAATGAGGAATAGGAATTTATCAGTAAGATGAAAGAATATGAAGATAGTTTGGGCATATCGTTATACTACACATCCGAAAAAAAAATAATTTTTGGCACCAAAATGGGTAATTTGACTAATTAATCATAGTGAAGAGCAAAACAGTGATTTGTCAAAATCGGTAACAACTCGATCGCTTTACCGTCGTATGACGCAATTGTGTTTAGAGCTTTACATCATTGCGTTCCAGTTTTTAAATTATTTTATATAACTACCGTTGCCAAGATTAAATCAGTGTCAATTTGGCTTTGAAGTACAATTCTTTTTTTCAAATTGCCGCTTTCTCACCCACTAAAACTCCTACAGTGATAGAGAATACTGATAGAGAATACAAATGCACTATAGAACAAGTATGAAAAGGAACGAAATGAAGATAGTTGTCAACTTGATAAAAACTGAAATCACTGGGAACCATTTATCTCTTTAGTCACAGTGGTGAAAAGTGATTTCCCGGTCACAGTGATCAAATCACTGATAAAGAAATAACGACCATCACTAATGGTTGATTTGGTTTATTCAGTTGGTTCTTTTACAGCTTCGAACCACGGGAACGTTTCAAAATGATTTCCTGCGCACACTTTTTAAAAGTATAGTAAAGTATTACATTGAGTTTAGAGTAAACAAGAACTGCTGAACCTTAAATACCCTATACTATTGAATTGAAATCTGAAAATCCGAAAATCAAGCGCTGCGCCCTATGAGATCTTTTGCACCAAAGCCCCGGTGACTGCAGCGGAGTAGTGGCATGTTGCGAAATCGGACCAAAAAATTATTGAAATTCGATGCCGTCGTATTAGCGGTAGCAACCTCTTTTTAAAGCACCACATTGGCAAATTGCCTGCCATACCATAACTTTTTTTTAGATATTTTTCTTTTTTTAATTATTTAAAAATGTTTTAGAACTTTGAATTTATCCTTTGCAGAATAATATTGCTTCCCTGGTAATGTCGAAAAATCCATTTTGGTATACGTTTCATCATCCATGACTACGTACTCATTTTTTTTTTTTAACCGGTGCTTGTATAACCATTTGCATCGCTTAATGGCAATTTATTGGTGCTGAATATTTTGCATAAGATTTGACACCACATATTTTTTTATTCTTAAAATGTTAACGTGGTTGGTGTTAAATTTTTATGCTTTACCCCGTAGCGACAAATTCGGTTTGCGTTTTAGCATTCTAGCACCATTTTTCTAAAATTGTATTTCTTTCCGAACTTTTTTTTGCCACTTCTTGGTTTTCTGGACACATCCACATGTTCACGAAAACGAATGAACGAATGGCAGTTTACATTTGATTTTTTTGCAATATTTTATATGCCACGTTTCTATTATCTAACACTCTAACTCCCCAATTTTTGATTTTAGAAAAATAAAAAGTAAATATCTGTCGTTTCAGAATTTCGATTAAGTGTAGTCTATAACCTGTGCTGTCGAAAAATTGATTCCCGCCTCTAGGCGGTCCTGGCCATCTAAATGCTATAATTTTAATTTTTCAAATAGCATATGTTTTTGACGAATAAACTAAAATTTAAACTTAAATAAAGTGAATCCCGTTATAACGGTAACTTAGAAAAGTTTGCCACTTGCACAGTTATGTGGCAAACTTTTGCAATTCTTGATGTACCATGTCTTAAGAATGTTATGAGAATTAATGAGAATGATTTCAACCTTTGATAGTTAGTAACTGAATGATTTTGGCTATCGAACGATTTTTTTTCATTTATTCCTTCGAACTAGTTAGTTGTGATTAAAACTTCAACTATTGCAAAGCTAAAAGAATGATATTAACGATCGAACGATTTGTTCAGTCGAATTCATTTATTCGCACATTTTACTCACAGAAAAAATCGTTGGCATATTTCGCCATTTTCGTCTTTCAACACTCACAATGTTTACGTTCAGACGACGCAGCTGTTGCCCAACAGAGGAGTGCGTGTCTTCTAAACGCGTAGTTGTGTAGTTTTGCTCAGCACAACTGTTGGCATTTAGACGCCATTTTTATGATCATATTATTTTTCCGCTCTTTCATGCCAACATGTTGTTTCCCGAAAATTGGACAGAAGATGCATCATGCCGTTCAGAAGACACAACAGTTTAAAAACAACTGTTGGCAATTTACAAAACAACAGTTTAAAATTTTGCGAATCTTCTGAAAGCAACCAATATGGGCACAATATACCGTGCAGTTACTATTTTCAGTAATTTTCATCATTTTCGCCGAAAAAAAATTGTCTTTTCTGGTTATTTTTCGTTTTTTTTCCAGCTTTTTCGTTGAAAGTTGGGAATGCAAACCAAGAATTAAAAAAAAATATTGCATACCTCTGACTCCAAAAGGGAATAACCAGTCGGATGCTCCAAGAAGACTTGCAATTGCATTTTGTTTTCTGGATTTAAATATGTTATTCTATAACTTCAATCACAAATTATTGTTCATTAACTGTGACTACATGGATGGATGAATTCTTTTACAGCTCTTATATCACAAATAACCATTGCTCAATCAAAACCAAAGTGCATAGGGTATAAAAATTAGTACATTTATGAAAATAATTTTTTGGTTTAAACTAAACTATTTTTTAGAACCAAACTGGTTTGGTTTTTGGTTCATGGTTCGGTTCGAATTGCGAATAGCTCGTTTCAAAATTGATTTAATTGAAACCCGGTTTTCATTTTTGCTTAAAACATGTACGAAAATTTATCCAATGTTGCAATTGATAATTTCAAATGATTAATTTTGTTTACGTACTGAAAGAGCTATTTAAAATTCTCACAATATTGAAATAAATGATACTTCGCGCACCCTCTTTATTGTGTATAAATATTATAAATAATTTCTTATCACAAATATTACTCTTGAGAGGTTATAGATCAACATCTACGAAAAGTAATGAAAAACCTAAGTATGAAACCGTAAATTTTGCGAAAGAACCTCAATCCTCAGCAATAACCCCTAATTTTTAATATTTTAATGCGGCTCACTTGGTATTGATACGCGAAATCCATCCTTCAACAGTTTCAACTCGACATTAGATATTTCATATTTAGCTAAATTGCCCGAAAATACAAATATCACTAATACTATAATAAAATGAAATTTAATTTTGAAATATTTCTGAGAATACGAAATTAAAAACATTTTAGCTCGTCGAATAAAGCACAACACGAGCGTATGACTGTCCAGATGTGACTGATACAAATGATTTGAAAACACGACTTCTCAAAATTTGTTCTGAGTGAATATTTACATATATTTCTGTTTGTTAGTGTCCATATTTGTACAATGTAAATATGCCGGCTCGGGAGAGGGAGGGTGGGACACCGAATAACACTGGACTATTAAGTTGGGGAAAAACAAAATTTAATTTTATATTTTTCCTCATTTTTTATCTTCTTTACATAATCAAAACCGTTCGGCAACCGCTTCAGGCCTAAAAAAGGAAGATATCTGAATCTGGTTTGAAAGTAGTAGAAGTCTCTTTTGCAAGCATTCCTTATCGTATATTTCGGTGTTTATTGTGCCTGTGGTCACGAAAATTTGGCTTATTTTCCCACACCAACAAATTGTTTGCTAAATTAGAATTTTTTTAATATAAAACTTTGAACAGAAAAGTCGGAACAGACGTGACAATAAAAACGCGCCAACTTATAACTATTAATAAATCTTAACCCTAGAATTATGCTTATTTTTTATACGTAAAGGTCATGCTTCGTCGAAACGAAGACGGCATTATTCAAAACGGTCATACTCATGATACGTCTATAACTTTGAAAGTTGATTGTTTCCCATTTTATTTTAATAACATTTATTCATAAATTAAATATTTACCAACACTTAGAAAGAAACATTTTAAAATGTAAACATGTGTTCGACGAAGCATGCCGTTCCAGGGTTAAAAAACTCAACTTTGTATTTTTATTGTGTATGTTAGATATTCCTGTATGTTTTCAGTTAATCTAACACAAAGTTTCAATCCGTACAAGAATACACCACATACAAAAAAAAATTCATATTAGGTCTGTTTTATTAGGTTTTGTTGAGAAAATTAATTAAATCAAATTAATTGTTAATAAAAGGAGGTTAAAAAATATGCGAGTTATTTAAAAACATCTTACAATTTTCCAACGCATTTGTTTTCATTACTCATGATTTCGCCATCGGTATTGCAAAGTGAAAAAATATTATTAGACGTGTTTTTTAAAGCCAACCTGATTAAAATAATTTAAATTGAATTACTGTAAGGAAGTAAAGCCTTAAACACAATTCCGAAGGGTGGCGGGGAAAACCGTTGGCGGGTAGTAAACACCGTAGAATAATTTTTGAAGTGAAATATTTTTGTTTGTAAATACCTTAATTAATATAATAAGTAAAATGAACTCATATATTATACTTACAGCTTAAATTTAAAATATTCCCAAACTGTATGCTTCATTTCTACATTTCTGTAGTCCTGTAGTCATGGACAAATCGTACAAACCTCTATAATTTTGCACTTCACTGTTTTATTTTTAAATTAATTATAATTATTTAAATAAATTATTATGATTTTCACAAAATTTATTCATTTTAATTATTTCGCGCCAAACATATTAGTGGTCCTCATGAAAACTCGCAAATGCCTAGCAATGCAAACCTCGCAAGTTTGCATTGCGTATATCAGCTGTTTTCATTCACCATACAAAAAGAGTTTGCGAGGTGCTCGCAAATTTGTAAGCCAATTTCAGTGTGCAAACCAGTGATGCCAACTCATTTCTTCTGAATCCCCGATAGCCCGCGAGAAATTCCCCGATTTTCAGTCAAATTCCCCACACCGGTATAATTTTATATTATAACTGCGAGACACGTTTAAAATTGATCAAGGTTAATGTTATTTAAATGCGGTCCAGAACAGAAGGTACTTTCTGACTCCGGAATTCTTTTGACACATGGGAGATTTCATCTCAAGGGAACCCACTCTTAAAATCGATTGAGCTCAAATGAATCCGGTGTACTGAGTTACTCGACGTTCATTTTGATAGATAAACACTCAAAGTTCTCAAAGGAAAATACATGGGCTTTCTTTTGACCCAAATAAAAAACAAAAAAAGTTTCCTTTTAAAAAAAAAATTCAAAACTATTTTGGATTTTGAAAAAAAAATGGTCACATTTTGAATTTTTAAGATTTTTTTTTCATTTTTCGAAAGATTAAAAGCGAATTTTTTACTGATCGCGTTCAAATTTGGTATGGTAACTACTACCCAATAAGGCTAAACTTTGTGTAAGTTTGAGCCCGAAACGGGGACGAAATACTACGTATATTTAAAGACTTCAAATATAAGAAAAATTGTGTAAAGTTGTATACAAGATTTTTTTTGTAGCTTAATGGAGGACGTTTTGAAAATCATCATCGCACGAATGCGGCACACCGGAAGGTCTAAAAAAACCCTTAGAAAAATTATGACTATGGTCTTAGGACATACTACTATTTTTTGTTTGATCGATAATTCACGAAATTAGTTTTCTGAAGAATTGGACATTTTTCGAAAGTACAACGCTGCAAATTGAACAAAAAATTAACCAAACTTTTCTTCTATTATGTCCTGTGTAGAAAAACATATTTAACTTTTAGATCATAACTGCTAATGGGAAAAACCTTGTTTGAGAAGAATGGGGTCAAAGTTTTGGCTATCGGTTTTTAAATATATCGACGAATCCCAACGGACCTTCCTCCCGCCCAATACGACCAAGAGGCGCATTCTGAACGGCCGAAAGGGAAGCCGAAGCGCTGCGCGACTGTTTTGGCCTGACTGACTCTCGCCGCTATTATGGTCTATATCTACGAAAGCACTTCGAGTTTCTCGATGAAATTTTGAAATATAATACTTTCAAATTACACACTTTTTAAAAAATCGATTTCTCCAAACCAAGAAAGTGCAGGGCTGTCTTAAGAAGAGATGAAGGTTATAAGACCTAAAATATGAAGTATTGCAAAAGTAAAACGATTTACATTACATAAAATTTGACAAAAAATATTCTACAGACTTTATTAACTAAAAGCTAAACGGTTTCAAATTCCCCGCAAAAAATAGCTCATTCCCCGATTCCCCGTACTAAGTGAAACTCCACACACAAGTTGGCATCGCTGGAGTACTTCCAACATTAAAAAAATCGTATGCTGTTTATTATCCCATGTACATATATTATAGAGGTTTCTGTCGTTGTACCGCGACCTATAAGATCTATTGTACATAATTCCCCATTTAGTTTGTAAGTCATATTGATAAGTTAGTGATAAGTGCTAAGTGATAAGTATATAAGTTTTAACCATACTTAAGGTAATTTCCTTTTTCACCCATTTTGGGGAAAAACTATTAAAATGCTATCATAATTATGAATGTATAACTCTTAATTATTTATATAAATTGATTTTTTAATTCTTCATTATCCTAGATAAATATAAATAATATGTATGTTAGGAAAACCTAAATTATAAGAAATTTTTGTAAAATCTTTGTAAACAATGTTATTATGGGTAATAAAAAAATGTTCGAATCAAAAAAAAAATGCAGTTTATTGTGAATTTTTAACACTTTTGCGTAACAGCTGATTTACACTTTCAAAACCTGCAGAGTGTATTCATAAAACGGTGTATACAAGTTTGTGCATATACGAGTATGCAAGTTTGCGAGCTTTCACGAGGACCACTATTATAATAATTTGGAAATCAGCTGATCAGATATGCAACCCTGTCAACAGCGGGTACCCGTCAACGGGTTTCCCGTCACCCGTCATAATTATGTTTAAGGCTTTATAGGCGGAAAAGCGTACACCAATATCTAATGAGGCATAACTTAGCAGTTACGAACTGACCTGTTTCCAAGGGAATAGAAGCTACAATTTTCGCCCAGGTAAAATAAATCACCATCATCACTTTTGTTTCGGACTTTTGCTGTTTTTTTTTTTAACTTATTTACTAATAATGTTTTAATTTTTAATTTAACTAACCGTAAATCAAAACTGTTTACCTCGTTATGGCATTAAATTTTTTACACGAAGTTATTCATACTTAAACATTAATTTTGATTTTGATAAAACATTAACACTAGAAAGACTGAAATTTTGCATTCCCTACCCTACATTCCCCAAAAGCAGTCAAAATGACTTCTTTTGGACTATATAGATATAACACATACATATATCAGAAACAGAGAGGGGAGGAAGGTAAAGTCAACTATTAATAAATGCATTCATATCATGTATACAAATTCAGAAAAATTCTAGGTAATTGAATCAAAATAAATATATATTTTTTCCAAATGAAATTGAAAAGCAGTCAAAATGACTTCTTTGGGCAATCTAGTGTTAAATACCCTGTAACAGGGACAAAAATAAATTAAAAAATGTTTAACTGCTGTCAAATTGTAAGTGACTAAATACATATGGCACATCGGTGAGTCCGTTCTCGAGTTCACCTACAGTGTCGGGTTCACCTCATTTAATAAAAATATATCTCTTAATAATTGTTGTCGTTACAATTATTTCTATTACATAAATTAAACTTTCGTTGTTCTCGCTTCAGCTCCTGCTCCAGCTCCGGGACAAACAGTCTGCTCCAGCTCCGCGCACCGCTCCAAAGCCCTGGTTTTAACCCAAGTTAAGTATTTCTCCAGTGAAATATTTATTTTTTTTTGGCGTATTAAAATGTTAAATAAAAATGCAGAATTTTCGACACTAGACTTTATTTTTCAGATTGCATAAACCCGCACGTAGTCAACTAGAAGTTCTGGATTGTTCCACGTTGAT
Source organism: Toxonevra muliebris (assembly GCA_963691655.1). Lineage (NCBI taxonomy): Eukaryota > Metazoa > Arthropoda > Insecta > Diptera > Pallopteridae > Toxonevra > Toxonevra muliebris. The sequence continues at coordinate 81,767,826 of OY829326.1, forward strand.
TTCCAATTGTTTCGATCTCGCCAAAACGTAAGAGTTGCTTTTGGAGATGTATTAAGCCAAGGTTTCGATAACGTATCATCCGGAAAATCACCATGACCACCAGCCGATAGCCCAAGAGTTATAAAAAACTAAAAAAGCAAATCGTTTATTAAAAGAAAAAATATTAGGTTTAGTGGAGTAGGCAGAGAAGAGACAATATTCGCAAATGAATTTTGGACTTAATTTTAACCATTTTTTTTAAAGAAACATTTTTATAAAATCGCAGCAGTATTTTTCAAAACAAAATTACACATATTAATTAAAATCTTTTTTTAAGGATGTTGTTCTATGTATATGAATGCTCCGAGTCAGAATCGGGATGCAGAATTATTCTATCTCATCAGAATTTGGAGAATCTTGACCTAAAATTGCGAAAAAAGCCATTTGGCCATTTTGCTTGCCTATAAAATCTGGAAACATTTTTCTATCATTTATTTTACTTGTTTCTCCAAAATCATTTGAATTTTGAAAAAATCGAAGGATCTAGTGAAAATATTAAAAATAGTTTCTAGTTTTTATTGATGATAGGTAGAAAAGGCCATAACCTTTATCGCACTGTTAGGTTAAAATTTCTTGAAATTCTGACGTAATAAAAGATTTATTCTTATGTACTTCTATATCTTAAATAAAATAAAAAATTCTGCAAGCCAATTCGGATTCATCTACAACATCGTAAGAGTGGGTAATTGATACGTAACAAATTCTGCCTGCATTTCAAAGATATTATGATTTAAATTTGATAAAATTCACAGCTGAAAATCTACAAAATTTGTTTATTTTTATTTTTTTTTTAATTGTGAAAAAGTATTATATCGGGCATAAATCAAAAAATAGATGATTGCAAATTTTGTATATTCTTGAAGTTTCTTCAAAATATTGTGTGAAAAATTAATTTTTCGTTCATTTTATATTTTAGATAAAGACCCAAAATTATACAAGTTTTTCGAATTCAAATCATAATAACTCATAAACTATATGCAATAGAGTCAGAGTTTGTTATGCTTAAATTAGGCTTATGTAATAGCGAAAAAACATGATCAGATCAGCGTCCCAAAATTATAAAGCAAGAATATAGAAAGTTTCTCACCTAAATCTTGTGTTGATTAAAAAAAGTTTATATATTTTTATTATAGCTGATAGAAAATATACAATCAAACAAACTTTAAAGGCATATGTATATCTATAGATATAGTGTGGATGAATTTGTATTAAAAAAATGCATTTGTTTTAAAACAGCATTTTCAGAAATGGTGGGATTTTCGAAATTGAATGAATTGAATTGAGTTCGAAATCTTAATAATCCCGATTGACATCTTTAATTTATATGCATGCAATATAACAACATGTGCAAACAAACCTCTTCATCAAATGGTGCCATATATCCCCCAGCTTTCCAAGCATCGGAGCGTATCGAATCCGCAGAGTAAACGCTAGAAAAACCACCATCAACATGTCCATATTCCAGCCCATCAACTTTCAGTGTCAATTTACGATTATCCCAAATCAGAGAGTAAACGTGAAATTCATTACCATAGTGATCATTCTGGCGTATGTTTACCATAGATTTATCACGAAATTCTGATTCTGGCGTTAACACAGCGCCGCCATAAAGTGTATGTCCATCAATACGGATTCCGTTTTGTGTAGTAAGATTCGAATTACCACGAGCAAATGCAATTCTCATTTGGCCTGATGTGTATGAATTTTGCCCATACTGGTTGGTTAGAGGTTCTAGGAGCAATACTATAAGCAATATATGTAGATCCAGAATGTTAATTTGCAATAATGTAATTATGTACTTACATGGAAATAGCCAATCTCCTTTTGGCAATTTAGCTCGTATTTCTACACGTCCATATTTGAAACTGAATGAATATTTGGTGTTTATTCGTGCTGACACCACTGGAGGCATCACATTATATACCTGACCCTGTGAATGCCTTTCACACTCCAACGCACGATTCTGAGTACCACTGCATCTAAAAATAGTCCCGAAGAGCATAAAGAAATTTCTAAAATTAAATTATCAAACATACCTTGATCCCAAATCTAATTGTCCATGCCTTATATCCGTACCAGGTCGATCTTCATTCCAAAGCATTGGCACTATTTTCAATAAACCATTATCCACTTCAGCATTTGTATCATACAATACAAATTCAGTATCCCCCACATCGAGTGGTAAACGTACTTCCTGCTTCCAAATGCTTTCATTTATTTCAGTATCGAAATTATCCTCGAATATCAATTGTCCCTTGCAAGTAATGCGATTATGTACTGTTGTTATGGAGGGTGTGCAACCTATGTTCACATCATTTCGTTTATTTCCCTCATCAACATCTACATCACTATTTCGATTGATGTTTTTTTCAGCATTGACTGTAATAGGTGCTGCAATGCTACGATATACGGATTGCTCATGCTGCACATTTGTCCACACGTAAAGAATATCATCATCCTCAAGCAAACGTTTGATTTCATAAACCCAATGATTGTTTGAAGGCTCTCGAATTTGCGATGAAAATTCACCAGCTTCGAAGGATTTAAAAGGACGATTTCTGTTTACATTGAAAGCAACATATTTGACGCCGGGTTCATCTACATATTATAGTAATGTAATTAAGGAATGTTATCGTGTGTTTACATAACCAATATACAAAAGTTAGAGAAGTCCTAATTATGGAAAGCGAGAAAGTGCGCCACGCTTTGATATTTAAAATTCCGTGTAGACCTACATACATTAGGCCCACGCAGAATTTAATTTTTTTATTGATTTGATTGCTCTTTCCTACATATACAGAAAATTAAAATCAGTTAAAAAATGAGTAATAGCGCGGGCACACGAAAGGCAATTTCAGGCAAATTTAAAAATTCGTTGAAATGCGAAATTTTACCATTCAAAAACTCTCAAATGAAATTATGAATTTCAGAAGGATTTCAACGAAATACACTTGAAATGGTGAAAGTAACTAGCAAACCCTCAAACACAAGGTTGTAAAAAACAGGAAAAATATAAGATCTATTACATTCTTTTAGACATTTTGGATTTTGTTTTCATAACAGCTGCTCTCGTTATATTTATTAAGTAAAAAAATAAAATAACGGTGCTGGAGAGTAACTCATTGCCATTCCTCCAAATAATCCATAATTGCCATATAAATTCTTGGTGTCCAAATCCAATTCAGAGGCAACATTTTTATTTATTTACAAAAACAAACACAAAGATTATTTTTCTTCTCCAAGCTTATAATCTGTCAAAAACGAATGTGAAATTTTTTTTCTGTCGTGTGTCGACCTAAATTTGAAATTCAACGAAATTTTCTCTCATGTGTCCGCACTATTAGGTACCATAATTTGAACTTTGTGTCCAAAACAAAAAGTAATTTTGTAAATTCAATTAAATTCAATTTGTGTGGACTAATTTTAAACCGCAATTTAAGCTATCAATTAACAACTTCAAACGAATAATTTTGAGTGAGTATTGAAAAACTGTTAACAATACTCACGATATTGAATTCAATAATACTTCGCGCACTGTCACTATTTCACATATATACAAAAATCATTTCTTATCGCAAACATTGCTCTTGAGAGGTTATTGATCAAAATCTACTAAAATTAGTGGAAAAAATGTAAAGATAGCATAATGTGGACTTATATTGGAAAACAAATATAGATACTTTGTTAATAATTGAATCAAATATATAACTAAAAATACATTTTAAAAAAGATCCCCAAAAATGTTCAACCACAACTCCCAATTATTATTATTTTCATGCTGCTTACTTGGTATTGATACACGGAATCCATCTTTCAACAGTTTCAACTCGACGGTGGGTATTTCATATTTAGCTAGAGTACCCGAAAATGCAAGAACAAGCAATATAATAATAAAATGCAACTGCATTTTTAAATGTTCAGTCTTAATGTACTAACAAAAAAATTAAATTAAAAATATTTTGGCTCATTCGCCAATAATACAACAAAATCGAATGACTGTCTAAATGTTACTGATATAACACAATATTAGCGAATGACTTGAAAACACAATTTCTCAAAACTGGTTCTGAGTGAATATTTATACATATGGTATTTCTACATACAAGGTGGCGCAAAAATCATTACTGAAATCGGAAGATGCGCGACATCGCGACTTTGATATTTGTGAATTAAACAGAAGTAGAATACACACAGACAAACCATGGATCGCTATATGGTACTTCTCAAGAATGTCGTGCTCTCCAAATCTTCCGTTTTGGCGATTTGCATTAGTTTGCAGGATCACCCGATCTGACTTCTTTCGTTGGGGTTATTTAAAATCATTGGTCTAGGTGATTAATTATAAAATAAAATCAACGTTTTTTAATTTTAAAAAAATATATAGCTAATCGAGCTATCGAGCAGAACCAAACAACTAGTGCCTAGTTTTAATTACTTAAACACCAGTCGGCTTTTTTCATTAGCGCCATAAGAACCTGGATCTAGTTACCACGACATGTTACATCAATTATCAGCTTCGCAAAGTTTAAAACCTCCATTTTTGATTATTTCTCTAAATAACCTACTACTATTCATTTTAATTTTTTTTGTTTTTCTCTTTTCCTTTTTTGTAAACTAAAAAGTCTATTATTTTTGATTTGTTAAATATTTTCTTTTTTTAATATTTTTTTTATCTCGATGTTTATTATTTATTACTTTCAAATTGTTAATTCAATTGTTGTTGTGCTATAAAAGATTCATGTAAATCTTATTGCACTAAAGCTCTTATACTTTTTTTAAATAAATAAATAAATAAAGTAAATAAATAAAAAAAAGAAAAAAATCAATTCGGCTGAATAAATAAAAATTAAAGGGCGATTCCGGTTTTATTGGTTTAAAATATCGCTTTGTTTGAACATTTTTATTAGAAAAGAATTAGATGAATTAATCTGAAACTATCTGGATTATTAGTCGAGAAGTTATGAAATTTTTATTTTGCATATTTGCATGAAAAATTACTCCTGCAGCGGTTCATGTTTATCGTTGTATACATGATATCTACCTTCAAGGGTAACCATTGAATCATTTGGGCCCTTCAAATCTCCTGGCACAGATGGGCTATTCCCTGCTATATTAGAGCAGGTGAACACCTAAGCTTGTTAAAAAACATATTTAAGAGATGTTTGAGATTTAATGTAGTTTCCAAGCCCTGGCATTTTAGCGAGAAATGTTTTTATCCCGAAAGGGTGTTGTCAAACCTAAGGACTTCAGACCTATAAGTCTCACGTCTTTTTTCTTAAAATATTCGAGTGGGTCCTTGACTTTTATATAAAGAACAGGTTTCTCCCTCATTTCATTTCAAATACACAGAATGCCTATCATAAAGGCTAATTTACTAATAATGCCTAGCGTAAGGTTGTAAGAACCATTAAATCATCCCTTAATTGCGAAAAATTCACTCAATGCCATCTTCTCCATATAGAGGGAGCTTTCAATAATATAAATACTTCTACCTTAGTATCCGCTCTTCAGGAGATAAGTATAAGACAGCAGATATTTTGTCGCATAAAAACCTTTTCTTTAATCACTCTATTAGGGCAGAGTGGGGTACAGCGGGTTCATCAAAATGTGGGATTAGAGGCCCAACTCAAGGGGGAGTGCTGTCTGCTGTGTTATGCAATTTATCACTAAACTCTCTGTTAGTTTCGTTACAACAGAAAGGTATCAAAGTAGTCGCTTATGCAGATGAAGTAGTACTAACTGTAACTGCCAAATTTCTGGGCACCTTGAGTGAGTCCTTGTACAGCATTGGGCCTTGAATAGAGGCCTAAAAGTGAATTCTTGTAAAACAGAGATTGTTCTATTCTCTAGGAAATTTAAAATTTCAAGTTTTAAGCATATTCGGTTAAACGACGTTGTATTAAACCTATCGAAACAGGTTGAATTTCTAGGTACAATATTAAATTTCATTTTAAATTGGAAACCTAGTGCTTGCGAGCGTGTAATTTAATTGGAAACCTAGTGCTTGCGAGAGTATTTATTAAAAAAATCAGAACAAAATATATTAATTTTTTTGGTAAAATACATTGAAAATCGTTTTTTCTTCGGTTTTCGTTCAATATCGCAAAAATGGATGCCTTTAAGACTTTGTCATGTTCTGAGACCCTAGTTAATATTCAAAAATAAACATTCTTTTCTCGCATATTAATATCCCATTTCTACTCCAAATGTCAGTTTCTGGGATTTTATGAATAAATTTACTTTTTTGGCCAAAAAAAGACCGATTAGAAGGAGAGATATGACTTTGCAGTGTTAGATAAAAATTTTCCTTACACTTTTCCCATAATAGATTCTCAGACATAAACACCGAGAAATACACGGTTATATCCCAAAACAGCAATTCAGAGCATCAAAACCGACCAGCTTCAACGGGCTGTACTTAACGCCCAACCAAGACTTTTGGAAAAATCCTATATAGAGTTTTTATTGTTAGGCCAAGTACTTTTCAGCTATTACTTTAAAGCTTAGGAAAATAATTAATAAATGGAACGGCTATGCAGGATTATAATAAAAACCATTCTTTAAAACCATCCAAAATTCTTAAGAATTCCAGGATATTCTGCTATAATGGGATATGAGGTGGCCTGCAAATCAAGGTTAATGTCTCTACGAAGCCTTAAATAACTTTTCTATACCTGAAATAGAAGATGGAGGAGCCGAAACTCCATCCGTATAGCAAAAATTTTTATCCTTTCTAACTTTCCCGTAAACTGCATACTGATTAGTGTAATAACTCAATTATGGCATAAAGGGGTCCTCGCCACTTCTAACCTAATCTATGTATAGTACATCCAAAATTTTTTCACATCGCAACTTTTTATTTTTTAAAGTAAATGTGAATGTAAGGCATGCGTTTTTATTTACTCCTGGATTCACATTGGCGTAAACAAAACAGCCTTTAATGTGATCTTTGGAAAATCGGTGTATGTGCAATAAAAAATAAGCCAATTCATTAAAATATATTACATTACAATAACAAAAATTATACAAAGCTATAAAAAATCGAAATGATTGAAAACTGAATTGGTTGAGGCTATAAAATATAATGTGCGTCGGATATAATGATAATATTTTCAAATTAATAAATTTCGTGAACGAAACTATCTTCATTTATTAAGAAAGCATATTATATAGTTAGGAAAATTGAACTTTCGGATGGTTTCAAGCTAGAAACAAAGCTTTGTATGCCTATCGTTTCCAATAATACCGGTGAACGAGTTATTTGATATGGAAACACAAAAATTACTTTTTAATTTGATTGAGTTAATAATAGTTGGAAGTAGACACGAGAGTGGCGAAAATCAATAGCTGCTTTTTACTACCAAATATGGCAAAAGCAACCAACTTGACATCGAATACCAACAATCAGAACATCCCGCCAGGTATTTATAATCTAATTTTCAGTATCTGCAGATAGCTTGGGTTCTGAAATTATTATTTACTTCTCTTATCAATACTGTCGGGCTGTTTTTTACGCCAGGATGGGTCAAGGAGTAGAAACTGATGCTTTATGTGCATTCATATGTACTTCCTCTTTGCTTTTTTTGACATTGATATTTGCACTATTAACAATGCAAAATTTAATTAAGGGAATAACGACATCCCTATGTATATACAAACTTAAAAAGTTGTGTATTTAATTCTTAACAAAGTGTATAATTATATCGACAAGTGTATAATTAAACGATGTACATCGGTCCTGATTTGCATACATTGTGAACAACGACGCGTGAATTTTCGTGTAGCTCTAGCTCAAGGGATGCCCGATAAAAACAGTTTAACAACAAAATCAGGAATTGGTGTTACGAATGTTTTTGTTGCTTCTCTTTGTTACTTCTTACCTTTCCAAGGCAATACAACAACATGTAATCTTTTAAACTACTCGTTGGTGTTTGTTTGGTTATTTGTGTATGCTGATAATTCGTTAGATAATTCTGAGAGATGCCATTCTCTCTTTCTCTTATTTATTATTTACTCCCGCTTAAGCAATGATTTTTTCAACGATGAATTCAATGCTTTGTTCAATGAGCGAATTTTGAAAAATTTCCGACTCTAATATTTTGGAGTTGGCTTAACCGATTTTAATCATTTTTTGCTAACCTACTCATCAAGCTCTTTAAATTGATATATGATATCGTAGCACTTCTGGATCTTCTGGAATAAAATTAATTGTAGTTAGTGTAATGTATAGATAATACATTACATGCAGAGATTTACTTAAAAGAAGAATTAAAAAAAAAACAACTATTTTATTTTTCAATGCAAATATCTTCAAAATTAAACAAGAAAGAACGAAATGGAATGGGTATATTAGCCACCAAAATCTTCAATGTGTGCAATAGAAAAGAGGACATGTTGTCAAGAGTACAGTTGTTAACCGTAGGTCCTTGTTACCATAGTGTGCGAATTTTATCGATTTTAGATCTTATCCTAGTTACTTTTGTTTACACGTCTAAACAATTTCTTACTTTGTTATTGATTTAACACAATTGATTCCGTCAACAAATAACATTAGAAAACAACAATTTCTTGTAGTTCCGAAGTCAAAACAAAGAGAAGTTCGTGCGAACGTAATCAAATAAATATCAAAATTTGTCTTTAATATATTTTCTGAAATTAATTTTTTTTGTTCATAAGAATATGCCGTGTTTTTCGGCAACCAATTTACGTTTTTCGGGCTCTCAACCCCAGCAACAACAAAATCAAGATAAAAAAAAGGAGAGAGCGAAAACCGCTACTCGGAGTGGTTCAAATGTCTCAATACGACACCCCGATTTGCCTAAATCCATTCAACGGCAATGCGAGGAACTATTGCAAATGAAGGGTTATGGAATAACCGATTTGCATAAGCGCAAACGTAGTACTCAGAAGAATGCCAGACCAAATCCGAAATTGCAACAGACTTTATTGCCACAGAAAGAATTGGAACGTCTAAAGGTTGCCTCGAAAGTGGTTACACTGGAGGATCGGCTCGATGCGTTAGCAAAGCAAGAACAGGAAAATAAGCGATTGGAAGAAGAAGCAATAAGGACACGTCAACGATTTAAAGACATTGATGATGCCAGGAAGAGAGCTCAAGAAGTTAGCGTAGAACAAGAAGATCTTTATGGAGCTGGTGAAAAGTTAAAAGTACTTGAGAAGGCATTTCTTGCCAAACATGAGCAGGAAGAAGAAGTTAAGCGCGTCAATCGCATTATTCTGAATGCGAAATGCCATGCCGTTCGAGATGCACAGATTCAGGAGAAAACAGAACTGGAGAAAGAGTTGCGAAAAGAAAATATACGATTGGAGAAGATGGTGTTGGAAGAAGCCATAAACTCACTAAATGCAGAAGATGAGAAAGCTGAAAAACAAAAAGAGGTGCAAGCGAAATATGCATCCGAAATCAAGAAACAATTAACTGAGCGAGAGAATTTACGATTCCTAGAAGCTGAACGCATGGAAGAGGAAGCGAAAATGCTACGCAAAGCCAATGATGTTCTTAAAAAAGACGAGGAGCGACTAGCTCGATTGGCCAAAGAGCGACGGCATCAATTTCGTGCTGAACTCAATAAAATAACAGAGATGGCGAATATTTTTAAGAAAATGCTGTGTGAGCAAGAACGAGAAGCGGATATGAGAGTTGCTGCCTACATGCGCGAGCGAGAGCAACGTGAACGTGAACTTGCGGCTGAAAAGAAACGTGCTAAAGCGGAATTTGAACGCAGACAGCAACGTTTATACACTTTAGCTCAAAAAATTATAGAGTCAAAGTCAACACGCGATGAATTGGCTTATATACGGGAGAGGGAGAAAATGGAACGTGAGTACAGGCGCAAAGAGAAGGAGCTAGCGCAACGTAAACGTCAAATTGAAAAGGATTTGGCGGATGCACGTGAACGCCAGTTACAAGAAACAAAACATCGACAGGCTATACAGATTGCACGTGCTGAACAAGACTTCATTAGCCTCGTTGAGCGTCTCAAGGAAGAAGAGGCTAAACAAAAAGAATTGGATGTGAATCGTGTACTACAAAACAAGTGTTACCGTAAAGATATTATACGCCAAATGAACGATAAAGAAATGGAACGTCGCCGTATACTCGAATTAGAGAAGAGCCAAGCATCAGCCTGGCGAGATAGCGAGCGTCAAAGAGACGCTAACATACGCGCCGTAATCAACGCTAAAATGAAGGCTATGCGAGATGCTTGCTTGCCGGAAAAGTATATAAAAGACGTGGAAAAACAGCTTCAGAAACTATCTGTCACACCTATAGCATTCAAGTGATATTAAATACAAAACATATAAGTTCTACAATCAGTATCTATCTGGTGAATTTTTAATGAGCTCAAGGCCAAACAAAAATTAATGCTTTTTAAGTAGTTTTTTTTTTTTTTGAACTTTTATATTTATTATGCCAACATTTCGACATCAATTAGAAGTCATCTTCAGGGCAATTAACGTTACATGTATCTTAGGTTAACATAAACTTTTTTTTTGTTTGGCCTTGAGCTCATTAAAAATTCACCAGTTATAAAACCAGAGGCCGTTAAATACCCAATTAATTAGTATCTATCTTTAATCACAAGTGCGATAATAGTGTTTCCACTATTGTGCTCTACATGAAAAACTATTCTTATTAAATTTTCATGCAAAAGCAAAAGAAATTATCAGCACGACAAATTTTGCATATAAATGTGAATGTTTAACATTATTTCTTATGTAGAGCACAAGAGTGAACAACCCCGCTAATACGTGTACGAAGACGAAACATCGCAATCGCAAGCGAAAATGATTGTTACTCTTCTTGTATTGCTATGATTTTAGAACGATACTATCATTACATAGCCAGAATATATTATGCTAGTATCTATTTAAGAAGTGCATGTATCTTATTTATATTTTAAAATAAATTCTCTGTAAAACTTAAATACAAAAATATGTGTAAAGTGTCTTTTAGAAAGCTTAAATTCCACTAAACAATTTGAAGAATGAATAGAACTTCTAAGAATGTTTGTTTTGGAAGACTCCTAGAGCGCTCCTAAAGAAATTTAAGACATTTAAAAAATCTTTTTATCTTATACTATATACGAGCAATATTAATTGTGTTCTCGAAAACTGCTCTAAAGATTTCGATGAAATTTGCAACATACGGGTTTACGAGAGTGAAAAATCGATCTACCTAGATCTCATTTCTGGGAAAATTCGTTTTCTCCTTGTGAAACTTTATGACGGTAGTTGAAAAAATAATTCAATTTTTATAAACAACTTAGCAAAATGGTGCTTCGTACGTACACATGTGGTCGCATGGTAATTAAGTCACTAGAACAATAATTTATGCTGAGTTTGAAAAATATTTTATATTAGTAGTCCAAAAATTTTTATAACGCCATTTTGCGGTACCATTAGTTGCCTTAAAAAATATTAAGAGCAATTATAAACGAGCGACGTATTTTGTGCGTAGTCGGCAATTATTTGTGAAGGAGTAACTTTGTTGTTGCTAAAAATCGTAATTGTCAAAAGCACAAGAACAAATGCATGGAAAACAAAAAAAAAAAAAACAAAGATTTTGACAGTTAAGATTATCTCCACAAAAAAAAATTAGAGAAGAAGAAGACAGAGCTGACGCTGCTATCACCTATTATAATTACACCATGAAACGAAGTTATGCTGTTGTTAGTGTTTAGCGAACGAAGTCATATGGGGATCGGCTGCATACAATCATACAGAGAGTCGACTTCTTGCAATTTTATCTTAATATGCTTTAGCGAGAGAGCTTGATTTCATATTGGTATAAACACAACCAGGGATGCGAACTCATTTTTTCTTTCTCCCCGAGAGCCCTCGAGAAATTCCCCGATTTTCGATCGAATTCCCCGCATCGATATAATTTCATATTATAACAGCACCATATAAGCATATTGCAAAAACGAAAAATTACCTAAAATTAACAATCAATGAGTATTATATTAAGGCGACCCTGAACTTTCTCGGTCAAAAACTTAACCAATGGTAATTGGTAGATTAATAGAAATGTACTTTCTGACTCTGGAATTCTTTTGGCATTCATTTGAACGAGATGGGGTGTTTCGAGTTATTAGACGTTCATTTTGATAGATAAACAAGCCTCACCCCATTTTTGGATATCAAAGTTCTCACAGGAGAAGGCATGTGCTCTCTTTTGACTCGAAAAAAAATGGCAAAAACCTTGTTTTGAGAAAAACAGGTTTAAAGTTTTGATTATCGGTTTTTAACATATAAAATATATTACATCTTCTTTGTGATGGCTGATCGTAATTTGTAAGTCATTAGGAGGTGCTGGACTTCTGAACGGTCGAAAGGGAAGTCGAAGCGCCGAGCGACTGTTTTGGCCTGACTGACACTCGGCGCTATAATCGTCTATATCTACGAAAGCACTCCGCGTCTCTGTAATTTTCACAAAATACTTTCGAAATATAATATTTTCAAATAGCACACTTTTTTAACAATCGATTTCTCCAAACCAATAAATCACAGGGCCCACTTAAGAAAAGACGAAGATTTTAAGACCCAAAATATGAAATTTTGCGTAAATTAAACGTTTTGCATTACATAAAATTGACAAAAAATATTCTACAGACTTTTATGATAAAAAGCTGAACGACTTCAAATTCTCCGCAAAAAAACAGCTCATTCCCCGATTCCCCGCACCCAGTAAAATTCCCCGCAAATCGGGGAATTCCCCGCAAGTTGGCATCGCTGAACACAACCAAAGCAGCCGGCCTCAGCTTCAACAACAAACACACCGAATTTTATGAATTTGTATGGGAACAAATTTCTGAGGCTAGATGCCGCCTCAACGACGCTACACTAGATTCTATTCAAATTTTTTCAACTTCACAATGATTTCTCTCTTGTGAGAGGGAAAATAATAATTTGAATTTATACAACAATTTTTTCAAATTACAGAATATTGAATTTTCCTTTTATTTTTTGATAATTGATAACGTTAATAAAAAAAAACAGAGCTGTTAAAACAATAATCAAATCCAACTGCTTTTGTTTTGTTTTTCATTTACATATTCTTGACGCTAGAGGTTGACGCTCTTATTGTATTTATTCTCTCAGAAGAAGTAAGCAGTTAGAGGCCGGCTGGTTTGGTTGTGTTTATAGCATATAGCTGAATTTTCCTTTCATGTGTTATTTATGTGTGCTACGTCATGTTTGTGCAGATAAATGTAGAGAGTATCAACAGAAAAAAATCTTTAGAAAATAGAAAGAGGAAGAGTGCAAAAGCAAAACCGAAACAGGACAGTTCTGCTCTTCAAGTGTCATCGCTGATATTCATTTTGACTGGTAAAAGTAATTTGGAATTCTCGTGGATCGACTTCTATAACTTTCTCAGAACTCAACAAGATCTATTACCGAAAATTTCTAGTTCGGAAAAATCAACAACAAACAACAGTTTTGTATTTTATACGAGAAACAACAACAAAATTTTAATTGCATGCAATGAATTAGTGCTCGTGGAGAAGGGGGTTAGCCAATAGAAATAATTTTATTTATTTTACATGCACTTTTATATGCTTTTTCCGGAAAACGATATATGCTTTAATCCCAAACTATAAGTTGGTAGCATTATGTATTCTTATATTGTTAAAATTACATGTTAAAAATTAAATATAAGCTGCTAATGAACAATTCTGACCTTTTTAACCCTTTTTTAAGCCACTCAGCCTTTTAAGCTTCTTGTTTATTTTCAACTCCTGGTAACACTAATAACCACGCACCTGTTCCAAATTTAAATCGTACTATAGAAGTACTAATTTATGCAACTAGGAATGAGTCAAATTTAAACAGCTGATTTTTTTATAACCAGCTCTTGATAAAGAAGTAAACAAATAAATAAAATTTGAAGTGCAGATTATTGGTAATATTATATTATTAATCTGAGCAAAAGTGCCATAAGTTGATGAACTTCAAGATCGGAATAGTGCGAATTCTTCAATTAATAAAGCATTGATTAATTACATTTAGTATTATTAAATGCTTTCTTCGAAAGCTGAAAACAACGTACCGGACGAGTCTCAAACTGCCGGTGAAAAATATTCTTGCAGCGATTGTGGGAAGATTTTCCGGAAGCCGAGTCTACTCCGTAGGCATGAAGTAGTGCATGCGACGACGAAACCTTTCAGGGTAAACGATTTAAAACTGAAATTTATAGCTTAAAAAACAATGCCAATATCGATTTATTTCAGTGTGTTGATTGCAATAAATTCTTTACGCAAAAGTCATCACTTCAACGTCACTATGCTCACAGCCACAAAGGAGAACGGAAACATAAATGTCCTAAATGTAAAATGAGGTACTGTAATTCATATACCTTTCTGGTCATATTAACTGATCGAAACAAAATTATTTTACAGTTTCTCTCAAAAGGTCAATCTAGTGACACACCTGCAGCGGACACATCTCTTGCAGCCATACGGTAACGATAAGAACATTAGCTTCGCCTGCAAACAGTGTCCTTGCATATTTACCAAGCTGAATACACTGAACAGACATAAATCACTACATAGAGTAGCAGAAGAATATGCACAGGAACAGCTCGTCGCTAATTTGCATGATGATGCAGCTTCGTTAGCCAAAAACGTTTTGGCACAATTAAAGGAATTGAATAGTGGTATGCAACAGCAGTACGAAGATCTCGAAATCGAATGTGTTGAAAACTACGTTGTAAATTGCAAACAAATCGATGAACCCTCGCAACCGAGTTTATTGGAAACAACAATTGAAGACAAAGCTGCCACAGATATTGTTATCTTAAGTGATAAATTAAATATGAGCGGAGAAGTAAATTTAGTTAGTGTTCAACGTATTACCAGAGCAAATGGTTTGATTTATTATGTTTGCGAATTCTGTGCTAAAGAATTTAAAAAAAAATACGATTTCTTGAGGTAGTTATTGATTTTTAATTATGTAAAATTGTGTAGTCATTCAAACCTAGGTCATCTTTTATGAAGCCTCAAGTCATAATTATCTAGTTATCTAGAGAATGTCCGTCTTTCAATGCTTTAACTTATTTAAATTGTTTAAAACTTTGAATACTTTAAAATTTGCAATTTTGAGTTATATAATTGTTTAAACTAAATTTACGTTAAACCGCAGAAACTATACAAACTGTTCAAAATTAGCCTTAATGTTGAAAAACTTTTAGCCACAATTTTTTTTGTTTCTACTTCAAATAAATGCCAATTCGGTTCAGTTTACTCAAAAGGCTATAATAATAAAAATAAAGACGACTTAGGTATGAATCCCATACTTGTATTGCAAAAAACTTTATCTTTATTGTCTGTAAACATAATCAGCAGACTCTTTAATTAGTCAAAAGAAATCAGACAGACCCTAAAATTTTTAAAACTCGTAAAAATATAATTGATCATAATTTTAAGATAATTAAACTTGCATTCGCTATACAATAATACTCATAAATTTTCTAGGCATCGACGGATTCATACAAACGAATGTCCCTACAAATGCATCTACTGCGAAAGCAGCTTCAAAACAAAAGCCAAAAGAAATGAACATAGCAAAATACACATATTAGACGAAAAAATTGGCGCACTAAAGAAGCAGCATTTGTGTGTCATTTGTGAGAAAAATTACAAGTCCATGCGGCAATTAGATATGCATATGCGGTAAGTATCAAATCGTTTTTCTCGGGTATATGCAAAAACCTTTTTTTGAGAAAACTCTATTTCAACATTTATGATAACATCAGTATCGGGGTATAGGTGAAATGGGCAATTGTCAATAAACTTAAACACATTCGTGGTTCTGGCATACACTAGGATTTTGATTTTTTAGTTCATTTCGGGTATATCGTTGCTGTAGATAACACTTATTGCTGGAGAAATGTTCACTGACTTCAACTTTTATTGCCTGTGTGATAGCGGTCAACCTGATTAGCTTTTTGCTTGTTCAAGGTTTCGTAAGGAGTCCGTTTCTAAACTTCTTGCACGATTCGACTTTACTGTAGTCACAAGTCATAACCGCCTAAGTCTGTTTTCAATTTTTTTAGGAGAGCAGTTTAAAGTTTCAAATCCTCACTGCCAATCAGGAGTCGGTTTATTTTGTTTAACTTTCTTTAGGGATAATTACCGTCCTAAAAAAGCTACAAAATTTTCTTTTTTAGAATATCATATTCAAATTTTTTTTTCAAGCAAGGGGTTAGGTCCAGTAAGAGGGTGCAAAAATTAGTATTTTAAACATTTTTTTTTTTTTTTGACAATAAAACAATAATTATTTAAAAAATTAATTATTGACAAAACAAGTTGTTTGCGACTGTCAAAATGTGAGAGAAAAATTTCATTTTGAAAAATAATGAAGCTACTATCAATCAATCTGAGTTTCGACAGCGCCACAGCTGCGTATAGGCGTTAAATCTAGTTGTTTCACACTAGAAATCAGAGATGAGTGAAGGAAAATGTGTGGTGGCTGTTTTTTGGACTTTCGGCGACCGTTTGAAACAGTTGACAGGGGCATACTATTACAAAATATGTACCAATATGAAATACAACCAGTACTGTCGAAGGTACTCTGATTGGAGTATTCGTACTCCGCTCAAATCTGAATCCTCCGCTCCTCCCCAATTGAAAAAATCCTTCTATTTCATATTCTTGAATTTTTGGGTTGTATACAAAATAACAGTAAATGTACCCTGTTGCGTTATTTTAGTTTCGTTTTTGCAGAAAATCATTTGATCGCCGATCAGTAGTGCATTTTTGTATTGTTTTAGTACTTTTTTGCTGCTATTTTATTTAACCCTTCTGTTACATTAAGAAAAAATCACACTTGTGATATTAAGGTCACGGAATGACCTGGCCAGTGTTTTGTATGCATATCGTATAAAAACTCATAATTTGAGATTTATATTTTAACATTTATTAGTTGTACTGATTATTAATAAGTTTAATTCTGTTTATATACTTATATATAGGTATATATTTACAATGTGGGCTGAAGGCAATAGGTTGTATAAACTGTAATCGTCGTAAGGAGTTTTTTGCAAATAGTGCAGTACTCGTACGTTTTACGGCAAATCCAGCTGAGTAAACTGCACAAGTTGATTAGCTTTTCTCTTCTTCAGAGCAGCGCCTGCCGAAGTGTTAGGCTCTTGTGTTTCTACCCGAATATTTCGCACAATATCTGCCGACAATTGAGCTCTTGGAATATGTTTGACGCGTTCCAGAGGATTGATTTCTATCCATAAAACTTAGGCAATTCTATTTTATCAATTTGTTTGTATGAAAATTTTTTCAAGTACGCTGTGAATCATAAATCGAATAACTCTTATATTTAGTAAATCTAGGACGTCCTTGAATTACGTTTTCTACCTTGGCCCTAGCATTAATGGATCCAGTTGGTTCCGTTAATCACTCAATATCTTTATTATTCGATTAGTACATGGGAATGCTGCTACTTATCATTTGCCGATAGTGCTCCAGCAACACTTTCCTCGTCACCACTCTTTATATAGTCGTCAGAAGATTCGTTGCCCGCAAACTTTTCCACTGAATAGTTTTCGCACCCAAACGTCACTATACTTATTAATATCCCCGTCTTTTTTTGGCTTTCTGTCAGAGGATGTGGCCGCTGTGACAAAATACAGTCAGTACACGAATCTTAAGCGAAAAAGTCTTATAACAAATTTAAAATACTTATTGAAAGTAGTTATCTTTGCATTTTATAAAAAGTAATAATTATCTTATTATACACGCAAAAAAGGCGAGAACTACACATTTGACGTATAAAAGAGGTAATGGTCACTGAATGACCTTATGGTACACACACGTAAGTTTTGATATTGTCACTTACTTTATAAAACAAAAAGCTTCTTTTTATAGTTTTTCGAAGGGTTTCCCCTGGATGTAGGAATTCACAAAGCGAAATCTCAAAATTATGTTTATTTTAAGAAATATTGGCAAATTAAGCAAAAAAGGGTCACGAGATGACCTTAATGTAACAGAAGGGTTAAACTTCGTAGTAATTTTTTTTTTTTTTAGTTTTTGTGTAAAATTTGTGAAGTAAATTGATAAATTTCTTGATAAAAAATAATAAAAATAATTAAAAATTAACTTTTGTTAACTTTTTGCAAAATTTTATGGGTAAACGAGTATGTAAAGAATGACGAGTGTTGCCTTTAAGCAGTTTTTTTTTCCTTTTTGCATACATGTTCACCAAAAGTGTACTATTTTGCTCCTAAAAGATAATTATTCTTAATAATTTCTTAAAGGTAACGCTGATTTGATCTCATGATTCGGCATCGACCGCCAAATCATTTGGTGATCGTGCCGATCAAATTTTACTTTCTTGATATCTCTCTCAATTTTTCATTTTATACTGAAGCAACAACAACTCGTGCCCATGATGTGATCGTGATCGTCTGCATAACAATGCACTATAGCTCTGTTTTATTTATCGCTGGGTTAATGCCGAAATTCTAAAGTTCTTGTTTCATTTCCTTTCATTTTTGCTTGTCTTTGTATTAATGTTTTTAATTTTTGACTGCTGAAACCAATAGCATTTTTAAAAATATCAATAAATTAGTAATGAATTTATTTTATTTTTTTCGATTTGGAGCCGCGGATTATACGAAGTGTTCTTGGTACAAGTAACTGTAATAAATTACGTTGGATGTTGTCAGATTTCTGGTAAAAGTAACAAAAAAAGATACAGTAACAGTATCTGACTTTCCCCTTCACACCATTTGGTATGAAATTTTTCATTTAAAGAATGCTTCAAATGAAAAAATGTTTTCAAAATGGGAAAAATTTATTGGCCCAATTTTAAGTTTTTCACATAGTGGTGCAGTGGCAGAACGAATTTTTTCTCAATTGAATCTAATAAAAGACAAAAAGCGAAATTGCTTACTGACTGTAACTGATAAGGCCGTAATGATTGGTAATGCTACAAACAAATTGTCCATAAAGTATAATTTTTGTATGCCAGGTTTTGAGAAGAAGGAAGAAATAGTCCAGTCATTATAAAGATTTACATCATAAAAATTCTAAACTGAGATTTTTCTTCAGTAATTGTTTGTGGGGGTATGATATATTAAAAAACCACAAAAATCAGTTCTGGGGTTGCAGGTTGGTGAAAAAAGCCTTTTTTTACTAATAACTGGTTAACCGTTGGAGATATCAAAAAATTACTTACCACAAAAAAAGTAATTTTTTTGTATATGTCATAATTTTCGAGATATTCAATATTTAAGAAATTGCAAATTTAGTACTTTGGATGTACTGTGGATGCGCGAGCATTTTTGTTTATTTGAATTTTTGAGTGCGGAGCCTATAGGAAAAATTGAATTACTCGAAAACCAAACAAGCTAGAAAGAATCAGGCATGTTCCAGAATTCACTTTCGAATGAAAGTGAATTGAAATCACACCAATTTCACTGTTTGGTGTTCTAGAATTCACTTTTACTTTTATTTTCTTACTCGTTGTTAAAAGTGAATTTCGAACGAATTCGCATGTTCTAGAAACCGAATTCACCAAAAAAAAGTGATTTGAATTCCCTTTAGCAGCAACAAGTGAAATAAAGCAATTGGCCCAAAAATTTTAGTAAATTTAATAAAAAATTAATCAAGTATAAAAAATTTTAATGAAAATAAAAATTTAATGGCGAAAGCATAAAAACTCCATCCAGGGTACCTTATTCCTCAAGTTTATGAAGAAGCATCAAGACAACTTTTTGAGAAAGTATTTCCTCGACAACCTGTCCGATTGCTCAGCAGTCAGTTCAAAGAAATTGCAAGATTACCTAAACTCCACGAGGTGGGTAAGAGCCCAGCTGGGGTAGTACGAGTCCAACTTTAATTCTAATTCGGTGAGAAAGTGGTTTCAAAACGGCGCTACAGCGCTCTTTCTGACTCACAGTGGGTCTGCTGCGGGTCAGCCTCCTTAACCAACCAACCACCCAACCAAAAGTAGAAACACTGGCGACAATTAAAAACGGAAATGTATCTGATTGGAAAAAGGTAATTTTATACATATATTTTGTATATTGTACATATATTTTTGTATGCATTTTTCTAATTAAACACATCAATAGGTTTGGATAAATTAGAAAACAAATATTAGGAAGAAAATGGCGAAGGTGTAACAGGCACTGCACAGTTTGGTCCCCCTTCCACTTTTGAAAATGTAGACAGCACAAGCTCCAATGAGAAAATGCCGTCCAGCTAGATAGCTGCTGTGGTCGCTGCTACTTCTTCTGCTGCCCCTAGCACCGCCGCCTCTTACACTGCCGGCACTTCCACGGGCGCCAACGCTGCCGCTGTTAATGCTCGCCTTTTAATTTTTACGCTAGCATATTGGTTTTTGGCTTTAATATTTAAAGCATATACAATTAAAGCATTAATATTTTTAAATTTTCACAACTTGTTTTGTTTTTTTTTCCTTGCGCTAACAATCAGCTGATTGAAAATTACAGCGAGTTGCAAACATTACAACGAGTTAAAACAAAATAGTGAACATGAATTCACTCGGTTTCGAGAACACCAAAAACAATTTCACTCGATTTCAAATTCACTTTCGAATTCACTTTCATTCGGATTCTGGAACATGCCTGAATACCTTTTTTTTTAGAAAATCACTTAAGCTTTTTATGTGTGCTAGATAATTTTTTGATATCTCCAATGGTTAACCAGTTATTAGTACAAAAAGGCTTTTTTCAAGGAGTTTTTTTTTGGGGGGGGGGGGGGTCGTTCTGCAACCCCAGAACTGATTTTTGTGGTTTTTCCATCTATCATATCCCCACTAACAATTACTGAAAAAAAATCGCAGTTAAGAATTTTTATGAACTTTTGTTGCATTTTTTACTCTACCGACTGGGCTAAAATGTTTATTTTAGTTTTTTAATCTTTACTGTTTTTTATTATCATTGAGCAATTTTAATACTTTATATTGTACCGTTTGTTTCCAAAGAAGGACTGTTTTGTTTTTATATGAATTTGTTTATTTTTCATAACTTTTATTACTTTAAGTATGACTGAATTTATAACAAAAAAGCTGTGAACAAAAAGTCGTATTTTTTTTCTGATAAAATTTCTATACATTAGTGGAACTGTTAACAATTATCTAAGTAATATTTCTTTGAAAACTTTTAAGACATTTTGAAAAATTCCTCCACTGTAATGCAAAATCCTCCGCTCGAAAGTAAAAATTCCTCCCCTTAAAATTTCCAAAACGACAGCACTGAATGCAAGGCATTGAAAAGAAATGGTTTGAGAGTTACTTGATCAATAGGAGCAATGTACCAGAGTATCTGAGTGTATGTCTGACTCGCTTCTGTATCGTTGGGTGTACCACAGGGTGCGGTACTTGGAACATTACTTTTTTTAATCTATATAAATTATATTGAAGAAGTACTCCAGGGATTTAAAATCTGTCAATTTGCTGATGACATCTTATTGTATACGTCTGGGGGAAAAAGCCATGAATGTTTTGAAAGGCTAAATAATAATGTAAAACACATTTATAAATATTTGAAAATAAATAAGTTAAAGCTGAATGCTAGCAAAACTAAAACTATCTTAATTAACGGAGAATCAAGTCAAGATATAATTATAGATAGAGAAATAATTGTGAAGGGTGTTAAAATTAAATATTTCGATAGTCATTTAAACTGCATTTGTAGTAAAATTGCAAAAAAAATTAGGATTAGGAGAAAATCATCAGTAAAAAGTGCTATGCTATAATGCCATGATAAAGCCTCATTTTAAGTATTGTTCTACAATTCTATCCTTAGGTTCTACTGAAATGAAAAATAGGTTGCAGAAATTGCAAACCACAGGAATGCGTTGCATATTGTTGTGCAGCATCTTAACGCCAATCACATACATGCTTGAAATTTTAAAATGGCTTAATATTAACCAAATATGAAATAATTGTTGCATAAACAAAAGATTGCGAAAATTTTATTGCATTACAATTGGATGTAGAATTAAACTCCAGCAATATAACTTTATTTAATTTGCACCCTTTGTCAGTGTCGACGTTGAGCAAGGTTTCTCGTTGTACAAAAACTTTCAGGCTGAGGATAGGCGATCATTTACATTTGATAATTTACGAATGTATATTGGTTAGTTATTATAATACAATGGAATAAAAATGATACCTACATAAATATTTTTTTTTTTTTTTTTTAAGTTAATTTTTAATAGTTATTTGGGTAATTTTTAATAGTTTTTTAGGGCATATTATTTGTCATTTTTTAAGCTTTTTTAGGTCAACAAAATCCGAGCCCTGATAATGACAGTGTTAGTAAGGTCGGTGAAAACTCGAATAAAAATATTTCACAAAAATATTTTTCTCTTGTTTCGAAAAAACACTGTCAGAAATATCACATAAAAAAACTATTGAAAACTGGAACAGGGAGTTGCCCCGGGAATTTTGGTATTACATTAAAATTTTTCAGAATTTTCCACAAAAAGTTCTTATCATAATCAAATAAAAATATCTATTCTAGAAGTCATTCCAACTCACATACAGTGCAGTACTCTTGTTCGGACTGTCATGCAACATATTCAACAAAAACTGCATTCTCAACGCATAAACATAAAATCGTCGATAAGGAGTTTAAAATGCTTCAAAAATTCTTACCAGATCCCATAAATTTAACATCAAGCGAAAAACAATTGACGTACTATCCACAAAAACAAGAAGCCAACGAAAAATGCCATTTAAAATTTGTGAAATGCATACATTTAACGCAGCTTGAAACGAATGGGCACAGCAGCCCAAGGAATTTTAAATGTGCCTGCGGAAGGTATGTTTTCAAACTTTGAAATTCAACTAAATTCTTATACTATGTTAGTCATTTCCAGTTTATTTTGTTACCATATAAATTATAAAATAATTTGCGTTGTTTTCTTCTAAAGTTTAAACAGGGTAGAAAAGTTGCAGCTGTAGTTGAAAATTGTACCTACTACGCTTTCAGTATAATTATTTTTTTATTTCTGAAATGATTTAATAAAATTTCATGAGGCACTTGGCTTCAGGCAATATTTACTTTAAATAAAAGACAGTTCAATAGATATATGCTATTGAGCTTTTGTGAGATTTAATTCGTGTGATCTACTTAATGTAGTTGGGTAACTATTATCGAAGAAAAGAGTTCTATGAATGCCAAATCAACAGTGTTTCGTAACTTCGCACTACAGAAGAAAGTGCCTGATTACTATACGCAAAATTCTTTTCTTTTTCGTCGAACTCTGGGCTTTTTTTAATTGAATACTAAGATCGATAACTCAATCTTCCTAACCTAACCTAAGGTTAGGTTAAGTGGCTGTCTAGAGATGCACTTAGGCCTGAACGGCTCATTGTGATACCACATGGTCGGCCCTACAGTTTAACTCCAGTTTAACTCCCTACAGTTTAACACTGTCGATGTGGCTGTTCGTTATCAGTTGGTGGTTTTGCCATTGCCTTGTACACTTTCTTATAATTCTCATTCACTTCATATCAATAGTAAATATAAGTAGGGTTTGAGAATTACCCATCAGACCAAAATCGGTATCGAACTCGCAACCTCTCGAGTAAAAGTCTTTGACCTAAACTCATGTCTATTTTTTAGTTTTTTGTCTTATTCTAAAGTCTTATTTTTGTGTATCTTAGGTGTTTCATTTCAAAGTCTGACTTCAACGTACATGGAAAAATTCACAACTCAACCACAAATAATTTAACCTACCAGAATTGTCCTCAGAGGAGATTTACAACGCGAGCAGAACTTCAGCGGCATTCTTTAGTGGTGCATACAACGAGTAATAACTTCAAATGTCCATATTGCGCGCAAACATTTAAGACCAAACAGTATTGCCGCAGTCACATGAAGGTGCATTTGAAACGTTTGCTCAATGATAGCGCAGAAGGTAATATAAAAGACGTACAAAGTATAAGGGATATGAAATCGGCAGCAAAAGCCTCAAAATGCCAAGTCATCTCATCGTCTTTGTTATGCTCAAGCTCAAAATGTACAGAAATACAGATGCCAGCAACAAGTAATCAACAACATACAATTCAGAACGCAGAAGAAATCACATCCAAACAATGTAAGGAAGTGCCGAAAAACACTTGCCAATTTTGTTGCAAAACCTTCCGAAAACTTAATGATCTTCAACGGCATCTACGCACTCACAACCAAACGACATTAAATCGTCGCCGTCCATTTCCGTGTGATATCTGCGGGAAATCATTCGCTTTGAAATCCACCTTAAACTATCACCTTTCAACCCATGCGTCATCACGAATAACACATGAGTGTCAAGTGTGCGGAAAACGGTATGCAGCTAAGAAGGTTCTGAACATACACTTGCGTCTACATACTGGAAAATGCCAATTATTTCAATGCAACTTTTGTGAGCGATCATTTCGCACGTCTGGTCATCGCATATCGCATATGAGGGCGGCGCATTCAAGAAGTTAAAATATATGCGAAATAATTTTTAAAAATCGTTAATTGGCGTATTTGTGTTCATCATTTTTTTTTTTTACTAATCTTACACCATTAATTTGTGGGTTAATTACTATATACAATTATAAATATTCATATGAATTATATAGGTAAATAAAATTTTGAGATTGAGCAAAATAATGTTGATTATATTGAATCTGAACTGCATAAAATAAATATGTGGCAAAACTCGAACAACCTTTTCTGATAGATTTCTTATCGCGTGTCGAAAGACGTTTTTTGTGGTTTATACTTAGGTCAACTTTTGTAATTTCACTAATTGGTTTTTTTTTTCAAATTAAATCTAAATTCACATTAAATCCAAACGAGACTCTTGCTTCTGTTGAAATCCACGCACACCAACTATCAGCAGTCAGCAATCACAAAGTATACCCCAGGAACTATAAAAATATCATTCAAAACGTACCGAAATATATGAGCCGTTGCGTGCAAAAGTGGTGTAAATTTTTTTTATTAGTTGGATTTTCACCTTCAGGCAATAATTTTGAAAAATTGTCTGTTGGTACCGCTAGGCTGAACTTAAATAATTTTAAGTTTGCGCTATCTAAGACCACTCATACCAATTTATGTTTTGAACCCTCCGTTAGACGAATGGGTTCTGCTCAGGTTTTTTTCGTCTCCTAAAATTGAATTAGGAGAAGGACGATATCTGCAAGGATATATTGGTGCCTCATTATATTCTTTTAGGCTGATATCACACTAGCAACAGTTCAGATTCCATCACAAGTATTTGCACATAAAAGCAGACCGAGCACACAAAAGAAAAGAAACTATAAACTTTGTTTATAGGGAGGAAATAAGACGAGACGCAAAACACTTTTTTTATGCAAAATGTTTCGCACCAGTATGCCAGAAACACTCTAAAGTAGATTATATTTGTTTTGGTTGCGCGAACGAAAATAAATAAAATCATAAAATACCTTTTATAACATGTAAATAAAATAAAAAATTTATAGAAAAAAAATCTTTTTTTACATTCTATATTTTTTACTTTTGTATATTTTTACGTGAGCAGCTAGATCAACACATGCGAAAGACAATGAAAACAAGAAAAAAACACAAATATATACCTGCATGTTATATAAATGTGTTTTTAAATGGATCAGCAAAACTGTCACAGTTCCACACAAATGTATGTAATTGTATAAAGGCCTGGTCAGGTGTAAATTCACTCAGCAAATTTCTGGATACCCTCAAAATTAAAAAAAAAAAAGATCAAATGTGTAATACATGCAAACAGTTTAAGAAGCAAATAACTGCTGAAATTGTCTAGTTCACTTTAGTTTCGAAACCATTTATACCTTTAAAAAATTAATAATTGTTTATAGCCGAAAAAAATAAAAAATAATAAAAAAATACGAGTAATCAGATGAGTTTTTATTCCTCCAACAATGTAGCTCGGACAAGATAATTGAAAATCGACTTTCACTAAGAAATTGGTAAGATATTATATAAATAATTATTTTTTAATTTTTAAAATTACATATGTACTTTAATGAATAAATAAAAAAACGGGGTTTGAATTGTATTCATAAACATATTTCCTTATGCAAGTACTCGGAAGATTTGAAGGATTTATTTTTTGTTTGCAATCAAATTATATATAGGCATTAAGTGTATCTATAGAGTAGTAATACATACATATGTATACTATAATATGAAGAGAGTTTCTGTTCGTGGTGTGTGTGTATAAAATAAGGGGTTGTGTGTGTATTTATAATGAATGCATTTACAGCTAAATTAAAACTAGACACGAGTTCAAAAGGAGCTCAGAATGATTTTCCATTGTTCTTTTTGGAACCGTTATTTCGGGAATTTTGACTAGCCTTCTTTCGACGCTTCTCTGATGACCAATCAATGTAGTCCTCATCGTCAGTGCCAGCATTTGTCTGCAAATAGGAGGATGAGGAGGACGAGCTAGCACTCGTACCCTCTTTAGTAGCCAGACGACGACTGGCGATACGAGACGAGATGCGACCCATTCCCATACACTTCTCCAGATGTGGAGCAAAACGTGCAGCGGACACAGGCCTATCACAGTTGGGGCAGGTGCAGTCCATTGGCTTTTTCGCTGTTGAAATGCCGAAAATATCATAATTTGGCAAATCGACAATGCGAAAAGATGTCTCCGAATCATCTTCGGGAACGCCATCTAATGCCACTAGGTTTCCAGTTTTACGCAAATGATGTATTTCGAGGAATACTCCAACAACGGCATCATCCAATAATGATTGATACAGATAATGGGCGGCCTCATCAAGGGTTTTGGGATCTTTTATGATGTCCCGAAAAGATTTTTGAATGGCTGCCGTTGAGCTGGCTGTAATTGCTTTATCAGCGGAGGAAACCTTGGCTGCGGCAGCGGTGGAAACGACAGTCTTATTGCTGCTAGTCGACGAAGTCTGTGATGCAGATGGCCCCGACGCAGATGCCATCGAAGTCACAACGAACACTGTGGTATGTGAGATCAATACCTAATTTGAGTTATTTATATTTGCGACGCACTGTACTATTCTTCACAAAAATACCATCAAATTATTCACTTTCCAGGGATCCTTGACTCTGCAATTTTCTCTGTGATTTTCGGATGAGTTGTTCCAAATCAGCTGTCCAAAGCCGGCTCACTACTGTGAATGAGTTTATGGAAAGTAGCCATTCACAATTATTTTTTAAATCAATAAGGGTATTCGTACCAGCCATGGAAATCTACGAGATAATAATTAAATAAGTTTCCCCAGAATATAATACGAACGCTCTTATAAATGGCTTCGTGTAAATTCTCTGTGATCGTCAAAGCACTTAAATGCTTTGATATTCAAGCTGATTTTCGAATTTATATATTATAATTTCTGTCTGTTTGCTATAAGAAAGAAAGATACAGGAAAAATTAGATATCAAAAAAATGAATGAAACTATATATAAAAAAGTTTTTCGTGCATATTTTTATCTGCTCTGGTGATTATAGTTGCCATCTAAAATTTTTCCAAACAATTGTTTTTTTCGCCAAAAAACAAAGACATAATGAAATCATGTATAAGGAGATGCCAAGATTACAACAATTTGACCTTGGCAAAAACACGAAGAAAGAAGAAGAATTAGTTGCTAGTAACTTCACTTGGTATAAATTCACCTTTCTCTTGATGTGAAAACAAGGGTTATATTCGGTTACGCAGTACTGCAGAATTTGTCAAACCAAAAACGTTTAAAATGCAACATCTGACTGTTGATCAAGCCGCTTGGTTACTAAACAATTTGAAGCTTTTAATAACGTAAAAAAATGTTAGGCCTGCCAATGTTATGGGTGTGATAAGTAATGCAGATGTTATTTATACTCATGCAGTTCAATTTAAAAGTTTTATTCAAGATATCGATCATTGTATTTCGAAACTAAATATGTTGTGCACCGAGCCAACATTGTTTTCACTTGTAAAAGAAGATATGTAGCTGAATTTCGGTTTGAGGTGCATATACTTGAAAATTCGTATGGAGAAAAATATATAAAAATATCAGCATTTTGGCATTAATCCTGCTGACATGCTTAGTATCTAACATCTCGGTTGAGACACTTTTTTTCAAATTAAATCCAAAATACGAAATAAACTATTAGTTTCTACAACTGAAAAAATTCTGCTTGTCCGCCATTGCCTAAAAAATGTCCGGATGAACAGTTGCATCACATTTTAACCCACTCCGAACGATATATATATAAATATTGTAATGAAATCTAAATCTATAGGTTTTTTTTCTAAAAGTGGCAAACTGAAGGTTTTTTTGGTATAGGTATCTAGAAGGAAATAGGTTTCGCAATCTGGTAACACTGATTTATATAGCCATTAAGGATAATTAGAAAAATAAGTTGCTCTCCAGCTCTATAAGAGCAGCCGTAATTGAAACAAACCTCAAAAAAAAGTAATAGTTCTAATAATTTCTTATTTTTACAACCATATGTTTGAGGGTTACTGAGATAAATTGAAATTCGTTTCATGTTCAGAGTTTCATTTGACATATTTTGAATGGCAAAATTTCACATTTCTAACGAGTATCAACGAAATGCTAAGTTTGACTGAAATTGGGGGCGTTCATGTTAGATCGGTATTTAGATTTCAGATATCATTCTGCTATCATATTCCAAAAATGCTAAAAAGAGCAACTATGTCATTGTGTACTCGTGACTACTTATTTTGCAGAGTAATTTAATTTTACCCATCACTAGTTTAAAACCAAAATAAAGTTTAATTATTGAAATAAAAAATAATCGTATAAAATGCTGCTAGAGAATAAAAATCAAAAATATAAGCTTCTTGTGGAGAAGTTATACTTAAGGTGTCAAGAGGTGCAAGGAGAGAACGAGCGTTGTGTGCTAAGGTTTACCTATTGGCATGAAATATAAAATTTGTTTTAACAGAAAACAATTTCCACTTTCAGAATAAATACAATTAAAAAACTTATACGCAGACGTGTACGTGATGGTGAATTATTAAAACGTCGTCTTGACAAGCACAACGATAATTGGCGAGCTCTTCCAATGATTGCCCCTCATCCCAAACGTAAAATTGAACAAAAGCGTGGGCCTAAACCGAAGCCGAAAAATCCAGTAACAAACGAAGATTCGAAGGAGAAAAAAGTACGAAAGCAACGTGTCAGAAAAACTGTCCAAGAGGACAACGCAACAGCAGCGTTTCCCGTGCAATTCGTTTCATAAAGCAGTTGATAATAAGAAAAAGCATAACTACATTTCTTGATAACTATAATTCCATTGATTCTCATTTATATACAGACATATGTAAATATACTTCAAGAAACAAGATTTATACACAAACACTTCATCATAGATTAATCTATGCACTTTATAAAATAAAAATAATATGCAACATGCCATAAACATAAAAATTCATTATATTTTAATTATAGAAATTTTTAAACAAATTTTTTTTATGTTTGTTTTTGTTTTACCATAAAATGCTAAATGTAGTAGGAGTAAAATATTGAAAAAAAAGCACGAAACAAGTAGAAAAACATCGACAAATCATAGTGATGAACGTAAGCGATAAAATATCCAGCAGTGCAGGTATTCAACGACTGCGTATGCTTATTTGGAAAAATAAATTCTACTCGGCCTGCCTGAGACGCGCTAAACGCTGTGTGAGTTCATCCTGTTCTTGCGAAACTTGTGTGGAAGCGCCAACTGTGGCGCTTTGAACGCCGCTGGGTAATTCCATATTCAGCTCCAATCTGTCGAAAATAAACACATTTAATAACTTTAAATGTTACCTAATGTGATCAATACTTACCCAGCCTCATCGGCTACTTGCTGCAGCAGATTATCCACATCACCTTGTGGTACCGACGTAGTAGTGGTGTCGGACATTGTATTTTCCATAACGGAACTCTGCACATCCAAATCTTCAAATTGTGATTCGAATTTTTCCATTAAAGATGAGATTTTCTCCAGATTCATACCTTTCATCGCAGCATCCATTGCCTTTACAACACCCGCCATCGAACTAGTTACTTTTCGTGTGGTCAACGCCGATTGGACACGACTAGAGACAGCATCGACACGTGCACTCATTCGCAAATAGTTCACAGCCTGATTTTTTTGACGAATTGCATTTTCCGCATGTATGCGCGCCACATCCATGTTACCTTTCTGTATTGCCTTTTTTGCTTTTACTTTCTCCAACCTCTCTTCTTTTTCGCATTTTTTTGAATTTCGTTCCAATTCCTTTACCGCAAACTTTAAATTAAAGAGGTGCTCTACAAAAAAGTATGAGGAGTAGTGGGGAGGATTATTAATTATTAGTTCATCATATTAAGTCGTCATCCTACTACTTACTTTCCATTGCTGATGCAGACATTTCGTTCCCCAGTTTGAAAAATTTTTAACGTAATAAATTTTTAAAGAAATAAATTTGATTTTGACTTAGTTTAAACTAATAATTTTCACTTTTTTACATGAATTTTAATAATCAAGATCTCCGCAGTCGCAATTTTTTTCTTTGCTATATGAATCACTTGTTTTGGTTTGACTATACAGCGTTGCACGCAAAAGTATTTAATGATTTCCTACTACTGCCCATAGGGCTATATGCTATTGATTACATGCATACATTAATACAGTCTCGTCCTAACTTAAATAACTATTCGAACACATTGGACACGGCAACAACATCGCGACAACTCCCATAATCATCGACTGCAATGTATTTATAGGTTTGTTCCCGTACTTTTTGGGTAAAGTTTGGTTAACTGAGAGTATACAAAAAATACTCTCTGCTATAGACAAAAATGCAAAAAAACACTTTTCTTGCACGAAACAAAATGTCAAATTGTAGCGGCAGTTAAATTTAAAAAATAAAGTGTCTGCGATATTTAATAAAATAAAAATTATTAAATCTTACAAGAAAATAAATAAATTTAAAAAACAAAGTGTCTGCGATATTTAATAAAATAAAAATTGTTCAATCTTACAAGAAAATAAATAAATATTGAAAATTTAAATAAAAATTATTCATCAAAAGTTGAACAGACACTTGCGCCATTAATCTGTGGAGAATATAGTTAAAAATTAACAAATATATAATTAATACATTTTCAAATATTTGTTGAACATTTTCCATTTTAAATAACACTTATTTATTCAAAAATTCTTTATTTATTTATAAATTCAATTTCAATCCAAAATTTTCAATATATTTTCACAAAAGCAAGACAGCTGATAAGCACAAAATAGCTGATTGTTTGACACTTTTACCATTTTTACCCGAAGAAAAAGTGCGGGCTGTTTCGTGCAAGAAGAAGAAGATAATTACTCTCTCATCTCAGCTCTCATTTTGCACCGAAAATCCAAAAATAAAATAAAAATCAGAGCATTGATGAGTGTTCTATGTTCATATTTTTCCGATTTTGCCACTTTCCCTCATAATTTTTTTTAAGTTGAATAGGCAACATGAACGCAAACAAACAGTGCGCATTTACGGCACACACAGTTTTCATTTTCTTGCTATTTTTTTTTTTTTATAAACTTATTTTAATTTCTTAACAGATTGTTGCTTTTATATTTTATTCAATATTTAGTACATATTTAAGACACATAATTGATATTTCTTTTGCATTTTTTGCGAACAAAAGAACATATCTTAAGAGCACAAGAAAAAGGGACAAAATTCCACCGTTCCTTTTTGATTAGAAAAGGTCCGTCATGGTTGCACTCATGTGAACACGACACGCCTGCCCAGGCTTTTCATGCTTGCTCACGTCTGAACAGCCACTAAAGAGGTCACAATTCGCTCTTGCTGGAATCGAAACAAAAAATCGTATAAACAAGCAGCGAGTTGCAATACCGATGGTGTGACAGCGCCGGTTGTCGACACATCCAGGGGACAAAAATGTATGAATGGATGAGTTTGACGTGTTTGATACAGCAAATATTTAACATTTCTTTTGACAAATAACATTCAACATTTACAGAATTTTATATATTCTTTATATCAAATATGTAAAGGTTTTGTTTTGATTTTAAGTATTTTATATAAGCAGTTTTGAATCTTGTACTTGAATCTTGAATATATATTGAGCTAAAATGTTGGAACTTTTCATATTTTATATTTCAAATAAATTATCCTCCTTGTACATTTTTTTACATTCATAACAACAAATCTTCTTCTTACTATGGTATTTGGCAAATGCCTTTATATTTATTTCTGTTACAAAATGTAGAATCACAACGAATTGCAATGTAAAAACGATTGAAAATATTAAATTTGAAATCTTGTAATGGCTTATTTTCGTCAACTATCAGGAAAACAACAAAAACACGCATCTATTCTTCTTAGTCTTTGCTTTGGTTTTCTGTTACAATCACATTTTAACATGAGGTGCAGCGGTAATTCTTTTGTACATGTTAAATTTCATATACCGCTGCTACGATAACATGCACTTTTTCTCAGACATTAAAGCAGTAGGACTTCAAATAAATTAACTGACACAGTTAATCCCATCCCAACACACAATCCGATATTTACATTTTTCATTTTTGTTCAAATTTCAGGAAATTTGTTTTTTAGCGCGGTGTTGCCGATTTTCACTTCTGCTGCTGTAAACAAACAAAACTGAATTTGGTTTGAATTGAATATTTTTCATTTTGCCAGCGAAACTTTTGATCATTGTTTATGTTTGTGTTAGTGGAAATCGATGGATGCTTTTACCCCGATCCTCCAGCTGCTCGGCATACCGCTATTTTGGGAAATATTTGGAGTATATGTCCCCAAAACCAATTTTGGTGTTCAGACACCCATTTTACTTTTTTATAAGGAATATTTTTGTCAAAGGAAGTATGCCAGTATTCCAAGCAATTTAGCCTGTATGAACAATTTTAAATAAATTTTTACCGAAAACCCCCTAAAACAGAGGTACAGAAGGCAAGTGGAGGGTTGGTGTAAAGAGAAAAAATGTTTATCTATTTGTAATACACCACTTTGCCTCAGTATCAGAAATAAAATAAAGCAGAAGTAAAGCAAAAATATATTCCGTCGCATCTTCACATGTATCTTCGCCTGAGAATTGATTTGGCATATGTGTATAAGTATTCGTATCAGTGCTGTCGAAGGTACTCCGATCGGAGTATTCGTACTCCGCTCAAATCTGAATCCTTCGGTCCTCCCCAATTGGAAAAAATCATCCTTTTTCATATTCTTGAATTTTTGGGTTGTATAAAAAATAAAAGTAAATCAAACTAAATGTATTCTGTTGGGTTATTTCCGTTTCGTTTCTGTTTATAAAATATTTGTTACTATGACTAGCTCTGTTTTATTTGTCGCTGGGATAACGCCAAAATTCAAAAGTTTTTATTCCATTTCCGGAAGTTTTTGCTTGTCTATGTGTTGATGTTTGTAATTTTTGACAGTTGAAATCAATACCATATTTAATAAATATCAATAAATCAGTTATGAATTTATATATTTATTAGATTTGGATCCGCGGATTATACGAAGTGTTCTTGGTACAACTAACAAAAAAAAAAAAACAAAAATGGTACAAATACAAGCTCATTTTGAAATAAATTAATAAACTACGTTGGATGTTTTCAGGTTTCTGGTAAAACTAACAAAAAAAGATACTGCACCAGTATCTGATTTTCCTAAAAAAAATGCTTATGAATTTTGGTGTGAAATTTTTAATTTAAAAAATGCTTCAAAAGAAAAAATGTTGGAAAAATTTATTGGGCCAATTTTAAGTTTTCCACATAGTAGTACAGTGGCAGAACGAATTTTTTCTCAATTGAATCTAATAAAAGACAAAAAACGAAAATGCTTGCTGACTGCAATTGTTAATACAGTAATGGTTGATAAGGAAATGCTACAAAACAATTGTGCCTCCAACTGGGTCCTTTCCATAACATTAAATTTTGGTATGCCATGCTTTAAGAAGAGGAAAAATATGTTTATTTTAGCTTTTTAATCTTTACTGTTTTTTGATTATTATTGATTAATTTTAATACTTAGTATTGCACCTTTTGTTTGCAAAGAAGGACCGATTTACTTTTATATGAATTTGTTTATTTGTCATAACTTTTATAGTTTTAAGTATGACTGAATTTGTAACAAAAAAGCTGTGAACAAAAAATGGTATTTTTTTCTAATAAAATTTCTGTACATTAGTGGAACTGTTAGCAATTTTCTAAGTAATACTTATTTGAAAACTTTTAAGACAATTAAAATTTTCAAAACGACAGCACTGATTCGTATGCCTATACGCCAAATCAATTCTCAGGCTATGGTATGTTTGTAGAATTTATATGTATATATGTATGTAAAATAAATACAAAAATTGTTGTTAGCATGTTATCGTAGCAGCGGTATATGAAATTTAACATGACAAAAGAATTAACACTGCACCTCATGTTAAAATCTGATTGTAACAGAAAACCAAAGCAAAGAATAAGAAGAAGAGATGCGTGTTTTTGTTGTTTTCCTGATAGTTGAAGAAAATAAGCCATTACAAGATTTCAAATTTAACATTTTCAATCGTTTTTACATTGCAATTCGTTGTGATTCTACATTTTGTAACAGAAATAAATATAAAGGCATTTGCCAAATACCATAGTAAGAAGAAGGTTTGTTGTTATGAATGTAAAAAAATGTACAAGGAGGATAATTTATTTGAAATATAAAATATGAAAAGTTCCAACATTTTAGCTCAATATATATTCAAGATTCAAGTACAAGATTCAAAACTGCTTATATAAAATACTTAAAATCAAAACAAAACCTTTACATATTTGATATAAAGAATATATAAAATTCTGTAAATGTTGAATGTTATTTGTCAAAAGAAATGTTAAATATTTGCTGTATCGAACACGTCAAACTCATCCATTCATACATTTTTGTCCGTTGGACAGTGTGGCCAACTCAGCGCTTTTCCCGCTGATTTTAGTGCTTTTTGAAAATTAAAACGCGGAAAAAAGTGATTTAGCGCTCAGCTCGTTTTTTCAATTTAAAACATTTTCGAAAAATCTAAGAAATTTTTAATTGACTAGAAGTATCAGATGTTTCCCTGTATTTGTGAAAAACTTTAAATGTATTGAGTTTTCTCGCACTTTTATAAGGAAACAAATTTAACGCTTTTTTTAATAAAATACGCGTTTTTTCTTCATTTTAGCGGATTTTGAAAGATAAAAGTTGGCCACACTGTGTGTCGACAACCGACGCTGTCACACCATCGGTATTGCACCTCGCTGCTGGTTTCTACGATTTTTTGTTTCGATTCCAACAAGAGCGAATTGTGACTAGAGTAGCCGTTCCTTTATTTGTAAGCAAATTTGCTTACTTTTTTTACGGTTGTGCATACGTGTACTTTTTTTTTTATTTTGCTTATTTTTGACATGATATATTAGCATAATTTTTTTTAACTCCCTTTAGCCCTACCTTTTGCTATCGAATGAAAAATGTAAGTAATATCAAAATTATCGTCTCTTCGAAAATGAAGGCATTTTTGGCGCCCTTTAGTTTTAGTTAAAAAATGTTCTTGATTGGACAGCTATAAATTGTGGAATTCTTGAGTCCCCCAATTTTTCGATTGAAGTTTTGAAATCATAGTTTAGTTACTTTATGTGTTTTTTTTTGTACAGAAAAATATATTTTTTCAGCTATCTTGATAGCATTGAAATCAATATTCCGGGTTTTTGGGTCGAGAAATCCGAATTTCATTAATTTGCTTTTACAATTGATTCTAGGGGCGTCACAATACAAAAACTTTTAAAACTCATTGCTTTTGTAGGTTTTCTTCTATAAAATATTGCAAATTGATAATGAAAAATCGGAGGACTCAAGTTGATTTTTTGTCATACACTCTTCTGCTAAGTTGAACAGCATCAAATATACCATACTATCTTTATAGAGGGGTAGCCGATGTCTCGAAAAAAATCGATTACACCTTATATAAAAATTCCTTGTCTTATTACTATATATTTGTTTACTTTTTTTTTTCAAATTGTTGACTTTATTAAATGAATATGATTAAAAAATTTTTTAGGCCGTGCAACTCTGATTGTGACCTCTTTACAATGTAGACTCTTTGTATTAACTCATAAATTCTCTGTAATGTAACATGCTATAAATATAATAATACCGTAAATGCTTCTACCCGGTGAACCTAATATCGCTAAAACAATGAGATCAGAAAACCATGACGAAGAAGAAACCTCAGAAACGTCATTCGATGAAGAACGTCTACCATCATCTGACTTAAGGATGTAGTCTGGTGTTCCGGCCTAATTTTCATGTTTTTTTCGGAAATTTTTTATTAAGTATAACAAAATAAAATACAATAATTTCAAATTTTTTATATGTTATTATTGACATCTTTAACTGTACAAAAAAAATGGTTGAAGATTATTTTACGATATTTTTTTAGTGTTTTTTACGCCCAAAGTGGACACCTAAAAGAAAGTGTGTGGCTGGACCGGGTGATTGCGGCACTTAAAATCATTTGAGACAAAAATTTAAATAGAATATCGTTCTGTAGACTTGTCATTCTGGCAGGTAGTAGATTTAAACATTTTTATTGAAAAAATAACAAAATGGCAGTCTTCTAAAAGAAATTTTTCAATAATTGTACTATTTTTTGTTGTAAATCAGGATAAAAAATAGAAAATAATGATTAAAACTAAACAGTTGTACTAACTGATAGCCATTGGTGTGTAAAATAACGTATTAAAATTTCAGCCCAATCGGCTTTATAGAATTTCTTCAAACCTCTGGGTGGATCAAAAAAACGTTGTTTCGAGAAAAACGCTTTTAAAGTTTTAACAACACATACAGTTTAACCAGACGACCTCGATAGCCTAGTGGATAGTGCACTAGACTTTCATCTGGGAGGTTCGGGTTCGATTCCCGTCTTCGTCTGGTGGTTAATTTTCTTTACTTTCTTATATTCACTATTAATATGAAGTATATGAGAATTATAAGATAGTGTACAAGTACACACATTGGTTGGTAATGGCAAAACCACCAAGCCGATAAAAAATTGCCACACCGCCGTTCGGAATCGGCGTTAAACTGTAGGTCCAACTATGTGGTATCACAATGGGCCGTTCAGGCCTAAGTGTGTCTCTCGACAGCCACTCCAACCTAACCTAACCTACAGTTTAACCAACAGGCGCTCATGACTATGTGCTAAAGCTTCGTTAATATTTTGAGTATTGGTATGAAACAGTATACTCTCAATTTATTGTACTTTTGAAATACATAGTAAAAAAAATTGATTTCTTGAAACTCGAACACCAGACTACATCCTTAATCTGTTAAGTATTTTTCATGTTTTTGGATTACCGAACATTTGAAATTTCGTGCTTATGCTATTATTTTAAAGGTTTCAGTCAAAAATATATGTCCAAAAATTGATCATTAAAGCTAGTTGAATTATTTTAACAAAAAATCAACAATTCTTTGCTAAGTGGAAATATTGCTTTCTTAGTATATTTGTAAAATATAAAAAAAAATGGATGCGTGCAATGCACGCAAGATATTTGATGTCTAAACAGTTAAGCCAACTGAATACCATATACATAAGCTCACATATGTATAGCCATATATAGGGATTTGATATATAATTCAAACTAAAACAATTCTTTTATAAACTTAAAAACTTATTAGATATCATTACCTTTTATATATAGAAGCCCGATTCACTATAAATTGCAAATGGTCTTGCATCATTGCAAGTTTTTATTCCATAGCGCATTTGTTTTTGTGATTACAGAAATATTTTGCATTTGCACCAAATCGTGAATAGGGCTGATATGTTGTAATTGCGTTATTTTGTTTTTACTCAATGCATAAGGCACGTTATGCTCGCATATACGCAGCTGCAATGGCATTCTTTTTTTCGCGCTTTAAGTTTTTCTTTCTGTCGATTTGAAATTTTATTAGATGTTATGAAAATTTTACATAACGTCGCCTTAGAATTGATTTGGCGTATAGGTATATCAATTTGTACACACATACACCAAATCAATTCTCAGGCGACGATAATCAAAATTTTTATACATTTATTGAAACCTAGATTCCTTATACTTAATTTTAATCCAATCTAACTAACCGAATGCAAAACCTATCAAACGCCTGTGTTTACTACGGCGACTTCTCTGATTGTATGGTATAGTCTAGGGATGTGCACTTCAGTTACCCTCTGCCGACGTCGTGTGTAAGAAGGTGCTAGAAGCGGGGCGGAAATTTAAAGACGAGCGGTGGTGGTTTTATTGTGTGTACACATACACATTATTGTTATTGTTTTGCCAAAAGCACACATAAATGTGCATGGATATGTGCAAAAACTAACATAAGAAAGAGAGTACACCAGTGGCGGATACAAAAAAAAATTTCTGGGGGAATCATAAATATTAAAATTTTTCCATATATTTAGAATTTTTATATCAGATATTACTATTTTATGTATTTGAAAATTTTTCGGGGGAGGGGCGGGAGGAGTGGGAAATAGCCCCATTTAGCCCCTTGCAACTGCCACTGGCCTAACCAATTGTGAAGCAGAGTGACCAGGTTATATTAAAAAAAAAAACAAAAATAGCTCGAATAACTATAAATTGTTAACTTGGCCACACTAATGTGGAGAGTGAGTGAATATAACTTAGAGCGCCCTGGCTACTGCCAGAACGCCGAAGAAATGTGAGAATTGGCAGTAGGAATGCCAACTTATAAGGAATTCCTCGAATTGTTGGGAATCGACTTCAATTTTAGTTAGTTGTAGGGAATTGGGGAGTGAGATCGTTTAGTGTGCGACTGAAAATTTTAATTTTTTGTCAATTTGTTGATATGAAAAGTATATATTTTTTGTGTAAAACCTTTTATTAATTTTTTATTTTTATTATTCTTTAATTTTTGTTAAAAGTATTTGCATACATTACTTACATGCATAAAAGTTGTCATCGTAAACAAAAATATTATTTACTTTTTGTGTTAATTATTAATTTGATCTAAAATATAGAGTTGGCATCCCTGATCAGCACGCAGCAATGCGTTTGCTGCTTCTCTTTTTTCGATCTCTCAAAGTAACAACCAAGCAGGAAAATTAAATAAGCATTCAATAATATAATTAAAAAGTTCCACAATATAAAGGTAATTGAAAAATTCTTTCTTTTCCTGGTAACGCAATTACTAGGTTTATGAAATCAATCCAAAAAGCATGAGTAAAGTATAGCTAAGTACGAAGTTTTCTTATGCATTCACGTCCACACTCTCTACAGGGACGAAATCAATAAATTCATATACATATACATACACAAAAGAAATCACATTTGTTCTCTCATACTAGTTACTCTTCCCCTTAGCACAGCGTTACCCCTCGTCTAGCCCTTATGAGTATAGCATCAGCTCATATGTGTTTATTGCCCATATGTGTCGAAGTGCACATCACTAGTATAGTCGATCT
Source organism: Toxonevra muliebris (assembly GCA_963691655.1). Classification (NCBI taxonomy): domain Eukaryota; kingdom Metazoa; phylum Arthropoda; class Insecta; order Diptera; family Pallopteridae; genus Toxonevra; species Toxonevra muliebris. Next base: position 81,807,349 of record OY829326.1, read on the forward strand.
CCATACGTTTAACACCAACAAATAACTCTGCCACGAATAAATGTACACACACATTTTGTTTTCGTATGTACATATATGTGAGAGTAAATTGATCGAAACATAAACAAACAAACTCCGCTCGTATTTTAATTTCTCCTTCTCTTCTCTCTTCTTTTTGTTGTTTAGAGTAGCACAGTCATGTCGCGCAGTAGTGTGAGCGAGACGGGAACTGGACGTTACAGTTATCTTACATCTTACGTTACAGTTACTCTTACATTTTACACATTTGAAATTTTGCCCATACCGTGAGCTAAAATGTTTACACATCAAAAAAACCCCGAAAATTGAAGAAAAATTATTAATGGATTTTTGTCTATAGCTTCAGAAGTATAATTGTTCAAGCTTTAATAAATGTTGAACAAGAATACTCAGAGGCGTGAAACTTGTTTATTTTAGTTGTAAATAGAAGTCCTAAACAATCATGAATTTTACGCAAAACTTATCTATCGACCCTAATTAAATAGATGGACTGAAAGGGTTAATAAAATTTTTTTCAAATTCTTGTAAATGCACTAATACTTTGTATTTAATTAAATCAATAAAAATCAATCAATAAAAAGCCGACCTAAAATTTTTTCGTTGATTTTCATTTACTACTGTTTACTGTTTTTTTCGAGTTTATTTGTTGATTTTCTGATTGCGTAACTCAATTTCTGATTTACATATCAGTTAAGTTATGGTATTAACACAATAGCAAAAAATTGAAATTATTGGATATAACTAAGCGACAAAACTTAGAAAATGTTTCAATATCGAAAAAAGTGGGCCGTCAAAGTGGAAAAAATTTTTGGAAACCGGGAGTCTGACACGCCTATCTGGCAGTGGACGTCCAAGAAAAACAAATGGACATGAGGACAGAGGTATAGTGGGTATAAGTTTAAAAAATCTAAAAAGAAAACTTCACCAGAAATCTCTTCAGAGTTGAGAGAGATGCATAAAGTAAACAAAGTTGAGAAATAAATTAAACGAAAATGATCTGGATGCACGAAGAGCTGCAAAAAAGCCACTGTTAACAGCAAAGATGCGTTTAACTCGTTTAAATTGATGCAGGGAAAAGAGAAATTGGTCGTCTAATGATTGGGCTCAAGTCATATTCTCTAACGAAAGTAAAATAAATCTTTTTTGTTCAGATTCAGGAGTCATGGTGCGCCACAGACCAAACGAAAGATACAGTGATGAATGCATTCAAAGTCCTGTAAAGCACAGACCACACATTATGGTCTGCGGTGCAATTACCAGCGGTGATGTTGGAGAAATTATTCTTCTGGAAGGTTCTGTGAACTCTTCAGTCTACATAGACATAATAAACAGTGGCGTATTACCTTCTATAGATATATTATTCGAGCACAAATCAAAAGTAATATCTCAAGACGATTCTGCATCATGTCATCACTCAAATCTGCAATTAACCCTGTTGAATGAACATCTTTTTAGAAATTATTTTTACAAATTTTGTGTTATTACTTATTTTTCTTTTCATAGCTAGCGGAATATATAAAAATTTTGGGGTTACCATGGCCCGGAAACAGCCCAGACATGAATCCAATTGAAAATGCTTGGGCAATTTTTAAACGAAAAATTCGTCAAAATAAGCCCTTAATTATTCCCAAACTGATGGAAGCAATTGTATCCTCTTGATACAACGAGATTTCCAAAGATTCAATAAAAAAATATTTGTGACAGCATGTCTTCTCGGGTAGGAAGTACCACCAAGGCGAAAGGGGGTATACTCGTTACTAAAAGCCTTTCCTTTGTTTACAAAATTTACAAATATCGTTATTTATACATAAGTAACATGTAACATATTAAAAAACATCATTTTCACTCATTACAAACTTTTTTTTTTTTTATCAAATTTGTGAATTTGACTTTAACATATAAGCCTTTTGGTAGAGTATATTGTTCTTGAATGGAATACTTTAAACTTTTTAAAAACCTAACGAAATGTTTTTAATAACATAATTTTAACAAACTTAAACAAAAAAAATAAATTGGTTTAATAATAAATAAAAGAATAAGAATATTTTACAAACCTAAAAATCGGCTCTTTTTTTTTGAGTGCGAGTGTACATATGTATGTGCGTAAATGTACATTATTAATTTAACAAATGTAAAATATATGTTTCAAATATTCATTTTTGAATGTGAGCGACTGCAAGAAATGGTAAAGTGAATTAATTGAACGAAATCTGGGAATTCGTATTTGAAAAACTGGTATCATATTTTGCAGCTTCAGAACACACCCAGAAAGCTTTGGTAAATTTCATTAACCCATTAATTGACAATGAAGCTAAAACACAACATTTTTAATCTATAAAAATAACACTTTTAGGTTATAAAAATCACACTTTTAGTCTATAAAAACACCACTGTCAATTAATGGGTTAATGAAGGCATTCAACTACAGCCACAGAATCAATCACAACGTTTCCCCACCACCAAGGGCAGCGGCGGTGATGGCAATGTTGTCGGTGTCGTTACTCGTGCCGGTTACCATAATTTATTAAAAAAATAATTCTTGTATTTTCACTGCTTTGTTGCGCAAACACTGCATTTTATTTTATTATAACAATATAAAAAACACAATAATCATTTTTATTTACCACTTTCTTTTAGCTCCGAGTCGGTCTTTGTCCTTTTTTCGTATATTTTTATGCTCCACATCATATATTTTATAGTTTTTTTAAGAGTTCTTTTAATTTTTAATTGTAACAGTAATGTTGTTATTTTCACTTTGTTGTCTTTCTTCCATTCGCTTAACTCAAAACGCAGCAGGCAAGAGGGGAAGTGTGAATGTTCGAAAAAAAACGGTGCGTATAAAACGAATATGTAAGGTCCTCAGATGGGGGAATATAGGGAATTCCCCCGATTTTCAATCTAATTCCCCATTCTCCGATTTTGATTCAAAATTCCATAAACATGAAATTTTGTAGACCCTCTAGAATATGACTACACTCAAAAAAAAAATACATGAAACAGCTGTAAAAATAACATTTCTTGTTTACAATATTCAGCCAACATTAAAAAATATCAAAATTAACATTACAAAATGTAATTATAACATTGCTGAAAAATGTATAAATGATGCGAAAACAATGCAATTTTAACATAAAAAATGTAAAAGAAACACATTATTTTAATGTAATATTGACATGACATCAATGTATAACTGATACTGCAATATGTAAATTTGATATAAATTTAACGTAGAATCGAAAACTTAAAGTGTTCAATAAAACACAATAAAGAAGTTTTTTGTATTTTATATAATTTTATTTCAGTAATAATAATTATTAATAATAATATATAAAAGTAAATATATTCTCTTTTATTATTATTTGAACACTTTTTAACAATTTTTTTTTCACACTGTTTTTATTTAAATTATTATTGTGACTGCAAATAAGTAGATACGTTCACTGTTAAATTTACACAGAATAATATCAATTTTACATGAAAAACGTATTAAGTAATGAGAACATTTTTAATGTAATTTTAACATTATAATTTTTTTACAATGTAAAACGAATTATTATCAATATGATAGTTTTAATGTTAATACAACACAAAACAGATCAATCTGATATTTTTTGCCGCAAAACTAACATTTTTGTTTTTACATTGAAAATAACATTACAAAAATATCAATTTCACATTGCACTTTATTTTGAGTGTAGTGGGAAAAGTTGGTCAGTATACGATCCTATTTTACGCCAACTTGTTGTTATTCATGCTGCAAAAAGTCTGTTGTACTGTGATATTATTCCATTTAATTTGTTTATCGTCCTTATTTGAGCATCATTTCTTACAAACAGTGTAACGCTTGTTTGTATCCTAATGCAGGCTACACACGATACAACCTGTTGTACAACGCATTGGACGACGAGTTAAACTGCTTTTTCATACACACTTTCCAACACGTTGTACAATGCGTCGTACAATTTCATTGTTCTTTTTTCTTCGTGTTGCAAGCAACCTAGTGGAAAATGTATGATTGAATGAGATTAGAAGGCAACTCAATATCACGGAGAAATTCAAGTGGATCGAAATACCATAAAGCTTGGTTCCTAAATTTCATCTGCCCCATCACTACTCTTTCTTTTATCTTTTTTCTTTGATTCTCTTCTATACGTTGTTCTCTTGTTATTTATTCTTTTTTTTCACTGTCGACTTTGTCATTGCCATCAATTTTTCTATTTCATTATTTTCTATCCACGTCATTTTGTCACTCATTTACATTAAAACTATAGAAATTGATTAAATAATGAAACGAAAACGAATCAAGTTGTACAACTTCGCTACAAAAGATGCAACTCGCTGTACAATAGTTAACTCCGCCTACCAAAAATTAAAATATTTTGATCCAACCGTTGGACCAACTTAACTACACACGATACAACGTTGTACAACATGGCAATTAAAGTGACAGAAACAAACATTTTTATACTAAATATAGTACAGAAATTAAAAAAATGTTTTCACCAATAAAATTTTAACCAACAGTTTTTCTCGAAATTTCCATTTATTTTATCAAATTCCCCGGTTTTTTCTCCGAACAACGAATTTTCAATCTGAGGGCCTTACGCATATGTGTGCGGACTCTCATATAAATCAATTGGCTGCATTGACGCGTTTTTGCCGTTGCGGTTCCGGTGGAGGTGAATAGTTTTTACCCTTTCAATTCCATATAAAAAACCTAATGTTGAAATTTAACCATTTCGCCGTTCTCTTAAAGTTCGTTTTAAGCGGTAAGTACAATATGCACCAGCTACTTGCATATTTCTTAATCATATTAAGCCAAAGAAAATTCTTCACATTCCGCATTATTGTTCCAAGTACTTAGTTGAATGTTTTTCTAAAAAACTTAAAGACTTTCATAAGTTTATTTTTTTCAACCAATGCATCAATACGGATTTATATATGTATTTAAGGTTGAGAAATAAAGAAAACAATCCGCCTTCAAAAAACTCTTGAGAGCGTAATGTTAATTTGTGAATTATTTGTTCTAATATTGTGTGAAACCTTTTCATAAGAAATAAACAAAGAAAAGTTGCACTTTTAAGCAACTAAAAATCCTCTTTCTAAATCTTAAAACATCGCGCGTGGGGGTTACATTAGTAAATGAAAGTTAACATTAGTAAATGAAAGGAAAAACGTAAAAAAAAACTTTTAAGTTGTTATGTTGGCATTTAGATTTGGGTATTTTACTGTCGATTAAGGTCAAGAGAACTTTTCCCTTACATTTCCTTCCAAACCCTTTGTTCCCGCATCCCATTCGGTCTTTTGGATATTGTGTTTTTTCGGTGTGTTTGAATAGGTCATTCAATAGTATTGCAACTTAGCATCCATGAAAAGGGATGGACGAAACTTTTTTCTTATCATAACTAAGGGTATTTATTTGCTTCAGTAGTGTTGTTATTTATTTATTTATGTATGTTTGTGTTGAATAGGAAATGGCAAAAAATCATCGATTGAAGGTCATTTTGTCTGCAAATTGAATTTTAATGTAGACTGTTGCAGAAAAAACTGAAGAGATTATTAAATGCCGAAGGGGTGTGAATATAAATATTTTACATACAAGTTTTACATTGGAGGCATATACAAATGTTATCTGTGCATTTTTATACCTAAAATCATTTTAAAATATTTCCATCATGATTAGTATACATATTTAAAGGCTATTCTACGCATTTAAATACAGAATTCGATTTCTAGTACCACACACTAAAGGGTTGTCCGGCAAAATTAATCAGAGATACTACACGATTCATTTCGATTCTTATAAATTTTCGCATTCGACTGAGGTCAGAATTTAAAATAAACTCGATTTGTTAAAAGTCAAAACTACATTAAATTAGAGAATTATACATAGTATAAATCTAATTAAATTTATTTTTATCCAATCCACCGATCAAAAATTGAGTTGCACCACTTTTGGCATTTACAGGTATATTATGAATTCCGAACAGACTCCCGTCGTGAATCGAATGCTGGTAAGTAAATATAGAAAACAGAACAATTCTGTGGTCGCAAGGCATAACAGCATAAGTCAGTTTTTTTAATTTTACAGGATAGCACTTCAAAAATTCAAATGTTAATAGAAATCACTTTGAGTTGTGGTATTTTTCCTTTAATATCTCGTAAACCACTGAACCGATATTCATAAAGTTTTTACACAATATGAAATCGGATATGAAGATTTCAATTACAATAATAACTCGAATTTGACAAAACTCGAGTTGTGTTGTTATTCCTTGTGACCACAGAATTTATAATTCAATTACATACAAAATTCTTCTTTTTTTTCTTTTACCTCCTTCAGTTGCCAGTTTTCGCTTAACGTGGCTCTTATAGTCCACTCAAACCTGAAATAAACAAAAAATAGGGGTGGAAAATTTGTCTGCAAGCGAATAGAATGTTGAAAAGGTACATGATATTAGCTACCATTTTCGATAAAATGCAAAATAAATAATTTTAGCAAAAATGGTTACTATTTTTATTTATTAAATATTAATTGCACCATTTTATTTTATTTATAAACATTTTCAAAAAAGTTACGATAATTTACAATATTATTCGCTACTTACTTTTTTCTACCGCAACCTCTTGCCAAAAACTTTTCACATTTTTCTTTGGTATATTTGGAAAGGCTTGGGCTGGTCTGGACGCTCATTCAGCATTTCCACCAATCTTTCATATTGGCTGTTTGGGTCTGGATGAAACCTACAGTGCCGGTCATATCGCTTGCAACCAAAATCACTTGTACTTCAAACGACTTCTTGAGTTCACAAAAATAATTTTTATCAAAAATCTTTTTTATTCAAAACATTTGCCATTTATTATAAAAAAATAAAAGTACAAAATTATGTTGCAAATAAAAAAAAAGAAGTAATATGGTATTAAATTAAAGTCTGAATTGAGAGGTCAAAACATTTGCAACTAGAAAAAGTTAATGTGAAAATTGAAGAGAAATCGAAAAAGTATGCAAAACCTTTTCGCATATCTATTATTAGCGATCACTTGTGCACGTCTACGTGGCATTGGCTCTATTTATTTTTTAGGAAGATGACAAAGTTTTTTAAAAATAGCAAAAAAAGGCAAAATGAAATTTATATTTTGGAATCAGGGAGGCTTGAAACATGTATATATTTTATCAGGCATTAGGTAGAATTTTGCAGAAAAAATGAGAATCCCTCATAATTCGCTCCTTGGTTATTACTTTTTTTAATTTTAATATAAAATATAAGTTTTATAAGTAAAAAGTTTAGTTTTATTTCATTTTTCAAAAGTACAGTAATTTAACCAAAAAACAGTAATTTATTTTTTTTAACAGTAATTTGAAATCATAAATGTAACAACACTGCATACATCAATACATTTAAGCTGCTTAGCAAATTACCTTTTTTCATTCGCTTGACTTTTTTCTTATATTTGATAATTTGCATTTTTATTAACAATTTAATAAGGTTTATATTAAGATAAATTATCGTTTAGGGTGATGTTATGCAGGCAGGGCCGTCGAGAGAAAATTCGGTGGTGATAATCTCTGGACCCCCCCTCCCCCCTGCCCTTATCTCTTCCCACCACAAATGATACAATAAATGTCTTCGTACTGCTCACTAAGAAATGTGTTTCAGAATTCGGAATATATAAAAATACAAAGACAAATATCGAAAAACACAATTTATTCTGTACTTTAAGTATAATAAGTTTCCATTTTACTTTAATTACATTAAAAGTTTTTCTTATCAACTCTCATAATGCGCATAATTCATAAGTACGCCTTTCTTGCTTTGGCTGATGCGAAGGAATTGATGATCTCTTCAAAATTTAATTTTCTTGCTAATTTCGCTTCCAGGCGTAGAGTGGATAAACTTGACACTCTAGTTTGAGTTGAGCAGGATCGTTGGAAGTTTTTTATTCTTTTTTAATATGGGACCCGGCCCCGTCTGCAAAATGTCTTCACGATTGATAGATGATTAACCCGATAAATAATTTTCATGGTTTGTAATGCAATTTTCAGACGCATAGACGCTTGTTAAAGTTTTTCTGGATTTTAGGATTTGGATTGAAATCCGGACCCGGTGGGAATCCCACCCGACCCACCCCCCCTCTCGTGGGGCCTGTATGCAGGCGGTCAAATGATCGATGGTCGCGTCATTTTTTACGCTCTCTCTTTGATTTTTCAACTCTGTGCCCAAAGTATGTTATGCAGACGGTCATTTTATCGTCGGTCACTAGTACGTTTTTGTATAGTTTTAGTACTATTTTTGCTTCTATATTATAAATTCATAATTATTAAAACAGTAACATTTGGTTGCTACCTATCAACACTTTGTGAAATAAGTTAATAAAAAATAAATAAAAATGAAAAATATTGCTACTGGGTTTAGAAGCGCTAAAATTTGCATATGCAAAAAAGTTATATTTTGGAGGGATAAACAGAGACAAGTTATAAGAAAGTGCTTAAAAATAAATATTTCTGAATTAAATTATAATAATTCATGAGAAATATTATAATAATTACTTACATATTCAATTTTATTTGCAGCGTTGTATTTTCATGGTTCAATTTTTAAGTGAGAATTTATAAGAAAATAATTGGCATAGTATTACATGTACATAGGGAGAATTAGTTGCTGCTTTTATAATATTTATTAACTCTTAACATGTTCAAGATATTGCTAATAAAGACAACAAATTTAAATAACATTGCATATTTATATTTTTTTATTATAAATAAAATTTATGGTTTTGTATTAAGTAATATAAGTAGTTTTTATAATCTTACTATTAACTCACTCTTTTGTACCCATTTAAAAAATGCATCTCTGAAATGTTGCTCTTACTTGTCAAAAATTCAAAATGGCTATTTTTTGAAAAAATGCATCTACCTCTAAATACTTCTACCATGGTATAACTATTAAAAAACGTATATTTTTATATATTTTGTGAAAAACTAAGCAAATATAAACGTAAACAAATGTAAGTGTTGGTATTAAGCATTTTCTCTTGTTTTTTGCATACATTTTTAACGAAAAGATTATTTTTTTGCTCCTAAAAGTGAATTATTGCTAATAATTTTACAACGTAACCCTGTTTTGATCTCATGATTCAGCATCAAAAGCCAAATCATTTGGTGACCAGAGTTACCACGACTTAAAAATTTGTTAATCAAATTCATCTAAAAAAGTCAACAATTTAAAAACAAATATGTAAAATATATATATATATATGAGGGGTAGATGACTTATTTGCTCCATACATTTTTCTAAAGTATGTCAGATCTTCATTTTGACAGCAGAATATGAAAATAGGGTGCTAAACACCAATTAAAATAAAAGAAAAAATTTAAATTTATGAAAACTGGATGCGCTACTCCGAAAACCGTGATTTTAAAGGATGTTTTACAATAGGTTTGGGATTTCGTGTGGGAAAAGCATTCAACTTGCATATAAAAGATTTTCAGATGTCTATACCTATGTAAAAAATGCGAATGGCGTACCCAGTTTTTTGATACAACTAAACCAAAAGCCACCCATAGCGCCTAAAGTGACAATTTGTCACTTTTGTAGGATTGTAGTTAATTCAATTTAGTTTATTTAAAATTCTCAAATCGAGTTATATTTGAACTAGAAAATTAACTTTTAGTGAACCCATGTCGAGTACAATCAAGCTTACCTTTGACAAATGTCGCCAAAAAATTGCATGAAAAAATAAAGCAGGAGTTGAAAAAATTATCTTATCGTGGAAATTTGTAATCTTTATTTTCGTCTGTCAATTACAGTATTATTTGTACAGGTTTCCCACGTACAACACTGCACTCGTAGAGCACGATTTCGCCCCAATACGATTTGTTTATAGCGGAAATCGCCATATAACACGATGCCACTATAGCACAATTTCCTTCCAACACGATTTGCGAATAGCTGAATCCGTCGTATAACATGATTAGTGAAAATATTTTAGAAATTCAAATCGCTTTTTGAATTTGTTAATAAGCTATTTAACTACAACTCTAATTTTTATTTGTTAAACCATATTTATCAAATTCCAGTTCAGTCTGTGTTCTAGTTTCATTGTCATTTTTGCTTGTTAAACTCAAACTTTTTCTTTAAATGTTCCAATAAATTTTCTGTTAAGTGCTTTTTATTAAATTTTTTTTATATAAAATCAATATACTTACTTTCTGTTTTTTTTTTACTTTTTACAACCAAAAATAAAAAGTTTGATTTATTTATAAAAGAGAGAAAATGTATCAAACCGTACAAAAAGTTAAAATATACATGAAGCAAAATGAATGCCCCTGAATGTGACAGCTCGAACGAGCACTTATCCCAAAAAGTTGTTTTTAAAACTCTTAGAACATTACCCTGTTTTTGTACTACTTGCTTGTCCCGTATAATACGATTTCATGTATAATACGGCAGATTTCTAAATTCTTGGAGTCTAACTTCGCTTTTTATACTGCTTCCTTATTCCGTATAACATGAATTCGCACAACACGATGTTTTTTTTTGTAACCTAACTATCGTGTTATATGGGGGACACCTGTATAACATATTGATATAAATTAACAATTTTGACGCAAGCTATTTAGTATGGAGAAAATGTTAAAAGTTAGTAGTTACTTCTTAATTGGTAAGTTTCATAAATTTAAGGCAATTTTTTCAACGTCTGCTTTGTTTTTTGCAATTTTTTGGCAACATTTGTCAAAGGTGAACTTGATTGTACTCGACATGGGTTCACTAAAAGTTAATTTACCTGTTCAGATATAACTCGATTTAAAAAATTTTTGTGTTTTTAATAAACTAAATTGAATTACATACAATCCTACGTACTTTGATTTTAAAAAAAATTACCGCTATCTTCAAAATCCTAACGGGTGAATTTGATAATTCGTAAAAAAAAGTGACAAATGGTCACTTTAGGCGCTATGGGTGACTTTCGGTTCAGTTGTATCAAAAAAATGGTCATTCGCTTTAGCGGCATTTTTTACTTGGGTATGGATATCTGAAAGTCTTTTATATGCAGTTTGAATGCTTTTTCCATACAAAATCCCTAACCTATTGTAAAACATCCTTTAAAATCACGGTTTTCGGAGTAGCGCATCCAGTTTCGCAAATTTGATTTTTTTTTTTCATTTTAATTGGTTTTTGGCACCCTATTTTCATATTCTGCTGTCACAATGAAGATCTGAAATACTTTAGCAAAATAAGCCATCTAATGAGGGGTGGTCAAATTTTTTCGAGACATCGGCTACCCCCTAGAAAGATAGTATGATATATTTGATGCTGATCAACTTAGCCGAAGAGTGTACGACGAAAAAATCAACTTGAGTCCCCCGATTTTTCAATATTAATTTGTAGTATTTTACAGAAAAAAGCCTACAAAAATAAAGAGTTTTAAGAAAATTTTGTATGTTGGCGCCCTTTAGAATCAATTATAAAAGCAAACTAATGCCATATTCGGATTTCTCTACCGGAAAACCCGTTATATTGATTTCAATACCATAAAGATAGCTGAAAACATATATTTTTCGATATAAAAAAACACATAAAGTAACTAAACTATGATTTCAAAATTTCAATAGAAAAATCGGTGGACTCAAGATTTCCACAATTTGTAGCTGCTCAACTAAGAACTTTTTTTTCGATAAACGTAATCGTACGCAGAGACGATAAATACTACGATGGTACTACTTACATTTTCAACAGCAAAAGGTAAAGCTAGATACTTGCAGATTGGCGCCAGTATGCATTCGTCACTTCCTCTTTCATAAAAACTCTTCGGTTTCCCAGTTTCAATGAAAAACTAAAATCGATAAAAAAAATCTAAATATGCTCTTCTCTGTAATATTCTCCGGCTGTAGCCAGATCGGTGTGTTTGAATTTATATTCCCTATAAAAAGTAAAAAGATACCATTTAGCATACATCCTTTAGTACATTTTGAGACCTTTTGTGTTTATTTAAATACCTATGTAGCAACACCGATGACGAACTGTCATATAATTTATTAGAATGGTTGAAAATGAAGAGGTAGAAGATTTAGAAGGCGAGTGGAGGATTTCATTTCTAAATGATTTTATGCAAAAAGGCGACAGTTTCGAAGAATTCTGCCATTTTGTTTTTGGCTTGATAAATTCCCTAAAACATATTATGTACCCTCATACAAAAAGTTTTGTTGGAGCCTTATTGTGTCTGCCACACAGTAGTGCTCCACCAAAAGATTTTGTTCGCAAACTAAGCACATAAAACCAGATAAATTTTAAAAATATGTCAATTTCTTATTACGCATCAAAAAACACTTCCCTTTTTTAAAAATCACTTCAAATTTTTAAGAATTTCACAAGCAATTTTCAAAACGACAGCCCTGCCGAGTGGTCAAATTTTACTCTCCCGCTCTCTCTCTCAAACTTTCGCCTTATATTGAAGCAACAATAACTCGTACCCATGATGTGGCCGTTACCCAGTGTGGCCAACTCAACGCTAAATTATGACTTAGCGCTCAGCGTGTTTTTTGTTCAATTTAAAAGACACTAAATGGTCCGATAAACAATCCTGACATTTTTTATTGAAATAATGAGCAATGAACTTATTTAAAACCAAAGTTCGTAACCATAAGTCACTCAATAAATTCTTTACTTTTTTTTGTAATCAATCAATTCTTTTTCCATTATCTTATTTTAGTTTTTCTTGTGTTTGTAAAATTTAGAAATGCTATGAATTAAAATCTTTAAAAATATATGTATTTAATTAATTTTTTTTTTAATACAGCAGAATCCCGATAATTCGCAATCGCAAGGGACCAGCAGTTTGTTACGAATTATTGAAATTTTCGAATTAACGGGGTATGAATTATAGTGATTCCACTGTATATAAAAAAATTTGTGTTTAACTTTTAAAAGAAAAAATTTAGAGCTTTAAAAAAAAATATGCGTTTTTTTCTTAATTTTAGCGGATTTTGAAAAACAAAAATTTTCCACACTGCCGTTACCGTCTGCATAACAGGGCACTTAGGTTAGCAAATAGTATATCTCTTAACGATTTGTTCTTTAAACTATATCTTCAAGGATCCAATATGAATTTTAGTCCAGAAAATGCCCTTTCTACGTTCACCTACTGAATTTATATGCCAATTTTTTATTTTCAATATTAATATTCTAACACGTCTAAAAACGTTGATAAAGTGCAAACAAAGTTCCAATATTCCTTCTTAAATGCTTAATTCAGGATCTAGAACATTCTGAAAGTATGAAGCCCCATTTACAATGGAGCGAGGATGCGAGGCGTGTTTCGAAGTCGATTTCGGAAACGAGAGCATTCGTTGCTATTCTCGTTGTTCAATTTACAAATAAGCGAGGCGCGATTAATATGAAACAGATGTTTAAAGAGTGTTTACTTTATTAAGAGTTACCATCATTCATTGCCAAAAATTGTGTATATATTTTAAAATCAAGTTATTTTCAGGAAAATTTAATAAAAAAGTGTGGCGTGCTTTTGAATAATTGCTGCACTAAGGATTATTCCGTTTTTCCACAGTTTTCTGCTAATATACTTTATATTTTATTTCATTTCAACAGTATGTAGTACATCTGGCAGCTCTACATGTATCAACATCGCGTCTCGCTCGCGATGTTTTTTCAAATTTTCGAAATTCACTGACGCGACGAGAGCTCGCCTCGCTTCATTGTATATGTGCACATTGAAATACATTGAATGAAAATTTGTCGACGTGACGCTTTCGAACATCGCCTCGCGTTCTCGCTCCATTGTAAATGGGGCTTGATTTATATTCTAAAAGGCGCTCCAACACATCAAAAGTCGAATTAAATCCTTATTGGAAATTTTAGCCTTTTTGGTTCGGGAAAAAAATTCACTGGGCTTGCCTCATCAGTAAATGCTAGGCACGCCAATGCCCTGTATACTAAGTTGAATATACAGGGTGACAATCGTAAAGTGACGCACACATTTCAGCAGTTATTTTCAAAAGGACGTACTTCCATTAAGTACAATTAAGTGTTAACATTGCTGAATATATAAGCATTCATTTGAACCCCACCTCATTCAATATAACCTCCTTTAGCCTGCACGCATGCCTTCAATCGATCCGGAAATCGTAGGACTGTTCGCCGCAGGACTTCCTGATCAATTTCAGTCCAGGCTTTCTCTAATGAATTTGTCAGCGACTCCAGACTGTGGTGTTGAGATGCACAAGCCTTACTCTCTAAAATACTTCAAATAGAGTAGTCCATTGGATTCAAGTCTGGGGAGTATGGTGGCCATTCTTGAGATGTTATGAATCCAGAAAAATTGTCTTTTATCCATGTTTGCGTTAATTTTGCCATGTGGGAAGGTGCAGAATCTTGCTGGAAAGTCCAGTTTTCATTTCAAAATGTATCTTGGGCCCAGGGAAGAACATGTTCATTTAAAATGCTCCGATAAACAACCTGGTCAATTTTAACACCCTCTTCAACGAATATTAGAGGGGTTCTGGCATTAGCGGAAACTCCAGCCCATACCATAACGGAAGCTGGCTTTTGAACTCGGCCAACAGTCCTATTTTGTTGCGATGATGATGTTAGCCACATTCGGTCATTTTGCGCATTGAAATGTTGTTCAACCGTGAAAATTTTTTCATCTGTAAACAAGATATTTTCAACATTTTTTAACACGGAGGAGCGTAGCAACGCCTTGCATCTTTGCAGTCGCAAATCTTTCTTTTTTTGTGTCAGATCTTGAGCTTTTCGGAGCTTGTACGGCTTAAGATTAAGCTTTGATTTTGCAATGATTCGCACTGTTTCACGGTTTACTCCCACTTCCTTAGCGATTTTTCTCATTGAGCGCCTTGGATTTCGCTTGATTCGTTTACGAATTTTTTCTGTTAAACCAGTAGTGGCAACTGTTGAAAATTTTCCCCGGTCTCTATCTCCAAAACCCCCAGTTTCATTATATCGAATAATAACTCGGTCTACCGTACGACTTGACAAATTTAAAGCCTTTGCAATTTGACGGCTACTATAATTTGCCAAATGAAATTTCATAATTTCACGACGAATATTTTCCTTGTCCATTTTTATGGAAATTTCAAAATGTAATAACAAAAATTCAAATGAAATAAAAAGCAAAGCCAATGATGAATGAATTTGCTTTTTAAATTAAAGTAACGGTAAATGGCAAAGCTTGCTGCAGAGTATTAAACTTGCGTCACTTTACGATTGTCAACCTGTATAATGTTCATTTAAGTTTTCGCGCATTAGAGTTAAACTTTCGCAGAACATTCATAAGTTTTTCAGAGAACGAAGAAAAACATGTTCTCGTCACTCAAAGATGACAAAATACGAGACGAAGATTATATAAACAAATAAGATTATATAAATAAACAAATTCAACACCGGGACTTTTGGGACCAAATTAAGAGCCAATCACGAGATGCTGAAATATGTATAGTCGTTCTCAACTTTAAAAATTAGTAAATCCGATGGAATTTTTCAAATTGTCAACGGTAGAAAAGTGTCCAGGTTTTGTATACAGTTACACGTTTTTCATTTTAAACAACATTGAAATTAAATAACGCCATAATGAATGAATGAATGAATAAAGATTTTCCATTTGGCATTTTTGTATTGCATTGTACATGCATACATACATATTTATCTATTTGTATACAAAAGTATGCCCTACTGCGTCGGTTGGAGCAAAATCAAGCTCCATTGTTGACTTAGGACTTAAAGTTGAAATAAAAAGCCTATTAATGTTTACTCTGTGTGCTGATATGCAGCAGTCAGTATTTTACTTTTGTTTTATTGGCCATAACAAAAGCGACACCACAAATAATGTTTATTCTGTGTTTTATTGCCCCAGGACCGTGGAATGGCAGCAGAATGGAAGTGAATGTGTGTGGATATGAATGAAAGCAACTTCTTTCCAACGCTTAGGTTTATTTTCGTTTCCCGTTTAAACTACTGCACGCATAGAAAGTTTAATCCTAAACTCACTTGTTTCGTTTATTGTTGCATGAGGATGTGACACAAATCCTACAACACTTATGTCTTCTCTATTGGTTCATACAGCTTCACTTTTTTCGCAGTTCGATGTTGGAAGAATTTTCTTTAATTGCTCATTATCTTTTTTTTTAATAAAATGCCTATACTTTTTCAAAAGCTTATACTATCAGCTATAAAAAAAATTAACATAAAAAATTTTTCTTAAAATGCAACAAAAAAAGTTTTTATTCAGATGTACAGTTGAATCCCAATTATCCGGATCAATTAAAACCAAATTAAATAAAATCCGGATAATCGATTTCATAGTCAAATCAAAGACGAGCACGTCACTTGGACAATAAGATACTTTATAAAAAATACGAGTAACAAAGACAACAAAGTAAAAACAATAATTTGTCGGCATTTGTATCAAGCAATTGACATATCGTATCTTTATAAAGCAGGCTTGCAGCACTAAAGAATTGCTCATTTGCAACAGTAGATGGAGGAACAGAAAGACACTTGGTTGCAATTATTTTTAACCATAAATTCTGGCCGTGGTGCCAATATTCTTGTGTTCGGCTATTATTCGGCCAATTTTTGGCCGAAGCTGAACACAAAATTTATGGCCGAACCTGGCCGAAGCCGATGCCGAAAGCTCGGTCGAACTCTAGCATGTGTATATTTTGATCAGCTGATCACAAAAACAATTGAATAAAACATGGGAGAAGATTCTGGCTGCGCTGTATGGTATAAACCCAACCAAAGCAGCCGGCCTCTAACCGCCCACTTCTCAGAGAATAAACACAATTAGAGCGTCAACCTCTAGCGGATTTGCTTTTGTTTTTACAATTGATTTTGTTTTTTATTTATGTTATCAAATAAAAGGAAAAATTAAAGATACTGCAATTTGAAATTATTGTTGTATAAATTAAAATTATTTACTTCGTTTATTTGTGCAAAATCGTCAATATCATCGAAAGAATTAAGAAATAAAGTAAAACCCGAAAGAAATTCATATGTTTTCGTACTAAAACTTGACAGCAGTTGGCTTTTTTTTTAAATATGGCAATGTTTCCCCTCTCACAAGAGAGAAAACATTATGAAGTTGAGAGAATTTGAATAGAATCTAGTGCAGCGTCGCACAGTGGAGCGTTTCATACAAGCTAGACGTGATAAATTTTTTATCGATGCAAATCATTGTTTTAGTCCTATCTAACACAAATGTATATAATTATGACTATTTAATCATTAACCACGCCCACTTTGCCCATATTGTGTAAATTATTCAGTGATGGAAAGTGTTTTTGAGAATAAATAGCCAAACATATTGACAAATCAGGAAGCAATAGCTCAAAAAGTTTTGACAATATTTTTGAAATCAGATAAATTCTACTGAATCCGCATGGGTCTTAAAAATTCCGAAAATTTTACCATAACTTTTGTTTTTTATCAATTTTTTTAGTCAAAGTTGTTTCAATGTTCATATCTTTTTTATTATTCCTAATAAGAGAGAAATAAAATGAAAGAATAATTTTTCTGAATCGTTATGTTCAATGGTCCCGCAAGAGAATCCAAGTCATAAAATAGAAAAATCAAAAATTATGGACCAAAATTTTGGATTTTTCAAAATACATGCGGGGCCAGTAGATATTATTTGATTTCAGAAACTGATCTACTCTTGAGCTCATTTATATAAGTAGACAGACAATTTAAGTTTCTTACATAGATTAGGGTTACCAACTACATCTGAAAAAACATAGAGGAGTACATTTAATAAAACACAAAATTTTGTATACACCGTGCAACAATTTCCGGGTCATTGCTTGGGTAGTGAGAAGTTCCAGTTTAGAATGAAAGTACTCGACTAGCAGAGTAAAATCTACAAAGGGTTTGACGTTGACAGCTGGATCGCTGGTATTCAGTATTCAGTTTTACCCCCACCATTGATAAACTAATGAAAATTCTCACATCGAATCGAATGCTCAAAAAGGGCCATTTTTTTCACAGTTTTCAAAATTGCTGTCTACAAACTCGTAATTAAATGAAAATTTCTGGCCGTAAATAACTGAAAAATAAATTCTTGAAAATGAAGACAATTTTAGAGCACGTAAACATGATTCGATTTTCGCACTATTCTGGGAAATGTGTAGGTCTTTCCAATGCTCTAGGACCACTCATAATTTTTAATAAGAAACATTTCCTCCAAAGACAATACAATATATTAGTTTTCTCAAAGGGGTTTAAAATGCCATTTTCAAGAGGAAGAGTAGGAGGTGGAGGAAAAGTGTATTCACAAAAATTGTTTATGTTCGTGTCTGTTAAAATAAAGAAATTTCTTAATAGCCCCTGAAGACCCCATTTTCTGACTTCAGGTCCATATTATGGGAGAACTAGATAACAAATTAAATATTATAAAAAAATTAATATTACATTTGCACAATATTTGCAATAGTGTCGGCTGCTTCTGATATGATGATACTGATATGTCTATTGATACATTCGTTCCAACAAACCTTTTCTGCCACCGACCAGCTGCCGTCTCGTGATCCTTTTAATTCCTTTACCCACAAAAAAAAATAAAAGTTTGTCTATAACATACGTATATTTAACAAATATTTTACATATAGTTCATTAAAATTTCATTTTCTTATAGTTCATTAAAATTTTTCTATATTTCCTGGGGTCACTCTGTGTAACACTATTTTAGTTAAAACCTGATGTTAAGAAATTGTAATGGATGAACAAATTTAGTGTACTTTTAATTTAAAGTTTGGTTGTAACTAAGATATACTTTATTTTACAACTATAACTACGGGCCTATGTGTTTTTTGTTGAAGCTGAGGCCGACTGCTTGGGTTGTGTATATACTAGTAAGTTCAGAAATTTACTACAACAGGCGTTCACAATGTGGTGTATAAGGTTGTATATTTTGCATAAATTTACTACAAATACACCACATCATGAAAACTGCTAATGTCTACTTTATTGTAAATTGTACCTCTTTACGTACGTTGAAAAACCGTAATTTTCATACTCAAACCTTAAACATTCTTTGAATTTGTACAGACTTTCAACATTTATTTTCTTGAAGTACCATCATTAAGCTTTAATTACGCGTTTGAAATTTTAAAAAATATTAATTTGGTCCAAAGTTTTAATTTTTTAACAAAATGGTTCATTCTTCTCGTTTTTTGTTTGTTTATATAATTATATTATCTAAACAAATGAACAAATCAGCAATATAGTGAATACTATGATAGTTGATGTAATATAATAAATTTTTTCAGATTTTTATAAAGCACTTTTTAAAACACCAGGCATGACTGACCCACCGTTACCATTTAAAAGTACCGAAAAACATGTTAACATTACTTCATACAGTTATTTAAAAAAATAATGTAATTTTTTACACTTAGAAATCTAATTTCGAGCTAGAAATGGTACCAAAAAGATATTTAATCGGCTAAGCGATTCAAGATATAGATGAAAATAACCCAGATTCAAAAAAATTAAATTCTACAACTGATTCTGTGGTCACGAAAAAAGAAATCGATAAAAAACTCGAGATATTATTTTTAAAGTGTAAAAAACTACAATATCTCAAAAACTGATCCATACAAAAAATTTTAACTAGAGATGCACCGATTACGATTATCATTAATCGTACCCTCAGGTTAATAGCCATTTTGCGCTTAATCGTAATCGACGATTATTACCATAATCCTACAACTCGTTTGTACTACCACAAAGACCTTGTCTTTCTTTTGACACAAAAAAAAAAAAGGTCAAATTTTGGATTTTGTTAACTTTATTTTTCTTTTTCAAAAGATGGAGAAAATTTTCTGTATGTAATAAGTGATTACATGGATTCGAAACAGGGGTTGTTTGACCAAAATATCAAAATTCTACCCCCTTCTAACTCAGCGAATTTTTGACAAATTTTGTTCAATTTGGTGTGGTAACTACTACCCTTTGTGCAAGTTTGATCACTTTCAAATATTTGTAGTTAGCTCCAGCAACAGTGCGCTCAGAAAGGATATTTTCTACCGCAGCGCTTATAAATACTTGCATAAGAAATAGGCTAAAAATTGATTTTTAAAAAATTGCAGATGCTATGCTTCTTGCACAAAAATTTGTAAGTTAATTTTGAACATTAATATTTTATTTTTGTTTTTTAAATTAAGTAATCCAATTTTTATTAAAGATCAATATACATACAAATGTTATAAAAGATTGATACTACTACTACTACTATTACCACATATTTAGTCATATACAAACATCAGGGAATGCATAATTCTTCTACTCTCAAGAGATTTAAGACTAATAAGTAAGCAACGAGCATTGTATGAGGGATTCGGGTCAATAAAACGTAATGGTTGGATGGCAAAACGCAGAAATTTCCTTTGAATCTTTCGATAAGTGCGGAATGCGTGTTATAGGAGGGATTCGAAATGAAAGAAGCGTATTCAAGTTTGGATCGCAAAAGCGTTGTATATAAAATTTTACGCGTATAAGGATCTTAAAAATCACGACCGTAACGACAAATAAAACCTAAAAGCGAGTAAACTTTTGGTACAAGGAAGTTAATATGATTTGCAAAGGTAAACCTTAGATCAAAGAGAACTCCTAATTCAAGAAACTCCTCAACCGATTTTAGCGCAATTATAGATAATTTATAGGATGAATGAAAATGGTTTGTTGACCTTAAAAAACTCATGTGAAAGCATTTTTTATACTTTCTTTTCCACTTTTCTCTTTTTCTCTTCAATTACACAAATGCAATCAACTAAATTTTTGAATAGAGTATTTTTGAATAAAATATAGCAAATGCAATCAGAAAATATTGCTTATTAATTTAAAGGCAATAAATGCAATCGTAACAGGCGGTTATTAAAAATTATAAACATCACTAATTGTAACCTTGATTTTCGAATTTAGCTGAAGAAAATCCATTAAAAATGCAACTCTCACCAAACGTGCATGAAAAAATTTCATTTTATAAACTAGTGTAATTTTGAACTAATCTGTATTTGATCGTATTATTACTTTACTGTGATTACTTTACCCCAAATCGTAAATAAAAAACAATGGATGCGTACATGGTCCGCAAGAGATTTGATTTGTAAACCGTCAAATCAACTGAATGCCATATACACAAACTCACACATTACATAGGTATTTTATGTATATTTTATAAACTTAAAAATTTATAAGATATCATTATCTTTTATACATGCTGCGTGGTAGTTGCATTATTTTTCTTTTACTTAATGCATGGGACACGACATGCTCGCATATACGGAGCTGGAATAGCATCCTTTTTTTCTACCAATAAATATACGCGATATGTCGCAAACTAAACTGTTAATTAATTTAGAAGTGGAATTCCACATTTAAGATTGTTTATTACTTCGATTTTGAATTAGAGTTGACTTTAGGAAGAACTCAAGTTTAAAATCATTTATTACTAAGGGCCATAGATTTTCGGATAAAACAAGCTTAATTTATTTTAATTTATTTTTCATCATATATAATTTCATTACGGACACTTTAATTTGTGTGGGCTGGTTTAAAGTAACTGTCGATATTTGTTGGTTTTTTTTTCTTGACATTTTCTCAATGATGCCAATGAGCAATGAGTTAATCGGTGGATAATTACAACTTACAAATTCGAATGTACATATACGACTGACGAAATTAATTATAAATATTTGACAATGATAATGCACACTATGATCGAAACTGTTTATTCGTTGACAAATTTAATTAACAAATTTTCAAAACCATATGCATAGTGTTATTGTAAATACACAAGCATTCGCGATTGTTTTGAAAAAATACATGCACTCAGAAAAGTTAACTCAAAAATTAACTTTTCAAAGCAGTACGTGGACGCTGAAACTCGATCAACTTAACCGAGCGATTAAATTTTCTGCGAGTAAACTTTCCCGAGATTCTACTGTATTGTAAATTATTTGCAAAATATTTCATTCGATTCATTCATACATTTTTTTCCGGTGGATGTGTTGTTAACCGTTGCGATCGCTCCACCGGTATTGCAACTCATAGCTGATTCCTCAGAATTTACGTTCCTAAAAGTTTAAGCTCCTTATGAATTGCAAAATATATACTCCACATCAAGGCCGTATGGGGAGGTTTGGGGGTTCTGACCCCTCCCCCCGAAATGTGGAAAGTTTATTCTAATTTTTTAGATTAATTGCCAATGGATGGAAAAAAAGTCAAAATAAAATCCATTTAACGATATTTTTTACTTCCATCGGTTTTTTTTTCTAAAAAGTCAAATATAAAAAATAAATTTATTTAATTTTAAATAAATCTTAGTTACACTATGCGATCAAATCCGACTGGTTTTCTTCGACATGAGTTTTGACTACGGATTCAAAAAGGGAAGGTGATACTGAGCACTCCTGCATTCATAGTTTTTTTAGGTCAGTAACTGTTTTTGATTTAAAGTTTCGTCCTGAATCAGTTTGAAAAGTTTAAAAATTAATAAAAATAGAAAACATTATCGCATCCTTGTAAAATTAGACTTGCTTGAACCCCATTTTTTTTTCCTAAAACGTGACGTGATCGGAAGTTTTTGACCTCAAATTCGTGTTCAACGTGAAAAATTTTTTCGCAAAAACTCCATCTTATTAGCAAAACCCATCTTAAAATTAATTTTATAACGCATTATTGCTCAGAGCATCACGACTAGAAAGATCTCTTCAATGCTGTGACTTCAAAAATTTAGGGAATATAAGCCAACCTCATCCGGGTTCCTTATCATTGATAATGGCTCAAATTCCCATAAATGATCATTTGAAAAAAATGTGCCTCTACTATTTTTGGTAATTTTTTTGAGGTTGGGTACATCATCAGTAGTGGGAAGTCAACGAGTTAATGAAATTATATCCCTCACGATAATAAAAAACGCATTAGAATGCACATTGATTATTATTTATTTGAAAAAATTGAATTTGATTATTCTGGGAATTTTTTGTCACTTTTGGCCATTTTTTAGAGGTTAAGATTAAAAAAAATCGGACAATTTTTCCTAAAATTTTAATTTTATAGGGTCCAACAAATGTATTATCGATTTAATTTATAGTATTTAAAAATCAGTTTGATAAAAATTATTTATAAATATTTTCTTCGAATGAAAACCCCCCCGGCCCCCCCCGAAAAAAATTGCTGGCTACGGCCCTGCTCCACATGTAACAATCAATTTGCTTTTCTCTCTCAATTATAGTTTTGTAACTTCAACTAGTCTCCTTATCCATAAGACAATTTTTGAAAAATTCAAGTTTTAAGCAAAGAATGTACATGAAAGAAGTCTTTGCTAACAACTGTTGCATTTAAAGATTCTCATGGTCTATACATAACGCTCGTATCTTTTTTCGGACCAAAAACTGTATATTTCTTACAAAAATTTTTAAAAAACTGTAAATCGATTTCAAAAAAACTGTATATTTCGCGGTATCAATTTTTTCAATGAAAATTAACAAGGAAAGCAATTTATCCATCATCTAAATCGTCTTCGTTCTCTATTTTCATATCTCCTTCTGTAGTTGTATTGAATTTGTGCTTTAAAGAAATTTGGCGAAGCGATTCCGGCTTTGCTATGAGATATTTATAGAAATAAACGCATGAATATTACATTTGACGACAAGAACCGCCTTCAATGTTTCCAATTCTTTCAAAAGTATAATCACAACGAGTTGCCATTGTTCTTTCAGACGTTTTGCTTTGCGATTGATAAATTTGAATAGCTCTAAAAATTTTATATTTTTTCTCAGTATAAACGCGGTATTTTGGTAAAAAAGGCGGTATGCAGTTTTGGAGTTGAAAAAACGGTATTCTACCGCGATACGAGCATTATGTATAGATAACGCTCGTATCTATACAGTTTTTCGCGGTAGTATACAGTTTTTTCAACTACAAAACCGCATACCGCCTTTTTTACTAAAATACCGCGTTTATACTAAGAAAAAAATATCAAATTTTTGAACGCTAGGAAATTCAAATTTATCAATCGCAATGCAAAACGTCTGAAAGAACAATGACAACTCGTTGCGAGTATACTTTTGAAAGAAGTGGAAACATTGAAGGCGATTCTTATCGTCAAATGTAATTTGAAATATGCATGCGTTGATTTCTATAAATATCTCATAGGAAAGCCGGGATCGCTTTGTCAAATTCCTTCCAAGCAAAAATTCTATATAACTACAGAAAGAGATATGAAAATGGAGAACGAAGACAATTTAGATGATAAATAAATTGCTTTCCTTGTTAATTTTCATTCGAAAAAATTCATACCGCGAAATATACAGTTTTTTTCAAATCGATTTATAGTTTTTTAAACATTTTTGGTAGAAATATACAGTTTTTGGTCCCAAAAAAGATACGAGCGTTACCTATACATCATGTTCTTGAGATATTTCGAGTTGAAACACGTGAATCATATAAAAATGAAGTATTAGATGCCTGGCGTAAAGAAAAAGTTGTAATTTGTTGAGTAGTTAACTTATATGATATTTATTATATTTAGATACAAGTCGCTAGATAATTCATAATAGCAAGAAAACTAATTAACAGATTAAAGCTTGTTAAAAATATTATATTTTAATGAAAAGGTTTCAATAAACATTATATTCTACATACATGGGCGCCAATATTTTCTAGAATTTCAATACTGTACTGCAATATATTCATACTGTATTGCAATATGAACTAAAATATTTTGAATATGCATATTGAATAATTCTGCAGTAGCGGTTTGAATTATAATATTATCGAGTATCCGATACTGACTCTTTTTTTCGATACCAAGTAAAATACTTATGGTATGGCATCGAGTAAAAAAAGTACTTGAATCAAATGAAAAGTATCGAGTATTTACTCGTACTTACTTGTATCGAATCATCACTAGTCGTGTAGCTGCCGTCGTCAATGTGTATGGTGCATCAATCTAACTTTTCCATAAAATCTCACATTTATTGTATTAGTTTTGTTAATTTTTGTGATGAAATCGCTAAGCAAAAATAAAAAAAATAACTCTACTCTTTTTGCTTCTTTTTATCATCTCCTATTTTACTTTTTAGAAACATTTCTTTATAACATTTTTTCCCCACTCTTCTGGTTCCTCATCTATTAGGTTGATGTTACACGGTCAATGTTTTGCTGTCAATGTTTTCTGTTTTTACTCTCTTTTCATCGTTTTGTTTGATGCCCTGTTACACTATCAGTTTTTTGCAGAATGTTATTTTTTAATACTTTTATCGGCAACTATGTTTTTCCAACTAAATAGTATTTAATTTTATTTTGAAATGAATGAAAATTCAACAATTGGATTGGAATTGGATGGAAAATAATTATAATGACAATATGAGATAATATTGGTGGAAATAGCAACAAATTATACTAAAAAAAAGATTGCATATATATATGAAAATCGCAGAAAAATAATCTTTAAAATTTGCGAACCATTAAAATAAACTCCGCCACTTTGTTACTTGGCCATTGAATTACCATGTTTTCATAAAAATTATTAAGTATTCTTTTAAACAGCACTCATTTTCACAAACAAACAAGAGCCAAACAAGGCAAAGGGTGGCATGAAAAAAAAATATATTTATAAGTAAGTAAAAAGTGTAGTATTTTCCATTAAATGTTAATATTTTCCAGTAAAATACAACAATGTATCTGCAGCAACCCCATTTTATTTGAAGTGATGCAGGTTTATTTCGACAGTAAAAAAATTTGAAGTGAAATGTGTTCATCCTCTCTTTTGCTCAGTGTTCATTTCTCAAAGCAACAACAATTGCATTGTTTGACAGCAAAACATTGATCGTGTAACATCGCCCTTACACTATCAGTTTTTTGCTGAATGTTTTTTTTAATACTTTTATCTGCAACTATGTTTTTCCACCTAAAAAGTATTTAATTGTATTTTGGAGTGAATGAAAATTCAACAATTGGAATGGAATTGGATGGAAAATAAATATAGTGACAATATGAGATAATATTGGTGGAAATAGCCACAAATTATACAAAAAAAAGATTGCATTTATATATGAAAAACGCAGAAAAATAATCTTTAAAATTTGCGAACTATTAAAATAAGCTCCGCAACTTTGTTACTTGGCCATTGAATTACCATGTTTTTATAAAAATTATTAAGTAATTTTTTAAACAGCGCTTATTTTTACAAACAAACAAAAGCCAAACAACGCAAAGGGTGGCAAAGAAAAAAAATGTATTTATAAGTTAGCAAAAAGTGTAGTATTTTTCATAAAATATTAGTGTTTTCCAATAAAATGCAACAGTGTATCCTTCAGCAACCCCATTTTATTTGAAGTGATGCAGGTTTTTTTAGTCAGTAAAAAAATTTGAAGTAAAATGTGTTCATCCTCTCTTTTGCTCAGTGTTCATTTTTCAAAGCAACAACAATTGCATTGTTTGACAGCAAAACATTGATCGTGTAACATCGCCCTTAGGGAATAGCTGTGCTTTAAATCTATACGCACCTTTTCATTATCGTCATCATCCGCGATAATATTTTCATACTCCTGTTCTAAACTACCAAACATATTATTTGATTCAGTGATTTTAATGAACTAATGTTATCTTTTCTAGTCAATTTAATTCCGGCCTTAAACGGGTCATTCTTTTCAATACTAAAGAGGCTGCACATACGGGCGCAAGCATGAATGCCTGTCTGAAAGAGGTACAAAAATAGGGAGATAGGAAAGATGCGCCGAAAATTCAAAAATAAAATAAAAATCGGCGCATTGATGAATGTTCCATGTTCATGTTGTTCCGATTTTGGCACTTTTCCTCATAACTTTTTAGAAAGGGAATAGGCAACATCAACAAACACAAAAAACGGGTTTCTGCGGCACACATTATCTTCATTTTATCGCTATTTTTTAACAAGCTTATTTTATTCTCAAAGCAAGTAATTAACAATTATTTTGTGTTTGTATTGTAGCTCAAGAAAAAGCGGACAAAATTCCAATTCCACCGTTCGTTTTTGATTAGAAAAAGCCCATCATGGATGCACTCATGTGAGCACGACCATCCTGCCCATGACGTTCATGCCTTGCCTCAAAGACTTTTGAATAAGAAAACTAGCCTTTATTGGACCATTACTAACACCAGTTCCAGTTTTGTTAGTCCGAAATGGCAGAAACGCACACAATTTTTCTACAATAAATAAATAAAAACTACCATGACTGTGTTCATATATGGCACTCCCTACATTTATTGTATCAACATTATCTCTAACTTTAACATATGATTCAAAAAATAGCTTCCTATAAGAATTTTTAGCTGCTATGGGCACGGTTGCCACTTTGGTACAATTCTACCAAAACTGGTAAATTTTTTTTCATTTTTCTGCGCTTTAAAATTTGGTACATTCTGTGAGCAAAGTTAGCTTTTATAGTAATCAAGAATTATAAACATATTTTCAAAATACTTTAGAAATTAGCAAATTGTTCCACTTAGTCATTTTTTTGGCAAAAGGTTTGAAGAATTAAATAAATTTATATTCATGTTAATGAGCCTTCCTCATAGCTCAGCTGCTGCTAAAAGAAAATTTTTTGACTTGAGTCTAATAAAAAAAAAAAAAAACAAATTAAGGAATAAATTAGAATTCAATACTCTTATTAATATAATACCATACAATAAACTGAAAAATGTTTTTTATAATGTTATTTATTCTCCATGAAAAATGGTACATTTTTGCCTAATTTGGTATATTTTTTTGTAAATATAGGTACAAAATAAAATGAGTAAGTGGCAACCGTGGCTATGGGTTCCAAGCCTTTCTACTCCCTCCGGATAATCATAGCTGTAGTTTTCTGTATTTGTTTTAGCTCCTAGATACGATAATTTATTTAGACACTTGATTTCGAAAAAAGTCTATACTATCCTGCAATTTGTTTAAACTAAACGCTGCAAAACAAGAGTTTGTTTCAATAAATTATGAAAAACTATTCTTTCCAACTCGCTTTTTTAAACCTTTACATGTTATTTTAATTTAATGGCATTCATATCTTTAGCTTATCCCCCTTCTTAAGCTCCCGCTTAATTAGAGCTCAATATCGCTCGATAGACCTTAGCATTGTTTGACGGATTCCAATCCTTAGAAACAAATTGTAGGTTATTCCTCTCATACCATTTTAAAGTCTGATTTGCATAGTGGAATGTCGCTAGATCTGGCAAACATAGCAAAGAACCCTCTACACTGAGAGGAAAAATACTGTTATATCAAACGAAACCAACACATTTTGCTGTTAAATCCCATCCAAAAGTGAACTCTGTTATATTAACAGACAATGTGCTGTTGCTTTGAAAAACAAAACTACAAAATAGTAACTGCCAAAATTCTCCACGATATAGCCTAGTTATCTAGTGCGCAAGTAAGCACGCAGCCATTTGTATCTAAAGTTCAAATCCTACAAATTTCTTTTTACATTTTTTTTTTTAAATAAATTTCAAAATCAAAAAATTTTTTTTTATTTTTTTCTTTTTGTTTTTTGTTCAATTTATTTTTTTATTTACCATTATCGTTCTAAATTATTTTTTCTTGAATTGCTTTTTCCCAGCCCCGAACCTCTGGGCCGAAAAACATTCGCATGATGACTGTCGAGCAACGCTCTTACCAACTGTGCCACATAACCAAATTTATTTCCAACGAATTTTTGTTTGTTTTACTCTTTCAATGTTTCGAGCACTAATTACTAATTTTTAACTCTTGGAGGCACACGATTTTAAAGAAAAGAAAACTAAAGTTGCACAGATTTTTTTTTGGTTTATAGCATTAACAACTGAATGAGAAATTGTAAATAAAATGTTAAACTATATGACTATAAGTAATTTCAACTTTTCGAGGTGGGTTAAAATATAATGAATAAAAACTAAGCAAAAGTTGGGACAATTTTTCCCTACCTAACTTTAAAGAGTTAACTATGCAAGAGAGAGTAAGATATACAAATTTCAAATACTCAATCAGGCTGTCTTTGTTTATCATTATTTCTAAAGATAGACCGTATAAAATTTTAAAATTGTGTTAGTAAAAGCCAAAAATTTTGTTTGTATTTCTGACTTTGCATTAGCCCTGTCAGGCAGGGTTATGAACTAAATATTCAACAGATTATTTCAACAGAAGAGATGTTACGAAAATTGTCAATACAAAATAAAAAACTGTTGAATCAAACAAATTGCGTTCAATACAACAGATTTTCTTAACAACAGCGATGAACTGTTAAAATCAGTTTTTTTGTTCCTCGGTGTATGATTTTTAATAAAGGGCAGAATTCTCTTTCCTTTATATATTTGAGCGTTAATGTTTCCGTTGGTTATAAAAGTGTCTGTATTGAACCCACAGGAACAAATTGCTTGCCATACTTTATATTTTTCTTTAAGATTCCTTCTTCTAGTGGCGGTGTATAATTTTTTCCCTGGAAGCTGATTTAATCCGGTACGTTTCATCGCCCCTTAAAATGCAATGACAGGCATTTTGCACATAATTTTCTGGTATGCGTTTTTTTTTAAAGTTCTTGCTTTTCAGATCTCTTTGTGCACCTTTTGAGCTGCATAAGTGAAGATGAAGATAGTCACAATAATACTGCCATATCCCTTACTAAAATGTAGGGATGTCTTCTAAACATCTAAATAAATAAATAAGTATTTTACTTATTGTATCGGCAAAAAGGGTCAGTATCGGATACTCGATACTTTTGGAAAAACTTTATTTAAAAAACTGAAATATTGCTATACAATACTTAAAATTGAGGATCGTTTTACAATATTTTACAGCAATAATATATTTCAAAATTTTACACCAGAATTATTCAATATCCATATTCAAAATATTTCAATCCATATTGCAATATTCCAATGTATGAAAATATTGCAGTACTGTATTGAAGTTCTTGAAAATATCGCCTGCCATGCATGTAGAACATAATGTTTATTGAAACTTGTTCATTAAAATAATATATTTTTAACAAGCTTTAATCTGTTGATTAGTTTTCCTTCTATTATATTTTTCTAGCGATTTGCTAATATCATATACATAAATAAGTTAACGTAATTTATATGTTTCCAGTGGAATGCTCTCCTCGACAGCCACTTAAAAAAAGTGTAGTATGTCTCTTTAAGCGAGTATTCAATACAAGTACATATTCGATACTTTTTTCAGATATTTTCGGTAGCATCAATACTTTTATTCGATACAAGTAATGAGTAAAAGTATCGATACTATGTGGGTATCGAATCAACGCTAACTAAGGACCGAAGAATCTTTCGACAGTTAAGCGTTGCTCAAACTTATTTATAACATCAAAAACAGTTGATTGATGGTTACTTTAATTTTTATTTGGCAATATTGTTCTTTGACAAATTTTTGTTTTGTTGGTAACTGTAAAAAATGATATTTCGGATGTTTTGTTCTTTTGAACACATTATTACTTTTTTTTAACGATTTTGAAAATCACGCGCGTTATAACAAATGCTAATTAATATTAGCTGCGTTTTATTTGCCACTTGCTTCTAGTTATGTATAACTAGCAGCAATAATTGTATGAGAAAACAAAAATAAAGCCGCAGAGGTAACACATATAATTATAGCTGTTATGTATACTTAACATGTAGTTTAACTACATCAAATTCTATTGTGAACTGCCGTAAGTGAAAGAAGAAGCAAAAATCAAAAAAAGATTCGAAATGTCTGCCGGTGAAAAGATGTAAAAAATCATCGTTAACTATTCTTATAAAGATTAAAAATTAGAAACAATAGGCGTTTTTCTTTTTTAACTCAGCACGGAGTAGAGTAGAGCACGAGCACACCGAGCACCAGAGAATATACAGAGAATGGAAAGTCTTCCTCTTCCTCCTAATTTTTTGAAAAATTTGCGTTTTTTATGTCGCTATAGCGGACAGACATATATATAAGTTCACCTCAGTTTTGTTGTTGTTGGTGGTGAAAAATAAATCAGCTGATTAAATTTTCACATTTTCTAAATTGAATGCAAAAGTAAGTATTTTTTCAATATTCTTTAATTTAAACGATAATAAATTATACAATAATATATTTCTTTATCTTTGCAGGCAGACATTTTCATTATCAACATAGAGGAGTGCAAAAATGAGAAGGATGGACTGCGCCAGTAAAACCAAACGAAACGGAGCTGTTCTCTTGTTCTAAACAAAAAAATTGTTATTTTTTTTCAGTAAGTGCAACAAATTTTGTAAATGAAGGCAGAGCGTTGGCCGCCATCATAGCAGACCCACACTGGACTATTGCTGAAGAAGCAACAAAGACCATATATTTTCTCTGATGATGCATTTTTTTTATTTTATAAATTTTAAGTTTAGAAAAAAACTGTTTATCCACAATTAAATATAAATTATTAGTTTTGAAAAAAACTGTTTTAGTCACTATTAATATTATAAAATTATTCACGCAAAATAAAAAGATAATCCAATATTTTTGGCGCGGTGAATAATATTCATGGATATGTATTGCCGTGCTAACAAAGCGAAAATGTATGCAAAAAAAAAGTGCGGAAAAAGTACGCTTTATCAAAAATTGTACTAAATAAAATTCATTCAATTAAAACTTTTGGTTCTTACTTATGTGAACTTATTAGTAAATAAATATAATAATAAATGAAATCAGGCATCTATTCAGTTTGGTCTTTATGAAAAAATTATGAGTAAACAAAAAGGTTTTGTTCATCGAATGAACTACGAATATAACGCTTTTAGACATATAAAAATAGTTTTTAGCAAAAAATCATAGTTGGTACGATTTCAATATTATGATTGTGTGCTAAAAAACAAAATAACAATTTTTGAAACATTTCATAACAAAAAAAATATAAAATATAGCAATAGGAGTAAACTCAAAGGAAATAGTAAGGCAAAATAGTAAAGTGTAACAAAAAACCATGAACATCAGCAATACTTTTTGGTTCGACTGGTACTACTGTGGTAGGTCTACTAAATCGCTGGGCACTACTGTGGTAGGTCTACTAAATCGCTGGGCACTACTGTGGTAGGTCTACTAAATCACTTGGCACCATGTGTAATGGTAAAGTTTCCATTCTCTGTGTATTCTCTGCCGAGCACGCTCTGACGACTCTGATTTAATTTTAAAACGCATAGAGCACGAACTGTCAGATAACAGCTTTTCATATTTAAGTTTTTTTTCAACAAAGTTTTTTTCAATCGTTTTGATTTTTTTTTTTTTTGTGCAAAATGGATAAATTAATTATTCTGAGCCCTTGTTCGCCATTTCAAATAGCTGCAACACTGTCATAATATTTTTTTCAATCGTGCCCCGTCTGCTCAGTAAATTTCTTCTGAGCACGTAGAGCACGCTCTGATCACAAAAAGAAACACAATTACGTTTGTTCTGAGTGCTCAGAGCTAAAAAGAAACACGATTACGTTTTTTGACTACTCGTGCTCTGCTCAGAGCTAATAAAGAAAAACGCCTAATGCCCACGATTGACCGCAATGGCTGGGAGCTGTTGCTGAGCAGTTTCATTGTCAATTACAATATAATGAAGAAGAGACTTAACAGCTTGACGTTTCAGTCGAATGTGAGAGAAATCAAAAACAAAAAAGAGCGGAGTGAACAAATTGTAAGAAGTGAAGTGTCTGACACTTTGTTAGAAATTAATTGTCTTAACTAGGGATGTGCACTTCAGTTGCCCTCTGCCGACGTCGTGTGTAAGAAGGTACTAGAAGCGGGGTGTAAATTTAAAGACGAGCGGTGGTGGTTTTATTGTGTTCACACATACACATTATTGTTGTTGTTTTGCCAAAAACACACATAAATGTGCATGTACTATATGTGAAAAAACTAACATAAGGAAGAGAGTACACCAGTGGCGGATAAATCACATATCTTGTGAGATAGAAAAAAAACAATTAAAAAACAAAAATAGCTCGATTGCCTATAAATTATTAACTTGGCCACACTAATGTGGAGAGTGAGTGAATATAACTCAGAGAGCCCTGGCTACTGCCAGAACATCGAAGAAATGTGAGCATTGGCAGTAGGAATGCCTCGAATTGTTGGGAATCGAGTTCAATTTTAGTTAGTTGTAAGGAATAGGGGAGTGAGATCGATTTAGTGGGCGACTGAAAATTATATTTTTTTTCTATTAGTAGATATGAAAAGTACATATTTTTTGTGTAAAACCATTTATTAATTTTTTAGTTTTATTATTCTTTAATTTTTGTTAAAAGTATGTACATACATTACATACATGCATAAAAGTTGTAATCGTAAACAAAAATATTATTTACTTTTTGTGTTAATTATTAATTTGATCTAAAATAAAAAATTGGCATCCCTGATCAGCACGCAGCAGTGCGTTTGCTGCTTCTCTTTATTCGATCTCTCAAAGTAAAAACCAAGCAGGAAAATTACATATGCATTCAATAATATAATTAAAAAGTTCCACAATAAAGGTAATTGAAAAATTCTTCCTTTTCCTGGTAACGCAATTACTAGGTTTATGAAATCAATCCAAAAAGCATGAGTAAAGTATAGCTAAGTACGAAGTTTTCACGTCCACACTCTCTACAGGGACGAAATCAATAAATTCATATACATATACATACACAAAAGAAATCACATTTGTTCTCTCATACTAGTTACTCTTCCCCTTAGCACAGCGTTACCCCTCGTCTAGCCCTTATGAGTATAGCATCAGCTCATATGTGTTTATTGCCCATATGTGTCGAAGTGCACATCGCTAGTCTTAACAATTGTTTAGACGCCTAAGTCACATAGACAATTTTAAAATTTTTAACAACTAATACGTTTTCTCAACTGTTTTCAGAGAACTGTTTGATGTAAACGAAGGGTTTGGTCTTTCTGTCATTTTATTTAAAATTTTGAATTTCTAATTTGAAAATCAATGTTAACTATATGTATCGTGCATGAAATTTGAGTCTCCAATATAAATGGATCTCAATTTTAGAAAATAGATTAATCAAAAGCACATACATACCAAGGAAAACAGATTCTTATGTTAGTTATTAGCAGAGCAAGGAAAATATTTTCGGTTCTGAAAAAAAACCGCTCAAATTTTGGATTTTTAACATGGGCATGGGCTATTTGATCATTTTCATTATTGTATAAAAGTTCCTTACTTCTTTAATAAATAAAGAATCCGATGCATTATTTTTTTTCCAAAATTTCTTTAACTGTTATTGCTGCGAAATTTTGAACAAGTCTTTGATTTAAGTTATGAAAAATATGATCCCAAATTTTTTTGAACTCAAAAATTTATGTTTAATAACGTTGAATTTTTTCAATATTATACTCATTGTGGAATGCATAGTAAATAACTAAGCTTCACTAAGATCGCTTTTAAATTTTTTTTTAATATTTAATCTGAACTTAAAAAGTAGCTTTAGATTGGTTCATATAGCTTTATTAATGGCAGGATATAAAATTAACCATCTGGTTTTAGAGTGATAAAATAGTTTAATTTTGTGGCGGCATAATTTCTAGTATCACTTTATAACACAAGTGAAATTTTCTTCGTTGACACTTGAGATTTACCACCTGTTTTATATTTTTGTGAATCCATGTGATCCCTAATGTATATTCCTCCTTTGTTTGCAATTGAGATCGTTGACGAGCAAAGACTGCAAAAAAAACTCCCAATCTAGGTTTCCTATCTCATGACGTAAGGGTCATGCTTCGTCGAAACGACGACGGCATTATTCAAAGTGGTCATACACATAAGTGGCTGTTCACACGGGCGCAAGCATGAACGCCTATCTGAGAGAGGTAGAAGAAATAGGTAGTAAGAAAGAGATATAAACTCGCCTGTCTTATTTTAACTACCTAAAGTATGGTCCTGAAATTATTTTTACAAATTCAAAGCACTGTAGCTCGATGAACTGTACCTTTGTAGCAAATTTAAATTTAATAGGCCTGGAATATGTAGATTTTCAATCGTTTTAAAATTTTTAACTAGGGTTAGTAGTTGCCAAGATGTCGCTATCGAATCAACAACGCCGCGAAAAAATGTGTGCCATTTTATCAAAAATAAAAACGTTACGTAAGCTGAAGTGGCAAGGGGAGCAGGAACATTAAGACAAACAGCTAGAAACTGTATGCTTAAGTTCCTAAAAGACAAAACCACATTGCAAAAGAAACGAGCTGGTCGAAAAATGGGGTTTCAGAACCCAAATTTGGTAAAGCGAGTCGTCAATTACTGGACCCGTCAACCAAACGCGAGCGAGATGTTGCACAAAAATTTAACCCTCTAACGGTCAAAAGCTGAAAACGAATACAAAAGAGTCGGGATCTCAAAAGCCTATTTTTCACATCAAAATGAGCATAAAATAAAACAAAAGCGTTGAAATGCGTTCAAAACAATTTTAAATTGTCAATAAAATAGTGATTAATGGAGGGCAATATTGCTGAAGTAAAAAAAAACTTTCGACGTTAGCGTATTTTGATTTTCAAGGATAGCTGCCCTGAGGCCGCCTTAACCGCTAGAGAGTTAACATTTCAAAAACGTTGGTAAACCGAATTAAAGTTCAAAACGGCTTACATTCTTATAAGAAGCAGATCGTGCCAAATCGAAATGATTCCGTTGACAAAAGAGCGAAAACTAGAGCCCGCCAATTGCATGACAAATTTTTGAGCGGTTTTAAATGTTGCCTAATAATCGACGACGAAACATACGTCAAATTCCAGGCCAAAGTTATTATGTGGCGCATACCACAGGTGGTGTTAAGAAAATATTTAAACAAATAAAACTAAGCAAATTCCCGAAAAAAAATCATGGTTTGGCAGCCTATACAGGGTGACAATCGTAAAGTGACGCACACATTTCAGCAGTTATTTTCAAAAGGACGTACTTCCATTAAGTACAATTAAGTGTTAACATTGCTGAATATATAAGCATTCATTTGAACCCCACCTCATTCAATATAACCTCCTTTAGCCTGCACACATGCCTTCAATCGATCCGGAAATCGTAGGACTGTTCGCCGCAGGACTTCCTGATCAATTTCAGTCCAGGCTTTCTCTAATGAATTTGTCAGCGACTCCAGACTGTGGTGTTGAGATGCACAAGCCTTACTCTCTAAAATACTCCAAATAGAGTAGTCCATTGGATTCAAGTCTGGGGAGTATGGTGGCCATTCTTGAGATGTTATGAATCCAGAAAAATTGTCTTTTATCCATGTTTGCGTTAATTTTGCCATGTGGGAAGGTGCAGAATCTTGCTGGAAAGTCCAGTTTTCATTTCCAAATGTATCTTGGGCCCAGGGAAGAACATGTTCATTTAAAATGCTCCGATAAACAACCTGGTCAATTTTAACACCCTCTTCAACGAATATTAGAGGGGTTCTGGCATTAGCGGAAACTCCAGCCCATACCATATTTTTTCTATTTTTTTGCGATGATGATATTAGCCACCATTCGGTCATTTTGCGCATTGAAATTTTGTTCAACCGTGAAAATTTTTTCATCTGTAAACAAGATATTTTCAACATTTTTTAACACGGAGGAGCGTAGCAACGCCTTGCATCTTTGTAGTCGCAAATCTTTCTTTTTTTGTGTCAGATCTTGAGCTTTTCGGAGCTTGTACGGCTTAAGATTAAGCTTTGATTTTGCAATGATTCGCACTGTTTCACGGTTTACTCCCACTTCCTTAGCGATTTTTCTCATTGAGCGCCTTGGATTTCGCTTGATTCGTTTACGAATTTTTTCTGTTAAACCAGTAGTGGCAACTGTTGAAAATTTTCCCCGGTCTCTATCTCCAAAACCCCCAGTTTCATTATATCGAATAATAACTCGGTCTACCGTACGACTTGACAAATTTAAAGCCTTTGCAATTTGACGGCTACTATAATTTGCCAAATGAAATTTCATAATTTCACGACGAATATTTTCCTTGTCCATTTTTATGGAAATTTCAAAATGTAATAACAAAAATTCAAATGAAATTAAAAGCAAAGCCAATGATGCATGAATTTGCTTTTTAAATTAAAGTAACAGTAAATGGCAAAGCTTGCTGCAGAGTATTAAACTTGCGTCACTTTACAATTGTCACCCTGTATACACATGTATGTTGAGGTCGCAACCATTTATAACTTCTGGTAGGATAAATAGCCAAGTTTATATCAATATGTAAGGCACAGTTCTTGTTGCCTTTTTATAAGCATCATAGGACTACACCATTATTTTGGCCTGATTTGGCAACTTGCCATTATTCCAGGGTGGCATTGGAGTGGTACCACAAAAATAATATACGATTTGTCCCAAAGTTGTACAATCCGCCGAGTCGCCCAGAGCTTCGCCCAATCGAGCAATATTGGGCTATAATTAAGCAAAAGCTTAAAAAATATTCTAAATCAGCAAAAGACAAGCTAGACTTCGCTATAAAATGAAAAAAGCCACCGATTCCATCGATAGAACTTGTGTCGAAAAAGTACGTAATTTTGCCAAGTCTCCACTAATAGAGTAAAGTTTGTATGTAAGTAAAAATAATTGACAATAAAATAATGAAAAACGTATATCTTTAATTTTGAAACTTTAGGAGATATTTAACATCAAACTTGTAAAAATAATTTCAGGACCATACTTTATTTTTCTACCTCTCTCATTCAGACAGGCGTTCATGCTTGCGCCCGTTTGAACAGCCACTAACTTTGAATGTTGATTATTTCCGGACAACGGACGGAATACTTTTTTGTATTTTGAGTACAATTACTCATATGCATGTAATACATATTTAAACATAAATAAATTTATAACTTGGTCTTTGAGACAAATGTCACTGGGCTGAAGTGCCAATAACAACTCAAAACTAAAAGCAATTGAATTATTCATAAAAAAATTATCCATTTTTCGAAGTTATAAATCAATTCTCGCTCATTCATTTGTTACTGGCGTTAATCTTCACACAGTTTTGTGAACATCAGAATTGTGGTATTCTGAATTTTCAATTTCATTAAAAAAAAAAATTGTTTATGAATGATGTCGCCTACTGATGAGCTGGACTGATATTTAGAAGATGACCAACGCAAATATGAAGCCTCAAATGGTGCGAATATTTTGAGTACGATTCCTTCATGTACTTGTACTCAAAATTGTACTTTTCTAAAATGAAAAATTCGAAAGTAAAATTATGCCTTGGTGTACTAAAAATGAGAACTAATGTTCAACAATTTTTCGAAAAAAAGAGAATAATTATTTGGCTTCAAAATCGTTACTCAGGGGTTTTCAGGGTCCCTGATTACGAATCTGGTATACAATTTCTAAAATTCAAAATGGCGGAAGAATTTTAAAAATTGAGACAAAAGACCGTAAAAAACTTTTTTATGGTTCCACTTATAGAGAAATGTCTAGCAAACAAAATCTTGTTTAGTTTATAATTTTTTCTTATTAGAAAGAACAGAATCCATCCTATCACCCAAAAATTAACTTTTTTGGAGATGCCCTCTACCGCCGCCATCTT
Source organism: Toxonevra muliebris (assembly GCA_963691655.1). Lineage (NCBI taxonomy): Eukaryota > Metazoa > Arthropoda > Insecta > Diptera > Pallopteridae > Toxonevra > Toxonevra muliebris. Next base: position 81,845,896 of record OY829326.1, read on the forward strand.
GAATTATAAATGGTTAAAAAAAAATTTATTTGTTCTCAAATAACATATTTATAACCAGAGACCGGAAATAACTGTTATTTTCCAATTTTCAACTCAAAAAGTCACCCACAGAAAATGGCCGTAGGGAATCTTCAAGTGTACGGTTGTGATCCTCACGGGCTAAATTTCACTAATATTGTATGGCTTTTAAATTCATGAGTTTTATCGTAATGGGCTAAATAAAACGGTAAATTATTTCAGAATTTCTTGGATACCCTTTAATTTAATATTTCATACGCCAATGCCTATCTATTTTTATATCTACTTTGGTCATTGCAGCAGTTGTTCCGGAATTTAAATATTAAAATTTTTTTACCTATAATATGCGGGCGGAAGAAGTGAATCGAATGGCATTATTTTTAATTGATGAAGCCGTTCGCTTGCAAATAGGGTTGACCATTTATTTTTGTCCAAAAAAATAAAAGTTATAAAATATCTGGTTCGATTTGGTCAATTAAATTAAAGTCATAAAATAACTGTTTTTTTCGCCCTGCAAAATAAAAGTCAAATATAACTATTATTTCTTGCCAAAAATCATAAAAGCCAATAATTTACCGTTTTATTTAGCCTATTACAATAAAAGTCACAAAATACCTTTTAATATTTGACTTTTACTATAAAATGCATAAACGGTTAGGGTCCCTGTTTATAACACCTCTAAGCAATTTTGTTATTATATATTATAGTTTCTTAAAAAAATTCTCAAAAGGTCAACGATGAAGTGGTATCTTCTCGTCCAGTTTTTCTAGTATGTGCCATTGATTTCAATCGAACAAAATAGCAATAATTGAAATTGAGAATAAAATTGGCATAGGGTGTATCAAATACTTCAAATGAAATAAATTAAGAAAAACCATAATAACCATAATATCTTATCTTAGGTACAAAAAATATGAAACAATTGTTGGAAACCAATTTTAAAAATTAGTTTGAGATACTGACATGCATATTTACAAGAAAAACACAAACGAAAAACTAGAGGATGTCCCCGGTGGCGGATGACAACCCTAGTGTTCACCCTAATAAAAGACATTATCTTCAAATTACAATAATTTACTTGGAAATGTGTTTGAGGAAAAAAATCAACTATTTCAAACTGAATGAGGAACAGATGGCCCTGGAAGGAAAAAAATCAAATTAAATCGCGCCCAGGAAGGATTGAAACATATGCGTGAAATATATCGACTGATGGTGGAGGAAACGAAAATGAAAATACGCGTACTGCAAGAGGAGGAGATGGTGCTGCGTAAAAATCAGTCTGGATTCCATTTGTAAGGCAGCTGGGTGTCACTTACAGTGTTGACCGTCATAGCATTTATTTGAAGATTAATTTTAAATATTTTTAAGGAATCATAAAAATGTTCTTAGTTTCCTTATTTTTTGTGCAATAAAGTATTAATTGTTTGTGTGCATTAGTTACGGAATTTTTTAACATCTATGCAAGTAATTTCGAATGCTTTTAAATCTGATATGTAATTATTGATGAATGCCAAGCCAGCCCAACTTAACATAGAAACGTGATCAATTAAAATCAGGCGTATTCCGGATAATCGATTTCTTAGTTAAATTAATTTAGAACACATCACTTGGACAGTAAGATACTTTATAAAAAATATGAGCAACAAAGATGTATGCTGGGAAATATAAAGTAATTTTAATTTTTGTTTTACAAATTAAGAAAATGTACCTAAAGGCATCGTTATACAGAGAGGGTTATGAGTTCCCTATAATCGGGATTCTAATGTATGTTATTTCCGTCAAAACGCTGGTTTTGTGAGTACTATGTCGTTCGATATCGACTTTTCGGGACTCAAATTTCGATCCAGGGATTGACAGTTTTAATCGAATTTAAAATAAAAACTGGAAATTTGTTGATAAGATTCAAGAGATAACATAAATTAATTTTTTTAAGAAGACTTAAGTTCATGTCAATTTCGTTATTTGAAGTTATATATAAACATCTAGATTTAATTTTCATAGTCTCCTAAAAACTATCATGAACCGATCGAATGAGGCCCTTTCAAAAAAAATGACACCTAGAATAATTTTCTCACAAACACACACACACTCTCTCATGCACTAGACTTTCAAATAACGAACTGTTATGCAGACTAGCAACAATGGGAAAAAAACAACAACAGAAGTATATAGAACGGTAGTGGTAGTTTCTTTCAATATCTCTATTCAGTGAAGATATTTGGAATCAAATCCGTAATTCTGGGTTATGATTTCATATATTTCATATATAGGATATTGAAAGATTTAGAACTATCACTAAGATCATGAATTAATTTTGTTGGCGCATTTTTGCAATCACAGTATAGAAACCGAAACGCATTTCGTGTTTTATTATCTTTGAATCGAAAGAAAATGTTTTTCAAATCTTTCATTCTTTGATTGCTTAAAGCCGACTAAGTTGGTGACAGCGTATTTCGTAATAAATTATTTTCTTTGTTCTAGGAAATTTTGACAGGAATGTCCAAAAATTTAAATGAATATCGTATTCTCATAATAGATGAATATTACGCGCTCTGTATTTAAAACCTTTTATTTTAATTTTATTTATTTATTTATTAAAATTTATACAATAATAAATTATTATACAAATAAAAGGTCATAGGCCATCAACTGTCGTTTATTTTAAGTTTTTGGTGTGCAAACATAAAAAATTCTGATTTTTTTTTTTTTATAGTTTTTCAACCCGCTGCTTCTAACATTTATTTCAATTGGAAAAAATATATGAAATGCTTAATGGTCTACTGAAGAACTAACTACTTCATATAGATTTGAAGGAGAATTTCCTACCGAGTGCAAAAAAGAATTATATCATGTTCTCACTGCACACTGGTCGCTGCCATAGACCAAAAATAAAAAATGGAAGTCAAAAGTTTGGTACCAATATAAGCTTTTCAAAAGTATAGTAGTTTTTGCTTTATTATAACCGTACTCTTTAAGAATAGCTTCAAAAGAGAAAGTATGTAATTAGTTGGTTCTTGCAGTGTGAGCAAGTTCAAAGTGGATTGCAACTTTAACAAATTAAAAAAAAAAATATAAATCAATTTTGAATCGAAAAAAATCGAAATGAATATTGAAAAGAAAGATATTAGCTTAATTTTTAAATAGTTTTAATGTTCATAACTTGTTGTCTACTTTTTATAAAATTAATGTTATGCCAATACCATTATTAGTATTTTCTTGTCTATGTAATTAAATTTCAGCTAGAGTTTTAGTTGTTTTCCCCCCTGATCCCCTCATTGAGATTTTTTCTTAACATTAGCCAATGTTTCAAGATTCTAATCTGTTAATATCAGCTGCCCGTGTTTGTGTTATCTCCCACAGAACAAAGCAGCCTCCTTGTTTTTGCTTCTGGCTTCTGCTGTGCAACTGTTACTTTTTGTGCGGTGTTTGTTTTTTTTTCTGTTTCAACTGTTTCTGTAGGTGCTCAACCACGCCCATTTTATTTAAAGCCGTAACCGAAGTTTCACTTTCTATCTCAACTAGAAGTATTTTTGGCCGCTGACTCCATACAAGTCCGACCACTGTGCACTGAACCGAAACTGCGTGGTTTTAATCTTTTCCGCGGTGGCGGGTGAAACTTCCTTAAAATGCTCAATTTCGGCATATAAGAATATGTCAAGCGAACCCATTACGAACTTCTCACACAACCGGATAAATTTCATATACGCAATACCAAATGAATTCCTATAACCGGGCGCTCCAATAACTGGACGCGGACTACATTTTAAAAATCTTTGTTCAATACATCTCTCATAAGTACACAGAAGCGAAGAAACACACAAACAAGAATTGTATTAAATTTGTAGATTCCCTTTTTAACAATTCTGATTCATATTTATCAACATAAATGAAATTTGTGATTGCCCAACAAACATTAACATATAAAAGCAAGCTAAATATAAGCTTTTTAAAGTAAGTGTTAAGCTTACTAACCGCTTGATATTTTGGTTATAAAAGACTTGAAAATAAGCAAAATATAATCAAAACGTGGCGTTGAAAAGGTTTGAAAAACACTTATTTTAAAATGAGATAAAAAAAAAAATAATGCAACTCACATAAAAAAATGTATTGTATCACACACATAGGATAGCCAGATTTTTAAATCGCGAAATCAGTACATTAGACTTTGGAAAGCAGTGCAAATCAGTGCAGTTTTTATTTATTACCCAGTAATTTCAATGTAATATAGTGTTATAATATAACTTTTTCTCCGATTTTGTGTGTTCATTTTACATATTTTTCGTCAGTAGACAATGTTGATAACGTATCAGTTTCCATGTTTAGAGAATTGTGAGAGCTGAGGACAATAATCAAATTCAATTAATAACAAATTCCTTTCACTCATTTAAAAACTTACATTAATCGACTTTTCTTCAAGAAAATATTGCTTTTCTCCTCTCGAAGGCACAAGAGCGTATGTATTTTATTTTGTGAACAATCAGAAAAAGAAACAAGCAGCATGCGACTGTCTGCAAAAATGATTTTAAGACCATTAAGGTTAAGATTTTGAAAAAATCAGTACGAAACACAAAAATCAGTACATTTTCGTACTGATTTCGAGACTTAAAAAAATCAGTATTTAAAAAAAAAAATAAGGACATGTACTGATAACATCGATACGTCTGGCTACCCTACACACACATGTATGAATAAAAATGGCAGCAGAGATTTTGAGTAAAAAAATCGTCAAAAATGCGTTAAAATCGTCGTTCTGGCAACGCTGCACATTAGGGTGGCTCTTATATGACACTTTTTTAAATTTCTGATCATTTTCATACTGTCCCTCAGTTTAAATATATTCCATGAAAAAATTTGTGCTCAATCGGTTAGGGGAAAATAAATAAAAAAAAATCGGAAAAAAGTTCAATTCATTTTTTTCAATTTTGCAAAATATTACTTTTATATCGAATTTTCGAATAGATGTGAATATTTAAAATTCAAATTTTCTTGGCTACTACTTTTTCCTGCTCAAGAATTTAGCCGCAAACTATTTAATTTATGTTTTTTTTTAAATACTAATCATTGTAGGAAGCCGTTGCCACTCAAATGATTTTGTAAGTTTTGAAATGCAGTTTGTTGTTTTACTTTAACCCTTCGGAGGGCGCGCTCTGAGAAGTTACACGAGAGGGCGAGCCGCGGCAATTTAGCCGCAAAGTGAATTTCATAGTATCGACTGTAATTTTATTTATTTATTTAGTTATAGCAAAAAAATCATGAATATAAAACAACTGATTGCTTTTTAGTGATATTGAAATATATTTTAAGCATTTATTTTTAAATATTTATTTGCCATCGTTTTGACTTTGAAAAAATTTAATCAAGCTACCCTTGAATTTTTTTGTTACACGAGAGGGCGCGCCGCGGCAAATTAGATTTGTATTTTAAAAACACAAAATAAACAATTTGCCGCGACGCGCTCTCCGAAGGGTTAATGTTTCTATGCTATAAAATAAGGGTTAAAGAGCTTGTGCTTTGCTTCACTAGCCTCTACTAAGTCAGGATCATCAGTGCGTGGTGAAGAGCCACACTCTGCTCGAGATAACACTGCTTTAACGGAACACTGTGGATCTAGACCTGAACAGTTGAAAACTGGTTCCTCTTCAACTGTGGCTCCCTTGAAGAGTATCAAATAGGGCCGAAAACGTCAAGAATGAGTATAAACCAGACCTTCGCCAGCGGCTCGAGCAATGGATGTGCAGGCTCGAAGCTCGTAGGAGACAAATATGACTGGGGTTGAAAATCAGGGCCCGGAGGAAGCAAGCTACAGGTTGAGGACATTCCCTTTCCGGGGGGTGTGCCCTCGCCTGGTTCTATCAGCAAATTGCTGGAGAGCGTGTTGCTGTGCGATGATGATGCAAGAGCAGAGGAATCGGAAAAGGCTCAGGAGGTGCAGAAAACCTCTGCAAAACCTGACGCTGGATTGGAGGAGACTGGGACGGCTCATTACCGCAGCAGCGCTTCGACGCAGTTTCCGATGTCAGCCGGTATTATGGTTAATCCTTGTGCAAACTTGGAAAGTACGAGCATGTCGATGGGCTTTGGAGCTGCGCCTGCGACAAGTGGAATCCAATAAGGTCCGGGAGATGCATGTAACCCATGCAAATCTTGGTACCGTTTTAGAGGAAACCAGTACGGCTCCTCTCCAGGCAACGCCTATGCCTTCCATTGGTCTGATGGTTAATCCCAGCACGAGCTCGGGAAGTACTATCGAGTCAATGGATACAGAAGCAGTGCCCGGTTTAGGGGTCGGTCTGTCCAAAAGACAGATCAAAAGGATAAGGCAGAGACGGGCGAAAGCTTTCAGGGATGCGGGAGCTGCAGCTATGGTTCGGGATGAAGTAGAGGAAGAAACTCCAGTGGATGCCATTGTGGAAACCCAAATCAAAACTGCGGAAGATGCATCTGCGAAAGTTACCGTTTCGTCTCTGCTTTGTTCTACAACTGTTGCTTAAACTGGCAAGAGGAACAGATCTGATGATGACCCGTTAGATCTTGTCAACTTGACAGTGGAAGCGTCAGTGTCTGTTCCGGATAAAATGAGCAAAGGGGAAAAGGAGGAAAGATGAAAATCAAGAATTTTCAGTAGTCAGCTCTATACAGTCGGGCGCTGCTACAGGACGAGGAGCCTCAGGCGGTCGCTCCGTTGGATTCATTGATAGGCTTACGCCCACTAGTGAGTCTAACGTGGTGACTGCGATGGCCACTAAGAACGTAGCTGAGGTAGCGGTAGGAGAAGCGAACGATAGCGGGTGGTCTAAAGGATCCAAGCGCAGCCCTAATTTTGCCCAAAGCTTCACCGGAACGCCTGCTACGGGAGCTAGGAATGCGGCTACAAGCAGTGCACCGGATACGACGCCCGGAAATCAACTGGCTTCCTCGAGCGGTAACTATGCTCAAGCATAGAACGCTGGGCTTGATATGACGCACTGGAGAACGTATCAATATACTTAGGCGGGATCGGATCCAAGACTTGGAATTACTTCCCGTTTGGTTATTGGTGTCGATCCGGAGTCGTTGAAGGTCATACGATCTAGGTACGGTATGTACCTTTATCTGAATTTGGTACGCGTACTCGTTACGCTACTGGATTCAGATGAAGGCAAGGTGATATAGGTGATGATGACCAATTCTATGTCGTTCAGCATTACTTTCTCACAAATTAACTTTCAGCATAGCAAATCGGCTACTGCCCTCTTATGCAGTAGCTATGCGAAACTGCATACAAATCCTCACATAATTCTAATCCAAGAACCATGGGTTTTTAACAGACGCGTATGCGGATTGGGAGGAGTTAAGTGGAGTTCCGTCCTTTATTGTGAAGGAGTGGTTAGCCCGCGTTCTTGCATGATTGTGCTGAAAACAGTTGACTGCATGACGTTAAGACAATTCTGCTGTCAAGACCTCGTTGCAGTTAAAATAAAGTATCTTTATGGGGAAGGTGTGGTGGAGACTATTGTTGTTTCGGCCTACCTTCCCTACGATTCTATTATGCCCCCTCCTACGAGGGATTTGGTGGAAGTCGTACGATACGCGGATTCAAACTGCTTAGGACTAATAGTGGGCACTATCTGGGGGAGTACCAAGTGTAACTTCAGGGGGAATAAGCTGCTGGATTTCATTCTGTCATCCCTACTGGTAATTCAAAATGCTGGCACCAGCCCGACTTTTGTTACTAAAAGGAGACAGGAGGTGATTGATCTGACACTATCAAAGAGTATACTGGCTGATCAAATCACCGGATGGCGAGTTCTTAGAGATGACTCCCTTTTGGACAACCGTTACATAGAGTTTCGGCTTGCAGCTGAACTAGAATTGGTTCCTGCCGGCCGTAATCGTCGAAAAGCAGATTGGACACGATTCGGTGAGCTGGTCGAAGAAAGAATTCGCGTCGTTCCTAAACTCCGCACAATAGAGTCAATCGAGAAAGCCTCTAATACATTAGGGCGACTCTTGATTGATTGCTATGAGATGGTGTGCCTGGAACGTAGACAAGGTAAGGCGGTCCCTTGGTGGAACGCTGAGCTTTCGAAACTCCGGAAAAACTCCAGGAAGCTTCTGAATCGAGCCCTTAAATCTCGGTTGGAAGCGGACTGGACTGCCTACCGTCAGCTGCAAAAGGACTATAAGAAGAAAGTGAAATATTTAAAATTGGACTCTTATAGAAATTTTGCAGTGAAATGGTAGATCAGAAGGGCTCGGCGAAGCTATGCAAAGTTCTTCGAAGTGACCGGACGGCTAAGCTGGACTCACTTCTGAAGCCCGATGGCTCCTACACCAACTCTAGGTCAGAAGTTAATGACGTACTCCTTGCAACGCACTTCCCGAGCTGCAAGGTAGCTGCTCTTCAGAGCGCTGTCAATACTCCTGGTCAGGTTGGCTCTAGTAACTGAAGGCTCGACTGGTTTATAGCCTCTAGGATAGTCACCGAAGAGACATTAAGGTATGCCTTTTCGTCATCCGATGACTTTAAGTCCCCTGGACCCAACGGCTTTTATCCAATCATGCTAAAGAGGGGAGGGACAAATCTTATGAAGGTTCTGGAAAGGATCTTCACAACTGTATTAGTACTGGAAGCAGGAAACTACACTCTGGGAGTGTTTGTCGATATCGAAGGGGCTTTTGACAACGCTACCTTCGACTCGATGTGCTCTTCGGCCAGACAATATGGTGGAGAAAACGATGACAGTGTTATGGTCGAGGTTGAGAAAGAATGCTCTCAAGGAGGCGTACTCTCTCCTCTTCTATGGTGCTTCGTGGTAGACTCCCTTAATGATTTGCAAAATTTTGGAGTTCACACCACGATGTGTGCGTGCTAATCTCGAGACGGTCCTTACAGACGGTGTGCATCAAAATGCAAGAAGTCTTGGACAAGATCGAGGTTTGGTGCGATCTGCAGGGTCTTTCAGTGAATCCTGGGAAAAGCACCTTAGTGCTCTTCACCAGGAAACGCACGAAGGATGGCCTGTTACTACCAACAATGAAGGGAGTAACACTGCAGTTGTCTTCTGAAGTTAAATATTTAGGGGTAACCTTAGATTGCAAACTGTTATGGAAGTCGCACGTCGAGCTGAAGGTCTCTCGTGCACTAAAGGTTTTCTGGCAGTACAGGCGAGCTTTCGGCAAGACTTGGGGTCTGAATCTAGTTCTGGTATACTGGGTATATATTGCTCTTGTGAGACCTGTTGTCACGTTCGACTCTGTAGTATAGTGGAAACGAACTTTGGTTAAGTCTACAGTATCCTCTCTGACCAGGCTTCAGAGAAGTATGTGCCTGGGTATCACTGGTGAAATGTGTACTACATCTGGTGATACCCTCAATTGATGTCCGTGGACAATCATGTGTCTTGTATCCGCTTCGGAAGAAGATACGATGACAGGTTCCCCAAACGTGATCAATGGTTAAGTCCAGAGGTCGTACTCCGGGGTCTCCGTCATGTCTTCTATACCGACGGATCCAAAACCTCAAACGGTACTGGATCCGGTTAGTACTTGGACGATGAGACCAAGTACTCTTTTTGAACTGGACAGAAGGCGAAAATCTTCTTAAGGGAGGTTTTCGCTATCTTGGACGTGGTGGGCTATATAATTGAGAAGAGATGGCTTGGGAAGTGCATAGCATTCTGCAGTGATAGCCAAGCTGCACTGAAGGCCCTTGCTAACCCTGTCAGCTCCTCAAAATTTGTCATCGAGTGTAAGGCAAAACTAAATAGTATTGCAAAACACAAGTTATGCCATATATGAGTTATAGGACACTGTGGTATTGCAGGGAATGAACTAGCTGATAAACTATCTAATGAAGGCTCTGCAATTACACCATGGAGTCCGAAACCTTTTCTTGGCGTAAGTTCTGGGGAGATCATGCGTTGGATATAACACACGATTTCGTGTAACAGAGCGCGTAGGTGAAATTTTAAATTTCTCTTATTAAAAATTAACATTTCCATCCATAGTAAAGTACAGTGATAGTTCATTCCTAATGCGGTAGGCATATTTGAATGTGTTGCTAACCTCTGGAGGAGTCTTTGATTTAAATGGATTAGTGCTCTCTGTACCAGGGCCGTAGCCAGATATTTTTTTCAGGGGGGTTTTCATTCGAAGAAAATATTCATAAATAATTTTTATCAAACTGATTTTTAAATACAATAAATTAAATCGATGATACATTTGATGGACCCTATAAAATCAAAATTTTAGGAAAAATTTTTCGATTATTTTTAATGTTAACCTCAAAAAAATGGCCAAAAGTGACAAAAAATTCACAGAATATTCAAATTAAATTTGTTCAAATAAATATTATTCAATGTGCATTCTAATGAATTTTTTTATCGTGAGGGACATAATTTCATTATCTCATTGACTTCCCACTACTGATGATGTACCCAACCTCAAAAAAATTACCAAAAATAGTAGAGGCTCATTTTTTTCAAATGATCGTTATTGGGAATTTGAGCCATTATCAATGATAAGGAACCCGGATGAGGTTGGCTTATATTCCCTAAATTCGTGAAGTCACAGCATTGAAAGAGATCTTTCTAGTCGTGGTGCTCTGAGCAATACTGCGTTAAAAAATTAATTATATTTTAAGATTACCTCCTAAAACTGCATGGGTTTTGCTAATAAGATGGAGTTTTTGCGACAGAATTTATCACGTTGAACACGAATCTGTGGTCAAAAACTTCCCAACACGTAACGTTTTAGGAAAAAATGGGGTTCAAGCAAGCAAGGATCCGATAATTTTTTCTATTTTTATTATTCAGAACCCCCAAAACTCCCCCCTAAATACGGCCTTGCTCTGTACTGATCGTCACCATTACACCGTTTCCATCGTCGTTTCGACCACTCTAAACACCCTAAGGGCATAAAATACCACTTTGGTATTAATTAGAATTATATTGCACTTCCTTTGAAATACCATTCCTGCTTCCAGTACTAATACCACTACCGAAGTAGTATACAGTATGTAACAAAATTTAAAAAAACCAAAATGGCGTCAAATTAAAAAATATCGGCATAGTAAAGTTTTTTCAGATCCAGATAAACAAAAGTGGAAACAAATTTTTGAAATCAGATAACTCCTTCCGGGTCCAAAAGGGTATTGAAAATACCGAAATTTCGACAATAATCACCAGGGAGCGGAAAAAAGGCAAAATACAATTTTCTATCTATAGTTAGCACTGATTTTAAATTCCAGATTTTTGTATTTTTGACTATGTCGCTTATGAGAAGAAAAAGATAGAAATATACAAGTATTTGAAAAATCGTTGAATACTAAAGATTTTAAATTTTATTTTGCCTTTTTCCGCCCTCTGCTAACCATCTACTGCATTTAGAAAATTTTGACCAACATGTGTGCGACAGATTTTTCTTCAATCTTTCGAAAAAAGAAATTCTAAAAATCCAAAATTTGACCGCTTTTCTTTTTTCAAAATTAAAAATATTTTTGACTTTTTTTCAAAAAGGAACGTCTTTTTTTCTTATTCAAAAGAAAGTTCAGGTCTTTTCCTTGCTCTACTAATATCTCATAATAATAACCTGTTTTCCGTTGTATTTATGTGCTTTGACTACTCCATCTTATAAAATTGAGATTCATTATTGTTAGAGACGCAAAATTTCATGTACGATAAACATAGTTAATATTGATTTTCAAATTAGAAATTTAAAATTTTAAATGTCTGCTATGTGAAAGAAAATGACAGAAAGGCCTAATAATATTGTTTTAGGTATTTTCTGTCTTCTACTTTCTTACAGTAGACATTTGAGTTCTAATTTGAAAATCAATGCTAACTATAAACAAAAAAATTTAGCGTGCATGAATCTCAATTTCATAAGGTATAATAATCAAAGACCATAGATTATGTTCGACTGGCTATCTAAAGACACACTCAGGCCTGAACGGCTCATTGTGATACCATATGGTTGGAGCTACAGTTTAACGCCGATTCCGAACGGCGATGTGGCGTTTTCAGTATCTATTATTTGTGAATTTTTAATTGGCCAAAAGTAACCTACCTAAAAATAAACCGAGGTTCCTTTTCAGGGGTGTATAAACACAACTTTTTTTTAATAAATAATTGATTATTTATTAGTTTTTTTTATAAATTGTGATGTGTCTTCTGAAATAAACTTGGGAATGTCATTTGATAAAGTAATAATTTATATAATATATATACCTTTGGAATATTTAGGTTCTTTCTATTTTTTCTAAAAAAATTTAACTACATCGCAGGAATTAGCCTCAGCAAGTTTTTTTAACACCTCAGTAATTTGGGGTAAAAAAATATCATACCTACCTTCCTCTTTTTTTTACAGTAATAGCACTGTAATTTTAAAATTTTATTTAACATCACTGCCCGCAACCTTCCGGGTGATTCTTAACGTCTGAGTTATTAACATAGATAAAAATATGCACGTAAAACTTAGTAAACTTTGGTTTTCGAATTTAAAATTAAAATTTTATAATTTCTGCCCGTGTTTGCTATAAGGAAGAAAACCCAAAAAAAAGTAATAAATCAAAAAACTTTTTCGTGCATTTTTTATCTTCCTATGCTTTTTAATTTATGTTTTCAGTAATTTGACAATGCTTATACCTTTAGGAATGTTAACTGAAATGGATCTTCTATTAATTTTGAAACTGATTCAGTTGATGGTGGTGCTTCATTAAATTTTTTATCTTGTCATTATTTGTTCAATTATAAACCATTTATAAGAAGGTAAGTCCTTCAGTTACTGGATCAGAAAAATTCGACATTAAAAAACCAGTCATTCACATTTCAGCACAACCTCATAGAGAAGGATCTAGATATAATAAGGATATTTTTTATTCGAGTGATTCCAACAATACAGGAGTTTTTAATAATTGAACAATAACATTACTCTACAAATTTACAAAAACTTTCACCACAACGAGTGGCGATAACATTTTCTATAGTAAAATTTTCCGTAGAATCTGAATATTCTAATGATTTTTTCTATTAGCCCCAATTTTCCATGTCAATGGCAAAATTTAAAGAAGGGCACTGTTGAGAGCACATACTTCACATAAATGCTTGTAAAAACTTTAATTTTAAGCCAACGAATTTTAAATTTTTGCATATTTTAGGTGAGAGTTAAATTTTAAGATATAATACGTGCCAATAGTATCAGAAATATTACTGTTATGATCGAAAATAGGCAAAAAAAAAAAACACTTTTTCGAATTTTTTCAAACGAATTTAAATTTTGAAGCCCTTAATCTCAAAATAATTATGTGGGTGACAAAAAGTTAGCCCTCCCACCTTATAGAGAACTTAATTTCAAAATTTTAAGCATACATATGGTATGTCCATGGAAAAGTCATAATTTACGAAACTATAGCAGTTTATTAACATCTATCCAAAAATAATTTTTAATTTTAATCAAATAAAAAACATGGTGCAACAAGATTTCAGCTTTCTGTTTTACAGTAATTTAGGGTCACTGATTACCATATGACTACGTATTCAGCTTTTCTCCATCACATCTAGTTTTCCCACAATATGGACCTGAAGTCGGAGCAATGGAGTCTTCTGGAGCTATTAAGAAATTTCTTTATTTCGACAGATACGAATTTTATGTCTGAAAGAAAGTTGTTAAGCTTAAAAAGATAATTTAAGGAAACTTGACAGCATTAAACGCGTAATTATATTTCCTATGACATACAACTTGGATTGGTCAAAACTATAGGTAAAGAGATATTAGTGATCTTGTCATATCTCGAAAACTTACCCATAGAAAAAAAATGAATATGATTTTCGTGTTCAACAACCTCGAATTAGTTTAGAAAACATTATTTGGTTCATCTTATATTTTAAAAGTGAAATTTTGTATTCCAGTGTAATTAACCCTAATTTCTATGTACCTTCTATTGACAATTGCAGATAGATGTCTTGATTTTTGAGTGACATATTGAGTAGAAATAACTTTATTTTCACCTTGAGCCAATATTTTAATCTTTGTGTTTTGAGTGCTTCATTTTCTTCGAATGACAGCCAGATTTAGAATACTCCATCCTTTTTGTCTTAATCGCTTTAGCTAGGATAGCCAAACGTACTGATTTAGTCTGTACATGCATTGATTTTCTTGGATTTTTTTTTTTAGGTACTGATTTTAAAATTCTGGAATCAGTAGGCAAATCTACCTATTTTTGAATTTTGCATTATTTTAGTACTGAGTTTTCTAATCTTAATAAAATTTTTGGCCTTTTTATTAAATTTGTATCTACTTTAAATTCTTTTAATGGAACATTTCCAACTGTAGAAAAAATGTGAAATTTTTTCGATTCCACTGAACGAACTTGAAGTTTATTCTTCACTTTTCAGAGAAAGGAAAGAAACAGACTGGGCCTATTGAGTTTATATAGTGAGCTTATAATCAGAAGTAAAAATCTACGTACATATCTATATCTGGAAAATGTGCTAATTTGTACTGATTTTTGTATTCAAGTAAAATGTACTGATTTTTTAGATGAACCCTACTTCTACCCCACCTGCTTGACCATTTTAACAAACTAGGGTAGAAATTTTGTTTTTAATTGTCTTCCCATTCATCTCAATTAGATCTCTATCGTTATAATGTATCCAATATATTCTCAAAGAATTCATGTGTTTTTGAAATTAGTTTTGGATTTCTAGGAATTGTCCCATTACTCTAGATCAGCTATGTCTAGGCTTGTCATACGTCTGGAATTAGGCCTGACAGTGAAGCGTTAGACATCTTGTCAGGAATTTTGTCCGGCATTAAATTTTGTCAGGCATTTAAGAACTAATAATGAAATTTCTCATTTTAAATCTGACTGCTTTTATTTTTAGATGGCAACTGTATGCACTACATTTTACACTTTTCGTCCACTTCTATTTATCAACTATATTACGTATCATCCTGTACATGGCCCAATTAAAAATTAGTTGTGTTCTGGCACAGTTTGTATAGTGGATACAGCAAACTAATTTCAATATTTGATTGTTTATGAAAGTGATAAACTACTAACCATATTGAGTATACGCAATCAGATTTATATCGTAATTTTTCAAAAATAAACATTAAGCAAAAATAATTTTTCAAATCGGATAATGTTTATTGGTCTTAATGGATGTTAAAAATTTAGAAGTTTCGACTATAATTTATACTTTTCATAGAAATTTTGCTGAATTTTTAAAAACTTACAAGTTTTAATCCTCTTGTAATACCGATTTAAAAAAATCCTGCTGGCCTAATTATAAACATTAGGTTCGAGTTTTAAAATATTATTTGAAATTTTACCCAATTTGCTGGCTAAAATTCGAAAAATGGAGGTATCGATATAAAACTTGGTCCAGAAGTTTGTTTTATGGTAGAGACGCCCTCACATGAAAATACGATTGCCATCCCCTCTTATTCTATAAGGGCGTGATATGAAGTGCTATAAAATTTGTTCTAAGATAGTGAAAAAGAGATGGGGAATCATCTCAGCAAAAGGATTTTGGCATGAGCCACTCTTAGGTCGTCAAAAAGAAAAATTATGAAAATGGGCGCGATCGGTCAACTACCATGCCCATCTCCCATACAACAGAAAAACAGAAATAGCTCTAAAATCCGTTGCAGTTAAGATATCAAAATAAAAATCATAAAAAACAGTTTTGACAGTTTCACCTTTTTCTATTGTTTCATATTTTGTTCATTTTTTTTTTGTTTATTACAGAAAACTTTAAATCTCTTAAGGTGTAATCTCACTTTACAAGGCAAAAAAAAAAAATAGAATTTTCAATATTTTATTACTCAGTCAATTTAATATTTATGAACTTAATTTTTTTTTAATATACATTATTACAGAGTATAGAAACAAACAATTTTTTTTTTCTTCAGTCATCTTTTCTCCAGAGGGCGTCTTAGTCGGCACCTACAAAAAATAGACGGTCCATAGCGGACAGTTAATCTCAGAACTGAAACAAAAAAATCAAACGGAATTGTGTAATATACATCTCGTTACGCAGGAATCAACCAGATTTAGTGTAAAAAAGCAACAAAAAAAAAAATAATAATGGATGTGTGCAAGGCACGCAAGATATTTGATGTGTAAACAGTTAAACCAACTGAATGCCATGTACATAAGCTCACATATGTATAGCCATATATAGGGATTTGATGTATAATCTATATGCTAGGTAAATATTTAATTCAAATTAAAACAATTCTTTTATAAACTTAAAAATTTATTAGATATCATTATGTTTTATATATAATAGCCCAATTCACTATAAATTGCAAATGGTCTTGCATCATTGCAAATGCAAATTTTTATTCCATATCGCATATATTTGTTGTTGTGAATGCAAAAATATTTTGCAATTGCACTAAATCGTAGTTGCATTATTTTTCGTTTACTCAATGCATCGGGCACGATATGTTCGCATATAAGCAGCTGTAATTGCATCTTTTTTTCCGCGCTTTAATTTTTTCTTCCTGTAGATTTGAGATTTTATTAGATGTGAAAATTTTACATAACGTCGCCTGAGAATTGATTTGACATATAGGTATATGAATTTGTACACACATACGCCAAATCAATTCTTAGGCGACGATAAGTGCTTTCCGCATTTAACCTTACTTTTTAAAAGCACCACAAAGAGATTTGTCTTAACTGCATTTATTAAAAATAAGAAACACATTGTTTCAATTTCATTGAAGTAAATAAGTGATTTTATAATAAATAAGTTTGATTTTTTCTGTTGAACATTTTTGTTATGACATACTTAGATAAAATAAGTGTTGCCTTTCTAAGGTTAATGCAGTGGCGTGCCTAGCACTTACCGATGAGGTAAGCCCAGTGAATTTTTTTTGTAAACCAAAAAGGCTAAAATTGGAAATCAGGATGGAATTTGACTTTTGATGTGTTAGAGAGCCTGTTGGAATATGGTGGGAGCACCAAAAAACTGAGCTTCCTTTATTGTTTGAAGCTTCAGAAATGATCTTACCAGTTCCAACCACACAAGTGAAAGTAGAAAGGGCAATTTCTTTACTAAAACTGATATTGGCTCCGCAAAGATATCATTTAAAAAACAAATCGTTAAGAGATATACTATTTGTTAATCTAAAGGATAATTTCCCTTAATATAAGCCTTATTAAATGTTTAATAAAACAGCAAATTATCAAATATAAGAAAAATGTCAACGGAATGAAAAAATGTAAACTAAATGTATTGATGTATGCAAATAAGTAAAACTATTGTTTTGCTTCATTTTTATTTGAACCTGAACAGGAACACACTGTTTTTTGCTTGAACCTGAACCTAAACACGAACCCAAATTTAACCGGTTCGAAACTTTGATAAAATCTAATGGCGCAAAAATATAGGAGTAAAAGAAAAAGGAGCAAATACTTTCCAAATGGCAAACAAAAACTGAAAGTCAGTTTTTAAATTCTATGTAAAATCATACATAGTAGTAGAAAATTGGTATGCTGCTACTTTTTTTGGAACTGCATATACTAAAAAAGCTATTGAACTTCCTATTAGAATAAGCGAGATAGCATGTTATGAAAACATACATTTTCAAATTTTAAAAGCCTCATAAAAGCCAACTTGATGACCTGCAATAGCATGAATGCTTGTGTGTATTCTATACAATCCACATTTTTTTTTTGGTACATATACTAGCTATTGAAAAACAAGGTAATACAAATAAAAAATTTTAGAAATTATTCTTTCAGTTTGAAACAAAAGTAGTAATTTTGTAAATACTTTTCGTACAAATTTTCAGTTAGGCAAGCCCGGCTTTTGGGCTTATATGGATGTACCGCCACCGGGTTAACGTACAAAGCAAAATTTTTGTAATGCCGTGGTTTGCTATCATTATTACTACATTTTGTTTTTACATTTATTGAAACCTAGATTCTTTATTACTTATCATTTTTTATTGTTTTTATATTTAAAAGAATATTTAATTTTAATCCAATCTAACTAACCGAATGTAAAACCTATCAAACGCCTGTGTTTGCTACGGTGACTTCTCTGCTTGTATGGTATAGTCGATCTCCATTCGTTTAACATCAACAAATAATTCTGCCACGAATAAATGTACACACACATTTTGTTTTCGTATGTTCATATCAGGGATGCCAACTCTTTTTTTTTCTCTCTCTCCGATAACCTTCGGGAAATTCCTCGATTTTCGATCGAATTCCCCGCATTGGTATAATTTCATATTATAACAGCTCTACACGCACTTTCCATATAAACATTTTACAAAAACGAAATTGACCTCAGTGAGTGTTATTTTAAAGCGACCCTGAACTTTCTCGGTCAAAAACCTAAAAAAATTTTATGGGACTGGTATATTAATAGAAACGCACTTTCTGACTCCGGGATTCTTAACATATAAGCTTCAGCCCACTTTTGGACATCAAAGTTCTCAAAGGAGAAGACATAGCATTTTTGTTGACTCAAAAAAAAAAAAAAAATGGCAAAAACTTTGTTTTAAGAAAAACGGGTTTTGACTATCGGTTTTTAATATATAAAATACATGTACTTCATCTTTTTTATGATGGCTGACCGTAATTTGTAAGTTTACAGATTAGCCGAAAGGGAAGCCGAAGAGCCGCGCGACTGTTTTGGCCTGACTGACAACTGCCGCTATAATCTATGAAAGCACTCTGCGTTCTCTGAAATTTTTACAAAATACTTTTTAAATATAATACTTAGCACACTTTTTTAAAAATCGATTTCTCCAAACCAATAAATTGCAGGGCCTTCTTAAGAAAAGATGAAGATTTTAAAACCCAAAATATGAAATATTTCATAAGTGAAACGTTTTACATTACATAAAATTTGACAAAAAATTACTTCAAATTCCCCGCAAAAAACAGTTCATTCCCCGATTCCCCGCACCAAGTAAAATTACCCACAAATCGGGGAATTCCCCGCAAGTTGGCATCGCTGGTACATATATGTGTGAGTAAATTGATCGAAACATAAACAAACAAACTCCGCTCGTATTTTAATTTCTCCCTCTCTTCTTCTCTTCTCTTTGTTGGTTAGAGTAGCACAGTCATGCAGTAGTGTGGGCGAGAGAGGAACTGGACGTTACAGTTATCTTACATCTTACGATACAGTTATTCTTACATTTTACACATTTGAAATTTTGCTCATACCGTGAGCTAAAATGTTTACACATCAAAAAAAATTCAAATTTAAAAAAAAAAAAAAGTGTCGAAAAAGCACCTGTTTTTTGAGATGTTTTTTTCCTCTAAAAAAAAACAAAAATTCTGGATGATTTCTGTGTAAAACACTCACACAAACACAACGCACCAAGATTTTTTAAAATCGATCTAGTAGTTTTCGAGATTAACTGTCCGCCATGTAAAAAAAACTCATTTCGAGAAAAACGCGTTTAAAGTTGTGTAAACATTTTAGCTCACGGTATGGGTAAAATTTTAAATGTGTAAAATGTAAAAATAACTGTAACGTAAGATGTAAGACAACTGTAACATCCAGTTCCCCTCTCGCTCACACTACTGCGCGGCATGACTGTGCTACTCTAAACTAGCGATGTGCACTTCGACACATATGGGCAATAAACACATATGAGCTGATGCTATACTCATAAGGGCTAGGCGAGGGGTAACGCTGTACTAAGGGGAAGAGTAACTAGTATGAGAGCACAAATGTGATTTCTTTTGTGTATGTATATGTATATGAATTTATTGATTTCGTCTCTGTAGAGAGTGTGAACGTGAATGCATAAGAAAACTTCGTACTTAGCTGTACTTTACTCATGCTTTTTGGATTGATTTCATAAACCTAGTAATTGCGTTACCAGGAAAAGAAAGAATTTTTCAATTACCTTTGTATTGTGGAACTTTTTAATTATATTATTGAATGCATATGTAATTTTCCTGCTTGGTTGTTACTTTGAGAGTTCGAAAAAAGAGAAGCAGCAAACGCACTGCTGCGAGCTGATCAGGGATGCCAGCTCTATATTTTAGATCAAATTAATAATTAACACAAAAAGTAAATAATATTTTTGTTTACGATTACAACTTTTATGCATGTATGTAATGTATGCAAATACTTTTAACAAAAATTAAAGAATAATAAAAATGAAAACTTAATAACACAAAAAATATATAGTTTTCATATCTACAAATTGACTAAAAATTAAAATTTTCAGTCGCCCACTAAAACGATCTTACTCCCCAATTCCCTACAACTAACTAAAATTGAAGTCGATTCCCAAAAATTCGAGGAATTCCTTATAAGTGGCATTCCTACTGCCAATGCTCACATTTCTTCGGCGTTCTGGCAGTAGCCAGGGCGCTCTCAGTTATATTCACTCACTCTCCACATTAGTGTGGCCAAGTTAACAATTTATGGTTATTCGAGCTATGTTTTTTTTTCTATCTCACACGATATGTTTTATAAATTGAAAGCTGATTTACGTTTGCTAAAGGTAATATAAATGTGTAAATGGGACATTTTTGGTTGCTAAATTTAAAAGAAGAATGCGGGTTATTTTAATATAACCTGGTCGCTCTGCTTCACAATTGTGTAGGCCAGTGGCAGTTGCAAGGGGCTAAATAGGGATAATTCCCATTCCCTCCGTCCCTCCCCCGAAAAATTTTCAAATACATAAAATAGTAATATCTGCAATAAAAATTCTAAATATATGGAAAATTTTTAATATTTATGATCCCCCCAAAACATTTTTCTTGTATCCGCCACTGGTGTACTCTCTTCCTTATGTTAGTTTTTTGCACATATACATTCACCTTTATGTGTGCTTTTGGCAAAACAACAACAATAAAACCACCACCGCTCATCTTTAAATTTACACCCCGCTTCTACCACTTTCTTACACACGACGTCGGCAGAGGGCAACTGAAGTGCACATCCCTACTCTAAACAACAAACAGAAGAGAAGAAGAGAGGGAGAAATTAAAATACGAGCGGAGTTTGTTTGTTTATGTTTCGATCAATTTACTCACACATATATGTACATACGAAAACAAAATGTGTGTGTACATTTATTCGTGGCAGAATTATTTGTTGGTGTTAAACGTGTGGAGATCGACTATACCATACCAGCAGAGAAGTCGACGTAGTAAATATAGGCGTTTGATAGGTTTTGCATTCGGTTAGTTAGATTGGATTAAAATTAAATATTTTTTAAAATATAAAAACAATACAAAATGATAAGTAATAAAAAATCTAGTTTTTAATAAATGTATAAACAAAATGTAGTGATAACGGTATTAAAAAAATTTTGCTTTGTGCATTAACCTTAGAAAGGCAACACTTGTTCATTTATGTAAATAGCAAATACGTTAAACAGAAAAAATCAAACTTATTTATTATAAAATCACTTATTTACTTCAATAAAAATACATTGTTTCTTATTTTTATTAAATGCATTGAAGACAAATCTCTTTGCGGTGTTTTTCAAAAGTAGTGGGGTGGCTGGTCACCCCTGTTGCCTTTCTAAGGTTAGATGTGGAAAGCAGTTATTGTCATATTCATAAACCTATATGCCAAATCGATTCTCAGGCGACGTTATATAAAATTTTCACATCTAATAAAATTTCAAATCGACAGGAAGAAAAACTTAAAGCGCGGAAAAAAAGATGCAATTACAATTGCGTATATGCGAACATATCGTGCTCAATGCATTGAATAAAAGAAAAATAATGCAACTATGATTTGGAGCAATTGCAAAATATTTTTGCTATCACAACAACAAATATATGTGATATGGAATACAAATTTGCAATGATGCAAGACCATTTGCAATTTATAGTGAATTGGGCTATTATATATAAAAGATAATGATATCTAATAAATTTTTAAGTTTATAAAAGAATTGTTTTAATTTGAATTATTTACCTAGAATATATGTAGATTATACATCAAATCCCTATCCATTGTTTTTATATGAAGTAAAGAATTTTTGAATTGAGTGACTTACGGTTATGAATTTTGGTTTTAAATAAATTCATTGCACATTGTCTCGATAAAAAATGTGGTTAGGATTATTCAGGAAATAAATTATATTGCGAAGCATTTAGTGTCTTTTAAATTGGAAAAAAAACGCCTTGAAAAACCCGCTGACTGCTAAATCACTTTTTCCACGTTATAATTTTCAAAAAACACTAAATTTAGCGGGAAAAGCGCTGAGTTGGCCACACTGCTCTTGTCATCATTTTTGACAGTCGTCTAAAAGCAGACAATGAAAATTTGTCTTAAACCGTGTTATCGAAGCAAACTACTAGTAAATACTGGTACAATGTTGTCGATACCCACCTGAGTATTTACATTAAAGCAACGAGTACAAAAATACCTAAAAAAAAGAATCGAGTAATTACTCGTAATTACTTGAGAAGACTGACATGGGGATCGTCGGAAATTCTCTCCCGTTACCTTTGGTATGCTACACTAGAAAGTGTTTGAAGATCGATGGAAAATAATCACTTAATCGGCAACTTTAATAAATGTGGTGGTATAAAATAAGTTTACAATTTAAGTTTCCTTGTTCGAAAGTAAATACAGATTTATTCACATTTTTATAATGAAAAAGAAACAACAAAACAAAAACAACAGTTGTCGTATTTAAATTTATATTCGACCACTTTTTATTTAACTTTTTGAAAACCTATGCTAATTTTATTTCATTCTTTTACGATTTTCAGCTTACAAAATACCCACGAAAAGTTTCATAATTATTATGAAACAATTTCTGGGTTTGATAAACGAGGACAATTGTAAATTACAATGTAAATTAACTTGTGAAAAGTTTTTAACCGCGATTTGAATATTAAATAAAGTAGAACAACAACAACAATAACAACAAGAAGAAAAAGAAATCGAAAAAAGTTCAACAAATAAATTACAAACAATAAATTGTATGTCCTGCCAGTGTACATCGCTGCTAAGAAAGGGGAGGGGAGATAAGTGAAAGTACGTTGATAACAATTGTCCTGCGCTGATTGGTAGCAAATAAACGTATTTGTTATTCCGGAAGCAAATGATTATTACATATAACTACGGAACATTTCAAGTTGTTACTGGTAAGTAAAATTACGTAACAGCTACAAGTTATATATCGTCATCATCTAAAATCCAAAAAGACGTAACTAAACAAATTTTCAAAATCGACTTTTTGATTAATTATGATGCGCTTGCTTAAACGAAATGCCCCTGCAAAATTTTAAGCTTCGACGCCCTTCATTAATACGGTCTTATTAGCGAAATCCAAAAGGCGTAACTACAAGTACGTGAATTTAAAAAGAAAATATACTTATTTATACACTTGAATGAAAAAGGAACCAATATATTTGAATTTTTTTAAGTAACTAAGTGCTACCAAAGATACTAAACCTTCTCAATTACATTCTTCTTAAGTCTATAATGTTTTCACTTTTTACAATGTTTTTGCTCATCCTGTAAGAAAATAAAAAGTGTGCTTACGCCTTTTTGGATTTTGGATGGCATAGCAGTTTCTGCTTGTACTCACTTTTTATGCTCTCTGCCTAAGCTCTCGTTGAGTTCTCATTTCTTCATTCGCTCTGCTTAAGCTCTCGTAGAACTTCGAATTTGAACTAAGCGACTAAATGATCGTAATTGTTTTTCTTGCGAGCTTAACCCATTAAGGAGCGGGAACCTACTTTGGTTCCCGCTCGTCCTAGATCAAGAAAGTAACTTGAGAAAGAAATTGTTTTTGAACCTGGCTCAGCGACAAGGTGCCGTATGGCACCGCTAGGCATTACTGGGTTAAGATTCGAGACCTCATACCTACCTTTAAAACTGTTACACCGATAACGGCTAGAAAAAGTTAAAATTTTTGTTACAATAAATAATCATAATAAAAAACAAGTGTTGTATTAATTTAATTTGTTGTATTGTTAGAGAGGTGTTTGTCGTTGTTCCGCGACCCGCAAGATATATTGCACGTCCCTCTTCTCTATCTAGTCTAATCTGCCTAGATTACCTCATTCAGTCCAGTCTCCGTCAAGAATTTGAGTATTGCGCCCGGATCAATGGATGTTAGTTCTGTGCTGGGCACTTGGTACATACCAAGACATTCCATTCTTTTGTGGATTAGTGCTCCACAATTAGCTTAAATATTCATCTTCCTCATTACAAAAGCTACATATTGAGCTTTCCTCAATCCCTATTTTACAGAGGTATTCTCTAAGCTCTCAGCGTTCAGTTCAGCTAATATGCGTAAACTATTTTTGTTAACCCGGAAACCCCCCATTCGATCCATTAATGTTCAAGGGGATGCTGGCCACGAGGTTATATTTTCGACGACTAGTCATTTTCAATGTCATCTTTTTCCTTAACGTAAGCTCGGAGACTGTGCGCCGACTTTTAAGGAGCATTGATTTGCACGGTAAAGCCACTCTCCGCAAACCTTTCATATCGGAAGCAAATCATCAGCTAAAATAAGAATACGCAAAAATAAACATGCCGCGTTTTGGTAAACCATAGACTTTCTAGATTTGCAAGCATTCATTATTTTCATTCTGATTTTTTTTTGTTCTGCTCAAAGGTCCTCTTCAAATTAATATTTTCGGTGCGGACGGCAAGCGATTTGCCTGGAGAAAGCCACGTAAAGAATTTGAGGGCAAGGCAATCAAGAAAACGGTTAAACATGGTGGAGGATCGCTTATGATGTGGGGCTGCATATCTGCGTCACGCGTTGGCAAAATACATTTTGTAAAATGTATAATGGACGGAAAATATTACATTGACATTTTGAAGGAAAATGTTCGTGATAGCACAGAAAAGCTTGGCATGTTATTATTATTTGAAGAACGGATTACTCGAAAATCAGGCACTGCGACCTATAAGATCTATTGAACCAAAGCCCCAAGAAAGAAAGAAATGAAAAGAGAAAAAAAGATAGATAAGAAAGCCGAGAACCGAACTCGGGTCTCCAGAGACAAGAGTCTGGCACTCTGCCACTAAACCACAGTAGCGATGGTAGGGGACCAACAGTTCAACGCCGATTTCGAACGGCGATGGCAATTTTTTATCAGCTCTGTGGTTTTGCCATTACCATCCAAGACGTGTACTTGTACACATTCTTATAATTCTTATCCACTTCATATCGGTAGTGAATATAAGAAATTTGAGAGAATTAACCACCAGACCAAGACGGGAATAGAACCCGCAACCTTCTGGATGAAAGTCTAGTGCACTAGACTAGCGATGTGCTCTTCGACACATATGGGCAACAAATACTTATGAGCTGATGCTATACTCATAAGGGCTAGACGAGGGGTAACGCTGTGCTAAGGGGAAGAGTAACTAGTATGGGAGAACAAATGTGATTTCTTTTGTGTATGTAATAAATGGTTTTACACAAAAAATATGTACTTTTCATACCTACTAATAGAAAAAAAATATAATTTTCAGTCGCCCACTAAATCGATCTCACTCCCCTATTCCTTACAACTAACTAAAATTGAACTCGATTCCCAACAATTCGAGGCATTCCTACTGCCAATGCTCACATTTCTTCGACGTTCTGGCAGTAGCCAGGGCTCTCTGAGTTATATTCACTCACTCTCCACATTAGTGTGGCCAAGTTAATAATTTATAGGCAATCGAGCTATTTTTGTTTTTTTCTATCTCACACGATATGTTTTATAAATTGTAAGCTGATTTACGTTCGGTAAAGGTAATATAAATGTGTAAATCGGACATATTTTGGTCGCTAAATTTAAAAGAAGAATGCCGGTTATTTTAATATAATCTGGTCATTCTGCTTCACAATTGTGTAGGCCAGTGGCAGTTGCAAAGGATTAAATGGGGCCATTTCCCACTCCCTCCGCCCCTCCCCCGAAAAATGTTCAAATACATAAAATAGTAATATCTGATATATAATTATTAATATTTATGATCCCCCTAGAAAATTTTTTTTGTATCCGCCACTGGTGTACTCTCTTCCTTATGTTAGATTTTGCACATGCACATTTATGTGTGCTTTTGGCAAAACAACAACAATAATGTGTATGTGTACACACAACAAAACCACCACCGCTCGTCTTTAAAATTACACCCCGCTTCCAGCACCTTCATACAAACGACGTCGGCAGAGGACAACTGAAGTGCACATCCCTACACTACACTATCGAGGTCGTCCAAAGCTTGGCATAAAAGACACTTTTGTATTTTACCAAGACAATGATCCTAAATATAAGTCGTAGAATGAAAGGAATTGGTTGCTTTATAATCGTCATAAAGTGCTTGCCACACCCCCTCAGTCATCAGACCTTACCGTTATAGAACGCTGGTGGGAGGAATTGAAGAAAAGTGTGGCTAAAAGAACTTTAAAAGCAATGTTGCCTTAAAAAAACGGTTATAGGGGAATGGCAAAATATTGAGCCTTCTTTTTGCAAAAAACTAGTTGATAGCATGCCACGACGCACAGTGTAGCGTCTCCATACAACCGGTGGACAAAAATAGAAGGAGTAGTGGTAGACCAATGAAATTTTGCACCGAAATTTTTTAGGTAAATATTAAGAAATATTGCTGATTTCAACGAAATCAATGCAATGATTGTCTACATTTTTTTAATGATTTTCGTGTAATTCATTCAATTGATGTAATATACATAATTAGGTATTATCAAACTATTTTATTTCACTCATTAGTAAATACAATTTTTTAAATATATAAACTTATAATTTCTACTAAAATGAAATAAATTGCTAAAAATTTATTCGCTTTCATTTCCTCCTTCATAGTCTGACGACGAATCAGATGAGAAAACAATTTCAAAATCTATATCTTGACCGCTATTTTCTGGTTCTAAGAAAATGAACTAACTAATATATTTTTCGTTCATTTGTTTTGTACTGCAAGTTATTCGTTTAGCAGAAATAAGTGGCTCAGAAGATAGTAATGGCCGCGCTAACGAATCCCTATTACACGCTTCTCTAGAAGTTTTTCTTGTATTTTCTAATCGACACTTTCTAAACTCCTTGTGTCTTGCTTCTAAAGCATCCTCCGAAAGAAACACTCCTCCCCCTCCCGTAAAATTCGTAAAAATTTCTACTGTTCTGTATGAATTTATTCGTTTTATTTACTAGTTTCATATAAAACATTTGAAGCTTCTACGAATTTTACGGGGGTAGGATAATTTTTTTGTCCAACTTTCTTCATGCTTAATCAGGATCTAATACCTATAGAATTTTTGTCTGAGTATTTAAAAAAAAATTGGTACGTCCTAATACGCATATATACAAGTATATTTATTTATGTAAAATATATATATATACCTAAATATATAAGTACATACAAGGGGCACAACTCAGATACCGCATAAATTTGGTGTGTTCACATTTTTCAAAAAACTTATTTTTTCATTTGAAGTTCCGTTAGAAAATTGATTACTCGTTTGAATATGCAAGCATATGCGGCTGAAATTTTTTCTTATTATTGTAGAGATATCTCTTGAAAGAAATAAGTAAAAATTAGAGAGGAAGTTTTTGGAAGATTTTTTTAAAAGCTCTTTAAACTTTGGTTTTTTTTTTTTGTGTTTTAAGATGGTTATTTTTCAAGTAATGGTATTTCAGAACGATTATTGAAAACACATCAAAACTGGGTATGCCCTTAACTCTTTCATACCCAATGTTGAGTATATGCAACATTCACTTTTATGTGGCATAAATAAAATGTTTAACAGATATTACTATTAACGCTATTTGTATTCGGTTCTGTTAGGTATTCTTCACGTTTGCTAATTGCCGAATATTTGAAATTTTCCTGCTTAAGTATTTTTTTTTTAATGTTTTGTCTTTGAAGTCCAGCAAAAAACATAAGTGCAAAAATTTTTAGTAAAATCTCTTGCAGTATTTTTTGAAAAATAATGCAGTAAATTATTACTAACCGGATATTTTTTTTATCAGATATGTTTATAAACGATAAAAGAATATGAAAATCAAAAAATTGGAGAAAAGGAGTTATGCTGTGCTTGTCTACTGCTTCATAGCTATGCTTTTTTAACCTTTAATAAAGGATCAACGAATCAATATAGAAGCAAGAAATTTGGTGTCATGATTGTGGAAGACCTAAGTAACCATAATTCCACAGCAAAAGGTTTCTCTCAAGCCCCATTATAATTCGGGCGTCAAAGCGTTAAAGAATAGTACAATAGAATAGTAACATTGGGAAAATTTCATTATATTTAAAACAAAAATGAAAAAGTTACAAGAGTTAGAAGTGAACCTACCAAAGTAGTATTTGCTGCAAAAAAATGTCATTGTTGCAAATGCTTGACTTTCAATACGTTTTTTTATGGCGAAATAAAAGTAATTTCCAAAGTCCTTTTTAAGCTCATCTAATTGAAGTATTTACAATTGAACTGCATTCAAATATTATCAATATACGAACTTGACTTTTTTGAATTGTTTCCACCTTCGTAACACTGTGCGACGTCTTCAAGCAGTGATTGAAAGCAATTGACAAATCAACGAAATATCGAAATTACTTCCCGTTCCCCAAAATTCGCCTACGATCTTTCAGGTGTCCCATTTTGAGTGTGGTTTTCATTTTTCTATTTGTGACTGAATTAAACTTTATTTGTTATGTCATTGTTTTGGTTATTGCATATTAAAATAATGTGTATAAGAAAAAAATGTTAAACATGACATGTTTTGACGTTTAACGCAGTTATAAGCGGTGTCCCACTTTGAGTGTGAGTAGCTGTACATAAAAAAATTTATGTCAAATGTGACCCATTAAAATCCGAATGTGCCCCGATATGGGGCACATTTAGCAAAAATGACTTGTTTCAGTTACAGTCTCCATTACAGTAATTTTTAAAGGATAGCACAGTAATTTTAAAATTTTAGTAAATATCGCTGTGTTAGGTACCTCTTGGTTTCCAGGACTGCTGCTATCATACTTGCAGTAACTTCAACTACTGAAGACATCTAGAAGTGAAAAGTACGAAAAATAGTTGCAATTAACGTGTGTAAAACATTGAGGTTAGATTTTACCTGAAGAAATTGTCTGTCCATCAACTTCAAAGTCCACTACTCGATTCGGCTGGTTTCCAAAAATTGCTGGCACTGAAGAATATTATTAGGATTATTTATTATGATTAGAATTTTTCGAAATAAAAAAGAAAACCTGTCATTATGTGCTCTTCCACAAAAACATTGTGAAGAAAATATCCACTAACGTGATTCACTTCGTCACTCA
Source organism: Toxonevra muliebris (assembly GCA_963691655.1). NCBI lineage: Eukaryota > Metazoa > Arthropoda > Insecta > Diptera > Pallopteridae > Toxonevra > Toxonevra muliebris. The sequence goes on from OY829326.1 coordinate 81,875,151, forward strand.
TTTTCGTGGCAATGGTGACCACAGAAGATAATTACAGAAATTTGAAAAATAATGAACGTTGCCTTTTCGCAAAAACAAGTGATCGATGTAAAGTAGATGGATAGGGGAAAACATGTGCGGAAACAACTTTTTTCCAAAAACACAGTTACTCTCAAAAATGGGTATACTGTTCATAAAAATTCAGTTCGTCATAAGTAAATAACGGTACATTTTAAAATTCTAATATGTAAAGAAAAGTTATACATAAGTGACGTTTTGCTGGAAGTGTGTTTTTCAGTTACGATGAAATGTTTCGACTTTATTGAGTTGAGATGAAATGAATTAGAGTGCTCGAGTTGTGATTAACTGTTTGCGTAGTTACGAGATAAGATAAACCCATCGATAAGCACAATAATTTTTTGTATTTGTTCGGACACACGAGAGGGAATTTCAGGAAAATTTAACATTTTGTTGAAATTCGTCTGAAGTCCGGAATTTCGCCATACAAAAACTGTCAAATGAAATTCTGAATTTCAGAAGGATTTCAATGAAATGCACTTAAAATGTCGGAAGTAACTAACAACCCTCAAATACAAGGTTGCAGAAAACAAAAAATATAAGATTTAAGATACTACATTTTTTTTTTAGAAATTTTTGATTTTGTGAAAAAATAAAATAATGGAGTCGTAGAGCAACGCATTGCCATTCCTTCAATTATCCATAATTGCTTTTGTAGTATAAATTTATTCAAATGCATTCCTGTAATTAAAAATATTGCTTCTGCAACCTCTGCTCTGCCAACCTATGAGACAACCTACCTGTAAGATATTTTAAAATGACCGTCAAAGTGAAAATAGAACAAGAAGATTATTAAGTAATTTCCGGTGGTGAACCCGCGCGTATTTTTGTTAATGTCAAAAACTAAACAAAATAATTATTATTCACCCGCAGTAATTTAAGACTTTAAATCAAAATTCACACTATATAAATTCTTCGTGTCCAAATCCAACTGAACGGCAACATTTATATTTATTAACAGAAACAAACATATAAATTCTTCTTCTCTAAACTTATAATTTGTCAAAAATGAATTTGAAATTCCTTCTTTTTTTTCATTTGTCTACCTAAATTTGAATCCATCGAAATTCTCTTTGGTGTGTCCGCACACATACAGATATTTATGTGTATGCAGGTACTTCTTAATTATATGGATATGTATATAAAATGTTTATATAAGAAATGTTGTTTTGGAATTTTTCACTACGAAATAGTTCAGAACACAATGATTAAAATTTGAAACCGGCATCGATCTAATCTTTGCGTTAAGGGGACATTCCAGTTTAAAATTTTTAGAAAGTTTTAAAATTTGAAGAACATCGAACTTTTTGGGTCCCTTTTCGTTTCAAGAATACTCATCTAAAATATTAATGAAAAATTCGAAGTATTTATAACGGAAATTATATATATATTTGTGCCTTGGTGTACTAAACAAGGACGTAACGGCCAAAAACAAGTTTTCGAGAAAACAGTTGTTAAAGTAAACTATTATTTGGCTTCAAAATCGTTATTCAAATGTTTTCAGGGTCGCTGATTACAAATCTGACATAAAATTCGTAACTAGTGACCTCTAGTAACGAGTTTCAAGCGAATTCGATAATTTTTTTTAAATTATTCCGCAATATCTGAAGCAAGATTCGTAATGAGCGCTTTTCGGTGTATGTCTCCAAAATTTTCGGTACAAATAAAAACAGGTCGGTAAATCCAGCGTTACTTACGTTTCACCATTCGGTATAAAACGGTTTTTTTCACCAATAATTATCAACTATTTTAAAAATCGGGTAACACAGTCGTATGTGTCTTATGCTCTTGTACATGAATCAGCATAAACATATTTTCAATTTTTAATGTGCTCTGAGGAAATAACTCATATTAGTGCCGTTACTTGCGTTTCCGCACTGTTGAGGACCCTATGGAGGAGCCCCTCATTGAGTTTGATTAGTGCTCCCTGCATTAACAGTCCCCACCACCATCCAATCCGTCGTCTCGCGACCACCCTAAATATATTAAACTAAAATTGCAGCGGAAACACTTTTTTTTTTTGTTTAAAAAAATTTTAATTTTATATTCATTCGAAAAAAATATTTGAAAAAGATTGTCAGGCAATAAAATATCTTAAAAAAAAAAAAATTTATTTTTTTTTTTTGTCAAATCTGTAAAATTATACCCGGAACATCGGAACAAAAGCCAAGCACTGACCTTACCAGGACTTGCCAGGCATTGTTCCCCTGTTTAAAAATGAGTTACTTTGAATTGTTGAATTTCCATAAAATACCACTCTGGTATTAGTTTGAATTGCAAACTAACTCGTCAAAAGATAACCTGAAGGAAGTTTATAAAAAATATGTGCAGAAAATCAAATTTTATACATGTATTCGTAACTTATTCAAATTCAAGTAATAATATTATTATAATGTATCAATAATGTAATTATAAAAATAATTCATCTTTTTATAAATGGATCTACTGTATTCTTTTACTGAATTGTTATTATTTTATTAAAAAAAATCGCCATATAATAAATTCGCATTTTATTTATTATCTATATGTGTAAAATGTAGGGGTTATGGTATTTAAGAACTAGTGCGGAAACTAGATGCAAGAACTAGTTATTGAAGGACTAGCGAAATCACTAGTCGTCAGGTAATGCATAAGGTAACCAATCGACACCTGCTATGGTAACGCCATGTTAGATTCGCCAGTTGTAGAAAAGCAAAGTAGATAGAAGTGGAACCAGCCACTGTCCCTTAAGAACTATTGAATCCGCTAGTTCGGAACTAGAACTTTTCACTGCAGGGTAGGTACTTCTTAATTGGATATGTATATTTATATAAATTGTCTATAAGAAAATAATGTTATTTTTGAATTTTTCACTACGAAATAGTTCAGAACACAATGATTAAAATTTGAAACCGGCATCGATCTAATCTTTGCGTTAAGGGGACATTCCAGTTTAAAATTTTTAGAACGTTTTAAAATTTGAAGAACATCGAACTTTTTGGGTCCCTTTTCGTTTCAAGAATACTCATCTAAAATATTAGTGAAAAATTCGAAGTATTTAAAACGGAAATTATATATATATTTGTGCCTTGGTGTACTAAACAAGGACGTAACGACCAAAAACAAGTTTTCGAGAAAACAGTTGTTAAAGTAAACTATTATTTGGCTTCCAAATCGTTACTCATTGGTTTTCAGGGTGGCTGATTGCAAATCTGATATTAAATTCGTAACTAGAGACCTCTAGTAACGAGTTTCAAGCGCATTCGATAATTTTTAAAAATTATTCCGCAATATCTGATGCCAGATTCGTAATGAGCGCTTTTCGGTGTATGTCTCCAAAATTTTCGGTACAAATAAAAATAGGTACGGTTTATCATATTCCATCAAAAACTCGATATTGAACAATTTGTTGTTTGGTCTTAGTAAATTAAGGTAGCGGTATGTTGCCTTAAAAATCGCTTTTGGCTACGGTCAAAAAGTGATATCCAACACTTTTTCTCAAATGCTTTCTAAAATCATGCTGACTTTTTCCCGCTTTCAGATTTTAAAAATGTTGATTACTTTTTTTTTAAATAATTCCTAAAAAATCGCATTTCGGTAAGTGCGGACGAACCTTTTTTTACATGCGAAATATTCGCTTCCGCATTCTCAATTTTTTTTCCGAATTTATAACGAATGTTCAAAATAGTCCAGCCTACGCTCACACATTATGTTTGTGAACATATTTCCTCAGTTTCTTATGCAACTTTGATTGACTTTTCCAGCAAAACTTTAATATAATTTATTACCTATATTCTAAGTTGATCCAAATATTTTCTTAAAGAATCTAGAAACGACTATAATATAAAATTCCAGAGCACAGCTTTTGACATTCGTATTCGCATCCGCTAAACTGGCTTCCATTACATCCACTAATAGGGACATATGTAAGTACATTTTTTCTTATTCAGCTCTTGTTTTTGCCACGGTCGTGTTTACTAAAAATCTTGTGGATTTCAAGAGGAAACACAATATATGTGCATATGTATGTTAGCACACTAGTGCGAGCACGAGCTATGCAGCAGGAACTTGTACTGCTTACTGCTCCTCTTCTTAGCACGTCGTTCCCGCATGGTTTGAATACTAACTTTGGCATTGCCAGGATTCAACAAAGTATGAAATTGTGTTTTTTCTCATGTAAAAGAAAAAAGAATGAAGTAAAATATCCACAAGTGATGACGTTTACTATCTGCTCCTTTCGCATCTGCAGTTACTTTTTTGGAAGAATTTCTCCTCTTTTCGTCTCTTGTTCTTCATTGTTATAAAGTTTTTTTTGTGGTTGTTGTTGATGTTGTATTGTAATCGTTTTAAAAAAACTTTTTCCTCCCTCTCTCCCCCATTTAGGCAATTCAGTTTATTTCTCTACTAACACATATGTATGTACTCATATGTGGTCAAAAGTTTTATTTGTGCAAATATGCTTTTTAGACCTTATTTTTCGGTTGTTTTGTTTTTTGGTAAATTTTTGTTGCCTGTTGTGGTGGTAAAACAATGTAAAAGTTTTGCAATTACGCGAAATTGTTGAACAACTGGCTTTCAAAATGTAGACTTCTAAAGTTGATAAACTGTTGTCAAATTATGACTTAAATATTTTACAGGGTGTAGGAGCTTGCATACAAAATATTTATATTACGTGATTCATGTCGCTCATTGATTACAAACCCGTCTGCAACTATACAAAACCAAAATGAGTGGTGGCGCTCGCGATCGCCTTTTTACTGATATTTATTTTCTCACTACATTTAAGAACTCACTTTTATTTCTTTTTTCATTTTATTAAAGTATATGTTTTCAAAAATGTGTCTACTAAATTTAAAGCCGCTACGGTGAAAATTGATAATTTCCTCTTATTTAAAAAAAATGAAAAAATCGGTGGTCCATCAAAAAACGTGTAGCCCCGATAAATGAGAAAGTTAAAAATTATTATGTAGTTATTCAAATTGCATAAATGTAAAATATAATCAATTCAGCTCCAACAAACAACTATAAATATTTTTGTTTTAGTAATTAAAATTATTGCAAATAATTTTAATATCAACCATAATAATTTTTTTCGTTAATTACTCGAAATCTGACCTTCAACTAAAGATAGAATCAAAACGAAACAAAGCACAGCACAGAAGCTACGCAATTTTGTTAAATATGTATACCACCTTGATCAAAAAGTTCCCGGAATTTATTCAGAAAATTAAAAATACAAGTTTATTCATCTAAATCTATATTATCTCCTTCAAAGTAATCCCCATCGACTGCAACACACTTATGCCAGCGCTTGATCCAATCCTCGAAACATTTTTATATTCGGTTTTCGGTATGTCCATCAGTGCTTCCTGCGATTTTTCCATTACTTCCTCCCGGCTGCTGAAACGCGTTCCGCGCAATGGTTTTTTAACTCGATTGAACAGAAAGAAGTCACAGGTAGCCAAATCTGGTGAATTCGGTGGCTGTTGGATGGTATTTGTTGTATTTTTCGTCAAAAAATTACGAATAATGATGGCACTGTGCGACGGGTTGTTATTATGGTGCAAAATCCACGAGTTTTCTGTCCACAATTCTGGTCTCTTTCGGCGAATTGCTTCACGCAAACGCCAAGGTGGTCAAATCCTTCGATCAATTACTAGACAATCTTATAATAAAAGTAAATCAACTTTAGTTTTGTATTTTAGATGAGTCACACTTGCAATACTATATTATTGGTCACCGCAAAACAAGTTTTCCAGAAAGGCCTCGGCGGGATCGCTCATTACTCACAATGTTTAGAATAATTTTTAATAAAAATTGGTTAAAGTTAGATTCAATACGTTATTTTTAGATAATAAACAATTTTATATAAAAATTCTTTTTTTCCGCGCCACAACTGGGGGTGTCCCCCTTTAATTATTTATTTACTTAGTCTTTGAGTATAAATTTCTTACAGGCTAATTTAAAGAGCTTGAACTCATTTTGATCCTGTATAAGATGCCATGATTAAATTGCGAAAATTTTCAGAAGAAATTTTAGTATTTAAAAAAAAAGAAAAAATTTGTTTCTGAATTTTAAAAAACTTTTTGGCTTACCTCAAGAATTTTCTCTAATAACCAATAAGTATTTTTTGGGATGAAATGTATTTAACACAGAAGTTATTATAAGTTAAAGACTTGGAAAATATGCATTTCTGTTGAATTTTGTCAATTTTACCATATGTTTTTTTTTACAACAGTTTGGTCAGCTGTAGCCTCTTATAAATATGTAAGGGCTGGTGAAGTTATAATTTCCACATCAAGTTTGATATTTTATTTCGGTGAATTTTTTATTTCAATGTGAGTCCTATAAAAAAGTATTTTCAGTCATCTGACATGACACCACTGATCCGATTCTGTCAAACAAAACGCGCTTTTAAAAAATGCAATTTCAGGCTACATTTTTTACGAAGACAGTTTTGTAGTTCGTCATTCATGTAAAAAGTTACATTGATTTGAAAATGAGTGAAATTTCTGAAGAAATACGCTATGTGATGCTTTTTTACTATAACAAAGGTAAAAACGCGGCAAAAACATTCCGAAAAATTTGTGGGGTTTACGGTGAAGATGCTTTAACAGAACGTACCGACCAACTTTGGTTTACTCGATTCCGTTCTGGAAATTTCGATGTCAAAGATGCACCTCGCTCGAAAAAACTGATGAAATTGTGCAACTGGTGGAGCAAAACCGGCACGCAAGCTGTCAGGAGATAGCGGAGGCACTAAACATCAATCACTTGACAGTTTGGAATCATTTAAAAAAGGCTGGCTACTCAAAGAAGCTCGATGTTTGGGTGCCACATGAATTAACACAAAAAAGTTCGATTGACCGAATTACCATCAGTGGAACGCTGCTGAGGCGCAACGAAATCGAACCATTTTTAAAACAATAATTACGGGCGATGAAAAATGGATTAACTACGAGAATATTAAACGAAAAAAATCATGGTCAAAGGTCGGTGACCCTCCACAAACGACTTCAAAGCTTGGATTGGCAAACAAGGTAATGTTAAGTTTGGTGGGATTGGAAGGGAATTTGAGCTGCTAAACAGTCAATTCTGATCTCTACTGCTCACAACTCGACCGTTTGAACGAAGCAATCAAGAAAGAGCGCTTGTCTGGGAAGATTTGATGCACCCACCGTTGCACCGTCTGACTACCATTTGTTTCGGTCTCTGCAAAACTCTCTTGATGGAAAAAAATTGGCCGACAGAAGAGCCGCCGAAAATCACCTGGCCAAGTTTTTCGCCGATAAACCACCGAAGTTTTACACCGGTGGAATTATGAAGCTACCGGAAAAGGGGCAAAATATCATAGATTATAATGGCCAATATGTACTTGATTAAAATTGATGTTTAATAAGGAGCATTTTTGTTTAAACATTGACCAAAAAACCCATAATTAATTTCACTAGTTTTTGTTAATTTTCAAAACCCACCTACCAACAAAGTATGTCTGCTCTTCAGTCGTTTAAGTCAGGAGAAATAAAATATATTTAAATTAATTAAATGCCATTTTAAAGTCAATATAAATAGAAATATTAAACAATGATTACTATGTTAAATTCAAAATTATTTCTTCATTTTATTGAAGTTGGATCCTATGTAGGTGTTTGTTGTTCATCATTAAACCCTTATTACCTTTCCTACGTGAAATATTTGGAATATTCTTAAATTAGATTAATTATTTTAAAGAAACTTTTTACTTATTTACTTACATGTTTAAATATTTGTTTTTTATTATTCAAAAAAAAAATCGTGAAGTGTTTCACTTTTTTAGTTGCAACGCATCAATGGATTCTCGAAGGAAGCACGGCATGTGGCGACTAAATCACCCTACAACACGTTCTAACCGAATGCCCCACATTCGCATCTGCAAGGCATGCAGCCTGCGGAAGCAACAGCGCTATCAACATCCTAAAAGAGCCAACCATATCTAATATTGATTCTATTTATAAATTTACAAAACAAATAAAATTAACAGTTCAGGAAATTGTATTATACATATACTAGCCCAATTCACGACGTTACGTATCCGGTCTAGTATTGTCTAGGTTGTGTATATCTGCAACGTCAGAGATGCGCGATACAGGTCCGAGTGAAATGCATCGTTAACGGGGCTATTTGTATCTTTGCACTATTTTATAATTAACATTATTTATCTTTTATCGCTTGTAAAATTTTGTAGTCGAGCTGACAGTCCTGGCAGCTAGTGCTTAACTTTAAGTTAGTTTTCAAATTTATTTTAAGATTAAATAAATAATAATAATAATATTATTTAGATATTTTGTATGCAAATAAAATCGTTGTCAAACTTTAAATAACGTCATAGAATGGCTGTCAAACTTTCATACCACTCTGTTAAATGTACAGATTGCAACTCGAAAGTGTGCTGTATTATAATTACTATTTTATATGTAAATAAAGTAGTGAAGAGTCGTAGGGAGGACAGGGTCCCTTATGTGTATGTTGTATTAACAGAGTGGCCAACTCAGCGCTTTTCCCGCTGATTTTAGTGCTTTTTGGAATTTAAAACGCGGAAAAAAGTGATTTAGCGCTTAGCGCGTTTTTTCAATTTAAAATATCTTCGAAAAATCTGAGAAATTTTCATTGACTAGAAGTATCAGATGTGTGCCTGTATCAGTGAAAAAGTTTAAAAGTATTGAGTTGTCTCGCACTTTTATAAGGAAAAAATTTAACGCTTTTTTGAAGAAAATACGCATTTTATTCTTTATTTTAGCGGATTTTGAAAAATAAAAGCTGGTCACACTGTGTATTAATCATACTGAATTTTTATTTGGATACGAATAAATTAAATATGTTGGCCCTCGATGTTTTTGTTTTTTGTTGTTCATATCCAACTATATCCCATATTTTTTTTCTGGCCACTAGTTGCAATTGCCTTTGAGCCCAAAACTAAAATAATAAAATACAGAGAGCTTTCAGGGATGGTATAAAATAATTTCCCATTCCATTCCCATCAAAAATTTATTCTTACCGCCACACACTAGGCAAGCGGACCTACTATATTGGCCAAAAGTTAAAAAGCCTTCCGCTTTGATTGAAATTTAATACTCGGGGGTTTTGAGGGTCGCTGAATTCAAATCTGTTGTTTAAATTTCACGAATCAAAATGGCGGATCCAATATGGCGGAATAATGTTTTGGATTGGTTGGGATTTTCATGAAAGTTTGTATTCAGGGGTCTTTGGGGTTGCTGAGTTTAAATCTATGCTACAAAATTAAAATGGCAGATCTAATATGGCGGATAATATAACATATGTACATATCTATATACAGGGTGGTCCGGTTTGAGTGTAAAACATTTAAAGTGTTTCTCTGGTTAGTTCTGAGAAAAAACATTTTGTAGACATATACACCCTATGAGATACAGGGTGTTTACGAAAATTCTACAGGAAAAATACTTATCACCAGATATTGCACCATAACTTAATATTACATTTATATTATAAGTAATAACTGTTTTGAGTAGAAAGTATTTGCCAGTTAAAATAAAAAATATTTTTTTTTTTTTTGGATTTTTTTTTTAAGAAAATTTAAGATTTTGCAAAAAGTTGTGTAATAATGTGTTTAATTTTGTTAATTTTTTATATGCTCTGTAGTAAGATATATCAATTTCTTATGCCAAGTTCCTAGCCAAGTTGTACTGTTGCAAAGATACAGTGCCTAACGTAGTACTCCCCCACCACATTCTCTTGTACTTTCGTACTAAAACCATAAAAAAGGTGTTGTTGTTGACTATAAAATTTTTTAAATGCGATTGATTTTTAGGAGGATCTACCTTGGCCAGGAGGACAGTTTAAAGCAGCGGTTCTCAACTGTACTCATCCTACGCCCTTTTCGAATTCGCGGCAAGACCGCGCCTCCCCTACTTTGATTTTCACACAACAGTTTTTTATGCTGGTTTACTATTTTTTTTAATTAAATCATACCCGCCTTGATAAAATTCTAGTTTTTCGTAGTTTGGATGAGGCTCTGGTTAGTTTGCGTCAACGATAAACTAGGCAAGTAAAATTATTTAGTAGTTGAATAGTTCCTCGTGAAGAAAACTAGGATGGTGAGGTTTTAGTTGGAAATTCCCTGGCATAAATTTATCAAATAATAAATTAATCGAGCCGATCATGAATTATCTTAAGTGATTCCTAATGTTAAAGTTTGTGATAGTAAAAGGTAGTCGAGAAACTAACCAAATGGTATTTTACATTCGATTTTTATTTTTTGTTTTTTAATAAATAGTTTGACGTATTTTTGCGGTCTAAAGCTATTATCTGTGCGAATTCGCACCGTTTCGCAAACGCAGCAGTTTGCGTTTTTGAGACAACAAAAGAGGAGAACTGTGAATGTTCGAAAAAAAAACGATGAGTCAAAATCGCAGATGTGCAGATGTTGCGGATTCGTTCTGATGAAATCTCAACTGTGTGTGCGTACCCTAAGTCAGAAATCGAAAATGCTAAACTAAAAGGAGCATATCGTGGGTTTCAACATATCTGTGGTCTAAAGCAATAAACGCTTAAGTCGACTTAAAACAGAATAGAGTTATAAATGCTATCGTGTTCTTCTTATTGCAATGCACATGTACAGCAGGTGCTTTGCTGAAAAATCTTGTTTTTCATTCACTAATAATGTGATTGTATTTGATTGTAATTGAGAATTCCAGGTTTTATTGGCTTCTTAAAAATTTTCACCTTGATAGAGGTTCAGAACCGATTTCTTAACATAAAAAATCGAATTTCACAAACGTCAGTAGCACTACGAATTTTAATAAGACTTTCTACTTTGTGCCTGTATCACCGAAACAAAAATTGATCAAATCAACGGATAATTATCGTGAATTATACTTCAATTATTTCTGATTTCAGTAGTCTATTTTATTTTTCAAAATTCAAGAATCGACTTTTGGCCACTGAAATGTGTCTGCTGGCCCACTGTACGCCGCTATATATGTTTACACATCAAAAATAATAAATTTATACAAGAGATCATTGAACTTGCAACTTTAAATGCATTTTATTATTTAATAGCTCGCATGTCTATAATTGAAATAAATGTAGACTAGTCGGTCTACCATAAGAGAACCAAACTACTCGTTGTTGTTTGTTTTATTATATGTGTATGCAGATAAATCGTTAGAAAATTCTGAGAGATGCCGTTACTCATGTCTTCCCTCTTTCTCTTATTTATTATTTACTCCCGCTTAAGCTATGATTTTTAAACAATGAGAGGAATGCTTTGTTCAATGAGCCAATTTTTGTACCAATATTTACAAAAAAATGTACCAAATGGGGGGAAAATGTACAAGTATAATAAATAACAATAAATGTTATTTATTAAGGATGTAGTCTGGTGTTCGAGTCTCAAAAAATCGATTATTTTTTTAAATGTATTTCAAAAGTACAATATATTGAAAGTATACTGTAAAAATTTCAGACCAAAAATCAAAATATTAACGAAGTTATAGCTCATAGCCGAGAGCGCCTGTTGTGAAAACTTTAAATGTGTTTTTCTCGAAACAACTTTTTTTCGACTGGCTCAGGGGTCAGAGAGAATTCTATCGAACCGATTGGGCTGAACTTTTAATGTGTTATTTTACACGCAAATGGCTCTCGCAGGTAGTAGAATTTTCAATCATTATTTCCTATATTTTACAACGATTTCCGACAAAAAACAGCGCGGATTAAAAAAAAAATTTGGAAGTCCGCCATTTTGTTATTTTTTAATACAAATGTTTAAATCTACTACCTGCTAGAATGACAAATCTACAGAACAATAATCTATTTAAATTTTTTGTTAAAGAAGACTTCAGGTACTGTAATCACCAGGGCCAGCCCCACACCTTTTTTAGGTGCGCACTTTGGACTTAAAAAATACTACACAAATATCGTAAAATAAACTCCAAACAACATTTTTTTGTACAGTTTAAGATGTCAATAATAACATTTTAAAAAAATTAAATGATCGCATTTTATTTTGTTATAATAAAAAATTCCCTAAATAACCTTGAAAATTAGGCCGGAACACCAGACTACATCCGTAATAAAAAGTAACACACTAATTCAAATATATTTTGTATTTTAAAAATAGTTTTTGGCCGACTAGATATAATGAAACTCTTAACGTCCGACACAGAATTCTTTTGAAAACATTATACATGTTTAAATTTTACCTTTTTCAACAAAAAATATTTTGAACATAACAGCCCAACCTAAATAAGTGCGTAATGCGTATGCGCAAAATTACGCAGCGCACTCATACGCAATACCTGACTGAAATAGAGCGCAGCGTACTGTCAGTTTCTAGGTGTCAAACATATTAAAATTGGAAGTTACTCATTTATATTGTTTGCTGTGTTCTATGAAAAAAACTCTCCCCTCTCAAATTTCTCTCTTTACGCAATGTCAAAATAGAAAATAGAAATAGGTTTGGGTAGGTGCGCTGCGTATTTCAGTCAGCATGAGCCATTTTGACAGAAATTTTACGCATTACGCACTTATTTAGGTTGGGCTGTAAGTTTACAATTCTTAATTATTATAAAAGCTAACTTTGCCTACAGAATGGTACCAAATTTTAAAAACATGTACCAATGTACCAAACGCAGAAAAATAGAAAAAAATGTACCAGTTTTGGTAGAATTGTTCCAAAGTGGCAACCGTGCTTCCGACGCTAATATTTTGGAATTGGCTTAACCCTCTAACCCGTAAGACCGCCATGAGGCAGCCTTCATTCAATTTCAATTAATAGATAAGTGCAAATTTATTTTTTCTTAAAATTAATTGCCAGCCCCGAAGAAAGAATAAACACACTATTTGTGGTCAGTTTACAATTTCTGCGATCACACGATTGATGTTTATAGCTATTTTTATGTGTACACAGTGTTGTTTTGTGACGAAAAATTATCGCCCATTATTAAGTTTTTTATAAAAATTAAAAAAAAATATTTGTAAGTCTCCAATTTTGGTGGGAATTTTTTGGTAAGTAGATAGACATATTCATTTTCATAATTTGTTACTATTTGATGTAAATAAATTGTTTTATGTGGCTTACGTAATATTTTGTGAAGGCAGCCTCAGGGCGGACTTGCGGGTTTAGATCAAAATTTGTGTTTTTTTGCAAACTACATATAGGGTGTAAACTTGTTTTTTTCTAGATATAATATGTTTACTTTAGGCTGTTATAGAAATAATGCAGAATGATAATCGTAAAACAAAAAAAAATTGGCAGCTAGAGTACTTTTCAGCTATCATAATCGTTACGTTGGGTCCGAAATTGTGTTGTACAGTGTAATTTATTAATTTGTTTCTTTTGAATAAATAAAAAGTAAATTATAAATTTCATTACTAATTATTTTTATATCCAATTTTTTTAAGTTTGTGTTTAATAAACATTTATAGCAATGAAACAATGTTCTTTATTTTTAAAACCGCTTAAACCCGCAAGGCCGCCTCAGTGCAGCCTTTCGTTGTTCTCATCTAATTGCTAAACCCCAACACTAATCAAAAAATGGACTTCGAATTCACTTTTCTTTCATTAATGTACACTGGAAACAAAAATTCTATTGGTTGTTTTTTTATTATTTCAATCTTGGGGGGTTAGAGGGTTAACCGATTCTAAATTTGATAATTTTTGGCTAACCTACTCGTCAAGCTCTTTAAATATATGATATCGTATAATATGATATATAATATGATGTCGTAGCACTTCTGGAATAAAATTGTAGTTACACTAATAAATGTATAGATATTTTTAAAATACATTTTTGAACAATTTCATAATTTAATGTTCCTCATACGCACCGTTGGGCTTTTGGCTTGAAATTAAAAAAAAAAGTATCTAAAACGGATTTTTTTCAAGTAAAGGGTATTTTTGTCAAATAATAAGACTCAAAATTTATCATAAAACTAATATACAAAATAAAATTTTCAACTTTTGAAATCAATTCCTCTTGATTTCCAAAATTAGGATTCAGTTAAATTTTATCTGGCCCCTACGGTATGCTTAAGAGGAAACCCCTTCAACTTTGTCTCGGCCACAAAATAGTCATGCTCAAGCATAACCGACCAACTATGACTGCATTCCACCGCGTTCGGCAGTTTAGGATTATGAAATGGAGTAATTGCTGACAGTTTGGGTGGCCACATGAAATTGCGAGAGGCTTGCAAATTTAAATGCCAAGATTGTAGAAAGCGTTTTTGTTCTATTATTCTTTTACTACTTACTTTCATTATTGACATCGGCGTCCTTGCACAATACATATTCATAAAACAGCTTGAGTACATTACGCATATCATTTACAAACTTAATTTTTTAATATTCAGCTTCAAAGGTCATCAGTAAATCATGCCCTTAAATGTAAACTAACACACAAAAATTAACGTCGATGCACCATGTGTGGTATAACTTATGAATTTATTTATATAAAGGTATGCTATTTTATTAGTCATTAATTATAAATCATAAATATCCAGTGCTCACCTCTAAGTGCTCGCTTCCTTATACTAATTTTTCCACATACAAACCAAGAAAAAATTAATGAAATTTATAGCCTATTCACACGGAGCCCAAGTTAAGCAATTTCGGCACTCGATTTCAATTCGAAATTGAAGTCATTCACACGGAGTTTGTCTTCTTACACTATTTCATTTGACAGTTTAATCTTGTTTATAAAATCCCTAATAGAAGTGAAATTATTGAAAATTGTTTTAATATTTATGATAAATGGTGAGAAAAATAGAGAAACTTGACAAAAGATGTAGACAATATGGAGAACATTACAGAAAGCGTAAATTATATATGGAGAGAATACTGGAATTGCGAAAACAGCAGCTGATGCTTTAAACCGCTGCAATCTCACCTCAGTGCAGCTTGATTTGGTTCTTTTGTACATGAGGAGTGCTACGTGGAAAGAAGAATTTAGAATATTAGAAAGTCTTTTTAAGGAAGACAGATTAGTGAAGCCAATTATTATAGGGGATCTAAACATATGAATAGGCAAAAAATAATTGATGATATATATATCTGTGGCAATAAGGAATAACAGCTAAACTCAAAAGTCGAATAAAAACCTGCTGCATATTTTATATTATAAATCCCAAAATGTTGAAAGTTTTTGAAAAATTTTTGCAATTTAGCAGTCTCCATAGGTTTTTACTAAGTAAACTCCAATAATTATTTAAGAACTTTCAATGTTTTGGGTTTTATAATGAAAAATATGCAACAGGTTTTTAGTCGGCTTTTGAGTTTAGCTGTTATTCCTTATTGCCACAGATATATCAAATTTTATTGTAGGTACAAATGAACGAAAATCAAAAGATACAATTTTTAATAGTAAGGGAAGGGAATTCATGCAGCTATGTTACTAAAAAGGGTTAGTTTTTGCAAATGGCATGACTAAGGGGAATTCACATGGTGCATATACATTAGTAAGTGGTGTTGTGCTGTTTCCCAGGAGCAGTGATGTTACAGTACAGTTATGACTGTATTGTACTGTAATTTTGGCCCATGTACAGTACGCCAGTAATTAGTGAAAAAATACAGTAATTTGGAAATATTAAGTTTTACTATGCTTAGAAATTTTTCAAAACTATTTTAAATTCTACTACTTCCAAAAAAATAATATCGATCAAATAAAGTTGCAGTTGCGTTTACCTTTTCCAGAATTTCTACAGGCAAAATCCACCAACTTCCATTTTTAACTAATGGGCCAACATTAACCAGCTTTATCAGTTGTTTCATCAATCGAAATGAAAATAGGTTTTTCGCTAATTTGGGACCGGATTTTTAAAATAACTTCGTGTACGTATGTATTTCTCAAAACAGCTTTCGAATTTTGGACTGTGGAGCTTTTTCAACAGTATGCCCCACGTCAGCATCAGTTTGGCAGGGTCACCGTAAAATTCATTTGTTTTGCCCCCAACATGAGAAGTTATCGTTAGCTTCTTCTTTTTTTAAATTCTCTGTTTTGAAATGCTTCTATCGGTTTACGTTCATTTTTTTCGTGACAAACGAAGCAAAAAAAATGTTTCCATTTGGCCATTAAAAAGAGTAAAAGATTAAAAAGGAATAATAGGTAAAAAAAAGCATTTATTACTTGGAAAAAAGCTGAAAAAATTCGAAAAAGGCAAAAAAAATTCGAAGAAAAACAAGGCAAAATTTTTTAAAAATAAAAAAAAAAGAAAATAAAATTTATATATTTATAATCAGGGGCGCTTGAAACGTGAATATATTTCATCAGGTAGGATTTCGCAGAAAAAAGGAGAATTCCGCTCCCTGGTTATTACTTTTTTCTTTTTGATATTAAATATAAAAATTGGTAAAAATTGTAATTTTATTTCATTTTTCAAACGTACAGTAATTTAACCAAAAATACAATAATTTATTTTTTTTTTAAACAGTAATTTTAAATATAACAACACTGCCCAGGAGTTACTTATGCACATCGAAAGATTTGCAGTTGAAGATCAAATTTGGTCTGATCATCTGCCAATTAGTTTATCACTTACAATTAAAGTACATAATCATAAAAACAATAATTAAAATTTACTACCAAAATTGCAGTGGAACACAAACAATGTCCTTGAATTTCAGACTAAAGTACAGGATACAATATGAAACAATTAACAGAGGATGACTTAGGTATACGCAAAAGGAAAAATGGTTTAATATTTTTGATTTGGAAAAATTTTTTGCAAATTTCTTCCAAATTTGTTCATTCAAAGCCTATTAATTTTAACAATAAAATGGTTTAACTCAAAATGTTTTAACGCAAGGAATTTGTCTTTTAAATTGCTGCAAACATATAGGAAAACAAAGAGTAAGAAAAGCAAGGAGAAATATGTAAAAACGAATCAGCGCTTTAAAGCTGTATGCCTAGAAGCCAAGACTCTTAAGAGTGGTTAAGATAGTAAAGAGTGGTGGAGAATAGTAATAGAAATACGAAATCAACCAGCAAAAATAGGGACAACAATTGGAGCAGAAGAGCTAAAAGATTATTTCAAACCACTCTTGAACCCGTCACAAACCTCATTAAACAGTTCAGATAGATTCTGAACTAGATATAGATATAACAACAAGCGAAATAAAGGCAGTGCTAGCGGAAGCAAAATTGAATAAAGCAACGGGAGAGGATCGAGTGCCATACGAATTCATACAAAATGCGACTGAGGAGTTGCCAGAATTAGGGAGAACATATAATATGTTATTCGAAAGTGGTAAGGTAGATGATGCCTTTGTAAAAAGTATAATTTTTCCAATATATAAAAAGGGTGAAGTCTTGATGCCTAGCACAATCGAATCGAATTGCATAGCACAAGTAATGATGGGAATACTCAATGAGAGGTTGTCCACATGGGCTAAAAATTTTTTATTTTTTTTTTTTATTTCTCAGATACATTATTATTTAGGATATCACGTAATTTGTTGTGAAAATTAATTAAAGTTGTCTTGTGGAGAAATGAACCCAATGGTTCAAGTTCTCATAAACGTTGCAATATTTATATATATGTGTATGTATGTATATGCATATGCATGTATATGAACAAATGTGTGACTACTGTTTACATATTTGAGTTGCTACTTTATTAAACATATTTTTAGTTATTAAATCTGTAAAGCTGGTCTGCTGGTGTGTGAATTTTAAGTCTTTTTCTTTGACTGGTATGCATGAGTGAGTTTGCAAGCAAATTGGGATGATTTCGTAAACGTATAAAGTAGTTTTTGCTGGATGCTGTTGCCACTTCCTTAACGGTTCGGAATTTTAGGTCATTTCTTATGACTGTGTTTCTAACAAACCACGGGGCTTTTGTGATTGTTCGCAGAACTTTGGATTGAAAACGCTCAATGATTTCAATATTCGAACTGCTTTGTAAAGTAATAATTTGTTTATCAATGAAAATTGAGAAAAATGCCCAATGAGCCAGTACATTTTGTGGAGTTTTGTTTTCATTTGTTTACATTTATTTTGTATGTGTACTTGCCAAGTCAGCCTACGGTCTAAGTGAAGACCCAGATATTTGGTTGATTGCTATTGTGGTAGCAGTGCATTGTTTAATGACACTGAGAGGCATGTTTTTTTGTTTAGAGTGAAAGTAACGTGCACTGATTTTGTTTCATTAACTCTCAACCTCCATAATTTCATCAAATCTTGAATTTTGTCAAGCCCTGACTGGAGGTGCTCAGATGTAATTTTGGGATTTTGATGTGATGCCAGTATTGCGGTATCATTAGCAAAAGTAGCGACCATTGTGTCTTTATTTGTGGGTAGATCAGCAGTGAACAATAAGTAGAAAGTTGGCCCAAGGACACTGCTTTGTGGAATGCCTGCACATATGTTTTGTGGTGTGGTGATCTTTTCTCCATATTTGACCATTAGTCTTCTGTTATGTAGGTATGAACATAAAACAAGATACATTTGATGTGGTAGGGCTTTTTTTTAGCTTATAGAGCAAACCTTCGTGCCACACTTTGTCAAAGGCTTCTGTGATGTCCAGGAATACAGCCGAACAGTAACTTCTATTTTCAAGTGTATTTTGAATTTTGTTTACTATACGGTGTACTTGTTCCACCGTGCCATGGTTTTTCCGGAATGCAAACTGATGGTTGGGTTTTAATTGTTTGATTGATAAGATTGAGTTTAATCTTTTCATTAGGAGCTTTTCAAACAGTTTGGACATGACTGGCAGCAAACTAATTGGCCTATATGATGACACAATATTGTGGTCTTTACCTGGTTTAGGTATCAGTATGACTAGTGCTAATTTCCATTGTTCAGGAAAATAGCAAGTTCTGAGAACTGCATTGAGCAGATAAGTTACAAAAGTTTTTCCCATTTCAGATAGTTCCTGAAGTAGTTTACCTGTAATTTTATCATAACCTGGTGCTTTATTTGCTTTGATTTCTTTATTTATTGTATGCATTACTTCGTTTTTGCTGAATTTTTTAATTGGTAAAGCCATTTGTAAGGGTGAGTTGAGGTAATCAATGGTTTCTTTGTTTGTTTCATTAGAAACTATATTTGGGTATGGTTGAAAAGTTGATTTTAGGTGATCAGCGAAAGAATTTGCTTTTTCGTGGTCGGTTCTAGCCCACTTACCATTGGTCATTTTTATTGGCGGAATGTGTTGTTTTGGGCGCTTTAAGTGCTTCGTTGCCTTCCATAAGGAATAGTCGGTTGATTTATCGGGTGTTAATTTGGGCAAATATTCTTGAAGTTAATTGTTCTTAAGTATATGTAGCATATTTTTAATGTCTTTGGTTGCTTTATTTAATATTTTCTTGTCATTAGGTGATCTAGTTCTTTGCCATATTTTACGCAGTTTACGTTTTTCTTCAATTTTGGTTTTAATTGCTGCTGGATATATATTGTAGTGTTTTTTATGTTTAATACTTGTTGGTGTTGATAGGTTTACTGCTTTATAATAGTCTTGTTGAATGTCTCTATTGCTACGTCAATGTTTTCATTATTAAAAAGAGGAGTGTGTGGCGATATGTTCGCATCAAAAATCTCTCTAAAGCGATTCCAATTAGTGTACTTTGTGTAAAGATGAGCTTTTTTTTTGATATGATTAATTTTTGTACTAGCATAGATTAAAACGGGCGAATGATCGGATGATAAGTCTAGACACGATTCTGCTTTCAGGTGCTTATAATTAACTCCCTTAGTGATACAGGAATCGATCAAATCAGGAGTTTTTCTACGGTCAGTTGGCCAATATGTTGGTTCGCCTGTGGATACATAACTGAGGTTGTATTCTTGCATGGCCAAAAATAGTTGGCTTCCCTTTGTGGTTATTGACCTGGAGCACCAATGCGTATGTTTTGCATTATAGTCTCCACCTACAACGAATCTTGTTCCAAGTGTTTTGTAGAATGCAATATACTGATCTTTAGTGATCTTGTGTTTTGGTGGGATGTAAATAGCAGATATAGTGATTGGTCCATTTCAATCTTCTACGACCACGCTAGTAGATTGCATGTAATCTTTTTCGAATTTTGATAGGTCATAGTGCTTAATATTATTTTTAATAATGATTGGGTGTTTTGTATCGTGTATAGTGTAGTTTTTAATATGAAAGAAGCTTTCGTTAGTGGAATGTGTTTCAGAGATAAGAACTATGTCTAGTTTTCTCTCATGTATGAATGCTGTTAGTTCTTGCAAATGCTGCGTTAGGCCATTTGCATTCCAATGTGCTATAGTTATAAGATTAGCCATTATTTGGTACGTGCAACGAGTGTGGTAAGCAAATTTATTAATGGGCTGATTTGTCCGATGAGGGTTTTTAACATATCCTTTTGTTCATTAATGTCGTTTCATTGCTGTTGAATAGCTTGAGGCTGTAGGTTTTGTTGTTGGTGTAGTAGTTGTTGTTGGTTACTGCTATATGTCGTTTGTTGCATTGTACTTGCAGCTGCTGTAGCGTATGATTTTGTTGACTTAGTGTCGGGTGGCCTTAATATTGTTTTAGTTGTAGGATTTTGTTCTGGCAATTGTTTTTGTCGAAGAGACGGGCTAAAAATAACAAAATATTAAATAAACATCAAGCTGGTTTTCGCAAAAGTTATTCCAGAGCGGATAATATCTATAACCAAGCGTCCATAGTGCATTTTAATTTCAGTGAAAACAAAAAAACTTGTGCATTCTTCGTAGATTTTAAAGCTGCATTGATATACAAATTACATACTATGGGTGTATCTTCCAAAGTATTAAGGTTGATAGAAAGTATATACAGTAATCAGTAAAGTAAGTCAGCGGTTTGGAATGGGCGAGAACTTTCAGAAACTTTTGATAGGTTTACCGGAGCGAAAGAGGGGTGATTACTTTCACCTTTACTTTTTACATTGTATATCAATGATCTGTATGAACATTTGGAAGGCGGTATACAAATACCTGATATTGGATGCAATATATGAATTTTATTATATGCTGACGATATTGCAATCCTTGCAGATGATGTAAAGTATTATTGATAGGAAGGCTCGAAGAATATTGTAGACTGCGGAATGTAGAAGTTAATTTATGTAAATCGGAAATCATGATTTTTAGAAAAGGAGGGAAAATAGCTAATAAGGAAAAATGGTATTTCAAAGGCGAAATTATAAAAATTGCGTTCGAGTATTGTTATCTGGGGGTAACATTGACACCTGAAATGACATTTAAAAGACATGTGGACTCTAGAACTTTAAAGTGTTGTCTAGACTAAACTAATAATTTTTTTTTTAAATTATTTTTTAATTTGAAATTTACATTTATTAGCTTTCATCCGTTATTTTTATGGGTTCATTATCTTAATTATTTCTATTATTTTTTTTGATTATTTTTTAACAGACACACACATTAGTCAAGGGGGTGGTGTGCAACCGCCAAGAAATCAAATTCAAGGTTTTTGATAAAGTAATAGTTTTTTTTTTTTTTAGTTTTTGTTCTTGTATATAATTTTAACATATTACACTGTGCTCGAATTTAAAAAAAAAAATTGTAGCAGACGGGAGACATATCGTTTCTAACTAATTCGGGGTCAAGGAATTCAGTGGTGATAACCGTTTTTTCCCCTATCAGCAGCGTTTCATACAAAATTTTTTTTTTAAGTTTTGGTTTGGGGGTGTACTACGAAGTTGCATATTCCTCTTCTTATTGCGGTGAAAATTTGTATCGAGGGGTTTTTAGGCATGGGAAAACTAAATCTGACATTTATTTGCAGAAAAAAATAATTTTAGACATACCTCCCATACAAAAACTAAAAGGGAATCAATTACTTTCGAGGAATTATTCCAACTAAATTGGAGTTTAATTTCAAGAAAGTAATTGATTACAATTAAATAATAAATTCCTTTCTTTTCAATTACATTTTCAATTCTTTTAAAGAATTGATATATTTTTAATTACAAAATACAATTCCTTATAATGGAATCGAACCGATTACAATTCCTTTTAATAGAATTGAAACTCTTATCAATTCCATTACCAAGGAATTGAAAACATTAAAGTGCCAATTACATTTCTTTGTAATTGGAATTGGGATTGTAATGTAATTGAATTTACCCAGCTCTGCTATGTAACTACACTCACGATTGACTTGGAAAACTCAATTCGTTTTGCATTTTCTTCTACAACGAAATTGAACAATTTTAACTCAATTTTGGCTGAAATTAAGAAAGCTCCTTGTGAATAGAATATTAGGAAAATACGTAATAGGCAAATTCATAAACCATTAAGCGAGTAACGTAAACAACAACGCTCGCTAGTCAACTTGCTTCATCAAAATGTCAGCAAAATGAGCGGTTTCATTAAATTTTATAACATCCGTTAAATTCATATTTTCCTGCAACTGACACAAATGTGCTGCTGTCTCTACTGCTGTTGCTTTTTAAGGCACATATACGCTTTATAACAAAAAAAAGTTGTGCCTGGAAAAAACAAAGGAGCTTAAGTTCTGCCGTATTGTATGGAATTTAATAGAATAATGTCAGAAAAAGAAAAAGTATAAGAGCAGCAGTGTGACCAACTTTTGTTTTTTAAAATCCGCTGAAATTAAGAATAAAACGAGTATTTTTTTTAAAAAGCGCTAAATTTTGTTCCGATAAAAGTGTTTAACACACATTTTTTTATATATTGATCAATTCCGAAGTCTAAATTCTCTCCATTACTATCAACATCTTCTGGCCACAACACACTCTAGTCTGAATTCAGAAGCATTATAAACACTAGTGCTGTTTATACAAACATTTATGTCATCAGGTATTTTGTAGTTTTCACAACAAGAATTTTCGCGTTTACATCCATTTTTTTACATGAAGTAAAGAATTTTGATTTTAAATAAATTCATGGCTTATTGTTCATTGTTTCTAAACTTTGTTAGGATTATTCAGTAAATGGATTATTTAGCGGAGCATTTAGGGTCTTTCAAATTGAAAAAAGAAACGCACTGAAAACGCGCTGAGCGCTAAATCACTTTTTCGCGCGTTTTAATTCTCAAAAAGCACTAAATTTAGCGGGAAAGGTGCTGAGTTGGCCACACTGAAGAACAGCCATAAATGTATTCACATATGAAGAAGAAGCATAATTTTCGCTGACAAATAATCAACTAAAATTATGATGCCGGAAAGATAGGTTGGAAGGGAGGCAAGGACATAGAATAGGCTTCGAGCTACGTTAAATTGCGTCTAACATTTATGGCGATAGTACCTGACTCATAATAAACTCATATAAATGTAATAAGCGTGCTCAAGAGTTGCCAACTTTCTTCACTGTCGTCTTCCATGATGTTGCACGTTGTATGCACGTATGTAAGTTTGCACGATATAGTTATTATATTTTCAGCTGTGGTAATTTTAACTTGCATTTTTTTTTGTAAGCTAACTTGAATGAACAGTAGAGTGGTTATTATTATTAAAAATGAACCTAAAACCTTGGAAGCTTTTTAAGATATACAATTTTTACGAAAAAGAAGGAATTTTGAGGTGCTCATAACTCTGAGTGATATGTATGCCATTTATAAATTTTATTATAATACTTTTACAACATAGCTTCGATGGAATATTTTTCAAATATAGGTGCATAACAAAATTTCAGAGTTATTTCTGCTTAAAAAGTCACATTTTGCAGGAATATCATATCTCAGAAACCTTTCAAGGTACGACATCAAAATTTACAGACCAACCTAAACAAGTGTGTAAGGCGTAAAATTTCTGATGAAATCGCTCATGCACATAAATTTTGTAAGGAGCTGACTGAAACACGAGGCGCACTTATGGTCTACCCACAATTAACGCGACCGGCTCGACGGTTGGCCGCTTTCAAGATAAAAGCTCACAAAAACGTTGAAAATAGCGCAGAATTGTGGCGGTGGCGTCCTATCGTCTTACGCCGCAATTGTGGGTAGACCATTACGAAAACTAACGTACAAATTTATTGGCACAAAAATTTGGTACTATGGATTGGTTTGCCATACGTCAGGGATTAGGACTGACACCTTGTCAAGAATTTTGTCCGGCATCGTATTTTGCCACGCATTTAACAAATAATAATGAAATTTTTAAATCTGACGAGTTTTATTTTTAGATAGCAACAATTTGCAACACTTTTTACTATTGAGTGAGGCTTTTTCTAATCATCCAAAATTGCGATGTTATATATCAATGGTAAGTTCCACTAATAGCAAAGAGATGCAATGGCTGGGTCCGTTTACTAAATTGCTAGTTTTTTTTTACGGATGGATATAGGATAGCCAGACATATTGATTTGATCAGGACATGTCCTGACTTTTTTTTAAATACTGATTTTTTCAAATCTCGAAATCAGTACGAAAATGTACTGATTTTATTATTTTGTACTGATTTTGTACTGATTTTTTCAAATTAATATCTTAAGAATTTTTGTGCCTAACCTTAATGGTCTAAAATCGTTTTTGCAGACAGTCTTCATAGTTCCCCGAATGTGATGCGTTGAACCCATACTATTAGCTGAAAAGCAGCCCCAGACCACAATACAACCTCCTTGGTGCTTTACAGTATTCGGTGTATGCCTAGGGTCGACTCTTTTACCGTGTGACCTTCTAACAAATTGTTTTCCGTTTGAACCGCACATGTTAATTTTGCTCTCATCTAACAACATCCTTGCAACTGTTGAAAGGCCAGTTATGTATTGTATGCGCTTAATCCGCTTTTTCTGGGTCGTCGCTTGACGGTCGATGGTGTTATATCCAACTGCAGTGCATTTTTTATTTCTCTCGGTTCTACTTTCTGATTCATAAATTTTGTAATTTCGTCAGTTTTTCTACACGTTTCTTTGCGAGGTCTTCCACCTCTATGACGCAGATCAACGATACCGCTGTTAGCTTGCTAAATATTTGTTAATTGAATATTTTTTCAAAATTTCTTTTTGAGATAAACTATTTCTCCCGCTTTCAATCTAAGCCCATTTGACAGCCATTGGATGCTCGTGAAGCGGAAGATTGGTACGAATACGTTTTAGAAACTGAAGGATCAGTATGAGGATGTTCAGAAGCAATGGAAGAGAGCTCAAATCGATTAGGCGAAACATTTAATAGAGCCAATTCCACGTACACATGCAACAGTTATCGCTAATAATGGATTGCGACAAAGTTTTGAAAACTTTTTAGATTTTTCTCCAATTTTCTGGTTGCAAATGTTTTAACCTCTTCAATTCAGAGTTTAATTTAACATAACTTCTTTCTTTTTTTATTTGCAACATAATTTTGTACTTTTAATTTTTTATAATAAATGGCAATAAAAACACTTTGTTTTGATTAAAAAAGATTTTTGATAACAATTAAAATAAAAATTATTATTTTAGTGAACTTAAGAAGATTAAAAGTACAAGTGATTTTGGTTGCAAATGATATGACCGGTACTGTATTTCACAAACTGTACTCTATTTCCACACACTAAAAAAAAACTTTAACCCCAAAAATTTTCTCAATAATAGAGAGGTTTAAATTTTTTTTACGCCACTAAAAATATACATAGAAAGTTGTTGAAATAGCAATTATGTTATTATTTTATATTATGTGATTCTGACTTTTTTGAACTCAATATTACCAATTGATAGTATGACAAAAGTAAGTTTTCAAAAACATTAACTTTTTATCGAAATCAACGAATACAAAACTATTTTATAAACTAGAGATCCTCAGAGATTACCAATTTGTTTTTGTTAAGGAGCAGCATATCTAAATTTTTTGGCTTTGTTGAACATTCTCTTGGGTTCTGTGAAAGGGAAAAGATGAAAAGAAATCTGTATTTTTATAGTTTTCAACCCTCTACATTGATGAAAATAATTTTACTGCATTATCTAAAGAACACATATAATAAAAAGCTTTAAGATATGTAGATTTGAATTTTATTTCAACCATTTAATCGCAATAAATGTACGAGATTTTCAAGTTTTTGAAAAATTCTTACAAATTTGAAGATACATAATTATAAGAAATTTTTGGTATTCTAAGCGATTAAATGCTTGAATCGTCTACCGAAGCACTACATTTCATCCCGAACCCAAAAAAATACTACTATAAATTTAAAAATTTCTATAAATAAAGTATAAACCAAAAATAATACAAATTTTTTCCAAACTTTTCACTTTACTTCAATGTGAAAATTTTTAAAAGTGGTTCGTTTATTTATTCTAAGTAAAATATGATATCCTACTTACATTTATTCAACCCCGGGATTCTTGAGCCTAATTTTAGAATAAATCCGGGGATTGACACTCCCAGACAGTACCTACATATTTATAGTGAAAAAAACTGTAAGCTCAATGGTATGAAATATTATGAAAATGGCAAAATAAAAATAATAAACAAACAAGTCAAAATGAAATAAAAATATTTGCGCCAAATACACAAAATTTTACGGTATTGTAACTTCCAATTGATAAGATGTAGTGCGGTGCACGAGGGCGAAGATTCCTTTGTGCTGTATTTGTAAATGAAAAGAACTTAATTATAAAAAGAAAAAGTTATGTGAACATTCTCTTGGATTTGTGTGGAAAAAATTGCCTGAAGTAGCATGATAGATAACTTTGTATTACATTTCATGAAGCATTACAATATTCACGTCGGCTTAAAAATTCTTGCCTAATAAAAGTGATTCATACGGATAACTATTTTTAAAAAATGTGTACAAGACACAGGAGTGAATTTTATTGGCTTGTGAGAGAAGCCCTCGATTGCCTTGGGGAAAAGAAGTGCTTCAAAGATTTTTTTTCTCAACACCAGAAAAGTGGTCAATCCGTGCCGCTGGTGCTTACCACTGGGCAAGATGGTGCTAAGATTATATATTGTTTATAAATTTATATTTTCCGTGATCAACTCGACATTTCAAGCAAGCATTTGAGGCGATTTAATACTTTTGTGATCAGAGTGTATTTAAAGTATTGGTACACGTGTCAGAAACCAGTTTTAGCTCCTTTAAATAACTTAAATATATTGAAGAAGCTTTTGACAATTTTTAATCTCACTAGGCAAATCATTAAAAACCTTCAAATTTGCTTTTTGGATTCTGTTTTACACAGAGGTAATCTAAAACAATGTCTATCCCTTGTGGAATGCGTATGTACTTCATTTATATAAGTAAAGTTATCACTTAAATAGTCTGGTAAATGTTTATGTTTGATATTATAAATAAATTTCAGTGAGTAGTAATGTATCTGCTGTTCTAGGCTTAGCCAGTTTAACGTATTTAGCATAGTGATTGTATAAGTGTCATAACGTGCCTTATCCTGCAGTATATGGAGCTAGTTCCAAACTAGCGATTTCACTAGCCTCAAGGTAACCACCACCAGTGCCGCGTCAATCTACTTTCTTCGTTTATCGTATGCATGTCATAAGACGGGGTTAATTGCCACCTACTGCATTATCATTTGCCAGCCATTTCGGTAGTGCAATAAGACCAGCCACTTTGCTAGCGCTGTCAGACTAACTATTTCGCTAGTACTGACTGACTACCTACTTCAATAGAGATAATGGACCCATGAAATGAAAAGTGGTATTTGACATAATTTCATATTGAGCCTTTAATTAAAATAAAAATTTCTTAAAGTAAATAAATACAACTTTAACCAAAAAAAAGTGACAAAAAATTAATTCAATTGTTAAACAAAATGAAAAAAAAAATTAAACAAAAAAATGATTTTAAGAACTCGATTTTGTTGACATTTTCTAAAAAAATCGCTTCTTTTGCAGCTGGATGGCCTTTCGAAGTTGTTCTTCAGCAATGCCTGAACTGTCGTCTATGAACGGAATGGAGTCTGAAATAAGATACCTAATATTAATTCACGTTAATTTACAATTATTATTTGTTTCTACCTAGGAGAGCACTGTAAAAATTGGTCAAGCTTTTAAACGATTTCTTACCAACAACTTCCTATGTGACGAATATTTCCTTGACAATATCTATGTACATATATGCATATAATTAATGGTATTTTAGTCATTTATTGATAACACTTTTTTTAAACTGTGATATAGGTATCTTCTTTCATTTACTATACCTTTAATAATTTCATTATTTTTAATGTTTCTTTTTTATAAAATTGAGTTTCAGCAATCTTCAAAGCTTTGCTAAATGATCCCAGCTGCGAATAAACTGACTACACTGAAATAAATTTCTTTTTCCTACTCTTACCTTTGATTTCATTGATTTTTTTTAATCTTTGCAATTGCAACTAGTAGCTATCCGTTTGAAAATGTTATTTTTATTCTTATTATTTTTGTAATTGCTTAAAAGCACATAATGTTTACTAAAACATCTATAGTTGGGACGAAATTCGAGAAATGTAACCCTAAAAAGTCGAAGTATTAAATTTTAATACCATTGTGCAATTGTTAGTGACCAAAACTAAATTTTAAAAAAATTTTGTTGTAACAAATTATTTGTCTACGTAGTTTGTTATAAACAATTGAAATATTGTAACTGTTTTTGAAAAAATTTTCAAAGTAAAATTTTTAAGTTTTATAGCAAACTAGAGAAATAATATTTTACAAAAATTCCCCTTTTACGTCGTTGGCATTTTGCTTGCGGTTGTAGCCATCATGATTTAGTGTCTCTGGAAAACATAGGACTTCTTGTAATACATCTTTATAAATAAAACATGATTAACATACCATAAATAACGTTATTTAAATTTTCATAATATTTAAATGCCAATTTGGATTTTATGCCATCATAGTTGTATTGAATGGCCAGCTCTTCATCCAAAATCCTTCAAAAATTTTTTATTTTTTTTATTTTTATTGAATTATGTATTGTTAAAAAATTTAAAACTATAAAAACTCACAAATGAATCAAAATTTTCACCAATTTGGGAGTCATACGCTCCAGATCGGCTACATTCTTTATAAGAAATAAAACTGCCTACGCATTATTCATTAAGGCCCAATTTCACAGTGGTCATTTAAAATGCAATTGATACTTAATTTCTGAAATTAATTTTCATAGTTCGAAGTTAATTTAAATTTAAATGGCCAATAATGGGCATTTAAATGAAGTACATGCAACTCTGTGCAGAAAAAAAGTAGCAACTGATTGTGAACCAAGGCCATTTATTTGCTTTTTGGGAACAACATCATACAATTTTTCATCGAATTCGTGGCGCTCCAGCTTCTGTAGAGGGCCACCTTCTGTCCCATACAGCGATCTTTTATCTATCAAATTATCAATTTTAAGTTTGTTTCAATTGTTTTATGCCAACAATCAATCTATTTTTGTTTACAGTATTACCTCAAATTAAGTGATTCGATACACAAGTATTTGACGGCAAAACATTCAATCTTAATTGAGGGTGAAAACTTCGGAAGTGACATATTTCGGAGAAAACAATTATTTATAGTATAAATTGAGTAACTTGAGAGCCGTAATAGAAATATAGAGCAATTTTTTTGAAGATGTAAAACAAGACAATATCAGTAGAGAAACATAAATTGAGATATTACTGTATTTGCAAAGGTTTAACGACAACCAACTTCATGGCGTTACCGCAGTGTTGCCAATAATATTTAATATCTAAATGCAGACACTGTGAAAACCGATAAAAGTTAAAATGCATTTAATTTTTAATTTACAATTAACTTAAATTTAAATGTATACTGTTAAATTGGCCCTAATAGTTTATCAATTTTAATTTCTATTCTTCTCAAAGAATTAAGGCGTTCTTCAACTTTAGCTTTCGTAGAGAATTGCTGTTTCCTTAAATTGTTGATTGAAGATAAATCTGAAAAAGAAAATATTTCTTATAATGTAATTTCATTTACAGCATGTAACAAATCTGATCACATAAAAGGCACATTTTTTGGGGAATGAAAAATAGCCAAAAATGGCGTAAAATTAAAAAGTAATAGCTTAGTTAACCCTCAAATGCATGCATTCAAAGCCCGCATATGGTGTATTTAGATTAGAAAAGTTGGCCATATTGGGGGCTTAAAGTTCCATCTCTTCCACAAGTAACTGAAGATAATCTTTTTCTATTGCGTATTTCGTGTGCTGTTCCATCAAAATCACAAATAGAATACTCAGGTGCTTCTTCGCAAAAGGAATTATGCCACCAAGGCACTGCTTTACTCACCTGAGTATTTTTAGATTCAGTTGGGTGCTTTTTATTTGAAAAAAAAATTGGTTTCCTTCACGGATGATATGTTCGGTGTTGCTGATGTAAGTCCCAAATCCAATGCATTTATTCATTTTACGAGTTGCACGCTAACTTCAATGCTGGAATTACTCCCAAAGCGACACCTCCTTCTCATCACTCTCATAGTCTATATTATACATTTCTTTGAACAAATCTTCAATTTCCTTTTTTGTCATCGTAGAAACATAATATCGGCGTTTCTCCTTCCAATTCTGCATTTTTTCCTAAATAAATTGCAAATTGAATTCAAAAGTAGAACCTGATTTTTATCATGTGCAATGCAAAGGTCCGCCTTGAAGCGGTTTTACTTAAAGCGTTTATTTATCACCTATGCATACAAAAACATCCATAAGTTTTATTGAATATTTTAAAATAATGTTGAATCTTACTTACCAGAGTTTTTTTATTATTTATTTTTCACTATAACTTAAAAAAAAAAAAATAAAGTAAAAAAACACTTCTAAATCAAATAATTTTCACGGCCACAATGCCTGACTCTTCTCTTTAAAATAACCAGAACTTTTGAAATAGAGTTTCTAAAAATGATGTCGCGTGTTTGAAGGGAAGTGAGAATGATGAAAAGTAAGTTGTGAATTTATTTAAAATATTTTAAAAATAATATTATTATGAAAAACATTTAAAAAATTTAGTTTTTATTTAATCAAATTTTCGTATATAGAAGCAATTACATCGAAGTGGCTCTGGGAAAGCTGAAAAGATTGATTCAATAAAGTTGAAAATATAAAAATACATATCATTTATTTTCATTTCTATCTGAATATCAATTCCGATGATTCGATGAAGATATCGAAACATTTATTGATATAAAATAACGCACATATATTTGTATACCTATATATATTTTTTATATAAAACAATAAATGAAAGAAAAAATAAAAAAAAATCTGAAAATTCAATTTAGTCGAAGAAATATGTATATACCCGAAATATTACTAATTCAGTTACCAGTTGCAAAAAAAGTATTAGTTCTCTGACTTCCTTTTGCGTTATTGGAATTTGATAGGCATCTCATATTTGAGAATCTTTTGAATTGCTATTAAAACCACAAGACACTACACTGAGGGAAAAAATGCTGTTATATCAAACGGAAAGGATGTTAATCCAACAGATTTTGCTGTTAAATCCCATCTAAAAGTGAACTCTATTATATTAACAGGCAATGTGCTGTTGCTTTGAAAACAAAACTACAAAGTAGTATTGTAAATGCCAAAATTCTTCACGCCTATTTGTCTAGTGCGCGAGCAAGCACGCAGCCACTTGAGGCTAAAGTTCAAATCCCACAAATTTATTTTTATATTTTTTTTAAAATAAATTTCAAAATCAAAAACAATTTTTTTATTTTTTTTAATTTAATTTTTTTATTTACTATTATCGTTTCAAATTATTTTTTCTTGAATTGTTTTTCCCAGGCTCGAACCTGTGGGCCGAAAAACATTCGCAAGATGATTGTCGAGCAACGCGTTTACCAACTGTGCCACATAACCATATTTGATTCCAACGAATTTTGTTTGTTTTACTCTTTCAATGTTTCGAGCATTAATTACTGTTTTTTAACTCTTTGAGGCACACGATTTTAAAGAAATTAAAAACTCCAGTTCCACAGAATTTTTTGGTTTATAGAATTGACAACTGAATGAGAAACTGTAAATAAAATGTTAAACTATTACTATAAGTAATTTCAACTTTTCGAGGTGAGTTAAAATATATCCCACCATGAATAAAAAACTACCTAACCTTAAAGAGTTAACTATGCAAGAGAGAGTAAGATATACAAATTTGAAAAACTCAATTAGCCTGTCTTTGTTTATCATTATTTCTAAAAATAGATCGTATAAAATTTTGAAATTGTGTGAAAGCCAAACATTTTGTTACTGTATTGGAGTTTCCATTAGCCCTGTCTGGCAGGGTTATGAACTAAATATTCAACTGATAATTTCAACAAAAGAGATTTTATGAAAATTGTCAATACAAAATAATAATAATAATAATACAAAACTGTTGAATCAAACAAATTGCGTTCAATACAACAGATTTTCTTAACAACGGCGATGAATTGTTAAAATCACAGTTTTTTTTCTCTGTGTAGTCCCGCGACTTCGTCGTATGCTTGTTTTTGTTGTTAGCAAAAGACATGGTAGCCTTCTAATAAATTTTATAATTTTACTAGCATTAATAAAAAGCTAGAAATAATTGTGAATTGCCTTCTGCAGCCATATGCGAATGCAAAACTTTATTGAAATGAACAATTTATTATTTTTTATGTGATTTAGCGCCTGCTTTTTGACAGTGCGGATTTAGCACTTTTGAGTTTCAATGTCTAACAGCAAGTAAAATCGAAACTCTTTTTGTAAACGATAAATTCTTAATTTCTCTTTCTTATGCACCATACACATTGACGACTGCAGCTACACGACTACATCTCTCAAATTATAAAAACAACATGTTCTTATGGAGACGATTATTTTGGCGACCACATGACCACCGACCACAGTTGTGGCTGTAGCCAATTTTAAATCTAGTTCTAATTTGACAAGCGACAGAGAGAGAAGAGAGTTTGCTTTTGTTGTTTTGCCTGTGTTTGCTGCAGGTGGTGCCGCTTCCATTGTGTTTAGTAGCTGAATACACGGCGACAGTTGTATCCGAGAGAATTTCATAGTCTTGTGTTCGTCTAGCTGCTGTCGTCAATGTGTATGAACCATTACTGCATTAAAATCTTATTTTTCATAAAAATTGGACTTAGCTCCTTCACCTTTTCCAAACAAAGAAAATAATTTCATAAAAGTTCGGGTTTGAGACGGTCGTGTGTCGTGTGCCTAAATTATTATCGGGAAAAAAATTAGTTTCTATTTGTTTCAAATATTTTCTTTTTTCTTATATTTAGCCGTCTCATCACACTGTGCTTCTCTTGCTAATTTTTTAACTGCGCCACTGTTCTACTTATATGAGCACACTGCTTGTATCTCATATCAAAGCGTATAGAAATTGGCTATGAATTTCAAATGTATAAAGTACATTCGTTATTCTATATTTTGACTGCAAGCTCATAATCCGTATGATTTGGAAAGCAGCAGTTTATCCTTGATATTCGTCATAATTTTTTTTTTTTTTTGTGTAAAGATGAAGCCAGGGCGAAGTATGAATACTTGTGTCTGAATGTATGTATGCACTTTTAATTAAAAGCCATTCAGGAACTTTTCGTTGGGATTTGACATTTGTCCTCGTCCTGTTTGTATTCCCTTTTGCAAAACTACAAACAAGTCGTCGTAAATTAGAAATACACTGCAGACAGAGTAAATTCACTAAAGGCTGAGTTAACTCGCCTGAAAAGAGAAATTACCAAAAATTCAACAATTGAGAAAATAAATTTAATTGTGAATTTTTGAACACTGTCATGTGGGGCTACTTGAATGAATGGCAGTGTAATTATTTTATTTTGTTAACCTTTTGCATTTCGCGTCCGAGAAAGAAATTATGAATGTTTGGTAGGGCATCTAAAATACATTTAGTAAAAAGATTTAATTTATCAATACAAAAACACTAAAATCACAAATAGAAAACCGGCCTCAAAACCAAACAAATTTTTCGGGCAGGACAATCAAGATAGACTTGCCAGAAAAAAACTACAACTAAATTTTGTGCAAATAAAGACTAAAAAGACTAGAATATATTTGAGAGATTGAATTCATTACCGATATTTTCATTCCATCCTAACGACAAATTGTGGTCACATGTCGAAATCACATAAAGTTGTTATGCAGTAAACCAAAATATGTTTGATACAAAACGCAAAAGAGTTTTCACATTCAATGAATGCCAATTATCTCCAAAATGCTTGTACTAGTATTTGCGTCCGATGTGCATATATAGTCGAATCCAGAGATTCGGCCCTTACATTTTTTTTTTTTTTGATTCATGGCCAACAATCAATATATGTGAAATTTTCAACGGAGGGTGAGGGAGGGGAGTTCACCCCAAAATCCACCCCATGGATCCGCTATTGGTCGGTCGTGTCTTACAATTACAATATTGGAAATGGTATCAATTTATGTGTGCATAGTAGAGAAAGTATAGCTGAAGAGGAAATTAGAATTTGTTTATGAAACTATTTACAACTGCAAACATTTACTGACTGATTTATGATTTGTAACAATCTAGAATGAAACAGGCCAAGTCTATGCACATATGTAGATATCAAGTACTGATATTTATTTTCTTTTTTTTTTGTTTGTTTGTTTTGAATTTCTTGTTGACCTTTAACTCTGCTGTAGTGGGTGCATGTACGTATTCAACCAAAACCACATATGCGCAAGGGGAATAACAAAATTTCGCCAAGTTTTTGTTTTATATGTAGTTTCGAATCTAAAAGAAATTAAATAAAAGAAATGAAAGATTGGAAGGGATAGAGACAAGCAAAAATAAAATTGCTGGTTAAAGGTCGGCAGTAAGAAACCCGATCTTTCATTCTCTACGGATTACGTCGTAAGCCATTGGAAATTTTCCACGAATACCAAAAGCCATATGGAGCTGATTCGCCATCCCTAGTGACTGTTTTCAAGGGGCTTCAAAGGTTCTAGATCGTTAATTTTTCTGTGAAGAACGATCATTATGAAGGCCGCCCGAAATCTTCGACCGTCGATCCAAAATTGATCCAAGAAATGAGAGCTTGATGGTTTGGATTCCATGACTATGTCGCAGATCTTAGAAACAGAAATGCAGTAAAAATTTAAAAACAAGAAGCAAATCGATTTGAAAAAACTGTATAAATTATATTCAATGAAATTTAACAAAGAAAAGAAAACAAAATCAAAGAGACGTGTTCTAAGAAAAGAATGAATGGCTGCGTACAGCAGACTCAACTATTGGTAAACAGTTGAGTAAAACTCAGCCAAACGAACTGTTCTTGCATCGCTTACCCAACATTACTCACGCATCATGATAGCGAACAATTTCTACGCTACCTTCGCTCAGTAAAAAAGAAATCATATATTTTGACTTTTGTCTCTGTCAGTTCTGCGATATAATTTATAAAATTAATAAGGGAAAATGGAAGCAAATAGCCCTATTCACGATTTGGTGCAAATAGTCTTGCATCATTGCAAATGCAAAATATTTTTGCTACCACAAACAACAAATATATGCAAACAAATGCAATAAAAATTTGCATTTGCAATGATGCAAGACCATTTGCAATTTATAGTGAATAGGGCTATTATATTATGGACGATGGAATTAAAGCGTAACTGCTTGGTTTTTCCATGAAATTTTTTGACGACATTAAAACTTAATTTACTAGTTCAATTATAACTCAATTTGAAAAGTGTTTGTTTCTAAGTTAAATTATCTACAATTCTACGTACTTTAATTTTTAAAAAATTACCGCTAACTGGAAGATCCTATCGGATGGCCAAATGGCCACTTCGGGCGCTAGGGTGGGTTCATGAAGAATAATGAAAATACGCAGCAGGCTTTTATTCGACTTTTGAATTTAGCTGTTGTTCCTTGTTGCCACGAATATTTGTTGTTGTGATAGGAGACATTTTTTTAATTTGCAATGATGCAAGACTATTTGCACCAAATCGTGAACAAGACTAGTGTATTAAAGACGTTTTAAAAAAAGCTCTAAATCTGTAAAATATGCATGCATTGAAAAAAATGAGTAAAATATGCGAAATATACTGAAACCAAGCATTTGTTGGAAAAAACCCTGCTTACAGACTGGGGATTTAGTGAATAAATTTCGCTCTTCACTACTTTTAGTTGCAATGGGAGTAAGGCTCCATTACCACTAAACCTTTAGTGGTAGTGGAAATAAAAATTAACTACCACAAAACCTTTAGTGATAGTGGAAATAAAAATCAACTACCACTAAACCTTTAGTGGTAGTGGAAATAAAAATTACCTGCCACTAAACCTTTAGTGGTAGTGGAAATAAAAATCAACTACCACTAAACCTTTAGTGGTAGTGGAAATAAAAATTAACTACCACTAAACCTTTAGTGGTAGTGGAATTAAAAATTAACTACCACTAAACCTTTAGTGGTAGTGGAAATAAAAATCAACTATCACTAAACGTTTAGTGGTAGTGGGAATCGAAACCAACCACCACTAAACTAGTGGAAATTATTCCCCATTACCACTAAGCGTTTAGTTATAGGAGAGAGAGAGCTCAATTGGCGACATAGTGGAAGTTAAAATTGTATTGCACTAAGTTGAACTCGTACAATATAGATTGTCATCCCAAAGCCTTATATAAATTTTTACAGCATTTGAGACTAATGAACCTCCCTCATATCTAAACCCTTTAAACCCAAAAAGTCCAATCTGTAAGATTATGAAAACAAAATCAAATAGTGTGTATTTCGTCATCTAAAATCCAAAAAGTAGTAATTACACATTTTATTTCTTTACAGGAGAAGCAAAAAACATTGTAAAATGAAAAATATTATAGATTTAAGAAGTATGTAATTGTGAAAGTTTAGTATCACTTAGTTACTTAAAGATATTCAAATATTTTGGTTTTTTTTTAACGCAAGTGTGTAAATACTTCTATTTGCTTAATTAATTCATGTACTTGTAGTTACGGCCTTTTGGAGCTCCGTAGTAAAACCGTTATTTTTTGGCGTAGAAGTTTGATATTTTGCAGGAACGCGTAATTTGAGCAAGTGCATCATAATTAATCAAAAAGTCGATTTTGAAAATTTGTTTTGTTATGGCTTTTTGGATGTTAGATGACGATATGAACTGCTAACTGCTGTTTTTTCCAATATAGAAGTCGTTCATAGACCAATGTGATCAACTCCATTTTCTATTTGTTCCATGTGTTTGTACTAAACCACTTGATTAATACATAACTTTGAAAACAATAGAAAAATAATAATAAGTAATATGGTAAAACAATTTATGGAAAATGAAAAAATATATTTTTTTCATCGAAATTGCACTTTCTACAAAGTATAAGAAAAAGGTTAATATGTATATTCATTCATTCAAACATTTATACACTCTTTAACAATGCATCTCAATTTGACCTTCAATTAAACTCTCTACACTTACCACTAAATGGTTAGTGGTAGTGGGGAATAATTTCCACTAGTTTAGTGGTAGTTGGTTTCGATTTCCACTACCACTAATAGTTTAATGATACTGAGATCTTATTTCCACTACCACTAAAGGTTTAGTGGTAGTTAATTTTTGTTTCCACTACCACTAAAGCTTTAGTGGTAATTGAATTTTATTTCCACTACCACTAAACGTTTAGTGGTAGTCGATTTTTTTTTTAACTACCACTAACGGTTTAGTGGTAATTAGTTTTTATTTCCACTACCACTAAAGATTTAGTGGTAGTGAAAACTATAGTGCAGTCAAAATTTAGTGATTAGATCCCCAGTCTGCCTGCTTATCAGTGATCTTAGCGGCGGTTTTTATTATTTTAACACTTCTAATATTTTTTTCATTACACAGCCCGGCAAATTTCGAAAAGCCGTTCTGTGTACATTTTTTCCTGCACCCCTAAACATATGCACACCCCGTGCTCTGAAGGCGCTTGCGAACAATTTGGCTTAAGGCTTATTTGAAAGGCCATGGTCCAGGCTTTAATTTCTAATATTAGCGAAGTTTGTAGTCAGAGTTCAGCTCCACAATTGTTCAAAAATGACCCCTTTTTTCTCGAAAACGTGAAGTGATGGGAAGTTTTTGACTACAGATTCGTGTTCAGCAAGAAAAATTCATTCGGAAACACTGGGAACCATTTTATTCGCAAAACCCATGCAATTCTGCATTATTTTTAGAGACTATGAACATGAATTCTAATGCCTGGTTTTCACTATGTCAAATTTGCCAACAAGTTGGCAATTTTCTATGGGAAATTCTACTTTCTCTCTCTTTGACAGAGAATATGACATAGTGAAAACCAAGCATAAGAGTTTATTTTCATACTTAGTTATGGGAATAATGCTTGGTTTTCACTATGTCATTTTTGCCGTCAAAGAGAGAAAAAGAAAGAATATGAAATTAGCCAACATGCTGGCAAATTTGATTGAATTTGACATAGTGAAAACCAGACATAAGGTACGAATCAGAAAAATTGTATGAAAACGTTGTTTGTGTAATACTTACTCAAAAGCTCACCTACAGTCTCATGTACTACAATTACACAAACCATAATTATTCATCTTTTCTATTAAAGATATTTGAGAATAAAATTATTGGTTACATTGTCAGATATTAGTAGTTTGTATAGAGAATTATTATGAAAATTAACACTTAAAAATAATTTTCATGGTCTCTAAAAATATTCTAAACTTATAAAAATGCCACATTGAAAAGAAAACTTTAATAAAGTTCAGTTAGAGTATTAAACTTTTAGGAAGGACTTTTCATCCTTTGAGGACGACAGAGAAAATTTTCTGTTAAAGGAAATTTTAAAAATATGTAAAATAAAATTCTTTTAATGGAAATGGAATAATTGAATCCACTTTTTTTGACTTTCATCAAGAATGTTTTGATCCGATTCACACAAACGGTACATTGTCGGAAAGAAGAACATAACTTTCGCTTTCGAATGGTTTATAGTTTATGTTAATTGGATCAACAATTAGCAAGATTTAGTTTATGTCAATTGGATCAACAATTAGCAAGATTTACACCAGTAACTGAAGAAAGACCCAAAAATCACGCTTTTTGCAAATTTCGTGAACACGCTTCTTTGCAAAAATACGTGAGTGCCGTTTTCTTTTGCAGCGACCCGCAGTTAGTCTAAAAACCTCTTGTTTCTTCTGGTAAATTTTTCGTGTAAACTAGTGGTATCGAAGAGACGAGCACAAATTCAATCCCACACCAAAAAGAAGCAATGAATAATTGAGCCGCTGAGTGCAAAAATGGTGTAAGTCAATTTTTTTGATTATTTGAATTTCCATCTTCAGGCAATAATTTTAACCTCATTCAGTTTAATACAAAAAAAATGCACATCTTGGTTGAACATGTGATCTATAAAGCTGCCTGTAAATCGGGAAAATACATTTTACAAGAACCCTATTTTGTACAGCACTTCTACAGAACCAACGTATTTCCACTTTTGCACCCCATAACTCAATTTATAACTACATAACTAAAAGCTTATTATTACCATACAATGTAAAATGTAAAATGAAACTTTTGAAAACGAGCAGAGACTGGACAAATGCACTTAGGGTAATGGGGGGTCGCTGAGTCCGAATCCGTGGTCCGTTTTGCTCTGCTACGTCACAATTTTTTTTGACATCAAAATTTTTAAAATTGAAAAAAAAATTTTAAATTCAGTTCATATTTGTTTTCATCAAAACATCCATTTTTACAAAAACAAAATTTTCGATTTTTTTTTATTTTTTAACATAAAAATTAAAAAAAAAATTTTTTTTTTATTAATTTATGTTTTCCTAATTTTTTTCCCCCTCGTTATCATCGCTCACTTTCATCTCGTTGTTTGCTTATCCCAGTAATGCCTAGCGGTGCCATATGGCACCTTGTCGCTGATCCATTGTTGAGCCAAGTTCAAAAAAAATTTGTTCTCAAGTTACTTTCTTTATCTATCTACTTTGGTTCCCGCTCGTCTTTAATAGGTTAAAGCAATGATGGCCAAACTTGTACTTAAGTGCAAAAATCGTATACGAATACGTATACACATACGCAAAATCAATTCTCAGTCTACGATAGTATGTCAGCATGCGATTGGCGTACTTGAATAAGATGCTCAGTACTTAGTTACCCAGCGGTTTTTCAGACAAGTGCTTGAAAATTAAGTGCTTTCAAGTGCGCAATTTCAACCAGAATTGCAAAGCAACCATGCAAACAACAAGTTTAGTTTTCTATTGAGTAATAAAAACGAGTATCATTCAGCGAGACGCTACGAAATATTGACTGAACGAGAAACGAAGCGAGTTAGTTTTCGCGCAACAGCGAAGTAAAGTCAGAGAATATACAGAGAATGGAAACTTTACCATTACACATGGTGCCAAGTGATTTAGTAGACCTACCACAGTAGCGCCAAGCGATTTAGTAGACCTACCTCAGTAGTACCAGTCGAACCAAAAAGTATTGCTGATGCTCATAGATTTTTGTTACACTTTACTATTTTGCCTTACTATTTCCTTTGAGTTTACTCCTATTGCTATATGTATGTTATATTCTTTGTGTTATGAAACGTTTCAAAAATTGTTATTTTGTTTTTTAGCACACAATCAAAATATTGAAATCGTGCCAACTAAGATTTTTTGCTAAAAACTATTTTTCTATGTCGTTATATTCGTAGTTCATTCGATGAACAAAACATTATTGTTTACTCATAATTATTTGATAAATATCAAACTGAATAGGTGCCTGATTTCATTTATCATTATATTTATTTACTAATAAGTTCACAGAAGTAAGAATCAAAAGTTTTAATTGAATGAATTTTATTTAGTACAATTTTTGATAAAGCGTACTTTTTTCGTACTTTTTTTTGCATACATTTTCGCTTTATTAGCACGGCAATACATATCCATGAATATTATTCACCGCGCCAAAAATATTGGATTATCTTTGTATTTTTGCTCGTGAATAATTTTATATTAATGTAGGAACGGAGCAAAAAACCCTTGCAAAGGCAACCCGGACTGGACGGACATATTAAACAGACAGAGACAACACAAAAACTGACGCGCACGATAAGTTAGTTGGTTTTCGGGCGTCGGTGCGCATGCATATTTCTTTCAACGCAATTAGTATTAAAATCATTTAATTGTTAATTCAATAAATATAAATTAAATAAAATGGAACTGAAGTGTTAAAATAAAATGTAAATTAAATGTCAAATGAAACTAAAACTTTGAAACTAAAATGTAAATAAAATGGCAAATTGAAATTAAACTTATAATAAAACATAAGCCTTTTATTTCCCACATTAATTGTGATTAAACAGTTTTTTTCAAAACTAATAATTTGTACTTAATTGTAGATAAACAGTTTTTTTCAAAACTTAAAATTTATAAAATAAAAAAAATGCCTCAACAAAGAAAATGTGTGGTCGGGTGCAGTGGAAGCAGCACCTTCTATGAAATACCCCGGGAGGAAACAGATCCAGGCGGGTAAGTAAAATATATAAATTGGTGTTAAATATGTGACTAATAATTATATCAATTTAAGTGTGTAGAAGCTTTGTGCTTCGTAGGACTTTTGGTCAAATTTATTGAAAATGCCATTATTTCGTGTGACGTTTCGTTGAATTTTTCCAACTTTTTCAGTGTCCCTATAGTTTTAAAAATATTAATTATCACATTAATTATTTTGTCAACATATACAGGCCGTTGCTGCGTTGCTACATTTGTATATTTTGTTCGTCCAATACGTTTTATGTCCGGGACTTGACTTCTACACACTAAAATATATAAATGTATTTAATGTTCATGTTTATTGCAATTAGAAACACACACAATCACATTTTTCTTCACATTTTTGCAATCAAAGTG
This sequence comes from Toxonevra muliebris, assembly GCA_963691655.1. Classification (NCBI taxonomy): domain Eukaryota; kingdom Metazoa; phylum Arthropoda; class Insecta; order Diptera; family Pallopteridae; genus Toxonevra; species Toxonevra muliebris. The sequence continues at coordinate 81,916,879 of OY829326.1, forward strand.
CTTTAAATTGTAAACTAATCAAATTCTTTTACAAGTTTTATAAATAATTCAGTGCATTCTTCCACTTTTTTATTTCATTTTATCATTTTATTTTTGTTTTGCGGGACACACGAATCGCTCCACAAAACTATGTTTTCCAAATAAGGATAATCCTTAATTAAATGACTTAAAATTTTGTAAATGCAACTACTTATATCATTCCCACCACGCCCACTCTTTACCTCATCCCATAAACAATAGTAAGTGAATTTTTTTATCATGAAATATAACTGTAGCAGTCATATTATAAACATTTATCTTTCGTTTATAATAGAAACATGAAGCAAAATCTTTGGGAAGAGGGGAAAACGCTTTGTATATCAAAACAAATAACAACAGTATTTGAATCAAGATTCTGCCGGCTAAGATCACGTTCCACTTTTAAACCTTCTTTTTCAGTTCTGTGTTTTTCGAAATTTTCTATTTCAGTCGTTGTTGGATTTTTTGTTACCTTATATTGCACACACTGGTCACATTGATATTTTCTTGGCTTTAGGAATGAAAGATTGAAGTTGAAGTTAAATTGATCCCTATAAAATTTTTCAGACACTGGCAAGGGTTTTGTTCTAAATAAAGAGAATACATCTTACATAAAGATAGATCTGGATGCAAATACTGCCGCCCTGACGAAGCTCGACAATAGTAAGAGTCAATAATGGGAAAACTCTTAATATGGTTCTGTACTTCTAATACCCTCTCAGTTTCAATGAAATGTTTGGTATTTTTCCCCCGTTTTAGTGGTAAAGGAGATCCAGTTGATTTATCATGCAAGTTATTAAATGAATAATAAATCCTTTTTTCATCAATACAGAGCGTATTTAGAAAAAATGTTCTGCAAACTGCATGTATTTCTTCGTTACTAGATAACGAAGAAATACGTTACCACATCAGCTTTTTTCACAAATTTACAATAAAATGAATTTTTGTCTTGATCTGAAAGCTTTCAAAATTGTGAAAAAATATTTTCCCTGTCAGACTCCGAAAACAATGTTGTGCACTCAAAACTACAATTACTCTTTCAAGGCGGCTTCATTTGACGAGCTTTGACAATCTGCCCTTTCTGATTACGGTATTCTTGACCACTTTGGCGCAACACTTTTTGGATATTTTGTTTCCATTTAGTAGGTTGGCGACGTCTCTTTCTTGTAGAAATTTGTGTATTAGCTGTAATTGAAAAAAAATAAAAACTATTAGAATAAAAAATAATAAAATATAGAATTTGTAAATTAAATGAGCATAAAGACCTACTCTCTGAGCTATATTCAGAAGGAATTACTCGAAGTTCTGCTTCATCCATTGGTAAATCTATATCGTTTATCAAACCTACTGGATTTTGTAAAACTGGTGCCAAATCGGTTGCATCTGAATTTTTCAGAATGCTAGTTTTTTTAATTTGAATGTAATCCGACATATTAAAATCTTTGTCGTTTAACGAATTATCTACAAATAAGAAGAATATTTCATACATTTCTAACTTTTAACTATATAATTTCGTATTCTTACCGCTTGAAAAATCACACCTTTCTTTATCAGGACTGATTTCATAATTTTTTGCAATTGAACTCAGAACATTTCTTCTTTTCGGCCTCTCCTGTCTTGGACTAATTGCACCAATTTCATCATCTTCTATTTAAGTACATATATTACAAGGGTTAAATTTTTTGTAAATGTTTAGAAATATTAAATTAAATACCGCTTGAGGAATCATCCATATTTTCTCTTCCGTGTTTTGGTTTAATTTTTAGTTTTATTTGCTTATTATTATTATTATGTTCTTTTTCGTTATCATCTCCGAAGATCTCATCCGCTAATCTTAAATAAATTCACTCATTTTATATTCATTTTTCATTTCGAAACATATATAATGATTACTTACCTTAACAACTCTTTTGAAATATCTGGACACAGTGATGACATTTTTAGCATCTTATCTTCTTGAAAGTTCAAGTAATACTAATTTAAACTTTTCTTCTTCATCTCAATGTAATACTGATTTCCGTAAATCAATTAGCCGTTTGTTACATAAATATCGCCTACTTTGATTTTAAAAAATTATCGTTCGTTTTTGCAGCATTTCGCACATAACAAATGAAAAAACGGTAAAACAAATATCGTTTTGAAAATTTTGTAGTTTGCTGTATGTACAAAAAAATAGTGCATACGACATAACAATATTCGGAATATTAATATTTTTTGCTAACCGCACGGTTTTTTGCTTAGAATATTTTTTAGCTTACGATAAAACAACTTTCTGCGAAAATGGCGTGTACGGCAAAGTGCACACTCATTATCTCGGGAACGAAAATAGATAGAAGAAAACGGGTTAAAGATTCTGAAAATTAAGGTTTTGAAACCCCAAGTGTCATTCTTAACTCCAAAACGCCAATTCAATTCTCAGGCGACGAAGTGCTTGTCTCCTAGGACATGCAATGTTAAAATTTATATGGAACACATGTGCTTGTAGTGCATTTAAGTGCTTGCAATCAAGAACTTGTTTAGCGCTATTCTAGTGCTTCCATTTACCGCTGGGTAGAGAAAGAAAGCAACAACAACAGCATAAGTTATACAGTTTTAAGAATGTCAAAGTCGCTGCGTTTGCAAAACTACGTCTCCACAACCATGCCATAGTCTTCGCTGAAAAATTCAGTTGCAACGTTCAAAGGCAGAGCAGTATAAAAGTTTTACTTTAATTTAATGTGTTACTGAACAATTAAATCTTAAAAATTTGACTTTTGTTGTTAAATTTCGACGCAAGCTTGGCTGTCACCGGCTTTATTTTTGCACAAACTATTTGTTTCCGATTAGTGTTTTGAAAATCACGATGTGTGCAAAAATATAATCCAGCGTGTATGAACCTAAAATAAAACATCTTCGGAAAAATTATGAAACAAATCTAAAATTGAAAAATAAATCTTTCTCTTGTCAAAAATTATGTACTTACGTTTTTTATTTTATATTACATTTTTATCTACAATGTATTCAAAAATTAATACGTGAACGTGTTAAAAAAGAAACAACAATATGGTATATAAATTTATTTGTAGGTATACACAAAGAAATTTTTAGGATTTAATTGTTCAAGAACACAAAGTAGATAGATCAAGAAAGTAACTTGAGCAAAAATTTTTTTTTGAACCTGGCTCAGAAAATGCTCAGCCACAAGGTGCCATATAGCACTGCTACTGGGTTAAGCTAACAACGAGATAAAAGTGAACGATGATAACGAGGATGAAAAAAATTACGAAAAAATAAATTAATTAAAAAAAAAAAAATTTTAAAGTTAAAAAATAAAAAAAAACGAAAATTTTTTTTGTAAAAATGGGTGTTTTGATGAACAAAAAATATGAACTACATTTTTAATTTTTTTTTTGTTTTTCAATTTTAAAAATTTTGATGTCAAAAAAATTGTGACATAGCAGAGCAAAACGGACCACGGATTCGGACTCAGCGACCCCCCATTACCCTAAGTGCATTTGTCTCCTCTCTGCTCGTTTTCAAAGTTTCCATTGCACAAGTATTTTTATGAATGCATATCCTGTTTTAATAATTTAATAATTCAATTTAAACAATTAATAAATTAATAAAATAATCAAAAAAATAGAATAGAGAATACATAAGTAGATATTTTTACAAAAATTATTTTGGTAAATATGAATTGTAATACGTGGTAACGAATATATGTACATATATATATTTAATAAAACCATAGTTTGAAATAATTAGCTACGTCATAGATTTATTTAAATTCGGCTATGAGTATCGACGAAATTTTTTGTTTGCATAAAACTTAAGTTGAGGAAGTTGAATTGGTCGATGTTGACCTCACGCTTTCAATGAATGAGAAGATCCAATGATTGATCCAGTGAGGGACTGCATAAACGAAAAATTATGTAAAATTGATTCTATGCATTCATTACTTACAACATTTAAAGATTTATTTTAATCATTTTCTTAAACCCCATAATTCTTTGCTTGGCTTTTTTCACTTTTAATCGCTTATTTAAGCTCTTTATGCGGAAGTGCATACGAATTTTGAAGAAAAGTTTTTTACAGCGTCTGACATATCCACCCCTGAGCTTTTCCTTATCATTATTTGTTGCAAATTCTTGCAGTGAGCAAAATATCGACTTCAGGGTTCTGATGGCATTCAGAAAAGGCTGAGAGGGTTTTTTCAAACATCCCTTGGACAATTGATCAACCCAAGTAAAAGAACTTCCATTCCCTTCACTCAGACCCAACTTCCAGATGATGTAACTTGCGACATACTCAAGGCCGTCCTCATGCAGGATTCCAATGTCGTCGTCAATGTGAGCATTTGCAATTTCAATTTTCAGAAGTATTCATACTGCACTTTGGATCGTCTGAGCTTTGTACTATTTGCGTATTTGTTACTGAGCTTTGCAGCCACTGCGTATCATCTTTTTCGACGTTTCCGAAGCCCCGCAGTGGTTCAGTATTTTTTGCTACAAAGTGGAAGAGACACATATTATCATGTGATTAGGAATAAGGATAGCAAAAGTCGTCTACGTTGAATGTATCTGACTTTGACTATACCTGGCGTTGGCTATACCTGACGTTGATGGGTTTGGATTCCCACCAGGCTCGGAGTTTTTGAGGAGGCCCGGATAGAATAGGAAAAAAACTTTATACAACGAATTTGCTAGATTTGTTTGAAAAGCTCCAGAATATCGGACTGAATTCAAGAGGTTTCATAAATATATCTGGCGACCAGCGTGAGTCGTTAATAAAAATTAAAATAAAAAAAAATAATAATATACCACGTTTTTAAAGCGGACTAGAAAGTATAAAATAAAGGTTATCACTACCGGGCCCGAATTTTTTCTTGACGGCCCTGATTATACCTGTTGCTGACGTTGATTAAATATGCGCTTGTTATAACGTATTAAAGAAAAGAAATTTTTATTTTGAAGATATTTTTTATCCTATGGAAATTTATTTTTTATTCATTTTCAATTTGAGGGGTCACTCCATCATATCTAGTAAAAATTATGGTTTTGTTGTTATTTGAAATTACCTATAATTATATCTAGTTAAAGATAGGAGAACTATCTTTGTTTTAAGATTAACATTTTATATCTTATATTACAACTTTATCAAACATTAAGCGATTAATTTCTGTTTGTAAAATCAAGTCTTTATTGTTTTATATCTATTATCATATATTTTAACTATATCTAGTTGTTATATTTTTCCGGGATGAATTATATAGGGATTTAAGAAAAAGGAAAAGGTGGCTTAAACACTAGTATAAATTGAGATTACCTTTGCTGTTACAAAAAAAGAAATTAAAACGTTTAAGAATATAAGAATAGGAAAACGAAAATTAGTTTTAACGCTTTTCACCCCCGAACCTCCTAGGTTCTTTAACGAATCTAGGAAGATTCGGAGGCGAAAGAAAAGGAAGATTAGAGGTTATCCTCAAGACTATGTATATTGTGCACTGTGATCAAACCGACTAGGAAGCGAAGATCCTTTCACTCTATACAGAGTAGAAAATTCGGTGTTCTACTACTCGGTTTTGCCTTAAATCACTTTTTAGTTTACATAGCAAAGACATAGTTACCCAAAATGTATTTTCTCATCCTGAATTTAAACTCCATAGGTATCGAGTGGCCATTTAAACCTCCTTTGTTCCGTATCGCACCAAAAAAGTGCTCCAGTACATCCGGGTTCAGCCGTCTTGTCAAAATATACTTCATGCCATACCTTTCTAGGAGGTATACATGAAGATGTGCCAAAGACGCATTAAAAATGCTCCAAACTTTTTTTCCAGGTATGATTGGAGACGACATGAGTTGAATCATCCGAGTCAAAACCTCTTACTGTTGAGGAAGTTCCAAACCTTAGGGTTTCTGAGAGAATAAAATTATTAGCTCCGTTTCCAGTTAAAAAAATGTTTTCTTACCTTTTCAGGGAAATTAAACAGTTTCAAAGATGAATTTAAAATGTTAAACCAATTGTTTACTAGCTGAATGAAATCAGCTGTTTCTAATTCCTTATCATGAGTGCAACAGCGACGTATAGCCTTTGCAGTTGTGTTAGAAAACAACTATAACGTTAGCTTAACTCTTTGTTTACCTAAACGTTTATGAAAGAATTTATTTCTAAATACTTCTGTTTTTTATTTTCAAATCTACTAGATCTTTTACATACCCACTCCTTTTACCGATAAATGCTCTTCTATTAATTTAGATGTAATTGATACATCCGATTTTGAAACCAGCTGAAGCAATTCCGCAATAGTCCTACTTGTGAGTACTGTTGATTCGATACTCACATACGATACTCATTATTTGTAGCGAATAAAAGTATCGATGCCACCGAAAATATCGGGAAAAAGTATCGAATATGTACTTGTATCGAATACTCCTTTAAAGAGACAAATTACACTTTTTTTTGTTTAAATGGCTCTCGAGGAACTCATTCAGGCCAGAACGGCAAATTGTGATGTGATTGTGATACCACATGGTTTAACCTACAGTTTACACTACTCAACACGAGTTTTTCGCCAATACATCATGGTTTTGAGATATTTCCACTGGAAACATCTGAATCATATAGAAATGACGTTAACTTAAGTATACGATATTTATTATGTTTAGATGGAAATCGCTAGAAAATTTATAATAGAAGGAAAACTAATCAACAGATTATAGCTTGTTAAAAATATTTTATTTTAATGAAAAGGTTTCAGTAAACATTATGTTCTACATGCATGGCAGACAATATTTTCTAGAACTTCAATTCTGTACTGCAATATTTTCATACTTTGGAATATTGCAATATGAATTGAAATATTTTAAATATGCATATTAGTATTTTCAAATATATTATTAATTTCTGTAAAATATTGCAATACGACTCACAATCTTATATATTGTATAGCAATATTTCATTACAATTACTGACCCTTTTTTGTCGATACCAAGTAAAATACTTATGGCATGGCATCGAGTAAAAAAATTATTTGAATCGAATGAAAAGTATTTACTTGTATCGAATCATCACTACTTGTGAGTAATGAATTGTTCCCCACTAAGCCCGTATCGAGGAAATAATTCCTTATAAGCTTCAGCAGATGAGGTTCATCAGCAAATACAAAAACCTTTTCTTCGTCGTTGACAGGACTGTGACACCAAGGTTGATATGAAACATTTGAAAATAACATGTCTTACATTTGATAAAAGATTATTTGGGAACTACTTACGTATTGTTACTTCCAGACTTGCCAATAATTTACGATTCGTAGGACCCATGTCGCTCACCATCGCAGCTACCGGATAACCGGCATCAACAATATTATTTCAAATATTTTATATTTAACAAGTTTGCAGCCGTAATCAAAGAAAATTGGCTGCTTCCATGACTTCCGCAAACCTCGAGCCATGACAGCATGCACACAGTTCGCTGGCTTCTTCACGAAATCTTTTAACGCGTCGTACTCATAAGCTTCGGCGACTTTTATCTCATTGAATGAGAAAACACAGAGCTTATCTTATTTTGTAAGATCGGTTGAGCCACACATGAAATCCAGCGAAACCTTGAGCACTCCTTCATCAACTTCAATTTTGCGAGCCCATCGTTGCAAAGTTGAAACATAAGGTAGCGAAAAGCCTTTCTCATACAAATGACTGTACGCTCTCGGCCCAGCTGAATGTAAGCAGATGGCGTTGAAAATATCTTCCCAACGTTTTTTCTGTAATAATAATACTTGAATTTTACTTTAGTTTTTACTTGATAAAGAAACGTACCCAAATTTTGCAGCTTTCTAATTTGACCATCTGTGCATATTAAACGTAGTGAACCTATGGCGGCGTTGGCATTCTCCACTTCTTTCTTTAATTTGGCGTTTTCATTGCGCAACTTCCTAATTTCGGTTTTGATTTTAAAATTTTCCAAGTCCATGCTAGATATAATGAAATCAGTGCCGAAAAAATACACACGTTAGGTATTTTAAAAATGCAGAGAACAATCTATACATTTATTAGTGTAACTACATTTTTATTCCAGAAGATCCAGAAGTGCTACACTATTATAATTTAAAGACCTTGACAAGTAGGTTTGCCAAAAATTATCAGATTTAAAATCGGTTCAGCCAATTCCAAAATATTAGCGTCAGAAGTTCTTCAAAATTCACTCATTGAACAAAGCATTGCATTCGTCGTTGTAAAAACCATTGCTTAAGTGGGACCAAATAAGAGAGAGAGAGAGAAGAGATGAGTAACGGCATTTCTCAGAATTATCTAACGAATTATCTGCATACACAAATAACAAAACAAACACCAACGAGTAGTTTGGTTCTCTTTTGATATTTGTTTTTTCATAAAGAGATTTCTTAAACAAAAAAAAATAGCCCCAGTTACTGGGGCCTTACCGACTAGTTTATTTGTAATGCATTAACAAACTTACTCGGTTTGTGTATCGCAATCCATGTAAGCAACTTTAGCGAGCTCATTTAAATGCACTGTGCTTGTTCTATAATAATACAAAAAAATAATTATAAAGTAACTAAGTCAACTAGTACAATAAAAAAAATATGGGGAAAGACTCCACTTGAGCCGGCTAAAATGCAAGCATTCTTTGTAGTTTTCTTACACTTACTCTTTATGGAGCCCATTACCACCAAAAGCATTTGCTAATGAGTAAAAGCCATCGACACCAGAAGATGATATAATGAAATCAATGCTGAAAAATACACATGTTACGTGTTTTAAAAATGCAGAGAACATTTTATTGTAATGCATTAACAAACTTACTTTGTTTGCAAATCGCAATTTATACAATGTTCGTTCAATAATAATGGAATAATTGTTTATATATTAATTGGCATACACTCGAAAAATATGGAAGAAACCCCGATTGGGAGTTTCTTACACTTACTCTGTAAAAGAGGGGAATAATTAGAGGTATTTACGAATAAAATCGAGCTGACCGCACTAGAATAGTTTCCATACACCATTTGGTCCATCGAGTGTGTGTTACAATATTAAAGGATAGTGCGATATATTTCACCAAAATTTTTGTTACACTTACACTGTCTGCGAATTCCAATAGAAGGAACTGCACTTGGCATCAATTTAACTACTTTTGCGCCAACTATAAAATCTGATGGCAAGAATGATCAGCTCAGCTTAGCGTTCGGCTGGAATTCTATGTTACAAATTTTTCCTACTGCTGTCGCCTTCGTCCATCTTTTGGAACATCAAAAAATGGTCAAAGTTCATTTTTTTTACCACAAATAGCACATTTTCTCTTTTGTTTTTTGGAATTATTGATTTAATTTTTTAAGTTAAAATTGAATAAACTTTTGTCGTTTGAAAAATTTTAAAGCCAAAATATAAACAAATAAGCAAACATAAACAAAAATTTGACAGCCAACATACTATAAGAAAAAAAGAAGAAGAGAGAAGAGCCTTTTTTGGCTAACGCCACCTCTTATAATCTCGCCATGCCATTGTTGTTTCCGCTTTAAAATTTCTCTACAAAGAATGTTTGACAGCATGCTGCATATAAACGCAAAGCGATATTTACTGTTATACGTGTTGTTAAACCTAGCTGTTAAACGTATTGTACCATGTGAAAGAGGCTATTTCTGTTAGCTGTTCAAAATGGGTTAAAAAGAGTTGAAGTAAATTTTGTTTAACCTTGTGATTCAACTGTTTTAGTTAGTCTTTTAGTTTTGAGATATTACAACCCAAAATTTTCAATATTTTCATTCCGTAACATCGCTAGAAATTTCATTAATACATATTGCCAACAAAAAAAAAAATAATACTCTCAATAAATTTAATGGACGTAACTAGTGTGAATTAAATGTGGTCGAGCACCAAGAAAAAAGTTTCACACCTTTTAATATTGCACCAGAGTGGCGAAGATGATAATGCCGTAGGTTTCATTATGGTGGAAGCTGTTGTGCGTCAGCGCGAGTTCTATTGCCCAAGGGCGCTTTAAATAGTGAATGAAAGCTTTTAGTGGTAGCCAACTTCCACCTGATGATATTTGCGGTGAAATCCACTGCCAAATGGTACGGGAAATGCATCCTGCCAGCTACTGTGTGCCAAAAGCTGCAATAAATTTTCGATGGTGCTCATTTTTTTGTGGAAAGAATTTTCACTATTCGTGTGAAAAGTGCATTAAAAGTGTACATTGTATACATTTTACTTAATGGTGGACATCATTGAGTTGAGTGCGTGGAAATGTGTGTGGCCCTTTGAACATGGTTAAAACTTATAATTTGAAAAAATAAGCGAAGATAGCATTGATGGAATTTGCAATTTCCAAATTGTACCTAATTTACCAAAACAAAGCTGAACCTAAATGAGCGTGAATGTATCTAAAATAATATACTTCATACGTTCAATCGTTTTTATAAGAATTTTTCATTTAAAAGCTAACAATCAAAAAAAAGTAAACAAACATAACAAAACATAAAAACGCTACGCGTTACATACATAACTATTGCAATTCACTCTCCTTAAGATCAGTATTTTCTTTTTAGTTAATTATGCTCTTTATTTAAAATAAATTCATAATACAATTTCAAAATTACTTGAACTTATGACAGTAATGCCGTCTGTCGGTATTTTCTTTATATTCCATAAAATAAATAAAAATGCGTGTTCACGGGTTGATGCAACATGCCCTTGCGACGTTGTGAAAGTGCGGATTGCCGAAGTTTAACACCTTTCTACCTTTAAATTCATTAGAAGAATACAAAATATTTTCATTATTTTTCAGTGAGGTGGTAATATTTTGACAGTTAAACTATTTCGCACAGGGCCGTAGCCAGAAATTTTTTTCGGGGGTGGTTTTCATTCGAAGAAAATATTCATAAATTATTTTTATCAAACTGATTTTTAAATACAATAAATTAAATCAAAGATACATTTGATGGGCCCTATAAAATTAAAATTTTAGGAAACATTTTCCGATTTTTTTTAATGTTAACCTCAAAAAAATGGCCAAGAGTGACAAAAAATTCCCAGAATAATCAAATTAAATTTTTTCAAATAAATATTATTCAATGTGCATTCTAGTGCATTTTTTTTTATCGTGAGGGACATAATTTCATTAACTCATTGACTTCCCACTTCTGATGATGTACCCAACCTCAAAAAAATTACCAAAAATAGTAGAGGCTCATTTTTTTCAAATGATCATCATTGGGAATTTGAGCCATTATCAATGATAAGGAACCCGGATGAGGTTGGCTTATATTCCCTAAATTCGTGAAGTCACAGCATTGAAAGAGATCTTTCTAGTCGTGGTGCTCTGAGCAATAATGCGTTAAAAAATTAATTTTAAGATGGGTTTTGCTAATAAGATGGAGTTTTTGCGAAAGAATTTTTCACGTTGAACACGAATCTGAGGTCGAAAACTTCCCATCACGTCACGTTTTAGGAAAAAAAATAGGGTTCAAGCAAGTCTTATTTTACAAGGATCCGATAATTTTTTCTATTTTTATTAATTTTGAAACTTTTCAAACTGATTCAGGACGAAACCTTAAATCAAAAACAGTTACTGACCTAGAAAAACTACGAATGCAGGAGTGCTCAGTATCACCTTCTCTTTTTGAAGCCGTAGTCAAACCTCATGTAGAAGAAAACAAATCGGATTTGATCGCTTAGTGTAACTAAGATTTAAAATTTATTTTTTATATTTGACTTTTTAGATAAAAAAACCATGATTTCGCTTATCCAATATTTGCATCTAGTGATGATTCAAGTATTTTTTTTACTCGATGCCTCATCATAAGTATTTTACTCAGTATCGGAAAAAAAGAGTTAGTATCGGATACTCGATACTTTTGGAAACAATTTTATAATAGAAATTCATTTCATTTATAAAAGTATCATCACTATCAAAAATGCATGTATAAATACACAAATATTACAGCCTTGTTGTAATATTTGTGCATTTTAATTTAAATTTTTATTCTTATGAAAGTGTTAAACACACATTTTTTTATATACAGTAGAATCGCGATAATTCGTACCCCGTTAATTCGAAAATCTCAATAATTCGTAACAAACTGTTGGTCCCTTGAAAAAATCGCTTTAATTCGCAAAAATTCTACATATTTTGGTCCCCTCGCTAATTCGTATTTTTTTCAATACAAGGTGTGTTTAACCTCTTATAAATCGAAATTGGTTGTTGATAACCTCTTATAATTCGTAATGCAAAGTAAAATTCTATGGAACTATGATTCGAAAAAAAAAACAATCATTGTAGATAGCTACGTTCTCTTTTTTATGAAATTTTTTGTGTTTTTCGTGGTTGACAAGATACGTGAGAAGAGCCTTAAACTACTATTTTTCTTATAATTCCTGGTTACAAAGGTTATAGCAGACATTTTGCACCATTGAAAACTTTAAGAATAACTGTAAGGATTAAGAGTCCTGGACATATTATTTTTTAAAATTTATTTTAATATTTACATAAAATATTGAAGAAACTCAGTCAGATTTTGAGGAAAAACTCGAGGGGAAAGGGTTAATTTATTTAATTTAATTTATAACTATCACATATCGATGTCGAAGTCTATACCATATTCTTTTCATTACCATCAGCTTCTTCTGGCCATAACACACTCTTTAGTCTGAATTCAGTAGCATTATAAACACTAATGCTGTTTATTTACGTCATCAGGTATTTTGTAGTTTTCACAAAATGAATTTTCGTGTTTTAATTCATTTTTGATATGAAGTAAAGAATTTTTTGAATTGAGTGGCTTTGGTTTTAAATAAGATCATTGCTCATTGTTTCGATAAAAAATGTTGTTAGGATTATTCAGGAAATGGATTGAAAAAACGCGTTAAAAAACCCGCTGACCACTAAATCACTTCTTTCCTGCGTTTTAGTTTTCAAAAAGCACTAAATTTAGCGGGAAAAGCGCTGAGTTGGCCACACTGCTGGCAGCATCAATTTGCCGTTAGTTTCGTCGTAACGATAAAAATAAAAAACTTGGTCTTTACAACGTTTTATTTTTGTATTTTTACTTAAGCATACAGGTGTGTACCAAATGCATTTAATTTTCATTATATTTGTTTAATATAACTTATTTCTACAGATAATTTTAGTGACTTGGAAACAAACGAATTAAGTATTGTGGCAATACATCCAATTTCCATAAGCATATGAAAAGTCACGGGCAAAACCACAACAATTCATCTGTGGTACCTAACAAAAATGTGAGAAATAGTTTAGACGCAGACGCTGCACCCGAATGCTCGGCCTCTTTGACGATTGAGTGTATGGAAGATACATCAAGGTAACAATATATATTTATTTTTCCTTTTAATTAGCCAACATATATATTTTTTAATTTTCCAGCAGCTCCAATACCACAATGCAAGTAAATCCTATTAAAACCGCTTTTGAAAAAATTTACCTCTTTCCAAGAGCAGTTTTCAATCAAGTTTTAAGCAGCAAAAGACGTTTGTTTAACAATGGACATTTGGACAGAAATCATGTTCGGAAAAGGCTTTCTCGGTATTGTTATGTTAAAATATGAATAAATATTTTGGGTACCCGTTTCCAATAGATTGAATGAAAAGAACTTATAAAATTGAGAGACTATAAAATCTACTATACATAAATATATTTTTCATATCGAGTAAACGTCTGAACAGAATCAGAAAATAGTGCCATATTTCATTTAGTTTATTTACCTAGCATATTTAAAAAATTATTGTATGTAGAAGGCAAGCAATTTTCAGGTTTAAAGTATTACCCGTAATTTTCGGGTACCCGAATTCAGGTGTTACCCGCAAATTTTCGGGTATCCGTTGACTGGAATGACCGGGTACCCGTGAGATCGGGTAATACCCGCATTCTAGGGTACCCGACCATTTGTATGTGCGGGTATTACCCGACGGGTATCAAAAGCACTAGTTTTTACTTTTGTTGTACGTTAGATTTTCGATGTTTATGTTGCTTCATTAATACGTAAAGCAACTACACAAGAAATGCCACTCCCACTGCTCCGATCACTAGCAGATAAAATTTTTAAATTTACTATTCAAAGTTTCTCTTTAACTTTAATCTTTAAATTTTGACCACGCCCCTTGAACCGATAACTTCCCTTTTTGGAGCACATGTTGGTGTTCATTGGGTAAATTTCTTTCTCAAATTGAAGTTGTAGACTTTATTAAAACCGATATAGTGGGATATGATCTCAAATCGAAAATTTTTTATGACTAGTATATTTTTTACGTTCATTCAAATAAGAGCAACATATTCTTTAGTTTAAATTTTAAAAATTTTTTGAAGCATTCATCCGTTCTTTAAAAAATATCAAAACTTTTCATTTTCTAAGTCTCAATAATATGGTATATTACATTTAAAAAAAAATTAAATTTTTTTTTTAATTTTTATAGCCTTAGTATTGAATAAGATTTAAAAAAAAATTTTGGAATCACTGGATCAAAAGTTATAGAATTTTTTTCCAAAAATAATCTATTTTTGACCACTGTGCGTTACTCCGCTTGACTTAAAATCTACTACAATTTTTTTCGTTGCATTCAACTTGGGCAAAAAGGTCTGATACCACTGTTTTTCAAAAAACCACACAAGTTAAATGCGTGAATTTGGAAACTTTTTTCCTTGATGAGCTTCTCAAAGAAAAGAGGACAGATATATGCAAAAGTTGTTTAAAGAAAAAAATCGCTACAACAAATAAAACTTCCATAAAAAAAGCTGAATATCAGAGGAAAATCAAAGGCATCTATTTTCTTGCCCATTTATGTACCTTTTTTTTAAAAATATCCATACACATTTCTATTAAAAAAATATTTATTTTTTTGTGTTAGGGAAATTGCTCCGGAAATTTTGGTTTTACTACGCTTTTTTCTATCATTTACCACGATATTAGACTTCCAAAGTCCGAACCCTGGTCACGATCATGTAGGCTTAAGCAGAAAAAGAGGAAAGTTTCTTATAATCCGCTCTCTAATTACACTATGCCACAAAATTAAGCTTTTCCTATCGGACTGGGGATTTAACATGCAGTCTAGAGAAATTTGGAGTCGTTGAGCTTTAACTTCTACAAAATTTATTTAAGAAAAGTCTAAATTTTGACTTTGCGAGGTTATTTTTCAAAGTATAAGGGGTAGAGGGTGTTTTAATGTTCTAGGAAACCCTATACTTTTTGATAAGCAAACTTTTTTCTAAACACACTATAATATTTTTATCATTCCTTTAGCCTGTTGGCAATATTGTTCTTAGCTGTACATAAAAAACTCCAAAAATTTGGGGTATGGAGCTTAGATTGAGAATTCTTGTGAAAATGTGCTTCTTCTTTTACTAAACAACTTTCCTGTAGACACCAAAATCTATAAATCGCAAATAAAAAATGTCCTGGTACAGTCGTAATAAAACTATTTTCATGCACCGTTATCTCGAAAACTTGTTGTAATGGAGCAACATGGTCTTACTCTAGACTACATGTCAAATCGTCAGTCCGATTTTGGCTGTTGCACAATGTTATTACCTATCATCAAAAATAGAGGAAACAGTTTTTTTTTTTGGTCAAAAGCGCGCCATTTTGAGAAATTCGATTTTTTCAAAAAGCTTGTGTCTACTTTTGACCAACGGAATGACAATTAATAAACTTTTTTATTTTCTTTTTCATGCCTAAAAATTTTTTGCGTTTGTGTTTTTTTAAATTAACTGCTAAAGTTAAATCTCGAAAATGGAATGAAGCACGTATAGACCCCCTTAACAATATTTTGTTGTCAGGTTTGTAAGAATGTTGTATATATCTTAAAATATAAAGTTTTGTTTAACATATTGTTTGAAGAACGTTTTCGAGATATTCTACGCAACAGAAATTGGTTCAGGGTGGGCTATTTTGACTGTGACTCACTGTACCTTGAAATACGATTACTTCTATTTTTTCTTCCTAATTAATATAACTCTACTCTCTATTTACAGCTGATGTCACAAATGCAATGCTATGCTATACCTACTGAATTGTTTTTATTTTTCAAAAACTGAACATTAATAGTAAGTAATGAATTAATTTTTTTTTAAACTCTATTTTTGTTACTGTTGAAAAGAACTCACACCGCATTTGCCACTAATTTAAATGCGAAATACAGCAATTATTTTCAACCAATTTTAGAATTTGAAGAAAAAATACATCTGCATAACTGCATTGTTGTTGCTACAGCCAATGCTGCTGCAACACTTGTTAATCAAACTTTACTCCTTGCAAGTAAAATATTTCTAAAAACTTTTCTCTCCCAAGAAAACTTTACATTTTTAATTACATCATAACTTTAAAAGTGATGGCGGCGAGGTTGATGTTGAGGCAGAATAAGAGCCAGTGAAAGAGCGGGCGATAGTGACAAAAGGAAAGGATATGGACAAGTGTATGGCAGCGAGGGACAAGTGTCAGCATAGTTTCTATTAGGGATGTCCTTCGGGATCGACTTTTCGGGATTTATCATTTTCGGGACACAAATTTCAATACCGGGATTGTAAATTTGAGCAAGTATACATGTGTGTTCATGTGAATCGTGAATAGGGCTACTGTATTTTAGCCCTATTCACGATTTGGTGCAAGTGGTCTTGCATTATTGTAAATTAGGTTAAGTTAGAGTGGCTGGCGAGAGAGAACCTGAACAGCCCATTGTGATACCACATAGTTGGACCTACAGTTTAATGCCGATTTCGAACGGTAGTGTGGCAGTTTTTTATCAGCACGGTATACAATGGGCTGAATGGGCTATCTAGTGTCACGAAAGTCACAATCAATTTATATCGTTGATTTAATGGTTTAATATAGGTTTTAATTAACAACATATTATTTTTGCTAAAAATTGTTGTTTGGCTACAAAGTGTATGAAATTTAATTCCAACTAAGTTTCGCCAATTGAATTAAAATGAGAAATAGCATTTTCAACACCTGGAAAAAATGAAATTGTAAAACATTTTACGTACATTTATCATTCAAATGGCAAAAGTACCCACAGAAATGTTTCAATCAATTTCCGAGTCAAGATTGCCATCAAGTGTTCCACCTGTAATTGGTGGATCAGACAGTAAATTAAAAATATCTTCGTAGAAAAGCTAATTTTTTGGTCTTGATTGGAGTTTCTTGAAATTGATGTGATAAATGGATCCGATGACAGTAGTAATAAATTAAAAAGATTTCGTATTGTTTTTTCACGCGACATTTTTCCCTGCAGTTTCTGAAATCTTTATTTCGTGCTTCCAGGACTTGTTCAGACATGATTCCTATAGGAAGCGAAGCACTTTTTATTATATCTGCTGCATGTATTATGATCCAGTCATTCTTTGTTACGCAGTCCGCAAACTTTGCTAATGTAGTAAGCACGTATTTTAAAATTATATAGGTTTTTGAAGTGAAACTTCTTTGGCGGCGTTTTAAGGGGTAAACTGAACAGGAAACAGAAAGTGGGGAAGAACGGAGACGGAAACTATTCAATTCCACAAATGAAAAATGTTGAAAATCCCTCAAATTGGTTTGGTATATTAAGCATTAACTTACTGAAAACAATTTTTAAAGTGATTATTTTTTGGAATACGTGTGTGCGTTATTTGTGTACAAAGAAGAATATTTGTTTTCACAATAGAACATAAATGACAGAACTGCAATGAGTGAGAAAGACATGACTCGATACAATAATAACGCCATCTGTTGACTTCATAGTACTATGAAAAACATAAACAATTCAAATATATTTGAATCTACTACTATAATGAAAAGAACAACAAAAGCAAAACGTTTTCGCAAATATTTTGTGCAGCAAAAAGATAAAAAATTTACAGCGAGTTATGACTTGTTTAATACAAGTAAGTGTTGTACATCAAAAACTCTTTATTATCTTTTATTAAAGTAGTTTTCTATAGCATCGCCATCTGTTGGCACTATGAGAAACATAAATACGCATATATCAATAGCATTGCAATCTGTTGCTTTTATAGCGCAATGCAAAACATAAAAACTATAAATATATTTTAATCTACCTTTTCGTTTACATTAAAAAGAAAACAGTGCAATATCAATCTCAACAAAATTTCGGTAGCAATCAAGCTGGTGTGCGTGAAAATCCACACTCTCTACCATGGCAAAAGAATTAAGAAGGTAGATAGATACATTTTGACAAGTAAGAGTTCAACAGAGTTGTACTTTCATAGTTAAATTTTTAGGTGAGAATTTATAAGAAAATAATTTGTATAGTATTGCATGAATATAGGGAGAAATAGTTGTTGCTTTTTATATTATTTTTTGACTCAAGATATATCCTAATAAAGAAAACTAATTTTAATAACATTATTTATACGTTTTTTATTATAAATAAAATTTATAATTTAGTACTAAGTAATATTAATAATATTCTATTAACTCACTCTTTTCTATCCATTTAAAAAAATGCACCTGTAAAATGTTCAAAATGGCTATTTTTTTAAAAAAAGCATCTACCTTTAAATACTTGTAACATGGGTAAAAGTGTTTAGAAAACTGTTTTTGGAGACATTTTGCGAAGAAAAAACAATGATAAAGTAAGCCAAATCCAAAATAAACTAGCTTTACGTTGGACTTAAGCACTTTTGATAAATACCATATGGACCTAATTAGTTTTAAAAAAAAATCATCTGGACTTAAGCACAAGAAAACATAAAGCATATGTATGAATGCGGCCATGTGCAAAGCCAAAAATTTAAATTCATTACAAAGCAGTAGCAGAACAAGGAAAGAATGCGATTGGCTGAAAGGCACTTAAGCAATTTTGATTTACACTTACGATGGGACTTAGTCACTTTTGAAAAATTAGTTAAATTAAATAAGTTTTTTAATTCAATTAACATTAATTAGGCTCATTTCTTTTGTTTAAACTATTTATTTGTACGGTCAGTGTGTATTGCATTAAAAATCTGGAAAATTTTCGTCTACGGCCTTGACACTTTGGATATGTACCGACTCATATTAACTATTTAAATGTCATGTGCATACATACAATTATCTCTCCCAGACTGCTGTTATTGCACCAACATATTCCCAGTCACAAACCTACCAAAGATTTAATAATTCCCTTTTTAGAATAAACATTTTTCGTAAAAGCAGCAAAGAAAATGATTAGGCAAAAAGTGGCAGCTATTTTTTTCGCAAATTATTTAAACATATCGCATATTTACTAACAATTTACATAAAAAAGCCTGCAGTTTTCGAATTTAATTGTTAAAAGTCAAACTAAACTTACTGAAAAACGAAGTATTTCAAATAAAAATTAGTTCACAACATTGATTTATTAGTCAAAAAGAAGTTAACAAACATATCCAAATTTTATAAAAAAGTTAAGTACATACCTGAAACTTTAAGACACACTTTGCAATTTCGTTTATATTTTTTTAATACGAATTTTAAAAATTCACAAAAAGCCAGTACAATTTTCTTCACTGATTTTTTGAATTTCGCGATGCTAGATGAACCAGTCATACCACTGTGCGGTAGTTTTGCCATAATCAACCAAGGTGTGTACTTCAAGGCCATATTTAGGGGGTGGTTTGGGGGTTCTGACCTCCCCCGAAAGGTGAAAACTTTTTTCTAATTTTTGATATTGATTGCCAGTGGATGGAAAAAAAGTCAAAATAAAATCTATTGAACGATTTTCAAATATTTTTTACTTCAATGGGTTTCTTTCTAAAAAGTCAAATATAAAAAAAAATTTGAAAAATAAATTTGAATTGAAATCGTACGAAGTTTGTAGCACGTCATGGACAAAAACGGTATTTTCAGGGGTTTCAACCCCATTTTCCTAAAACGTGATGTGATGGGAAGTTTTTCACCTCAGATCTGTGTTCAGCACGAAAAATTCATTCGCAAACACTAGGAACCATATTGTTCACCAATCCCCTGCAGGGCAGTGTTATTGATTCAGTTTTAAAGTTCTTAATCTTAAAATATAATTAATCCTTTAACCCATTATTGCTCAGAGCACCCCGACTCGGAAGATCTCTTTCAATGCGGTGACTGCACGAATTTAGGGAATATATGCCAACCTCATCCGGGCTCCTCATCATTGGTAATGGCCCAAATTTCCCACTGATAATCATTTGGAAAAAATTAGTCTCTGACTATTTCGGGTACATTATCAGTAATGGCAAGTCAATGAGTTATCGAAATTATGTCTTGCACGATAAAAAATTTATTGGAATCCACATTAAATAATATTTATTTGAAAAAATTTAAATTGATTATTCTGTGAATTTTTTTGTCATTTTCGGCCATTTTTTTTAGGTTAAGATTAAGAAAACTCGGAAACAAACATTTTTCCTAAAGCTTTAAGACATTTATCCACTTTTCTCCCTAGTTTGATAGGGTCCAAATGCTTCATCCTATTTAATTTATTGTATTTAAACATCAGTTTCATACAAATTTTATATGAATATTTTCTTCGAATGAAAACCTGCCCCCCGAAAAAAATCCTGGCTACGGCCTTTATATACTTGTACACTTTCTTATAATTCTCATTTACTTCATATCGATGGTGAATATAAGAAAGTTATGAGAACTAACCACCAGACGAAGTCGGGAACCGATCCCGATCCTTCCGGATGAAAATCTAGTCCACTAGACTATTGAGGTCGTAAAAACAAAAACATAAACTAATTTCTAATTCATATAATGACAAAACTCAAAGTATCCAATTTTGCACGTTTTAGTTTTTCCAATTTGGCAATTCTTTAGGTGTTAAAAGCAAATGAAATTTTTGCCGTTACTGCGTTATTGCGAAATTCATCAAAATATATAGTTTTCGTAAAAAATTAATTAATTCAGTAGCTCGTTTAAATATTTTGTGTGATAATATAAATTTTTGAATAAAAAAGAGAAAAATACCGGAAAACTATGACAATCAAACAAAACAACAAAACAGAAAAATTGCTAAATTGTGCTTCAAATTAAAAAAAAAAGACGCAATGTAATGCTTGCCAATATTTATATTCGAGCTAAAGACGACCAAGCAAGTGACAACACCAAAAGAAGCTGCAGCCGTCTTACCCCCTTATTATGTAAAACGCAGCTCGTCGTAACACTTTGCGTTGCTTGTGTTTTGTTTTTGTAAACAAATTATTTGCGTTTTACCTAATAAGGGGGTTAAACAAGTTACTCCCATTAATTAAAAAAATTCTTTTCTGCCTGTTGAAAAACCATAATAAATTCAGATTTTTTTTTCATACTTTTCAGTTTACACTTTTGCAATCAAAAAACACCCTGGAGCACCTAAAACTTATTTATTTGAATATGCTGTCCTTTCAAATTTTTTGGCGTTTGAGATAAAATTCCGTACAACAAAAAAGAAAATAAGATACCACAAAATACACTCTCATAAACTTGGATGGCTTTTCAGAGGTCATCTCATGAACGAATTGCAAAACAATAGATGAAAAAATGTTTCCATTGACTCAGAGATAACAAAGTATGAAACGAAGATTACACTGTGCAACACATTTTTCTAACGGAGAATCGACCAACACAGGTCGATAGTACTAGTCTAGAGTAACAAAACCATAAAAGGGTTTTGCAAAGTTAGCTCGCTTTCAAAAGATATGGGCATTCAAGGTTTGCCTCTTGTAACTTATTTTTTAAAAATCATTACTCGAATGATATTTGATATTTTTGACAGTTTTCTTCAGCGAATTAATATCATTAACAATTTTAACATTATATTAGTTTTCCATATTAAGAAGTTGAAACTATCCATTATATGACTTTTGTAAAAAATAAGCAGTAATACTATAAACTAAAATGTATAGAATTCAATAGTTTGGATTTCCAAATTTTTGTTTTTATTATAAAAAGAGAATAGATTTGAAAAATGTACTAAAATATCACAACTTTGAAAGGCTGTAACATTTAAAAGCGAGCTAACTTTTTAAAACCTTCTTAGGGTTTTGTTACTCTAGACCAGTACTATCGACCTGTGTAAGTCACTTCTCCGTTAGATTGCATGACCCTAAAATTGTTGCACAGTATTATATACAACAACAAAATTATATACGAATACTGAAAATCCCTGGATTTTTTCTTTTCAATCGCGGTATTTTTTGGGCCGGCTGCGGGATTTCGGGATCCCGAGATTGAAATCCCTAGTATCTATGTTGCTATAATTCAAATTTAATGATCATATCGTAACTTTTAAT
Organism: Toxonevra muliebris; assembly: GCA_963691655.1. Classification (NCBI taxonomy): domain Eukaryota; kingdom Metazoa; phylum Arthropoda; class Insecta; order Diptera; family Pallopteridae; genus Toxonevra; species Toxonevra muliebris. The sequence goes on from OY829326.1 coordinate 81,939,109, forward strand.
GACAATAAGTTATTGTTTCAAATTTTCAAAATTTATGCAACATTTGCGCAAGTTTGCTGCTGTTTCTTACTGCACGCACAATGGAAATAAGAATAGTTCCATAGAATTATTACGAGTAAGTATTTATTAAGTACATGCTCGTATTTGCATATAATAGTTAGTAATAATACAATAAACTTTGATTCACTACTACTTCTTGCAAATGTATGTGTAAACGCAATATCCCAGTAGGGCTGAGGATGATCGTAGGAGTAATCATCGAGCGCTCTAAAGCGAGCAATGAATTACTATCTTTTGCTCCGGAGTAGGGTGATTTAAAAATAACTTTTTTCAAAAATCAACTGGCCTAATGGCGCTTAGGTCGAAACTAAAAGGCCAAGACCAAAAAACTCAAAATTGGAAAATATTTAAAGGTTGCTACCAGAGGCTTTTGTACACCTTCGTGTCGTGAAAAAGGGTTGCGAAAAATAGTGGATAATTGAAAATTTAACAAATATATTGAGCCTAACGAATAAAAAATTTGCAATTGGTTTTTCTTAACAATTGTTTTTTTCTCTAGCATTTACTTTTTGGATAAGGTTTTGCTTATTTTTTAAGCAATTACCTAAAAGCGGATGAATAAAGGAAGCAATTGCTTCCGCGAAAAAGCAATTGCTTAAGTATTTTTAAGACTGTGGCCAACTCAGCGCTTTTTCCGCTAAATTTATTGCTTTTTAGAAATTAAAACGCGGAGAAAAGTGATTTAGCTCTCAGCGCATTTTTTAGCGCGTTTTTTTCAATTTAAAAGACACTAAATGTTCTGCTAAATAATCCATTTCCTGAAAATGCCTAAAATTTATCAAAATTAGATTAAATAGTGCCACAAATTGAAATCAAATGAATTCTATCTACTTGAAAATGGACAACCATCATTTTTAGAGTTGAGTTTCGGCAAATAAACAATTAATAAAGTCTTTTCCTTAAAATATAATCAAAAAATCGCTTGAAAGATAATACAAACTTCAAAATGAGATATGTCTTGATTTGGACCTAATCTTTAAAAACCGAGTTTACCACCAGATTCTACAACCCAAAATTAAGTTAACGTGTTGAAGCATTTTGGTGTGTCAATTTTTTTTTTTCAATTTCCATTATTTATTCAATTATGTATTTCAAATAGTGTAATTACAAAAATAATTCAATAATAAAAGAAAATAGAAACAATTATTACGAAGTAACATTCTGTGCCTCAGCGCCAAATTTGGCTATATAGAGGCTAACTGGCTACTAAATACAAATATTGGTTACTTAACCCTCTAGTTCCCAAGCCCGCCCGTTATGAGCTATGATGCATATTAAAGAAGTTAGCGACAGGCAAAGTCGAAAATTTGTGAAAAATAAGAAAATTAATTATTTTAATTGTATTTGAGATAAAAGTGAAAAAAATAAATAAAATACTTCCCGTCATACTATCCAGATAAAAAAATTAGCTATGGAATATTTAATATTTAAATATTTAATTACTTAAAAAAAATTGATAAAAAGTTCATTCAACAACAAATAATTTTAGGCGTTCAAACTCTCCCACTTCATAAAACCACGCCCATTAGTTTTTTTTTTTTGGTTTTTAAATCAGTTTATGATTTTTACGCCAATATTAATCAATTCCGATTTTTTTTATCAATCAAAAATTTGGGAACTAGAGGGTCAAAACAATACAATATGACATTTACATAGCATTTCGATACAAGTAAATACAAGTAACAACTCGATACTTTTCATTCGATTCAAGTACATTTTTTTTTCTCGATGCTATAACATAAGTATTTAACTTGGTATCGAAAAAAAGGGTCAGTATCGGATACTCGATACTTTTGGCAAATATTTATTTAAAAAACTGAAATATTGCTATACAATATTTAAAATTGTGGATCATTTTACAATACATTTTACAGCAATCAATAATATATTTCAAAATGCTACTGCAGAATTATTCAAAATATTCAAATATTCAAAAAAACCATGATTTATTGGCGAAAAACTCGTGTTGAGTAGTGTAAACTGTAGGCTCAACCATGTTGTATCACAATGGGCCGTTCTAGCCTGAATATTTTCCTTGACAACCACTTAAAAAATGAGTGATTTGTCTCTTTAAACGAGTATTCGATACAAGTACATATTCGATACTTTTTTCCGATATTTTCGGTTGCATCGATACTTTTATTCGATACAAGTAATGAGTAAAAGTATCGATACTATGTGGGTATCGAATCAACACTAGGCACAACAAAAAAAACTCAAGCAAACTCAGCTTCGATTAGTGCCTTCAAATATGGTAATGAGGTTACATTAGTTATATTTGAACTAGTAAATTAACTTTTAGTGAGCCCATGTCGTGTACAATTAAATTCAGCTTTGACAAATGTCGTCGAAAAATGGCAAAAAATAAAGCAGGCGTTGAAAAAATTGTTTTAAATTAATAAAAGTTACCAATTAACTACTACTAATTTTTATCATTTTCTCCATACTTAATCGCGCTAAATTTTTTCCTTATAAAAGTGTTAAGCAGAAATTTTTTATATACCTATTAAAAAGAAAATTAATTGAATACATGTATTTCTAAAGTTTTTAATTCACAGCATTTCTAAATTGTACAATCACAAGAAAAACTAAAATAAGAGTATTTTATACACTTTGATCACACAAAAAATATACAGAGTAATAATTTATAACTATCACATATCGATGTCGAAGTCTATATTCTCTTCATTACTATCAGCTTCTTCTGGCCATAACACACTCTTTAGTCTGAATTCAGAATTATTATAAACAGTAGTGCTCTTTATTTACGTCATTAGGTATTTTGTAGTTTTCACAAAATATATATATCAACTCGCTTTCAATGGTGTCTGTCTGTCTGTTCGGTAGGAATTTTGCAGTCGATTTTAAACTAACTTTCCGATGAGCTAGAGTCTTGAAATTTTAAATATAGTTCAGAACTGGATGACAGTGTTTCGTTTTTCAAAATCCGCTAAAATGAAAAAAAAACGCGTATTTACCGTCATCGGAAAATTGTCCCTTATAATCTTTTTGTTTAACTTACTTTGAATAAAAACCATGCAGCGGCAATAACCGCTCTGGTAAAGAATTACAAGCCGAGCAATAAAGCTATTAGCCCTGTTGTGATGAAGATAGTTTTAAGCGATGAAAGCCCAGTTTATCAGCGTCCACGAAGAACTTCATTTGAGGACCAACGCGTTATCGATAAGCAGATTTCAAGTTCCGTCTTTTTTATTTACCAGTACTACTGGTGACGTATAGCTAGAGAAACTAGGCTGAATGACACCCTCTTCTAACCCTCTCGAACTCATTTAATAATGCAAATGCATCTGTTTTTCGTCCTCTTTATTTTCGTTGTCACTTTCATCACTTACACTTTTTTGTTGCGCATTTTCATCGAAAATCAAACCTTCTTTCTGAATAAATTCGACTCCTTGTTCTCTAACTCTGATGTCAACATGTTCCAGCATGGCTTCATACCTAATAGTGTGTTCGTCTACTACATGAAACTTTAGCTTCATCTCTACTTGGTCAATTTTAACATCAGCAACGAAACTACCAATGGTGGTTAGTTCACTTTTGCTAATGCCAACCATTCGACGCCTTTGTTCCTTTTTCAAAAATATCACGTCTCATTAAACATCAAGAACGTCCGGTATCAATCAGAGCTTCGAGCACTATGCTACTTACTAAAACTTTTTTGAACTTTAGGCCACGTTTGTACCAAACTTCATCAAGTGTATTAACATTGCTTTGCTCTTGTTTTATTTTCGAATCTACACCGCGTTTACACTTAAAAGACCGATGGCCCATTTCATTACATTTGAAACATTTGTATTGCCGACTTCCACAATATTTAACCAAGTGCTCAGAGCTTCTTTGTGTCGCATGTTCAGTTTCATCATTCATTGGCAAAGATTGTGGAACCGGCTTTTAAAAGTTTTGCATCATACTAGATTTACCGCGAATTTTTTCATACACTTGTATTTGTTCCTTAAGCTTAGCGAAAGACTTCGCGTGGTACAAAATAGCCTTGTTCATCTTCGAATCAGGAATACCCTCTATAAAATATTCCATGACACTTTGATCATCAATCGATTTACCTATGTCCATCAGAGTGTAGAGGTATTCGCGCAGTGTCTCATTGTGTTTTTTGCGTCGATTACACAACATTTTGTGAATTTCTGCAGAGGAAAACTTTACACCGAATTCGTCTATCAATGCTTCCTTAAGCGACTTCCAATCGATTAGCCCTTTTTGACTTCTTATGAATAATTTCGCGGCACCTTTTAATAATTGTTTACTGTAAATAAATTTCTGAATACCCTTCCACCCTACTGCTGAAGAATTTTCTTCAAAATCTTCAACCCACAGCCTTTCGACTGCTTCATGACCGAAACGAAGGAGGAACCTGTCCTGCAAGTCTTTTTTCCGTCCTGTCGTCAACAAATTTAACTCCCGTAATTTATCCCTCAACCTGTCGCAGTTCATTGTCATTATTATTTGGGCGTCCATTTTAAAATAATATGTTTTTGACGTGTAAACATTTTAGCTTACGGTATGGGCAAAATTGTAAAATGTAAGAATAACTGTAACGTAAGATGTAAGATAACTGTAACGTCCAGTTCCCCTCTCGCTCACACTACTGCGCGGCATGACTGTGCTACTCTAAACAACAAAGAGAAGAGAAGAAGAGAGGGAGAAATTAAAATACGAGCGAAGTTTGTTTGTTTATGTTTAGATCAATTTACTCACACATATTTGTACATGCGGAAACAAAATGTGTGTGTACATTTATTCGTGGCAGAATTATTTGTTGGAGTTAAACGTGTGGAGATCGACTATATCATACAAGCAGAGAAGTCGCCGTAGCAAACACAAGCGTTTGATAGGTTTTTCATTCGGTTAGTTAGATGGCATTAAAATTAAATATTTTTTAAAATATAAAAACAATACAAAATGTTAAGTAATAAAGAATCTAGGTTTCAATATATGTATAAACAAAATGTAGTGATAATGATAGCAAATCACGGCATTATAAAAATTTTGCTTTGTACATTAACCTTAGAAAGGCAACACTTTTTTTATCTATGTAAATAGCAACAAAGTTAAACAGAAAAAATCAAACTTATTTATTATAAAATCACTTATTTACTTCAATAAAAATACATTGGTTCTTATTTTTATTAAATGCACTTAAGGCAAATCTCTTTGCGGTGCTTTTAAAAAGTAGTGGAGTGACTGGTCACCTCTGTTGCCTTTCTAAAGTTAAGTGCGGAAAGCACTTATGGTCACCTCAGAATTAATTTGGCGTATGTGTGTACAAATTCATATACCTATACGCCAAATCAATTCTCAGGCGAAAATTTTTTTAAAATTATCACACCTAATAAAATTTCAAATTGACAGGAAGAAAAACTTAAAGCGCGGAAAAAAAGGTGCTAAATATTTCTGCTATCACAACAAATATATGCGATATGGAATAAAAATTTGCATTTGCAATGATGCAAGACTATTTGCAATTTATAGTGTATTGGGCTAATATATTTAAAGAAAATGATATCTAATAAATTTTTAAGTTTGTAAAAGAATTGCTTCAATTTGAATTATTTACCTAAGCATATATGTAGATTATACATCAAATCCCTATATACGGCTATACATATGTGAGCTTATGTATATGATATTCAGTTGGCTTAACTGTTTACACATCAAATATCTTGCGTGCCTTGCACGCATCCATTGTTTTTTTTTTTTTTATATTTTTAAATGAATTTAATCGAGAGAAAAATTATTAAGAATATGTAGTAAAAACTTAACTCATAAATTAATGACAATTGATTTATCTTATAGATATGTAGATCAGTGTAGCATTTACAAAAACGTTCATACACTTGTGTTTTTTTCCCCAAGTGCAGAACTATTAATATTTTAATTTACTTTTTCACTTACAACGTAAGTAATGATATTAGATATAACTAAACATTGTGAAGCAACTCTTTTTATTCTTTGCTGATCTATCTTCTTCTTTTCTTTCTCCTCGTTTTCTCTTTTTTTTTGATGTGTAAACATTTTAGCTTACGGTATGGGCAAAATTTCAAATGTGTAAAATGTAAGAATAACGGTAACTTAAGATGTAAGATAACTGTAACGTCCAGTTCCCCTCTCGCTCACACTACTGCGCGGCATGACTGTTATATTTTTCTTACTTCTTCTCTTACTGTCAAAACCAAAAATTTCCTTGAATTCTCCTTGCTGCTGCACTGCTGCTATATGTTTGTCTCCTTTACTCGTCTTTCTGCTTACTATCTTCCTCCTTTCGTTGCTACGTACTCCTTGTTGATAAATTTTTCTTGCCCTTTATTCTTTTACTCGCTTCGCAGTACTTTCCTTACTTCGTACTTTCTTCTTTCGTTTCTATGTACTCCGTGTGGATGAATTTTTCATGCACTTTTTTCTTTTACTTGCTTTGCAGTACTTTCTTTACTTCTTACTTTCTTCTTTCGTTGCTACGTGCTGATGAATTTTTTATAGCCTATTGTCGCCATTTTTATTTTAAAAATGGGACAACGAAATTTGTTAACGCAAATTTTCTCGATTCGGGTTTTATTCATTTAGTTCAATATTTCAGATTTTATTTATTTAGTTTGACATTTTAAATTTATTGTTTGTGTGTAGTTTCATATTTTAATTGTTAACATTTGTTTTTTTTTACATTTTAGGTGTTATTGTTTTGAGTTCAATATTTTAGTTGTTAACATTTTGTTTTACATTTTAGATTTTATTGTATTGAGTTCAATATTTAAGTTTTAATATATACTTATAATATATACTTCAACATTAACTTCTTAAAAAAAAAGAGATGCGTGTGCATCGACGCCCGAATAACCACTGACTCATACTTTGTCCGCGTCCGTTTTTCGTTGTCTCTTCGTCATTTTTTAATACGTTCGTCCAGTCCGGGTTGCCTTTGTCAGTTCGTTTTGCTCCGTTCCTACATATACATATACGTTCCTACAAAAAAAGGACGTCTAATCGAATGAGCATAATTCCAATATTGGGAGAAAAAAAGGGACATGGTTTCAAGTGCCTAAAATTCATATATATATATGAATTTCATAAATATTAAAATATTTACTATCATAACGGCACTATATTTCAGAGAATCTGCTATGTCCACCAAAAATGATAAACATTAATAAAATATACTTTGGGTATTTATTCAGCCGCTATAGAAAATATAACTCAAAATCATCCAAAATAGTCGATATTTTGGATCATACAAATTATTGCAAATTTATTGAAAATTGGAAATTTACAATTTCTTTTACATTTATTTATTTAATTAGATGTGTGCATACACCAAAAAAGAACAGAAAAAAAAAAGAAAACATTACAACATTTCTTTTACAGTTACAATTTTTTTCCTTTTAACGAATCGCTCAACAACAACAAAAAAATTATCTACCGGTTTAAGGTTGTATTTGCGAGTATCGTACAGTGTTGCCAATATGCTGTATTATTCCTAAACATTCCGGCCCCCCTGGAACAATGTTTCAGGATGTTGGAAGCAATGCGATTCTGGTAACAGGTCTGGTGTAGATGCCCTTTGCAGTTTTAATGGTGACGACTCGAACATGTCCATCAGAACCAGGGTGGACCTCGATAATTCTACCTAGCAGCCATTTAGACGGGGGAAGATTTTGTTCCTTCAGTACAATCAATTCCCCAACAGCATAATTGGGTTTTGAATGATTCCACTTTGGCCTCTGCTGCAAAGATGTCACATATTCCGCAGACCAACGTTTCCAGAAGCCTTGGACCATATTTCGCAACAAATTCCAGTGGGTGACTCGAGATGTAGAAAAAGCCGGTTGGCTCGGCTCAGGAACCGCTGTAAGTGGTTCACCTATAAGAAAGTGAGAAGGTGTTAGCGGATTCAAGTCTGTATCTGAAATACTACACAGTGGTCGACTGTTTAGGATGGCTTCGATCTGAGTGAGTACAGTGTACATCTCCTCGAACGATAGTAGAGTTTCACCAATGACACGGCGTAGATGCATCTTAACGGACTTGACTCCCGACTCCCAAATGCCGCCGAAATGGGGAGCAGATGGTGGTATAAAGTGCCAGTTTGTTCCATCCTTTGCCAATGAAGCTGCGATGTCAGCGTTCGTAGTGGTGCTGATCAACAGTTTTTGCATATCGTCTAGAACACCACGAGCTCCTTGAAAATTCGTCCCATTATCAGTATACAGGTTACTACATTTTCCTCGACGAGATGTGAAGCGTTTAAATGCAGCTATAAATGCCTCTGCACTGAGGTCACTGACTAACTCCAGATGCAAGGCCTTTGTTGACATGCACACAAATATGCATATATATGCCTTAGTGATTCTAGGACGCTTACAGTTCGTCATCTTAATGGTTAATGGCCCCGCAAAATCACATCCACTATTAAGAAATGGACGTGCTTGCTGTACGCGAACATCAGGCAGGTTGGCCATCACTTGCGAAGATGTTTGCCGACGATGCATAAAACATCGTTTGCACTTGAATACGATTGATCTGCATAAATTGCGAGCTCCTATCACCCAATAGTGCTGTCGAAGTATAACGAAAAGTTCTGAAGCTCCTACATGCATGTAATTTTCGTGAAGATTTCTCGCTAACAATTCAGTTACATGGCAGCGAGGAAGAATAACAGGATGTTTGATGTTGTACGAAACTGATGCATTTTGAATTCTGCCGCCTACGCGGAGTACGTCCAATGCATCTAAAAATGGTGATAGTTTTATCAGCTGATTGGTTTGCGGTAGAACACGATTGGCCTTTAGATGTTGGATGGTATCAGCAAACATCGCCCTTTGAACACACGTAAATAATTCAGCACGGGCACGATGAATTTCGCTGAAAGTTATAGCGCCAACACATACTCCATTCTGATGGCGTAGAAGGGAGATGAAGCGATGAATGTATGCAATTGAACGAAGTAAACGATTCCACGACGAAACATTATCGGCAAGATTAAGCAAAACAGGACGTTCTTCGTTACATGTAGCTACACACACGACTGTCTTTCGCCTTTCAGCAATGATATCTGCCGACGTCTCGCACATACTGAATTTTGTTTTCGGCCATTCTATCTTTGGCTGAATCAACCAATGAGGTCCACGCCACCACAATTGATATTGTATTAACTCGTCAGGACGAAGCCCGCGTGACGCACAATCAGCTGGATTGGATTGCGTGCTTACGTAGTCCCAACAAGAGCGCGGTACTGTGCTTAGTATTTCTTCAGTACGATTCGCGACGAACATCTTCCAATTTCTTGGAGGGCTTGATAACCAGAACAACACTATTTCTGAATCCGTCCAGGCATAAGTTACTATATTTGATATTCTTAACGAACGTTTGACAGCTGACAATAAACGGCACAAAAGAAGTGCGCCACACAATTCCATACGTGGTATAGACACCAGTTTAATAGGTGCGACACGAGTTTTTGCAGCTACGATGTTGACTGATGTTGCCATCCCATTTTCACGTGATACACAATAAATCACAGCAGCATAGGCGGAGGCAGATGCATCGCAGAAACAGTGGAGTTCTATGGCAGATGAAACTACAGGCAGTCTGCGCGGGATAGAGATTTTTTCAAAATGGTGAAGTGAATCACGAAGCTGCATCCATTCTGAGACTATGTATGATGGCAGTGGATCGTCCCAGCCTACCTTCAACAACCAAAGTCTCTGGAAGATAACTTTCATTAGTAAAATTGAGGGTGCCAAAAATCCATGTATATCAAAAATACGAGCAACCTGAGATAAGATGTGGCGTTTCGTTACCTCACCTGCTAACGGTTGGGAAACCCTGAACGAATAGTTATCTGTATATGGATTCCAGTAAAGGCCTAGAATTTTTATGATCTTATCTTGTGGTGTTTCCGTTTTCACTAATGAGCATTCGCAGTCTTCTATTGGTAAATCATCAAGAAATATCCTGGAATTGGAGCTCCACTTTCTTAGCTTGAAACCACCTGCATCTAACAATGCGACCAGCTCGCACTTAAGCCGCCTCAACTCCTCCACTGAGTCTGCTCCGGTCATGATGTCATCAACATACACGTTATTCAGGATGATGTCAGCAGCACGAGGAAATTTCACCTTGTTATCATGTGCCAGTTGTTGTAACACACGCACTGACAAAAACGGCGCTGATGCAGTGCCATATGTTACAGTGCGCAGACGAAAGTGCAGAATTGGATCCTCAATACTATTTCTCCACACAATACGTTGATAGTCTCTATGATGTGGCGCTACCCAAATTTGTCGAAACATTTTGGTGACATCGGCAGTGAAAACGTATGCAAATTCACGAAAGCGCAAAGAGACTCCGAACAAGTCACGTTGAATTGACGGTCCAATTAACAGTGTATCATTTAGCGACTTTCCAAATGAATCTTTAAATGAGCCGTCAAAAACCACTCTCAGCTTAGTGGTGCTGCTATCTGGCTTTAGTATTGAGTGATGTGGTAAATAATATTGAGGATGACGATTAACTTCGTCCTGTGGCACTAACTCCATATGCCCAAGCGATAAGTACTCCGACATGAATTGCGTATATTGTTCGCGAATTTCTGGGTTTTTGTTGAAACGTCGCTCCATGCTACGAAGACGAGAAATAGCACCTGATAAAGTGTTAGCGAAAACTGGAGAATTTGTGGTAAATGGAAGCTCCACTATGTATTTACCATCTGAAGCAATAGAATGAGTACGACGAAAATTAAGTTCCGCAGGGTCGTCATGATTAGACTCCGGTGAAATAGTTTGGCATTCATCAAGCTGCCAAAAACGTTGTAATAGCTGATCTACATCAATTGTTGTAGTATGTGAAACGATATGATTTGATAATACTGATGGTGAGTCAAGTTGTCCCGAAATTATCCACCCAAAACCGGAGTTCATTGCGTAAAGTCTTGGATATTGGAGCATTAATTTTCCCTCAGTAAGAACAGACCAAGCTATATCTGCACCCAGCAGTAAGTCAACCGGACCTGGTACGTTGAAATGTGGATCAGCTAATTTCAAATTAGAAAGTAGCTCCAAATCACTAATGGAATATTCTTGTACTGGCAGATCACACGTGATGCGATTTAAAATATATGCATGCACAGTAATCTCCAAAGTGTTACTAACGGAACAAATATCGACATTCACCACACCTCTTGTGGTGCCTGCATTTGTAGAGGCAACACCTCGAATCGATAGTCGTGCATTTTTACGTTGACGCCCAAGGCGTTGTGCGCACGATTCAGATATAAATGAAACCTGCGAACCAGTATCAATAAGTGCACGAATGGACAAAAATTTACCTGAATGGTCTCTGGCACGAACTATAGCTGTAGGCAACACAATCTGCGAACGATGAGAGATGGTGTGGTTACTAGCAAGCGTTTGTTTACAGTGTGACGGAGATACTGCCGATATTGTGTTATGGTGATCGTAAGTAACGAGGTGTGTAGAATTCATAAAACGAAGTGGTTCTACTGATGACGAATGCACCAATGCTGCCGAAGAGGTATTCAAACCGATTGACTGTGCAGCATTAGAGACATTTCCAGACGATGGTGAAAAATGCAGCAATGTGTGGTGCCGAGCATGGCATACACGACAGCGAAAGGATGATTTACATTTTGAGCTCATATGCCCCTCTTTCAGGCAATTAAAGCATAACGAATTAGTCTTTGCAAATTGCGAACGAGATTCAATGCTGAGTGAATTGAACTCAGGACATTGCGATAGATAGTGTTGCTCTTTGCACTTCAAACACATTTGCAAGGTTGTCTCCGACACATGGGACCGAACTGTATTGATCTTGAATTTAGCTGCGTCACCTAGCATCTCACTAGATTCAAGATTTGTAAACCGTTTATCAAGGAACTGCAGCAGTTTATCGACACTCACATCCGTACGCGAGCCAACTTCTTCACACCAGTCTTCACGAGTTGTGGCATCCAATTTCTTTAGCAAGAGAAAGATTAGCCATGGATCTCTACCATTCATATTTATGGCCCGAAGACCCCTCAAACATTCATCAGCGCCATCATGTATTTTTCGCATGATTTTAGGATTTGATGTTGTTGTAGATGGTAGTTTCATAAATTCTTGTATGTAAGTACTCGCAACGAGATGTGGCCGATCATATCGGTGCTCGAGTTTTTCCCAAGCTTCGAGGTAATGATCATCGGTAATAGGGATATTCTTGATAAGATCTGCTGCTTCGTCGCGCAA